>OY743115.1:5030000-7530000 GCA_963555685.1 Acrobasis consociella
ATGGCGCGCTACGGCGAACTGCGTCGGCCCAACTGTCTAACGAACTGATTGAAATCCTGCTTTGATCTCTATCTTTGCCATTGCAAATGCACTTCAAACACCATAAACTTTAAGTCAATTTTTGCTTCAAATATCGCGGCTTAATTCCAACGTTTCGGACTTTTTCGCAAGTGTTGGTTTTTTAAAACGGATTTAGTATTTACGGAAACCTCGCAAAAACGTTTGTGTTTGTTTTTTTTTTCAGCGATTCTTGTTATTGAGCCGTTATTAAATTATTGCGTAGTCATTGTTTTTTTGTGATTCGACTTACATAAGTACCCGTTTACACAGAATAAGATAATTTTATTTGTGTTTACTTAAGCTTTGTTTTTTATTTAATTTTTTACCTTGTTTTTCAAACTGACAGAAAATGCTCATTGAATATTTATCATAAACATCAAGCTTAGCAGTCTCATTCCTATAGCAAGGCGGTCCATTTTACAAACTAATGGTCTAAGATTTAGTATGACAATTACGACATTTGCTTTTGTGCGAGTAAGTAAAATTGGGTCAATGCGATCGAGTTCCACGATTTGCTCGCAATCATTCGCAACACTCGACATCAGAAGCGAGCATGTCCGCAATGCTTCTACGAATTGCTCACTTATTGATTTAAAAGGACGATTAAAATGGTATTGAACTCGAGAATAATAGGTACGTGAATAAGGTGAAGGTAAACATTAGGTCACCTGCTTGAACCGGTGCATGGCAGCAACCATGATTTGGCTTACCGCCGTCCGCCGTCAATCACCACTGATGACGTCACTGTAGTAGCACTTACATACGGTGTAGTATGACCAGAGAGGTAAGGTAAACTTAGTTCAACATGTATTGATGAAACAGGAACTTGGCCTCAAAAGACAATACTTAATGCGTTATTTTGAAAATGTCACGTATAGGCAATCTATTTGTTTATATCTATATAAGGTAGATTTCTATTTATAAAAATTGAATACCTATGTATTATAATCAAAAATAATTGTATGCCTAATACGAACCAGCCAAACAACAACATCTAGCTCAGCATAAGATCCTGCGGATGAACGATGTGTTTCACCTTATATGATGACGATGATGTCTGACGTGTTAGAAGTTGTTTTTTATTTCTGCGTGGTTTATGTTTATCTAACTATATTAAGAGGTAATAAAAGTGACTCTTTAATGTCTTTATGGACTATGAAATGTATTTTGGGAGTACGGATTACATTAAATAAACAAAAAAGAAACGTGACGGTCTGAAGCGGAAAGGAGGAAAGTCCGAGCCGCAACCTGTTTTACAAGTAGGAAACCCCTTTCACTCCAAAACGAGTCTGGCCCGGGACGAAAATAGTTACTCTCATTTACAGATTACACAACGCATAATTGACGCCCATAAATTTGTGGTCCTACATCGGACCGAGTATAACGGAACGCGTCTATTTTAAAAATCGAAGACGCCATCGGTTGTCTTTCGTGGAAGCACGGCCGCACCGACGAGCCGACCGGTCGAGTCGAACTTCTCGGAACGACAACCGACTTTGCTCAGCAAAATTCTTTCCATTGAATCCGTACAAACAAATCACGGAATTAAATACTAGCGGATGTCTGTCGCTAAGAGCTCTACAGGTTTTATGACAATTATGACAAGCTAAAATAGGACAATCCGTGAAATTCTATTAGTCCTCTGAGGTAAATTTTTGAACTCGTTCGAGTTGAGATCGCGCACGAAAAATCAAATAGAATTCTTATTTATGCAATCGGTACCGCTAGGATTGTATTCCATGGATACTGACATTTCTATTAATAGATTCTTGAATACAATTGCGGATTTGCTTTTTGTTCACGATTTCAATTTTGATTAGACCGAGTTATTGCGAAGCAATTACCTAAGTTAACTAACCTTAGTTAGTTAATTGTCAGATTATTAGGATTAAACCGAGATTGAACCATTATCCACTTAATAAAAGTTGGCATCTCTACCAATAAGTTCTCATCCGTCAATTTCAACATCATTTGGGCGGGTAATAGTTTTAATTTAAACCAACTTTAGTCCATGTTTTACTACAAAGACCATGTAATATCATCTCTCGCAAAGCACGTTTCCGTCGTGAAAGGGTTTATCTTTGATCTGGCTTTCTACGGGGGTCATTAAGGAATTCCTCGGTCGTGTTCATGTCGAGGCTAGCTGATGAAATCACCGGTGGTCGGGTGCGGCGACGTCAGAGGCCACGCGGCCATTTTATCATGATGCTCCTTCATTACCTTTTATGTTTACAGATATATACATGATTACATGATATTAACAATGAATTATCATTTATCATGTATAATTTTCATGTTATTAATTCAAAGTAGGGCTTTGTACTTCCTTTGTATCGATGTTTTTAACGTCATTCGATATCGCGTAGGTTATATAGTGCTCTTCTTATTTTCTACCAAGTCAAGCGCGAAGATGAAGAAGTTAAGAATATGTAGCATGCTTTCAATCGCCACCATCAGTGTGTCGACAAAGCGTAGCCTTTTTAGGGTTCCGTAGCCAAAATGTAAAAAACGGATTTGTCATGTCTATCTGTCCGTCCGTATGTCACAGTCACTTTTTTAAAGGAGCAGTCTTTGTAGCGCGCCGACGGTGTACACACCAATTCAATAAATAAACTATACCGCTCATAAAATTGAGTGTTCCGCCGCTTCCCCGTTTTCAATATCCGCACGCCAAAATATCTGGAGATATTTATATCGTCCAAGACTTCCGAGAATGCTCCGACGCGATATATTCCGCTCCTGATGCCAAAACATATTTATATTCTAGATTTAGCGCCAGGATCTAATCTCTACTAATGACTCATTACAATATTATTTGAGATTATTTATAACCACGTCTCAAGGTTACGTGATTGCAAAGAAATGTTTGTTTTGAACTAGCTTTTGCCCACGAATTCTTTCGCGATAAGCTCGAAATGTCGCGCTCTGGCCTTTAATGTCGCAACAAAGCCATCTTTGTGTAGATCTGTTGCTTCACTGTATAGTAGTGTATTGTAACTTAAAAAGGACAAATTACCAGTAGCATACATACCTATATACGCTAGTACCACAATATGAGCAACAAAAATTGTAGAGTCCTGGACTCTACAATTTTCTGTGACAGAATGAATACGGTTGAACAAAAGTTACTTAGGTATATCTATATTGCAGACTTTTTTGGAAAAACTGTCATGTTTTATTTTAACTGTAAAAAAAAATTAGGTAACTACTTAAATAAGTTTTAAAATTTACTGTGTTTTTAAAAGACATCAACGACTTTAAACTTGTGTGTCGTGCGTGAGTGGGTATCGATTGATTGTAATTGATCGTATCTGTTTATTTTTAGCTGTGCCACCTATGTATTTACGTTAAGGGACCCGGAAGATTGTCTCATACAATTATAGGTATGTGAAAATCTTAAACAAAATTCGTATTTGTTCAGACCTTGGCTGTTTTCTTACTGATGGATGATATATAATGGTGTATAAAAAACTTTATTATGATATACTTATTATTCATTTTTATTAGAATTAGAATTACTGCATAAGCTTTCCTCCAAATAGTTGTAGCTAAGTCCAATTTTTAAAAACACCTAACCATTTTCAAAATATAAATAAGCGCAAATATGTTGCGAATTGACGAAGCTTGCGACTAAACGACCAAATATTCTCGTTTTGAGAAAACCTTGGCTTCAGCGGTGGACTTTCTGAGGCTGATATGATGATGATCCTCAGGATAAGAGCAAGTGGACTTACATAGTCTATACCTCTGTAGGAAACAGATGCGATGTGTGGCCAAAATCTATTACAATTTTTATCTTTGATTTTAATAGCATTACAATGCTCGAAAAATGTCTAAGTAATTTAATGGTATACTTTATATTTAGATTTTAATTTAGTTTTTAATTTAGTTGTTAATTAAGAAGATTAAACTGTTATTTTAATTTTATTGAAGTAATGAAGAAAAAAATAGTATACTTTTATTGCGTGGTCGTTTTGGAAATCCCAGTGGATTTCCTGTGGCTCATATGATATTAGAGTCGCAAAACCCAAAATGCTTGGACCGCCTCGTCTGTATGTCATTTTATAAGCCTATATATGTTGCCTTCATTATCTTTCTAATCGAAATAGAATGGAACAGAAAGTTTCTATTCCATTACGTGGTAATTTTTGATGACCCAAACAATAGTTACTTACTTAGTTACTCCTGGCTGTACAGTTTAGTTAGGTAATTATTGTAACAGCCTCAAAGTTACTTGGCTTTACGCATCTTAACCCTTTCACCGCGAGACTTTATATCAGTTGTCGTGCCCCCAGCGCGAGACATGGTAAATCTAACATACCTATCTACAACCAAAAACGGATATGGATACGTAAGATAAGTGCCATACGAGCATTTTTTTTTGTCGCAAATATGCGACCTTCGCGGAATGGGCCCGACAATGTTTGTCACATATATGCGACGCTCGCGGTTAAAGGGTTAATACACTGAGAATAAAGAATGGTTGCTAGTAGCAAAAACGTTTGCTACATGTTACCAAAATCGAGTGACTACTGAACTCAGGGCTACTGAGTCTACTAAGTAGAGCTAAGATGTGTTTTAATTAATAGTGGTAGTTTAGAACATGCAACTACATGGTTCTGCTAATTAGAACAAAAGTTTGATATCTACTAACCAAATAGCAAGTAGCAAAACTGGTTCAGCTATTTCTTGTTCTCAGTGTAACGAGGATTCGGAGCATTCCCGATGGAGCGATTAATTAATCCATAACAGAAACGTTCAGCCAACCAATACTGATGAGAAGACAATATCGTATATATGTAGGTATGCATCAGTGCATCAGACTGCCAAAGGTATGTACCTATACGTATAGGAACATACCTTCGACAGTAACTGATGTGAGCTCAGGTATGAAGCTGAGGATACAATAAGCTTCATATTTATAGTCCTTATACTATTGACGCTTCGTTAATATTAATGATAGTGAAAAAAATATTTCAATATCACAATTTATACTTAATATGAAAAATGTGTGAGTTATTCTAAGAAGCAAATTATTGATATTCGGTCTAAAAAGTTTAAAGAAACCTTAAAAAGATTCAGCCGACCGAACTAAGTAGGTAGACATTTGAATTAAAAATTCTCGGAATCTCAGAATACCAAGCATTGGGGAAAGTTTTAGAAGACAGCCTAGGCTTCTAATAAGTAATGTTTATATATACTATATACATATATATTTAGTTAACGTTAGCTTGGAGTTTAGTTTCGTTTGACAAATGTTGACGGCCTCCGTGGCGTAGGCAGTGGTCACCATGCTAGTCCGCAACCCAGAGGTTCCGGATTCAGTCCCTGGTCAGGGCAAGTTGGAAAATGTTATTTTTTCTAATTATCCTGGGTCTTGCACGTTTATCTATGTGTATATGTATTTGTAATAAAACTTGTAAAATATAGTATCGCTAAGTTAGTATCCCATAACACAAGTCTCGAACTTACTTTGGAGCTAGCTCTATCAGTGTAATTTGTCCATATATATTTTTATATTTATTCTCTGTATATAGGTCAAATCCCATATTGTTATTTATAATATATATATGTCTTGTTTCACTAATTGATATTCGAAATACAATAGGTACATATATTATGTATTAAATAATTTTCGCTTTTCAAGTGATGTCAAAGATTTGGTGTTATTTACGTTCGATCAATAGCTATTATGATGGTTATTAAAGCAAGGCTCACCTAAAATAGGCTTTGGCCAACCTTAGCCCCGTGAGTCAGGCCACGTATTTCTAGAAACCCAACTATACCGCCCTGACGCACCCGTTCCACGAACTGCTTGATAATGGGCCATACGCTTTCTAAATTCTTTGTTATGTGACATATTATTAGATACGCTATTGAAATTTATGATTGATTACTGTTGGCGAGGGCACTACGATACGTGTACTGAAATAGCATTTTGATAAATAGGTATTTTGAGTTCGATGTTATGACGTTCATTAGTATCTGAGAAAATTTATAAGTACAGGCAAAATTATTTTATATTTACCTAGACCGGAGACTGCCTACCTAGTTAGTACCTACACCCATTAGTTGAAACTTGAAATATTCTAGGAATTTTACGTAGGTAAGTACTTATCATAAAATTAAATTTATAAACGAGCGTCAACTAAGTTTTAGGTGACTTGGTAGCTACTCCATATTCTTACAGAAAATATTATAAGTATTATTGATATTAACTATACTTAAAAAGTTAAATATTATTCGTTAACATACATATTTAGATATTCAACAAATCACACTAATATTGTAAAGGCGACAGTTTGTGAGGGTGTGCTGACTGGACCAATTTTGATAAAATTTGGTATGCAAGAAGCTGACACCCTGGATATAGGCTACTTGTTCCGCGGGTGACACTGCGGAGCGCAGCTAGTGAGGTGATAAAATAAACAAGAAAACTAACAAACCAATAACTTAAACTAAATAAAGAAAAGAGAATGTTCTGAAATGTTCAATCGTCCCGAGCCGTTATTGGCCAATTCAGTTTCTTCAACTTTACAGAAGAATACAGTTCAGTTCAGTTCAGTTCAGTTCTGTGCTCACCCAGCCAGCTTTCGCAGCAAGAGCGTTGGAGCTAGGTCCACTTTAGAAAGAACTTGACTGCACTTACAGCTACGGGCCGATATGGGTACTTATCGGTCCTGTTCTACTAGCGCAGCCATGTCAGACCTCGTTGAACCAGTACCAGACTCGAGAAACCAGGTAAGCACGTATATAGGATATTATGGAGCGTGTGGGGGGTTGCAGTCTGGGGGATGGGAAAGACAGGGGAAGTTAGAGTCTACCGTATACCAGCAACAAGTAAACATATAGGAATAGTATACTATACTTGGTGTGTAATAAATAAAAAGGATGGGATATATGACTGCGAATTTTTTGCTGCCGATGATCTTCACTTCCTGATGCATATTTCGAAGAGCGAGGTTGGCTGCATCTTGCTTCACGCAGTGGAAGTCGTGGAAATAGCATTGTATGTTGTGTTCTGTGTAAGTATACTCCTGATTTAAGTTCCATATTCTTCTGACGTTTTCCTCTAAAGTTTTCTTTTATCGACCTGGTCGCTCGATGTCTTTTTTTTCCTTTAATGTAGGTCCTCGCGGAGATTGGTCCCTGCGTCCCTGGCATTACTTTTTATTTCTTCTATTTTATGGAACAATATATTTATCTACGTATTTATTTGTGGTAATTAATATTTTCTTTTATCTTGGGGTCCGTAGGCAGGTTTCCTAGAATTGTCCTATCCATAAGCGTCGTTTATCCGTCCAATGATCTTCTCGCCCTGTAAGTGCACCCACATGCGGCGCAGATGGCGAGGGTCAGGCGTGAAACAATAGCGGCCGGCTACCTGCTCTGGCGTTGACGCTGGATTGCATCATCTTTAGCGACGTTGTAATTTAAAATATTTGGAGTGCTACGGAGTCTTTTATTGAGATTCCATCCAAGTCAACTATGTAGTTGCATTACCATGGAATATTCTTTGTCAAATATAAAATTATACGCACCTGCATCCCAAATCTAGTCAAAACATGATACGCATGCGTTCTTTGATCACACCACGTCATGATTTTTTAACCCCTGACGCAAATAGAGAGGTGTTGTAAGTTTGACGTAACTGTGTGTCTGTTCGCCTAGCCGCAGCATCGCAGCTCCCAAATTAAAGGACCGATTATGATGCGGTTTTCTTGGTTTAAAAGCTGACGTGATTAAAATGTTCCTAGATGTCGGGTTAATTAAAAACTTTTAAATATGTTATACGGAGTGAAGAAGGTGAGTCTCTCTCACTAGGACTTTTTTCCCGAGCTTCACTAAATTAATAACGCACTTTACTCCGTAGTAATCACTAAACTTCGTCTGTACTCCCACAACACACCACACACTCACTCCGCGTTAATGAAACAAATTGAATATATGTCTGCTATTATCAAAAGCAATTTACCGTACTTTGCAGTGCGAGGACGTGAAGCCTAATCCTATAGATTTGTACCTATTCCAAGTCAACGAAACTGCCTAGAAGTACATGTATCAAATTTAAAATTGTACCGACATGCATCTTAAATCTAACAAAATACGTCGAGCATGCATATTTTCTGGTATTATATATTCCACCTAATTTCAGTCAAGTTCTTTTGTGTTAATGTTCAGGGAATTAGATGATATTATTTGGAAACCTCTCACCCGGATTTTCAGCAACTTTCTTAATTAATAATGCACACTTAGTAGTCACAAAATATCAATGCACTTTCACAACACAACACACACTCACTGGTTACTTGCTAAATAATTACGTTATACTAATGACTAACAAAAAAAAGAAACAGGGATAGTCAGTATAAGGACGAGCGGACACGTGTTCTCCAAACGGCCGTCGGCGATAGAATCCTTCAACTTTACAGAAGAATACAAAATGCTAATTTTACAAAAAAATCTTGGCCTAATTTGATATTAAATACATGGGCTGATGAAATGACGTCGAGTAGGTAGGTACCCAAACGACCTATACTTATGAGTTATGACGAAATCGTCAAATAGCGAGGCGTGATTAGTTTGAATGAAAATCTCGTCTCTGACCGGATCTGACGCTATTATGTACTTAAACGAATGTATATTTCTGAGAATCTAAGAGCGAATATTTTAAGAAATCACCGATAAATGATTTGTTATCATAAGCTGTGTGTATGTTTGAATAATTTGATAGGTTACGTTCAATGTGAAATCACAGAAGTGTCAAAGCAAAGTTAATATAATAAGTAGTACCTCTACATAAGTAGGTAAGTAAAAGTATAAAGTAATTATACATACATACATACATACTATCACGTCTTTATCCCTAATGGGGCAGACAGAGCATTTTGGGTCTTGCGGCTCTATGCAGAACCCAGGGCCGCAAGACCCAAAAGCCACTTTTAGCGTCATGGTGGGCGAGAAGATGGAAAAGCAATCAATACAGTGATGGGTTGCTAGCCGCATCGCCTGTTAACATGATTCGGATTTTTGCCCATTGCCTCGATCGGCTTTTACGATCTGCGCGGGAAGAGAAGCAGCATTCTAAGTTTTTTCATTTCTCCCAGACCAGCATGGGACTTAAAGTAATTATAATTATTGTAAACAGTTTACTCACGTAATCATCATCATCATCAGGCATTTTTGGTTTCCACTGTATGGTATTATAATACCATACAGTGGAAACCAAAAATGCCTGATTACATACAGTGGAAACCAAATCCTATGGCTGCTCTGGCCACTATAGTGGCCAGAGCAGCCATAGGATTTGGCTTACACTCTCCACGCTAGCCAGTCGTGTTGGAGAGCTCCTGTTAATATGTTTATTAGTTTTATTTAGCTTGTATTTCCTAAGTCGCCTTCAACGACATCCACGGGAGGACTTGGAGTGGGTCCTATTTTACTCTGCCGGAACCAGACGGCGTGCTAATTTTAATAAAATAAAGTTATAAGGTGTTGTGGAGTCACAGGGTAAGCAAGCAGTTGAGAAAATCTTATTTTTAGTTCAAACATAAGTCAAATTATCAAAAGAAAATCAATCCTTTAAACTACTATAATCCATTTGGTTAGGTATTTAAATAAATGTAAACAATCTTGACATGTCTTTTTATTGAAATATACACTTTATAAATCAATAATTTTGCTAATTACAAAGTTATTATGTTATAAATTATAAATAACATAATTATACTTTGTAATTTGCAAAGGTAGATTTATAAAGTGTTTATTTTAATAAAAAGACATGGTCAAGGTTGTTTACATTTACTTATGTACCTAACCAAATGGAGTTTAGATAAACAAAATTAAGGACCAATAACACTGATTGTAGTAGCCCTAAACTAAGTTAAGTATATGTATTATTTGTTTTATGGGATACTAACTTTAATAAGTAAATATGTGCTTAAGTAGTTAGCTACTATGGATTTATTAGATAATAAATAATCGTACATAACGCTTCCTAGAACTCAAAACGTATTTGCTTATCAGTTTACAGTGGCGTGGCGAGTAGTGTTATCGAGCTCGTGATAATAATAATTTTCATATATATATGTATGCAATGCTTATATATTTGGTATGACGGCATATTGGAACTATATATTTTTATCTACCTCTCAGTTTTATATCCCACTCCCATGGTTAGTATTTTTTTTAAATGTTATATGAAAAGAAATACGGTTTTAAGAAATAACTGCACTTATTTTATATTCCCTGCATGGAATAGAGACCCTGACTGTCTCTACAGTCAGGGTTAGCCGTCTTAAACTGTGCCGGGGCCTTTGGGAACACAAAAATTTGGGCTGTTTTGGAAAGTAAGAAACGCGAATTTACAATTACTAATAATTTACTTACATTTTTCTTGGCTTTCTCCTGAGCGTGTAGCCATATTCCGTTTACTTTACGATGTGCTAAAAAGCGACATATTTTATAATCATCATCATAATTATTTGGTCTTTTTGTCTTCACTGCAGGAGTACGACCCTCTCTGTACCACCAGAGCTATACTTGGCCAGAGCAGCTAGAGGAATTAGCTTAAACTCTCCTCGCTGGCCAGACGGATTGGACAGGTCTCATTGATGTTTATAAGTGTGTTTAACTTGTATTTCCTGAGTCGCCTTCTACGATATCCACGTAAAGACTTGGGGTGGCCTTATTCTACTCTGCCAGGAACCGAACGGCATATTTCATTATAATGACTCGTAATTCGATTTTACGTAAGCAAATCAAATTGTCGTCATTGAGTCATCTTGAAAGTAAAGCCCACGTGAAGCCTCTCTTTCTGCCTACATTGGATGGATGAATGGTCATTACCCAGGTTTCATCATCCAACGTATGAATGATGACGTAAGTGGGCGTAATAAATATTACTAATTGGAGAGCTTTTGTTGTTTCGCAATTTCCTTAAATATATTTGCATATATAGTGTCGAATTACATTAGCATTACCAATTTACTGGAATGTATTGTACATTTGTCCTTATGCTAGACGCGCCAATGAAACAACCTTTTCTAATTGAATTACCCTTAAAATAGGGGTAATATTGTCGCAATTGCAATGAATTTGGGTAGCGGAATCGAGCTAGTCCCAGTAGTCCTACCAAGTTTGTTCTACCAGTAGGACTGATAGGAATTTTTGTCCCAATAAACCTACCTACTGGTAGAACAAACTTGGTAGGACTACTGGGACTAGCTCGATTCCGCTACCCAAATTCATTGTAGTAATAAACCTACCTACTGGTAGGTTTATTACTGGGAATTAATTCCCAGCTGTCCTACTGGTAGGTCAATCTGAAAACTTATCTTTTTCTATCTTGACCTGTGACATTCTGGCATGATGACCACTAGGCCACTTGCAGAGGTCGTCAGCATCAGTATGTACCATAGACCTAGATTTTTTTTTAATCTGCGGTCTATTTTTCTATGTATATAACATTCTTGCCCGTGCTCTTGGGTAAGTTAAACATTATAAAAAAGTTTTATCTTTTTTTATTTAGCTTTTTAGCCTAAATTTGTGTTCCACTGCTGGGCATAGTCCTTTCCTCTTTCTACTCGTCCCTACCAAGAACTATAGTCCGCCAGTTGGTCATGTCATTGCATGTAAGTCATCCCGCCATTTCTTAATTTTTATTCCATTATTTATTCCCTTATTGTATCGGTATCTGTGGAGACTAGGTCTGCCTCGCTTTCGCTTATACAAAGATATTTTTTAGAAAGAAGCAATTACTTGCAGTACAAAAGACATCTTTGGGTGTGTGGGCGCAATGAAATATCAAATAACGAACGTACTATTTTCTTTAGATGTCCATTCCAACTTGGTCCTTACATGTATCAGTAAAAAAATATATAATTCGAGTGGGTCGGTATACATAGCTTTAAACAAACTAGGTACCTTACCGACCTTGGAATAACGTACATACATTTCCAGGAATATTCGATATCTGTGAAGTAGGTTAGGTATATAGGTTGTTGATAGCAGACGGCACAAAAAAATATCCGATTTCATCGTGGCTCTTTGTCGAAATAGCAAATATTAAGGGACGGCCTCTTATTGGCTATGCTATGCTATGACGTATAAATATTTTATATAGTCCATCAACCAGATTATCCAAAAATAAAAAATCCCTTTTTAGGGTTCCGTACCCAAAGGGTAAAAACGGGACCCTATTACTAAGACTTTTCTGTCTGTCCGTCTGTCTGTCACCAGGCTGTATCTCAAGAACCGCGATAGCTAGACAGTTGAAAATTTCACAAATTATGTATTTCTGTTGCCGCTATAACAACAAATACTAAAAACAAAATAAAATAAATATTTAAGGGAGCTCCCATACAACAAACGCGATTATTTGCCCTTTTTTGCTCGATATCAATAATGGCAACACTGGCAACAGGTAGGCACTTGAAATATTCACAAAATACTCAGTTGTATTTTTATTTTAATCTACACTAATATTATAAAGAGGAAAGATTTGTTTGTTTGTTTGTTTGTTTGTTTGATTGTATTGAATAGGCTCCGAAACTACTGGATCGATTTTAAAAATTCTTTCACTGTTGGATAGGTATGTTATCCCTGAGTGACATAGGCTATGTATGTACCACGGGCGAAGCTGGGATGGACTGCTAGTAATAAATAAAATAAATAATTTACGGGGGCTCCCATACAAAAATCTTGATTTATATAGATATAAATGGTACGGAACCCTTCGTGCGCGAGTCTGACTCGCACTTGGCCGGTTATTTCCGTTTAGCAAAGTACCTAGTAAAAATTTACAAAGATGCAGCGCTTCGAAGTTTCGGAGTGGGGGTCTGCCTCTTTCCATACAATGACACCGACAAGAACCTAGCTCTTAAAATAGTAGTAAGTAGTATATATGTACGTTAAAAACTAGAAAACGCATCAAACTTTTACCTAGTCTTATATAATCTTCAAAAGGGAAATAAATGTTTAGACAAAACTAGAGTACGTAGACAAAAATATGTTTCCGCAAACTTTTATTTATCTATTTATAAAACTTTATTGTTCCACAATATACAATTATTTACAATTGGCGAACTTAACGCTAAAAGCATTCTCTCCCAGTCAACCATAGGGATAAACAGACTATAACTTTTAAGTTTGTTTTACTTTTATTTTAAAAAGACATTATTAAAAGTTACGGAACCCAACTAGTCAATGTAGAAAAATAATATTCTGACAGCTGCGGAAACACCGGTAAGTCGGCAAAACCCGCACTTGACGGATTTTTTAAAGCCGGTTGGAGATACGGGTATTAATTCCGTACAATGGGACACAAAGCGAACGGTAGCGCTCTTTGTACAATAAATAATGCTATTGTGCTCAGGGCCCGTACTGTGGATAATGTAAGGAAACAAAGAGGCGAGGGAGATTACGAGGAGTGGAACGTTGGAGCTCAGGATTTATAATCATAATCGGTACAAAGGCACGACCATCATTGATTGATAAGCAGATTGTTTTCAGCTTGTCTACAGTGCCATGCTGCGGAAGTAGGGTGGGAGATGTCTCTCTGTTTATCAAGTTTAATCAAACTTATATAGACTTGTATACATTTATTCAGCGCTACCGAATAATTGTAAAACTTACCTAAGTAAGGTAAAGGTGGCACTGCTACACGACAGACCTACCGATATACAGAATAAAAAAAATATCATCATCATCATCAACAGGTCTTTTTAGACTACGACTAGAGCACGATCGTCTCTGTACTACCAGAGTCATACTTGCCCAGAGCAGCCAGAGGATTTGGCCTACACTCTCCTCGTTGGCCAGAAGTGTTGGAGAAGTCCTATTAATGTTTGCATGTTTTGTTTGTATCCTAAATTACCTTTTATGAGAAAACAAATAAACTAAGTGTTATTTTATACTATTATTTATTTACAATTTATTTTAACTTCGATATACTACTTTCAATTTAGGAAAAGTTTCTTTATAGTTTACTAAACCTTAGAGACCATGCCTACTAAGTACTTTCAATTTTCAGCATAGGGTTTCTGAAATGGGTTTGTATAATCTAGCCACAATCGAGAATTAGGCACATATGAGACAACACGCAACGAAAAATATTATAATTCCGTATTTAAGCAAGGCCGGTATCGTAAACACCTCAAGAGTGACTCGTCTTCTCTGATGCAATGCGATGTAATTTAAAGTAGCGACCGCAAATACGTGCTGACAATATATTCTGCGGTTAGTAAAAACAGTAACGACCAAATATTCCTACGTAATATTGCGGTTGCGAACGTTACTACCAAATAGGCTTCTGCTACTGTCATTATTTACATGTTCGATGCTAGAATTCGTAATCATTTCGGGGACTTCGATAAACATTAGTCACACCGTCATATCGTAGGCATTATTCATTGTTCTGTGTAAAATGTTCTTCAACATAACTCCTTTGCAGTTCATGCATCTCGGAACTCGACAGTTGAAGATTTTCTCGGAACCGATACCGTCATTGAACAGAGGGTAAGGATCTATCTTGAAATAATGGAAACGTTGTAGGTGTCTTGTAACAACGATATTTTCTTGGAGTGTTTGTTGAATCTTGGAAAATGCTAAATAATTTATGAATTATATTATAATATATTTGTTTATATTTTCATTATATTTTGAGAGATTAGGGAGAGAATGCCTTATGGCGATATGGTATTAAGTAGGACCGCCACTTTTTTTTAAACTGGGCATTGAAGTTATTCTTGTAAAATTTAAGTAAGTACTTAAATAAATTTGTATTTCTCGGCAAGATTATACTGATAATATATATTATAATATTTTAGCGTCGTTAGAAGCAAAGTATATTAGTACACTTTAATTAATTTGATTCTGAAGTGATAGAAAATTGTAGTAAGAACGAATTTAATAAATGGGCAATTTGACATTATTAATGCATAGTCTATTTTTTTCATTTACTTGATATGAAAAGCATTTCGCAACTTTACTAAAATTACAAATAAATAAGGTCATACACTAAGGTCATACACTTAGAATAATAACACACATAGATAAACTTTTTTGCTACTAAGCTTCTACGCTCTACGCCGTAGACCCTACACTGATGGCTGTAGGGGTAAACCATAATAAATGCAAAAATAAAAATAAAAGTATTTATAAGTTTTATAAGATTTTACTTAACTTATATCTATCTACGCTGCCACCTGCTCATATAACATTCATTATATATAATACGTCCTTGTAAGGCTTCCAAACGACATTGGAGGGTTACCGTAACCTAGATTTTCACGATGATCCTCTTTTACCAATTTAATGTTTTACACTTACAGTGCAATGCCAGACTTAAGGCCTCACTTAATAAAGAAAGTTTTTCCCTTAATTACCACCCTGGGCAGGTGGGTTGTTGATCGCTAATAGATTATGTAAAATCTTCGCACATAGACCCCTGCTGCCTCTTCTCTGTAACCTATATCGTTCTTAGTCGCCTCTTACGACACTCATTATGGAAATGGAAAGGGTTAAATATCGTGTTCTATTCTGCCGTCACTACATGGCCTAACCTTGTTAGTTATCACTTAAACAAATAAATTAGTAATCAGACCAAACAAATTTATTATAATTAGCTATCTGAGCTACTCGATACGCGGTTGTTCAAACAAGTTCTTCGCTAGAATATTTAAAGTGTAAATAACTATACATTATAACGATTCCGAGTACGCTGGCCGATTCCGATTCTTCGAATTCAATCGCAGTTGGTTAAGCGAACAACATGTATTTATGTAGGTATGTATGTTGCTTCTTTACTTATTGGATAGTATACAATTATTATGTCTAAAAGAATATACTCGTTGAACGTATTTAATGATACGGTACAAGAATAATATTCCAAGGAAATAAGCCTTTTGCTGCCCATAGATCAGGTCAAATGATCACTCAATGTGCACAGGTAAAATTTATTCTAAAATCTTTATATTTCGTTACATTTTGGATAACGTTGTGATAGACAGAATGTGACATTTCTGATCAACTGTCTGTGAAACCGCTAGGAGTGAAAAAATAATACATAAGACCTAAATTGTTAAACGACTTATTCTTAGAATGTGGTTAGCGTTAAAAGATTGACTGTAGGATGACTAAATTTTAAATGATAATAGGGCTTACTTTGAAGAATGACTGTAACACATACTAATGTAGTCATTATGTTAAAGTCATTTTAGGTATTTTGATAAGGCAACAGTTCACGTAAGAGATAACATGAACACCTATTAATAATGTAACAATCAGGTCAATAACAAAACTGATTTTAAATTAAGTACCTAGGTAGGTTCAAAACGTTTATTCTCAGATAATTATGATTTAAATAAACATACTGACGTATTTTCAGATTATGTTTATGGTCTTGACTGTCACGCAACAAGATTATCAATAAAGATTTCTGAATAATATTCTTTTTAATATTTATAACTTACCTTCTATAATTACGAAAACAATTTCAGCAATAACAAATTATATTATAGGTACATTTATTTATTGCATTTCGTTTAAATAAATTATTACGACTAACTTCGTTGGAACTTAGTTTAGATATTCATATTTTCAGATGAGACAAAGACGTATTACTAGATGTCAACTTGATTTGGTCGGATAGTGGTTTAAACCTAGTATCAAAGATAGTCTGCGTTTTATAATAAGATGGTTAATCTTACTACGAAGTGTGTATTTATTAGGTACTACCACTACCAAATTACTATAATAAGAAAGTGGTTAAGTTAATGTGGGTCATGTTATTATCATGAACTAAATCTGCCGAAAAACTATTACACCTAAGTAACTAGGCCGATTTCAGAGCCTTGAGTCTCTATTTTACAAGCTTTTAATTATCGAATATGAAACAGCTGTTGCTGCTGATGTACGTCTGGACTCAAATTCAGCATAGATACAAAAAATATGTCTTCCCTTACAAATTAGCGCTAGGCCAAATGGATTATAAATGATAACAAAAGGGGAAATGGTGAAAAATTTTCTACGTGGGACTTGAAGCTGCGACCACTAAATACGACCGTGCTCCTTCCAACTGTGCCTACTAAGCTTTATATGTACAACCCCGCACGTAGGTATTTTTATTTTATTAGTAGGTATCGTTATTTTCCTTAGTAAAAATAAAAGTAACAACATGCACTCAGATAACCTGTACTCCATGACATTAATATTTGGTTGCGTTTATTTTTAACATCGTCCTGTAAGTCTGTAACTGTATGGCGCGTCGATCGTTATCGGACGATCCGTTGTGGCCTACAAAAACGACATTTGTCAACCTTTCTCAAGAATAACATCATTCTTCGTATAAATTCATCGTCTTTTTGTGATATTACAATTTTGAACTAGTGATAATTAGTTACTTTCGGAGAACACTTCGGATAACATTTATCTACACTTTAACTTTTTGTGACATCTTGCATCGATTAATGTCATTTTGTTTTTGTTTCTTTGTCTTTTCTTTTTAGGGTTCCGTACCCAAGGGGTAAAAACGGGACCCCTTTACACAGTCTTCGCTGTCTGTCTCAAGAACCGCGCTAGACAGTTTGTAATTTTCACAAATGTTTTATTTATTACTGAGATCCATCTACAACATTCCGTCTTCGTGATCAGACCCTACGCACAGAATTAATAATAGTATTACATACCCTAGGCATCGTCTACCATAATGTGCTCTTCATAAGACAAATTGAGTTCCGTCGAATATCGCCGGATTTAAAAAAATATTTATTTGTTAAAGTAACGTGAATATAATTATACAGTTATGTATAATGTTGCCATCAATATTACATGATGGATGTTTTTCAGAAAAATAAATAACAATTACAGATCATAAAATAACTACTATATACATAAACTACGTCTAGGAACACATGAATGTATAATGTATACCTATTTACCAATAATTTTAACTGCAATATTGCACACTGCATTCTAATCCCAAGAATTTACTTGAAATGTGAGACGCAGAAAGACTTCCCAAGAATCGCAAATGTACACGTATTTTAAATTGTAAAAAAAAACATTTACCCAACCAGCAACATTTAACGACATACTATAGAAAGTAGGTATGTTTTGGAGTGCCAATCCGAAGTACACATAAAACATTATCGAGGCGTTTCTAGGTAAATGTTTACTCAGCCCGCTCAAAGAGGTACTGAGAACAACGGTATTCAATGCGAAATTGAAATATACTTGTAGGAGTACCTACGGAGGTTTCCGCGAAATGCTGCCAAGCTTTGACCTCTATAAGCTGCTAAAGTGGCCACGTATTGATTCGATGGTCTGCCGAATACTGCTAAAGCACATGAATGTTACCGTTAGCAGTTTAGCACGTTGAACTAAGTTTTTTAAATAGACTTCTAATTCTCGGGAATCCGAGATTAGGTAAAGCAACAATGCTAAAATGAAATTGCAAAACGAAATTTGAGAGCTGATTAGTCGCCGCACCGAGAATATTGAATATTCTATAGTTATTTATAGCAGAATCGAGATTGGAGTGCTAAGCATTTCCTCGAAATGCTTAACTTTGTCTTCTCTAAGCGGGTACAAAGTTCGTGTATTGATTTGATGGTTTGCCGAATAGATACTGACATGAAATTAGGTACCGTTCGATGAGGCATTGAGGTAAGATAATGAATCTTTAGTAGATACATACATATCGCATAACTTCAAATCTCGCTTGTGGCGATATTTTTTTCTTTATGTACTTACATATATTATAATAATATAATATAATAATATAATATAATAATATAATATAATATAATATAATATAATATATAGGGACAAATAACACTGATTGAGCTAGCCCCAAAGTAAGTTCGAGACTTGTGTTATGGGATACTAACTCAACGATACTATATTTTATAACAAATACATATATAGATAAACATCCAAGACCCAGGACCATTTGAAAAAGGTCATTTTCCAACTTGCCCTGACTGGGAATCGAACCCGGGACCTCTGGGTGGCGGACTAGCATGGTGACCACTACGCCACGGAGGTCGAAATAATAATAATATAATATAACGATTAAGAGAACCAATTCGATTCCTGTTTTAAATAGGTCGTTCATTTAAGTACTTACCTATTCAAGTTTTGTCTCGTGTCGAGTGGTACATTCTTTCATGCTGGTCTGAGAGAAAATAAAAAACTTAAAATGTACCAGCTGCTTCTCTTCCCACGCCCATAGTAAAATCCGATTGAAGGAATAGGCGAAATTCTGAATCACAGGATCCAGGATAGACAGTGCCTAGTTAGGCTCTGTCTACCCCGTTCGTATACGTGTCGAGTGGCACGATAGACGAAGACACAGTAAATTAGATCGTAGGAGTTTCGTCAGCATCTTATTTAGTCGAGAACGATTCGCAGAAGTGCGAATGTCGAAAGTTAGCGTTTGCTCGGAGAGACGTTGACAGGCTGATGACACGCTGTGACATGGTGTTTTAGGACGATTACTTTCATTAGAAGCTTTTATCGTATGTTTAACGTATTCATTTACGAACGATTTTTAACCTATCTGCTACCTAATCAGTAGGGAGGTGTTTTTTTAAATTGTATTGCATGCAGTCGTTTCGTTATGTCAGACTAAATGCCGTAAGGCAGCTTGAAAAAAATTGACGCCTGTGTTGGCCACTTACACACTCGAAAAACAAAAAACAAACAGTAGGTAGTTACACTCCATAGGATTGTTTATTGTATGTTTCGCGCTAACGTTTAAAAATATGTATACCCATACGACCACGTAAATTAAAAATAAACCAATCTTTTCTTCGGTTGGAATTAGTATTAGTACTAAGTTCACGTTTAGACAGTAGGTAGGTGTGTGTGGTGCTCGTGCTACTTCCTACAATAAAGTCATAGAAAATAATATAAATCATAGTTTAACTATAAACTCCAACACCCTATAATCGAAATAATAAAAACGTCGAACGAAATACAAAAGCCACAAATCAAAATGTATCCACGCACACGCAGCTGCGTCCGCGCAGTGACAAACGGCAGATGTTGTGAAAGCCGAGCCAGGTAAGGGTTTCTGAGAACGCCGAATATAATCGCGATACCGGGAAGCCGCTCTCGCTGGCAGCAGCGAATGCGAATGTGGACGGCACACCTGCTTTGCCCGCACCATATGCTAGCTTTAATCTTGGTTAAAATAGCGCTTTTAATCCCTCTCTGGCTATATGTGGAGAAACGCCTTGGTAGAGTAAGAACAGAAGCTGCTGCTTTGGCACCTAGGATACGCTTTCCCACTTTTTTAATCTCCAAATCTTTATGCTTGCATGTCCATAATCATTAATTAATCACTCACTTAGTTACTTGTAATCTGTGTTAATGTAACGGTTATTATTCAAATACCCACGCATTTCGTCTGCTGTCTCATCTCATTGAATAAAGTCCATTAGTACCTATAAATGCTATTAAAGTATCTCAAAGCTGTGTAGGTAGATATTAAGTAATTATGTAGTATGTAGGTTTATTATAAGTACCTTATCTCTGACGCGTTTGTACTCGTAAATCGCACGAACCCTTATCAAAAGGCGGTTCACAATAAATCCTTATCGATTCTGAGTAACATCGGTAGAATATTAGAATATCGTTAGTTTGGAATTTGATTCGCTCTATCATCCGTCTGTTTATAGGAGATTTTCATTTTTCCCGACACTTGATTCCCGCCTGCTGACGTTTTTATTTCCTCTTTCGTCAGCGGATGTGTTAACCAGCTACTACATGGCTACTACCATGCCACTACCTGTGTTACCGAAAAGTTATCTTTTTTTTTGAGAAATGCATACGGAGACTTTTTCTTGACTTGCTTAACCGCACCGCATCACATAATAGGAATAATTATTAGGTAGGTACGTACAGTACTTAAAATAGTTTACAGCTGTTTTGTTTAGGTACCTAGGTACCTGAAATAATGTCAGTACAGTACAGAGGTATTAAAGATCAAGATTATGAAATATATACTTACAAATAACTTATTATATTACTTCCAAACGATGTTAGGTAGTATCAGCTAAGTACTGTATTATTGCTAAATAACATCAATTTATCACTTCATAGAAACAATGCAATATTATATCTACAGAATGATGAACAATGACTAGCTAGTAGGTAATTTATTTGGGTGATTATCGTGAATGAATTCTCAGAAGTTAGTGAACGTATCACTAGCTGTTCAAGTGTTCAAGCGTCCTCGTCCTCGTACAAATCCCCCTCTCTTCTTCCATTTGTGTGCAAGCAAGCGGCAACGAAACTCGTCCGCCGCGCCGCGCGCACCGCGTCGTTCATTTATCGTTGTTCGGACTTTGTGAAGTGCAAACGCAGTGTAGGTACGCACTTTAGTCGCCATTTCGTTTCAATTCATTCACAATTTATACCCCTTTGCATTTTATTTCATGAAATCTTTCTGTCATAAAGTTTCTTGACGTCAATTTGACAGTGACGTAGGCGTGCAACTCTTGACTGTGGTCTTGTAAACTTGTGAATTGTGGATTGATGTGGATTGGATCACATTTCGGATTGTTGTTTTGTTTGTGAAGATTTTGTTAAACGAAATTTTATTGTGGTGTTGGATTGGACTGGTTCGTGCCCACGTTATTTGTGTCTGTAATAAAACGGGAACTAGTCTGTATCTCGTTAGTGCTATTTTTGATCAAAGTGTAATCGTGGCCTCAAGAGGTGAATAGTGTGATCAAACACAGTTTCCTGGAGGATGAACAAATGTGCCTTATAGAAATAGAAACAAAGAAAATAGAACTTTTTAAACATGACGCTGGCTGCGAGGCTATCTACTCCTCATTGTAAGTGGTATTCTAATATGTTTTTAGGATTAAATTTTCGCTTTCATTTTTATCTCTGTTGCCCGTTGGAATTCATCTCTCAAACAGATTAGTTCTTTGCTAGACAACAGGTGACAAGCAAGATGCTATTTTATCGGAATTAAGGTTATGTTGACTGGAGCCAAACAAGTTTCTTTGTTTGTGTTGTGAATTATGTTATATGAAAGAACTCATATATGTATACATATTGTGTGTCTGTATTTTAATGGGAAAATGGTTGGTTTATGGTTTGATATAATTTAATCTCTTAGGCCTACAGCGATTTTGATAACAATGTAAGATTTTATGAATAGGTGTGTGTGTACAGATTATTTTGCAAAATCTTTAAATATGTGTAAATGGTATAATATTTGAGATAAAAAACCAGGTATGAATATAATAAGTACTGGGGGTCACGGATTGGGCCTAAATTAACATTAGCATTCGTGGAATTTCAACAACCATGAATTGCTTAGTAGTTTTAGTTTAGTAACTACAATGATAAAAGATGGTGTTTTCTTATTTTGGATCATTACCAATCCCATTCTCATGTCTAGTTATACCATAAAAAATCCCAGGTAACTCCTATTAGACAAGTCATTGAGTCATGAAAAAATCTGACTTTATATTAACTATGCAGGATGCAGGAAAATGTGACCATTTGTTATTATGTAAAACATTCTCACCATACCAATTCTCATGCAGTTTCTTAAAAGTCGTACTATGTATTTGTCACCTTTAGTGCGGGATAGTCAACATTTTCCATCTGAAACATACTAGATTTGAAGACCTTACTGAATGCATTTTTCTTTTTAAGTCTATATTAACATACATACATATAATGAATAAATAGCTTATCCATGTTGTGTCCAATCAATTTCAGTATACAAATCTCTTTATAGTATGTAAATTAAAAAGTAAAACAGTCTTTTTGCATTTCATGCACTAGTGTAAAAATGCCTTCCAAAGTGTGATACTCAATATTTTCCACCACTCTGTACAAGACTGCACCATACCAGACATTGTTGTCAAGCTTATAAACAACCACAAGCCACTGCTGTGTTACACTTGTACTAAAATCATTCTTCTCTTCTTTCCAGATGCATGTGTTGACGTGGACCTCCCATTCAATGGCTACCCAAACGCAGTGGGCAGTTGTCCTAACTGCAGGAGCGAGTTGCGGGTGACCCTCGCACCAATACCTGGGAAGAGGCATCTCCACGGGCCACCCTCCCCCATCATATCCTCATCCCGCCTCAACAACTGCTTTGCGCCAACGTTTGTGCCCAACTCCTCGCCCTACCCGTCTCCCTGTGCAACACTGCTACCAGCATCCTACGACAATGAACTGCAGAGGCTAGCAGACACCTTGACAGCGTTAAGGCTATCAGGGTGGTACTATGGAAATTTGGATTTACAGGTATGTCCTTTAGTCAATTTAAAAGCAAGTTTTAAGTTTTAAATAGCCATTCACCTGTAACAGGACATGTGCAGCCAAGTCAATTGGTTCATTGTCTTTAATTTATCAAGACATGAAAGCTACTAATACTTATAATTTAGGCTACTTTAGACTTATGGGAAGAAGAAACGTAAGGACGCATTCATACAATATATTTAGTGTTGACATAACATAGTCCTAGCCCTAACATTCAATCAAATCGAACCTTGCATCTAGATCTATGAGGCCTTAGTGCATTCATGCATTTAGATCTAGATTAAATTTAGATCCACAAAATATGTGTATGTTTAATAATTTGAAACTGATAACTACTACATGAGTCAGATATGAGTCAAACTGTTAAGAATCACTAATCGTACTTTTAACTGCTATCAGTAATTAGAAAATCAGTGGCATCATGCAACTTTTTTATGATTAGTAATATTAAAAGATAGCATTATGTGGATATTCTTAGGGCAATATTCAACAGGAGTCTTATTTAGCTAGTCCTTAACCAAGTAACTCATAAATATTAAGCCTCCTTGATAGAAGTATAGACTGTGAAAATACTTTAACACTTACAAAGTGCTTTTGAATTAAGTATCTACAAATATTTTTAAGAGTCATTTAGTTCATAATTTTGAAAAACTTATCTCAATGAATATGTCCAAATCCTTGCCAAATAGGTTTTCAATTAACTAGTTGAATTAGGATCTCGTTTTCACTCATTTTTTATACTTGTAAGTACTTATTTATTTTACAGCCATGTCCCAGAAAGCCTTTAATGATTAAAAAAGTATTATTATCAGTAAGTTTATTAAATTAGTCAATCTATATCTTGGTAATACTTTACCAAAAGTAATCTGATAAAAAAACTAAGCATATGTGTTATCAGTCATTGATAATCTCTAGTGGCTAATCAGAAAGGAACTAAGATATAATATATACGGCGCCATGCATAGCATACCAAAATATAGATAGGTAGTTATGATTAATTTATGTATGTACACATAAATTTTACTGTTTTCTGTTTCTCTCGTGAGTAACAATGATGTAATATTCTTTGAAGATGTTGCATTATTACATTACATGCATAGATGATGGATCAATGCTTGTGTAACACAAGTGACTATAAATTTCATTTTCAAATAAATCTATTGTATATCTCGTACGTGATATTATATTTTCTATCTTTAAATGACACTATAAACTGTTATTTTTTGCAATAAAAGTACATATGCGTCTTTTCAATTC
Organism: Acrobasis consociella; assembly: GCA_963555685.1. NCBI lineage: Eukaryota > Metazoa > Arthropoda > Insecta > Lepidoptera > Pyralidae > Acrobasis > Acrobasis consociella. Next base: position 5,054,619 of record OY743115.1, read on the forward strand.
CTATTTATCTCTTACGTCCTTGTTACGTCACGGAATATAGTACTGAAGTAGATAAATAACCATACAGTCTGTGAAGCTAAAAGAAATAGGACGCTTAAGGCGCGGATATACAGTTGATGAATAGATGAGTTCATGGGGTTCCCTGGGAATCCGTCGGCCTCTATTTTTATAAGGCAACCACTTGCAATTCAACGTTGCGTCTTTACAAGACTAGACTAATTAGCCGACTGTATGTTTTCCACATTCTAACTCAGTTCCGACCTTGGTACAGAGGTCACGTAGGGCAACATCCAATATAAATGCAGGGGGAGGGCTCACACCCACTTGAACAGCTGAGACCCACACGCAGCTCTAAATATAGCGCCCTAGTGAAGTTAACAACTTAACTTAGTTCCGAACTATCTAGATGGATTGTTGAGGGAACTCACTAATGAAAATTTATTTGATGTTGGCTTTAGTTCGCTTTTTTGTACTTTTATCGTTTGTAACATTTGATCGTTGGATGTATCACTTGATAATTTACCTTTATGTTGATAAATTAGTTTGTGGTTAAATTAGTGGTGGTTTGTGACGCCATCTTCCCTTAGTAAGCAGTGTAGCAAGGAACCCTCTCATAGCTACCTCCCATACAAGTGAGAGTAATTTTTTGTTTCTTGACTAACCCATCGGGTGTCGTTGAATAGGTCTCTCAAAATGTTGTGAGCTTGTGAACACCATCTCTATCTGCTAAACAGTTATATATGCAATAATGCACCCGTGAAAAAAATTATGGGTGTATTATATATTACCAGAACTAAGGGTTTACAAATTAAAAAAAATATTGGCGATCAACTTATAAAATGTACTAGGTAAAGGAAATTGTCATACAAACTCAATAGAAAAATAGTTTTAGAAGTTTTAGTGGCATGAACTCAAAGTTGGCATTCGCAACTAAGAAACTCTATGCTGCGCGAGGCCCGACACGCTTCTAGCCAATTACTTATTTTGTGCTAAAAACCGTGTTTGCGTAATTTGTGTGCGCTCTGCTGCGCAGAAAAAATATTTTTAGGCTAAATATACCTACTTTAAAATTTTACACATAAAATATTTTATTTATATACAAAAATCATTCTTTTAATGTTTGCTCTTTGAAAAATAGGACAACTATAATATTTTACGATAGCTTCCTTTGCAATTATAACAGCCGTTGCCATCGAAACGGTTCTGTGGTTGTTACCCGTTGCGTATAATTGCCGGTTAGAATAATGTTACTGTTATTTCGCTGTACTACATCAAAACCTCATTAACCTCGGTTCATATCCATTTCCACAAAATAATTACTATGCGAGATACTTTTGATAGTATCGATTTCAATATTATATGTATTAGTGAAAAAGAAGTATTTATGATATCAATGAATATTTTGAGTATGCACGTTATATTTAATATCGTAACTTCAGATGTATCTAGCAATTAGTTTCCTATCTTTTAGTTTTACTATTGCATAGCTGAAAGGGTAATATTGATCGTATGCGAAGGATTTGCACGAGTCCTCTTGGTCTTGACCACTCGTATTTTTGACATATTTATAGTACAAATACCAAAACAACCTACGTGTTTTTTGGTCGCTGCTGTGTAGAGCTCCGTAGTAAACATTTTTAGGTTAGCTCCCATACAAGTGGGAGTATTTTTTTTTCTCGACTAACCCATAATGTTGTGTATCCTTGAATAGGCCTTTAAAAATATTGTGGTTTGGACATGTGAATAAATTCATAGCAATCAAATGGCACATTTTACCCGAGCAGTGAATTGGAAAACTGCACGTTTTGTGTTTTGCTTACTCCCTAGTTGAAAAATAGCTTTCCAAGATGAATGTTTCCGTCTGCCGTCTTCTTGCTTCGCCGACTTCATTCCAGCACTGCCTTAATTACTTTATAGAAATTACTTACACGTATCCAATTTATTTATTACGAGAAATAAGTATCATTTAGTTACTGGTAAAATTATATGAATTTGATTTGTAGAAATGTTTTAAATTAATTATTTACTTCAAATATTGTACATATTATTTTAATACATATCAAAATTCCAATTCTGTTAATTGGAATTTTGATGTATTAAAAGAATATGATATGATATGCTTTGTTAACAACAAAACTTACCAATTTTAGGAATACAATCGTAACTATATGTGTGATAATAAATTTAATGTGAATTATTTACCATGAAAAGTTTAAACGTCTAGTATCCTTATTGCTACAGATAAATTGTTATTTTCATATAATTAGAAACCAGTTGATAAATTAATAAATAATTATTTTATGGAAAACGATAATGATGCCACTGATAAAATGGATTCCAGTTTTAAGTTGCGACATATCGATTTAATGATAGGTCGTTAGGCATCTTCATTATGTATGTATACAAAGATAAATAATCTAGAATAAATACTTACGAGTATAACTGTCTAACTGGTTACTCACGTAATAAAATAATTTAGGAGATAAAACAGATTAAAACATTATTTCCTTTTGTTTCTAGCTTTCTTCTGCGTTTTCTTGTAATACATTTAAACTCGTTTAAATCTCAGGTCTAATCGGTCATACCATTTTACGCAGGAGAATATGCTGTAATCAAATAGTGATTTCTCTCTTTCCAGGGTGCAATAAACATGTTGAAGGAGGCGAGCGTGGGTGCTTTCGTGATCCGGAACTCTGGAGACCGGAACTTCATCTTCTCATTGTCTGTGCAGACCGACCGAGGGCCTACCTCTGTGCGGCTGCAGTTTGAACATGGCTTCTTTAGGTGAGATATCTTGACACGTTTGTCTTTGCCCTTGAATCTTTACTATCTAATCTATACAGCGGACGTTTCTAGTAACTGTCCGAGTTTCAGCGTCAAGTAATATCGAGCGTTCTGAAATAATGATTAAGTCTAATTTGGTACGTAACGCACGAATACCGTGTTATTTTATGGGGTAATGGGCCTGTTTGTTTTTGTTTTTCGTATGTGCAAGGGGCCAACACTGAATTTGCAAAGTGCATTCATCTTAACATAGATTCAAAATGTGACTGCTACTCTACGGCGCCATAATTTCAGGTCTAAAAACTTAAGTATTCTCGTAAAAAAATTACTAACGCCTACTAAACCTGTTTTAATTCAAAATAAGTTGTCATGCTTTCTCAATTCGTCTTGTTCTTTCAATGACAAATATTAAGAAGCGAGATTACTTCAATGAATATTATGTCTAACAAATAATTAATTACTTCGTAATACAATACGGTACTTACTACTTACGTTAATTACTCGTATATGTAATATGGTGATAGCCTCACGTGTACTTTGGGTAGCAACAAACATGACGACTTGAAATATTTCGCACATTTGTAGGTATACATACCTACCTAAATATAATTGATTTAATAATTTAAATAATAATTCGCTTTGTTACAACACATTATTGATATACGCAAACTTGATTCATGGGAATTCGATACTATATTTATGTAGTCAATTAAAATGGGTGTACCTATAACGCGCAACGCGATGACAATTTACAAGCAATCGATAACTATTTCTGATTTCTCTTTTTTATCCATATTGGCTTTTTATCCTTCGATACCTCCATCTCGTTAAAACCATGTGTAATTATCAATTTATTAACAATCCTTTTTTTTGTTTACAGGTTAGATTGCGAAAGTCCGCTAGTTAAATACATGCCTCGTTTTCGCTGCGTGGTAGAACTGGTGCAGTACTACACGCGAGTCGGCGAAAGAGGCGCCGCCGGCACCGTCTGGGTCAACAGGGAAGGCTGCGAACACTCCCCTGTCCTTCTCAAAACCCCCTACAGAAAAAGCCCCCCTAGCCTATTACACTGCGCCCGGTTAGCGGTCCATAAAGCACTAGATTCAAATCCTCTCAAACCAAAACTTTGGTGCGCACCCAAGCATCGGCTACTACCTCTTCCCTCAACCTTAATAGACTATCTTGGCGAATACCCGTATTCAATCTAACCTTTGGAACTCTAGTTATTTATTTAGTCAAATCGCATCTGACCGATGCCAGATTAGTTTGTGGAAGCGCGTCAGTATGCGCGCGCGCGTGCGTTCTGTGCGTACGCGCATTATCATAATATCGTATTCTGTTTGTACAAATGCATTGTATTTAAATATCTAGTACAGGATGCTAGAATTAAAGGGCCGGAACCTTTAACAACTAACAAATGTTTAATTTATAAAACTGTATTATTCGTAAGTATTTAATATGGGACTCAACTATGGTATTTAGTGGAATGTTTACGCAAATATTATGTTTTTTTAAGAATCTGTTTGTATATAGAGATGATTTGTGAAAATAACACAAAGACTGATGATTGAATGTCTAATTGTAACGCTGCCTCTGCCCGTTGTTCTAAGTGGAAGTTCACACCAGACGTATAATCGGTCGCTAATAATGAGCCAGCTCACAAATACCATTAGAAATACGTTACGCGTATTTTCCGTTAAGTGTGAACATAAATTTTACAAAAAAAAATGGTAGGGAACACTTGCAGTCTGTAGGCGGCTGATTGTACGGTTGTTATGAACATTCCTGTACAGTTGCGTGATATTTATTTATATTTATTGTGCGGCGTAATCGAGCAATAGGGCCCCACTACTATCGTTATAGTAAATTGTTCACTAATGCCTATTCTTGTCCATTGTGTTAAGAAATCATCACATTATTTTATAGAGCTATATTTCTATTAATTTATTTTCGATTAAGTCTTAGGTTACTTGTTCACTATGGCATGACTGGTGTTTTGTTGAACCAAATGCAATGTGTAAATATTTCTTATAGTATGTTAACTCTGAGCTCTATGTTTAGTGGGTGTCCTCTGTACGAATGCACTTACGCGGTACGGGTTGCAGGGTTGACTGACACACTGTAACAAATATTTAAACATAAAACAGTACTATGAAAAGAAACATTTCGAAATGTGAAAGAAAACAAAGAAGATTTTTTTTGGGAATTTAAGTTTGTTTCATAGTATATTTTGAATAAGTAATTTGCCAGTCTACGATCAGGTATAATTGTATGCGGAGATGAGAATTTTCTAAAAGTAAAAGATTAGAAATTCTTTTCCTGTATATATGATAAAAATATGTATATTAATAAAGACATGAGTATGTTAAAATCTCCTAGTTGTACAATTGGCAGTAGGAATAATTTTATTTCCCTACTTGTCTCCGCTTCGGTTTGTACCGGGTCGAACTTAATGCTATTATTTTATCTTGTTCCTATATTTCTGTTAAGTCTAGTTCATTGTCTTGCTATCTGCAAACCCTCTGGCACCGCTATAAAAGAAAAGCTACACTGCAAAATTTTACTGTGTGATTTTTTACACTTGTAGGAAAATAAACGCACAGGAGTTGCATAAAAATGCATACAACGCCTATGGTTTGATTAATCATTAACAAAAAAAAGCAACCGACTTTATTTTCTTTCAGATCATATCTTCACTAAATTAATATGGGACTATTTTAGTACTAAAGGCTTTGAAATAAAAAGAATCTTTAAAATCTGTTATTAAGACGAAGATATCGCGTATATAATATACTACCTATATGTATATCTATATTATTTAACAGCTAATCTCTTCGTCGGTGAAGTATGAATTTCGCGCCTTTGACCAAAAAAACATTAATAATCTCTTTTTTCGAAGTCGGTTAAAAATACAAACATCTACGACAGGTCCAAGAGCGGAATCACGTCAAAAATATGCTGTTCCATATAAAATAAAATACTTTACACCTCAAAGGTGCGGAATAGAATAATATTTTCGCTATTTCGGGGTTGGACACCTTGCAAAAATAGTTCATAAAGAAGATCATTTACCCTTTCCCAATAATGGTAAATACCAAAAGCAAAAAAAAAAAACACGCAGCACCATTTCGCAGTGAGCCTAACAAGTTTTAATTATAAATTATAAGTGCCATCAAACCAGATTCGGCGCAAGGATTACCCGATGGAAGTGTTTTTGAGGCTGAACGTGTAAATAGTTACTGTTTTGTTTTTTATTTATTTATATCATAATTGTAGTGAGTCGGGGTCAGGAAATCAAACATTTATTTGGCTTAAAAAGTGTATTACGAAATATCACAGCCCGATTGAAATTGGGCAAAATTAACTGACAAAATGTTTTAGGCAAGTTTAGTACATGATGTATGTGCATTGACTTATTAGTTTTTCGTATGAAATTGATGTTTATAAGTGATAAAATAACCAAGCTATATCTATTTTCCCATTTGTTTTGTTGATTTTCTCTATCTCTATAGATATTGTATGTAAGGAATAGTGCGTACCATGGACTAAATTTGCTTTGACATAGTCAATAAATGATGAAAAAATAATGGTGTACAAACTGCTAGTAGTAAAATATACCGCAATCATTTGATGATGGTCGGTGTGTGGCGTAGAGTGGAAAGGCAGGCTAGTGACATTCACTATCTAGAATAATTTGTACCTTACATAATCTCAATTTTATTAGGATATATTTAGGTTCCACCATGCATGTATGTATCTGAATATTTATGTAAAACATTGTGTAGATGAAAAAAAACCATCAACTTGGACTATATGCCTAAAGAATAAAAAGATATATGTTTGATTTATAAAATTGTATAGAAAGCAACATTTATTTCATTTAAATGTCGTTTCACAGTAATAGTAGCATAATTTTTATTGATTCTTGTATTTATGTATATTTTTTCTAATTTATAGTATATAAAATCATGCTACTTCTTTTGCGGAGAGGTATATTCCTTGGCCTGTATAGTCTAAGTTCATTTGTTTTTCGAGGCATCGTACCAAGCTCAGAATGTGAATTATCTCATCCAGTGTAAATGGATGGGTTATTTATATGTTGAAACAAGATTATTTTTATACCGTTTTGTAAGGGGAGGGCACCAACTAAATAAGTGTGACATAATAGAGAAACTTGTGTTTAATGTTTGTAGGATAATGTATCGAAAGAACTGCAAATAATTTATATACTTACAGAAAACAAAATATACATTCTGTCTAAAAAGCTGGACTTTTATTATTTCCTTACACTTATTTGCGAGCATAGATTTAAGAAAAATTCTATGTCTAAGAAACAGCTCAGAGCAGAATTGAATGGAAAAAATGGAAGGAGCCCTTTGCCCAGCAGTGGGACACGTGATAGCTCGTATTATTATTATTACTATTTCTATGTCTATGCTTGCGAGACTATTTAAAAAAAACGAAAGTACTACGCTGCCAAAACAGCGGTGATGATTCTGTCTTCTTAAAAAGCCTGCAGTCTTTAAATTGGAAGTATGCTCACTCTATAGGCCGTGTAGTTTCCGACAGAGTAGAATAGGACTACTCCAAGTCTTCCCCTGGATGTCGTGAAAGACGACTTAGGAAATACAAGCTAAACAAAGGAGGAGAGTGTAGGCCAAGTCATCTGGCTGCACTGGCCAAGTATGGCTCTGGTAGTACTAAGTAAAGAGAGGGTGGCGCTCCTGCAGTGGAGACAAAATATGACATGATGATGATACTGACTCTGATTATGACTGATTTAGGAAGGCATTTTTTAATGCCGAATGCGTAACCCCAGCAAAATGTTGCGCCGTAGAGAAATAAGAGTATTACAGATAGTTGGTTCATAGTAAGCCTCATTTTGTTCAATTATAGCAAAATGTGTTCATGTTGTATTTTCGAAGTTATTCGAGAAAAACTGATTTTGCTGGAGTAACGTTACCCCAGCAAGATGTTTTTTAAAAAAGGCGTTTAGCCTAGAATCAAGTATATAAAAAGAAAGCTCTTAATGAGTTGTAAATGTATACCGATAGCAAGATGTGTTCATCTTATACTTTTTGAGATATTCAAGATTTTGCTGGGGTAACGTTTTGCAATTTTCCATATCTCGAAAACTGTTAGTAGCAGAAATTTGAAAAAAATTACTGTTTATAAGCCTTACTATGTTCAAATTTGTTTGAATATAAGTATTTCGATTTATCTACAAATATCGAAGTAATTTATTATTTTCAAAAATCGGAAAATTCCGATTTACTCGTAAACTAGTACATTTACTAACAAATAAAAAGCAGTTACATATACGTGTATATCATACCTTCTAACGTGTACAAATTCGGATAAACAAACATTACGCGATATGAAGATATAAAGGAATTTCATCGAATTCCTAGTGGTGTGACTTTGGCAATCGAATACGCAGCTCTCTCTGAACACAAATAGATAAACTATAGTGAACATGTGTGTTCATTTTGTTACAAAACATGCCTGAAAGTTTCGGCTTCAAATCTCGCATGGAATAGAAGTTATTAAAAAAACAAGAAAATATCATCAATTCTCCTATAAACCGACTAAATAACGGAGGCTACGAAAAAGCGGCCGTTTCATACTTGCGGGTTTCCTACGCATATTAGCAACCTAATAACCGATAAAAAGTCCAGTCGAGCAGAATTATATTCATGTAGCCGATATTTAAAATGTTTTAAGCATATTTACTATAGTATTATTTGGTGTGAATTCATACTTATTAGTTTTTGGCAATAGGGTTGACAACTCTATGGAAGTGTATGTCGGATAGATTAATAAATGTCGCATCCCCCACTCAAACAAAGCAATAAATACGAGTTTTATATTATTATCTACGAGACAGATTTTAAATCCCTTGTCGTCAATAGTATGAGGTAACCAGAAACATTGTTAAAACTAAGTCTTTCATATTAAAAGTTGTAAATTAATAGATGATTGCGATGCACGAGTCCTTTTGTAAAAGAACAAAAATATATCAATATAGAAATGCATATAATTTGATCACATGTCTCGGTGTCCAACACAAGAAGTTTGTTTTACAGTTCTGTCCCGCTTGCCACTATGCAGGCGTCTCTTTCTTACAATGCCGCGAAGCCCAGGCATACTTTTGAGAGACGTTGCTGTTTTGTGCTGGGCTAGTGTATTTAAAAATGGTAAGTAATTTTATTTTTTCATTTACTTGTTTATAGTTTAACTTAATTACTAATTATAATATTTGAAATGTTGTATACTAAGTATTTTTTACTAAGAACAGTTAATTACCTGTTGTAAATGTGAGCATACTGTTGCTAAGAATATAAACGTAAAAGCGTAAATGTCAGCATATAATTTCTTTTTATTAAAATGTATAAAACTTGTAGGTACACAGTTTCACTAAAAAAATAAGTATTTTAAAATTTTAAGTTTCTGTAGTAGGTAATCATTGCAAAATCGACACTCGTATAAAAGGCTAAAAAATCTCGTCGCCGCAGTATTTTATATTTTATAAAGAATGTTTAATCGCTTAAACTCATTTTTGATCTAATATGCATAACATATGCCCAGGCTGCGCATAGGTATGTAGATCGGAGATCGAATCAAGCGCCATCAGTGTGAGTGTGAGAACAGCCGCGCTCTTGCATTTTTTCATCCGCCTATAATTATTTTATGATAACTCGTAAAGTATTCATTAATCTCACATGTAAAAGATTAAAAGATGATATGTGAAATTAGTGATAAAAGTACACTTGTTAAATAATACTCAATTTATCTGTGATTTTCCTAGTTTAAGTTATATAGCATACAATTATTGTATAACAGTAATTTGAATAAAAAAATAATCATGCTCATGTATTTTCTTTATCCACAAAACGCAAGAACCTTTTTGTATGCGACTGTACTACCAAAAAAAGACTATTATACCATTTATTTGAGATGGTTGCGCTCAAGTATGAAGCGGCCGCTTTTTCGTAGCCTCCGTTATTTAGTCGGTTTATAGGAGAATTGATGATATTTGCTTGTTTTTTTAATAACTTCTATTCCATGCGAGATTTGAAGCCGAAACTTTCAGGCATGTTTTGTAACAAAATGAACACACATGTTCACTATAGTTTATCTATTTGTGTTCAGAGAGAGCTGCGTATTCGATTGCCAAAGTCACACCACTAGGAATTCGATGAAATTCCTTTATATCTTCATATCGCGTAATGTTTGTTTATCCGAATTTGTACACGTTAGAAGGTATGATATACACGTATATGTAACTGCTTTTTATTTGTTAGTAAATGTACTAGTTTACGAGTAAATCGGAATTTTCCGATTTTTGAAAATAATAAATTACTTCGATTTTTGTAGATAAATCGAAATACTTATATTCAAACAAATTTGAACATAGTAAGGCCTATAAACAGTATTTTTTTCAAATTTCTGCTACTAACAGTTTTCGAGATATGGAAAATTGCAAAACGTTACCCCAGCAAAATCTTGAATATCTCAAAAAGTATAAGATGAACACATCTTGCTATCGGTATACATTTACAACTCATTAAGAGCTTTCTTTTCATATACTTGATTCTAGGCTAAACGTCTTTTTTTTAAAACATCTTGCTGGGATAACGTTACTCCAGCAAAATCAGTTTTTCTCGAATAACTTCGAAAATACAACATGAACACATTTTGCTATATTTGAACAAAATGAGGCTTACTATGAACCAACTATCTGTAATACTCTTATTCGGTTACGCATTCCTGTGTTTCGTATGTGGCAAGCTATTGGAAAGGCAAGAGCGGTAGGAACCATAGAGTTAGGATAGTTGTACGTATCATAAGTCTATAGTTGTACCTACAAAAAGATTATGGTAGTCCAGGCAGACGACGGTAGGTTTCTTCTTCTATGGGTTGGTGTCATGTGTTTGATTCATTGTGCAAGTAGTTTCATTATAACCTATGCTAGTGCCGGGTCTGCCTGGTCACAGAATTAATAATAGTATCCCGGGTACCGTTTGGCCCTGGAACGTCCGTAGTCAAGGAGATTGTGTCAGGCTAGGATAGTCTCCACACTCCTATTGCGAAACAAACGTGAGTTAAATCCATCATACCGAGTGATCGATCTATACCTACATATAATAAAACAGAAAAAACATGTCCTTAATTCAATAAATTTCTAAAAAAAAAATTGTGGCGATGGAGACGTAGTAATAAAGTAAGAATTTCAAAAATGTCTTTGTTTGTCTGTTTGTGCACGCTTATCTCAAGAAATACTGTGGTGCGATTTTTCAAACGCGGAGTCACTAAACGAACGGAAAAACCATTCGTTTAGGTGACTCCGTGTTTCAAAAATAGCACTTCTGGACGGATTCAAATGAAACTTTTCTGTCATATATCGTTAAGCCTGGGCAACATACTTATAGGGTATTATTGATTTTGAAAAATGAAACACCTGATGCACAGTGGCGTAGCTAGGGGGACAAGAGCCCTGGTGCATAGGGAGAGAATCAGGCCCTCCTCCCCTCTTTCCGCGTAGTTTGAACTTATATTGGCCTTCAAAATTATTGATAGGGAATAAGAATAGGAAACAGTGAGTTGAATCATCCCTAGTAGGCTAAATACATACGTCGTCTCTATCAAAATCTTCATGTGTTCAATGGAAGAAAAAGGGGGTAAATAAACAACGAAGCACATGACAATATAGAATATAACGATTTTTAAGAGAATTCCCCGTCCGATTCACAATCTCTTGCGCGCTTAAATTTTTGCGAATTCGTCTATAATTTCACTCAAATCCAAGTTTGATGCCGCCTGATTTTCTATTGCAATTAACGATAAATGTCGGAGGCGATCTTGTCGAAAGCTGTTTCTTAAATAATTTTTTATAATCTTCAGTTTACTGAAAGATCTTTCTGCTGCCGCGGAAGTAACAGGAATTGTGTGAAACAGTAGCATCGCTGTATACACTTCCGTAAGGTCACATTCGAGCACGCCAAATTTCGTTATAATTTCTTTGCAAAGCTGGCGAATAGACCACGTCTCCATCAATTGAGGGAGGATCAGATGATATACCTTAATAAATTGAAGCGAAAAAGTGGGTCCAATTATATCGCAATATTTCTTCTGAAACTGATCACATTTCTTGAGTAAAATCGTTTCATTCCAGCTGAGCAAATTTTTAGAATCAGGAAGTCGAACGATTTACAAATTGCACTTAAACCAACAAAACGCGCATCTAACTGATTTATTATTATGTCGAGTACACTGTTGAAAATAGTTACTCTAAAGACTTCTTCTTGGTTTTCGAATCGGTGATCAGAAGCCAATTCATCGAAATGCTTTTTAGTTTTTGAAGTGAAAACTTCTTTAGCGGCGTTGTGCACTTTTTTTGGAATGGGTAAAAAATGTTAAACTCGCGTCAGGACACGTGGCCTGATCGAAAATTCGTAAGACGGCGCAGGGCGCTTGCGCGAATGTTCGTGTGTGTTTATGTTACAGCGTGCTACGCGCATCCATGGATGGTGACAGCTGATGGCTCGACCGTCTGTGTAGTGGCCATACTGCTGTGTCGTCCCATATCTCTGTGCTGTGTATTTGAAAATGATTTTGTTGTAAATGAATTTGGTCATGCATGTGACATTTGTGACAGACTGTGGTTCAGAAAAGATTTGAAATATTTTATACTGATAATTAAAGCAATTCATGCAAAATTATTCCCTAACCATTCCAAAATATCAAAAATGCACAACGTTAATATTCAAGTTTTCACTTCTGCCGGCACTCCCAGAGTGCAACCCGTCGTTTTTTCTTCGTCGCTTTTCTGGGAAGGTAGGATCGATGTCGTATTTTCTCGCGGTTTCGGTAAAGAAAATTTTTTTTTTTCCATTTTTTAACGTTTTAAAATTTTTCATTTTTTTTTTCAAAGCTGAGGCTAGAGGGCCCCCTGAGCTCCGGGGCCCTGGTGCACTGCACCACCTGGCCCTATGATAGCTACGCCACTGCTGATGCAGAACCGTCATGGTCCAGCACTAAACTAAAAGAAATGACGACTTACGAGTTGTTCAGCCTGATAAGCAGTTTCCTAGAGTCATAAAGTCCACGCGAACGAAGTCGCGAGCTTCGGCTAATCCATACATAAAATAAAGTCCCTGTCGCGTAGATATATACTTCACAGGCATCGTTATTAAGACCTAATTAGCTAGTCAAAATATTTTTTTTTGTTGTTTGCATGTCTTTCATGCTGTGGTGCTATTTTTCAAACGCGGAGTCACTAAACAAACGATTTTTTTTATGGTAAAGCATTCGTTTAGGTGACCCCACGTTTTAAAAATAAAACTTTTGGTCCGATTTCTGAAACAATGAAGAGTAGCTTCTCTTCTAAATCAATGAGCAATAAAACCCTGATGCTGAACCCCAACTGAATCACAAACCACAAAAGAGAGGCAAAAGTTGATGAAAATATTAAGTACCCGTTACTCCTTGATTTCCCGCCAAAATTCGTTAATGTCTTATTTTTTTTTTTTTCTTTTCTTGATTATGGCGATCAAACTTCGTTGAAGCTTATTTTGCCAGTGTCTAGTAATATCTCTTTTTTATTCCTAATCCTAAATCCTTAAGGCGGGTCTCCTGCGCCAGAAATCTCGAAACATTACACAAAAAACATGAAACAAAAACAAAACAAAAATATTGTTTTTCATACACAAACCGTCTCCTGCAAATAATTTCTGTTTTGAATGAAACATTTCTTTATGGTTGACTTCATCATGAGGTGCTACTTTTCAAACGCGGAGTAACTAAACGAACGGTTTTTTGTACGGAAAAACCATTCGTTTAGGTGACTCCGCGTTTCAAAAATGACACTTAAGATACCTAATAATATTTATTTCTGATTACTGTTATCATCATTTCTGCCTGACGAAGAACTAGAAGATGTGTTCTGCGTTTTACCAATTGCAGATAATAGAGGTAGGCTCCAAAGGACTCTTAACCAAAACCGTAAAATAATTAAAAAAGAAATCCTTCCCCTCGACCCCGCGCAGGGCATGTTTTCCATCTGCTTTCGAAAGCAGAAACATGTGTATGCCATAGACAATTGTGTATGGCCACGCCCCTTTGTTTGCGTGTTTTTGTGTAAATGTTTTGCATATTTTGGTGCAGGAGACCCGCCTTTAACTATACAATCAAAGGTTGGTATATGTCCTTTGATTGCTTCACGGGAGCTTCTGGCGACAAATCTATACGAGTCCACTGGTTTTCATAGCCGATTGAATGGCGGACGGCGCCCAAAGACGCCCACCGCAGTCCGCAAATAAATATCACTACAACCGCACTATGACTGTCCACTTTAAACATTTCACATATTGTCCTTGAGAATAAGCATTTATAACACCAAACTACACCAATTTCATATTATAAAGTCCACTAGAATCAATTTGCAAAACAATTTAAAGCAAACTCCAACTGGACCCTTTGACTTCCCGCCAAAAAAACTCTTGGTTAATGTCATCCAATATCCCATAACTGACAATGTCATCTCTTTTCTGTCAATGTCAAACCAATTCGCTGTCGCTTATGTTTATTGATTTCAGTGGTGCCAGATGGTGTGGATTCCCTGCTGATTGGGAGGTTTATTGTTTGCTCCACACTGGTGGGAATTTTTATGCGTATAAGTCCTTTGCGGGGATTTCCGGAGGGGAGGGAGATATTAAATTGGAGGAATTTCAGGGCTTATTTCTAAGCCAAACCCAATACTGTAAATAGTAATCATTAGCTCACCTCGTCTACATATTGTTATTCATTCAGTTTTAGGGTTCCGTACCCAAAGGGTACAAATGAGACCGGAGACCCTATTACAAAAAGTTCGCTGTCCGTCTGTCTGTTAAAATTTTCACAGAAGATGTATTTCTGTTGCCGTTATAAGAAGAAAGTCATTAATTTTGTGACGCAGCGATCGGCAAGCCGACGTCGCCGCGCACAAACACCTCTGAAACCTTTTCGAACATTCCACTTTCACACAGCTACAATCGATGCGCGCCGTTTACAAACCTATTCACGATAACGAACCGGTATGATCTAGTTTCCCCCACCTTGCCCCCACTCCGCGCCGGCTGGCGGCCGGCTATATAACGCAGAGCGAGCCCATTAGAGGCCGATACTCACTCGGGTATCCGCCTCGGTCGCTTGGATCAGATATCTAGGTACGATCAGGTTTTCCCTTCCCTCTCCCCTTCCAACCCCCCGCGGCCGCTTGGATCAGATATCTAGGTACAGTCAGGGTTCCCGAATCCACTTCCAACCCCCGCAGCCGCTTGGATCAGATATCTAGGTACGGTCAGGGTTCCCGAATCCACTTCCAACCCCCGCGGCCGCTTGGATCAGATATCTAGGTACGGTCAGGGTTCCCGAACCGCCCTCCGTTCCCGTCCGATTTGTGGTCGTCCGCGACACCCCCTCCCACCCCCGTGTGAGGGAGCGCCGCGACGCCGACGTGCTCCTGCGCGTCCCGCGTACCCCTTCAGAGTAGTTCGCCGGAGCAACCCCTTGTTGCCCCGTGACCCGTGTGCGTACCGCACCCCGCACCCCGGAGTGCCTTACCACCCTCTCCCCAGAGGGGTGGTTTTCCCGACGTCCGCGCACCCTTGTGCGTGAGGCGATACCGTCCCGTCCGGCAGGTCCGTCCGTACCCTGCCCCCCGTTTACCGCCCCGCGCATCCCGCGCTTTGCACCCCGTGTGCATCCCGTTCCGCACCCCCTCAGGGTGATACCTATTTTAGTCTGGATAGTTCGTAATATCCTTTGTAGCTGTGTGAACGCGAATACTCCGTATAGTATTTCTTCTCTGGAATTGCGTAGGCGCTCGGCCATAAACCAAGTGTGAATCTAGATTTAAGGTAGTGCTAATTTAGTCTAGGTTAAACTGAGACCTGTAGAACCGATAAATAAATAATTGTTACCGTTAGTATAGTTGGTTTTAAACACAGTCCCGGTAGATTACCTCATTAGACCTTCCAGACCCCTGTCATACCAGTGTGGTAACAGGGGTCTACTCAATTTATGTTGATGACAGCGTCCAGGGGTTCGATTCCCCGAAAACGCCTCATCACAATTTAGATTTTTATTTATTTTCTTCTTACCTAAACATTCTTGTAGTTCTATACATTGTGTTATATTATAACACTGTAAGAGTATTATTGTTATGTATGAGATTTAAGTATGTTATAAGAGAAGCTACAATATTTTCTTGTCCGCTCAAGTCTTAATAAGTTTAGTCTAAGATTAACAAATTTTAATAAGTTAGTGGACCTCGCCATATTGCGAAATAAATCGGAACTAAATTTTACATGGGGCCCATAGCACTATTATTAATTCTGTGCCTTATCATAACGTAAGCCAAAGATAATATAATTGGGTTGTCAAGTAATTATTAAAAAGATCTGATTCGCAATCCTTTTCGAGGAGAAGCTTTCTCTAAAAGCTTCCGCAAAATATTCAAGTTTATTTACGTATCCACAGCCGTAAAAACATATTTAAAAAAACGTCTGCTGTACAGCAAGCGTATTCACGATCCATCTGCCCGACGTTCGCGGTGGTGGGGGTGCTTGCTTAAACTTGAATATTTTGCGGCTCTGCATACTAGTCTTTTTGAGCCTATTTATATTTCTTCGTTTCTCTATTACTGGTCCTCTAGTTTCAACCAAAGTTGGTGTAGACATCCTTTGATTGCTAGGAGATTCCGGTGGCAAATTTATCTAAGCGAGTCCACTGGTTTTCATAGCCGACTACTGCATCAGGTTAGAACTGTCAACAGACAAGAATGCCTTGCTGGATGCGTGAATAGGCTACATCCAGCAAAGCGACCTTGAGCCGCTGTACAGCACGCTGGATCATGAATACGGCGCTTAAGTGACTTTGACTGAGGGAGGTCGGTCGGGAAGTCGGGAAGAAAGCATCTGTATCTGGCAACACACACTGATTGATTCTATGATTTCTATGTGTTTAATGTGTTTTAGACTTGTTTTAGACCAGTGAAGTGGAGTGGATATTCTCTTTATTTTTATAATTTTGTGACATAAATATAATTCGTGAAATAAATAATAGGTTGTCGAAGTAAGGATCATGTGATATATTAAAATACTGAGAAAGCGCCATGTCAGTAAATGGGAATGGCGGGATCTACGCACCGCTAAAGCAGATCCTTTCCGACTCGGAGTCCGAAGACGACAAGCTGGAAAATGCCGCTCACATTAAAGCTACAGAAAGCTGTAATAATGTAGACTACAACAGCGGCTTACAGTCATCCAAAAACTACAGCTTAAGCGACATGGACGAGTTCAATACCAACGTTAACACCGTCGAGAGCACAATGGACAACGTAAGCTTCTTACAATCAGATGACTCTAATAAGATGTCATTTCCTCGACGGTTCGCGTTCATTACTTCAATTCTGGCCTGCATATTCACTGTAGTCATATTCTTGTGGGGAATACCTTGCTCTGAAGTAGGCAGCTGTGCTAACAACGAATGGCATGATAAAACCACTAGTTGGGAGCTGCCTTACGACGAAATCGAGCTATCCGGCGCTGTACAAGTTGTGGATGGCGCTATACCAAATACTAAGAACCTAATACTCATCTACAGAGGCAACCATATGAAACAGGAGACCAGTGACAACAACAATGTAAATGGTGTGTTACTTATTGTTGGCAATTCTGGCAAAGTTGGCTGGTACATCCGTGAGAAAAGAATACCCACTGAAATCAACTGCCATCTCCTTGATGTCAACAGGGACAAGCAAAAGGACTGTCTTTTCTCAGGATCAAAAGGCCTCCTGGCCGCCATCAACCCGCTGTCAGGAACATACTACTGGTACATCCATAAAGATGGTCAAATTTATACCAATATAGTAGCAATTGATTTCCCAATTTTAATGAAAGATATTGACAAGGATAAAGTAAATGATCTTCTGACAGTAGCAACAGTCTCGCCCAACCCAAACCATAATAACTTGGTTATAGTATCAGGAGCTACAGGTAATATTATTGGAGAACCCATGGTAATTGATGACTGTTTGTCCGTTAAACTTCTCACAGAGTCTGATTCTGTAACTTACATTTGTAAAAATGGAACAACTGAAGCAGTAAGATTAATAACATACCCTGCTCTTTACAAAAAACTGTTAAAAATAGATCAAAACACAAACCACACTCCTCCAGTATCTGCCACAAAAAAGGTTAATCTTAGTTTAAAGAAAAACATTGGGAATACCAGAGAAATATTCACAAATGGCCCTGGGAAGATTATTGTGGAGAATTCTGGAGAGTGCCCATACTCTTGTAGGGTTAACATAAAGTTGATGCTTGAAAGAAATGGAAGCACTAGTGTGGGTTGGGAGTACTCTGCCAACCATGTTTATGCAATGAGGCCCAGCTCGTTTGCCTTTGCCAACTCTATAAGAGGGTTTGTGTTAAAATTATGACAGTGGAACAGTGCACACTTGGCCAAGGGTGCACTGAAGATCAATACAATAAAGTATAATGTACAAAACCAAAGCCCAAAGAATGTATATGATTTAATTTATTTTCGTCCTTCGATAAATGTTGCTTCAATATCTTCATTCATAAAGTATGACAACTTTACAGCACATGATATATCAGAGCGGATAGTTCTTGTGTCATTTGATAAAATGCAGACGCATAATGTAAATGTGAGTCAGACGGATATACTACAGATATGTGTTCGAGGGCCTATTGACACACAATCAGCAGTGCCTGTATGTCAGCCTGACCTGGAGTATCAGGAGAAATCACTGATGATTGCAGATTTAGATGGAGATCAGTCTCATGAACTAATATCATATTACAGCACATTTGTTGCTCCAGAAGCTTATAATCCAAAAAACCCAAATCCAGTGGACAACTTGCGCTTAACTTCGATAGTTAGAGTAATCCGCTTAGAATCTGAATTGCCAAAACTGTTTGTAGCTGATAATTAATTGAGTGTTTGATTTAAAATCATGTTTTTCTTTTTATCTTTACTTTTTTTGTCTTATTTACTTCTTTTGTTGTCGATAGTTTAAATGTACTGTACTATAATTTGATTTTTGTAATTTGAAAAAGGGGAATCATTTGTTTGAAAAATATTCGACACATTATATTGTGCTAGTGAATATATCAGTCAAATATTAAGATTGTGATGCGTTAATCAACAAAACAGTGTAGGGGTTATCTCAACATATATTCCTACTGATACACAAATCTTCGCGAAAACACTGTTTTAGCAGAAATGTGATAAATGACCTTCTACATTAGAAAACAAGTACCTAGCACATTTCTAGATTATTGAAGTATTTTCGCCGCATTAAGGACCCTAGGCCCTACACTTTTCTATATAATCTAGCTTTTATTTTAAAATGACATGTCAGATATAGGCATAATTTAAAAAAAATAAATAAATAGCTTATTTTTAAACAGGTATCTGGTTTCCCTTTCAATACATTGAACTTAAAAAATATAGTTGTGTAGAAGTTTACAATAATCATTCGCCAGAAATTAAAGAAACTATATTTTCTTTCAAATTCATATTTTGACAGTAAAAACCTGTTATATGTCTAGATAATTGTTAGTATTTTTATTAAATTTCAAAATGTTGAAAAATTTAAAAAATTGCTAAAATCTTACATGTTGTTTCAAAATACTAGTCTAGTTTGCATGGAAAAATCTAGGGTGAGGGGGTTGTTAATTGCAAAGACATTGTTTACATGGCCTCTATAAGACCGACAATGTTATTTTATGATTCAAAGTTGTTTGATATTTAACTGCGATGCATATATAGCTTGAGCTAGTAGTTAAATGATCTAGTCCAGTGCTTTCCAAAGTAAATCTTCTATGACTGTACATGCATGTATGTATATATTTCTTGGCCGTTTTCGGCTATGGTGACAATTTTAGTTTAATATAAATATTAAAAAAGAAATACATTTAATAACTGTGACATTATACATTTATCCATTCTTCTATAACTATTGATATGTTGGCAAAAAAAATTACATAAGCACATAATATCTTTGAATTAGCAATAATGTGAAGGAAAAAACCTTTTTTCTATAGTATAAAAACATATATATTTCAATAGTAATAAAATGAAAGCACAAGACGTACCTATTTGGGAATCTCTGGTCTAGTAATTGTGACAATTTTAGGCTTTAGTCATACTGAAGTGGCAGCGGCTTGCAGCGTACTTTCACTGACACCAATTTCGCCTTTATTTCCTTTCTACGATATGTATAATATAGTTTGACAAAGACATGGCCGCTTGTGGACGAGCCGCGTCTAATGTCTTTCTATAGGTTCTTAAGGAGAATTTGGTTTGACAGAGAAAACTGTTTTCATATCCATTTCTGGCCGCTACCACTTATGGGGCCATCGTAATTTTCAGGGGTGCTCCCCCATTTGAAATAAATAATTTGTAAAGAAACAAAGATATCATTTAAAATTGTTTCTTGACCAAGCCCTGGTTAACCCTTCAAACTCGTTTATGAACTACTGTTTACTAAAGTGAGAACGTAAAGCTTTTCTACGCACATTTGCGAAACACGGCCACTTTTAGGTTCTAAAAGCGTCACCTTCTCACTGTAAACTAAAAACAGTAGTTCATAAAATAGTTTATCTAGAGCTTGGTTAAGACACAATTTTAAATGATATCACAGTATGGTTTCTAATTATTTATTTCAAATGGTGGCAGCACTGGAACCCGGAAAATTAATGTATCCCCTTAATTAAGTATTAGTGTGTAGGTCAATTTTATATGTATATCAGTAATAGATTTTGCCTGTGGTGTTCAATGTTATTTATTAATTTTATTATAATCTATCAACAATTTAAGCGAATATTACACTGTAATAAAATAGTGACAGACAAAAATATTAATAATAGTTTATAAGTGTTATAGTGTTTATGTCAAGCTATCTATACCAAAGAATCTTTCAATTCATTACAATAAAGTACTTCAACCAGCTTTAGAAAGGCAATATTGCTGCCACTGTCTAATTCAGGAATCATACGC
The DNA here is from genome assembly GCA_963555685.1 of Acrobasis consociella. NCBI lineage: Eukaryota > Metazoa > Arthropoda > Insecta > Lepidoptera > Pyralidae > Acrobasis > Acrobasis consociella. Next base: position 5,075,472 of record OY743115.1, read on the forward strand.
AGTAATGCATACGATGCGCGCGGGACTTTTTGCGCGTTGTGTGCGTTACTGCATATTCCATTGGTTCTATTTTCACAGACTAAAAAGTGCGGCACGGATTGGTCTGTCGTCTGCGTTGGGCCTCAAGGGAACAAAGAAAGAGACAGCAAAATATGTCAGTGCCCGTCTGCACTTGTATGTTTACCATTTACATATTCATAAATTTTGACGTAATATTTAACGCTGTATTCATAAAAAAACTGTACTCTCAATATTATAAAGTACTATATATAACACTACCGATTTAGGAGCAATGTATTTTCTGTCTTCAACCCATCACCAATAAAAATGTCTGCACTTCTTAAATTGGTAGCATACTCACTATACAACTGATGTAGGAAGGCAGATTATGAATATGAGAGAAAATTTAATATTTAAAGCTACGTTAATGTATGGTGTAAATGTTATACTCACTAGTTACATAATGTATATTAAGTTCAGAGGATCTATATATTAATAAAATCGGTGAACGATTGGCATGTTTCTGGATGCTTAAAAATGTGAGAGGAAGTGCCTTAGAAAGGGCCGTGGAGTAAGTAATAATGAATAAGCGTCAATGCATCGTAAATATGAACCTTGTTACATTCAGACAAAGTTGAAAATTGCATGCTACATTAAAATGGTTTTAATATTGCATTCTATTTTCGGTTTTAACTGATATTTAATTACCACTTAAATAGTGTTTGAACATTGCGACGCTGTACCAAGTACGAGAGGAAGCGGAAATTAACCATTCATCCGCCAAGCGGGCGTTTGCAGCCATACGAAAGTTGGTACTAGCTAGGTTTAAACCATTATCCCCCAAACAAGTTGACATCTAGTAGACTGGGTCAAAAATAAATTATTCGGTACAGTTCATAAAATAAAAATAAAAAACGTCACGAAAATGCCTATTATGATCAATAAAAAAAATTATTTACTTTTTATTGATCCATTTTGAACATGATTTTAGGTTTATTAATGCAGGAAATCTTATTTGGGCGGATGATGTTTTAAATCAAGTATTTTAGAAGTTTCCTGCATAAAACAATATTGTTTTTCGCTGTCGACGGTTTCAAAAATATGGCCAAATATATTTTACGCGAGCGGTGAGTTGGCAAACCACCCCAACTAGCACACAAGCGCTATAAGAAGCTCTACAGTGGCCGTTAAGAGGTTATTGATTACGCCATTAGCTTGACAGATCAGCTATACAGTAGCCGTGTAAGCTGCTAAAGCGCTACTCTAACCCCCAAATAGGCACTATTTATAACGGTATCAGTTCTACAATCGCGCTATAGTAGCGAAATAAGAGTTAGAACCGCCATATAAAGACGCTACAAAAGTGGTACTGTACGTCAATGTATGTACAATGACGCTTTAAGAGTGGTTGTGTTACGCTAACGGATATACAATGACGCTTTAAAAAGTGTAGCGTACGCTGGATGACTAAAATTAAGTTTTCTAGCGTTATTTTGCAGCTCCTGTTGTATTTGGTCGCGACTGTGTTACTGAAAAACCAAATACTTATGGAAAAATAATAGTTGTATTTCTAAATCAGTGTATGAAACAGTGGCAGTGTCTTGTCAGAAGTTTTTCAATTACAGAAACTCAACAGGTAAGTTTGAACATATTCCTGTGCGAGATATTATTGCGAGTATCTGTTTACTGTGTATATATACGTGTATTTTCGCTTAGATTTTCACGCGCCCACAAGATATTACCTTTTTAACTTTACAATAATTTAATAATATTGGCGACATATTTTTTTATCCTATTAAACCACTTAATAAGACTTTCCAACAGATAGTTAAGTCATTTATTCTCAAATAATATCGGAACTGAAACATAAAGTAGTTGTAATAACACTGTATCGATGTGGGTATTTTTAATGTTATTGTTATACCTACATAGTTGTCATATTATTAGGGATCCGTCAGCGATAAATTAAAACCATTTAAAGGTAACTAAAGTACATTTGAGTAGGTACTTAAATAAAGATTGTAAGGTTAGGTTTCCATCTGTCGCCTTGTAGAATAACTAAGTACTTAATAAGTAATTTAGAAATTAAGGCGTTGTATGATCTTTGTCATAGATAAGTATAAGGAAGGATAGATTGATAACTCCAAACATCGATTTTAGCCTCGCGTAAAACTTATTATTGTCGCCGGTACCTCGTAGTTCCACTTATTATATTAGATGGCACCACTATACTGGCCGAAATATCTCATCATAACTAATGTCGTCTACCGAACAGTTAAAAAAATTGACGTGCATGTGGGTGTGTGTGTGTTTAGTTAGGTAGGTAGGTAAGTATAACTATCAGATGTGGCGGTAGCTGTCAATTTATTTATCAAGGAAAACATTTATTTCTTCCTATTTCGTTTTGCCTTACTTCTTTCTTATTATAAACTAGTGGCTCTATGAGCTGTACACCTCGCGAGCTTATAAAACGAATGTCTCCAGTGGCTCTGCTCTGTGAGCTGTAGACCTCGCGAGTCCGATTGTTTACCCCCGAAAACCCCCATATGCCAAATTTCAACGAAAACGTTAGACCCGTTTCCGAGATCGCAGAAATAAATATATACTTAATATACAAGAATATACTGGTTGGGTTCCAATAAGTAGCAAATTTAGTATATTTTGTGTATGGTCAAACATTTTCATACAAAAGTTGCCTCTGAATCTTAATTGCAAAATTATAAAATTAGCGCTACGGGGGCCGACCGGGGGAACGCGGCCGGATCCGACCGATAGGTATATAGCCGGCTGCCGCTCGCTGTTGGTGCATTGACCCCACGACCCCAGGCATCGTGATTGATTAGTAACGTCGCCACGCCATCTATTACAAGTTAGTATAAACATACGGACGAGGTACAGTGAGGAATGCGCCATCTGTTGTAAAAGACACACAACTTTAGGCTAGAAATAGTTCCCCTTGTTAGTGCTGGCGCTGTAATAGTTAATATTAGCCGGGTACCAAATGAAGTATGGCGATTGTCACTCTGTTACGCTAGTTTATAGTACTCTGTGATGTTATTCATATTAATTTGTTTGTTTTTTCGATATTCGTAATCTCAATCTTACAGCATTTGTCACGGAGTAACGCCATCTATTGTAAATTTCTCGTGACACACACACAGCTCGTGAGTTATGGTTCAATTTAGGTCAATACGCAGTTAGTAACGTAGTAGTTAGTTTTTATAGCATCCGAGAGATAGCGCCACAAAAACTATCCGAGAAACTGTATTTAAAATTTGTATCGGTAAAATATTGGTAAATTTTTCGTTTTGCACTATTGCTTCATGTCTCAATAAAATAAAAACTCGAAAGCATAAATTTTATTTACGTAATCAGTATAGTTAAATGTAAGACATATTTATGAGAAATGTATATATATTGTTATCTCAAACATTAACTAAATTTTTTATCTCAAACATTAACTAAATTTTTATAAACTTGTCTAAAAACAATACCAAATAAAAAAAAAAATATATAAACTTGAACATCACCGAGTGGGATTCGAACCCGTAACACTCTTTATAGCGATCGGTATCCTTAACCGCTGAGCTTAATACAAGGCGGTCGGAGCGACGAAATTAGCGACCATATTCTGCGTGAAATGAAAAACGCAAGAAAACTCGAAAACACGCGTTTTCCCAAACAAAACTAATCTAGATCGATTGTTTACCCCCAAAAACCCCCAAATACAAATTTTCTGCGAAATCGTTAGAGCCGTTTTCGAGATCTCAGAAATTTATAAATAAATATATATATATACAAGAATTGCTCGTTTAAAGGTATAAGATGAAAGGTATAACAAATAAGTATACTTATAAAATAATCTTGTAAAATAAATTCGGTAAAAACGGTAGTTCGCGTCGGTATTCGTATACCTTTCGTGGAATGACGAGGCGAATAGCGAACACGCAAGTGTAAATGCGATAGGACAGTGCAGTACACGAATGTTTCGTGGAATGTTTCGTCGAATGACGAGGCGAATAGCGAACACGCAAGGGTAAATGCGGTATTATATTTATCTATGTCTATGTATATGTGAGACATTACATATATATATATATATTCTTAGGTAAGTACGAGTTGTTCACGCAAAATTGCAATAATTTATGTGTTGTAAATTTTAAGTAAATAGGTAAATACTAGTATCTAACCATTGCCTAACATATAAAAAATAGGTATGTATTCATTGCCTTCGACAACATTTCGTGGTAAAAAACAAAGTTAGGTACAAAACTACCACGAGACATCGAGTTCGCAAGACGTATGAGCGGTGTGCGGGACGGGAAGTAACCACTGCAGCCAATGACGCGTACACACAGACCGATGCCCACCACTCACCTCACCTGTCAATCCTGCTAAAGAGACTCAAAATATTAGTTCTGTTTCGTGCATTATTCAATATCGACGCTTCTTAAACCGTGTTGTTGCAATTATTTGTAAAAGCGGCTTGCGCCTTATCATTGTAATACCTACTACTTGTTTCGTGCTAGGTACTTAAAAGTATTCTCTATTTTATTTTGTTTGTAGTGTTATAGTAACAGAGTTTTACAATACTTAATTTGAAACTGATTTCTAAACATAGACGTAAAGAGTGATTATAGTAAAAATACGAAGACACGCCATTTTTTTATTATTCACATATCTAAGTGAGTAAAGTCTGTTTAGTTAAATAATGTCAGTACCTACACCCGCAAGTTTTTTGGGTATTATTATAAATTTATAATACTCAGAAGTTAGGTAGCAAATTACATTTTAATGAAAAATATTTAAAGTACACGTAAAATAGAATTATTCTTCGTCACTTGAAATGTCGATGTCATTATCGCTGTATTTATTGTAAGAGTCTGAATCGCCTTGTAGATGTCCACCGCACGCGACGTACCTGCCTATTTAGTCGGCGCTTTTATTAATGCTTTCATTAATTCATTCAAACATTCCTTCACTCAAAGGTTACCCCTGTGGGAAAGAGGTATGAGTTTATAGTCAGTCAATAACAACTAACGATCCTGTCTTTTTTTTTTGCAGTATGTCATTTAAAATCGTGAGGACAATAGAAAGGGGAAAACCTCAATTATGCATAGTACCTGCTCAGTGGGAAAATAACGGGATTTTAAAATGGCCCAAAAAAAGCGCGGAAAAGCTGGCCAAGAATAATAATTCGATACCCACGCATGACTGGACCAGCATAAATTGCATGGTAAAAAGGCGGAACCTTGTATCGTATGAAGCCGCTGAGCTTGAACTCCAGACAATGCTAGAGTACACTGACACAGAGCAAGAAGACGATCGGGTCACATTGCGACGTCCAGTGGAACGACAGCAGCAAGTGAATTTAAATTCTTTTGCAGAGGAATTAGTAAGTAGTTTTAAATACAGTCAGCGTTTTTGAAAAATGTAATTTTTATAGTTCCAAATTCATATTTTATCCCAATTAAATAAAGGAGGTTCAATTCGTCGGAACCTTATTTTTACGTAATTAACGTACGTAAACAAAACGACGATTTAGGTAGTTTTTTTTTTGTTAGAAGGATGTACTTGAATGACGACCTCTATGGCGTAATGGTCAACACGCTAGACCGCCAACCCAGAGGTCCTGGGTTCAATCCCCAGCCAGGGCAAGTTGGAAAATGGCCTTTTTTAATTTTTCCTGGGTCTTGGATGTTTATCTATATATGTATTTGTTATAAAATATAGTATCGTTGAGTTAGTATCCTATAACACAAGTCTCGAACTTACCTTAGGGCTAGCTCAATCAGTGTAATTTGTCCCTATTTTTTTTTTATTTATTTATTTATTTATTACTTTCCACTTGGTCTAATTTAAATTTGAAGAATTAGCCATTCCACTTAAAAGTTCAAGTTCATTTATTTGTCATAAAACATGTGATATACAAGAATGTGTTTGTTTGTTCGTTGTAAATAAATATGTTACCATTGTATTTATGTATATCATAACTTTATCTTCTATTTACAGATATGTTCTGAAAAGAATGATTCTAGAGCTGAAGTGTTCGAGTCTGGGAGCTCTGAAGCACAAACTAGTCAGACATATATCATTGTTTCTGAATCTGAAAACATAGGAAATCCGGTTCAACCTCTTCCAGAACCAAATACTGACATTCAAAATATATTGCAAAACCAGTCGGTTTTATTTGAACTAATGGGCAGTGTTATTGAAAATCAAAAAAAAATTATGCACGAAATAGCAAGCCTCTCCATTCAGATCGAAGAGTCAAATCGTAATAGTAAAACCAAAGTAGTAAATTTGAGCAAAGCTGCTTCTGATCCGGACAACAATCCATTCATTTTAAAACAAATTAAAAGTGTAAAAGACCTAGAGGATATGGAGCTGTTACTTTCAGATAATGAACAGAGAATAAAACTCATCCAATCATGCTCAATAATTTGTTCAGGTGGTAAAGGTAAAGGAACAACCTGCGCGTACAGATTTTTAGACGTACTCTTCTCCAGAGAATTTCTCTGCGAATGTTCCTGGTCCGGAAGCACTCGGGGTGATGGCATTAAAATTAGCTTAAAATGTTATAAAAATACTCTAAACTTTTTTTTCACAATGATCAATCAGTGGGATATGAATTTTACACAAGAAGATAATGATACATTTTTTAAAAACGTTATGAAAAATGCTAATAAGAGAAAGGGTGTAAAATTTGACAGAATACCTACAAAGAGGCAAAGGTCCAAAAAAAAATCTCGCAATGACGAGCAAATGAGTGCTGAAAAGAATACCAAAGAAATAGAGGAGGAAGGAAAGGAAGAAACAAAAGAAAAATACGAAAAGAAAGACACACAAAAGAATGAGTCAGAAGAAGAAGAGTCACTTCTTTGCTAGTTCTTTCTTATTTTTTTTTTAATAATTAGCATTAATAACCTTTTTTTTTGGTAGAATATGGTTGAAAATTTTAAAAATGTTAGATTTGACAAACTTTTGTGTAAAAGTTCTAATCGTAAAAATTGTTGATTTTTCAAATATTAATTAGTTCCAAAAATATTATTAATTATTATTACAATTACTATCCTCTTCTGAACAGCTAGGTAAGAGAAAAGTTACATCTGTTACGTAAGAGTTAAAACTTGTTAAGTTGTTTAGTTCTAATAAAAATGAAAATTGTCACGAATGTTATAGGTTGTCTTGTTATTACTCTGTTTTACTTCAAAACATATCTCTTAATGTGTATTAAATACTCTTTAAAACGTAAGTTAAAAGCCCTTATCGAAGACTGATTATAGTATATAATACTATGTACCTACCTCATATAAAGAAATTATCATTTAATAAAAAACTGAATCGTATTTTCATTATTTTATTTTACAAAATTGTATGTAACAACGGAAAAACGTACATTTCCCTTTTATGTTCTAAACACACTAATTTACACTTTATGTCCTGGGGAGTAACAATTATGTTACTTGTTCGTGTAGAAGTATGTGGAACTTTATAAATGTTGAGAAACGATGATTTTATTGGAGTCTGGAACAATTCTATTTTATTTATAAACTTAAAACCATAAAGGTACACTCTTCCTGCATCTTCTTTCACATTTTCGATTTCTATTATATCATTGTTTTTCAGCATCAAGTATTTGTCTTGAGGTTTGGACGATATTTCATAATTATTACATTTAAATATATATCGTGATTTTCTTTTCAATATTACTGGCGCTGCCGTCTGCTTTGATGTATTCATATCTTTTGCAACTATCATATCATCTTCACTTAGCCTTTTAGCTGCCTGTGAAAGTGCTTTATTGCCTTGACGTAGCATATTTTTAATAACATATAATTTATTTTCGAAAGGATATGCATTAAAAGTATCTAATGGTCCAAACCTCTCAACTTCATCTACAATATGCGAAAGATTATGTACGTTACTCGTGATGTAGTCAGTACCATAGAAATATTTATATCCGTCCACAAATTTATATAGCAGAACTTTTGCAAGTGGTAGAAAGTTTTGATATTTTGGAGTAGAACAAATAGTAATTGCACAGTAAAGTAACAAAAAATGTTCCATAACATCATGATTAAGAACATCAGGCAGTATCACTACGCTCAAGTAAAAAAAGAATGTTCGAAACTCTGTCGCTTTCCAATATGCCAATGTGTCCAATTCTCTTACTGCTCTGTGAATTTCTGATGGCATTTTACATTGCTTTAAAAAAGTATTGACGATATATATATCTCTAGTGCACCACTTTGTTAAATATAATCCAAAATTCCCATTACACCAACCGGTAATTAATCTTTTCATGATTCCTAAATCTATTAAATGTAGTGAGTCACCAACAGGAAAATCATTAACCATGTCGATTGGTAATTTAAGCAAAAGAGAATCATACTTATGATGCTGTCCATACTTTTTTTCACGAAAATCATCATTGGTTCTTTCAGGACACTTTGTTTGGGGGAACGTAACCGTGTGAGATTTGTGAGAGTAATCGCCGACTGTAGTGCATTTCAAGCATCCGTGTTTACCGTTGAAATTACACACTCCTGAAATAATAAACAAGGGATTAACTGAATAATTAAATAAGGCAAAGAAGTTCACAGGTTTAGGCAGGTTATTGAATTCACACTATTATGAACTGATAACTCGCTATTTTACGCTAATTGATTTAAAATTTATTTCTTTAACTTTTTTTAATAACAGGAGGAGTAGAACAATAACATATGTAGAAGAATTGCGTAGGTATATAAACAGTTTTATATGAGTTTATATCAGACTTATTTTTCTCTGAAACAAATATTACGAATAAAATTATTATTATGTGACTGGAATGGTTGAAAAATCAATAACAAGATCTAACAAAATATAAACAGGTAGTACTTAAACATCTTGTTAGTAGTAATCAATCATAATTATCTGCATAGTTTTAATGTAACTGTTAATTGTAAGTAAATAATACATACCTTTTATAAATGCTCTTGCAGGAGAGTCACAGATGAAACATCTTATATTTACTTTTATTCTTTTTTCAAATTGTTCCAAATATAAATCATTGTCAAGTAATTGTATCATCTCCTCCACAAAATCATTTAAAAATGCATTCAAATCTTTTGGCTTGCCTTTTCCACAATAAATACCAATTATAAATGGGTCTTGTTTAGGTATTTCAAAAATGTTACAAAGTATGGGCCAGAACTCTTCATTAGAACTTTTATGTATAGGAAGGCCATCAAAATTAAAATTTAAAGATATTTTTTCTGGCATTTCATTTGCAGCCCAAGAAAACAGGATTTTTTTCAAAGGAACAATAACACCATTATGCCAATATTTTCCACCACCTCCAATTGACTTCAAATCAATGTGTCTAGGTGTTCTCAATAAAGTCCGTGGGTCATTAGGTAAAATGTTAGGTATTCTTACATTTATAATTTTTAACAATTCTGAAAGCGCTACTTGCGTAATGTTGAATTTAACAGCCCACTTTTGAAGTTCATTTCGAAAATTATTATTTTTAACAAAATCGGTACTATCAGTTTCTTCATCTGAACTAGACTGATAGCCACAGTCAATGTTAAACGAAGTTGTGTCGTCACCTAAGGAAGCTTCTTCAATTAATTCTGTTTGAACCTCCTCAAAAACACGGTAAGGTATTTCAGACACCACAGTACTGTTTTGGGAAGCTACGGAACCCACATCATTTTCTACTTGTATTTTATTGCTAAGGTCTTTAAACCTAACACACTGTTTCGAATGACTATTCAATATTTTAGAATACTTCTTCTTAATTTTTTGTCGTATATTTCCCTGCTTCTTTATTAATTTCCAAGTTTTTGTTCTATTCATAATGACCGAAGATTTTAAGTCAAAATGGACGACAACGAATTCTAGTCAAAGAACTTAAAACAGCTCCTGTACCACTCAAAGCAAAATAGTAACGCTATAAACGTATTACTCATAGTCTTTAGTAATTAAAACCACTACTATAGCCGGTTTCGCAGTACAAATACTATATTATCCTCAAATATAGCGGCTTTAGCGCTACTACAGAGTTAATTTTCTCTACTGTAGATAATGACGCTACGAGAGTGGTGATAAACTCTATGATAGAACTTAAGAATCTAAAGAGACGCTCCCTCCCACTCAAAGTGATTCAATAGCATCCTATAGCTCTTTCCAAACACTCATACCTTTCAAAACATCATTTATACCTCTACTGGTGTAATAGGAATGTTCACAACTCTGTTTTACCTCTATTACCTGTAGAATAACGGAACAAGATACCATTGTAACTGCGTTAGTGTAAATGATTACGACTGCATGGCCACTGTATCGCATACCTGTAAAATGGCTTTAGAATACGATGCTCTACAGGCTAAGGAGTTGGTTGTACCTTTTCAACAACAATTGTATCGCTAACAAGATCTACAAAGGCTGTAGAAGCAGCTTGTGTGCTAGTTGGTACGTTTTGAATTTCGGTCCCTCAATCAAAAATAGCACTCCAGGGGAATGCAAGGAGCGTGTAACAGGCTGCTCTATAAGTTAATGCCGCCAGCTTCTGTGGTACTTTGTGGCGGCAGCGAATTGAACTCAATTTTTTTACAAAATCTGAGTTTTTCTTAATTATTTTATTTACATAGTTTAGTACATGGTTATATTTTTGTTTTTATTTATTTATTTATTACTTAATTCTTAATATTTGCTGTTTTGGTATTTATCAATGCAAAAATAGATGAAATGGGTCTGCTGGAAGAGATTTCCTATGAACTAAGCAGTACCTATGTACTCGAATGTTCTTACTTTGTTCTGTGTTTGCATTTTGTGTAAGTACGGGACTTGTAAATAAATAAAAATGTGTACTGGTAATTAATATTCAACGTCGCTCACTAGCTTGTTCCCTGGTTTTGCTACCCGCTTTCCCAAGCATTCCTCAGTATCTCAGTTGATCATCTGAGTGCTACTTATTCTATTGCTTGAGATTTAGGTATAACTTAATAATAATATAAATGAAGTTTTTTGCCAATAAAACCAAATATATTGTACAACAAATATTTTTATTTCTTAACGTAGCCTTAACTTAAACAATTCCAACATTCAACAAATCACAAAGATTCGACAACGAAGCAGCTTCGTGTAACATAAAGTACTTCTCACATAATAATATACATATTAAAACGAACGTAAAGCACTTACTGATCCACATTTATATTTGAGTGTGTAAAAGCATTACTAGCTGTTATAGAGCTGTTTCCTTTTGGACTTTGTGGCATTAACTATATTATTTGAATTAGTAGAATTAGTAGGTTTTCATTCACTGAAGATATTAATGTAGATGGCAAACATTGAGAGAGGTCTATTACCAGCAGTGGTATATGGAAGGCTGCCGACGATGATGATTATTGCGACAAAGTTCTAAAGTGTGGTCATCGTCCGTATGACCACACTTTAGAACTTTGTCGCAATAATCATTTAGTGCGCTGAACGCAGACACGCGACGGATATACTTTATGGTTCACCCTTTTTGTTCCACCCAGAGATTTATGAAATCTCTGTTTTGAAACGCGAAGTCACCAAAACGAATAGTTTTCCATACAAAAAATCGTTCGTTTAGTGACTGCGCGTTTGAAAAATAGCACCTCTGGTTCCACAGTAATGTGGTGTGAAACGACTGTCAAGTGAAAATTCGTCATTTTATATATTATAATATAACTTCTTAGTGTAACGTCAAGGATGGGTTCGCAAGAAATGACTATGCGCTGTGTTTTACACGAAAGCTATATAATATGGTTATTTGGATATATTCCAAACTCTAATAGATACCATTCATGTTAAAATCACAAATACAAAATATCACAGGCACAATAAGTAATATTAATATGTACATGTATTTTGTGTATACTAGGTAAAATATATACTTATGTAAAATATGTATATTTTGCAGGTTGTGTAGATCGAGGGTGAAAAGCGACACTATATTAAATAATACTTACTGAAGTGAAATCGATATATTTTCGAAAAATGGCCTATGTAATTAATAGTACATTTGGTTGGTAGACATTATTACAATTTAAAATTACTAATTAAATAAGCTTACGCTTTATAATCACCAGTATGTATGTGTTTAAGGACTGTCGTCCACAGTCTTACCATATTGTAACAACCATGTTTAAAGTTTTACTTATATCTTTAAAATATCAAATTATTACGTACAGTCGTCCATATTAGTATGCTTAATTTCTTGTATTTTACACTTGCGTAGCGTTGTTTGTGGAAGAGGGAATTTAAGTTGGTATGTTTTAAAAAAATAAGCGCTCATGCAAAAGAGCGTATCTTTTTACATTTTCAGTTTCATACGAAACACAATGCCCAAACGCGTGGCAAACACTTCTGTAAAGCGTAAATTACGTGACTTATTTCACACGACTCACAACTCGCAAGATTACGCACGTTTTCCTGGGCCCCAATCTATGAATATAGATTATATTCATAGATTGTTATTTGAGTCGTGTATCGACGTATATATATATTAGTATTAATATACATTTAAGTACACTGCTAGCTAATTAATAAATCCCCAAAAAAAAATAGTGGCACCATTCTATGCCAAACCAGCAATTTAACTCTATTTTGACGTTTTGTTTTATAGAGTCACGAGTTACCATTATTAATGTAGCCACTAAACAAGCCTAAGAAATAGAAATACATAAATAGTTTCACTTATCGTCAACTTTGAGTATATTTCGAAATTCTTTGAAGTCGGTTTAGCCGACTAGTTCCGAGCTATAACCTCTCATCTGGCAACAGAACAGAATCTGTCTGACATGCATTGTTTTACTATTGTTTTGGTATTTTGCGCAGACGACAGGATATGACAAACTTCACTTACTACGATTTACAAACTAAGCAGAATTGTGTTAAATGTTGAATGACATAAGAGAGCAGCACGCAATTAATGAAATAAGTTATTAAGATTATTAAGGCGAATATAAGGCAGAAGTGGCGTCTTCATATGAAATAAATTGTTTAATCTTCAGGCATTAGATAGACTTAAATTTACATATGGTGATAGTTAACATGTTACTAATCTTCAGGCATTAGATAGACTTAAATTTACATATGGTAATAGTTAACATGTTACTAATTTTCAGGCATTAGATAGACTTAAATTATACGTTTAAACTATTTATTTCAAACAAGCCGCCACTTCCGCTCTGCCTTTAAAACTTTTATTCATAAAAATTAACAACTGTTTACTAAACCTTTTTTGTTAAAACTATTAATAAAATATTTTATCCTTGCCTCTTCAAAATTTGGCATAATAAGAGCGTGACTAAACATATTTTAACTAAAAGAGGTTTAGCACACGTTTATTAATATTTATGAATATGGCGACGTTTCCCCTAAAGAAGTAGAAAGGAGCCTAGCCTTACTTATTCATAAAAAAATACAAACGTTTTCTAAATCTATTTATTAAGTTAAAACATGTTTTCTCCCTCTCTTTTTTTTAAATATTTGAAACGAAATGAACGAGACAAAACATATTTTTGACTAAAAAAGGTTTAGCAAACGTTTGTCATTTTTTAATTAATAAGGGATAATTTAAGTTTATTCCTCGAATGCGTTTTACGATCTGCTAGGGAAGCGAAGCATCTGCTACATTCAAAGTTATTTCTTTTCTCCCAGACCAGAATGGAATGTATTAAATGCTTATATTAATATTAAATGAAAATTTTAATGGATATGGAAAAACTTACATACCTTTGAAGCCTCGAGTTCTTATGCCAGTGTAAGCTTAACAACTACATTTTATAAAATAACTCACTTTTTGTCTGTTTGTTCATTCGCTAACTTCTAGTCCACGGATCAGAATTTGAGCAAAGCCAGATCATATTAACCACATACTCTATATTATGGACCGGTGAATTTCGGACGCCACGGTCTCGGATCTATAGGCCACATTAAGAATCCCCAGCCCCAAGCCCCATTAACTATACAAGGTCTAACAAAATATACTGAAACTATTTTAAGGGAGAATTCAGGCCAATACTGAACAACTTTCCCCAAGAAACATGTTTCGAAATATGAAAAATAATTTTGGCTTTCCATACAAACTCGGATCAGCTGATCGGTCAACTTGTATGGGAGGCCAAAAATTACTTTTCATATTTCGATAAGTGTTCCTCGGGGAAAGTTGTTCAGTATTATAGACTGAATTCACCCTTAAAATAGTTTCAGTATATTTTGATACACCTTATATACAACGCAACGCACTAATGAGGCACCACTCTTAGTGCGTCCGCTAAGTTACGCAGGCGCATGCGACAGTTCAGTCTATCCCTTTCACAAACTACAGAAACAGGTGACCCACGACAGATTCTGCTATCTCTTTCGCACTTAGTTTGTGAGAGAGATAGACTGAAACCCGCCGCGTGCGGCTCCGTCTCTTAGCGATCACACGGTAAGTGTGACGCGGGCGCACACTTATTCATAAAAATTAACAACCTTTGCTAAACCTCCTTTCAATATTTGACATTGCAAGAACAAGATTAAACAAATTTTAACTTAAACAGTCTTATTATAAAACGCAGACTATCTTTGTTACTAGGTTTAAACAATTATCCGACTAAATCAAGTTGATATCTCGTAATATGCCAGTCTTATCTGAAAATAAATATAAAACTAATTTGGTCGGATAATGGTTTAAAACTAGTAACAAAGTTAGTCTGCGTTTTATAATAAGACGGTATAAGTTTAGCAAACGTTTAATTTTTGATGAATACGAGGGCTAAGAGTATAGAACTGTGAATACACTTATCGTCTTATTATAAAACAAGTACTAACTTTGTTACCAGGTTTAAACCATCTTCCGCCCAAATCAAGTTGGCATCTAGTAAAGTCTGTCAGTGTGAACTTGATTTGGGTTGATAATGGTTTAAACCTAGTAACAAAGTTTGTCCTGTTTTATAATAAGACGGTTATAGTACCAAAAGCGAACGACCTCTAACCCGCGTCCGACCTCTTTAACACCGTTCTCTGCGAGTGGGGCGTGACGTCACCGCATCAGAGGTGCTATTTTTGAAACGCGGAGTCACCTAAACAAATGTTTTTTCCATACAAAAAATCGTTTGTTTATTGACTCCGCGTTTGAAAACTAGCACCTCAGGCGAGCACCAGTTTGTGCGCGACTTTGGAGTCGTCCTCCACGGAGTAGTCTTCGAGTTCCACCATGTCAAGCTTGGCCATCTCCTCGGCGATGCTCACGTTGTCGTCGAAAAACTCTACCGTTATCTCGTCGTAGTCGCGACCTCTGAAATAAATAATAATAAATATTATATATAGGGAAATCATACAGATTGAGCTAGCCCCAAATAAAATATAATAAAATTACTAAAGTAACAGAAACTCAACGCTGTAGAAACTATTGGAGGGCCCGTAGGTAGGCAATACTGGCATTCGTGTGTGCTGCCATCTCTGTGTGCCTACCCTTAACTCGGTTTTGCCTACTTACGGACCCTCTAATAGTGTCTATGGCGTGGGGTATCTGTCTTCAGGTTTTAATAACAGTTCGATAGATTATTCCTTTATGCTATATATTCTGCACACTTTAGAGAAAAAGTTTTGACTCTCTCTATGGTCTCGTCTTGGTCACTGACATTTGTCTGTTCTGTTTAGAGCTAAAAGAAAAATATTTACACAGCACGAAAGTCAGGAAAGTCGTGGCATTTCCTTAGTGAGAGGAGATAAAACATATTAAGTGTACTTCTCACTCCATGGGTCGAGTGGGAGTTAAAATTTCGAATGAACACCTCATATTATGATAGAAGTTCGTTTAATCATTTGATGTTTGTCTGCGAGAAACAGGCGTGATAATATGTGTGTGTGTACTGACACGACGTGCATGTGCAGCGTGCGCTGGTGTATGAGTGTGTGCAGCGCCTGCTTGGCGCGCGCCCACAGCTGCGAGTCCTCGCCGCGCACGGCCACGCCCGCCAGCCGCGCCAGCAGCGCCTGCGCCGGCAGCGCCGCCCAGCGCGGGCTCAGCGCGCGGATGTCGTCCTCCTTCACCCACACCGTGTTGCCGTAGTCCACGTACATCACCTGCGGACCGAACACTTAAATAGGTTCCAGAGAACGAGGGAAATTTGGTATCTAAAGCTCTATTTCGACGTAACTGCTTATTTTCCTCCCGTCCTCCCAACCTCTCGGACGAAGTCGCACGCTTCGGTAAGTCATTCTAATACGGTAGACTTTCATTTAACAGAATTTAAATTTATGATCTTAAATTGAAACAGACAATTTAAACCAAAACTACCAAAACTAAAGCATATGTAAGTATATAAGCTTGCTATTTTCAGAGATACAAGCTAAACAAAACTTATAAACATCAATGAGACCTCTCCAACCCGTCTGGTCGGTGCCGATTTTGTTTTCGAGATTTTACACTTCTTTTATAAAAAAAATATTGAACTACATTCCTTAAAAATAATTAAAGAAAACAAAAAAAAAAACCTGGCCAAGCGGGAGTTGACCTCACGTGAAGTAAAAATATTTATTTACTTTGCACATGTGTTTGGGTTATATGATTACACCAACCTACCAAACACCAGATTTGGTCTAGTAAATTTGGAGTAAATTGGCTGTGACAAACGGACGGACAGACAGACAGGCGCACGAGTGATCCTATAAGAGTTCCGTTTTTTCATTTTTTGTACGGAACCCTAAAAATTGCCTATCCATACAAAGTGGTCAGTTAGTGTTCTTACCTCGACGTTCTGGTTCGCCCTGCACACATCGACCACCCGAGCGCGGTACCACTGTCCGTCGAGCGGGTACAGCGCTGCAACCATCTCACCTAGAGCGGGAGCCATCTAGTAACGACAAAATAATTTTAAATGAATGTTGGCTGAAATAGGTACAGTCAGGAGATACAGTCAGGAACATTCAAGATATAGATACCTATATAGGAGGGGTCAGGTTATCTCTGATTCTGACTGTACGTTATGAACACAACATTTAATAAGTTTTTTGAAAAAAATAATTTTTTTTTGTATAAGCTAAACAAAGCTTGTGTGGCTAAAGTAAGACAAATGAAATAAGCCCAAACCCGATGGAGATGCATCATTTTATTACTGCGTTCCATTTACCACTTTCCGCCTCTGTGATCAGACCTTAGGCGTCGTCTACTATTGTGCTCGTCAAGACAAAGCAAACGAGTCCTACTCAATGAGGTTATGTTGTTTTATAACCAAGTTCCGTCGAATATCTCCAGGCTCCAACACCAGAACAGCTGATTGACTTAACTGTAATATTGTGTTGTAATCTGACTTACACAAGTATGCAAAATTTCAACTAAATCGGTTGAGGATAACTGGTTGAAAAGTGAGTTGCAAGATTTAACTCGGTATTAAATCACTCGTTTGATACTAATGAAAAACGACCTCTGGAGTGCGGCTTGGTTTTAATACGTACTCGTGTTTAATACCTCTCATTACGAAACAAGTTTCATTAACTTGTATTTCTTACTGTAGGTTTGAACGCCAGTTTGTTACTAATAAAAAATCTAAAGTGCGGCTCGTATTCAAACGCACTCGTGTTTAATACCCCTCATTACGAAACAGGTTTAATATATCTATTTCATACTGTCAAGGGTTTGTACGCCAGCCGCGAAGCAGGGCTGTTCATGTCCCTCACTAGCGCCGTCAACGTGGTCGGAGGCACTATAACGCCGAATTTATGCACCATTGGTTCATCTGTAAACATAAATAAATATATCACACTAATATTATAAAGACGAAAGTTTGTGTGTGTGTATGTTTGTTACTTCTTCACACGTAAACGGCTGGGATAAATTTGATAAAATTTTGTATGCGAAGGGGGGATGTAAATTGACGACCTCCGTGGCGTAATGGTCAACACGCTAGACCGCCAATCCGGAGGTCCTGGGTTCGAACCCCAGCCAGGGCTAGTTAATTATTGAGCTCTCACCTCGGTTGTCGTCGACGAACTGCACGAAGGCGCGGTTGTAGTGGCACACGTAGGTGACGAGCACCGTGTGCCACGTGTCGGGCGCGGGCAGCGGGAGCGGCTTGCACACGAACGCCTCCACCTTGTCCAAGGTCCAGCCGTCTGGAAAAAAAAGATTTTGCATAGGATCCAACTAGTCAAAACATGTATATGCTTTTTGATTTTGCATAGGATCCAACTAGTCAAAACATCCTTTTTACTGAACGTCATTTTCTATACGATTTAAGGGTTGCCGTATTATTTATTTTTACACAAAAGCATGCCTACCCATCGTCTTATAAACATAATTATTTATCTTTTTTATCACTAGATGGCGCTATAGGTAATAATTAATAATTAAATTCTTTTATTACTACTATATAACTAAAGTTACTCTAAATAATTACATACGACTTAAATGAAATGCAATAAAAATATTAAAAGTATATTCAACACTTTCTTTGTAATTTTCTTGCTAGTCGTGTGCTGCCATCTCTGTGTGCCTACCCGCAACTCTCAGTTTTGCCTACTTACCTGTTATGTTGGGTATCTCTTACGTTAGTAATTATATTATCTTTGACAAAAGTAACTTATTCTGGACTTTGTAAGTGATGCCAACATGCCAACCTGGGTGTTTGACGACGTGTTTCTTCTTGCAGCGAGTGCCCTTGAAGCAAGTCTTCTCCGGTCCACCCTTGTAATGCTTGCAGATATCCTCTTCGTCCCGATTGTGGTAGCCCTGCAGATACAAAAGCTAAATAAAAGACCTGTTTATGCTAATGGCAATAACTGCTGGGGAGCCCTCTGACGGAGGAACAAAATCGTAACCATCCGCCCATCGTCATCACGTGACGAACGGTCAGCTGTGGCAGCCAATGAGGCTCTGTCTACTCCGTATGTGCGCATGTATCTTGGTTAACAATTGTTCCCACTTCCTTTTATCCATGACTTTTGTAATTTAAAAAGCGAAATATACTTGTCATCTAACTCTCAAAAAGATCACTGCATTTTAATTTCATCACCAAAGGCACTCAAAGCCAAAATATATACACGCGCCGGTACAGACCTTAATGTTAAATATTGACCGTTTCTCCTTTATTATAGCGAACTGGTTAGCGGATTAGCTCATTGAAGTGGCTGTAGGCAACGCTTGTGAAGTGATGGCCGATGGGGCAAAAGGTATACGTAAAGGCTGTACGCTACGCTGCGCTTGAGAGCACAGTTATTATGTACTAGCCGAAGCCCGCGACTTCGTTCGCGTGGACTTTATGTCTCAGGAAAATGCTCATCAGGCTGAACAACTTTTACTAAGGCGGCATTTTTATATCTCTTATAGTTTAGCTGGACCATTATGGTTCTGCATCAGGCGTTCCATTTTCCAAAATCATTTATACCCTATATGTTGCCCAGGCTTAATAGCTATATAACAAAAAAAGTTTCATTCGAATCCGTCCTGTATTTCCGGAGATTAGCGTGTACAAACAGACAAACAGACAAACAGACAAACAGACAGACATTTTTTTTTAAATTCTTACTCTATTACTACGTCTCCATCGCCCCCAATATTTTTTTTGGAAATATATTTAATGTACAGACACACTTTTTTTACTGTTTTATTATATGTATAGATTACGACGACTTAGGGCTGCTAACCTTTTCTGTCGCTCAGAAATTAACTAGAGCGAGTCGCTCCCTCTTGCTCTGGTAAAGTTCGAGCGACAGAAAAGGATAGCAGCATGCGAAAGTGGTGTTCCGTGCTGACAGATGTAGTCAGCCGTGTGGTTTCTGGTAGAGAAGAATAGGCCCACTCCAAGTCCTCCCGTGGATGTCGTAGAAGGCGACTTAGAAAATACAAGCTAAACAAAGCTTACAAACATCAGTGAGACCTCTCCAACCCGTCCGGCCAGCGAGGATAATGTAGGCCAAATCCTCTGGCTGCTCGGGCCAAGTATAGCTCTGGTAGTACAGAGAGAGTCGTGCTCCAGCAGTGGATACAAAAAGACCTGATGATGATGAGATGTAGCCAAACCCTTAAGCAAGGTTGCAGGAAAATGCTGGATGCAGGCGTTTCCATTCGTTTTGTAAATCTTTTGGCCTGTGTCCAGCTGTCCAGAAAGAAAGAATCAGGTTTCTAAACTAACATACCAGAGACATGATAATTTTTACTTTGAACTTATTAGACGTTCCGCAGCACTACTCTAGCGTGCCCATAGGCACAGTGTTTTGTGTTGTAACTGGTGGGGGAAGGGGTAAAAGGATGAAAAAGAGGATGATAGTGGCCCATACACTTCCTTAAAAAATCGGATTGCGTGCGTGTTCTGTGGTGCGGCTGACATGGCGATAAGGAACCAGTAACAAGTTTTACTAACCGTGACAGCTTCTACAGGGTCCTCATATTCGGGGCAGTCCAGGATGTCAATCTCGCTGTCCACGAGTTCCGGGGGCCCTTGAAGGTCTTTTTCCGAAGTTGTATCCGCTTTGTCTACTGCAAACAAATATATGTACCACTGAGTTATAAATATAACCTAGATGTTCATTGAATTTAACCAGCAAGTTAGTGTCGCGCACGAAGGGTTCTGTTATATTATAACTTAACAGCTATTTAACAAAAAAGTTTCATTTGAATCCGTCCAGTATTTCCGGAGATTAGCGTGTACAAAGAGACATATTTTTTTTAATTCTTACTCTATTAGGGCCGCGCTACACTGGATTGGCATGGCACGGCATCGGAAGCGACGCGTCATTTCAAAACAAGCTTTATGTCAAGTGATAGAAGACGCCCTCGGGCGGTTTTGCATCTTATATGCATGTTTTGAAATGACGCGTCGCTTCCGATGTCATGCCATGCCAATCCAATGTAGCGCGGCCCTTACTATGTCTCCATCGTCCCAAATATTATTTTAGGAAATATATTCAATGTACATAAACATTTTTTTACTGTTTAATTATATGTATAGATCTTACTCGAAATAGCCAGTCCTTCTAGCACCACGAGTTCGTTGAGAGATTTGTTGTTATTCGGCAGGAACACGTACACGCCTATCGATTCCGAAGAACTAGAATAAAAAGGAATTATTTGAACAATCAGCCTTTGAATAAATCTCTTTTATTCACTCTCTCTCTCTATTCCTGTGATTTAACATTAGAATCTTTTATTTAACACTGTTCCAAAGATTTATTTAAAAAATTAACATGCATATATCCTTATAATAAAGATGACTATTTATAAGACAAATTAGTCGTTTATGGGGAACTGTATACTTTTTTTTATAATAAATTGCCAAAATCGGTTGTTGATATGCCAGTCAAAAATGTGTGTGACCACAAGTGGCATAAAAATTTCTCGAGCTCCTCCGTGCTTCGGAAGGCACGTAAAAGCCGTTGGTCCTGGCTGTCATCATTGTATGGCAGTCGTCAAGCTATGTCAGATGCCTTAAGGCAGCCTGAAAAATTTGACACCAGTGTTGGCAAGCAACTTACTTGTCGTCCACTTCAATATGGCATTGTATGCCAATGTACTGCTTTATAAATGTCTCCAACTTGTCCATTTGATCTGCGGATTCACTGCATACTGAGTCTATGTCTATCTGTAATTAAAAGCAATGTATTACATATTAGAAAAATAACAAGTCTAATGCTGCCGTGAAAACATCATAAAAATTGGATGCCGTTTCAAAATTTGTCATTTGTTGAGTCGAGTTATTTTAAGTCATTTAGCTTTTTAGGCCATTGTTAATGTAAATTCAATTTTATTTATTGATCAAGACGATTTGATTTAGTTTTACACCAAAAAATCTTAAACCTGTATGTAAGTCGAGATAAAGAAAAATACTTTATTTGGTGAAAATTTACAGGAGTGATCCCTTGTGTAAAAATCTGAACTCTATCTTACAGGGTTAATGAGAGCAAGCCCTGACAGGGACGGACTCACAGAGCGGGTTCCGTTCCGTACCAAATGAAAAAGGCTAAATTCAAATTAAAAGTAACACTAGAAAACATCAAATATTTCTTTAGTACATACCCCCGCTAGATGGCAGCAGCGTGCGAACGGCGGATCTTCGCAGAATTGCGGCGCCAGAGGTTGCACGCAAGATAATGGCGCTGTGCGCATCTCGCCAGTATCCACTAAGAACACTTCGGCTAAGTCCTGAGAAAAATAATTGATGCAAAAAAGATTCTAGGCAAGAATCCCTGGTCAGCTGGGGATTCTACTTACTATCCCTCGTTTTACTATGAATTTAAAGTAACGTTCGGAAATGTACAGATTTGTTATGATGCAATAACAGATGGAATCTTCATATACAGGCCGACTGGTAAATCACTTTGCATATTGAAAGGGGGCAGTCAGTAATCGATTCTAATTCCAAATATATAACGAAATCAGATGCTCAAAAGTTGACCAAATTATCCAATAAAAACAAGAAGTGTGGACGCTCGCGCTACGTTTTGTATTTTTTGAAGTTACGTGTGATCGTGGTTTATTTATCCCAAAATGACTCGTGATTTACCAGTCAGCCTGTAGACATATCAATATGTATAAACCAGTATACGTACATCAATGAGCTTTATAAAGAAAGCGCGGTAATAAGCACTGCTTTCTTCGTCGTAAAATGCGCAGTAGTGCAGTGACGTCACATCCTTCACACACATGGGCACGCGGTTTACACAGTAGTATTCCGTCATGTTTGTCATCAATCTGTAAGATAGAATAGTGTAATAGAATTAAATACTTATTAAGTAATTAGGCTTTAGCGGGCACTTTTACACATCAATATGTGTAATACTGTATAATGTTATATATTTTAAAGAAAATCTACCGATACAGGGTTTCACAACGACCACTGCTGAGAAGAAACGCCGAACAAAATTAATTAAAAGTAGTTGCAGTTTGAATTGTAAGGGAACTCTTAAAAGGGCAGATTTTTTTCATGAAATCATTAGATGTCTATAGAAAGGCTCACTTGAACACAGAGTCAATCTCGTCAGTGATGAGCCAGAAGGAAGCTCCGTCCACGCACATGATGACCGCCGAGTACATCTTCAGCTGCAGCACTGTCTGCGCGGGCAGGTTGTACGTGTCGCTCGTCGTTGACGTAGAGGCTACTTCTGGAAAAAAAATTATAGGAACCATTATAGTTTCTCCTGCGTTCGCGGTTTTACTCAGAGACTATAAGCACTAGAGAGCTGTAATTTAGTATAAGTATGTATTATTAGTCATGCTAAAAAAGTAGTAAAATAAAAAAATATAAAATCATGATTTTTTTTTAAATTGTGAGTTTTTTCGACTAACCCATCGTGTGGGGTATAGTGGAATAGGTTTTTTTTTAAATATTGTGACCTTGTAATTTTTTATTTTATTTCAGATCTGATTAGTTTTTAGATATTTTTACTGGCGTTAACTCAAAGTCGACATTCGCAACTACGCAACCCTACACTGCACGTGGCCCGACACGCACTTGGTCGGTAATTTTTTTGAAATGGACGAAATATAATTATTATCTTATAGTCTTAAAGTTAATTTCCCACTAAGGAAACGCTACCTTATTTTTTATTTACAGCATATATCAAGTCACTGCTGCACTAAAAAAGGAATTTTCCCCTAATAACCAAGCTGGGCAGACTGGTAGGAAGACTAAAGTAAGAAAATATTAAGTAAATCAATTACCATTGACTGTCAGGTTTTCCATCTCAGCCACCATTTCGCACTGCACTTCCTTGTCTTCATTCTTGTTCGCAGGCACGCTCTCCGAAGAACACGAAGTGCTGGAGAACTCTATCAACACCTGTTCTTCTCTGGGCACCTTCAGTTTCTTGGGCTTCTCCGGCGGGCAACGGTTAGGGCAGGCTATGGACGTCGACGGGGCAGACTCGCTTAGCACGTCGATAATGTTGAACGGTGTCATTGATGCGGCCCGAGATTTGCTCGTCGTATCCAATACGGGTGTGAAGTCAGTTTGAGTCTCTTCTATAAAGAAATTAAAGAAAGTTTATCAATATGTCTCTCTCAACGCTAGTTAGACAGGCTGGAGAAAACTCGTTAATGTTTATCCCTTCGACTGTCGACATAGCAGACACAATAGTAAAACAATACATTAGACGCCCGCTCCGGGCGTCCGACAGTTAAAGGGATATGAGCTTTGTTAAGCTTGTATTTTCTAAGTCGTCTTCTACGGAAAGACTTAGAGTGGTCCTATTCTGCTCTAGCGGAAACCACATGCCCATGTTTATTATAGATATTTGGATATGATGCAAAGTTTAATATGGATAAATTAATATGTAATAGTATGTACATATAAACATTTATGTATGTAACCCGGTGCATTGCCTCCATGGTCAAAAAGGCAGTTAATTGATAATACCACGGCAACATAAAACTTTTGCCAGAATAAAAAGTCTCATAAGTGTTAATCCAGGTGATAATCACAGTCAAACAAGTAACTTTTGACATACATACCCAGTTTTACAAGAGACAAGTTGAAGTCCGTGATGAGATACATGTACTCATCCAACTGCTTCATGTACGACAGGAAGCGCTCCTTCAGTTCTGAAGGTTCACAATTTAGCCGCTGGACGAAGCTTTGAGCCTGCAAACAAGTAGAAACAAGCGTAAATAAAAAAATATAATTGGGTACATAGATAATTGGGTTAAAAATAAATAAAACTAGACATCAATTGGTTCATAATATTAAACATGACTTTTCATTTATCATATCCATTTTCATCATATGCAGAAAAACTGATATTAAGAGTCCCCTTACCCTAGACACAGAATTAATAATAGTATTACATACAGAACGGAAACTCGCACCCTCCCCCGCAATCTGGCATCCCCGCAACTCCTCGCCCGTTATTGTGAGGTGTAAGAGCCTGTAAAACAGGGTTCTTGCTAGTCGCATATTGACGTTATGCAAGTTACTTAGGATTATTGAATCATAATGGTGAGAAACTGCGCCTATTATCATTGTTTATCCACAGAAAACAAAAAAGAACGAACATTTTATAGATTTCCGAGTGATGGAAACAGGTAAGCAAAGCAACAAATTCTGTGGTGGCGAGCCTGATTGTTTAACTCACACATTTGACTTGTGCACGGATGTATCGTTTCGCTTGTAGTAGTACTAGGTAAATATGCTGCTCCGTTTGTATGAAGTGCCATACCTGTGCCCTAGACCAAAATACAACTTTCCATACAAACGTAGTCTACGTTTTATTTCAAAACTACAGACATGTCCGATTTCGACAAAATTTTGTAATTTCAAAGATATTGCTATTATCTAGGTTAATAACTGGTTTCCAACGGTAAAAATATAAACTTGAAATAGAATATAGTGTTATTTATCATTTTTGACCATCAGTATGGGAAACTTCTAAATCGTTATATTTTCTTTCCAGTTCATAATTTTACCATAGGAAACCAGTTATAAACCTAGATAATTGCAATTTCTTTACAATTACCAATTTTTAGCGGAATCTGACATGTGGTTTCAAAATTAAAAGTAGACTACGTTTGTATGGAGAAGTCTAGGGTAAGGGGACTCTGAAGAGCGCCATTTGACTCTAAAAAAGCATGACTCCACCCTTTTGTATTTCATACAAATCCCATAGTAAATATTTGTTTTGACGTTTAAAAAAATACCTAATTTGACTAGATGTCATCTAGCGGATTGTCTATTAAGGACCTGTACTGCCTTGAGCGTTGTCAAAATATGTGCTTGCCTGATTTTGCAATATACAAGAGCATCATGTTTCATGGACGAAATATAAATAAAACTTTATTTATAGGCACATGAGACAAATCTTGATATTATTGTAGATTATGTAATTCAAAGATGATAACAGCTTTCACTTTGTAAGGGAAAGTGGCTGTTGAATGAAATGAAATACTTTTTGTTGTTACTTCAAAAAGATATAGATACATTATCACGTCTTTATCCCTAACAGCATAGACAGAGCCCAGGGCCTTGAGACCCAAATGGCCATGCTTAATACAACGCATGATGGAGGTGAAATTCAGGTAAAGTGCATTCATTGGATAATAGTGTCCTCTTTTTAAGTGACAAATACAGAAAATTTAAGAAACATATCTAGACAATTTTTTATCATACTTTCTCAGAGTAAGAGAAATAGAATACAAGTACATATTATGTTCTAGACATAACATGTCTCATAAAACACGGACTTTATTATTATCCACCTAAATAAAGTTGACAATAACAGTTGAGATAGTGTAATTTTACTAGATGTCAACTTGTTTAGGGTGAAAGATTACAATAAAACCACTACATGAGAGTAAAATTATTATTAATACACTAAAAAATCACCATATCACATATTAAATAGACTTTATTATTATTAGCTTTTTATTTCCACATGTTCCACGCTCTAGTTACAATTTTAGTTATTATTTTTGGTTTCTTGGACATGCAGTCCCTTAAGGGTAAAAGCCTTCTCCATCTTTTTCCACCTTTCTCTATTCATGGCTGTTTCCATCCACTTTTTTCCTGATACTTGTCCATGACGTCATCCACCCATCTTTTCCTTGGTTTTCCTATTATTATTTTTCCCATTGGACCAAGCCATTTTGTGAGTGGATAAGTCCATCTCCTGTCTTTATATTGTGCTATATGTCTGGCCCATTTCCATTTTGTGTTTAAAGCAGTACTTGAGGGCATCCATTATTTTAGTTTAATGCGAATATCTACATTTCTAATTTTTGTATTTTCCTTAGTTTTAAAATAGACTGGATATGATACATATATATACCCCATACACATTTGTAGGTTGCATATGCAGGTAACAAGCATAAGGTATCAAATAACAAGAAAATATAGGACTGTTATAGGTACCTGCATGAAAATTACAATTAAGTAGGTATACTATTCCTTTTATTCCATTTTATTACTCGGAGAGTGAGCAGTTTTGAATTATATGTAGATATAACTGCATAACTGGGACTTTAA
Source organism: Acrobasis consociella (assembly GCA_963555685.1). Lineage (NCBI taxonomy): Eukaryota > Metazoa > Arthropoda > Insecta > Lepidoptera > Pyralidae > Acrobasis > Acrobasis consociella. Next base: position 5,102,435 of record OY743115.1, read on the forward strand.
ACCATGTAAGGAGTCTGCGTCTTTGATGGAAGAAGGTAATTTATTATAGAAGAGTGCTCCCTCAAAGGTAATGCTTTTTGTATATGTTCACTAATCTTTAAAGGGAATGTTTCTGTTCGCAAGCTTTGTACGTGTTGAATAATGGTTTACACCCAGCAATCCAGCTTAGAACCCAGTATCCATCTTAAAGATTGTACCTATTTATAAGCACTTCATAATAACATCCGAGTCTAAACTAACCAACTGGCAACTTATTTTATTACCTATCTCTGCAGGAAGGTAAACGAACGAATAAAATCTGCTAACATTGCAAAAAGTTAAACATACCTGCATTTCCAATTTTTTTATTTCCTTGATAGCATGTTCACTTTTTTCTAAGAAGCAGTTTATTCGGGTTTCCAGTTCGTTTTGCCGGTGTAATGTCAGCGTTGCTAAGTCAACAAAACTCCTGTAAATCATGAAAACATTACGACAATAATGAAAGTGAAAAGACTGGTGTGGTACTTATTGCATGTAATCTAAACAAACGTAGGTACTCCGTAATACTTACATTTTAGTAGAATTAAAATACGTTTTTGGAATACTATCAAAGTAAGAGTTTTCGTGAATATTCAAAAATAGGGAATACGAGGAAAAAATACACAAGTTTTCACAAGTTTCCTTTCATTTCTGATTTTTGTTTTGTTTGACAGCTACTGCAAGAAACTCAACCTATGGAAGACAAGACAAAAGAATGAATGATTTGTACTAAAAACTCTCAAAAAGCAGGTCAAATGTATGTTTGAATTTCTGCTTTTAGATTATGACTACTATGCTATTAAACGCTAGAGGTCGCTGTTGTACTAGAACGTTTGTTTGTTCATTTATTAGATTAGTTAGCTATTCGACGCCAGATGACAGCACAGGTATTAAACGTCTAATTAGATTGTAAAGGAAGGTAGGTGCAAGAATTTTTCTAGGCTGCAGCTAGGCACAGTATTTATTTTCCACGTTAACTAGAATTACTTGCAAGCACACTTTCAGGCCCTTAGGTATCCCATAAAAGGTAGACAGAGGGTCGCAAGATTCAAAGCGCAAGTAAGTGGACAACTGGAATCAGAATAGGTCTCAGGTCACCTTTTGACGACTTCTACGACCTGCAGAGGTGGAAGCAACTGGTACATGGTACTGGTACAGACGCTATTTTTTTCCCAGACCATGAAATGTGCGTTGTTTCGCTAGCTTTCTACCCTGGAAAATATCCTGATGGCAAATAAAAAGCTTCATATTTATATACATACCTTATAAGTCATATACCTCCTATACTTGATAAGCAAATTTATTTGTTGGTACGCTTTTCTGCCACTGATCAATGGGGCCGGTCCTTTGAGGCGTTCATGGGGAAAAAGCCAACATGAGGAGGTCTTTTAATACTTGGAGGTTTGTATGTGTAGGTACCATAGAGATGCACTAACGTCCTCAATAGCTGCCGAACAATTGGCCAGGGAGGGATTTACTTGTTTTGGGCTATGTGGATGAGATGATATTAAACCGGATAATTGGGTTATGCAGTGAGATACGGACATCTACCTAAAAATCGCTCAAAACAATTTTAGCCTGGTAGATGGTGACTTGTTGCTCGTTGGTTATGAATATTTTATAATTATAAGCCAAAATCGAATATTCGTGTATTAAAAAATGCGTGCCATCAATGAAGTTTACATTTTTTCCCGATCGGCCGCCCCCTTACATCTGCCTGCCTAAGGCCCGAGCCTTGGGGTAATCCGCCTCAGTTACCCTGGCTAGTAAAACTAGCCTGATCTAAGCCGGCCAAAACAAACCGCCATTTTATTACAGGGTTAAACAGAAACGATCCCAAAGCAGCCATGTTCATTAACCCGCGGCTGCGAGTTACGCACTACGTTTCAATTAAAAAGACCAGCAAACTAAACAGGACCCGCGTGATAAATTCAGGATAGCCCTCCCGCTCGCTAATTGGATTCACGGGTCCGAGCAGACAATTAGAGTGAGCGAGACGGACAGTGTTACTGAATACCTATTTACTAATAGGAGAGATAGGATGAAGATGGATTTTGCTGAATAGTATCACTGTTTGTAGTAAATGCGTACTCCTCGTGCGATTCTAGCTGCATCTAAACCTTGGGAATACTTAATAACTATTTTAAAAACGAAGATAAGAAGATAAAGATTTATTTTTGTCTTTTTTAGCTAGTTGCTGTTAAGGGTTGTAGGTACTTATCCCAAAAGAATACTTTCTCAGCATCACCTGTTGGTTGAGTGGTAGAAAAAGCCCCTGGTCTTAAGTCCGCCATTTACATGTATATGCCATGAAGTTAAATAAATAAATAATTAAAAAGATAAATATCAATATGAGTGAATGTCAAATAAATATTTTGGAAATACTAACTAATACCAAAAATAACAATTGCTAAGAAGAAATGGGGCAGAATTTCCTCTCTCTCAGAAAAAAAAGAAACAGTACTTCTCCCTCTCCAGGTCTTTTTAGTCTCCACTGTAGAAGCACGACCCTCTCTGTACTACTAGAGCCATACACCCTCTTACTACTACTACTACTACTACTAGAGCCGTACTTGGTCAGAGCAGTCAGAGTAAACAGTACTTACAAGAATATAATTTTTTCCAAACAAGGGCAGCGCTTTGGTTCGTTCATAGACTTAAAATGCAACTATGCTGCTCCAGGTAGCCCCCAGCTTCAGAGTACCTACTACCGTCTCCGGTTCAAAGCCGGCAGCCATGTTGTGGCGCTAGCGGCGCCGGAGGACTGTTATTACAGTCGCAGCGAATCCAGGGGCGTTTAACTTAATTCGAGGTAATACCCCCACAGGTACTCACGCTGATCGATGCTAATAGCTTTTATTGATATAGGGTAGGTGTTATTAGTTTACTAGCGAGCTATCCGACGCAGTTAGAGGTCATAAATCCCGCTAATATCGCCATTTGATGCGGTCGTGAGCCGTCAAATTGCTAGATCTGTTTTGAGTTATGTAGTAGTATTAGCTCGTTTGAAATGTCTTTTGAATTTTGAATGCATTTCTAGTGGTAACTGGCTGGTTAACCCGGACGTTGAAGAGGTACAAAATAAAGTGTAGAGAGATTGACAGATTAAAACAGAGTCGCGTTGTGACGACATCACTATTGACCTGGTAGTTCGCACCGAGCTGTGAATTCCCGATTTATTTTCAACTCTATATCTCGGCAAAGTCATAATTGATTTGGTTAATGTTCGACCTTAAAATTCTATTGGTATTTTCTTTTGGTTTAATAAAGTTTGACTTTTGAATAAGAAAGTCAGAGTATTTTTCAACATTTCTATATTGTTCCTATAAAAAAGTTGTTTATATGGCCAAGCTGAGTTGCCCCCTCAAGCAGAGCTAGCATTGGGCGACTATTTTAGATGGCTTCGTACATTTAGTGCAGGAAAAACTTCATATTTCTTTCTCTATTAGATAGAACCAGAAGGACTTGCAAAAGGAACTATTCCTGCATGATCTCGCTCCGCCACTGCATTTACACCCTATAGTTAGAATTTACTGGTCTACTAGAGAGCTTGACTTTTCCAAACTCTATATTTTGTACTTGCAGTGGTAGCGACGTGTCAGCTTATATGAAAAATGGTGCGCTACTGCAATTAACCGTAATTTGTTGGAAATTTATAGACTCCAGGCTGCTGCGACAAAGGTCATTCGGGCACAATGAGAGACTTATGGAGTTTTCTAGAAATATCAACTGGAGTTCCTACAGCTGCCTATTTTGAGCCGGCTAAGTAATTGGCCGAAGAATAGGAGTACAAGTAGCTATGTACTGAAATTTTTCGTATGTGGAATTTGTAGATAAATGAGACGAGTTGGTGAGCCAAGCGGGTTAGTATATAAGGTCTAACAAAATATAATGAAACTATTTTAATGGAAGATTTTGTCCGTGTGAAAAATTTCCAAAAAAAAACATATTGAAATCTGAAAAATAATTTTTGGCCTGCCATACAAGTTGATCGATCAGTTGACTCGAGTTTGAATGGAAAGCAAAAAAATACTTTTTATATTTTGATACGTGATCCTTTTATTTCGGCCGCTTTCGATCGGTCGTTTTAAAAATCCCTGGGGGAGGCCTATGTCCAGCTGTGGGCTTCCTGTGGCTGATATGATGACACGTGTTCCTCGGGAAAATATGTTCAGTACCTATCATGGATTGAATTCTACCTTAAAACACTTTCAGTATATTTTGATAAAAGTTTAGTTATAACGTAAGCAAAAAAAGGGGATACTTAAATTTTTCGAGGTCCAGTGCTGCCATGCTCACATGTGAAATAAATTATTTGAAAGAAAAACCGAGATATCCTTCAAAATTTTGTCTTGACCAAACCTGGGATAACCCTTCAAACTTTTTAATGAACTACTGTTACAGTTTAAAGTGAGAACGTAAACGTGCCCTTCGCCCATTTGCGGCCACTGGGCAAGTATTTTAAATTAACCCCTTGTATGCCGGAATATCAGACACAATAGTTAAACAATGCATTCTCGCGTAGATCTACGCAACGGCATACGAGAGGTTAAAGTGTAATATAAACAACCTAATCTTAACAATATTTACGTGGGTATAAGTAGGTATGCTATTTTTGTAAGTAGGTAAGCCAAAGCAAAGCAAGTAATTCGTAACAAGGTCACTCGTATTAATCACATAACACATAACGTGTTATGTTCCCGGCATTTAAATGTAATTAAACCTTTCCGAGCATCACTCGGGGGCTAATTACCAGCCTAATTTCGATTACTCTCGGAATCGTAAGCGGAGGCGTCAATCCGCCCTGAAGAGGAGCGTTTGGATTACATGCACGTTGGTGGGAGAGTAGCAATTAGCTGTGACGTGCACAAATATTTCTGGCTGGGTAGGCACTATCTTACCTAAATTACGAGAACGGCTGCATATCAAACAGAATACATTTTTCGCTTCGATTTTATATTAGGGTAGCACAGGGTGGACAGGATAGTTCCCGCGGATGTCGCAGAAGGCGCTCTTTAACCCGTCTGGCCGGGGAGGAGAGAGTAGGCCAAGTCCTCTAGCTGCTCTGGCCAAGTATGGCTCTAGTAGCACGCACAGAGAAGGTCGTGCTTCTGCTGTGGAGACTTAAAAGACCTCAAAATCAAAATGATGAAGATGAGGGTAATAATGCTTAGGAATATATTCTAATAGAAGGAGTGTTTGGATTGCTTAAATAGCACCACAAGAAACAACATGCCGTGTGGTTTTCGGCAGAGCAGAATAGGGCCACTCCAAGTCCTGCCGTGGATGTCGTAGAAGGCAACTTAGGAAATACAAGCTATACAAAGGTATATAAACTGAATTAATGAGCCCTCTCCAACCAGTCTGGCCGGCGAGGAGAGTGTAGGCCAAGTCCTCTGGCTGCTTTGGCCAAGTATAGTTCTAGTAGTACAGAGAGGGTCGTGCTCCTGCAGAGAAGACTTAAAATACCTCAAGAGGAAGATGATCAAGATGAGGGTAGACAATTTCTATGTGTCGACGAAATGCACGCTACTGCCAATTAGTCATAGCCAGTAAGTTTGGTGAAGTTGGCACCTAACTTGTATAGGGTTCAGTAAAATAATGCTTTGGAATATAATATAACTTATAATACTTAGTAGTAACTTATTAGTAATCTGTGGTATGAGTGTTTGGATTGCTTGAATAGCACCACAAGAAACAACTTGTACCAAAATAGTAACTTTACGTACATATTGAAGTATTGAGTTAGAGTAAGCAGAAAAGAAGACTTCAATCGTTGAGCATTTACAAGTTATCGGGAGTATAATTAGAACATCACTATTTATGACAGAACAAGACTGTACTTATTTTAGAAATATACTTATTTTCTTTCTCGGTCTGACGTGTAACGTTACTTGTACAGCATATGAGACGTGAATGTTTTTATCAAGTCAAGTCTTGAGCCACTATTTTGCCAAGTTTCATCTACTCTTTTAGTGGGTGCATGGGTATACCTAAGTCCTGCCTGCCTTAAGCATTTATAATTTATAAAAAAAATTGGATACAGTTTTTAATACCTATAAACCAAATTGCCCTGTGAAGGAGCAGTTAGCAGCTAATGACCTATATACATGAGACATCTACTTGATATACCGTCAGAAATCGTCAGTCGAATAAGCTAACGTAGGTTTAACTATTCAAAGTTTGAAAATATTATAAAATTATAAAACAAGGCAACAATTTTCTTCTACATATCGCCCGATCACAAAATCTTACAGACATCAAACGCAGCACCACACTGCATCACATGCCTACAACTACAAACCGACCTATAATTATTAACAGCATTCTGGCACCTATAATTAAAACATAGTTAGACCGCGGACGCCTCTGACCAAAGTAATAGAAATGTACCATTACATAAATAACAACGAAATAACGTTATAACGCGGGCGTTATCGCGTTTTTATGTTGATACGTGATTGATGGTACGTAGATTAAGACCTCATTTCTCTGGAACGCGTGTTAGCAAATTGTGGTGTTGGGTCTGAGTAGACCTGCTACTTTTAGAAAATTGTCTTAGATTATATACGAGGTCGACAGTTTAGTGAGGGTACACAACTAGCTCTTAAGCTAGTTAAGGTATCTACCACTGGATTTATATTACACTAGCCGAAGCCCGCGACTTCGTTCGCGTGGACTTTATGTCTCTGGAAAATGCTCATCAGGCTGAACAACTTTTACTAAGGCGACATTTTTATATCTCATAAAGTTTAGCTGGACCATTATGGTTCTGCATCAGGCGTTCTATTTTCCAAAATCATTTATACCCTATATGTTGCCCAGGCTTAATAGCTATATAACAAAAAAAGTTTCATTCGAATCCGTCCAGTATTTCCGGAGATTAGCGTGTACAAACAGACAAACAGACAAACAGACACACAGACAAACAGACAGACATTTTTTTTAAAATTCTTACTCTATTACCACGTCTCCATCGCCCCCAATATTTTTTTTGGAAATATATTTAATGTACAGACACACTTTTTTTACTGTTTTATTATATGTATAGATATAGATATAGATTTGCGCAGTAAAATAACAAATATCTTTAACATTTCACTTGTTACATCAATCTCTTTATACATTGGCCATCCCCAAATATATTTTTATACTAGTGTAGCAGCTGCATGGGCTAAGTTTGTCGTTGATCCCTATCGTGTAAAATAAACCTGCAATTTATAAGTGACCCCAGCATACAGGCAACTATTCTGTATCGATCCTAGGCCCATCTGGGTGCATCCTACCCAGGTCAGGGCGTGTATCCATCCCCAGTCCCCTTTGAGTTTGACTACTTTTCTCGCCACATCTTCGCCTTGGCGCGGGAGGATGCTGGTATTAAGTACAGTCAGCAACAGAGATACCTGAGCCCTCCTCTATCTAATATCTTGAATTTTCTCTTAAACTGGAAATAATAAAGAAAATGAACATGTATATATTCAAAAAGACTTCATATATTTGTGAATGCACATTTTCATGTTAATATTATTTTCAGTTTATGAAAAAATTCAAGATGTAGGTGCAGCAGGGGTCAGATATCTCTGATGTCGACTGTACGTAAAAAAATCGCAATGGCGCAAAATCGCTGTTCGCCGTCACTACAACTACAGTTTAGTATCGTGTGTGCTACGCACCTAAGGGCCGGAGATTAGCAAAAAATCGTATGTAAATTAGTTCCCACGCGATTGACTAGGTACCTTCGACGAATGACATAATAATTCGCTGATTATTGTTTTTAGTAACACATTGGGGTTTTTGTATGACACCATTTATTTTGTAATAAATTGGAATTTTAGTGGGCATGTCTGGTTTTACTTTTTGTAACGTGGGATAAATAGGATGCGTATTTTTTAGGTGGCTCTGAGATTAATATGTAAACTGAGTTAGTATGGGGAAGGGTCGTTATTATTTTCTTCTTTTGCTTTTGATAGTTGATCAGTCAGACATTAATAGTAGAATGAGTGAATTTAGATCGGTCATTTTGGAAATCTTTGGGAGAGGCCTATGTCCAGCAGTGGACGCTATGCGGCTGAAATGATGATGATGATGATGAGTGAATTTATTTAATATTACATATTTAAATTAAACTTTTATTTTAGAATTCAAGCTAAGTATTAAAAATAAAGCTTTTTGTCAAAGTAATTCAATGATAAATTGTAAACCTTTTTTTAGCTCTACTTCATTCCAGTAATAGTTTAGACATAACTTTCTTTATTAAGTTATTACAATTAGCAGTAGATATGAAGTTGATTCTCAACATGTATGTTTTGAAGACTCTACCGAGCCCTAGATATATGTATATTAATTTAATCTCGATTCATCATGTATTCTAATGATATGCAAAGGTCTCTCTCCAAATTCGAAATTCATACTGTTTAGAACACATAATAATAATAGACACGTATGTATCCATGATATCTTTCTTATAAGTATTTAAGCTAATCTATTCTCCATTCATAGTGTCAAGATAGCGTGCCAACACTCAATCATCTAAAAAGTTTAAACAAAAATATCTCGTATCGGTGTTTTAAACCGACTACAAAAAGAAGAGTATCGATTTAATAAACGCCTCAGCAGTGAATGCAGCCTTTCGTGCGGTGAAGAATGCAAGTCATACAATAAGTAGTAATACACAAACGTATTAACACAGACGCCTATAAACACGGCACGGCGGAGGCGGGGCCAGGGACGGAAACCTGATTTAAAAATATTATTTTAAAATAAATTATTAAAAAACATGATCGACAAATTGCTGTGAGAATGAGAGTATAAATATAGAGAAAAATCTGATTAAAACTGAATTTGGAAATCCTTCAGAGAATAGAGAAAATCCTTGATTAAAACTGAACACGAAACTAGACTAACTAACTTCGTGTGATGATAGTAAATTTTGTGGGTACTTAGATCTAAAGTATTACGGTTTCAAACAGTTAGATAAAACTGAGACACAAATTAAGAATTTAGGTTTTTAGCGTAGTTTGTTCTTGTGACCTTGTCTACCAAACTACACACTGGGTGGAAGTTATTTATAAAAATCATTTATTTACTATTGGATATTTGTATCACTTTATAATTGTCACTTTTAGGCCCGTATACTACTGGGTATCTTCTTACTTCTTTTTCTGTTTTTATTGGTTTAGTTTAAAGGTCAGTAGTAGAGCAAACTAAATATTTCAATCAACTTAAAAGATAGGTATTCAATATTTTTGTACTTTTATTATGTTAGTACCCAAAACGTGAGTCGCGCCGGCATTTTCATTATTTTGACCAGGCATCCGATCCCTGGGCGTGGCGAGTATTATTAAGATGTCATGTCACTTCGACAGAGACCACAACACATTTCTTACATGAAGAAAGATAGAGACACAAGAGGCTTCTATGCGCGCGCGCGGACTATTGTTTCGCCGTGAAGCTGTTAACACTTGTCTATGGAATGGGAGGAGAATACAACGATTTGTTTATGGATTATTGTCCAAAACTACTGTGGCTACTGGATGGCTTTTTTGTGGTTGTTAAGGTTCTGTCACTGGAGTGATGGTGAATATTTTTTTGTCAGATAAACGAGCTGTATGATGGCTTTTCCTCTCGATTTTTAACCCCCGACGCAAAAAGAGGGGTGTTTTAAGTTGACGTGTCTGTGTGTCTGTCTTTGTCATCGTAGCTCCTAAAAGCCGACGGACAGCTCCAGCTAAGTGCCAACCAAATCTTGTCATATTTTTTTTCTTTAAGCAACAAAAAATTATGTTGTGTTTTTTAATTCTCTATCAACTTCTCTTCTACTTTTGTAAGGAAAAGTATTTAGGGACTAGTTACTACCAATTATCAACTACCAATTAGACGGGTGTATGTATACTTTACATCCATAAAAGTAAATAATGATGGTACGTAGTAAACCTATAGTATAGGTAGTTGAAGAGCAGGTGTGCTTAAAAGTAGGCATCATAGTATCAGCCACAGGAAGTTCACAGCTGGACATAGGCCTCCCCAAAGGATTTCCAAAACGACTGATCGGAAGCGGCCTGCATCCAACACCTACCTAAAACTGAATTAGGAAAAATTATAGATAATTCAAAGCAGGCATAGAGTGAATAAACTATTTCCATTCCATTACAGCTCTCTAAAAACCTTTTACATTCCTCCTCGCTTCCTCATACCAACTCAAAAAAAGCAAAACATTTCTATTTTGTCATATAAATTAAAACTAAATCACAATGGCGGCTTCAACGTCTCAATTTCAGTCATTACAGCAATAATGACGAGTACAGTCAGACCGACAAATCGTTGGACATTACGAGCTGTCAGAGGCGACAGTACTTCCAAATTAATATGGGAACGACCCAGCGATTGACATTCGAAGAATAAAGTGTAGAGGCACCAGCGTTTGAGGCCGCTGCGGATTTTGATAGGAAAACATCTTGATCTAATAAATATTTAACAGAATTTTTAGCTCTCTTCTCTGCGGTCAAGAAAAGCCATTTACTAATTGGCGATTTTGACTGAACGACTGACTTTTTGCACACCCTTATGACCTTTCGTTAACGTAGGGTCGTGTCTATTTGTATATTTCGGCTTATATTTCGGTTCCAGGTTGTTAACAGGTTGATATTTATTTATGAAACCAATTTTCTTGTCGTATACAAAAAAAATATTTTTTATTGTTTTTTTGAAAAATATTTACCAAAAACATAAAAACAGTAAAATAGCCTATAATCGTAATCGTAAAGTATGGCATACCTTTACTTTTTCCAACGGTACCAGTTGAGGACTCGCTTGATATTGTTATGGTGATATTAACCATATATTGTATTTTATGCAACATGCTCTGTCTGCCCCATTAGGGATAAAGACGTGATAGTATGTATGTATGTATGCAACATGCGCTACTGCGCTACATCTATAATTTACTAAGATCACTGATCAGTCTTACGAAATAAATAAAAACATAAAATAAAAATCAAATATCTAAAGGAAATATTTCTTATTTACATGAGAGGTTTCTTGGAATAATTTGCCAAACCCAAAACCTTGGCAACCCTACCCACGCTCGTGAGTGAACGAATGAGTGAGCGAATGAGAGGTGTTCTCACGAAGACCATACAAATAGCTCTAATTCAACTTTAATGATTCCATCGCGTGAATGAAATTGATTTGACGGCTGTGTTGTGACTTTCTTAACTCCGAGATTATATTGTTACGATAATAGAGACATGTCGGCGTCTTAAGAGAATCTCATTTGCATGTGAAACGCGAAACATAAAATTCGCATGTTGTTAAGTTCTATGGTTTGCAATGAGATTGGGTACAAATAACATTTTCCTTGCGATTATGAGCAATAGGGATGTGACTGAAACATTTTTTTGGTTAAAAAATCCCTGTCCGATCCGTTAAAGTTATGTTGGGTAGCTTGTGTAGGTTCTATTTACCGGTTTCTCCCGTCTCTGAAATCGCAAAAAATCGCTCCATACAAAATTAAATACCTACCGTTCTAAAATGTATGAAGCTGCAGATTTTTGTTGCGATTCCAGGGTTGGGAGAAACCGATAAATAGAACCTACAAAAACTACCTAATATTACCTTAACGGATCGGACATGTTTTTTTACATATTGTATAGATTATTAAAAAGTATGGTATACGTATTTTTCTTTTCTCTAATTACCAAATAATGACGAAGACAAAGCGTATTTAAATTTCGCGTGACGTCACGATCAGCTACGATTTTTAACCAAAGGTGACGTAAATCACCCCTATTCCGAAACTTCGAAGCGCTGTATCTTTGTGAATTTTTACTATTTTGTGAAAAGAAAAAACATATTTAAAGAAAAACCTTTAAATTCACCCAAAACATATAGGCTTCAAAAAAATTGTACCTGAATGAAACCAATTTTGTCTGTTACCACCTTTAAGCTATCGGCATATCATCAACATACGGACGGCCACGGACTGCTACCGGGTAAGCCGTTTAACTTGGCATATAAAGTCGCGCGCGGCACACATAGAGCCGGACTCAGCAAAAGCTGGCGGCGGCGGCGGTACAAGCCGTTCGGCAAAACCCGATTCGGTGGTCTGTACGTGCTGCATTGTGTGTAGGAGCTTTAAGAATCCCCTTACCCAAGACTTTTCCATACAAACGTAGTCTACGTTTTATTTAGAAACCACGTGTCAAATTTTGGTAAAAATAAATGATTTTAAATAAATTGCAATTATCTAGGGTTATAATTGGTTTCCGACTGTAAAATTATGAACTGGAAAGAAAATATAAGGATGTAGAAGTTTCCTATACAGATGGTCATAAATGATATTATTTGATATAACACACTATATATTTTATTTCAAATTCATATTTTGATATGTGCAATATCTTTGAAATTACAAAATTTTGCCGAAATTGAACGTGTCGTTTCGAAATAAAATGAGACTACGTTTGGTATGGAAAAGTTTAGTTTGGTCTAGGGTAAGGAGACTTAAGACGAAAACATGACGTTTATCCTTCTGTACCTTTTTATTTTCATTAAGAACATAAGTAAGGCGTCGAGTGATTAAAAATGCATTACACTCGCACGGGGCGTAAAGTAGGTGTTGCATAGTGATATTATTGTAATATTGAGGAAGTTGGTTTGGTACCGGTTGTTTCTCTATGTTGTGCTAAGTCAAAAAATAATAACACAGATGTTTTCTCTCAAGTTCATATATTTAATGTGAAAAACCAGTGAAAATCACTACAATGTAGTTGCTTATGTTCCAGTTCTTTAAAATTACAAAACTGTGCCAAAATCTGACTTTTCGTTACAAAATAAAAGTTAAGTATGTTAGGAACGTTTGTATTGGAAAAGTATATATTAAGTATACATACGTATTTATTTATTTCATATAAGTACTTGTAATACTATAAGTGGAACTAAGCATTCTACACTTGCACTGATAGAAAAGTCAAATGCCAGTACAGATTATTTGGTGATTATTTTTGTAAGTTTAAAGCTATAATATACTCGTATTATTTAACTTCTAAATATTTTTCTCTTACCCTCACATAGATTTTTTAAATAACGTCATCTTTCTACAGTTTGTACAGGACTTAATATTTATATTATACTGTACACTGGCTGTTTATGTATTTATTTTATTTTGGAAGATTATCGACATTAAACAATTTATGTAGATACAATCTATACAACAAGAAGTTTACAGATCTTCACTTATAGTATCACAATAAGCAATAATAGAACCGATAAGTTGGCAACAATATGACGACCAAGATATATGGTAAACAGGCTAGATACATCGTTAACTACTACAACTAAATGTTAATTATTTAATAATAATTTTGTTAGTAAGAAAAGAGAGTGAAGCTGAGAAAATACACACTTTATCACAAATGTAAAAAACAAATAGAAAATAAAAACAGCACATTTAAAAAAAGAACGCCTAATTACACGCGTAACCGTGCTTTTAATGCCAAAGACAAGACAAATGATGAGGAAATGAGTCAATCTTGTCATAATGACTGGCATGCGCTGACTGCGAAGTCTCTGCAGGCGTCAAGTGATTAAAAACGCATCAAGTGCATCCCATGTGTAAGTGTCAACACAGCGAGATTAACTCGTTATCAACTAGATAATCTTGAGTGTAAAAATTATAGCAAGATATTTTGCTTCGTGTATACCAATGTAACAAAAAATTGTTATAATAGAACTGAAGTAAAGACTACTTATTATACATATATGTAGTTTGATCATACAGTTAAATTAAACGTTAAAGTAAAGTTAAATTTATTAATTCATTCTTACACAGGCACAACTACAGACATAATTGGAGTAATTACACGAAGATTACCTACTTCTTCTGAGTTTTTCTAAGCCCCAATCCCTTATCCCACATATTTACTAACTTAACTTTACTAACAAATACCTACTTCTTTGTAAATTCATTATATTTTTACCTTAATTATATCAGTCACACTTAAATAATTGTTTAAATCACAGCTATTCATATTATTTCTAACAACCAGATAATAAAATTAGGATATCGTCATTGATTCGAACACGACTACGCGAGATTCCAATTTTCAAATTTGGAACACGGTTGCCATATTCCAAATTGCCGCCATAAACGAGATAATTGGATTAGCTCATTCTCATTGGCCAGTAGCTAACTGAAACCAATTTTTAATGGTCTTTTATTATGTTGATTTTAAAGTGATGTTTAAAATATTCATGGAGGTTTTTAATTGAAATATTTTTTTACATATTAATGGCTGACTAGACGTTAATAGCCGATTTCTACTGGTAAACTTAATTGATGAAGTATTAAGTCTATGGTTCAATCAAGTTTATTACGTAATTGTAAAGCAGATTCAAAACCTATTTAGCAGCAATATTATTTTTTATAAATCTTACCAAAAATATAAAATAAGTACTTACTAGCCGTGTGGTGTCCGGCAGAGTAGAAGAGGACCACTCCTTCTTCATGACTGTCGCATGTCTTACGGATGTCGTAGAAGGCGACTTGCTTCGATGAGACCTCTCCAACCCGTCTGGCCAGCGAGGAGAGTGTAGGCCAAGTCCTCTGGCTGCTCTGGCCAAGTATGTCTCTAGTAGTACAGAGAGGATCGTGCCCCTGCAGTGGAGATAAAAAGATCTGATGGTAGAAGAACCTACTTTCCTACAATATTTTTTAATAAGAATAACTTGTAACAAATAGATTGCATAATCAATCATAATAGGTACTTATATTATTATGCGTTGTAGAAAAAATAAATAAAATCTATGATTATTGTCATATAAGGCTTAAAAACTTTCTCTTTCTAGTCCTTCTTTCAGATATTTTTTTTGTATACAAGCTACCCTGGATATTAATAAGTATTATTGTTGTCTTTCGGAATTTCTATAATTTAGTTTCAACAGCCAGTTTGTTGTGTAATGATTGCTCACACCACAGTGACCCGACAGACTTTCCACATAAATGATTGATTGTCCACCTATTTGTTCCAAACGAGTTAATTATTACCAATTGTTTAACATGCGCATTGAATGCTGGCCATAATTAATATTTAAAAATTATAATGCCTACAAAGAGTATTATAAACAGCCAAAACCTATTTTTATTTATAGCGACAATAAATTATAATACTGGCTGCGAGCTCATTCTGTACGGTGTGAAGGCAAAAGGTTTGAAAAAATGAAGCGTTCGAAATTTAATTTATTCAAAATTGAAACGTCACGGCACACAAAGAGCGCGGCGCACAATGGCGGCCGTGCGCGGCGAGTGTTAACACGAAAATTAAATGCCTGATATCATAATTAATCAAGGGCCATATTAATAATTGGCTATTCACTACGCTGTGAGGTGTCAAATTATATTGCTCAATTAACCGTCCGTTGAATAGAAAAGGGCTGTTTTGCCGTGTTTATAAATAACGTTGTTTTTCTTTGTGTAATTTAATAGGAAAATCGTTTTTGTTAAACGCTAAGGAGAAATGTTAACCATAAGTTCTTTTAGAAATCATCGATTACTACTTAATTGAACTAAGTTGGCTTGATTAATATTTTTAGATCGACATAGAGCTTAAATTAGGTAATATTACCTACTCTATTAGAGATTTTTTTAAATTATGGAAACCTTAATCTACCAAATAAGAGAACATGATAATGATTATGTACCTACATCGGACAGGCTTTGGCTGAAAAATTCATTAATATTTATTCTCAGATTAAAGTACGTCCTTTAATCAGAGTATTTATTGTTAAAAGCTTTCCGATGCATCTGTCTTTACTTAATAACTCTGAAACTACTGGGTCTTTATTATGTGGTTCACTGACATGTATAGGGCATTTCTATATACTATATATATATATATATATATAATTAATACGTGGGAAAGCCGGGTGGTCTGCTAGTAAGATACTAAAAGCGTTAGTAATTATGTTATCTTTGCTAAAACCTATTAAACTTTCTTTCACTAACTTAGTTTCTGACCTATAATACCTCTATAATAATAATACGAACAAAAATTTTGTGTTTTAACAAGAAGGTACATACGCACGTTCAAATACGTAAAACCTCCCATACAAATATTGAGAGAGTAAGTATAGCTCATTTTCAACATTCCTCAGATCATTAAAGGATTACAAAAGGTCGTAAGTAATGAAATCAGGGAAAACGATCGCACATAAAAACAGTTTAACGGCTCACCGCGAGAAAGCGTGTCGCCGACGACAATAAAAAGAGTATTTTAATAACGACTAATGCGTTATTAACCGATATATATTTTAATCTACACAAATGTCTTTATATCCAATCAGATATTTCCGATTTTAAGTCGTAGTGATGTGACTAGATCGCAGTTTTGTTGATGTATTTATTTTTTATTAATTTATCCCCGTTGTCGATCGAATATTTATTTAAAACGTGTATGTTGCCAAAAAGTTTAACAATGTACAAATATACTTCAATTAATTAGGAAGTATTTATTTATTTATGATATAGGGATAATTTGAGTTGAAAAGTAACTGATAGTAACAAATATATCCATCTAAGTAGGTATTTTAGTAGGCAGTCAGCTAAGTCTCGTATTTTAGTGTAAGACAGTAGGTAATTTTTTCCACGGATAAAAGCAACGACAACAAAAAGGAATCAGGAAAATCGTATGAGTAAAATTTAAGTTTTTTTGAAACTTACTTAAGTACATAGTTTTTTTGTAAATACAAAAATATTATAACTTTTTTTACCATGAACGCAAACTATTTGCTTATCGATATATTTACTCGGGCTCTAACCACATCACTATAATAGGGTTTGGACAGGCGGCAATACTGGTGATTATTTATGGTCGATATATTTTTAGGATTACTGAGAAAATTATTTCATTTAAAAATGGAATCGACTTGGCCGTCCGGTAAAGTCTGAGCCGACTATCAGACAAGGATTTTTAAGAATAGAACTCTTTTTGTACGCTACTGTCTCACATGAGTGAATGTTTCAAAAATGATAATCTACATAAGGATTTGTAGCAGTTAGAATAGAGATCCATTAAAAGGGAGGATGGCAATTCTTTAGCATTGTTTTGCAATAGAATTTATTAAGTTCACTGCCCGTTAATAAAAGAACAATAGAAACACAATTGATTTGTTCATATATATATGACTCATGTGCCAGTGAATTACGGAAAAATTAAATTTGCTCTTCATCATCAACATCCTGCTCTGTTATTCGCCACCGTAATTCAGTCCATTCCAGCAACAAATTTGCTCTTATGTAAAATCGAATAAGTATAAGTAGTAACAATAAATAGATCATCATTATTAAATAAATAAATTTTAAAAACTAGATCTTTATCAGTGGATTACCGATTTTCTATATCACCCTACATATTTTCAGCCAAATGCTTGACCTCCTTATACGACACGACTTTTGCCTTTACTCAAATTGATAGCTACCTTTATTTCTACATTCAACAGCACACGGATTAAATTACTTCCTTAATCACATTTTTAGTTTTTTTTTTGCCCTTAGACAAAGATGTTGTTTTCGAAAGATTAAATTCAATAACCTGATCACCTACAACTTAATGAATTGAGAATCAGGACAAATCCATTTGAGCCATTTAAGGGGCTCATCTCACGCTACGTAGATAACATCTAGCTTATCTCCACGGAAGCGACCTCAGATTTTTATAGTCGTTAACCAACATTAGAATTTGCTTTATAGTCTGTTCGCGTGTCTAATTATCATTAGGTATCTTTACGCATTCATTTTCTATGTTTTGTTAAGGTGGCGTTCCATTATCACATATTTACAACATACTTAACAGATCTAAACATAATACTATCAAAAAATTGATTACAGAATATGTCGGCCCTTTTCTTCATTAAATGCTTCTTCAAATTGAACGCGTAATCACCACATAGTCTGCTCAGTGGACGCTGCCGCCTGTTCTCTTTTACGTAAAAACATCCTGAATCATCTCTTACACACCCAGAGGAAAGAAAAGGGGGTGACTAATCATTCTCTACTCTACCATCACCATACGGACAATATTAAAACAAAATAAAATCCTCTGACTCAAATGGTTTCTCAACAACAGCTAATCTAACTTCGATTGAATAAATGTGATATACGCGTTTCTTTTGAAAACGTTATCCTTTTAAACTTTTCACTTAAACCTAAAGCTATAATATAATCTCGCCGGTGATTTTATCGCCTCGCCATCTTATTCTGTAAACTATATGGGTATCTTCTACACGGCTCCGGCTATTTCATAATCTTCGTTAAACATCAAATTTATATTGTGAGTATACTTGTACGTTATAGAGCTCGATACTGTAATATTTTATACCTAGGAGTATATTCGCGATCTACCTAGAAGAAGAACTTGTTTAGGTTAGATTATTAGGTTAGAAGAAGAACCATTTATTGTGTGTGTTAATTAATTGTATTGTATTAAAATAACTTTCAAATGCTCTAAAGAAGCGTAGCTACAATACATAGCTATTTCCGAGTTGTATACTTTCAATTTAGTTTTTCGTAAATGAAAGTATTGCCCGTCATCAACTGTAGAACGAATATTCAAGCAAAGCATTTTCTCTCCGTTGAAATCGTGATAAAGAAACCTCACCTTAAGTCCCGAAAAACGTACGACTATTGCTACCTATTTAAATTTTTCAATTAAATCAACATAAAGTTTTAATTGGTAGAGTAGCCCGATTGTTTATTGGCGTCCAACATTCTAATTTCAAATCCATCTGCGATTAACGTCTCACGGGAAAACCGTTTCTAACCGAGAATGGAGACTTGTCGAGTTCTTTGGAACTTTAGTTTGATTGAATTGCTATTTGATGATGATTTATGGAGTCATGAAAGCGTGGGTATGTCAGCGTGTTTTATATTGGTCATGAAACTTTAGAAAAATATAAGTACTTTATTTGGTCATGATTTTTTCCACTTAAACGCTGAAGTATTGAGAGTATTCTGTAAACATCAGTAAAGAAATAGACAAAATATATAATTCATTTTTAAAACAAAAGTAATGTAATCGTTTAGTATAAAAAGTATTTTCTTGCTTCGGAAGGCGCGTAAATCCGTTAGTCCTGGATATCATCATTATACTTCAAGCTATATCAGATGCCTATAGACAGCTTAAAAATCTGACACCAGTGTTGACCACTTACACACATGAAAAATAAACTAACTCTGCTGGATACTTTTTGAAAGGAAGTTTAAAAATATGTACCAGCGCACTATTTTCCCGTATGGTTACGATTAAATAACAAGTAAATTGTTCAGCTTAAATTAATTATTGGTAATTAAATCAAAACTAAATTATTCAGCTT
This sequence comes from Acrobasis consociella, assembly GCA_963555685.1. NCBI lineage: Eukaryota > Metazoa > Arthropoda > Insecta > Lepidoptera > Pyralidae > Acrobasis > Acrobasis consociella. The sequence goes on from OY743115.1 coordinate 5,121,818, forward strand.
AAATTTATTGGTATAATCTAAATAAAACTAAAACCAAGAAAAATTTGAAAATTAGGAGTGAAAAGAAGACTGTTGGGCAAAATAAACAATAACAGAGGGAAAATGATTTATCACTTCTTCTTATATTCTTCTTATATTTAAGAGCTGGGCTCTTGTCGGTGGAGTGCTTTCCATGTCTCTCTTCCTTCCGCTAAGTTCTTATCCTCTTTATATGTTTTCACGATTAATTTTTCTTTTATTTGGTTTATAACTTTTCTTCTGGGTTCCTACTCCTCTTTTTTCTTCTATTTTTCCTTCCATTATAGTTTTAAAGAACGCATCGTGGCGTAGTAGATGACCGAACATTTTCCCTTTTCCAATTTCTATAATTTGTATTATTTGTCTTTTCTCTCTCACATCCTCTAGTACCTTCTCATTTGTAATTTTTTCTGTCCAACTTATTTTTTTCATTCTCCTCAGCACCACATTTCAAATGCTTCTTATCTATCTCTATCCTTTTTGGTCATCGTCCACGTTTCATTATCACTTATACATTCCAATGATTAGAAGAAAAGAAAAAGGTAGAAGAGGAAAGAGTTTACACCAACTGTGACAAAAAAGTAAGGATCATGTCATAGCAAGTACTAAAGAGTAAGGCTAAAGACCGAGAAGTTTTACTCCTAATCCTGTCAGTACAAGATCCACTTAAACAAATCCAAAATTCAAACTTACCAATTTTGTTTTCGAATCGATCAAAATACGAACCAGTGAACTGTATAACGTGTAATTAACATTAAATCACACGTAAATTATTCAGCTTTAATTAAATATCGGTATCTAAACGGCGTAACGAAGACAAATCGATAGGGAGCTCATTACCAGCCGCGTTAAAATTCATAATGAGACCGAATATTCAATTAATTAATGCGTTATCGAGCTTCCGCAACTTCCATTATAAATGGAGCTTTCGGTGTCGTGTTTGGGGATCGATTCGAAAAATCTGCTAGTTTTCAAGTCGAATCTACTTTAATCTAATCGCCAAAACAAATTATGTCAAAAAAATCATCTAGTTTCCAAGTTAAATCTACATTAATCTAAACGCCAAAACAAATTATGTCAAAAAAATCATCTAGTTTCCAAGTCAAATCTACATTAATCTAAACGCCAAAACAAATTATGTCAAAAAGTCAGCTAGTTTCCAAGTCAAATCTACATTAATCTAAACGCCAAAACAAAAAATCTGTAAAAAAAATCATCTAGTTTCCAAGTCAAATAAATCTACATTAATATTAACGCTGAAACAAACATTATCAAAGTCAAAGTCAAAGTCAAAGTCAAAGTCAAAATAGTCTGCACTAATAAATATAAATATATAAGTTTATTTGGCAGGGAAATTAAAAAATACCCCGGCCATTCAAGCTGCTTCGTTTTTGACCTTTAAAATTTTGATTTGTTGTTAAAATTGGCGGAAGAACGTAAAATTTAATAGTATAATTAATTCTTAAAGCTAACGTATCCGTAGCGCCACCTTTTTATTTGACAGGCAAACTACAAAACCCGACTTTCAAGCGATAACTTAATAACTCTTAAACTACCGAACCGATTTTCATCAAGCATAAGGGAGTCAAGAACCACCGCAAGAGAACTTGCTTTCACGTAAAAGAAAACCCCATCGAAATTTGTTCCTCCGTTCGACCGCTACGATGCCAAAGACAGATAAATATTAGCGTCAAATGTATAAAACCTCTTTTTTGTTGGGGGTTAAAAATCATTTAAAAAGGATATATAAGCTATATAAAAGCTCAATGACAAGTTCTATTATTTTGTAGCGTTTTATATTTTTATCAGTACAAAATAATTTATTTTTGACCCTGGATTGTGTCAGCAAAAACCAGAGAGCTAGAATCCCTCGTTTTTAGGGTTCCGTACCCAAAGGGTAAAAACGGGACCCTGTTACTAAGATTTCGCTGTCTGTCCGTCTGTCTGTCACCAGGCTATATTTCAAGAACCGCGATAGCTAGAAAGTTGAAAATTTCACAAATTATGTATTTCTGTTGCCGCTATAACAACAACTACTAAAACAAAATATAGTAAATATTTAAGGGGGGCTCCCATACAAAAAACTTTTTTTTATAGATAATGGTACGGAACCCTTCGTGCGCGAGTCCGACTCGCACTCAGCCGGTTATTTTCAAATATTACTTATATACATTTACTGTCACGTCTATCAATATTTGGCAGACATATCATTTTGATCTTACGGTTTTAAGTAGACAAGGGCCACAAGACTCAAAGGCCATTTTTGACGTTGGGCGAGAAGGTAGAAAATACGGACAGGATTAAAATTCATAATGAGATTGAATATTCAATTAATTAATGCTTTATCGAGCTTTTACAGCTTCCATTAAAGATTGAGCTTTGGGTGTTATGTATGGAAATCGATTCGAAAAAATACGTCAACAACAAGATTGTTTCAAAAACTTATCAAAAACCCAACAACGGAAAAAATGGGAGCAAAAGCTAATAATGTATATCTTTTTGAAATGTGCTTATTAAGTTCTTTCGTTTGATACCCCACATGGTACAGTTAAATTAATTTTATTTGTTAGTTACTATTTGGTCTATAGAATGAGCTATTTTAAATTTATTGTGATGTCTCAATCTATAACCAGCTCGCAGCCAAGACACTCTCAATGACACCTCATTTGTTAAGGTGCCATGTGTATTATGGAAGATACGAGGGAACAGATGAACATACATACCTATATACAAACATAGCAGCGAAACACATTATACTTTTGGCTTCACCTCACCGTAGTCGGGTAAAAAAAATAGAGAGCCAGGTTACCAACCTCTGCTTTTTGCTGGCTGAAATTCAACTATACCTAAACAAGACAATCAAATAAAAAAAAAAACAAGTTGCGTTTGACCACTTGACCTCGCTCAAAAAACCTTTTTGAACAAATAAAAAAAAACATGATCTAAATCACCTCAAGGTGTGACCGGCTCCTCAATTATAAACACAATCGCGTGTATTCAATAGTATTCATATTGAAAGTGATATATTAATCGGAGCGGCCGACATGCGTGTTTTTTATATTTGAGATAGCGTTTTCAGGTTGCTTTATATTTTTATAGCAGCAAGCTTTCTTTTGTGTGATAAATAACATGCTTATTGTCAATAGCGATAGGAGTAATATATAATTTTCAAACTAAAAACCGACTTGACCAACGAAGTATACCTAACCTTTTAAACAAAAAAGAATATTCCAAATTGGTCTAGTCGTCTTCGTAAAATCGGTGAACATACTTAAAAAAGGATAAATGAAATAAAAACATAAAATAAAAATAATAAAGCCTTTTATTTCTAAGTTAGATCATGCTAGTTACATGCTCAAATTATTTTACATTAAATATTAAAAGTAAACCAATTTTTTAAAGTAAAAAAAAATGACAATTTGTTTTTTATATAACCTATTTTACTTATTTGTTTCCAAAAAATATACTTTTTTTTTTGTTTTTCTTTTTTGTATTTAACTTAGAACCCCTCTGTGGGTATAGGCCTCCTCCATAGAGTGCCATCTCTCCCTATCTTGGGCTATTTTCATCCAGTCCTTTCCTGCTACTTGAACTATGTCGTCCTCCCACCTTTGTCTAGGATGGCCCTGTTTTCTTTTTTTTTTAAAGATAGCCTACTCCTTTTTTGGAAATCATTTTTTTTTCAGATATCTTATGCTTATGCCGAGTGGTCCGGCAGCTTGGAATAGGGCCACTCTAAGTCCTCCCGTGAATGTTGTTGAGGACTTAGGGAATACAAGCTAAACAAAGCTTATAAACATCAATGAGAGGCCAAGTCCTGTGACTGCTTTGGCCAAGTATGGCTCTGGTAGTACAGAGAGGGTCGTGCTCCTGCAGTGGAGACAGAAATACATGTTGATGATTATCTTTGCTCTGGAGCATTAGGATAACATGCCAAAGACATAAAGGAAGATATTTTTTTATATATTTGTACGTAGAATATTTATGATAATATCCATACACTAGAAAATATTAAATGAACTATCCAACCTATTTTGACAATACATTTGAAAGTGTGTTTGTATTTCTGTCCGTTTTTCACGTCAAAACGACGCAACGAGTCGACGTGATTGTGCATCCACATGCACAACGCACAACTATTTGGAATACTCTGCGAATAAAGTAAAAGACATGAACTGTACATTTTCAATTTTATTTTCGGTTTCATTGCCATTTCATGTCAACTCTTGGATTTTGGAGCAAATCCCTTGCTTGCGCATTACTAACAATGCCTACTTAAATCATTTAAAAATCTGGTATAGTGTGACAGCACCTTAAACCAAACACAACCTACCCGATTGCTACACAAAATCCAATTCTAAAGTGTTAAAAGTATTTGTTTAAATACCTCACATGATATATTTCCTCCACAGGCACCTATATAAATATTAATTCGGCCGGAACGGGTTGGGGCCACTTTGGCTATGAACTACAAAGCTATAAATCTTATAGCGCCTTATAGTTTGGTAAAAGGATGCTATAGTACAGTAATTTATGTCTATTTTAAGGCCTATTCTTCATTTAATTAATTCGTTGTTTTTGGAACGAAGTTCCTTATCGCACGTTGCGAAATGGGGCTAGACGGAAAAAAATTAAGACCAAAAGTTGTAACGACACTTTTTGCTATAGTTGTAAGCCGTGCGGCGTGCGCGTATTTCTCTGTCTGTCTCTCTCTCTCTCTCCTCATTAATCGAAAAGAACTTGGTTCCATCCGGGTATCCCTTGACACCTCTCAAGTTTTTTTTTGTTTTTCGTGCGTGTAGTGGCCAGTCGTTGATAAAATGTCAGATTAAATTTAGGCGGTTCAAAATACGCCTACTTACATTAAGTGCTATGACCAGCTGCTTCTCTTCCCATGCAGATCATAATAGCCGATCAGGGGAACGGATGAAAATGCGAATCATGTTAATAGGCGATAAGGCTAGCAAACCATCACTATTTGATTCTTTTTTCCACCTTCTCGCCCATCATCACGCTCAAAGTGGCCTTTGACTTTAGCGGCCCTAAGCTGTGTCTTCTTAGAGCCGTAAGACCCAAAACACTATGTCTAGATACCCTATTAGGGATAAATACGTAGAAGTGTTTGTTTCTTTTGCTTAGATATTAAAAATAAAAACTAAACAAAACAAATTAGTTTTATCTGAACTCTGAAGTACTTGCTGCACAGATGTATGTATTTTAAGCTTTGTTTATTATTTTTTTAAACTTGATTGCACAAAAAAAGGTACAAATGGCGGACTTAACGTCATATGGCGTCCTTTTTGCCAATCAACTATTGGACCAATTAAATAATTTGGGTGGTACGACAAGATATTATATAAGATTTTGTTATGGTTATGGGCAAGGACTTTATCAGTTAAAAGTTAAATTTTTAAAATTTTCAGGCAATAGGTCGATGTCTAATACTTATAGCAGTAGTAGTGAAATTTAATTTCACTTTATATATGAACTCAGAAGAAAAATAAGGTAATATGTGTGAAAAAAGCCCAAATAAGTTTGCATTTGCATACATCATGTTATAGATCGAATTCTTAACGTTTTGTTAATGACAGCTTCTATTAATATTTAGTGTTAAATTAGATATTCAAATATTAACCGTATATTGTTAACTCACTTCAATTTAGCTGATGTAACTATATTCGATTAAGAAAATAAAATTATTGGTTTATTAAGTAGCCGATGTCGTGTGGTTTCCGGCAGAGTAGAATAGGGCAAAGTCCTCCCGTGGATGTCGTTGAAGGCGACTTAGAGAATACAAGCTAAACAAAGCTTATAAACATCAATGAGACCTTTCCAACCGTCTGGCCAGCGAGGAGAGTGTAGGCTAAGTCCTCTGGCTGCTCTGGCCAAGTATGGCTCTGGTAGTACAGAGAGGGTCGTGCTTCTGCAGTGCAGACAAGAAGACTTGGTGATAGGTACGAGGCTTCTTCATCTTAGCGCCTGGTTGCATCGCCTGAGCTGCTTCGGAGCCCGTCGAGCGCTTTCTCGCTTTTTCTTCTTTAAATATAATTTGCATGTCAATAGTCACCTAAGTATGTCAAAGACCTTGCGAAGTGTAGAAGGAATAACTAAAATAGCTAAGTGTTTTTTTTTCATTTTATTTGTTTAGACAAACAAACAGACTTAAATATTTCATATAGGCTTATGATTTATAAATATAAATTACACATTACCAAAAAGTTTCTACTACTAGCTTATTCCTATATTGACGTTGAAAGTTTCACTACTAAATCTAACAAAATCTAAAAAAACACTTAAAATTAACTGTTAACTTTTTTTTACAATGCTTATGTTACCTATAACGTATTTAACTTGTTTTTTTGACCAGAAAATGCTAAACAAGCACTTCTGTACGTTTCACAAATCTGGATATGTTTTGTACTTTATTAATTACTTCCAACAGCCAGAAGTAAGAAAATTGGTTGTTAAATTTCATATAGACGTGGAGATAACACTAGCCTTCAAAAAAAATTGCAAGGGTGTTATTTACAGTCGTTCATACAAATCGTACGTCCACGAACCCTCTGTTGTGTTTATAAAGCTGTCAATTTTGAATACTTTCGGCTTAAGGCGCTGGTACACTGGCCTTTACTCTTGATTTAAGCTCTGTGCCTACTTTCTGATTAAAAACTACACATGCTCTAATTTTCTTAATCTTATTTACTTATTTCTCTCGAGGACATTTTTTCGCAATAGGGTATTTTCCTGGGTCAAAAATAAATTATTTTATATTGATAAGAAAATAAAACGTCGCAAAATAATATCAATTGTTTTAGATCGTATCGATTTCAGATTTATTATTGCAGAAAAACTGATAATAAGTTTTTTGAAAAAATTACATTTTTTGTACAAGCTTTTATTGTGTGGCGAAAGTACTTATCAAGACAAATGAAATAAGCCCAAACTCGATTGTGTTGGATCGTTTTATAACTGAGTTCTATCGACCACCATCCGTCTGCGTGATCAGACCCTAAGCATCGCCTCCCATAAAGTACTCGTCACGACAAATCAAACGAGACCTACTCGATGAGGTTATGTTGTTTTATAACTGAGTTCCGTCGAATATCTCCCGGCTCCATCATCAGAACAGCTCATTGACTTCATAATATTGTATTGTCTTCCGACTTACACAATTATACAAAATTTCAGCTAAATCGGTTGAGGATAACTGGTTGAAAATTGAGTTCAAAGATTCCACCCGAACAAACATACATTGCAAGTTAAATAAAAGCTTGTAAAAAGAGTGACATTTGACTTCAAAAAATTGTGACGCAACCTGCCTGTATTTCATACAAATCCCATAGAAAATGTTTGTTTTGACTTTTGACGTTTAGAAAAAAGTATCTGATTTGACTTGTTGGAAAATAAGCGGATTCGCTTCTTCTTCTTCCTTGCCTTTTTCCTATTTGGGGTCGGCTCTGTATGTCAACTCCTTCCATAACCTTCTGTCCTTTGCCATCTCTGTGCTGACCCCCCGTTCCCCCATGTCCAATCTTACGCATTCTTCCCACGTCTGTCTCGGCCTTCCTCTCCTCTATACTCGTCTACTTTGTCAAGTAATAAAAAAAATCTAATTCGCAAATAAAGCAACGCAAGGAAACATCGAGAAAGAGCCTAGGGCTTGGCCTAACACTAAAACAAAAATGAGTCGTAAAATTATGTAAAATAGTTTATACGCAGAGAAAAACCTAGGTATATGGTTTATACTCTGTTTCGGCTATTTCTTTTATTCTTCGCAATGTCTTTGTCATCCGTACGTATCCATTGATGTGCTTATTATATTATTTGCAGAAGGAAAAGCGGGATAGAATAACCCGGGGTTCAAAGCAGCACAGATGACGATAAGATAAGATAAAATTTCTTTATTGCACCAACTAAGTATGACAATAATCAAAAGTACATTTCAAATATAGTAGGCACAAAGGCGGACTTATCGCTAAAGTGATTTCTTCCAGCCAACCTTTGGGTAAAGAAGACTATAAAAGACGTGGGGGAGTTGGCGCAGTTAGAGTATTACAGTTTAGAAAAATACAAGTACCTATACAATGAAATAATAGGAGTACATACTATAACATATAAACAATACAATATATAACGAAACGAGACGACAGAGAGAAATTTGCTTTCGATTTTAATTTTGGAAATCATTAGGGAGAAGTATACGTGATGAATACATGATGTTGCACGAAGACGTATCCTGAATCGTGACTTATAACGCATATAACTGAATTTTTTCATATATGTGTAAAGTTGATAAAACACATACATACTTAGTTCAGTGAACAACTACCCTTAGAGCGGTGAGCGCAGATGCGCTCTGATCATCGTTACTCAAGAAAAAACTGTAAAAAAGCCTCGAAAAGCCACGTTAGGGCCGCTCGCATTAAATTATTATGATTTATGGGCTGGCCTCCTTAATTATACGTGGATTTAACAAAGCTGATGTTGGTACAGTGGGCTCAACATTCAGAGGTGCAGATATAGATATTCTTTTGGAGAATTTAAACTATAATCTGTGCTAATATAGCAAAGCTGACGGTAAGGTACAGTTGACTACATTTGGAGGCGTAGATATAGGTATTTTTAGGGTTCCGTAGCCAAAGAGTGAAAACGCGACGCTACTGTCCGTGTGTCTGTCTGTCACTAGGTTATGCCTCGTGAACCGTTATAGCTAGACAGTTGAAATTTGACAAATGATACATATTCCCGCTATAACAACAAGCACTAAAAATGAATATAAAGTAATTATCTTAGTGAGGCTCCCACAATAGCATCCTATAACGGCACGTGATTTTTTATAGACATAATGGTAACTTGACCGGACGAGCTTTTGGCGGGAAGTCAAGGGGTTCAGTTGGAGTTTCCTTTAAATGGTTTTGCAAATTGATTCTAGTGGACTTTAAAATATGAAATTAGTGTGGTTTGGTGTTATAATTATGCTCATTCTGATGAACAATATGTGAAATGTTTAAAGTGGACAATCATAGTGCGGCTGTAGTGATATTTATTTGCGGACTGCGGTGGGCGTCTTTAGGCGCCGTCCGCTATGAAAACTATGAAAACCAGGGGACTCGTATAGATTTATCGCCAGAAGCTCTCTTAAAGCAATCAAAGGATCTATACCAACCTTTGATTGCACACATATATATATTTACTTCACATCAATTGTTGTTTCCCACTTTCTATTATCTTGAGCATGGCTAAATACGCAACAGTGTCGAGCAAAAATTAAAAAAAAAAAGAAAAACTTGACCGGACTTTTGATAAAATGTGATATGCTGGAAGGTGATACCTTGGAGTAACACATACGCTGCTTTTATCACGGGTTACACCGCGGGGCGTAGCTAGTGAAATTTAAATGTTTGTAAAATGGAGCAACGAATCGATGTACGAACACAAATTTAATTGAAATACTGGAGAATGGCATAGGCTACGTAAGTATTGTTCTAATCAAAAAAAGGTAGTAAATCATCAGAATTGCGCTATTATATGTATTATGTAACAAAGTCTAACTAAATATTTTAATACGGATTTGCTCACATAGTGTATTCGAAAAAGGCCGACAAGTTTTGATCGGTTCAGACGATCATCCTCAGGGCGAGTGTTAGGAGGAGCGGCAACCCAACGGTTTCGCTGCATTCAACGCACTGGCACAACCGTGTTAAAATAATTGATTATGTCATCTCATGTTAGATTTTATAATATTATAACAAAGTCTATAGAAATATTTTGTCAAAATAAATATACCTAAGAGTGTCACTACGCTCTCGTATTTATTACTAGCTGAAGCCCGCGACTTTTTCGCGTATCAGGCAGAACAACTTTTGCTAAGGCATCATTTTTATATTTCTTAAAGTTAAGCTGGACTATTATGGTTCTGCATAAGGTGTTCCATTTTCCAAAATCAATTATACCCTATATTTTGACTAGGCTTAACAGCTATATAACAAAAAAAAAGTTTCATTCTAATCCGTCCAGTATTTCCGGAGATTAGCGTGTACAAACAGACAGACTTTTTTTTGAATTCTTATTCTATTACTATGTCACCATCGCCCCAAAATATTTTTTTGAAAATATATTCAATGTACAGACACTTTTTTTTACTGTTTTATTTTATGTGTAGATATAGATGATATGACAATCATATCTTTCGTGTCGACAAGCAATTACATTGAAATAAAACAATCACAGTTCATACATAACAACTTCTTAAAAGCCGCGGATAGATACATAATACATTTCCTCAGGCCTCGGGCCAAATCTAATCCATTTTATAACCGCTACTCATACAGCTTTTCCACACCTTACGCAATTTCCGGCTCAGAACGATCTAAACACATACAAATTACATCATATTATAATATGTAAATGCATGTACTCTAAGTAAAATGTGATAATAATAACCTTCTTACTTGTCAATCCAATTCGCCACAGCACAATCACGTCGAAATGTTGAATAGACTACACGATTTATTGACCTAAGTTACTACATTCAAACTTAAACTCTAATTTTATAAAGCTAGAACTGAAATTCCTTTGTTAAACTCTTATTTAAACGCACAGAAAAGAGGACTTAAACGCGTTGAAAATAAAGTTTAAAATGTGTTGTTTGTGATGGTAGTGCAAGTTAGATAGAAATCTCTCCGAGTGAGCAAGCGACCGCACGTTATAATGACGGCGGCAAAGAAGTCATTATTCATTTTTTTAATACAGTGTTTTGTTGAAACGACATTTTCACTGGAGTAATCATGGCTCCAGCAATATATCAGGGCAAAGGCGGCGGCGCTGATGTTCCGATGAGATGTCTTCATCGAGACACCTCGCTTGATGAGGAAATAAAGTTCTAATAAAGTCGATTGGGTGCTAATCTTGCATGTGAAGTGTTTCATTACTTTGTGGAGATTGCTTTATACAGGCTGTAAGAAATATACTGAAATACTATTCCATATTAGATCCAGTTCATGATATTAATCAAGTTTCCCCAAGAAACATACAGGTATCTAAGATGCCTTCATCGATACACCTCGCTTGATGAGGAAATAAAGTTCTAATAAAGTCGATTGGGTGCTAATCTTGCATGTGAAGTGTTTCATTACTTTGTGGAGATTACTTTATACAGGGTGTAAGAAATATACTGAAATACTATTCCATATTAGATCCAGTTCATGATATTAATCAAGTTTCCTCAAGAAACATACAGGTATCTAAGATGTCTTCATTGAGACACCTCGCTTGATGAGGAAATAAAGTTCTAATAAAATCGATTGGGTGCTAATCTTGCATGTGAAGTATTTCATTACTTTATGGAGATTACTTTATACAGGGTGTAAGAAATATACTGAAACTGTTTTAAGGGTAGATTCAGTTCATGATATTAAACAAGTTTCCAAAAAACACAGGGGAGTTACTCCAAAAGCGGTACGCAAGGTGGACGTTACTGCGTATCCGCATTTTTTCAGTGTGAAGCTATTTTTACCACTTGTTATTAACTAGCTGAGCTCGCAAGATGGAAATTTTGGAATGAAAACTATCCTTTGTCGTTCCCCGGGTCTCGAACTATATCTACACTAAGTTTTATCTAAATTGGTTCAGTAGTTGAAGCGTGAAGTTACTTTCACATTTATATATTAGTAAAGAAGTAAGGTTTCAGCTATTTTTTCTACCAGTGCAATCTCATTAAAAACAATAGTACCTGGGCGACCGAGCTTTGCTCGGTTGCAGCTCAAACATCGAAAATACGCGTTTTCCCAAACATAAGACTAATCTAGATCGATTGTTTGCCGTTTTCGAGATCACAGAAATATATAAATAAATATACAAGAATTGCTCGTTTAAAGGTATAAGATAAGAATACTCAAGAATTAACTCTTCACTGCAACTTATAACTACTTAGTTGCTCGTTATAAACAGGGTCGAACAAAATACAGAAAGCAATTTTTTTTCGTATTACCTTTTACATATTATGAATTACCTGAAAAAGACGTAAGCGTAGACTTTCAGAAAACGCAAAACAACCGCGATACAACAAAAAGTGCACAGTAACTCAGAATACAATGTAAGGTGCAACCGCAACTAATAACAGCCTTCGACTTCACGCGGGTTACGACTAGAGAAGGGAAAAGATGAGAAGTCCTTAATAATAATAAGAAGAAGGTTAAATGAGTATAGTAGTAATGAACAGTCGATTTAATAAATATTCTCTAAGTGAAACTATCGATTGAACGTCTTCTGGGAAACATACTTCCATAAATAGTGTTCCTGAATGGCGTAGGGAACCCCTGTAGTCAGTACTGCTTTTTAGGACTTTTCTCAATAAAAACCAACTGCTATAGAAAAAATGATACTGATTATCACATATATATCCCTAACGGAATAGACAGAGCCTAGGGCCCAAAGGCCACGTTAAGTGTGTTGGTTCAGATTAGTAATTAATGGGTTGCTCGTCAATTCCTTCGATCCAGTTTGACGACCAGCCGGTGCGGGAAGGGAAGCGTCTGGTACGTTTTTTTCTGTTCTCCCAGCCCAGCAGAGTATATAAAAATGAAAATATACGTCATAATACGATATAATTAATACCATCAATAACCTGAAAAATCGATTAATAAAAAGCAACCATATAAGTGCATATTTTTGAAATTACAAAATATACATTGAACTTCAAATTCGAGCTAGAAAATATCATCAAAAACTTATTTGTAAATTGTATGATGTGTTCTTTAATCAAGGTATAATAATTTATGTACTTATGATAAAAAAATACTTAATTCCCTTACTTGTAAAAAAAAAACAAATCATATAATGGAAAACTCAAGTTGTTTACATCACTAATAACGACGCGTACTTCAAAATACCAACTTTGTAGTTTCACCCAACAAAAATAAACAATTTTAGACTTAAATATCTTAAACTCAAAGTCTTCTTTACTAAGGCTGAAAAATAAGGATACAGGTAAGCTGTAAGCTGGCAGAATTGCCGCGAATGATGGGTCAATCAGCGCAGGCGAGGCCAAGAGACACTGGTCTTAACAATTTGTTCTGCTGTCTTGGAAGGTGCCATGTGTAGAAATTGTTGGACAAGTCTTAAAGTGAATTCTTGAATGGTTTGGCATATTTTGAAAACTATAAATTTCATTTAGAATCGCTACTACTGTATACTATAGTTGTAGAGTTTTCTTCGCTGTTGATTTATTCGCTGTTATTATTTTTAAAGTTCCTTAGGATTTCCAACTCATATTCCGACTGGATTAACTAAATAAATAAATATATGGGAACAAATCACACTGATTGAGACTTGTGTTATGGGATACTAACTCAACGATACTATATTTTAAGACAAATACATATAAAGATAAACATCCAAGACCCAGGACGATTTCATCATCATCATTTCAGCCGCATAACGTCCACTGCTGGAAATAGGCCTCTCCGAAAGATTTCCAAAATGACTGATCTAGAGCGGCTTGCATCCAGTGCCTTCCAGCGACCCTGGTCCCACGCTTCGCTTGCCTGTACGTGATCGCCATTCGAGAACCTTTATGCCCCATCGGCCGTCGGTTCGTCGCAACAGTCAGGACAATTTGAAAAAGACCATTTTCCAACTTGCCCTGACCGGGGATCGAACCCGGGACCTCTGGGTGGCGGACTAGCATGGTGACCATGACTACGCCACGGAGGCCCGGGCGTCCTAAAGTTAGGACCAATCCAGTCGGAATGTCAGTTTGACCTTGGCACCGGCTAAGCCAATGGTCCTAGAAAGTCAAATGACTTGTTTATATCATGGGGTTGATATAGTATACGTCTGTGGAGATTTGAGAGATAAAACATGCATTTCTACAATTGCAAAGCCGGGGCGTAGACCTAGTGTTTTTTAGTATTGCTAAAATCTATTTATGCTCCATAGCCTGCTATAAAGTGGTTATAGCCAATGAATTGGCAGCGGATGTCTTACTTAGAGGTACATACGACTGTTGCTGACCGATAATGCAATTTATTTTTATAAGTTTATTACCCTAATTAATTTTAGGTTGTATTTATTTAGTTAATATTATATTGTTATATTATGTACCCTTATTAGCAAATATAGACCTTTATCGAATTCAAATTATTTACCCTTTTAAGGTAATAAATATACAGATATTAATGTTTTGCAATCGTTAAAGAATCAATACAATTCAATGTGAGAGGTTATACAGGACATTTCATTAATTTATTTGTTGAAAATCTAAATAAAAGTCTATCAAATAGGAGAAGAATATTTTTAAATTTTATCTACGAAGAACTGAGCAATGTATTTTATTGTAAATAATAAAGATATTTATATTAATGTAGTCTTTAAACTAAAGACAGTCTTTCATCCCTCAAGCAGCAAATTATAAATGTCAACATTAAGCGTGCTCACTCACGCAATGCGTGATGTTTGAACGAAAAATGAAGCTAAGTATTCATTAAAATCTTATTATTCATGACATACAAAACTGTGCAAATTGTTAGGGGCTAATAATGTACTTAAGGATTCACTAGCTGGGCCTTTGGAAAGATTATTTCAGTGCCATGATACACGGCGCATAATGTTTAGTTTAAGGGCTACCAGTTTTACTGATTTCTTGATACTTTTTACTTAAAATAAGTACGTTTTGTAATGTAACGGGGAAGACAGAGCACTTTGGGTCTTTCGGCTTTAAGCAGACAGAGCCTAGGCTGCAAAACTCAAGGGGCATTTTAGCGTTATCTAAGCAGACAGAAAATTAGATGATTGTTTTTATATCTTTAGTTAACAATACAATGCAATATAAATTAACTTTATTGCACCATGATAAATATAAAAAAAATACAACAACAAGAAACAATATAGGCACAAAAGGGGACTTATCGCTATAAATGCAATCCCTTCCAGTTTACATAAGCATTAACTTAGTTAGCGCTTCATCATAGTATTAAATGTATTTAGAATATTCTTATTAAATGAAACATCAGAGTAAGTATACTTACATATAAAAGATGCCAGGCAGATGCAAATATAAATTTATATATTAGATAAATAAATAATAAAACAAGCTTTTTTCCATGCACGTTGTATAATTTAATTAAATCTTTTGTGACAAAAAAATAATTAATCTTCAACAATCACTCACACATTTTTTTCTTAAAAAACATATGGCACAGGTGTCCAGCACTGGATCGTTTACCCGCCTCCCAGCGGGGCGGCGCGGCGGGGAGTCTCGTTATTAGCACCTCGCGGCTCAAAGCTCGCCGCCGGTATGTGTTCCTCTATCACGCGTCTGAGATGTCTATGTCAATTTTTTGTCTATGATGTCAGGCTCGAAGTACTCTGTACAAATTGAAAACATTTACTTGAGAGCATACTTGTACTTGGTCAGACGACCTGCGCAATGTTGCAGGAAGGCGCTGGACGCAGGCCGCTTCCGATCGGTCGTTTTGGAAATCCTTGGTGGAGGCCTATGTCCCGCAGTGGACTTCCTGTGGCTGATATGATGATGGTGATGATACTTGTATCCGTGCCGTGTGGTTTTCGGCAGAGAAGAATAGGAACACTCTAAGTCCTCCCGTGAATGTCGTAGAAGGCGACTTAGGTAATAAAAGCTAAACAAAGCTTTTAGACATCAATGATATCTCTCCAACCCGTCTGGCCAGCAAGGAGAGTGTAGGCCAAGTCCTCTGGCTGCTCTGGCCAAGTATGGCTCTGGTAGTACAGAGACCTGATGACGATGACGAATGACGATGACTAGGATAAAGAAAAAACTTATAATGTACTCAGCTGCTCCTTTTCCCGCGCGCAAAAAGTAGAAGCCAATCGAGAGACTGGGCAAAATTGCGAATCCTTTTAAACCCGGGCTAGCAACCCGTCACTACCTTGATTCCTTTTCTACCTTCCCGCCCACCATCACGCTAAAATTGGCCCATGAGTCTTGCAGTCCTGAGCTACGTCTGCTTAAAGCCGCAAGACCCAAAGTGCCATATCTTCCCCGTTAGGAATAAAGACGTGATAGTATATGTATGAAGTTATGCAATGGTGTCATGTGTGCAACCTAAAATAACTACGACCTCCATGGCGTAGTGGTCATCCTCATGCTAGTCCACTAAGCAGAGGTTCCGGGTTCGATCCCTGGTCAGGGCAAATAGGAAAATGGCCTTTTTCAAATTGTCCTCGGTCTTGGATGTTTATCTATATAATATGTATTTGTTACAAAAAAATAGTATCGTAGAATTAATATCCACATAACACAAGTCTCGAACTTACTTAGGGGCCAGCTCATCATTAAGTGTCATTTGTCTCTATTTATTATAATTTACCCTGATCATAACTCTGATTCTCCAAGTATTTATTTATTTATTTATTTATTTATAATTATTCTCGGTATAAACTATGCCATTGAGGCATCCGTAATTTTCTATGTGAATCATATTTTTTTAATATCTATTAATAATAGTTAGGTAAAGGGTTCTATATATTTAAGTCACACAATTTGCTATTCTCATAAATCTGCAAGTACATAATTCTCCAACATTGCAAAATACATCTCATCTAGCCCACGCCGCGCATACTAAATTGTTTCCTCATTACACTAGAATGCGGCCCTGGCGAATGCGCGCGCGCCGATTGGCCGACGCCCGACACCTTCCGCCCAACGGGCCGGCCTAAACAATGACTGTTCTAAGCTTCTAATTTTATTCTAAGCCATTTAATTAAGATCGCATCGGTAACGCGATACCTGAAAAATTAAAAAGTTTTTTACTTTCTGATATAGCTGGCTGATTGTAGTTTATAATTTGGTATTACTTTTTTATTAAATTAAGGTCGTTAGTAGGGTTTTGTTATTCGAATAAAGTAATAGTATTTGATAT
The DNA here is from genome assembly GCA_963555685.1 of Acrobasis consociella. Lineage (NCBI taxonomy): Eukaryota > Metazoa > Arthropoda > Insecta > Lepidoptera > Pyralidae > Acrobasis > Acrobasis consociella. Next base: position 5,138,737 of record OY743115.1, read on the forward strand.
TTATACACCGGAAAGAATTTGAGCCTACGAATTACATATTAAAAACAAATAATATACATAGGTATGTGTATTACAATTAAACGTGATACTAACTTGTTGAAAAAGTTTTACCCCTTCAAATATTTAAAATAATAGCAAGGAAGCGTAAGAAAAAGATGAATAAACATGTGCATTCCCTAATTACTTACATAGAAGTCACAAGCCTTTTACAGAAGTATGTATTACAACCATGCATTACGCCTGCAAATAGAAAAGGAGCATACAAAAAACACAATTGCATAACAAAGGAAACGGTTTATTTAAATGCCATCTATAATAGCTATAAGCACAATAAATGTTTGACATTGGGGCAACCCTAATCCGCACACACACTACGCTGCTGGTTATTAACACACCGGTGTCAGTCAGGGATGGAAACCTGGTTCTTAAAATTCTTATATTTCAGACTTTACAAGGTCATTTCCCTATACAGAGTATTTTTTAATTAAGAATGCAAAGTATGGCGAAATAATAATAAAAAATTTTTTACAATGCCAGGTCAGACCAGACCAAAGTTAAGGTAAAATTCTTACTTATCTGTATTGTTTCTTGGTTTCATGTATTTAAACGAATACATTATTTCGGGGTTCAAATATACTAAAAAAAAACCATTGCTATAAATTTTTATCTCATGAGAACAGAAACAAATAACATAGATTTCGGTCAAGCGAAATTGAGAGAAAAAAATAAATGTTCGTAAAATAGGTAAATATACGTAAACTCTTTAGGGTACTTACAAAAAAGGCACAGTACAAATCCAACTAAAATAGCACAAAGGCGAACTTACCATAAGCTCAATTACGGTAAAAGAACAAGTTAATAATTTTACCGCGGTATCAAGTCCCTAGCACCAACGGGACTATGGAAATGATTATTTAGTTGGTTAATAATGGAGTCATCATTCCGCCGTGACAGCTTCACACCTTGAGACTCGACGGGCGGAATTGACTCTCTTTATTATGCCCGGGGCAGTTTCGTGTTTTTATTTTTAAGCCGGAGTTTACGAGCGCCTTTTGAGCGGCCGCCTGGTTAATCGTGAGGTGCTAAACAGACCTCGATGTACGAAGATAATCTCGCTTATTCGCTTTTAATTATGAGAAATAATTAGCAAAAAATTATGAGTGAGTCAGACTGACGAGCGAATGATGTCTGAGAGTGTTTTGAATATATAAATAAACTTTAGATTTCTGCTGGAGTGCATGAGTGATTTGTAATTCATATAATGTTCTTAATTTTTTTTTATTTGTATTGAAATGTGTTTTGTAATTATAATAATGTTCGTTGACGGTGATGATTAAATTCATTAACGTAAGGTATTTAAACATAACTATTCCTGCGTTGAATCATTTTAGCAATAAAATACATTTTTTTATAAATATTTTTTTAATGTATTATAATTTATACTAAGATTTTACCTACAACTATAAATAAATATAAGACAAATCACATGGCGTATAGTAAGTTCGAGGCTTGTGTTATAGGATGCTAACTCAACGATACTTTATTTTATAACTATTTCTTACCTACTAAATAATCGTCAAAAGTTGCAATATAAATCCTCGAGCAATCACATCCAAACATCACAGAGCCGGACTCGGTACAGAGAGGCGGCTAATCGGCCCGATTGTCCGAATCAATAAGGCACTGCGAGCTATCTCCCCAATCATTACATCTCATTGTTGTGCCGACCCGACAAGCGTTTCTTTATCAATATTTTATTAATCATTTGATTCTTGCCAACTAACGACTTTGTGAAACCGATTTCTCAACTCTGATATAGCTGTTACCAAATTACAATAGAACTGTTAACGGGTATTTTATGTTGAATGATAATTATTTGACATTTCGTGCCAATAGAACGAAGTAAAAAACATATTATTAAAGAAAAAATACTTTTTCATTTTCTACAAGATGTTTTATCTGAATATGCAAGGACATGAACATATAAACTGTTCTACTCAGATATGAAAGGTGCTAACCCTCCAAGCATAATGAGAACTAGAACTACATAAATAACAGCATACCATGGTATAATAAAACTATTTATTATACCATGCAGCATACAATATAATATTTGTCAAAATGTTTCTTACAACTTAATTAAGTATCTAAATAATTTGACATTCCAGTGACGCCAGTAATGTATACTTGCTTACATAGTAATAAAATATGTTGATGAAAATTGTTTGTTAAAATATACAATTCTATAAAATAGCTTGTCATAGCGACGTACTATTAGACAAGCATGGCGGTTTGTTCGCCGACAAAGACTTAGTAACTAATTAACAATAAATTTCACATTCAATTACTGCTACAAGCTATTACTAATTAAGTCGTGAGCAAAGGTAATTTAATTACAAACACAGGCGCTGCCACGAACGCACAATCGGACAAAGTTGCCAACATTGTCCATAAACGTTTGCGGTGAAGACAATTTCGCACGTAGGAAATGTCGTAAATTATGTACGTTTTTTTCTTGTTTGACACACGCAATGGTCAATTTTCCAAGTCGAGGTAACTATTGTGCTAAAAGTTAACGCTCGTGACCAGAAGCAAATGGTCGTTGGAATGGCAACTTGTGTGAGTTTTTTGTCGCATACATGTTGAAAGCTCTTGACAATTGTAAACATGTCTAAATCTCCATTTTTTATGTCGCCCCAAAAAAGAAGTGTGATGTTTTGAGGGTTCATGTACTTTTGTCTGTGTCTTCCTTTAGTCCCCCACGACACGACTCCAAAATAGGAATTAGAAAATCTGTGTAGATTTTAATGTATAAGGTATCGTTAGTATGCTTAAATCAACCCGAGCTTTTCTATCTTTAAAAAAATAATAACTTTGTTGTGATTAAAATCACTGTAACTTTTTACGCATTTAGTTTAATGAAACGATCTTTTATTCTCATCCAACAATCAAAATGTCCAATTTTATAAAAATTATCACAAAACGATCGCATGAAAACGCAGAGATGTATAATTATCTTATCACAGAGGTGTTGTTTACTCGATTTACTGATCTCTGTAATAAGTCAGATAAATAGCCTCACACGTTCATTCTGATATTTCACTTAGGAAACATACGATTTAATGTTTTTTGCGAATGTATAATTACGAGTATAATCGTGAATCATTTAAAAAGCACTGGAGAATTAATGTGGGTAACTCTGATTATTTTAAAGCTGAGAGAGGTGAGCGTTTAATTAATAACAGAAATACTAATTATTGTAAAAAATGACGTATTGTAATTGTGTGGGGCGGTGGACGGCCGGCGCGGCACGTTCGATGGCAATCGTAAAAACGCGCCCCGCCCCTTCACCCCGCCAACACCGCACTGCGTTCGTATGAGAAGGATTTAGATGATAAAATTTATTTATTGATTGATAATTTTATATATATTTTTAACAAATCTATAGGCAAACATCAATGAGACCTCTCGAACCCGTCAGGCCAGCGTGGAGAGTGTAGGCCAAATCCTCTGACTGCTCTGGCCATTATGGCTCTAGTAGTACAGAGAAGGTCTTGCATCCTGCAGTGGAGACTAAAAAGACTTGATGATGATGATAGGGCCATCAACCAGGTGAGCGTGGAAGTTTTGTTTTTAAGGGTCCCCCGACCCTAGACCAAAATACAACTTTCCATACAAACGTAGTCTACGTTTTATTTCAAAACGACATGTCCGATTTGGGCAAAATTTTGTAATTTCAAAGATATTGCAATTATCTAGGTTTATATTTAATTTCCGACAGTAAAAATATGAACTTGAAATAGAATATAGTGGTCTATATCATTTTTGACCATTAGTATGGGAAACTTCTAAATCGTTATATTTTCTTTCCAGTTCATAATTTTACTATAGGAAACCCAATATAACCCTAGATAATTGCAATTTCTTTACAATTACCAATTTTTACCGGAATCTGACATGTGGTTTCAAAATTAAACGTGTACTACGTTTGTATGGAGAAGTCTAGGGTCGCCGGACTCTTAAGCCATGGCACTGCTTACTCCGTTTAAAATAAATAGCTATAGTATCTTCTTCTTCTGCCTTATCCTTGTCCCACTTTTTATGTGGGGTCGGCACAGCATTTGAGTTCCTTCGACTTTGATCTATCTCCAGTCAACCCGTCCGTCACCCCCTTCCTACTCATATCCTCCCTTACACAGTCCATCCAACGTTTTTTTTGTCTCCCTCATTTTCGATGTCCTATGACATGTATTTTCAAAACCTGCCTGGTTATATGGCTTTCCTCTCTTCTCTTAACATGTCCATACTAGCCCAATCTATTACTTCTTAATTTTTTTGTTATAAATAGCTATAGTATATACATACAATATTATGTATGGCGTCTTTATTTATAATGGGGCAGATAGAGCAGTCTAGCGATGCGGCTAGAAAGTCATTACTATTTTTCTACCGTCTCGCCAAAAGTCACCTTTGACTCTTGTGGCCCTGGAATTTGTCTGCCGTAAGACCCAAAACGTTCTCAAAAAACACAAAATACCCTTTGCAATTTCTTCTTCTTAGCAAAGGTTTTCTTTACTTAACTATTGCTTTTTATTCCATGTATTTTATATTAACGCCATAAAATAACACTTTTAATTCATTAAAAAGTAATTAAAAGTGTGTTTAGTTTTTATTACCTGGGTTTTTATCTTTAATTAAGTTTGTTAATTTATTGTCTAGTGGTTGAAGAGCACAATCTGTACCATAAGGTCCTAGGTTCGATCCCTGGCTGGCTCGATTTATACTTGCGTTTGTGTATAATCTGATTTATGTTCGGTCATTTTCATCAACCACAACCTGCTTCCAATGAAGGAAAACATCATAAGGAAACCTGAACTTTGGTTCTCTAGTGTGTAGAAACGATCGTTGTCACTAAATGATAGAGGCCTTCATTTACGTCAGAGACCTTAATTCTAAAAATCGAACACCAGTGTTAGAATTAATTTAATTAATATCTTTGCCTGCCTGCCGCCGGCCCTGGCGCGCGGCATCGGCCAATTACACAAAAGCGTTTCGTTTGCTACAGCAAGTGTTATGAACTGACCGGGCTGACCTGCGGGTGGACCTGGACTTTTGAAACTTAGGTTGGTAGGTACGTATTTTTAAAAAAGTTTTAAAAAGGCAGAACGTAAAATTAAAAGAGATAGGTAAATCAAAAATATACAAGTAGCTCTTATCTTTGCCATCGCTAGACGACGTCCCCAAAAGACTGGCAGCATTGTATGATGTTATACTTTTTTTGCTAGCTACAATAGGTCCCATCTTTGTTCAAAAGTAAAATTATACTACATACTTAAATGAATAAAATACTTATTGAAAAAGATTAGGATAGAAAAATACATTTGGAAGATTTTTAAATTTCCAGTCATGTTTGTAGACTAAATTCTATCCTATCCTACGATTATTATAAATACGAAAGTGAGTTTGTATATTTGTTTGTTTGTTTGTTACCTCTACGTTTCTCTCTGTTTGTTTGTTACGCTTCAACTACTGAACTGATTTGGATGTTTGGTATGGATATAGTTTGAGACTCGGGAAAGGAGTTTTTATTCCGACATTCCCACGGGGAGCGAAGCCCGCGGGTAGAGCTAGTAATACATATTTAGTATGTATGTTGTTTATATGAATGTTTACCTTGTTTCAAGAAATCTGAATGAAAAGCCATTTAAAGTGTCTATAGACTCAAAAATGTATCATTAAGTAATTAAAAGTTCCCAAAAAGCAAGCAGCACTCACACAAATCATAATTACATAGTCATGAATCTCATACATCAATTGTATGTTCTGTATAATTGCTAGCTCCCATTATCCTTATCTTGCTACAATTCCATCTCAATTGGTCATTGTTTCCGAGATAATATTGGGCAGACAGTATTATTTCTTATTATATAATTAAATATTGCATTACGTAATTGAGCAATTGCATAATTTTATTGTTTATGAGCTACTGTAACGTCCATGCAAAAAAACATATATTTTTTTATAAACAAGCGTTGTCTTCGTTGTAAAATGTATAAAAAGGTTTCATTTAAGCAATTGAATAATAATAATAAATAATGACTGACAAACAATTCTTCACAATGTAAGCCACTTGGCCACGGCCCGTGCCTATCATTAAAAACACCAGCATTAACTGAGAAAAATAAAAACAAGATAAATAATATGTGTAATAATGTATCATCATAGCAGCCACATTTGCCGTGTGGTTTCCGGCAGAGTAGAATAGGGCCACTTCAAGTCCTCCCGTGGATGTCGTAGAAGGCGACTTAGGAAATAAAAGCACAACAAAGCTTATAAACATCAATGAGACCTCTCCAACTTGACTGGCCAGCGAGGAGAATGTAGGCAAAGTCCTTTAGCTGCTCTGGCCAAGGCTCTGGTAGTTCAGAGAGGGTCGTGCTCCTAAAGTGGAGAAAAAAAGACCTAATGATGATGATAGCAGCCACAGGAAGTCGAACAGCTGGACATAGGCCTCCCCCAGGGATTTCCAATACGACAGGTTGCATGCACTCACCGTAGCTTATTTGAATAGATGCTTGTCTACAGTTGTTGTATACAGTCGGCTAAAGAGATACATGGGCCGGTCTTCTACCTATATCTTTAATTTTCTCTTAAACTCAAAATAATATTAACATGAAAATGTATATTTGGAAATGCTACATTGAAATGGTCTTCCCAATGGTCCAGGTCTTCCCGTGGATGTCGTACAAGGCGACTAAAGAAATACAAGCCAACCCGTGTGGCCAGCGAGGAGAGTGTAGGCCAATTGGGTACTTTCCTAAGTCAAAAATAAATTATTTTGTACTAATAAAAAAATAAAGCGTCGCAAAATAATGTCACTTGTCTTCGAACATATCCATTTTAACGTTATTTTAAATTTATTATTGTAGAAAAACTGATAATAAGAGCGCTATTTGACTCCAAAAATCTATGACGTCACCTGCCTGTATTTCATACAAAATCCTATAGAAACTGTTTGTTTTGACGTTTAGAAAAAAGTTGCTGATTTGACTTGTTGGAAAATAGCGTATTCCTCAGGCTGCTCTGGCCAAATATAGCTCTGGTAGTACAGAGAGGATCGTACTCCTGCAGTGAGGACAAAAAGACCTGATGATAGGTAGAGGGCCAGCTCACATATCTCTTTAGCCGACTGCACCAAGTGCACTAAGGCCGTAGCTAACTCTAAAAAATCTTACGAGTAGGTGAGCGTTTCGTCCCATAAAATTTTCGTCCCAATCGCAATGGGACGAAACCCACACAAAAAAGTGTTTAGGATTCTGTATGCGATTCGTCCCATTGATTTTTTAAGTAATGTCAGCAAAAAAGCCGAACGAATAATATATTATTAATATTACTAGGTGTTGTCAATATTTTGTCTTTTATTTTTATTTTGATTAAGCTTGTGTTGCTGTCTGTACAAAATAAATTAAAAATATAATAATAAAAATATTGGGACAAATCGCACATCACATACGTTAAACTTTTTGAAAGTAGCTTTTCGTCCCAGTGGGACGAAAAATTAATGGGACGAGATGCTCACCTACTCAATCTTACACCAGTGTTGGTCACTTACACAGTCGTAAAAGAAACGAAACAATTAGTTAGATTTTTAGACCTTAAAAAGGATCTTCTTTTTCCCTATTGGAAATGGAACGATCAATTTTATTATCCTATTGCAGTATTATTTATTAGTAATAACTTACTGTTTTATTAGATTTTCCTCAGTATTGTTTAGTGAACAGCCTAAAGAACAAATATCGTAAAGCATTAATAGTAATAGTAAGTATTTGTAAAAGTATTAAAAAAATAACTGCCAAAGTGCGAGTTGGATTCGCGCACGTAGGGTGCCGTACCATTTTCTATGAAAATCATGTTTGTTTTATGGGAGCTCCACTTAAATTCTGTTTTCAGTATTTGTTGTTATAGCGGCAATAGAAATACACCTCTTTGAAAATTTCAACTGTCTAGCTATTACGGTTCATGAGATACAGCCTGGTGACAGACAGACGGACGGAAGGATAACGGAGTCTTAGTAATAGGGTCCCGTTTTTACCCTTTGGGTACGGAACCCTTAGGATATATGTTATGAAACACGTTGATGTCTTTTGTGAGTAAAAATTAAATATACGTATAACCTTCTTCATTACAGCCTGTATCAGGCCACAACTGGACTAAAGGCCAATCAAAGGAGGCTTTGACCATAATCACCACGCTGAACAGACGGGACGGTGTTAGCAGTAGATGCTTTAAAGTTCTTGCACAGAGAACGGTGCTGCCCGTTCTTTGTTTTTTTTTTTTTTAATAGTTTTGGCTCGACGCTCTTGCGTATTTAGCCAGGCTCAAGTTAATAAAATGTGGGAACATTCAATGTGAAGTAAATATATATATATATGTACAATCAAAGGTTGGTATAGGTCCTTTGATTGCTTTAAGGGAGCTTCTGGCGACAAATCTATACGAGTCCACTGGTTTTCATAGCCGATTGAGTGGCGGACGGCGCCTACAGACGCCCACCGCAGTCCGCAAATTAATCACTACAGCCGCACTATGACTGTTCACTTTAAACATTTTACATATTGTCCATGAGGATGAACATTTATAACACCAAACTACACCAATTTCATATTATAAAGTCCACTAGAATCAATTTGCAAAACAATTTAAAGCAAACTCCAACTGAACCCCTTGACTTCCCGCCAAAAACTCCCGTTCTTTGTTAGTTATTATTCCTTAGAATTCTAACAGATGTCATTTTTTGTCATGTCAGAGGTTAGAAAGGGATTGGCCGAGCACATTTTTTATTAAATTTCAGATTTCATTAAGAATCTAAACATCTGAGTTTACACATTTTATTTGTCAATTAATTTAACCATTCTAAAAGGTGCGCCGGCGAATCAAGAACAGTTGATTGATCTTAAATACAAAAAACAGTGAAAACTGTATCTTTTTTAACAAACATACAGATGGGCAGACAAAGGAACAAGATATAGCCTTGATTTTATTTTTTATGATGACCCCTAATATTAGTTCTTCAATTAAAATAATTTAAAAAGATTTGACTAAAAAGGTTTATTATTTATTATATACGAATTAGTACAGTGAGTAATGCCAGCTAAAGAAAAATAATTTGCTAACTTAAAAATATAACTTTGATAATCGGTACCTATAAAAAATGACATTATTATTGGTGACACTTCACTTGATTTTTTTTTGCGTATTTGGTATGTTTTGCAAACATTTACCATATGTGGACAGTATGTTTAGACTTATTTGCCTATACATTATTGTACATAGTAAAGTGCACAGTGCCTTGCTCTCCATGGTCTTTTTACCACTCTGTATTCTTTAAAAAGATGCATTTGAATAATAAAATCCTTCTGCAAGTCGAAACGCGTCCATTGTGTTCGTTCATCCTCGTCATCTCTCAACGACCTACTGCTGGGCCGAAGTCTCCTTTTGTCTGCGCCACTGAATCCTATCCCTAGCCCTAGCTATCCAGTTTTTTCCACTAATCCGCTTGATATCATCGACCCACGGCCCACCTAGCTGCCGGACGCCCAACACTTGTGTTCGTTGTTTATATCTAATTTGCCAATTTTTCTAAATAACCACAAACATCCAAAGCGAATACAAATAGCCAAATGAAGTGCCTCTTCAACATTTTCAATATACCAGAAAGTTTAAAATTTATCATTTTCTAGGTAAAACATAAAAACCGGCCAAGTGCGAGTCGGACTCGCGCACGAAGGGTTCCGTACCATTATCTATAAAAAACAACTGAGTATTTTGTAAATATTTCAAGTGCCTACCTGCTGCCATTATTTATATCGAGCAAAAAAATCGCGTATGTTGTATGGGAGCCCCCTTAAATATTTATTTTATTTTGTTTTTAGTATTTGTTGTTATAGCGGCAACAGAAATACATAATTTGTGAAATTGTCAACTGTCTAGCTATCGCGGTTCTTGAGATACAGCCTGGTGACAGACGGACAGACGGACAGACAGCGAAGTCTTAGTGATAGGGTCCCGTTTTTAAACTTTGGGTACGGAACCCTAAAAACGAATCAGAATCAAGAATTTTATTTTTTATTGCAGTTAAGTTTCATTCTTAGTTGGAGATAGATATTATCGTTGAGTTAGTACCATAACACAAGTCTCGAAAATACTTTAGGGCTAGCTCATTCTTTCTAAATTTTCCGTATACACAGTGATTTTTTATTGGTTTCACTTCATAAGGATCTTTAGTAAGACCTAATTAACTAGTAAATAAATAAGTGAATAAATGAGTCTATCTAGTCAAAATAAAAATAGGTCTAACAAAATATACTTAAACTATTTAAGGGGTTAATTCAGTCCGTGATAGTAAACAACTTTCCCCAAGAACTATATGTCGAAATATGAAAAATAATTTTTGGCATCCATACATCGCAGATCAGCTGATAGGTCAACTTGGATGGGAGGCTAAAAATTACTTTTCATATTTCGATACGTGTTCCTTGGGGAAAATTGTTCAGTATCATTGACTGAATTCACTCAAAAAAAAAATAGTTACAGTATATTTTGTTACACTTTACATGTATAAAGTCTAACAAAACATACTAAAACTATTTTAAGGGTGAATTCAGTCCATGATACTACACAATTTTCCCCAATAAACATGTCGAAATATGAAAAATATTTTTTTGGTTTCTATACAACCTGAACTCAGCTCATCGGTTAAGTTGTATGAGAGGTCAAAAATTACTTTTCATATTTCGATATATGGCAAGTTGTTTTGTATCATGGAATGAATTCACCCTTAAAAAAGTTTCAGTATATTTTGTTGTACCTTGTATATCATTAAATCAAATTAGTAATAAACTTTTTACTGTATGTGATATGATTTTCTCTTTACGAAGATGATAAGCAAGTAACCTGATACTTTTTCTGATTGCCCTTTACCTTATTAGTTCCAACACCTTGCTAGTCGGAGCTATTGAATTGACGTAAGTACTTACCTTGGCTCTATCTACGCCGTAAACTGTTGTAAATCAAAAAGCAAACTATTCTCGGTACAATATGTTTTATTTATAACGTAAGCCATAAAGTTGTGGTAGTATCAATGCAGTGAATTATTATGTCCTTAGGACAATAGAGAAGAGCTAATAGTCCACAGACTTGGGGCATGTCTTTCATCTCTTTTTATTTGACTTTAGAAAAACGAGATAAATATAGTATACTAAAAATATTGTAGTGGTATTTGAACCTTTTATTTTAAAATGATTATATTATATGCAAAAACTTAGAATGCTGCTTCTCGCCCCTAGCAGATCGTAAAAGCCGATCGAGGGAACGGGTGAAAATACTATTCATGTTAAAAGTTATTTTGATTCCTTTTTCCACCTTCACGCCCACCATCAAGCAAAAGGGCCTTCGGGTCCTGCAGCTTTAGGCTCTCGGGATTAGGCGTTAGGGATAAAGAAATTTATGGTAGTGTTATATAAGTCTATATACCGTATATGCTCGATCTATACCGACACATGTTCGAGGTTTATGCTCAGCATGTTAATATAATTAACATTTTTTCTGTATTAAAACAGAAAAAAGTTAATTAAGTTGATAAGTGAGGATAGGCAATCGGCTAAAATTTAGTTGCATGATTTGATCTAATCATACATACATACATACAAGAATACATACATTTTCACGTCTATATCCCTGACGGGGTAGACAGAGCCCAGGGCCGTTAGGCCCAAAGGCCACGCTTAGCGTGGTGGTGGGCGTTAAGATGGAAAAGGAATCAAAATAGTGATGGGTTGCTAGCCACATCGCCTATTACCATGATTCAAATCTCGCCCATTCCCTCGATCGGCTCTTACGATCTGCGCGGGTAGAGAAGCAGCTGGTACATTCTAAGTTTTTTCTTTTCTCCCAGACCAGCATGGAAGGAGAATAAAAGCTTGTAAAAATTTACAAAAAAGCTTGTAAAAATTAACTGCAATCTTGATGATTCAAACAAGTCAAGCCACATCACGCATACATCAACTTCACGCGGCCCCGCACTTCATTCGATAAAAAATTACTTTACAACTAGATCACTTACAAAAAGGTACAATTTGTGTCTATTTATATTCACTCTACTCACCGCCTAGACAGCTTTGCCCGTTCCTTATAATTGAACGATTATCCCAGTGCCAGTTTAGGAAAAAGCTGATGTACTTAAATTATAGATAGTACAGATATAAAGTGCTCAGAATAAAAGATAATTTACACAGGGAAAGTTTCTTGCCCTTTGCATACAATGAATTTGGTCGAAGTAATAAATAGGTTTTAGTGTAAGTGATAGATAGGACTAGGTGGCTAATTTTCATTTTATTTAAATTATTTTTATATTTTATGTTTTGGCTGTGTGTGTAACTGCGTTAAATATGGGGTTTGTGCCTGAAATAAATGACTTATTATTATTATTAACCACACGGCTTAAGGAAAAGTATCATAACATTTCTTGTCTAAACACGTCTTAATGCTTTCTCATCTCTACCGCTCTCTGGTATCTGACTTCATCTCACTACACACAGCCTGTAGCATGTGTTTTACTTGATCATTACTGTGTATTTCCTAGGAGCGCAATTGAAATTGTTTGAAACTTTATCTCTATACGCGTTCTACTCCAAAAAAGTCTCCATTTACTTTTATAAAGAGTCCGCGCGCTATCTGGCGGTTATTATTTTTCATTGTTATTGTTATTGCGGCCCAGCTTATTATTCCGACGTTACAGCGCTTAACAAACTATTAAAGGCCCCACTTAAAGCCTTATTATTTTGATAAATCCACCTGATTCAACTTTGCTTTGAGCGCTTTTTTCGCTTACGAGTTTTAAGCGTACAGCTTATCTGGTTATCAAAACTTTGATGGTAATATGAATATTTTAACTTGTTCCTTTTCAATGTTTATTTTAATTATTTTTCAGGTTACATACCAGTGTGATTTTTGGTGCTCACATGGCCAACACTGCATGTTAAATAATGGAAGAAATATGAATAGTGGTAGACTAACTGGCTACTTTTAGAAAACCTTTGTTACATTAATAATGGGCCAAGTGCGTGTCGGGCCACGGGCAGTGTAGGGTTCCGTAGTTGTAAATGCCAACAAGCTACCCTAAAAAAAAATTTATTTCCACATTTTATTTTACGACTTTTTCGCCGTGATTAATATACATATCCATGCCAATTACAGCTTTCTAGTACTTATAGCTTCTGAGTAGGATCGCGGACGGACAGACAGAAAGACATGGCGAAACTATAAGGGTTCCTTGTTTACTACGGAACCCTAAAAATGTTAAACAATAATTAGATTTTATGCGGAAGTTTCGCTGCACCCTACTCCTCAAGTGATGATTTTAAAGTATGATAAAACGATACACATTTCACGTTTTGGAAGGTGTGATGCCTTGTAGTGTAAAGTATTTTGTTTCGCCGACTTGTACTTTAAAAATAAGTCTCTTGTTTCATCTTTTTCCGCCGACTCGTCTTTTAAAAATAAGTCTTTTGTATCTTTATCATCTTCAGAATAAATCGTAAGATCACTTTCACACATACTTCACTGACATATTCTAGATAAATGTGGCTTATTAAAGAAAATAAAGTGTTTTGACCCCGATTTAACTTAAGGATATCTCTGATCAGCCGCTGCCGTAGCCGCCCCATCATTTGTCTGCCGTGGCGCGGCGGCCTGCACTCACCTAACTATTGTTTAGTGAGATAAATTAAAATTAATATTTCTTGAGTTGGATAGTGCGATTTTTATTATGCTCTGGCTGCTTTGGCCAAATATGCTCTGGTAGATCAGAGAGGGTCGTGCTCCTGCAGTGGAGACAAAAAGACCTGATGATGATGATTATTATTATGCTCGTGGTCAAAATGTCTGCTCAACGACGTCTTCGTCAATCTAATTATAGTTTCTGAAGTACCTACGTTGTCGCTTTATAGCAATAAAAGAGTAATAAAGTAGTCAAGAGCTTGCGCAATGGTAGGGTGGACGTACCTAATGACAGCCTTTTGATACAAATTTCACCTTTAAAAAATTGTACTGCTTTAAGCATAGGCTGAAATCAATTGTTTCTTTTTTAGGTTGATAGGTTATGCATTTGAAAATCATATTTAACACCTAGATTGACCATAAATCTAACTGCAAATTTTTAAAACAATAAAATATAGAATAGTACCCTCCGGCTCTAATTACCTCTCGGTATCTAATACCACCCTTTCACGTACCGAATCAGCCTAGTGTGATACCAGCCTCAGGTGGCTGGAATTAGGTACTCCGTTAAACCTAATACTAACCTAATAGGGTGGCTGAAATTAGATACTCCATCTAACCTAATACCAGCCTAGGGTGGTTGGAATTAGGTACTCCATCTAACCTAATATCAGCCTAGAGTGGCCTAGAGTGGCTGGAATTACATACTCCATACATTAGATGTATCTAACTACAGCCCCATTAATTTCAGCTGATATGAGAGACAAAACCTAAATTATTATTTAGAAATCGATTCTCAACTTCATCATAATATACAATAAACCAAATCAAGAACAGTAGAGCTGAAGAAATAAGAGAAATACCTAGTTTTAATGACTCCGGAACTTATCATTTTTTAGCAAAATGGCCGCCGTCCGTACTCACCTAGCTTTAATTGACGATTGACGTCAAAGTACTCAGTCCAGTGTTACAATATTTAACAAATATTTAGGACCAAATGGTTTATATTTAAAAAAAAAGTTCTTGCCCAGTTATATTTACAGAAACCTTATTATCTAATAAAACGTTGAAAGGCTGGTATTAGGTACGGGGCTGGTATTAGGTACGTCCATCCTATATACCTATTGACAAATCGGAGGCCCGTTGCGAATATTGTCACGCCGATCAGATCATGCAGAACCTTCTCTCTTATTCTTCGTGACCAACCAGCTGCAATATGACCTGTGTATACTTGGCGTCGGAAAAATACATAAGAGTGGCAACACATTATTTAAAAAAAATGTTCAAAAGCAACCTTTTACCTAAAACAAAGTGCTCCTCAAGACAAATCAAACGAACACAAAGCGAAAAAAAAGCATTACAGAGTTCCTTTGGCTACCTTACAGCTCTATCATCATATCAACTCCATGTTTACATAATGCATTGTCATGCGATAAACGTATGTATGCAAATTTCAGCTCATCGGAAACCGGGAAGTTGGTAAAATTACATTATTGGTAAACTAAAACTTACAAAATTTAATTACAGACAGACAACGGGACAGTTGGAACTAAATAAAAGCTTGTAATATAGCTTCATTTGAGCCAACTGAAATAAAACGTTTATATCTATTTAAATATATCGTTTCAAAAATACTGATGATAGCCGTGATACTTACCCTAGACTCTAGACTTGCTTTCCACAGTCAAAATATAGAATTGAAAATATAGTGTAGAAGTGTTCAATGTAGACTTTATATTTCTTCAAGTTGTACTTTCTGAAAAAAAAAAACATTTAAAATCCTATAGATATGCCATTATTTATTTTAAAATATAGAATTATTGCTACTCGGTATTAACAAATTTAGTCCCATTTATCTTTA
This sequence comes from Acrobasis consociella, assembly GCA_963555685.1. Taxonomy (NCBI): domain Eukaryota; kingdom Metazoa; phylum Arthropoda; class Insecta; order Lepidoptera; family Pyralidae; genus Acrobasis; species Acrobasis consociella. The sequence continues at coordinate 5,154,374 of OY743115.1, forward strand.
TATAGTTGAGTGATTAGCCAGATTGTATTTTTAAATAAAATAATTACTTGCAGTTTTTAGCAAACGTTACAACCATGCTGCATTAAGTATCTAAGATCTTGTAACCGGTTACTCTATAGTTCTGATTGATAATAAAATAATCGAGTTGGTCTATCTGTGGCCGAATAAATCATTCGATTACGGCCGCCGGAGGGGTATTTACCTCTCAATAAAGTTGCATAATTTATAACAAGCAATAACAATGTATGCTGTATCGAAGGGGTAATTTCTCAAAAGCACACCTCGCCCGTAGCGGCGGCCATCAAATTAAATGTACGAGGCGCTAGAACCTTTTTACGCGGAGCCAGTAGCTAAAAACAGCCAGTCCAGTCAATGGTGTCGTGTAAATGTGTGTCGTGTAATATGCAATAGAGAACGAATAGTAGCGTCCTCTATCCGCCGGAGGGGTATTTACCTCTCAATAAAGTTGCATTATTTATAACAAGCAATAACAATGTATGCTGTATCGAAGGGGTAATTTCTCAAAAACACACCTCGCCCGTAGCGGCGGCCATCAAATTAAATGTACGAGGCGCTAGAACCTTTTTACGCGGAGCCAGTAGCTAAAAATAGCCAGTCCAGTCAATGGTGTCGTGTAAATGTGTGTCGTGTAATATGCAATAGAGAACGAATAGTAGCGTCCTCTATCCGCCGGAGGGGTATTTACCTCTCAATAAAGTTGCATTATTTATAACAAGCAATAACAATGTATGCTGTATCGAAGGGGTAATTTCTCAAAAACACACCTCGCCCGTAGCGGCGGCCATCAAATTAAATGTACGAGATGCTAGGACCTTTTTACGCGGAGCCAGTAGCTAAAAACAGCCAGTCCAGTCAATGGTGTCGTGTAATCTATACATATAATAAAACAGTAAAAAAAGTGTGTCTGTACATATTATATTTCCAACAAAAATATTGGGGGCGATGAAGGCATAGTAATAGAGTAAGAATTAAAAAAAAAAATGTCTGTTTGTTCACGCTACTGTTAAGCCTGGGCAACATATAGGCTATAAGAAATATAAAAATGACGCCTTAGCAAAAATTGTTCAGCCTGATGAGCATTTTCCAGAGACATAAAGTCCGCGCGAATGAAGTCGCGGGCTTCGGCTAGTATGTAATAGAGAACGAATAGTAGCGTCCTTATGCCACTACTTTATACTATCTCTGCGATTGCGATGACTTTGGACGTATCTTCCCTTTATTTGGAGAGACCTTTAGTCCAACAGTACTTAGTAAGAAAGAATAATATATATTTTTTTAGAGACGAATAACACCGATTGGGCTAGCCCTAAAGTAAGTTCGAGACTTGTGTAATGGGATACTAACTCAACGATACTATTTTTTATAATATAACAAATACATACATATTGGAAAAGGTCATTTCCAACTTGCCCTGACTGGGGATCGAACTCGGAACCTCTGGGGGCGGCGGACTAGCTTGGTGACACTACTCCACGGAGGTCGTCAAATAATGTAGGCATCCAACAGCCAGGGGGTTCAACAATCTAACTTATTGCTAAGAAGAATTGGATCACAAAGATAATAAATACATACTGGCGCCGACAGAAGGAGGCTTTTTTTCGCTATGCGGTGCCCTAATTTACCGATTCGCGTAGAGAGACCGATTGTAGTTATAGTATACTGTATCCGCGTGAAGGGGTCTTTATATTTTGCTTAGCGCAGCACTGAAGCTCAGGTACCACTCTTACTTATTAAATGATAAGCTGTTTATATTAACCTTCTTTGTATAAAGTTTAATTTAAAGAATTTTCTTAAATTTTGTCACGTTCCATGTACTATAATATCTTTATATAGTCTAGGTCTAGTCTAGCCTCTCTTTATATAATTATATATTAATACATAGTCTTTAAGTAAGTGTGTTAGTGAAATGGTAGAAAAAGATAATCTTCGTTCGTTGAATAGTGATTAAATAAGTATGGTTTCTCTATGTAAATAATACAGTATATAGCTAGTGGCCTTAAATTACTGTAGAGTTGTAACGAATTATCTTTTTAGCATTTTCAACTTCATGAAATGTGTCATTTGATCCCAGTTTCTAGTACTATTTTAAGTAATGTAAGTTCAGTTTTTAATAAGTTCACTCGTACTACCAATTACTAGTACTAAGTGTAACTACTAGAAGTAGGCTTTTTTTTCTTACTCTAAATCACTCTTGATATCAAGGTCTACGAAATTGAATATAACTACTTAATAGAACAAAATCTAATAACTCTACTACAGGAGCGGTTAGTTCTATTCTTCAAATGTTCTGTGACATTGCAATCCACTCAAGTATCTCATCTATACAAAACTTCTACTGTAGATTTAATACTTGCCTGTGTTTAACTGATAAGTATATTATTTTGAATCACTATGAAACCTAATTATAATTTGGGCACCTGCAAGAAATTAAGAAACAACTCAATCTGTGCCCGCAGTGATAATTAAAAACAAGATTAAAACCCGACCGAAATCAATTAGTACCATCCGAGAACAAAACGCTATTAAGGCACACAAGGCGAACAAATGTCAAAAAGGTATTAAAGAAAAAGGTAAAACTCGAGGCGAATACCTGGCTGGCCAGCACCTCGTGGTAAATTGAAAAGGATGCGCTTGCTCTCCAAGGTAATAATAAATTCTCAAATAATAATAATTCATAAATAATAATCGTGGAGGAAACAAAATAAAAATATTATACACGTCGAAATAATAAAGGATTTGCCTGGGGCAAGGTCTACACGGGGCGATTTTGAAATGAGTGAGAAAGGACATTTTTTTGTTTTGAAATATTATTAGAATTAACTAAGAATTAATGATTTATTGGGAATTAGGAAGAAATCATATTTATACCTATAAAGATGTATAAGTAGGTGGTATAAAGTTGAAGTACAGATGAGACTGCTGCCCGTTAACTTATCTATATTTTCTTTATTTAGTCGCCTCTTACGACACTGTGGGAAAGGAAAAGAGAGGTGACAAGATGTATCTATTCTTCTCTACCGTCATCACACGAAAAAAATGACACCATCATCCTAGCGTTTTTTTCCGGTTGCATTCCTCAGCAGTAATGCTTTAGAGCCCGAGGTCCGCTACCTTACCAAGGAGATTTGATTGATTGGTTTTCACACAGAGTGACTGCCGTCTGACCTCCGCAACCCAAAGGGCAAATCAGAACCAATCCTTGGGTAGTATTATGACCAAAAGCTAGTTGGCGTTCGGGAACCACAGTTTATACGTGCTTTCCGAAACACGGAATCATCTTTCTATTCGGATAATCAGGAGATCGGGCAAAATACATATTAGATACTAAAAATATACACTTTTGGTTTTATGTATCTAAAAAAGAACAAAGAGATTGCTACCATCCGACTAAGTTCTTACTTAATAATATTAAAATTCAGAAGTTGAATTTATGTATCATTAAAATTTAATTATCGTCTGTTTTATTGTACTTTGATAGATATCATTAACATAAACAAAACTGAAAGCGTAATGCAAATTTATAGTTTATTACGCAAGATCGGCATAATAAGTATTTTACGAGAGGTGATAATAGTGAACATAATATGATAGTGCCGCTATAAATGCTCTAACGGCTGTTTTATCTCGTCATGGTCAAGGATAAAGGTTGTCCTTTAAGTGATAAGTTTCAGATAGTTAGGTACGGTACATACTTAAAGTATTTTAAATAAAAATAAATTAGGTTTCTCTAGCCTACTGAGTGTATAAGTAATTAAGGAGATATCTACGTTGCATATAACATTTCCGAAAAATCCAACCCCTAAAAAATTCGTGATGGAAAAATCTTATACTTTTTTCGCCTATACCCCATCCGCTAAGTCCGTACCGCCCGAAAAGGAACTTTGTTTCAAAAATTAAATTAATACGAGTTACTTACAGAGTAAGTTTTACATGTCTTTCCATTTCCTTCCATTTATTTCTGTGTAAATAAACACAAACATAAAACTTTTGAAAATCACCCCGTGTGCCCGCCGGCCGTCGGACATAAAATTGTTTTTTGGAGCAACAGCTATAATTATGCGATACGTTACGTTTTTGTTTGGCCCACATTTCCCGATCCTCTAATTTTTGTGTTTTTTGCCGCTCCTTTTGTAGTCGTTAATATGATTACACCGTTGGGATGATGGCTTCATACGTGTTTTAGGTTATAACTTAATTTGTTCGGGTTACTTATTTGTTTTTTTATTGAGATCAACTTCCTGAGCGCGTCTGTCGTAAGTTTTTTGCGGCCGGTCGTTAGGCCGAGGTGATTGAATGTGATGGCGGGAAATCGCTGGTCTGTGGCGTCTACGCACTCGTCACGTACTCGCCTCGATTTCAAATCAATCCCATTGTTGATTTTGGGTTTGTGATCTGCTTTTTGTCGTTACGTGCTATCTTTTGATATTTTATTGATTTCTTACTGACGTAAAATATCAGTCAAAGATGTACCAAGCGTAAAATTTTAAACGCACTGTATGTTTGAAAAGAACAAAATTAATTTTATTGTGTTTGATTCTCACATAGAGATAAGACGAGGAAGGATGTTTGGTCACCTTATACGGCATGACAACTTCATAAAAAACATCATGGAAGGGAAAGTGGAAGCCAAGAGAGGAAAAGGAATACCAAGGAAGTAAAAGAAAAGGCAGAATTTGTTTCGTATAGGGAGGTCAAGCATTTAGCGGAAAATAGGGATACATGGAAAATACTCCACCAACAAGAACATAGTTCTTAACCCCATTGGCGGGGATGAGCAGTAGGGCTTCTCTTCTTTTTTCGCTGAGGAGGGAGCTTCTGGTAACAAATCTATAAAAGTTGAGTGGCGGACGGCGCCTACAGGAGCATACCACACCCCGCAATATAATAAAATTCTATTCAATTTAATTCATTTATTGCTTTTCACATTGTACATATATTACACTTTACAACATACTAAGTCACTTCTTAAATAAATTAGTACAACATGAACCCTAATAAGGCATTGCAACATTAGCAACAGAAAGCTAAAATTAATGAGTAACTATCCTATATAGGTAATGTCAATTAGTTTTTATATAAAGTCAATATTATAACTTATTTCAATAATTTGTTTATTTAAATATCATCATCACCGTCATCATGTCTTTTTGTCCCCACTGCACGACCCTCCCTGTACTACCAGAGCCATACTTGGCCAAAGCAGCCAGAGGACTCGACCTACACTCTCCACGCTGGCCAGACGGGTGGGAGAGGTCATTATTAATCATCACTTTTTTTAAAGATATATGTTTATTTGAATACCTATACTCACATTTAATTTATGTTTTTTTATTAAAACTGTTATCCTTATCCGATTTAATAACAGTATATTTAAAATGGTAAATTAATTTGCAATTTGGCCGGCGCGTTAGCCGCGACGTCTTAATCGGCCGGCCGGTTGACAAGCAAATTGTGAGGAGACGGGAAAATTGCCGCTCCACGGGCGTGGCGCACGCAAAGTCGGGGTTTTAGGAGTGATATCATATTGTGCTTGGTTGTGGAGACTTTTACTGGAGACATTTTACTCTTTTTATAAAAAGAATTGGGTAAATATATAAAGACATAAATTATATTAAATATATGCGGACAAATCACACAGATTGAGCTAGCCCTAAAGTAAGTTCGAGACTTGTGCTATGGTATACTAACTTAACGATACTATATTGTTAATTAATGGGTAACCACGATAATTTAGTATTTTTGCATTTTTGCATCATTGTTTATAGTTTAACTCGATAAACATTCTGTCTAGATTATGCGTCAAAGAAAATGAATGTTATTACTAAATTGTAGATTGGAATACAGGTTGCAAGCTTCGTTTGGAGCTCTTTTCTCTTCTTTTCTTCTCTTTTCAACATATTTCACTAGAACATATGCCTCTTGTCCATCAATCCTATCCGAATTTCCACTTCGATCTGGTTGCGGGGATTCAGTTCCATGATATTTTATACATACCTAGTTATTCGTAAAAAAAAACAAAAACAGTAGTTACAAACCTCGTTTACAGTTGCAGCCGTCATAAAACTAATAAACACAGCCAAGTATTGCTGCAAACTTTGTCAAACATATGAATTACCTTGGATAAAATATCCCTTTGACAAATAGGTAACATATCTGACGCCTTCTGCAGCGCAGTCGCACAGAAATCCAGCCTACATCCGTATCAAACATTATTATTTCCTAAACAAACGACCTACGAAAAAGATGGACAAAAAATCCTGACAAAAAATCAGAATTGCTTTATTGAGTCCGCCACAAAGGACGGCAGCCAATAACTCGATTGTTTGAAACAATCTGAGCCAGTTTGTTCCCAATAATTGTATCTAACAACTCCCGCCATATAATCAAAAGCGTATCAGTCGAAATCAATTTTTCATTCCCGACCCGATTTAAAAATTATCATACAGACTAGGGATCGGATACTTGGTTATGTAATGTAAGTCTGATCATTTGCTGCGACACACATTTTTGCCGTTAGTTTTCAATGCCTTTTAATTTATCAACCCACATTGTTTTAATTGACATAAAAAGTTCTTTTACTACAAAACTAGCTGAAACCCGCGACTTCGTTCGCATGCACTGTCTCTGGAAAATGCTTATCAGGCTGAACAACTTTTACTAAGGCGACATTTTTATATCTCTTATAGTTTAGCTGGACCATTATGGTTCTGCATCAGGCGTTTCATTTTCCAAAATCATTTATACCCTATATGTTGCCCAGGCTTAATAGCTATATAACAAAAAAAGTTGCATTCGAATCCGTCCAATATTTCCGGAGATTAGCGTGTACAAACAGACAAACAGACATACAGACAAACAGACAAACAGACAAACAGACAAACAGACAAACAGACAGACATTTTTTTTTAAATTCTTACTCTATTACTATGTCTCCATCGCCCCCAATATTTTTTTTTGGAAATATATTTAATGTACAGACACACTTTTTTTACTGTTTTATTATATGTATAGATTATATATTATATATCGTTGAGTTAGTATCCCATAACACTTGGGGCTAGTTCAATCTGTGTAATTTGTCCCTATATATTTATTTATTTATTTTATTTTATTAGGTTTTATTTTATATTTTATTTGGTATCTATGTTAGGACTAATAAAGAAATATAACGTCATGTCTTGGATTTACTTTTAGACAAGTAGGAAAAAAAGACACATCTCGCCTGTTATGACATTTTCCAATATTTTTTATTCCACCCGAAAAATCGCACTGAGCGAGAGAACTAAGTCATTAAGATTAGGTCTACCTTTTGTACGATTATGGTCAATAAAGATTTAATTAATAAATTAACTATAGTTATGTAAGGATTTTGTCCATAATCAGATACAATTACATGTACTTACAAAGTATGTACCTTTATTTTAAAAATTGCGGGATTCCATCCCTGGTATAGATTAAACTTGAAGCGACCATTTCAAAACGACCTCTGATGCTCAAACAATCCGTCATTTGATCCTTCATTTTGTATGTTTTTGGGAGTCGAGATAGCTCAAAGTGTGATGGTTGTATACATAATTATTTAACAAGCGACGGGTGATGCAGGGGCCAATAAAATTGATTTAGATACTGAGAGCAATGTATGTAATCGTTACACCTACGATGTGCGTGGGGTTCGGATGTGAGCTTATAATGGTTTCAAACTAATAAATACTGACTTAGTTACTTCACACTTTGAAGTATCTACTTAAGGCTACATATGATTGATGAATGTTAAGCTTGTATCAGGTATAATCATCAGGTCTTTTTTTCTTCACTGCAGGAGCACGACCCTCTCTATTATACCACAGCTATACTTGGCCAGAGCAGTCAGAGGATTTGGCCTACACTCTCCTCGCTGACCAGACGGGTTGGAGAGGTCTTACTGATGTTTATAAGCTTTGCTTAGCTTGTATTTCCTAAATCTTATACGACAGGTATAATAATATTGTCAAATTCATAAACAATCTTCCCTCTTGAATCAGTCATATAGTAAGGTCTTTTTCTTCTTATTAAAGAGCTTAGCTCTTGTCTGTGGAGAAACCAGCAAACAATCGGTTGCTGACACATAGACAAGCTCAGCTCTCTCCCCTTCCATCTCTCTCTATCCAACTCCTTTATATCGTTGTAAATTGAAACATGGATGTAATCTTACAGCTGTTTGATAAAACTATCTCTAAATCTTCCTTTGCTCCTTCTTCCTTTTAACATTATTTGGAAAAACTTATCAAATGTGACACGTGAGTAACCTACCAAAATAAAGTGTCTTCCTAAAACTAGTGGCTCTGTGTTAACCGGGTATAAAAGATGTTCAGACAAAAAAATTGCGTCTTAGAGCATTAAAAAAGTCTTATGAATTTTTTTAAACCTTTCGAAATGGCTGATATATGATATTTTTAAAATTTTCAATCCCCATATTTCCACCATATTAAAAATTTTCGAAAAGCTACATCTAAAAAGTCTATTTATTTTCGAACCTCACTAAATTTCACGAGAATCGGTTGAGAAATGCGACCTGTAGGCGAAAACAGATGGACAGACGAACAGACAACCTGACGAAAACATTTTTAGCCTATGTCGTAACTGAAAAACTAGCTTCGCTTACTCGGTCAATAAAAGGAAAAAGGGGAGGCCTTGCCCAGCAAAGAGACACTAATATACGCTAAAAAAAGAAGACAAATTAGCTGGTCCTAATATAGACCGTGCATCTCACCGCTTTATCTTGCAAAGCATTCGCTCAATAGTTCCTGTAGAAAACGGCCAAACGGCCGGACGGCCTGTAATAAATAGTAATAAATAATAATAGATATTTACAGCCTCACCGCGGCGTGCGGAATCAGATTGAGGTAAGTAACCGCACGCCCACTTTGTAAGTGTCAGACAAGTGTGGGAGAAATTTTACTAACAGTTTAAGGTTTTGCAAAGTTTTTTTCCGAATTTCGATGCTATACTTTAAAAACCGGCTAAAAGCGAGTCGGACTTGCGCACGAAAGGTCCCGTACCATCCTTATCCTTACTAATATCGTTATGCTTACTAATATTATAAATGCGAAAGTGAGTTTGTATATTTGTTTGTTTGTTACCACTTCACGCTTTAACCCCTGAACCTATTTAGATGAAATTTAATATAGATATCTTAGATAGTTTTTACCCGAAATTCCCACGGGGAGCTAAGCCCACGGGCACAGTTAGTTATCTATAAAAATCACGTTTGTTGTATGGGAGCCCCACTAAAATATTTATTTTATTTGGTTTTTAGTATTTGTTATAGTAGCAACCAAAATACATCGTCAGTGAAAATATATCAACTGTCTAGCTATCACGGTTCAAGAGATACGGCCTGGTAACGGACAGACAGAAAATGAAGTCTTAATAACAGGGTCCCATTTTACCCTTTGGGTACGGACCCCTCAAAACTTCCAGCCGTCAATTCGGCTAGTGTCGTGTACTTAGGTGATATAAATTTAAAACAATCAAATAGATTCCGCTAGAAATATCCTTGATTTATTAAAATTTTCTCTGTTCTTCTCAACTCTATTGAAGTCTCGTTCTTACCTTCGACATAGCAGTTGAGATCTACCGACATAGCACATCACATTTAACTTGATTTGTGGTTAAATAATGATACACTTATTTCCTTTTAAAATACAGCGGCTTATTAATCAAATATTTCTTCCAACGCACCATATCGAGGCAGAGAACCCAATACGCTGTGTCCCTTTCTGGATAGCGAGACTTATTCGTTAAGCAAAAAGCTGCCGGCCCTAGGGTCACCAGTATAGCCTCCATCAAAGGCCTGACATGCTTTGATAGAGCGAGATAGTCTTGTTTGACTTCTTAAAGAAGAAAAAAAAAGTGCCGTGTTTTGTCCTTATCACTGAAAGAACATTTGTTTATGGTCGGGTTATATGCACACTTCAAATTGCATATACTTGAGGTGTACCATCAGCCCGACCATGAAAAAAATTAATATGTCTTTCTCTTACCCCCGGTCGCTCGGTGGCAAATCTACACTACTTGTATTCAATCTTTGGTCTCAATAGACTTAGAATAGTTAGAACAGTGACGTATAAAGAGACTCATGGCTCGGGTTGGAAAATTTGAGACTGAATGCATGACAAGTTGCAAAAACAAGTTCATCAAAATAAGTGAAAGAAAATGCGTAAAAATAGATCCTCATACCTAGGCCTCTTGTGAAAAAACCAACACCTTTTTATTTAAGGATAAAAAAATAATTTCATTCGGTCGCACAGTAAATGAAACTTCATTAATAAACTCGCAGTAATCGTGATTTCATTATGTTTAACATAATTTCCATTATCGTGCTGTTTTTATGGCAAGTGAAAATTGTACGGTGGTGCGAAGTGACGTAATCACTCCATTATACCGACGGTGAACAAAGTAAGGAAAGAAGAGATATCACACATATGATTTAATTTTATTAATAATATTTCTTGTACAAAACATGAGATAAACACCATTCTTGGGCTCTTGCAGACAGGCATACTGTAAGTATGCCTGTGGTATGCCCGCAACACCCTGTCGGCGACGGTCGCAGATAGTCGCCAATAGTCGGCGACTATCGGCGACAGCACATCTATCGAACATAGCACTACAATTTTAAATTATTGATACTAACAAACTGAATTGAATTGCACTACATACTATGTGGATTGGTACGCTACACATATACCTTTTCAACGATTGGAGCACACAAAATAAGTAAATCAAACAATCAATTGAATCGCGTAAACAGTAGTGACTAACAATAATTAATTTTAAATTTATTTAGCAATTTTTTTAAATTGTAATCGGTAGACTTATACCCAAAGATTTTAACGACCAGCCAGGGACAAATTATACTGATTGAGCTAGCCCCGAAGTAAGTTCGAGACTTGTATTATGGGATACTAACTCAACGATTCTATATTTTATAACAAATACATATATGTATAGATCAACATCCAAGACTCCCGACAGTAAGGCCAGAGTAAGGACAAACAAAAAGGCCATTTTCCAACTTGCCCTGACCGGGAATCGAACCCGGAACCTCTGGGTGGGGGACTAGTATGGTGACCACTACGCCACGGAGGTCGTCAACTGAGGATCCCAAAAAATTTTTTAGGAAATTTACTCTGGTATGTTGCTGGTATGTTTTATTTAAGATGTTTGAAAGAAGTTTGGATTTAAATGTACCTACATAAAAAACATGTGCAGAATGTGCAGTCAGGAACAAATTTTCTTAGGCCTATGGCATTTCTTCAATAATAATCGTTACGACATATTTAATTTCGGCTTATTTCCAATAAAATTTCTTCCAGTCAATTTCAATAAAAAAAATAGACGGGTTGCACTCTGGGAGTGCCGGCAGAAGTGAAAAGTTGAATATTAACGTTGTGATTTTTGATATACGAAACAGCAGGCGCAGGCATACATTTTCGCCGCGCCGTAGAAAGAGAGGGGGATACTCCCTCTCCTACGCCGCGCCAGCTGTCTACTCTCCATCCGTCTTACGAATTTTCGATCAGGTCACGTGTCCTGACGCGAGTTTAACATTTTTTACCCATTCCAAAAAAAGTGCACAACGCCGCTAAAGAAGTTTTCACTTCAAAAAAATATTTTCTTAAGTTTCTGTACTTCCAGTAATATCCCGTTGATCTGTACTTATTTTATTTTGAGCTGGCCCTACTGACCCCCAATAAAAGGGGTTGCCAATTGTTACATTTTTTTTCGGATAATTTATATTGGAGACTAAATGAAAGTTGTTTACGTTGATTAATATACGTTTATTCTATTTCGAGTTAATGCTCTCTTTTCGTTACACTACATACACGTTGTACATTACACTATGCACATATGGAGGGAAGTACTTTATTTTTATATATATTGAATACTGTGAAAGTTAGACGAGTGAACTACAAAAATCTTTAGGAAAGCATATCTTTTTATATTCAGGGCTTCGGTTCCACGCCCTATGTCCAAAATAATCAAGATGTTTAACTTATTAATGTTAAGTTTAGACTTAATCAACTAAGAGAACGACTTATCGCTCAAAAATATTTTGAGAAAATTTAGTAAAATACTATTTTAGTTTGCACACTTCGCCACCCTATTAGAGCTAGTAGGGCAACGCGAAAAGAAGGGGAAACGTGAAAAATTACCGGTCGTTACGTGTGACTGCGATCGTAGCGATTCACAGGAATTTCAGGTGCTAATCATGTAGACCAGTTTTCTTTTAAAATATGGCTTCATTATAATAATATAATCCAATTTATTTATAGTTTATTAGCATTCCCTGCCGTTGTAGGAGAAAGAAAACGAACAATGAATCTGCACTGGAGGAGAAGAACATGGAGTGAAAATGAACGAACTCCATTCAAGCTGAGCGGTAATGCGCTGTGTTTTATCAACCTTGATAAAACACAGCACATTCAATTGACATTTATCAATGACATTTCTTTATTGACACACGTAAAATGAGAGAAATAGTATGTCCAATAACTTCAGAATCATATTAGTTGTCGAAATACGTCACTAATTCTTGCTCATATCCAATGGAGTCTCAACCTTACTCAGCTTATTGCTCGATGACATCAAAACTTGAACTTCCTTTTCTTCCCTTGCATGTCTGTTAATAGACAACACGGAGGACAAGCAGAAGCTCAAAATATTTTACATGACACTGTGACTAAGCAAGCAGGCTTTTATCGTTAATCGTAGAACAAGAAGGTGATAGGCCTAGGCCTAATAATGGGACATTACTTAGCCTATAAAAAAAGCAAAGTATGCCATTGTCAGAAAAACCTTTTTCAAATCCTTACTAATATTATAAATGCGAAAGTGAGTTTGCTTATTTGTTTGTTTGTTACCACTTCAGGCTTCAGCCACTGAACCTACTTACTCGTAGATGAAATTTGATATGGATAAAGTTTGATACCCAGGGAAGGACATAGGATAGTTTTTATCCTGAAATCAATTCAATCGCGGGCGGAAAAGGCGACAAAATGTTTTCTAACTTTATGTAATTGGACTCATTTGAATCCAAAAAATTTGATTGGCGTGGTAAGTTCCGGAGACTTTAAACCTTGTTTTATGTTTTCCGTTTGTGAAAGCGTCCAACTAGTGTCAGATTCACGAAAGTCAATACAATTCCATGGTCAGATTCTTTGAGCTTAAAGCAGGTCGTAGTATCGTATACAAAAAAAAGTGAGACGTTGACAAGTAGGCATGCAAGTTTGCTCGGGCCAAGTAAGGCACTATGAGAAAATAGGTTTTCCAAATGCCCTATAATTGACATGCGGCAATAACTCAGCTTATTCAATCGCTAGCGTGCTAGGCGACGGCGACACGCGAGCAAAATGTTTTCTAACTTTATTTAATTATACTCATTTGAATTTAAAGCACTCGAGTATCGGTGACACTTTGAGTTTTGTTTTGTTAATTCTTTGTGAAGTTTTATGGTCATATCTACATAATTTAAACAATAATCAGTAGGTATTTAGGTATCGTAAACAAAAACAACATACCTATTAGATATATGTATATAGTTTTATTCAAAGTATCGACCGAGAGTTAAATAAAGTTTAAAAAGCACAAAGTTTTTGAAACTATTGCAGAATAAATTCATTAAAGTACTCACTTTACCCTTCTTCCTTGTAAGTTAAATTAGTTCTTTTGAATGTGTAAACTAGTGGGAAACACTGGTATGAGTTTCTTCAGTTACCTTATAACCATCAGCACCGAGTTTGCCTCAAAGTGTGAACTTGGAAGTAGTTCTTGAAAGAAATATATTTTATCGTTTCATAGCCATATTATTAAAAGATAGATCAAAACAAAAATCTATTGATTTTCATTCCCACTTAGCAACAGTCAAACAACAAATGCCAAAGCAATTACAGAATTCCTTACAAGGTATATCGATCAACAACCAGAATTAAAACAGAAAGAGCTATTACATAATAGAGTCATCAGCCATCATTAAAACATAACATTTCGTTTCCCCTAATGTGCGCTCCGTGGTTTCCAAATCAGATAAGGCTAGATCACGAGCGTTGGAAACGAAGGGCTGATCCTGCAATTATAAAGGAATTAGCCCAAAAACTGCGCCTTCAATGGACACAAATTGATATAATAAAAAGTGGCTCGGTTATCGTGGCGCGGAAGTTACAGGGTTGGCACTTGGCGCCATACAAACATTTATTCTTTCTTTTTCAGTTTCCAAACTCACGTCATCACATTACTGTAGTAAAAACCAAATGGTAAAATGGTAGGTAAAAGTTTTACTGAGAAATTGCTGTAAAACAAAACGTCACAGATGTGAAGTTCACACAAAGTGTGAAGAAAATTGTCAAACAACCATAGATATAACTTTCATACACATGTTCCTAGAAATGGAAATATAGGGAAATATTTCCCGTAATATTGGCAATATTCTGGTAAATTTGGAATATTTCGAACGGCACATGGCACATCTCTACTCTCTACTCGGCGCTAACTCCGTCTATTGGTTATTAAATTAATAGGTTATTAATTATTTATATGTATATAATTGTCGACCTCCGTGGCGTAGTGGTCACCATGCTAGTCTGCCACCCAGAGGTTCCGGGTTCAATCCCCAGTCAGTGCAAGTTGGAAAATGGCCTTTTTAAAATTGTCCTGGGTCTTGGATACTTATCTATATATGTATTTATTATAAATAGTATCGTTGAGTTAGTATCCCATAACACAAGCCTCGAACTTACTTTTTGGCTAGCTCAATCGGTGTAATTTATCCTAATTTATTTATTTACTAGCTCCCCATGGGAATTTCGGATTAAAACTATCCTATGTCCTTCCCTGGGTATCTTACTATATCCATATTAAATTTCATCTTAATAGGTTCGGTGGTTAAAGCGTGAAGTGGTAACAAACAAACAAACGAATATACAAACTTATAACTCAAGCTCTACCCAATGATATTAATAAGACTTTTAACGGGAACTCCGAAGAGGCCTGGGAGCACCTACTAACTTTCGCTTACAGGGTTCTACATATTTCCAAGGAAAACTCGTCTGGCAGTCAAAATTTAACAAGTAAAATTAAACAAAATTGTAACAACCACAATTCATTGATATCTTTAGATTATACAATTCCGAAACCAAATCAGAAAAATTTGGCCCAATATGTAGAATCCAAAATTAGCGAGGGGGATATAAAAGGAGCTGCAAGAATACTTTTCTCAGACGATGCAGTTGCCTCCAACACACCAGACACCCTTGCCGCCCTGCAGGAAAAACATCCACGTTGTGCAGTACCTCATCTTCTGATCTGATCCTCCCTCCAACACCGATTTATCTCTACAAGTCACTGAACAACAGGTATTTGGAGCGGTGATGTCCTTTAGAAGTGGCTCAGCCGGCGGCCTAGATGGGCTCTCACCACAACACCTCAAAGACTTACTAAGCGGTGACAGCACGGACGCCGGCAGGACGCTTCTGAGGGAACTCACTGCTCTTGTTAATTTAATGTTACTAGGGAAAGTCAACGAGAATGTAACAACGACATTATACGGTGCCAATTAATGTGCCTTGAAAAAAAAAGATGGCGGCATCAGACCGATCGCTGTAGGTGCGACCTACCGTCGCCTTACGGCCAAAATTTGCTGCAGGGCTGTTGCAGTCACCCTTGGAAACTATTTCCAACCACTTCAATTAGGTTTTGGTTCTAAGGGTGGCTGTGAGGCCGCTGTTCATTCTCTGCGGACTTTCCTTACAGTAGAAAAACCAGAGGTACTGCTCAAGGTTGATATAAAGAATGCTTTCAATTCGGTAAACCGTGGCGCCATGTTGACACAAGTTAAAGATAAAATACCGTTAGTATACAACTTTCTTTGGCAATGCTACAGTCAAAATTCCAAATTAATTTACCAAAACCACTTACTTTCCTCTGAAGTAGGGTGTCAACAAGGCGACCCTCTTGGTCCGGTTATTTTCAGTCTGGCTATTCATCCAGTAATACAAAAGCTAAATTCCAAATTTAACGCCTGGTTCCTTAATGATGGATCCTTATCAGGAAACGCTAGTTCAGTTTTGACCGATTTACAGACCATAAAAAAAGAAATGGAAAAAATAGGCCATCAATTAAATTTTTCAAAATGTGAACTTTATATCAACGAAGAAATTTCTCTTTTAGACAAAATTAAAACAATAACCAATTTTAATTCTCTTGCCCCAAACATCAAAATTATTGACAAAATATCACTTCGTCTTTTGGGTTCCCCTGTTTTTGAAGAGTCATTTCCAAATTTCATTGAAGAAAAAATTCATAAGTTTAAATCTTCTTCCGACTGCCTTTCAACCATTCACACTCATTTCGCTTTTACCATTTTAAAACATTGTCTTTTTGTGCCAAATTTTACATACAGTCTTCGGTGTAGCCACTTCTGGAAGTACCCGGACCTACTTTCAAAAATGGATAATATCATTAAAAATTCACTCTCACTCCTTTTGAATATAGATTTGAATCATCAAACTATTTGGGATCAGGCCTCCTTACCAATCAGGTTAGGGGGGCTTGGAATTCGCAAAATTTCTAGTGTAGCTTTACCTGCCTTTCTGTCCTCTGTCCACAGCATTCAAGATCTTTTTATAAAAATTTTAGAGCAGCCTTCCTACGAAATTTTAAATTTATCAGAGGCCAGAAACACATGGTCAGATTTAATTCCAAATTCGAAATTTTCAGATCATCCCGCTTCGCAGAGGCAGTGGGACGAGCCGCTTTGCAGGCTTGTTCAGAGTAACCTAATTGAATCATCTGTCAACAATTCTGTTGAGCGCGCTCGTCTTCTTGCTGCTGCCGCATGGGAGTCTGGCTTGTGGTTACGTACACTACCATCTTTTAATTAAGGAACATTTTTAGATAATAATACCTTCCGCATAGCGTCATGCCTTCGCCTTGGTGCCGTTACCAACGCACCGCATCGTTGCCTCTGCGGAAATACCGTCGATCGGCTAGGCCACCACGGACTATCTTGCCCCAGGAGCGCGGGCCGCATAGCCCGTCATGCCAGCCTTAACAATATCATCCATCGTGCTCTTGTCACCATTCAGATGCCAGCAGTTTTAGAACCAATAGGTTTGGCGCGGAATGATGGCAAGATACCGGATGGTATGACCCTTGTGCCCTGGAGGTTGGGAAGACCGCTGGTGTGGGACGCCACATGTGTCGACACTCTTGCGCCTTCCCATCTTCATGGCACAAGTGGAAAGGCTGGCATTGCTGCAGCTACCGCTGAATCCCTCAAACGGCGCAAGTATGCATGCCTTGGAGAGGCATACATATTTGAGCCGTTCGGGGTTGAAACTTAGGGTCCGTGGGGGCCTTCTGCACATAGTTTATTTAATTTTATAGGTAAAAAGCTGGTCGAGGTTTCAGGTGACCAGGGGGCTGGTAATTACTTCGCTCAAAGAATAAGCATTGCCATACAACGTGGCAATGCTGCCAGCCTTCTGGGCACTCTTCCGCAGAGGAAGGATTAAGAGATATTTTTTATTTGTAATTGTATAAGTTTATAAGTAATTTATTTTTAGTATTTAAGTTTATTTTAGTTTAATTAAGTTTAATTTTTAATTGTAATTATTGTTAGTTAGTTTAGTTTATTGTATTGTAATAAAGTATATCTGCGGTATTATATACAAACTTACTGTCGCATTTATAATATTAGGATTTGTAAAAAGTAAAACCTAGTGCCAGCCCTACCCAAGTAGGCCTTAAGGTGTCGCCCAATAATTAAGTGATTACGTTAGGAACGCGTGTCGGTCGATTTGTATCACTGAGTCGAGCGCGAGCCTTGTGCAATGGCTGCTAATTCCAGCGGCACATAACTGCCCATTTGAGAAAGTAGGGTGTTAGATAGATTTAACCCATTCGTGGACAGGTCGTAACCGTAAGGGCCAGGTTCTTTAAGCTGTGTCCTAAGCAACGCACTGTTTAATAAACTATAAAGTATTGTTACATAATGTAATGAAAATCTCGAAAACAAGTTAGTACCTATCTAAACGAATCCCGAAAACGAAACAAGTGTTCACAAGCATACTACATTTTTGAAAGACCTATTCAACGATACTCAACACGATGGGTTAGTCAAGAAACAAAAATTACCTACTTCCACTCTATATGTATGGGAACTATCCAAAAAAATATTTTTACAGATTTTATTTTACCTCTTTTTCGGCATAATTAATATTCATACCCATAGTAAATTACAGCTTTTTAGTACTTATAGTCTCTTAGTAAAACCGCAGATGGATACACAGACAGACAGACCGACACGGCAAAACTATAAGGGTTCCTTGTTTACTACGGAACCCTAAAAATCACACCTTAGCAAAAGTTAAAGTGAGTAACCCGTTAACTCATTTTAATTATAAGCAAAAGTTGTTAAGCCGGGTGAGCATTTTTGTCTACGCGTCAAAAGTCATAGGCATATAGCTAGTTAATAATAAATCTTGCATATTATGTCGTTACTATCGTACCGATTAATTTATAATTATTTCCAATCATGAGATCACAAAATACATTAATTTGAAATGACTGTATCGTTGCATTATTAAAATAATTTGAACAAATGGTCAAGAATATACTTAACATTTAGGCAGGGTTCCGCACCAATTATCTCATAAAATGAAAAGTCGATGGTCGACAAGAAAATGTGATTTGCCTTGTTTGTTTAAATATTCTTGTTTATATCCTGCTTTTCAGGGAAGGTGGAAGGCCACCTTGTGTCACCTTTAGGTTTTCTTATTCCATTGAATTAAAAAAATACTTAACTTTTCTAAGTTTTACATAGTTTATGTTTCTTAAAACATTATGGTATTTTTTTTCTACTTTCTTTAATTTTGTATATGTATAGAGAGAGATTACCTACTATATTTTATTTTAATGTCAGTATATTCGTTTAATATAGCTATAGGCACAGTCCTGAGTTTCTTATGGGGTGCTTTCATATTAAGCAAATTGGGTTTGCGTAACTTACAAAATCAAGAAAATTTGAAGATACATAACTACAATTTTGCAAATGTTATTCGTCTAAGTAAAAGAAAACACTCACCTCGAAAAAAAACACTCGAAAAAAGCAAAACCAAACATGATTTCAATAATTACCTATAAAAAATCACGTTTGTTGGATGGGAATCCCATTAAATGTTTATTTTATTATGTTTTTAGTAGAAATACAGCATCAGTGAAAATTTCTACTGTGTGCTATCATGGTTCATGAAGTACAGCCTGGTGACGAACACATACGGACAGACAGACGGATGGACAAACAGACGAACGGAGAGTGGAGTCTTGGTAATAGGGTCCCGTTTTTTGGGTACGGAACCCTTAAATGAAAGGAAAGGGTTCTATTTTGGCCAAATGGACATAGCGAATGGTTCTGATTTCCCTGTTAAGTTTTAGATCCCTAAAACCTTACACACAGACATATATTAATAGCATTCCAAGTCGGAAAGATAAATGTGTAACGATAAAGCGCCTAAATGAAAACCGGCAAGGAATTGAATCATTTGGAAGCGAACGGTTTCATTTGCATATGCCGTAATTAGTTGTAATTCATGCTTTTTGGTTCTCGTATAGGAGAGCGTCGTTATGCCCTCGTTTCTATAGTTTGTTACACTAGATAACTTTGAAATGTAATTTTAAAATTGTTTCTGTCCTAATCATTTTGGGTGAAAGTATTGTACATATTTTAAGTAAGTTTAAGTTTATTTTGTGTGATTTCATAACCGTGTCATTTTCCGTAGAGTAGAATAGGGCCACTCCAAGTCCTCCCGTGGATGTTGTAGAAGGCGACTAGAGAATACAACCTAAACAAAGCTTTTAAACATCAATGAGACCTCTCCAACCCGTCTGGCCAGCGAGGAGAGTGTAGGCCAAAGTTTTCTGGCTGGTTTGGTAGTACAGAGAGGGTCATGCTCTTGCAGTGGAGAAAAAAAGACCTGATGAAGAGGTTTATTTAAGTGGAAATTGAAGAAACGACCTGTGACATTAAGTACCTTTTAAGGGCACAGATAAAGAGCGTAATATTTTAATTGGTGAGGCGCAGAAAATGTGTTGAATATTTTTTTCTGCATTCGGTTTCATAACGAAACGTATGTTTGTGCCACGCGACGACAGAAAATGAGTCACGAATTTCCATGCGACTAACAAATTAAAAATTACCCTAGTTATATGATGATGATGATATTCTGCAAATAATGAAATACCTAGAAATTCGCCGAAACGCGTCACGAATAGGTGTTTGCAAAAGTTATATCTGTTTCACGCCGCTCTGCCTCCCAAACTGTTTTGTGCGATAGAGAGAGTTGCAAGTCCTAGAGGCGATTGCCTATTTTTACCTTCTGAAATATTGTTTCGGGCGATAACGTATCCATCCCCCTAAACTTTAACTAAATGAGGCAATTTTGGTGTCATTCGATTTAGTACACCTTAATCTATGGCTGTACTTTTTTCATAATCGATTTAATTTAACTTAAATAAATCAAACGCTCGAGGTATTCTTCTACCAAAAAATATGGGTATTGAGAAGATAATAACTTTTGTCGTTAGCAATATTTCCAATATTTCAACAACATATCAAAATTTGCCTGTGTCGGGAGTGGGGAAAGTAAACGTTATCGCTTAATGTATGGAAATTTACAGCTACACTATCGTCTTAAAACTAGTTGCAATTAAGTTGTTTTGATCAGCGTACATTTATTGCAATATGGACGATAAATTAATTAAGCATATGGGAGACAGCACTTCACCTGTTGGTGTTCATTCGTTTTGTATTAATAAGTGGACAAGCAAGCCCGAGGCACTATTGTACGGTGTGTAAATACACGGTCGACCTTTGAAGGGACAACTCAGGCCATATGTATGAAGAACTTTTGCTGTAGGACCAATATTTATAAGGGAATGCATTTTTTGACATTTTCTTCGTTATCATCCGGTCGTCCAAATACTTTTTACGTACGATAAATTCGTAAGTTTCCAGATAATCTACGGATTTTGGCGGATGTTATGGTAATTCTGCATTGTAATAATTTGAATTTTTATTTGCTTTTGAGAAGTGCTTATCAGAAAAATTGTTTTGACAGTTACATAAAATTATTCAGGTGTAGCATGTTTTATATGAATCTTAGATAATGAAAAAAGTGGCTCCGTGGTGCAGTAGTTAGAGCGTTCGGCTCATACCCGGAGGTCGCGGGTTCGATTCCCGGCGGGGCAACCACTTTGTGTTGTTGTCCTAGTTTGGTTAGGACATTGCAGGCTGATCACCTGATTGTCTTATAAGTAAGATGATTTGTGATTCGGAGGGCACGTTAAGCCGTCGGTCCCGGTCATTGTCTTTGACATTGGTCGTTACCTAAAACCATGTCAGAGGCCTTTAAGGCGGTTTAAAAACTCTGACACTAGTGTTAGTCACTAACACACACGATAAGAACAAGAAGAAGAATGAAAAAAGTGACTAGAATTTTGATAATATTTATAATTACGGAATTTTTAACTAGGCTTATTTGTATAAAAAAACTTATATGGAAATAATTATATTGAAATAAGTATGCATTATATTTGAAACAACTTTAGTTCAAATTTGTACAAGCTTTAATCTTTTTTCATTACAACATATATCTGGATTTAATGTAGAAAAATTAAAACGAATTTTGATAAAAAAAATATATCCTTAACAGCTCAATACGTAGAGTTTGGAGGAAGTCAGGAAACTATATGGTGGCAATAGGAAAACGTTCTTCTTCTTCTTATATTTAAGAGCTGGGCTCTTGTCGGTGGAGTGCTTTAAAAACGTAAAAAAAAACGTTATAGGGCCTAAATTAGTTCCTACATAATACTCGTAACCTGACTAAACATGAGGATATTTGGTTGATTTTGTAAGTAATACACCGATGTAGAGTTCAGAATTTAATGCAATTCACACAAAATAATTTCTATGCGAAACAGAAAAAGTGATTATTTTTATTCTTACCCTCGTATTCATAAAAATTGATAAACATTCGCTAAACTTATTTTCATTAAAATGTGTTTCGTCATATCAGTCTTTCAAACTATGGGCTCTTAAAAATAGGTCAAGCAAAAGTTTATTACTTTTTATGATTATGTAAGGGTAATAAAAAAAGTCTAGTTTTTTAAATAGGATCTTACAACAGTTTTTTAGCAGCAAACCACTCCTCTGGGCAAGCACTTTTAGGTAGCTTCTTCGTCATGCATTCGTGGTACAATTTTCCATTGGCTGGATTATTCGGATCGACCTTTGCATGTAGCTTCTTTATTCCTCTGTAATACTGTCTATATTCGTAAGGATCGTCAAAATCAAAGTAATTCATACCAAACAATGGTACTTTTTCTTTGACATTTTCAGTTTGGAACGCATAGTCATCACCTACGTCTAGAAAATGAATTTGGTCAGCGTAGACGACCGCAAAGAGCAGAGAAGCGAGGAATAGAAACTTGTTCATTATGAAGAGAAGATTAAGGAATATCTTACTATAACTAAACAGCAAGCTCCTTTGAGATGTTCTTCAAGTTTTTGTTTTGGTATCTTTTGTTGTTATACAGGCATTGTCTTCTTTACTCTTTTATTAAATAAAAAACTGAATTACAATATTACTTTTGCTGACACTTATGCTGATACTTCTTCCAATTAGTACAGCTTTTCAGGTTTCATGGAGAAGAAGTGTGATCTTTTCTCGCTGTGATTTATATTTAATTTCAAAGGCGTAACAAATCTTAAGAAAATTCAATTAAAAAACTATTCTAATGTCAATGTTTTCCATAATTAATTTTTCTATTGCGGTGTTGACCCAAAGCATGACTAATACAACAACTTAATTACAAACTATTATAAAGCGAAACAGTTTAGGCAAATTTTTTAAAGACTTTCACTCTTACGAGCGTGTCATTCACGTGTAGAATTGTAGATATCAAAAGTAGAAAAATTAAGTTTACGCCTAACATTCGATCTTTGTGGCGAGTCCAATACCTCATCTATAAAATTGATGAATTATTTTCTATTTGGTTCAAACATCGAAATCACAAAAATATTTTTATTACCATATCTAGATGTAGATAATAGAGATATTATGTCACGCAGCTGTTTTGGCCGGCGTAACTACGTGGTCTCGATCGAAAATCATTTACGCAACTTTTTTATCTTATGACATACAGAAATTTGGATTATGTATATGGATAGAGGATTTTTTATACTGTACGACATTTTTTCCCAAAACCAATGAAAAGTCAGCGTGTATATGGTTATGCATGCAATCACTGATAAGATAAGCAAAGAATGACGCAATCATTTATAAAATAACTGCTTTTCGAGCTTGGTAGCAACTAGCTCTTCTTCCTATAAGCAAAAGGGATGTGGACTGGGTAAATAATATATTATTTTAATTAGTCCATCAAGTAGATAATCCAAAAATAAAGGACTCTTATTTTTTCGTTTATAAGGAAGAAGAGGATTTTTTCTTTTGGCAAAGTAGTAAAAATTCACAAAGATACAGCGCTTCGAAGTTTTGGAGGAAGGTCAACTTACGTCACCTTTGGTGAAAAATTGAAGCTGATAGTAATGTCACGCGAAATAAAATCAGAGAAATACATTTTAAAAACTATTCAATGAACCAGAATCTTAGTTCAGTTTTAGTTTTATTAATACTTATATTAAATTTTATTATAGGATATTTGTTAATGTTATTAAGGTTATTTATATGTTTATATGCAAATCATGTTCCAACGAAAGAAAGATATAAATTTTGCAAAAACCGTATTCCATCATGTTTTGACAGTAGGTTATTTTTCCAAATTACGAACTTCCGAATAAGGCACACATATAAAGATGCTTACACAAGGTTGCCGGCGCCGGCGCCGCGTGCTTGATTTTTGTATGCATTTTTATGGATGGACCTTTATACACGGCCACCGATCGCCGTTCGCCGTGGACGTGGCCACGTACCGTGTATAAGAGCTTATACACGTTTACTAAAGCGTACGGCTTAGCGCTTAGCGGCTAAAACTGCGAACAGCGGCGGCGTGATGTTTAGACGCTTTTAGACCGTTATACAACCGTT
Organism: Acrobasis consociella; assembly: GCA_963555685.1. Classification (NCBI taxonomy): domain Eukaryota; kingdom Metazoa; phylum Arthropoda; class Insecta; order Lepidoptera; family Pyralidae; genus Acrobasis; species Acrobasis consociella. The sequence goes on from OY743115.1 coordinate 5,178,538, forward strand.
ATACAGCCATTACGCCGCGGCGCGGGCGGTGTCCAAGCCGCGGCGGTTTCGTTTAAAAGGTTCGAATTATGTATATGGGCCCGCATATACATAATTCGAACCTTTTTTATATGCGCTGCTTTTATGTAACCGATATGTGCCCGCTTGCCGTGTGTTTTCCGGCAGAGTAGAATAGGGCTACTCTTAGTTCTGCCGTGGATATCGTAGAAGGCCACTTAGGGTATACAAGCTAAAGAAAGCTGCTGAAAGGCTCAGAATAAATACACACAAACACACATGCGTGCGGCGGTGCAGTGGTGAAAACCGCTGCCGCGACGGCGTAGTGTCTATACGCTCTTAGGGCTGATAAAATCCATGTTCGATATCTTAGGATGAAAAGAATAAAAGAAAAAAGTACATAACTTAACTAACATTTTATTAATTATCTATATCTATAACAAATATTGAAAAACATTAGTTTTCATTTCCCTTGTACAATCCTTCATTATCAAGCAAGGTTTGGTATTCATCGTCTAACAGATACCAATTCATTGAACATGCACTTTTGGGCAATATCTTACGCTTACAATCTCTGTATATATTCCCCGGGGGTGCCAATAAATATTTTTTGAAAGCTGAACGAGTTGCTATATAAAAAGGCAGTTCCCTTACATTCTTAAAATAACTTCTTGCTATAAATCTGTTGTAGGCTTGGCTATATGGCGATAAATTCTTGCAACTGCAGAAAAGTGGAGATAACTCATTGATGACGACCAAAAACAGTACAGTGGAGGCAAAACTTAAGCACTTAGATGTCATTGCAGAAGGTTGCATCTGATATTTTAGCAACTATTCGCTTAATAGCGAAATGCTCTTACAAACTTTTCTTGTAAAGTTCTTCATGGAGAATGGTGCTTATAAAATTAAACTTTTATCAAACTCCTGAATCAGAAAGTCAATGTTGTTTGTATGTGTTCAAAGTTTAGCCTCTCGCGTGGCACTGGCTTTAAGTTGATTAACAATTGAATTACACTACACCGATCAGAATTACGAGTTATATTGTTGTAATAATTATATGCAATTGAATAAAAAATAACATAAGGTTATTATAATAACATGTTTCAATAAATGTAAACATGAACGCATTAGAACATACTTAGACAATAATTAAATTTTGATAAACCTATTGAAAGGCGATAAGGAATAGGCACTCGTGCTGCAATACAACATGGGCAAGACTCCATTGGAGATGAGCGAGGATGTGTTATGTTTTAACCATAGCTATCTTTGTGTCAGATTTTTCGAGCTACCTAAAAGTATCTGACGCAGCTCAACGACTGCGTAGGTTGCGGTCTTAAACCACTAGATCACTCCTAACATCTGTCTCTCTCGTCATCAGGTATTTTGTCTCCACAGCAGGAGCACGAACCTCGGAACTACCAGAGCCATACTTGGCCAGAGCAGCCAGAGGACTTGGCCTACACTCTCCTCGCTAGCGAGACGGGTTGGAGAGGTCTCATTGATGTTTAAATAGCTTTGTTTAGCTTGTATTTCCTAAGTCGCCTTCTACGAGTCCACGACATTCACGTCAGGATATGAAGTGGCCCTTTTCTCCTCTGCCGGAAACTACACGGCTTGTCCCTGTCGGGCTGTCCGTGTGTACCTATATTAATATGTACGTTAGAGTTTGCGTGTGAATTTTGTACGAGCTTTTATATAATTTGGAATGTATGTACGTTTGTAGGATCAAATCTTGCAACAGCATTTTGAAGTAGTTATCCTCAACAGATTGAGTCGCAATTTTGCATACATAAGTAAATCGGATAACAATACAATATGTGTTGATCTTATGTTGAAGCTGGGAAGTATAGCCGTAGGAACTTAGAAATGGAACGACGAAAACCTAGCGTATTTAGGCATTGGGCTTATAGATATAACATCATGTATGTCTATGTATCTTGACAAGTTCTTTGGTCTCATATTACACAAAAATATTTTTATTTCCAAAAAACTCATTCCGTCTTATTATAAAACGAGGACTAACTTTGTTGCTAGTTTAAGCGCCGTATTCATTATCCAGCGCCGCTGTACAGCGGCTCAAGGTCGCTTTGCTGGATGTGCCTATTCACACATCCAGCAAAGCCTCCAGCAAGGCAGTGTTGCCATTAGTCACACATTTTGCGAGCCAGTGTTGCCCTCTTTTGTTGTTGTTGTCTGTTGACAGTTCTAACCTGATGCTATGAAACTCAGTGAAACCCAGTGGACTCGCTTTGATAGATTTTCCGCCAGAAGCTCCTAGCAATCAAAGGATGTCTACACCGACTTTGGTTGAAACTAGAGGATTAGGAACAGAGAAACGAAGGAATAAAAATAGGCTTATAAAGACTAGTATCCAGAGCCGCAAAATATTAAAAAAGAATCTGCTGTATAGCAAATTTATTTACGTATCCAGAGCCGTAAAAACATGATTTAAAAAAAGTCTGCTGTACAGCAAGCGTATTCACGGTCTATCTGCCCGACGGTCGCGGTGGTGGGGGTGCTTGCTGGACGCAAAATCGATCCAGCAGATCCAGCAAGCAATTAATAATAATAACCGACGTGAAGTTGCTTGCTGGACGTGCTGGATCCAGCAAGCACCCCCACCACCGCGACCGTCGGGCAGATAGACCGTGAATACGCTTGCTGTACAGCAGACTTTTTTTTAAATCATGTTTTTACTGGATACTAGTCTTTTTAAGCCTCTTTTTATTTCTTCATTTCTCTATTCCTAGGCCTCTAGTTTCAATCAAAGTTGGTGTAGACATCCTTTGATTGCTAGGAGCTTCTGGCGGAAAATCTATCAAAGCGAGTCCACTGGGTTTCACTGAGTTTCATAGCATCAGGTTAGAACTGTCAACAGACAACAACAACAAAAGAGGGCAACACTGGCTCGCAAAATGTGTGACTAATGGCAACACTGCCTTGCTGGATGCTTTGCTGGATGTGTGAATAGGCACATCCAGCAAAGCGACCTTGAGCCGCTGTACAGCGGCGCTGGATAATGAATACGACGCTTTAAACAATTATCCGCCCTAATCGAGTTGACATTTAGCAAAGTAAAACTAAATCATCGGTCAATGTCAACTTAATTTTGGTGGATAATGGTTTAAACTTAGTAACAAAGCTAGTCCTGTTTTTATAATAGTCTAGGTTTACATGCACTGTACTAATTGAAATATATTTTTGCTGAATGAGTCTGACTCAAAATAAGCAATTAATAAAGGTCTGCTTTGATTAGTTATGCTGGAGTTAGGTAATTGATCCATTAAGTATAACAACGTTTAATAGTTTGTACGAGTTTAGACTGGTTTAAAGATGGCAGTTCGCTATCAAATTCAGAGTGTTTGTGTAAAAAGTTTTTCGTAAAATATCCTAAAAGCATCTTGCAGGTTTATTGAGAAAAAGGAAATGAGTACACATACAGATAAATAAAACTTAACTAAGCTAAAAAATAAAACGTACTATAAAAAGAAACCTATTGGTAATTAAATTTAAAAAAAAATGTTCTCTTGCCTATGCAGCATGGTAGCTAGAACGCTGGTTGAGTTCCCTCGCTGGATAGCAATTCTGATCCGTTGTGCGAAAAACAACCCTGAAGTAAATTATTTTTCTAATAAGTATATGTCTCCTTCGAAGAAGTCATTACTATCAATTGTTTTTTTTTACCATAAAAATCTGTATCGTAAAAGAAAAAAAATGATTACAACATCATTTTGTTAGAAAAAAAGTGATATAAAGTGATACTATTTTTAAATTATGATTTTGTGGTCATAAAGTAAGTCAATATTAAATCGTTACATAATAAAGTTTATAATTTTACGATATGATATTATGAATGTAGGCCACTTTAAATCTGTCGTTCTGAAAGACCTTGGGGAGGCCTAGGTACAGTGCACTTCTTGTGGCTAATGATATAGATTTAGTAAACTGATGATGATGATATAGATTTAGTGAAACTTAATATTATATTGTTAATAAATAAGTTGCATATTTCGAAAATCTTATGGTATAAAAAAATTACTTCGATATAAATCTAACATTATTATCGATACAACCTACTTATATAAAAAACAATGATTTTTATGTTAGTATTTTCTTATCCTTATGCATTCCGGGTTGCATTATTAAGCGTATCTTTATATGTCATTAAAATCCTGCTTTGCACGGGTCTTTTTTTATCAAAATCCTTCGGAAAAAATATGCATGTTAGTGAAAATCATCAATTCTAACGATTACAGACGGATAGACAGATGTTGGTAGGTGTCTCGGTACTTCATTTTTATAATATGTACATATATGTATTACAAAAAGCCTAAGACATGTTTAATTTTAAACTGATTTTTATAATCATAAGTCTTTTTAGGGTTCCGTCTGTCCGTCCGTATGTCACAGCCACTTTTTTCCGAAACTATAAGAACTATACTGTTAAAACTTGGTAAGTAGATGTATTATGTGAACCGCATTAAGGTTTTGACACATAAATAGAAAAAAAAACAATAAATTTTAGGGGTTTCCCATACTTAGAACTGAAACTCAAAAAATTATTTTTCATCAAACCCATACGTGTGGGATATCTATGGATAGGTCTTTAAAAATGATATGGAGGTTTTTAATATCATTTTTTTCTAAACCGAATACTTTGCGCGAGAGACACTTCCAAAGTGGAAAAAAGTGTGTCCCCCCCCACGTAACTTCTCTAATAAGAGAATGATAAAACTAAAAAAAATATATGATGTTCATTACCATAAAAACTACCAGCAAAAATTAGTTTGAACGAGATCTAGTAAGTAGTTTTTTTTTAATACGTCATAAATCATAAACGGCAATTTACCTTTCATTCAATCAACTCAAATATAAAAATTTAAAAAAACATACTACAAGACTTTTATATTATGTTATTTGCTATTACGGAACCCTTCATGGGCGAGTCCGACTCGCACTTGGCACCTTTTTTTTGTAAAATATATTTGGGTGGAAAAAAAAGAAAAACTTCTATTATGAAAAAAACCTACATTGTTTTAATTACAGAATAATCGGCATACAAGGTATTGACACAAATCCATTATTTATGGCTACATGTAAATAATAATTAAAATATGTTTACCTAATAGATACCTATTTCCTTATCAAATTAATTACGTTACCACAGTATAAAACACAATAGTCTTAGAAGTGATAACACTTTGTGTAGTGAAGTTTAGGCCACAGTCTCGTGAAAAAAAAAGAAAAAAAAACCAAAAAAACGCAAAGAAATTAACAAAAATTTTTTGAAAACCCAATTTGCCGCATCCGAAATCTCGTTGTTCAGAAACGGATTGCTGGAATAGTAACTTGCCACCTTCAGCTATGACCTCCAAGTGTTTACTGCTCTTTACTCTCCTATGTGTGCTGGTTTCCATCTCAGCAACTCAACAACAGTTTGGTTCTGATTATTATGACGCGCTCTTCAGAGAATCTTCAGAGTATCTTGACCAAGACGCCGAGGTGCCGCTAAAACGTGTTCCAGAACTGCTTCCAAAATACAGAACGGGAGGAATGTACTTCTTCGATTGTGTGACGAATAGACTTCCAAGAAAATTCTGCAAGGAAAGCGGCTTTCGCTTTGACGTTTACTCAACTTCGCAGGGCTACGATGTCAGAAATAACAGATATCCATATTATCAATGAATCCTAATTAACCAAGACATCGATAAATTAGGGTTTATCCAACTATTGATTATATACCTATTTAATATTTTCACAGGCAAGTAAGATTCCTCTTTGTAAAAATTCATTCAACCTTGTGTCAGAACTCTTTATAAGTGCTGGTAAAAAAGTATATAACTTCTAAAATGGCTGCATTATTGAAAAATCCCACTTCTTTTCCACAAAAATTAAATCCTCTTCTGTGACTCCTTATTTCATCAATTAAATATTTTGTTGTTGTCTGCCGTGTGGTTTCCGGCAGAGTAGAATAGAGCCACTCCAAGTCCTCCCGCGGATGTCGTAGAAGACGACTTAGGAAATACAAGCTAAACAAAGCTTACAAACATCAATGAGATCTCTCCAACCCGTCTGGCCACCGAGGAGAGTGTAGGCCAAGTACTGTAGCTGCTTTGGCCTGGTAGTACAGATAGGGTCGTGCTGCTGCAGTAGAGACAAAAATACCTGATGATGATGTTGATGATGACATATTTTGTCCTTGGTTTTCCTTTAGTTTTAATGCAACAGGCTGACACCTAAGTATCTCTATAAATATCTCTCGAATATATCACTATAAATATTCAATGTTGTATTCAGGTACATAGTCTCAGCTAGGGCCAACTAGGATTCTAGGAAATCTAGGTAATTTTATTAAGAGACCACAGTTATGGAAGGCGCTGGATGCAAGCCGCTCAAGATCAGTCATTTTGGAAATCTTCAGGAGAGGCCTATGTCCAGCAGTGGACGTTATGCGGCTGAAACGATGATGATGATGACCATAGTTATGAAGTGACGCGCTCACACTTGGCCTGAGATGACAATGCAAGAAACTGAACTGTGCACAGTGCAAGCAACTTTGTTTTGATTTTCGTGTGTGTAAGCGAACACTGGTGTCAGATCTTTCAAGCTGCCTGAAGGCATCTGACATAGTTTGACGACCACTATACAATGATGATAGCCGGGACCAACGGCTTTACCTTGCCTTCCGAAACACGGAGAGAGCTCTAGAATTATGTATACTACTTGTGATCACCCATCCAAGTGTAGACAATGCCCGGTGTCGCTTAACGTGCGAAAGTGCGTACCTACGTCCTACTCCCTCCGGGCCATCGAGTTACTTATTATACTTACAGACGAGCGAATGTTCCAGGGACACTAGACGGCTACGAACTATTGCTGGCATACCTACGGTCGCCCATTTGTATAAGCACTGACTGAAAAATTTTGCTAACAAACATAATTGAGAGGACTGCCTAGTAAGCAAAATTGCTTGTGCCAGACCTTTCTTAACTTACATTAATAAACTACATTTCAGAATAGAAGAGTATTTTTAAACTGAATAGTTTAATAAAATCTAGAAAATACACTCTTTTATGGACAAAATTCTTGTCACTTATTCTGTGGTGTTTTACATACCTACACATTAAATTAAGCTTACCATCCTCATTTGAGCCTAACATCCGTGCTTCAAAAGGCACGCTAAGCCATTGGTCCCGGCTGACATCACGATATGTCAGTCGTCAAGTTATGTTATTTTTTTAGGCAGCTCGAAAAATCTGACACCATATTTGGTCACATACGAAAGATATGATGAGAAAAGTGCGGAGTTCTGTCTACCTTTAGGGTTTAAATTGTATCTGTTTCTTGACTTATTAGCCAAACTTTACGTGTGGTTAAAAAGTGCACGTTTATGGCGATATAAACCCACATAAGTATTGGAACATTCATTACGTGTTCGGAACAAATGTCACGCGCAGAGCGTGGTAAAGCAGCCATTATCCGGGTATCCGGTGTCAAAGCGGGCTCAACCGCGCCGGAACATTTGCCGGAAAATTTTTCGAGCATTCAAATTTATTTACGTATTAATGACTTAATTCTGCGTTCAACTGACGGTATGGCTTTACTACTTTAAGTATTATTAACGTGTGTAAATTTAACCTACATGATAAGTGTGTTGTGACGCTTGAAGTTTTGGGAGTCTATTGACAGTTCGGGGTTTATATAGGTGACATTTTTATTAAGAGTCATGCAAATTTTGGAGCAAGTTCAGTTGTGTGTGCTGTTTTTCGTGATCTACTTTCTAAAACAAGTGCCCCTATGTCTAATATACTGTTTCTTGTTATTTTTTAATAAGTAATATTGTAATTTATTTTAGGTGTAATATATTTTTATTAATTTAATTTAGGTAGGAATTTTTTTTTAACTTAAATTCAAACTATACAAACTTATTAAAATTTAAATTAAAACTAAAATTAAAACTAAAAATTACAAATTATGTAATCCCACTAAAATATTACCCCTCGGCAACGTGGCCAAAAGGCTGGCAGCATTGCCACGTTGTATGGCAATGCTGATTCTTTGAGCCAGATAGTTACCAGCCCTTTGGTCATGGGATACCTCGAATAAACGTTTAGAAATAATATGAAATAAACTATGGGCGGAAGGACCCACGAACCAAAAGTCTCTACCCCAAAAGGCTTAAATATGTAGTTTTCTCCAATGTCTACATATTTGCGCCTTTTAAGGTTCTCTGCTGCGGCAGCTGCTGCGCCGGCCTTTGACTTGGTGACCTGAAGATGGGACGGTGCGAGGGTGTCCACACAAGTAGCGTCCCAGACCAAGGGCCGTCCCAATCTCCAAGGCACCAAGGTCATTCCGTCCGGCCTCTTGCCGTCATCCCTGGCCAGAACATTGGGTTCTAGGGCCGCCGGGATATTGATAGTGGCGAGAGAACGGAGGATAATATTATTAAGGGCTGCATGGCACCCTAAACGGCCGGCACTCCTGGTGCAGGAAAGTCCGTGGAGTCCAAGGCCATCGACGGTATCCCCGCAGGGGCAGGGATGTGGGACTACACATGTAGCGCCTACCCGCAGCGCAGTTGCCACGCGGAACGCATCGTTATGCAGGTAGGTGATTTATTTTTTAGTTAAATAATAATTGTGTCCTGTATTTATTTATTTTCTGGCAAATAAACTTGTTTTTGTATTTTTTGTTTATATTATAGTGTAATAATGTTCATTCGTATATGTATTGTTTTAAAAATCGATATATTTAAAATTCGTCCTCATACAAAATTCATTTGGCCGAGCGCTGAAAAAAGTTCAGTATTCATACCGTACTTGCTCAAAAAATTGGCATGGCTAGTGGTTACAAAGTCACCTGTATATGATTGTCTGATGGTAAATAAATATAGTATTTTGGATCGAAATATCTTGGGCGCAGTTTTTCAAGACAAATCAAACGAGTCCTACTCAATGAGGTTAAGTTGTTTTATAACTTCCACCTTTTTACGAGTTCCGTTGAATATCTCCCGGGTCCATCATCAGAGCAGCTCATTGACTTCATAATATTGTATTGTCATTTGACTTACAAAAGTATGCATTTCAGCTAAATCGGTTGAGGATTGCTGGTTGAACCTCAACCTCCGTGGTATAGTGGTTAGAGCGTTCGGCTCATACCCGGAGGTCGCGGGTTCGATTCCCGGCGGGGGCAACGACTTTGTGTTGTTGTCCTGGTTTGGTTAGGACATTGCAGGCTGATCACCTGATTGTCTGATAAGTAAGATGATCCGTGCTTCGGAGGGCACGTTAAGACGTCGGTCCCGGTCACTGTCTTTGACATTGGTCGTTACCTTAAAACCATGTCAGAGGCCTTTAAGGCGGTTTAAAAACTCTGACACTAGTGTTAGCCACTAACACACTCGATAAGAAGAAGAAGGTTGGAAATTGAGTTGCAAGATTTGACCTAAACAAACATTCATATATACATACTTATAAGATGCATTGCAGGTAATAAAAACTTATAAAAATAGAGGGAGGTTTTTGCCCAGCAGTGAGAAACGTGATGGCTGGAAATGAAAAACTTTGTTAAGATAAATAAAAACTACACAACTTCTTAGGTATTACTTTTTATTTTTGGTTGGCTAAGTGACACGTTGATATAAATATAATAAACTAAATAGGTACCTTATGTATCTATTCATCATCATCATCCTCAGGTCTTTTTATCTGTCTCCACTACAGGAGCACGACCCTCTCTGTACTATTAAAGCCATATTTGGCCAGAGCAGCCAGAGGATTTGGTCTACACTCTTCACGCTGGCCAGACGGGTTGGAGAGGTCCTATTGATGTTTATAAGCTTTTTTAAGCTTTTATTTCCTAAGTCGCCTTCTACGACATCCACAGAAAGACTTGGAGTGGTCCTATTCTACTCTGCCGGAAACCACACGGCTTAAGTATCTAGTATTTTTATTTAAATGAAAAGCTTTTTCGGGCATGCACTTAATGGCAATTTGTGAGTGATGCACTCACAATAATGTTGTCTTTTGGACATTTTCTGTACATTTAAAAGTACGTTTTTATGTAGCCCTTGCCTTTTTTTGGAAAAATGCCTTCTGTCAAAGAAACCAGCATTATTTAAATAGTCAACCCCCACTAATGGTACCACTTCAGGAAAATCTTCATAATCAGAACAGTCGTATTTGTATCTAGTTGATTTAGCATTGACTAGCATAAGCAACGCAAAAGCCAGCAAAAAATGTGTGGGGGTCATCGCAGATGGTGGCAAATGATTTGCTCTTCCCCTGTCTCTTCCTTCGTAAAAACTTGTAAGTTTGTGATGTTTCTCAATCAAAGCCTTAACGTTTCTAGGATTTTTGAAGAAAAAATATTGTTTAATTCACTTAATGTTTTAGATTAGTTCAGAACGTACGGTGTCAACTATAGAATTTACTTTAATTTACAGTAAAACTTATTTTCCGACTTATTGTTACTAAAAATATGTTTACGTGGTACTTTAAATTCTATTTTATAAAGACATATTTAAATACACATTACGTACGTATAAACAACTTCACTGTACAAGTAACCATAGTAAGAGCAACACAGTATGGTAATAAAAAGTAGTTTGTTTTTGATAAAAGTTACAACCATTCTTAATTGGATTTTGCAATGTAACTCATATTTTCAATTTAACGTATAGTACGTTGGATAATTTGAAAAGCATGTCTGCACTATCGAAACATGCGTGCTCATTGCAAGTAGGTACGAGTGACGTTATCCATGCATTTTATTAAACTGTTTGCCCGAACTGAGAAATCGCGAACCTTATATCTCTGCAAACACTTGACCGATTTGGCTCATATTCTTAATTTAAGAATCTTTTGATTACTTCTACACACCTATCAAATTTTATGACGCTTATATCAATACTTCTCGAGATATCGTGAAAAACATAAATACCTACCTTCAAACGCCCGATAGTTCAGGTAGACTAGGAGAAGTTCGCTTGCTCGTTTAAAAAGTTACTTCTATCCATACTTATTATAAAATGAAGTCCCCCAGTACGTTTTCCTATTAATCCATCTATACTCGTTAAATTTTATGTTACTTAGCCGATTTCAACGCGGTTTTAACGTATATGCAGACAATTTTTTGCGACAGTCTACATGTATAATACATATCCGTGCAAAGCATGGTAGGTCTATTTAAATTGAAATCACATAAATGTTTAACTATTTGTGTTTAGATAGATACTAATATAATATTATATAATATATAAATATGCTTAGATTTAAACACTTTTAAAGTGTTTTCTTGTAAAGAGAACTTTGCGTGTAAAACGTTACTTAGGAATTATTTGTAAGATTTTTCATTTGCCATCTTCTGCGATGACCTGGTGATTTACTTTTAAGGTGAATGCACTATATAGATATTCTTTGTGTCCATAGAGTAGATTTGTCGATTTTAGCAAGTTGTGGTCCACAGTCTTTGCGTACCCCACCTGTGGGAAAAAGGCTTGATGGTATTTATGCACGTATGTCAATTCTTTCCTGCGGGTTCCGTTTTGATGGTGTTTTGGTGCGGATTGACACTGTATGCGTGTGCATTAGGATTGGCAGATCGCCTTGTCGTTTTACTTAATATTCAATCAAAGACACGATTAAATATATAAAACTACATCCTGAAAACCTTTCTTTCTAAATCCTAATTTTCATGCTGATAATATCAAGGGTTTGAAAGAAAATAAACTATGTACAGTTTTGTGTTTAATTGTGTTATATTTCGATTCAATAAATTACTCACATAACATACCTTTTTACATCTTACACAACGTGATTATCAATTTACAAAATATTTCACCTCCATTCATATAAATTATCTTAATTATTTTGTACCTAATATAACTTCAGCCTACATACATTTACAAATAAGTAAAAGGGGAAACAAAAATATGAGACACAGTACTTGCATTTTAAAAGCTTCTGAAGTAAATAATAAATAAATATGAAATCATTCTTTATTTAAAAAAATCAAGTAAAATTTTTGATGTGTGTATTAAAATACCAATAATTAAACTATGAATGCTCCTTAAGTCTCTTTGGGCTCTTTACATTAGCAACGCAAAGCGCTCATTCATCATCTAATTGCATAAATTAGTTGTACTTTTCCTTTTTATTTTAAGGTAAAATGTATTTAAAAAAGAAAAGCTTAATATAAAAATTTAAAAAATCGCTGAGTTGTGGAAATTGCCGCTTATAAAGTATTTCTTTTAAAGGGTCTTTTTAAACTAGTGAGAAATATATCAGATTCCACATATAATATGTAAAAATTTTTTGGATATAAAATAAATTGGAATTTCTCGTAAGTATACATACTTATTAGGTTTTAATTTGAACAAGCGTGACTCTAGAGTCCCGTAAAGCCCGTGAATATGTGAACTGGTCAGACAAGCAGCAGATGAGAGATTCATAGCCCTTTTCCAAATGATAAAGATACACAATTATATTATATATTCGATAAGAAATTAACTTTAAAAATGAATAAATCAAATATCAGAGATCATAGTTAAATGTTAGATATAAATAACCGTTTTTATTTTGATTGTTTATTTGTAAAAGAGATCTAAAATGCGATAAAGTAAACGCGTCATAATATAACTGATGTTATTTAGCTAAGAAATTACAATTTGTATAAACAAAGATCAAAATTAAGTTTCATATTATTAATAATGCTTATGAAAGTTGGTCAAATTGTCTAAATGCAACTAGGTAGGTAATTATACACTTACAATTTTAAAATACGCGCGAAATATTTTTTTATGTGCACATTTGGCTATCCGTATACAATTTTGAAACAAGAAATTGATTCACATATCTAAGTGCTACGATGTCGTTTGTACCTAATAGATATTGTTATACAAATAAATGAACTTAGTCAAATGATAAATTTTTTAATGCTGGTAGGTTTGTGAGATTTGATTAAAAAATTATTAAGTTACATAAGAGAAAGTCGAACATATGTAAATACCTACCGAGAATTTACACAAGAGATTTTTTTGCTACTTGACGCGACCATTTGAGCTTTTTGCTTATACCTATGTATGCGAATGGAAAATGGAGATAGTGGGTATCGATTAAGATTTTTTACAATCTAAACGATTAAAATTGTCTGTAAGTACAGTACATAAATGGTTTAATCGAAGGAATAATTTTACGTTTAAGTAAAATAAAATAACTTACTTGTTTTCATTAAGGAGTCCATATCGAATCACACTTACGTATACATAACGTAAGTGAAGTAAATAAAAATGCAATAAACCATCATATAGTTATTACTAATTGGCTGGCTTATCGCTTCGCGTTATACATCCATTAATTATTGTTATTTTACGAGCCGATATTATGTTTCTTTGGCCAATAACAATAATTGTATATATGCAGCATTTTTTACCATGTGAGATGAACGCAGATATGCAGGCGAAAAGTACGATAAAATTTAATAAAGAAATTGGTAGGCGATAGCGGCGTTGCGTGTGCGTGTTGATAGATGTGCGTCCACCTTTATTTAAAACTCAATTCTTAGTAGAAGTCATTTTGATTATAGAGTAGAATGGCATTTAATAAACTTTTTTTTATATAGATGTTTTAATATGGCTGTATTTTATTTGTAAGAGAGGTAAGGTTTTTCGTAAGATAGGTATAGTTTCTGTTATTTTTGTAACACCGACCAAATAACAAATAGCTTTTATACTTTCCCGAAAATTTGTAAAGTACCTAACTGACGTTTGATTAAATCATAAATTAATAATAGAATGTTAATTTCTGCTGGAACGAGAATGGAACATTTATTTAAATAAGTAGTGTTTTTAATCGCTACTTATTTTTTATTGGTAGCAATAAAATCAAAGACAAACAACATTTATAGTGTCATCATAGACTATTATTATTATAATTACTGTAACTTTATCAAGTACAAGGGACAAACAAATTGTAATGAAATTAATCAAAGTCGTAAAGTAGACTGACGTTGGTTTAGTAAGTCAGTATCCTTCCTTAAGTTGCTTGCCTTAACAAAAAGGTTAATATAAAGACAATTAATGTCTTCAGTAAGTATTTGCTTTATCAAATGACTCGTATTAATCTTAGGAAAACAGTTAAGGATATAATTAATATTTTTGTGGAAACGGAATACCTAAGTACGAGTTTGTATCTATATATTTATAATGTATTTTATGACGTATTTACCGGACAAATCCAAAGATCCCGCTTAGCTAAATGGTGCATCCAAGATGGAAGTGATCGTATACAATACTTACATAGGTTAGTAGGTATAAAAAATGGTTGAAACTATAACTTTTGATAAAAATTTTGACAGTGGCACCCCAATTATGTTTTAGATTTAGCCAGATGGTACGCACGTAATTCAATAAATTTATTCAATGAACAGATTCTTAGGTAGCTTTACCTTATTTATTTTTGACACCGAAACTCTCTAGCAGCACTCTTAATCAGTTTTATAAATAGTACTTTTCATTAAGTGTTCACAGTCTACAAAAACATGATTTATAGGTGTCATATCAAAATTGTTTTTTCTTCGATAATTTTTTATAGCTGTAGAGTAATTAAACGTTGTAAAAACACTGATTGTGATATCTTTATAGATGTCCATAATTCAATATGAAGGTTGAACTAAAACAGGCGAGTTATAATTATCAATCTGTTATTTACTAACAATTTGACCAATGCTGATCATATTTGCAGCCAGTGAAAATAAGTGAATGTCATTTACAAGCAATTAACTTTTGGAACGAAGTTCCTTTTGAAGTCATTCATTTTTAAGTTTCAATAGGTCATGTTCTGAAAAACCTTTGACACCTTTTGTGTTTTAAAACTAAACTAGTAACATATATTTTTTTGTTAGCTATATAATAGATCCCATCGTTGGGCAAAAGCACCCTCTCTCTGATTTCATCTATCGCGGTCCCTAGACGTGATTTGCCATTCTTTTTCTAAATGTGTAAGGTCGTCCGCCCATCTCTTTATTAGTCTTTATCTCATTCTTCGACAGTGTGGAACCAAGTTGGTGATTATAATGTGTTTTCATCTTTCAGGATGCATGAGCGACATCATAAAGAATTTTGTTTCAATGCTAGTCACACCTATATGTATGGTCAGATTTATGTGGTCACTGTGTGGTCAATAAATAATTTATATGAGCTTGTAATATGTGAGCGGAAAACTCATAGAAACGCATATGTTTTAGTAATTTTCAAGACAGTAACAATAAAATTTGAAAGTCGCAAAAATAAAATACCACATCATCAACAACAAAACTATACATTATTGCCCCAAAAAGGATATATTAACGTTAAAAATAAATACGTTGACGGCTATATACACTACGATCTATATAATACAGTCTATTCTACTATTCACACAGGATATGTTAAGTGGTACAAGTCTTTTACTGAAGCCGATACTAATGATAAGATTAGACGTAAAACAAAGGAACATCTCGTGGATTATTCACGTCACTGATATAGTTTACTGGTATCCTAAAGCCTCTAGGCAGTCACTTTCACGTGTTAAGCAGCGATTCTATACTGAAAGGGTTGTGTTTTCGTGGTCCTCCGTTCTTGGAAAGGTCTTGCTCAGTACCGGTGCCGCCGCCGCTGAGGTCTAAAGACACGGCTCTACTGGGATCGAATTCGAACTTTTCGAAATGGCTCGCGGCTCCGAAATGTTTGAAGAAGGATTGTTGTGGGTCAGGGATTGGACTGAAATTCCGTCCGGAATGCGCGTCGGAGGTGGAGCTATCGGAGTTGTTTATGCCGTCGGCTCCGGAAGGCGCTCGGAGGCGCCCGGAGAGGGAGAAGTCTTCAGGGCCGGAGTCGTGGCATGAATCTCCTCCTACGACGTCGATCATGCACTCTTCTCCTTCCGCATCCCCATCGGAGTCGGAGTAGAGGCCGCTGTTTCTGTGTTGCGCTAGGTACTCGGCTTTTAGAGCCTCAAGGTCCACGGCGATGCCTTTCGCCCGCAGCTTCCTCGCCTGCCGGTCTAACGCTTTTGCCAGCTTCTTTCTTCTTCTCGCCCTGTTGATAAATCAATAGGGCACAATTAGTATAGAACCTTATTGTAAATTGTTTGCGAGGGATGTTAAAATAAAGTAACGTATGTCATAAGAATATGGGAGTATGTAATTGGTCCCAAAATGTGCTGCCCGAGGCTTTAGCCTACTCAGCCTATTGGTAAATCCGCCATTGACATGGTACTATCATTTGTTTGTAAGAGCGCTTAGGGTTCCAAATTGAGACAACAGGCTGGATTGTAAGTTCCTCACCTTTCACGAGCCCTCAGTTCATGCGGAGGGATCGGCTCTCCCGAGCACGACTGAGGGTGTGCGTTGTGCGCCGGCCGCCCTGGGCCCTTCTTCGTGTGCTCCTTTTTGCGCCACTTCGCGCGACGGTTCTGGAACCAGACCTGTTGACAAGAGAACTAGGTTTAGTTTAACTTCGAAATGTTAATCATTATCTATATAATTAAAATGTGACTGTACATGAACTATATTTCCAAAATAAATATTTCGGGCGATGGAGAAATAGTAATAAAGTAAGAATTAAAAAAAAATATATCTGTTTGTACACGCTAATCTCCGGAAATACTGGACGGATACCAATGAAACTATTTTTGTTATATAGCGTTTACCCTGGGCAACTTAATAGGTAAAAAATGATTTTTAATAATGGAACATCTGATGCAGAGCTATAATAGTCCAGCTAAACTATAAGAAATACAAATATGAAGCCTTAGAAAAATTTGTTCAGCCTTATGAGCGTTTTCCGGAAACATAAAGTCCACGCGAACGAAGTCGCGGGCTTCGGCTAGTTTTAAATACCTATAAATATAATATGCATGTCAATAATCATCCACAGCATAAATGCCGAAGACCATGATAAATCGAGAAGAAATAGACAAAACACTTTGCCTTAAAATATAATACCTAATATATACCGTCTGACTAAAATACCTCTGTGCCTCAAGACTAAGGTCTACAACCAATGTGTGTTACCAGTGATGACTTATGGCTCAGAAACGTGGTCCCTTACTATGGGTCTCATAAGAAAGTTCAAGGTCGCTCAACGCGCTATGGAGAGGGCTATGCCACGGTAAAGATATCATACAGTAGAACAACTCGGCGCTGTCCTTGAAAAACATACCTACGCCACGCGTGCGCTAGGGCTGCCCCGTATTTTTATTTCATCTACTTACTTAAGTGACTAGTTTTGTGATTTTAAGGTGAATGAAAAAGGAAGCGTGTTATTTTTTGAAGTGAAAACTTCTTTAGCGGCGTTGTGCACTTTTTTTGGATGGGGAAAAAATGTTAAACTCGCGTCAGGACACGTGGCCTGATCGAAAATTCGTAAGACGGCGCAGGGCGCTTGCGCGAATGTTCGTGTGTGTTTATGTTACAGCGTGCTACGCGCATCCATGGATGGTGACAGCTGATGGCTCGACCGTCTGTGTAGTGGCCATACTGATGTGTATTTGAAAATGAATTTGGTCATGCTTGTGACATTTGTGACAGACTGTGGTTCAGAAAAGATTTGAAATATTTTATACTAATAATTAAAGCAATTCGTCCAAAATTATTCCCTAACCATTCCAAAATATCAAAAATGCACAGCGTTAATATTCAAGTTTTCACTTCTGCCGGCACTCCCAGAGTGCAACCCGTCGTTTTTTTTTTATTATTAGCATATTTAATAAACATAAATTGCATATTTCAATAATAGGTATATGTAAGTAGCTAAGTTCCCACATTAGTAAGTAGACATGTAGCCTAGGAAACCACTACCTACCATCCTACTAGTTTTTTTTATCGCGAGCGTAGGTAAAATAGCTCACTCCTGGTCGTGGGTTAAGTCTGTCTTCAATTAAACCTTATCACTTATTTATTTTTAATCCAGGTAATTTACTCAGTGGAGAAACTGAAATACTTACCTATTAAAAAATTTATAAACGACGAACTACCTAGTAGGTACTCCTGTAAAAACTACTTTACTGACGAGTTCAAACAACCAAAAACAGCACAATATTGTCTGTGTTTTGCCATATTATTATCCCACAAGAAAAAGAATAATATACCTTCTTAATAAGTGTTCACAAATAGCACGCTGCTTACAACAAAACACCGTTCGCCACTGCGGCGCAATCCCGACTGTTTGTATACCGAGTCACTGAACAAATGTATACCGACCTTCAAGGCGCGTAGGTATAACTTGCGTTCCGACCGTTTGTATGAAGATACAATACTGTCTTTACCGTGGCTATGCTCGGTGTTTCCCTACGTGATCGAATCAGAAATGAGGAAATCCGTAGGAGAACAAAAGTCACTGACATAGCCCAGCGGATTAGCTCGTTGAAGTGGCAGTGGGCGGGACACATAGCGCGACGAACCGATGACCGATGGGGCAAAAAGGTTCTTGAATAGCGACCGCGTACTGGCAAGCGAAGCGTAGGGCACCCACCTACAAGGTGGTCAGATGACCTGACCAGGGTCGCTGGAAAGCGCTGGATGCAGGCCGCTCTTGATCGGTCATTTTGGAAATCTTTGTTAGAGGCCTATGTCCAGTAGTGGACGTTATGCGGCTGAAATGATGATGATGATGATATACCGTCTGGTTAAAAAACGCGAACTATCTTTGTTACTAGGTTTAAACCATTATTCGACCAAATCAAGTTGACATCTAGTAATACGTCATTTTCTCATCTGAAAATGTTAACTTGATTTGGTCGGATAATGGTTTCAACCTAGTAACAAAGATAGTCTGCGTTTTATAATAAGACTCAAACTCTCAGAAAGAGTTAAACTATTTTAAAGGTTTATTCAATCCATGATACTGAACAACTGGAACTGCAGCCGCAAATTGAGACGTTAAATTAATAGACGTCTGCATGCAAATGCGCGGGCGTGCGAGCGCATTCGATGCGGACAGCGCGCCGTCGCCAGACGGGTAAAATAAAAGCACACATACATGTGGAAGGGACATACCTGTATTATATCGAACCACGGGCTATACTAGATCACTATAGTATAATGAAAATAAAATAAGAGACAAAAGACACAAAAAAAATTCGACATTCCCTTACAAATTGCCCGGGCGACTGCACACATTTGTATGGAAATGCCGATTTTTTTTAGTTCGTGACTGTTATTAATAATTTTATCGTGGTTCGATTAATTATAAATAAATAATAAATATATAGGGACAAATTACACTGATTGAGCTAGCCCCAAAGTAAGTTCGAATCTTGTGTGATGGGATACTAACTCAACGATACTATATTTTATAACAAATACATATATAGATAAACATCCAAGACCCAGGACAATTTGAAAAAGGCCATTTTCCAACTTGCCCTGACCGGGAATCGAACCCGGGACCTCTGGGTGGCGGACTAGCATGGTGACCACTACGCCACGGAGGTCGTCAATTATGGATATGTCTCTTCCTTTTGAAAGGATTAGTTTGAATTCAGTTCATAATACTGAACAACTTTCCCCAAGAAAAAATTGTCAAAATATGAGAAATAATTTTTGACTTTCCATACAAACTAGGATCAGCTGATCGGTCAACTTGTATGGGAGGCCAAAAATTACTTTTCATATTATTTAGCTATATGCTCCTAGTGGAAAGTTGTTCAGTATCATGGACTGAATTTACCGTTAAAATAGTTTCAGTATACTTTCTTGGACCTTATATATTTAACACACAAGAGGCACACAGAGTTTAGGGTCGTAAGACAAAAGCTACTTTTAGATGGCCAAGATTTCCAAGGAGCGATAACGTGGTTTAGATAAACTAACAACCTACTACATTGACCAAATTGTTTTTCATCCACAGATCTTTTTGTCTCCTTTGCAGGAGCAATACCTTCTTTGTACTACCATACTTGGCCAGAGCAGCCAGAGGACTTGCCCTACACTCTCCTCGTTGGCCAGACGGGTTGGAAGGTTTTATTGATGTTTAAAAGCTTTGTTTAGCTTGTATTTAATAAGTCGCCTTCTACGACATCCACGGGAGGACTTGGAGTTGTCCTATTCTACTCTGCCGAAAACCACACGGCATTAATTGTTAATGAGACGCAAACGGTAAGGTTGCATTGACAATGATTTTTTAAGCGGCAGGCTATTTTACGTATAAAGGATGCATCTCGGTGTCTGCAAAGGAATGCAAAGCGCAGCCGCAGATTGAGACGTTAAATTTCAATGCATGTCTGCATGCAAATGCGCGGACGTGCGGGCGCATTCGACGCGGTCCGCGCGCCCGTCGTCACACGGAAAAAAGTAAAGGCGTGTTGCGCGATTGAGCGTCGGAACGCTATAGCACTGTAACGATGTTGCAATAAGCACCATCCTCCATGCTCTCGCCCACCTCCTTTTTATCATTTTATTAATTTCATTTGTATTTTTGAATTCCAGACATTCCTTGCTCATCATTTTGACTCATTCCACTTTCACTCCTGTTACGAATAACATATCTCAGCACTTGTAATTTATTAAAATAGTTATATGGCATAATAAATATATTTATACTTTGGTTCTATAAGTCTCTTGCTCTCCGACCTCTATAAATTTCATGTGGGAACACACCATTAGGTACTAGCTGGGACAGGTGGATATCAGACACAAAGCCTACTTTCAGATGGCCAAAATTTCCAGGATGTGATGTCGTGGGCTAATTTTCACACGGAAAAAAAGTGACGACATGTTAGGGTTACGTTAATCCCAGCTGTCATCATTGTATGGCAGTCGAGCTATGTCATGCTCAGAACCGTCATTTGCCAAAACGAGAGTGTACGACGGAACGCTATAGCACGGCCGGTGCTATAGCGTGCCGTCGCTCTCTCTCGCCTTAGCTAACGTCAGTTCTGAGCGACAGAAAAGGATAGCAGCATGCGAAAGTGCTGTTCCGTACTGACAGGTGTAGTCCACGTGTAGCCCAATCCTTACATGACTATGACTTGCTTGCTTTTTCGTATGTGTGAGTGGCTAACACTAGTGTTAGATTTTTCAAGCTGCTAAAAGCATCTAACTTACCTTGACGACTGCCATACAATTTTGACAGCTGGGATCAACGGCTTATACGTGCCTTTCAAAGCATGGAGGAGCTCTAAATGATTTGCGAAGTGCGGACTACGCCCGGTTTTGCTTTACTTGCAAGAGAGCGCTAGTAATAGGGAGTAAAAAGTCTGTTTGAGGTATCCCGTGAAAAAGGGCTCGTATGTATCTTGCATAATCTGTTTTTCTTTGTTGTTTAAATTTTCTTTTACGTAGTTTGATAGGTTTCACATAAAAATTCTCCCCTCTATTTAATCATGCAGCCTATTAGTGTAAATTGTTTATAACACTAGACACTATGTTATTTTATATTATATGTAATATATAAATAACTAAATAACATAGTGGCTTGTAAGCCACTATGTTTTTTAATACTTGTTTGATTATTTTTTCTTTGCTTTCTTATTTTAGGTTAAGCTCCTCTTTAAAATGTGTTTTAAAGATGTATTTTTGCAAACAAGAAATGTTGAAAAGTACCTGAATAATTAAATTTCATAATCCATATAGGATAACAATAGGTAGTGGTGCCGTTTAGTGATCTAAATAAGTTGTAATGCGCCATGGCAATGACTTTAAAAACATAAGAAAATAAAGAGGACATCGTGTTGCAAAAAGTCAGCATACATAACTTTACAATAATTTAGCTTGAGTTCTGTTACCAAATATTCAACATTATGTATTCATAACTGTACACACGGGTACTACGAGTATTATGTAAGTCGAAACTCAAAGAAAATTACCTTTGTGACTGACTGTAAAATGTGTTTACATCTACATTTTTTACATAAATCAAGCACTTCAATAGTTACAACTAGCTGCGCGGCGTCTTTACTTTTGTCTCGTTTTGACGGAATGTATCCAAAGGAAAATCGCCAATTTTATGACATAAGGCGCTTAGTCGTTTACTCAGAATAGGCACCCCATTTAAATTACTTAGGTATTGCTAATTTGTTTACCTCTGTGAGTTGCCGACAGCTCTTTAGCAAACCACACACATACAAACTGTTTTGAAAACACGTGCTTTGCAAGTACAATATGTAAGTAGGTATTCGGAAATATTTTAATGTAGTTTTGTATACCAGCGGTATTAGTTGTTGGAATTAGAACGAAATAAATCGTGGATTTTCGTGTGTGTGAGTGGTCGCTACACAGATGCCAGATTTTTCACAGTGCCTAGAGCCGTCTGGCAAAAAAAAACTAGGTTTAGAGTTTGAGTACTGACATCAAAAATTTAGAATAGAGAAGATTAATGACCAATAGCTTAATTTGCCTTTATTGAAAGAACGAAATATTTATTACATAATTTTCATCAGGCTTTTGCAGGAACTTTCAATATGGAAATAAGTATACTCACATCTGTTTAGGTTATGTTTATTTAAAATTAAATAACTAAGTATAATCTCTGTATTTATTTAGCTACTTAGGCTGGGTTTAGTAGGTATAACGCTTTAATAAAAGTATAATATAAGTCATAGAACAAAAATGAAAATACATAAATGTTGGGTCCTACGGCGCGGCGGCCCTGGGCTCTGTCTACCCCGTAAGGGACAAAGACGTGAAAATGTATCTGTATCTATATAAAACAAAAATAAACAAAGAAAAACCTAACCTAGTTGTCAGCTGGCAACAGGGCAAGGCTTCAACTTACGTTAGTAATTACATTATCTTTGGCTTCAACTATAGGTAGAAAAGCGCGTCTCAAGCCGCAGTAATCTCCTTCGAGAATACTTCCGTCGAGCTTTCGACTTCTTTGAATGTGAACTGTAGTTAGGTATATAGTTTGACGAACTCCATGGCGTAATGGTCAACACGCTAGACTGTCAATCCGGAAGTCCTGGGTTCGATCCCCAGCCAGGGCAAGTTGGAAATGGCCTTTTTCAAATTGTCCTGTGTCTTGGGAGTTTATTTATATAAGTTAGTCTCGAATGGTCTTAAATGCTAATAGTCTATGTAGAAACTCGTCTAAAACGCAACTCGTCACTCGTTTAAATAGCAACTCGTCTTAGTCGCAAGTAGTCTCAAATGTTACTTTGACTAATGGCAGCTAGTCCCCTACATATGAGATATCTATTATCAAATTAGTATCGTTAATTGAGTTAGTATCCCATAATACAAGTTTAAACTTACTTTGGGGCTAGCTCAATCAGTGTGATATGTCCCTATACATTTATTTATTTATAGATATTATGTGTATTGTATGCATATTGTTTGTCGTAAATATCATATTTTCTAATAAACTCAGTTATTTCTCTATAATCTGCAAACAATAGAAGCGTTTCGAATCAACAATATGC
Source organism: Acrobasis consociella (assembly GCA_963555685.1). NCBI lineage: Eukaryota > Metazoa > Arthropoda > Insecta > Lepidoptera > Pyralidae > Acrobasis > Acrobasis consociella. The sequence continues at coordinate 5,201,940 of OY743115.1, forward strand.
TTTAATAAAATTTATCGCTAATTTTATACTCCGTTTTTGTTCTTTACAAATAAAATCCATTAGGTATATAGTGTGACCGGTCATTTAATTATATTTTATACTTTATATAACTTTATCTAAAATTATTTTCTATCTAAAATTATTTTTTTAAATACTAAATATGCACGACAATAAAAATACATTAGGTATCAGTCAATTATCAAATTGAAAATACCATTATGAAAATATGTAAAAGGTATTATTTGATTATATACGTAATTTATAATAATTGTAGTCTTAAAAATATTTTAAAATGTATTTAGAAAATATATACTAAGTAATCTGTTTAGACCGATTAGCCGATTCAAGCACATCTTCCATTTCCAATGGAGTCCAGGCCTAAGCATTAAATTTAAATCAGCTTAAAAAAGTCTTACATATTATGCAACTTCACGAAGATTCATATTCATGAAACTCGTTCATATAAAAGCAAAAGTCCCTAACCAATTGCAGCAAACGCATAAAACTTTTATGGCGGCACATAGTAAGAAATAGACCTATTTTAATTAAACCCGGGTTTCTCTAATCGAAATACATTGATAACGGATAGAATCCCAACGACCCTGGATAACGAGCGCCTGTGGGTTGTGCCGCCCCGCGCCTTAATGAGGCACGTAGACCCACCCCCTCCCTGCAGTCATTAATACTACTCCAGAGGGAGCATCTATGTTTATTTGGCCTTTTTCTTGTTGGAGCTTTCGGGATTTCCCTTATATATTTTGGAATTGAAAATAAATATAAATACGGTATAAATATTGTTATCAGTACGCAATTTTTAAGACTTCGAATAATAAGGAAGTTATCGATTTGAATGTATCTGAATATATACATATATGTATTTTTATTATTATTTATATAACATATGAAAATGCTAATTTGAAAAATAGTTTTTATGTCTGATATTTATTTTCGTTAAATATTAGTATTATTTTGATGTGTTTTTTTTTCCAAATCGGATCAGAGGTTTAAAAGTTATGGGGAACGCTTGAAAATAGGTTTTTTTCTTAATAATTTGGATGGCAAATTTAGCTTGTGGTATAGAGAGGTCACTAGATATAAAAAACATTTCACTTGGAGACTCTCTACTTACACTTCTTTGGTCTTCATATACATGACCAAAGAAGTGACTAGTACTAGTGAAAAGTAAGTAGAAAACTACAAACACAAAACAAAGGAAAGAAATCCATTTAACATATCCAGTAAAACCTGAAAGACGCTTCTAATTATTTCCTTCATAAAAAGTAGACTCCGCATATACCTAAGTAATTTCGCGAAACGAGTCCTTTTATTATAATATCAACTAATTGAACTCATTAAAAAGGACACACATAGAGTTATAAATATCCGCGTACCTTTTTTAGCGCGATAAATAAACGCGTAGACTTTAATCGTCGAGTAATATAAGAGACAGATAATTGCATCGGCCAGGCGAGGGCGTTAAATTCATTTTATTAAATTAATCCTAATTAATCCGGGTTAAATACATCTTTCGCCATAAAAGTCGATGGGAATCGTAAAAGTGACCTCGGTCCTGGGACTATTATAGCCGTTAGCCAAATGTCGGGTCTTGCGTCCCTTTTTAAACTAATGCTGTGATAAAGACGGGTATATTCCAGTTTGGTGAACCTGTATTAGGCCTTATGGTGCTAATCTGTCTTTTGATGGTTTGTAATAAATTTACAGGGCTAAATTTAGGACTGAGGCTCCCAAACTTTTTACATTACGTTTACGCTTGGCAGTCCTGTACTGAATTTTCGCTACTGAACTTCCGCGGCAAATTTATTCCGTAATAAAAAAGGCGACGTAAGTTCGACATAGTATTTTGCTAGTAATTCAAATAGTAATTTTGCCGAAGTTAGGTTGTGCAAGTTCGGCATTGAATGTTTTTACACTTAAATCTGAACCACAGGTCACAATGACAAAAAGACAACTACAGCGTTGAGTTTTGTAAAATGCCTAAAAACTGTAATAGAGTTGTAAGTAAGTTATAAGTAAGTACTTTCGAAGATAAGTTAAGAAAAAGTCAGTAAAGTACTCTTTTTGTAGGAAAAAAGGCTTTGATTAACAAAAGATGTGTTCCATTAGACTCGCCGTAGTTAATATAACATCGCATAAAAATTGCACATTATTTAGGGAAATGCGTAAAATCTAAAAAAAACTTTTTGGACAAAGTAGGTATTAATAAATCATTCAAAATTCTTTGACGATCATCATAAAAATCGTAAATTTTTGAAGTGAAAACTTCTTTAGCGGCGTTGTGCACTTTTTTTTAGATTGGGTGAAAAATTTTAAACTCGCGTCAGGACACGCTCGCGTCAGGACACGTGACCTGATCTTAAATTCGTAAGACGGATGGAGAGTAGACAGCTGGCGCGGCGTAGGAGAGGGAGTATCCCCCTCTCTTTCTACGGCGCGGCGAAAATGTATGCCTGCGCCTGCTGTTTCGTATATCAAAAATGCACAACGTTAATATTCAAGTTTTCACTTCTGCCGGCACTCCCAGAGTGCAACCCGTTGTTTTTTCGGCCCTATATTCTTAGCATAAGTCATTCATTATTACGGTACGAATTTTCAGGTCATGATACAGTAATAGTGAATTTTTTGATCTATTTATTTCAGAAACAACAAAAGAAACATCCAATAACAACTTATACCCAAAAACCGAAATTACGTCATTATCGAGGCAAGCAGTGTAAAATCCCTCCCTTTCCTAAACAAGTCGACAAACGGAATACGAAAGCCATTTGTGGAAATCGTATCCCTCAATTGACGCCTTCCCCCTGCGTAAATAAGGGTAGATACATTGACTTCTGTTTATTTCTTTGCGGGAAAACCATTTTCTCTGATGCACTTGACCTTTCCAGCGCTTGAAGCGACTCCAAGGAAGTGTTGTTAGCGTTAGAAAATTAAAAGATGGCGTTAGAATATTAAAAATTAAATGCAGTTATTTCTGGGATAAGTTCATTCAACAATATTGAACTGAACTTAATCCGATTAAATATGTAAATACCCATAGAAGAATGAGTATTTGATAGATTTAAAATTGAAAAAAATACTTGTGATCCCCAGTTTTTGAAATTTTTCAAAGAAAGATTGGCTATAATAAATGCATACGTTTGTATAGGTATAAAAAGAGGTGAATATATAGAAAGGATGTAAGTACTACATTGTAATAACCATTCATCAGTATAGTTACTTTAACACATACATTTTTCGCACAAACATAAAAATGCACAGTTCAATCCAAAAAGGAGGCTGACAAGAAATATGTTATTTTTTAAATCGTTTGTCAGTTTTATAGCTGCCACAAATTGCCGCTTGAAGCGCTATTTTACAACGGGGGCGATTACGCTGTCTCTTTTGTTTCACCGGACAAATTGATATCGGAATGCTGTGTGATAGAGACAGATATAAATTTCACGCATTCACCTTATCTGCCGGATCGCTAAGTTAGCATAGTTATGCAGGGTTGGCATATTTTGACAAAAAAAATTTAAGTCCTTATTTTCTATTCATAAAATCATTTGCTTGTATAATAAAATGAGGAAATGTAAGTAATTTGTGTTTTTTTTTCTTTTTTTGTTCCTTCTAATTGGCGGTTACACTTTATTTCCTTCCTAAGGATAAAATTTCAAAAATAAAAACAAATTAACGAACGTAATGAACGAACATGTGTTAAGAAATACTAACTGGACTCTTTGTAACAGGGTAGGTACAAATACTATATGGGTTGCAAAGCTGACACGAAGTTTCCAATATGATAAGGTGCAGTCATCATCAAAAAATAATCATCAATCCTGCTTATATTTTTACTAAAAGAAATTCAAAATACTAGTGCTGAGTATCGATAGATAAATACCTAGGTAAGGACAAATCACGATAATTGAGCAATCGATAAGTATGTATATGTATGTATTTTATTATGGGATTACTAACTCAACGATATTGTATTTTATAATAAATACATAGATAAAAACCACAGACCCTTTGATAAAGGTCATTTTCCAACTTGCCCTGGCTGGGGATCAAACCCATAACCTTCGGGACTAGCCAGTGTAGTAGTGTTGACCATTACGCTGTCCAAGTATTAGTGTCATCACGGCGTATCGGTGATACACACGATGAGAATTTAATCGCCTGATATTATCATTGCCTTTTTGTTAAATACATACCTACAGAGGGCATGATAATATAAACAATATATACTATAATATACATTGTATACTATAATGATAGCTCACCTCTAAAAATTTAAAACCCATTTAATCATTACAATAATACTGATTATCAAAATTAAATTAATCCCAGTAAGTGTTAACAGTCTACAGTTATAAATTCAAATTAAGTTACATTGAGATTATAATAACATTAATCACTTCAATTTGCTTGTTACAGAGCGGGAAAATTATCCAAGCGTAAATAATTCACTGCCTCAGGAGCAGCCCTACGAACAGGCTTCATGTCTATCTTTTACCGCTAAGCCTAGGGCAGTAAAGTCGGCTCATGTTTGATAGCACGCGCGAAACGAGACGGAGAGACGGGAAACACAGCAGAGAAATAGGGATGCCAGACACCCTTAAATTTTATATTCTATCCGCATTTTGTCGCCTAAGCGTTCCATTTAGTGTTCCATATTTAAGCCTCGCGCCATTCTTTTTTCTCTTCTCAGCCGAGCGGGAATGTAAAGCGATTTTCTATTTTTTTTTACTTTTCGGGGGTGTATCCAGCCAGCGCCGGATGTGTGCAGAATACTGATGTGTGCGCCCGACCGCCGACGCCCTGTTAGGGAATGAAATTGGCATATAAATGTAAATTTTATGCTATGAATTTTAAAATGAAGTCGATACTTCCGCGCTTACGGAGCGAGTGAGCCTCTCGCAAGTTTTCGCCGGGGATGAAATTAGATTAGAATACACCACTTTTGGTAAAGAATGGGCTTTTAACGGCTTACTTTCTCCGTAACGTTGGTAAATTACTGTGATTAAAATGTCTTTATAAGTCCATGAACAATTCCTCATATAATAACAGCAGCTCAGACATGTGGCAATAAAAGTTTCTTAAGCGTACCTACAAGGAGTATTAAGGAAAGCGAGGTTTAATGGCAATGAAGTTTCTATAATAAAGAAATTCAATGAAATTCTTAACAAATCAATCACATATTTTCTATTGATAAACCATAAAAAGGTCGTAAAAGCGGCGAAGTCAATATTGCAATCCCGTGTTCAAGCAGAACCGAAGATTGAGATCTACGGCAAAAGAAAATAGAGAAATCAAAGAACAGGAAAAATCCACTTTACAGACGCAAACAAGTCACTTTAACTTTATTGAGCTGTAATCGAATTGTGACGTCCCTGCGAGCCGCGGTATGCCGAGGTCGGAGCGGCGGGATCTGTAGCCATCCTTATCTGACCCGCCCATTTAAATCTATGCTATTCAATCGTGCCGTCTCGCTCGCGTCCCAGGGGTGCCGCCGAGATTGCAATCTTTTGATTTATACCAACTATTAGGAGTGGTGCGGGATAGTCTGTCTCTCAGAACGAGATCCGGCGATAAACGTCGATACCATCGACGTTAGTACTCATTACATAAATGAAATTACCTATATCTCTCTTCTATTTTGCTGTTATTAATGGCTAATGTTTATTACTTTTTGTTGGACGAATATCAATGCTTGAAATTAAGTGATGTTGTGCTGTGCGGCGGTTTCTTCAATTGGATATTCTATAATGCAATGATTTTTATCTCGATAAAGAACTTATCTTTCACAAAAGACCGCAGTAAACTTTACTGTGTCAATAATCTTCCTTTATTGGGAGGAGAGTCCAGCAGTTGACTAGTATAGGCGGTTGTAGAAAATAGAGAGGAGAAAGAGTGGAAATAACATATACTTAAATAACACTTAAATCTCAAAAAAAGTTTGACTTATAAAAGTAGTCCATGACCGAACAACAATTTGAGTGCCGTTTTTTTATTCAATTTTAGGTCCTATTGTTGATTTTTTGAATTTTTGTTTATATTGCAGAGCTTAAGTCACCCCTTGAAGTTTGTGTTAAAGTACCTACATGCATCAAGCCAGTATATGAACGCCAACAAATTAAATTATTCAAAACAAATCCTTCCCAACCAAAACAGCAATCCTATCAATTCATCTTGAAAAGGGGGCCATTGGAAGCAGTATTATCTGAACGTTTCTTTGGTGGGTACAAAAAGTTGCGGCCAGTGCCGGTCCCTGATGGCCGCTTAGCCCGCGAGGCCCGGGAAATGGGGGAAAACGGACCTCATTTATATTGAAAGGAATCCTCCGCATTCAACGTGGTCAGTCAAATGCGATTTTTAAATAAAGTTTCGAGAAGAAATGTAGATGGATGAAAGCGTAATACCTTTTTTTGATTTTGTTAAGTATTATATGGTTTTCGTTTAAGAACAACTTAATTAAACAGTAGGTATACACATTAAGTAAGGTACATAAGTAATGGAGATGTTTTAGGTCTAATTTTTTAAACTATTGTAGGGGCTTATATAAAATAAACAGTACCTGGGCGACCGAGCTTTGCTCGATTATATCTCAAACATTAACTACATCTTTTTAAACTTGTCTAAAAGCAATAAAAATTATATTTAAACTTGAACATATAAAATAAAACAAAAGTAAACACGCAACACTGGTTTCTTGCCGCCCGCGTCTTAACGCGCTGGCTCAGACGGACAGTGGCCGTCAGGACAAAATTAGCGACCATATTCTGCGTGGAAAGAAAAACGCGAAAATTAAAAAAAACGCGTTTTCCCAAACATTAGACTAATCTAGATCGATTGTTTATCCCCAAAAACCCCCATATACCAAATTTCAGCGAAATCGTTAGATCACAGAAATTAATTTATATATATACATATAAATATAAAAGAATTGTTCGTTTAAAGATATAAGATATCTGTAAAAACACTATTATTCTCATAAAACTCTTCCTGACGACCTCTGTGGCCATGCCACGCTGTCACACGGAGGTTTTAAGTAAAGCTTTTATAGATACCTTTATATACCTATATATATTACCGATGTCTACCCATAAATTTTTTAATGTAGGTAGGTATAAGTATAACTTACGCGAAGTATGGGATGTTAGAAGTATTAGTAGATACTTGTTTATAGTAGAAATATTTGCGGTTAATAAGTTTCAAACTACCTAGACTTATTTCAACTATTCAGAGCCGACTTCAAATTGTCACGGACGATTAACACGTGTCCCCTTTGTAATGTACAGGGTGGAACTAATAAATAAATAAATACATACATACATACATACTATCACGTCTTTATTCCTAATGGGGCAGACAGAGCATTTTGGGTCTTGCGGTTCTATGCAGAGCCCAGGGCCGCAAGACCCAAAAGCCACTTTTAGCGTCATGGTGGGCGAGAAGATGGAAATAAATAAATAAATAAAATAAATAAATATTATGGACAAATTACACAGATTGAGCTAGCTCCAAAGTAAGATCGAGACTTGTGTTATGCGATACTAACTCAACGATACTACATTTTATAACAAATACATATATAAACAAACATCCAAGACCCAGGATGTTTATAATGTCTAATCTATTTAATTTATTGCTTTAAAAGTAAAACTTTTTCTATAAATCATTAAAGAGGCAATTAAACTTTAAAAAAATTAGTCCAGCGATAAATATATTCTCGGGTCTCTGCAATGTATGATAAACTCATATTTTTTTAAAATACCAACTAATTGCAATAACCTCTGATATCAAACAAGGCCAAACGAAAATAAATACTGATTATATGTATTTTTTTCTGTTATATGAAATCCTACTAATATTATAAATGCAAAAGTGAGTTTGTATATTTGTTTGTTTGTTTGTTACCTTTTCACGCTTAAACTACTGAACCGATTTAGATGAAATTTGGTATAGATATAGTTTGAGACTCGGGGAAGGACATAGGTTACAATTTATCCCGAAATTCCTACGGGGAGCGAAGCCCGCGGGTACAGCTAGTGATCTATAACTTGTCACATTTTTTGGTTGACTAACCAAGACGTGGAAATTAGTCGATAGATATTTGTAAACAAGAGAATAGGCAAAAAACTATCTAGTTATACCCTACTACTCTAAAAATGGTAAAAAAAATTTTATTGCTAAAAACCAAATAAAGATTTGGATTGGTCTTTACCAATAAAGGACTTATACCATTTTTAGGGTTCCGTTTCCAAATGGTAAAAACGCGTCCGTAATTACTAAGACTCCGCTGTCTGTTTATCTGTCTGTCACCAGGCTGTATCTCATGAACCGTCATAGCTACACAGAAATTTCACAGATGATGTATTTATGGCAACATAAATACATCATCTGTGAAATTTATTATTTTTAGGGTTCCGTACCCAAAGGGTAAAAACGGGACCCTATTACTAAGACTTCGCTGTCTGTCCGTCTGTCCGTTTGTCTTTCATCAGGCTGTATCTCAAGAACCGCCAAAGTTAGACAGTTGAAATTTTCACAAATTATGTATTTCTGTTGCCGCTATAGCAACAAATACTAAAAACAAAACAAAATAAATATTTCAGTGGGGCTCCCATACAACAAAAGTGATTTTTCGTAGATGTGGTGTCGAATCCTTAGACTCGCAATTGGCCGGTTATTTAAAAATAGAAAATGAATGTTAGATACAATTTCTTGCTCACCCTGTACACTGCTACACAATGAAATTAAGACGTTACGCGTGGAAAATGGTGCCCTTGCAAGCTAAATATAGTCGTAACAAAGAACCGACGTTTAGATTTAACTGCCGTGGATAATTCTAGTGTAATATTGTGCACTTTTGATATACGTTTCCTGCCTTGTCAATATTTTGTGTTTAGGGTTGACAAAGTGCTACTTTTTGTTTAGTAATAAAATTTACTTTTCTGTGGGCTGAGAATTAAACTTTGAAGGTGTTGGTAACAAAACTAAATATAATAAGTGAAAGGGGCATACCCGTAATAAATACCGTGGGCTATATTAGATCACTATAGTATAATGGAACTAAAACAACAGAAAAAGAACAAAAAAAAATTTGTCATTACCATACTAATTTAGTATGGTAATGACAAATTTTTGTGCAGCCGCCCGGGCAATTTGTATGGGAATGTCGACATTTTTTTGTTTTTGGACTGTTATTTAAAATATGGTATAGTGATCTAGTATAGACCGTGGTTTGATTTATTACGGATATGTCCCTTCCACGTTGTATAACGTCTACCAAATATACTCAAACTATTTTAAGGGTGAATTCAGTCCATATTACTGAACATATTTTCCCAAGGAACACGTATCGAAATATGAAAAGTAATTTTTGGCTTCCCATACAAATTGACCGATCAGCTGTTCTGATATATTGTATGAAAGCTAAAAATTTAAAAATATTTCGACATGTGTTTCTTAAAGAAACCTCCCTGCATATTTTTACATAGAGCTCACCTATATTGATTTGATAATTTACACAACAGCTATTCCATTCCAATATTAGTATGGTTGGTAATGGAACAGAAGTTGGTAGGTGTACTGCTCGTGACGACCTCCGTGGCGTAGTGGTCACCATGCTAGTCCGCCACCCAGAGGTTCCGGGTTCGATCCCCGGCCAGGGCAAGTTGTAAAATGGCCTTCTTCAAATTGTCCTGGGTCTTGGATGTTTATCTATATATGTATTTGTTATATAATTTAGTATCGTTGAGTTAGCATCCCATAACACAAGTTTCGAACTTACTTTGGGGCCTAGCTCAATCAGTGTAATGTGTCCCTATATATTATTTATTTATTTATTATTTATTGTATATTATAGTTAGATTTCTTAAGCTACCTATAGTCATCTGATATTGCTTTATAACAATGATAGCTGCAAGTAACCGCTTAAGGGAATACTTGAGGGGTCCAGTGCTATCCCCATTTAAAATAAACTATGTTACATAAGCATATTATATTAATATATAATATGAGAGATAAAGAGAGATAAACACATCAAAATAGTGCAACGCCACAAACGCTCCTCCAGCTCCTCTAATACCAAGAGTTGAAGTTAGTCCGGGAGCGTCTCTGCTTTCTACTGTCACCCGCTAAAATACCAGAACTGGCCATAGCTGGACAGGAACAACAGCTAGATACTTACCACCACTCAACTTTCTTTCAAGTCCAGCCTTGGCATTGCCACAGCCTCTCTCATTAATACGTAAGGCTAGTGCGACGCCAGGAACGCCCGCTCCAACTCCTTAATAACCAGACGTTGAAGTTGGTCTAGGAGCGCCTCTGCTTGCTGCTTCACCCACAACAATACAATACTAATAACTGATCAGAGCTAAACAGTAACTACAACTATACACACTCACCGCCACTCGACTTTCTTTTAGGTCCAGCCTCATTGCCAGAGCCTCCCTCATGAACACGTCAGGGTAGTGAGATGCCAGGAACGCCCGCTCCAGCTCCTCTAATTGCCAGCAGTTGAAGTTACCACCACTACAATACCAGAACTAGTCTTAGCTAGACAGTAACTACTGCTATAGGTACTCACCGCCACTCGACTTTCTTTCAGGTCCAGCCTCATTGCCAGAGCCTCCCTCATGAACACGTCAGGGTAGTGAGATGCCAGGAACGCTCGCTCCAGCTCTTCTAATTGCCAGGAGTTGAAGTTGGTCCGGGAGCGTCTCCGCTTGCCGCTGTCACCGTCGTCGTCTCCGACGCCTCCTGGAAAGGAAAAGTGGTTAAAAATATCTAAAAAATAGGTGAAATTTTACTTTAGTGGCTGTTTTTGACAAGATTCCTGGTAAATATGAAATTACTAAGTACGTATCTTTTAATTATCTAATAGGTTTAACAAAAATTGCTCAGAGAAAAACATCAACTGAACGTGGAAAACATAGTGTTCTGTTTTAGATCTGTGAACGATAGATGCCAAAAATTGTTTTATATACTGACGTAAAAAATTCTTAGCCCAAGTATATTTAAATTTAGATTGATTAATTAATTTTACAGTTTGCACCAACAATAACGTTTACGTAAATATGGAGAGTCTGCGAGATTCAACAATACCACAAAACAGAGAAAGCGAACTTTCTAGTTTAGGAGCCAATACCAAAAACAATCATGTTAAAGTATCCAATAAGGCAAATGAACATCCATCTAGTGAAACTCAAATGACTTCATCTCCACGCGTAAACCACAGGAGCTTTAAACGAAAACGGCGAACTTAAAACATTTTCCAATCGAAACAACCGCAGGATTGAAATGAATAAGACATAACCATAAAAGACAGAGGCAGAGCGAAGTCAATTTAGACAATTCCTGCGCCGTTAAAACAAACCCGCGACTCGGGGCTCATAAAAAAGAGATAATCCCCGACAAAGCGTCAGAACAAGTTTTTGGAAATAGAATATAATTTCTAATTTTCTCCCTGTGATTTTAATTAAAAATGGTCCCGGGAGAGCGAGACGGGCGGTTTCGGTTAGGCTGGGATGGAAAGGGACGGCGATAAATAACGCGGCCGGCCTCAGAGGGCTAAATAAATTAGAAGTGATTAAGAGGAGCGCGCTCCCGGTGTAGAACATGTCATTATCCAGGCTGTTATAATTTGGTAAAAGCGGGATTTGCTTAATTGTGACGTCAAATATGGAGTATGTTTAATGCTTATCTCGCCTGAACGTGAGCAAGTGAGGGTTTGTTTGATAAAGAGATGATTAATTTTCTTTGCAGATAATAAGAGAAAGTGGTAGAAAGTTATACATTATTTTTCTTTTTTACTCAAGTTTGCACAAAAATAAAGAGATTAGACTAAAATGAGGGAGCTTATGATATATTATTATATTTAGTAAACGGGTTACTCACGTATAGAGTCAGCTACTGCCGACATGTTTTTGTAGTTTAAATCAAAACAGTTTTTCATCATTTTGAAAACAATTGGTGACACATTTCTGGATGCTCTTGGGTGCGATTTTTATCCTTACTTTGATGTCTCCACGAGTTGCACTAGTTTACTAACGACCTGTAAGATTTATATGAACCTTCCCAGAAAAATCTTTTACACTTAAGTGAAAGCCGTATCAGTTTGACCCCGTAGTTTCGGAGTTATAACGGATATAATAGCCGCACACAGACTGATAGATATACGCACCGGAGAACTTCTGTTTCAAAGATTAAGTAACCTATTGAGTAATTTTATCTCTGTGCTATTATTATCTATGTAGGTAGTCTAGTTTTTCAAGCTTTATTAAACATGATCCATAAATAATAACCATAAACAGATTTTACGAGCACTAAGTGAATTAAACATATAAATACATGATAATTATTAAGTCGCACAAGCTTAATAGAAACGTTAGATAATAAAAAAGTTTACGAGAAGCTATTAGTCATCTAAATGAGAATAGAGTTTTACGTGTTCATTCTGAAGTCGATACGTTATGTTGTCGCCTTAAGGGAAAATGCCAAAATATGCATAGTTTATATTTGACGAGTGATACGTGACAGTCAAAATAAGCGGGATGATATGAGTATCTCTACTTATATTTTAAATTAGCTTTGATTTTCTGGCCTGAAAATTTAATATTATTTGTTTGTTTGTTTGTTTGTAATAACTTTATTGTACCAAAAAACAAAATAAAATACAAAAATTCGAAAGAGCAAATATACAAAGGTGGACTTATCCCATGTAGGGATCTCTTCCAGTCAACCTGCGATATGTATATATATTGTATGGGTTATTGAAAAAGTAAAATTAGATCAGACATACCTATATACTCTAATTTGTAAAAACCAGTGGAAAATGTTAATTGTTAGCATGAATTAAATGGGCTATTTACATAGAGAGTCAGCTGCTGGCAGACATGTTTCGACCTCATCCGAAGGTCTTCATCAGGGCAAATGTGACTAGATGACGCGCGCACACGATATCGTGTCGAGCGAGACACACTCGCAGTAGCAGGGCAATATGCTAATAATGTCTTTGTCTCACGTTAGTTCTAATTAATGTTGATTGTCTATTCTTCAAATTAAAATTAGTTTGTAGGTAAAAAAAGTTAGTGAAATTGATATAAACATTCAAATTACTTTGTGAACATACTTTACTATCTAGATGATGAAACATTAAAGTTGTAGGTTGGTGAGACACTAGCAAAACTATATTTTTACAACTAAAAAACCGACTTGATACGAATCTGACAAGTATGCTCTTTCAAACAAAAATTATTTACTACGACTAACCTGTAAATACATAATAATAAAAAATCCGACGAATTGATAACCTCTTCCGTTTTGGATAGATAGATAATCGCGAAAGATACAGTTTTAGTTTCTGTCCATTTAAGGCCTGTCTAAACTGTCCATAAATCTAACAGCTCGTCTACTCGACTCGCAATAAACTCGCCCAATACAAAACTCCTCATAAGCTGAGTGATAGAGATAGCTGTATATAACTAATAGGAGGAGTGAGGGAGATGAGTGAGGTTATTGTATTAAAACAAACGACCGCCTTGGGCCTGCAGACAACAGTTTTGGCGAGGTTTAATTTAGTCTCCTCAATGTTTTAATGTCACCGGGGAGTGGGGTGGGGGGGGGGGGGGGGGATTTACTAAGTATCTATTTGAGGGTTGTATAATGTCGTTAATAAATTCTTACAGTTATAATTTCTATTTGAACAATGCCGCATTGTCGCTTAGAAGGCAATGTTGCAAAGAGAGATAAGTAAATATACTCTTAGACAATATAAGTAGTTTGTAGTTTTGTGAAACATGACGATTATATTGGGTCAAAAATACATTATTTTAATAAGTCCGTCAACTAGAATATCCAAAAATAAAGGACCCATATTTTTAATAATTTATCTAATGAGCCAAAAAAAACAGACGGACAGACAGAATACATACCCATAATCGGACCACGGGCTAAAGGTACTAGATAACTACAGTTTGGTGAAATTAATAACAGTCAATAAATTAAAAAAAAATCGGCTTTTCCTTTTGACAGTAAGCACTTTTAGGCTAGGGCTAGCTCGATCAGTGTAATTTGTCCCTATATATTTATTTATTTATATTTATTTACTTTTGGATTTTGACTATTATTTTATTACTATATTGATTTAATATGTATAGCCCCTGGTTCGATTTATTACGGATATGTCCCTTCCACGTTGTATTAAGTAATATGTATTAAATATTGTAAGTAATTATATAAAATTAATCTATCAAACAGAAAAAAGCAGTACAATCGCAGTAAGAATCCTACGTACCTAGTATTTGAATCCTCTCCAAGGAAATAGAACTCCACAGAAGGAGCAATATTTTTATTTTATGCATAGACCAGGGACAGTATCGCATCCCGACATCGCCAGCCAGCATTAAATGCTTGTATTCAATAAAGGAGTTTCTATTTACGATATTTTTATATTTCTATTATGGCAAGCGTAAGGGGATTCGATGAGGCACAATGGCGAGCTTCCTAGAGAATTATGGATAATTTATAGCTTATATTCGCTAGATAACATCTTTATTATCGTGTTGTCTGATTGCAGTTTTATTAACTGTGGCTGAAATTGGATTTTTATATCTTATTTACGGGTGGGACATTTAATTTTCGACTGAGAAATTCTCTTGTAAGGACTAATAAATCAGGATTTCTTTTTCCACTGAATTAAAACCTGAAATACTTTCTTATTAACTAAACAATTTTTTTATGGGAGATCGAAGTTTTATTTTTCTTAGCTTGTTTATTTTTCAATCTTTTGAAAAATTATTATTCGAAGTGGCTGGCCAGGTAGTTTTGATATTATTCAGGCTAATTTTTTTTTTATATTTACCATGTTTCAGCACTAATGATAATATATTCTATTTATTAATCAGTATGGCGGACTGAACTTGCTGCCACAAACAAAAAAAATATTTTTACAAAAAAATGCGTACTTGATCTTAGGGATAGGTATTTACTAACTAGATTTTTTGATATATCATTGCTATGTTTCTGTGTCTTTACATTTTAATAGAAGTCATTCTATGATCGACTCTGAAAACTTCATTTTGAATTAGTATCGAATGGACACAAATGTAGGTGAGTAAACCTACGTCAAACAACTAGTCTAAAACGCCTATTGTCTGAATCGCCGGCGACATTATAGATTTATTTGATTGTCTTCATTGATGATCTATTGTCTGTTCGTGCATGTCCTATATATAATTTCTCATATATTGAATCACCGAACCAATTAACAAAAATTTCAAAGTTTAAAAAATCCAGTTCACGTTAATTTTTGTTCACATAACATTCCATATTTATGAATCAATACCCGTTCACAGCCAACCACGCAATTAACCACTTACCACACGCACTTTCACGTCATAAAAAGGTCCTACGCCTATTTTAATGATTTCCAAAAAATCGGCACCGCATCGATAGTGTGAACAAGCCGCGAATTTCCGAAATTATACCCCCATTCGTCATTAGGTGCCGCAACGGGAAATTACGCCTGAATTCGCCAATTTTTCTTACAGATACGCCTCGAGTTTTCAATTGATTCTGGGAAGGCCGCGCATGTTTTGATTACGCTTAATTTTATTACAGTGAGCTCTCGCGGAGTCTCGCCACTAGGGCTTCGATTCTCGGGAAATTGAGATTGTACTTGATTTTTCAGCACGGAGTGCCATTTTTGAAATACTGAGTCACTAAACGAATGGTTTTTTAATACAAAAAAAATAATAAAAAAATGGGTTTATTAATTATTTTTTTTCGAATCAGCTTTTGAAAAATGGGTCCACTATATTAGTACTGTAGCAGATTGTCATGCCGTGACAAATGAATAAAAGGGTTGAAGGCTTTTCTACAGCGAAAAGATTTGTCACTCCACGCCTGTTTTAAGTGCGGTACTCAAATCAAACCTAAAGGAGATTGTTTTTTTGTTTGTTTTGTGTGTAGGTATGTTAGTACGCGGTATCTTCTGTACTTATTTCGATGATTATTTTCGAAATCCTGAAAGCTATATTAATATGGTGAAAATATGACGAGGAACTTCGGAGATATGGAAGAAACTCCCGAAAAAAGAAAAAGTCCGTTTTTTTGGTAAAAATTTTATTATTATAAATCAGATAGATAAACCTGAAACCTAAAATATTAACAACTTCTCTAACAACAATTTACTTTCAATGACTTTAAAAATAAATGAATCAAATAAATATTTATAGGAAAATATTTTAATTACACTTTGTGATTTCTGAACTGCGTTTGACCACCGTTTTATTCCTAGACGGGAAACAGGTTGTAAGCCCTATGGCACTTATATGTACAGACACTGATGTTTTTTATTTAAAAAAACACAGCAAGTCATTTACACTTAAGATTTTATAGTCGCCACTACTGGATTGCGATGTGTCTATTAGTGTTTTTTAATTGTAAAGTTATGACACTGCCTAATTAGATTTATAGAAATTATTATTTTATTGCTTAATCATCTTTTAACGGTTTCAAAATGCGAAATGCCTTCATATGGCTTTGATCGTAAAACTTTAATATGTTGAAACAACTTCATTGAAGGGCATACATACCTATAGAAAAGTCTATAAGTATTATCTACAGCTATGTACAATTGTACAGTTCTCGTAAATAAGTATGGTACGTTTGATATATAGTTGTAGTTACATTTTCCGTACATTTTGTTAGACCATGTATAAGTTAGAACTTCATTTGATATAAGTACCTAGGATTAGTCCTGGGTGTAGAGTTTAGTTTATTAAAACAAAAGATGAGCGAAAAAATAATGTAAAGAACATAACATTGTTAACTATCTGTAAAAAAATAAAATCCAGTAATTTAAGGGAAACGGTCCTTCATATAAGAATCGGCTATATATAGCCAAAAGTTTAAGTAGCTGAATTAACCTCTATCCGGCTCACGAGCTAATAACTTCATACACCCAAAACGTACAATTCCGCAAAACGTGTACAAAATCACCATCACCAGGGCATTATAAAAGCAAAGAGAACATTTTTCACTGGAAAGTTGTGGCTGTCGCCGCGCCCCGTGCGCACCACATGCATTAATGTGCAATTTGCGACGATCCCCAGAAATTAATTTCAGAAATCACTGCCAATAATAAAGTTATAATTTTGAACCGCGCTACGTACTTGCTCGCGCTTCGAGACTTTTTGGAAGGACGGATTGAGGGGAAGGTAATGAAAATTTGGGTTTTTTAAGGAATGGAGAGATATGTAAAATTTACTTTTCTAGAGATAATGTAGAAATACAAATGTAAATCTGTAACCTTGCCATATTTTCGAACGTAACTGTACTGATCATACTGAACAACTTTCCTTAAGGAACATATAGGTTAAATATACCAAATTGATCAGCTAATTAGCAATCTTGTATGGGGTACCGCTTTTTTCATATTTAAACTTCTTCTTCTTAGGGAAAGTTTTTTATCATGACATGTTTATATAGTATGTCAGAGAATATGGTAAGTTTACAGATTCACCCTCTGCATATGGGAAGAAATCTTACTTCCTAGCATCAAAATAAGTTCTAACTTTATATTGCGCCCTAACTTCATAAACCAAGAAAGTAGACATTTTAATTTGTCATCACATTGAAAAATTCTAGCTTCGTTTAATTACGGACTTTTATAGGTAGAACCATTTATCTTGCACACAATATAATCAATCTCACTTTATAACCTTATAGAATAGAGTTACAAAAAGCTAGAGAAATTATATTTCAATTAACATTTACATTGTGCTATTAAGCGTAATCATTGAACTTCAGTCTAATAACAGAAAAAGCATGGTGCTTTTGATTACGATACTATTTCTCTGGGAATCTCTTACAACTTTTAATCATTATCATGTCAGTTCGATGATTTACTAGTGTAATTACTAACGAGGCCTGCTTTTACGCCACACTGTTCCGTTAAAATCGTATTAATCCAATGTTTTCTATTTTTCATAAAAACTTTGACAAATTGACATTTTAAACTGATATTTCTTTGGACTAGTCGTTAGCGCTACGTTCATTAGAATAACAAATTATGAGTTATCTCTTTATTCAGAAGACAATGATGGATGATGTAATAAATATAAACATTTCCGCTAAAGTATATATTTTAGTACTCTTTGAAGTACCTATTAACAGCGAACTTTCCGAATATTTTCAGAAATCAAAGTACAAAATCAAAAGGCAGAAAATTTTATACAGTATGCAAGTAGACGTTTCAAATCCAACCTGCACGCATACATAATATTTTACAAAATCGAGGAAAAATCTAACAAAAAAAATATAAAAACATACTTAGTAAAATTGTAATATTTTTAGCACTTAATCATAAAATTTATTTTAACACGCAACAACACATCCATTCCGAAACTTTATTCGAATTACTTTGAAGTGTTCTGATAACTGTCAATCTCAAATGAAATGTAACATTACTGTTACAAGACATTTATGTAGCGGCACGTAAGTTTAGCGCTGAGTGAAATATAGAGGGGATACTACGCATAGGTACAGTACTAATTTTTCACTTCTTCTACTTATAATATGAGTTAGGTTGACAATAAAATTATGTAAAAAATAATGATTTGATTTTTAAGCAAGAAAATACACTTCATTAAAATAAAGTCATAGCATTTTTTATCTATTTTTTATTTTGACTAATACTTATTCCACTGTAAGTATTCGATTGTGATTTTTGGACGAAAATACAATGTCAATAGGAGAAATGTCAATGTCACTGTCACCGAAAAGATGATTATGGGACGTGTTGTGTTGCTAGTCTTAAATGTATTTAATGCTTTTTCACCAATTATCTATGTAAAAATGGGTTAAAATTTTACTTTAAACACTTATAATTATAATGTAGTAATAAGCTTAGAACGGGAAGTCGGATATTAGGGTTCCATACAAAAATCAAAGAACCCTTATCACTCGTGCGTCTGTCTGTTCTACTGAACCAAATCAAGTGAAATTTAGTAAGACGGTGTGATCCAAACATAGATGTCCAAACGAAATATTTTTTTTAAAAGTAACTTCATTCGTTTTCCGTGTACAAATTGAGAAATTAAAAAAAAAGTTTTGCAAATCCCGTTGTGTCATATAAGAAATGAAAGGGCTCGTTATCGCGATCACAAATATGTTTTTTTTATTATTGCAAAATAAATAGTTTTGATTTTATTCATGAAAGAAGACGAAAATTTACCGTCTCATGATTTCCGAAACTCATACTCGACTGCGAAATAAGCTTAAAATTTTGAAAAAATAAATACAATATATAGTGCATTATAAAAATTCTATTAATTGAAAATAAAGTGGTAAACTAAAAACTTTACTGACTTTGGCATTGTACGGAATCCTCTCTCGCGAGTTCAACTTGGCCGGTTATTTTTCTTCTTATTTTGACATATTATGTATCCCGGAATCCAAGCATAATATGTATTGAACTTTTACTTACTTCAGTAAAAGTTTGAAAAAAATGAAAATATTGTAAGTACTTATGTACTTATTAATGCCTGAAGGTCCTTTCTCTTAACAGAATAAACGTTGAGCCGGCGTTTTCAAAAACCTTTTTAACGAGCAATTAATAACAGTTTTTCGTGTGCGTCTGAATGCGTGCCTGTCTGTCTCGATGAAGACATCGGTTGCGAAAAGTGGCTTCATTAAGAAAACGGTTCGCGGGCGATTCCGCGAAACGCGCATTATGTCGGCTCGCCGTACAAATTGAATTTGTATGGGTCGCCGTTAAATTTCTGCATCGGCCGTTTCAAGAAACGTCTGTTTGTGATACGTGAAATCAGTGGATTAATTTTATTACTTTGGTATGTGAAGATGATTACGTCATGAGTTCTTTTTTCATTTATTTTGGTTAATAGTAAATTAGTACTTAGATGTCTCATACAATAATAATATGTGCTTTTGTCAAGGACAGTTCCAAAAAATATATAGCAAATATACTGATTTTTTTTTCTTTTACACAATTTTAATTTAAAAATGTCCAGCGCCATTTTTTTAAATCATAAAAAAAATATAATTATTTTAAAAGGATGTTAATTATCAAAATTTAGATTTTTGTCGATTTGTCGATTATTGTACGTTTCGTCTATCTAGTTATATACCGTTTTCGGCAAAATGACCATGTCAAACGGTAATAAACTTTAAATAGGTTTAACATTAGATGATTCAATACTTTATCATTTAAGTAGTTTTAATGATTTTGTCTATATATTCATGATTTCCATCTTTTATCAAAAAAACGATTCCAACAGTGCAATGGTGCGCAGCAATGGTGTATAAGAAGTTATAAATATTAATATCTGTGCGTGTATCCAGTTTGTAATGTAATTAATATATGTAGGTTTCATTACTTTTTCTGACAAGCTACTGGACTTTTTGCTCAAAACTTAGCAAATAGCTGCCTAAAATGGTCAGTTTTAAAAAGCCGGAATTCATCTTATATCAGCTACAAGTTAATAGTCTACTTAGCAGGCTGCACAGTATAATTATCAGTTAGCCACGTAATGGCGGACTATTAGAGGAAATTTTGAAATTATTAGCAATATACATATCATTTGGTTGCATTAGCGCGTTAAAGTAGGAGTATTTTGATGTTTTGTCTTCTATTAGCCGGAAAAGAGTCTTAAAAGAAACAGCTGTTAGTGACTTAAGGTAGGTAATTCTTAGGCCCAACGCAGACGACAGACTATCCGTGACGCACTTTTTAGTCTGTGAAAATAGAACCCATGCTATCATATGCAGTAACGCACACGACTCACAAAAAGTCCAGAGTAGTATAGTTTCTTTAAAAATGACAGAAATAGTTATACTTGCACCGTATTAAAATACTATGGCATACTCATACTCCTGCGCATCATCATGAAACCGCAAGCGCACCTCTTTAAATTCCATTACACCAATTTTACAAGTACGTGCGCCTGCTTATATCAAATGGTCATCTTGTCGAATAAGGATAGAGATACACCACGTATGGCAAGCGTATATGTTTTTCAATGCAACTAAGGGAAACAGGCATACGGCCTTCTGATAGTATGTGACTATTACAGTCTATGGACGCCTTCAACACCTGCTCTCATAGCATGGGACCAGCGACAGCGTTTCGAATTTTACTCATCTCTATCAAGCTTTAACCAGTGGGGTGAAAGTAATTTCGATATAAACTTTATCTGGGTTTATCTACGCTGCTACGGGGGTTGAAGCCTAACAGGAACGCACGTTGCAAACAATGAGGAAACCTTTTCACGCCCTTCTTGAACAAGCCATAGTTGTGAAATTATTTCTTTTTCATAACTGACAAGTTAAAGACATCAACAACAAAATAATATTTTCTACAAATAATATTATTCTAGAAAAAGTTTAAAGTGTCTAATAAAATAATTTAACGTACTTAAAGCCACAAAACAACTAAATACCAACCACGCTGTGCTCTTAGTCGCATCGTATCGTTTTGCCGTCGGCCTCGGCAAGATTGAGTCATGATAGCAAGCATACTTGCCAGCGACCAAAGAGTTCCACCGCAAAATGAGGTGTAATAAAATTTTAATATTTTACCAAAACAATATTGATCGCTTTGCCCTTGGATGGTTAAACACTGGCAATTGCTTTAATGCTTATAGTAATTGAGTCTCAGAGTCATGGCTTTATAAGGGTGGTGTAGTGGCTCATAAAATTACTTTTGTCATGTTTTTACACTTACATCTTCTTAATGGGGACGTCATTAATTTTTGAGACTACCTTAATGCTTGGTGTGACACGTAGCAGATTTAACGGAGGTAATAACAGTGTCATTTGAGTGATAAATATTTATACCTGAAGGAACACACTGCACAAATAATTGTCCTGTTCATACAGATTTTCATCCTCTATAATTAAACACATTTTAAAAGAATTATCGAAATCTCCCTTATCGAATACGAATTTTATACAATTAGGTATCAGTTTAAAATCTTTGTCTCGAGACAGCTAAAATATTACTCTGTCCAAAAATTTCTGAGATTCTAATAAAACTATTTTGTTTTCTAAATCAAGTTGCTTAAAGATTACCACCTCAAACTCGAGATTAAGCATTACTTTATGTTCATGTTCCAAATACATCTTACTGTTTTTATTTATAAGCAAATGGAGTTTTATCAACTCACTATAAGACTGCTGCCGTGTGGTTTCCGGCAGAGTAGAAAGGGCTACTCCACGTCCTCCCGTGGATGTCGTAGAAGGCGACTTAGAAAATACAACCTAAACAAAGCTAAACATCAATGGAACCTCTCCAACCAATCTGGCCAGCGAGGAGAATGTAGGCGAAATTCTCTACTCTGGCCAATTATGGCTCTGGTAGTACAGAGAGGATCGTGCTCCTGCAGTTAAGATAAAAATACCTGACGATGATGACGATGATATTAGACTGGTAAGTCATTAAATATACTTTTACTTAGTGTCCAATGGTAAGTTAAGAAAATCATCTCAATCTGATGACTTATTAACACAATACTATTATAACCACATAGGTAACTATGATAATTCCTTGTACTATAGCAATTGTGCTATAGTACAAGGAATTATCATAGTTCCATGATCCTCTGAACATTATCTTGGTGTTGTACTCCGCTATAATTATTAGGGGATTACTCCCAAGAGGATTTGTATCATCTGACGCCATTGTACAGCTTTAGTGATGTGCTTCGTTGGTTTATCGATTAACGATACGTCTATATCGATAGCACTGTTCATCTCACTTATAATAATGCTATTGAATATTACATCCAACTTCAAGGTGTTATTAGTTGATAAAAACAATATTTAATGGTTAAATGGTGTGATGTAATAAGTAGTACTTATAGTCGTAGAGGCAGCCATGTCCAGCATGGACTACAATTAAAAAAATTAAGTTTAGTGTAAGTAGTAAATATTAATAAGATTGGATTTTCCTTATCAGCTTAATGTACCTAAATGACCAAAAATATTTATCATACCATTTTTGCGAATGACACAATAGTGGTTCCATGTTACAAACACGCACTTTTCAAAAGCAGGGCTCAGACAATGAAAAACTAGTCCAAATTCCATTGAATATCCGATTTTTGCGAAAAATCGTGATTTCTCATTGTTAATGTAACTTATATTTTAGGAGCATTCCTACCAATACAAAGAGAAATAACTTGTGCCAGTGTAAGAAATAAAGCAATTTCTTGTTGGTAACCATTTGATATTCATGCGACCCTATTTTTTGCGCATCGATAGCATTGCCGAGCCCCATATCTAGCTCCCGGAGGAACAATGACTCAGTGGCATGTTCGAGATATTGCATCACTAGCTCCGAGTGAGCTATTTAATTTTCATTTGAATCTGGAACTTCCATTGTTTGTTTTTCTCAAGTATAGAAGTAGATATACTCGTATTTTTGGTGTAGAAACTAAAATTATTATAAGTAAGTATTTCTCTTCTAAAGCTTTATTTGGTTGAGTAAATAGGTACCTGTATAGTTGCCACACTTATTTCTTAACCTTCTTAGTTTTTTAGTCAATGTCTAAATTTTGTCGGTTTTCACTTTCATACAACAAATAATTGTTTTTTACTCTTTTTTAAATATTTTATTAGTCGTTACTTTTCATTGTATTTTTCTCCAAGTAGATTATTTTATAGAAGCATTGCTGAATCTTTATTCGTTTTGTAAGTTAAGATTTAAATAATAAATTATCTGTCAGCGCTGTACGACATATAGTTAACTATGAATATTAAAACTGTTTCCCGCCACGACATTCTTACTTTTTGAGGTAATTTTTACGGTTTTTTCATAGGGTGAATTCAGTCCATGACACTGAACAACTATACCCGAGGAACACGTATCGAAATATGAAAAGTAATTTTGGCCTCCCATACAAGTTCACCAAACAGCTGATCCGACTTTGTATGGCAAACTAAAAATTATTTTTCATATTTCGACTTATGTCCTTTGGGGAAAGTTGTTCAGTATTGTGGACTGAATCACCCTTAAAATAGTTTCAGTCTATTTTGTTAGACCTTATATATTTAGATTGTCTTCTACACTTGTCATATAGATACATATTTACTTACGCTTAAATAAGTTCTTAAGAAATAGACACAGAATGTTAAGTTGATAAGAAACTGTTTATTGGTGACATATCTAACCACAATTATCACACCCCAAGTAAGAGTCTATCAAAAAATCGCAACCAAATCACAAGAGTTAATGAACACAAATGTTTGTTTCAAACATGTGAAGCAGATAATCTATTGTCGACCTTATAATAAACGGCGCAAGAGTCCCCGGGGAGCGATAACTCACGGCAAGCACTGCGGTCGCTATATACGACAGATGTGCGGAATTATACGCAAAATATGAGGAAATGCATGTCTTATTGGAATGGCGTAAGGTCTATTGTTGAATTTGGAAGATTAATCTCCGTCAAAAATCATAGTGTTGCAGAAATATGTTAGGAATTTGTGCATGAAGTAGGATTAAGAAAGTACCACAGTGTGATTTGAGTTGAAGTCTCCAAAAAACCTGATGATACTTAACTTTCAAATAACAAAATTATAATAAGTATTTACTTGACTATCATAAAATATAATCAAAAATTTGGTTATAATCGCCTGCAATTATTAGAAGATCAAATAAATTTATTTAAATAATCACAATAAGATAAATTAAACTTGCTTTTCGTCAGTGTTTTTAATAGATCCTTACAAAGAAAAAACAAAAACAAGCCTGTTATTTTACATATTTAAAAAATATATTATGTCACTTGGTGTGCTGTAAGAATTCAAACGATACATCCAAATCTATTTCAGCATTTTGATGTTTATTTATTTGTAATAACTTTATTGTCAGTACCAAAAAACAAAATAAAGTGCAAAAAATTCGAAAGAGCAAATATACAAAGGTGTTTGAAGTTATAGCGGAATAAAGAATTAACATACATACATGAACCCTGAAAATATTACAATCATTTTCGGGGCCAGCCATGTAATTAAATTACACGGAAAAACTCTATTATCAACATATTACATATTTAATGTTATCATCAAATAATATTTCAATTAATGCCGACAAAAAATAACTTAATATAATTGCGTAAATCTAACCGAACTGTTTATCAATGACCTATTATAGTGTCAGATACAAATTAAAAAGGTTACAGATGGGTAGTTTCATTAGCAACCACAAATCTGTTGGTTTGAGTTAGCAAGGAGAATTCGAACACAAACTGTTAATACTGAG
This sequence comes from Acrobasis consociella, assembly GCA_963555685.1. Lineage (NCBI taxonomy): Eukaryota > Metazoa > Arthropoda > Insecta > Lepidoptera > Pyralidae > Acrobasis > Acrobasis consociella. The sequence continues at coordinate 5,227,231 of OY743115.1, forward strand.
CCCTAAAAACAACAAATATTTAGTTCAATCGACAGCTAGCAAAAATATTGGCACAAATTTAACGAAACACTAAACATATGTATTATTTATTCTTGTGTAAATACAAATGTAATTGTAGTATAAGGGAAACAAAATAATGTCACTTTTCATTGACCAGATTCAATTTCAACTTATTTTGAATTCAACAACGAATATTATGAACGCTATTTCCAAGTAACAAATGACTTCATAAGGAAGTAAAGAGAAGCAGCTTGTTTATTTTAAGTTTTCTTCTTTTCTCTCAGACTAGCTAAACAACCGCTCTTCTATGAGCGGTTGTTATTGTTTCTGACCGATTGGGCCAAGCGAAGGTAGAATCTTTCTCCGTTTTTGTGTCCGAATTCCGGATGTCCAGTTTTTCGGTACAAAATTTCACGGGACACCCGTGAAATTTTGTAAGCAGGTTCGACAAAAATTGGGTACGTATGTAGAAATTTCTGGCGAGCCATTTTTTCAAAATTTATCAACATGACGAAAAAAAGGGGTGGAAAACTTTAAAAAAAATCATAATTCAGCCATTTCGAAAAATTTACAAAAATGTCATGTATCTTTTTTGTTATCTTATTATTTAAGACGCATCTTTTTTATCCGCTTAACTTTAACGGATTGGGGGTGGTTCGGGAGATCTCCAGCTCAATAGTTACTAGCAAATACAAGTTACATTTCTACACTTTGGTGTGTTTGTGGCCAGCAAAGGGCCGCTATCTCTCCGACTACAGATTTATAGCCGCTATCTGCCGCCCCTTGAGGAAGTCCACCGAATGGCATTGTTTACATCATACGAGATGTATCAATGAAATTAATGCTCTGATAGCTTAACTATTTAGGGTAACCTCTAATTTATATGAAATTTGTATTAAAATTACACATGTTTTGTATAAATTCAATGAATTACAAATAATTTTATTATATAACTTAATTGCAAGAAATTTGTAGTATCAATTTCTTTTTATTCTCTATACACAGAGTACCTATGTAAGAAAATGTCGTCATTTTCGTATTTCAAAACTTTTTACCCAAGCTAAGCGTGCTGATATAAGTAATATAGTTTCACCTTTCTGAAACAGCCTGTATACTTATTATAAACTACGAAAAATTGAAAACTCATTAACTGAAGATCAACCAGAATCAGCGTATAAATATTGAAAAAAAAGAGGAAATTCGAAATACATTACGAGTATATATATATATATATAATATTTATTGATATTTAAATATATTAATATGCCTACATGGACGAATTAGGCAAGTGGGAACATACGTTTCTGTCTACAAAATATAAGCGCAATCAAAATACATATCTACCTCTTTAATTATAAATTTAATAGTAAATGAGCATTTTCTGCGAAGATGAATTAAGTAAGTACAAGTACAAAACGACAGTTAAGGTAAGTTAGAGAAATTAGTATTACTTTTATGGATAAATAAAAAAAATCAATTGCAAATTATAAGATAGTTAAAAAGGCTAGCCTCACCTGTTTACAATCACGCTACACGCGTCAACCCTCCGCTAACGTAACAACAAAATTGACCAAAATCCAGCCGGTCTTTGCGACCCCCGACCTAAACACGGCGTACTTAAAACATTGGGCGCATGACGCGTGACGCGCGGGTTAATTTTATGCTACATTAATACTGCGAGGGCTGCCAGTTTTTAATAGGGTTAGTTATGGGTCTCGGAGACCCCGCATTCTCAGGATTTGCAATATGTTATGGGTCGAATTGTGTAGGATTATCGCGTGTGTATTAAAGCCAATTAATTCGGACTAAATGTTATCTATTTGCGATAGTGATGCTGCATAACAGCACGGATTAAGGGATTTATTGAGTCGTGAGAAATCGTGGTATTATGTTATGATAGTGCTGCATCATATTATGAACACTGTGCTAATTACCTTTTATGAAATAAATAATATGTAGTTTATTGTAGTTTATTCATAATCATTAATTATGCCTGTTATTTGACAAATGTACTTAGGTAACTATCTTATTCCTTTAAACGAGCTATTCTTGTATGTCTATTTATTTATATGTATATAAATTTATTTCTGTGATCTCGGAAACGGCTCTAACAATTTCGCGATCTAGATTAGTCTTATGTTTGGGAAAACGCGTGTTTACGAGTTTTCATGAGTTTTTCTTTCCACGCAGAATATGGTCGCTAATTTCGCAAGTAAGAGTGTTACGGGTTCGAATCCCGCTCAGTGACTTACTTTTGTTTTTTTAGACAAGTTTACAAAATTGTAGTTAATATTTGAGATATAACCGAGCAAAGCTCGGTCGCCCAGGTACTAAATAATAATAAATATAATCAATTTTCTTAATTATAGTTTAAAACTGCTCCTTTCTAGCCTTATTAAACCATCTAAGCACATACAATAGTATATTCATTTCGTTTTATCAGAACTTTAAATTAAATAATTATATCTTGTAAATGTTATAAATTTACGATAGTAATGCTGCATAATAGGATGAATAAGGGATTCATTTAATCGTAACAAATCGTGATAATATATTTTGATAGTGTTGCATCATATTATGAATGTTGTGCATAATAACCTACTGAGAAATAATTAACATTTATTTTTGTAACATTGAATCATTTCATGATTCTTCATAAATAATTATGCTAACTATTTTAGAAACCTACTTAATAGCAAATAAGTGTAAAAAATTAAACTAGATATAAATTCAATAAAATAAAATAAAAACTTTATAGCTATTACTTTATTTGTTCCGTCTATGAGGAATTAAACCTGCTACATACAGTAATATTTTAAATTCGTTTTATCACCTAAAACCAATAATTTATATATTTATAAGATCTTGTAATTTAAATGTAAATGAGATAATTACATCTTTTTAAAAAGGTTGTAAATAAAAAAAGCGTTCTCATATTAACAAACAGAAAAAACTGCATTGGCTTAATTTATTCGTCCCCAAACAAGGCGTAAAATTAGTTGTTTGTTTTTTTGCACCAAAAAAACCGTGGGTGATATTTTTTTCCTTTAATCCCACGCAAAAAATGCACTAATTTATTAACAACAAAAATTGATTCGTTACATTCTGGCAAATAAAACAATTGATCCATCTAAATGTTACCCTCCTGACTTATAAAATTACAAAGAGATTTAAATTACCTTTTTTTACGTCACGACTGACAAAGTCAGTTAATATTATTTAGTAGTTTAAAAAATAAATTTGGCTAGTAACCAAGAAAAATATAACGACTACATAACAAATTATATTTTTTTACCATTTAATGTGTTTATTGAACAGTGGCTAGTTATATAAAGAGGTTTTTGTTTCATATCTACATTTAATTACCTAAAACTCTTCCAGAGTATATGTTTAATACCAAAAATACCAAACCACAAATAAAGAAAAAATATATTTATATCCAAAACTATCTCCAAATTCGTTTCGATCTTGCTTATTTTATCCCCAAACATCATAAAAACAAACTCACCGAAGCTTGCAAGAAAATAGTCCCAAGACGCCGATACCAAACCAATACCCAATAAGTAAAACTACGAGCCATATTGGCGCGAAATCGTCTCCCGTGGCTAATCGGAAGGGGTTACATCCGAACGGGACACATCGGAAAGCAAATAGTAAAAAAAGCGTGACAAAATTGACTAATGCGTGTTTTGGGCACGTGACAGGGCGATTTGACACGCGGTGCGCGTGCGCCGTAATGCGGCCACTGGTAAACGATCTAGGGTTAAGAAGTCTTATATTTGTTGGTCGATAAGTTTTTTATTATTATTTCCCATGTTGAAGTAGTGAGTAGAATAGGACCACTCCAAGTCTTCCCGGTGGATGTCATAGAAGGCGACTTACGAAATACAAGCTAAAGAAAGCTTATAACCATCTTGCGACCTTTCCAACCCTCGGTATACTTTTACCAAATAAAGCTCTAGTGCGTCAAAGAGGGTCGGGCTCCTGCAGTGGTAACTAAAAATACCTGATAATGAAAAAAATAATGAATGAAAGTTTGCTTTGTGGCAAAAAAGAGCACTACCTTCATACCTATATAATTATTTTCATAAACAACTCATCGACTTTCTTAAACAAGGCAAACAAACCAAATCATAACCAATCTATCAAATTTCGTTAACTTTTACATCTCATTATTTCAGCTATTAACCTACAATTCCAATTGCTGAGTTTATAAACCGTAGCAAACAAAAATTAAAGTAAAAATGGACTGTCAAAAAAGTAAGTAAGCTAACAATTTTATCGAGGTGCAAAATAACACTTGAACAGCTGTGAAGGCGAACTACAGACATCTTAGTTTAACACAAACTATTGAGCGGACAGAAGCGGCTTATGTGTACATACTGTACATTGAACATAATTTTGACTTACTTAACTACTTACTTAACGCGTACGCGACACGCGACAATCAAGGAAATAAATAATTCTATCCTTTTAATAATTATTTTTTTGCTAAATATTACAAGTAATTTTATGTTTCACTAGCCGTGCCTTCACTCCCCGTGGGAATTTTGGGATAAAATTTTATGTCCTTCCCCGAGTCTCAAACTATATCCATACCAAATTTCATCCAAATCGATTCAGTAGTTGAAGCGTGAAGAGGTAACAAACAAACAAATATACAAACTCACTTTCGCATTTATAATATTAGTAGGAAGTAGGATAAGAAGCAGGATAGTAGGAAGCAGGATTTCATTACGAGTGTTGTAAATTCAATGTCAGTCAAATACACAAGCCCAAACCATTTGTTAATTTGTGAACGATTCCCCAAGTATCTACTTATCGAATAAGAGATCCGTCTCTGACAAAGATCTTGAAAATACTGAGGATTGTAAAAATAAATGAATAATAAAAACAGCACAAAAGATTGTGACTGAAATGATGGTGGTTGTAGCTACTGATAGAGTAACTATATTTATGTGTAGTGTCATTTTTGTACTGTAAATATTTTGCAGGGTTAAGCCGAGCAGTGCTGGGGTGTGTGGGGAAATGAGGCTTGAAATTGTCTGCAGCCGGTCGCGCACACCTTGCCTCTTGACTAATAGGGCTTATTATCCTCAGTTTTGGCTTTCTTCACTTGCTTGCTTTATATGGTGACATTACGTTTTATTAGCCACAACGGGGCGTAACGCTATGCATTTTTAGACTAAATTAGAAATATCTTGCTTCTTGAAAATAGGCCTTATAACCTTGTTTTGGCGTGTGGTTTCTGGCAGGCTAGAATAGGGCTCTCCAAGTCCTCCCGTGGATGTCGTAGAAGTCGACTTAGGAAATACAAGCTAAATAAAGCTTATAAGCGTGAATGAGACCTCTCAACCCATCTGGCCAGCGAAGAGAGTGTAGGCCAAGTCCTCTGCTACTCTGGCCAAGTATGGCTCTGGCAGTACAGAGAGGGTCGTGCTCCTGCAGTGGAGACAAAAAGACCTGATGATGAAATTTTGTTTTGGCTTTCCTAACTTTATAATGCTTAGATTGTGATTACGTTTAGCCGCTATAAGACGTAAAGTTACATATTTATCTAAGTTGGAAATAAAAATAATACCCATATAGCTGCAGTGGTCGTTCTGAAACACTGTTTTTACAGGTGTAGCTTTGCAAAAAGAAGCTGAAATAAAAAGCCTTCAATACAACCTCCTCCTTTTTGGAAGTTGGTAAATGAGAAAAATACCCTACTGACTCTTTTTTTTTACTTTGACTATAAAATTGTGGAATGTGGGGATTTGTGAAAGAGTATAAAAGTATACACAATCATAATATTTCTTTTTATTTTTACTAATTGGACGAGTAAGTGAAATTCACTGAGTGTTCTAAGGCAACCTGGTATTTGATGGCGATATTTCTTATGAAAGAATGAATGTAGAGATCAGCTAAAAGGTCAACTTGTGTGGAAAAAAACATTTTGAAGTGGGTTTAGTATAAAGGACTGATTCTGTATTCTGGCTCAATGATTGCTATTCAGTAAATTGTATGGCACTAAAAAAAACTATATGACTAGGTAAAAATTGATTGTTGGACCAATAAAGTAAGATAAAACAAACAAAATACAGAGGGTGCTACAACAAAGTTAAATGACTAATAAACAGGAATCGCGACTAGTCAAAAGAACATCAGTGGGGTTGTTAGGGGCTAGGGAACAGGCCGACATAAATTGAACAACCCTCGCCGCGAAATAGAATGCCGTTAGAGGGAGCTTTAGGGGCAATAACTTAAAATTGGTTAAAATAGGTGCCGCTTTGTTTTATTCGCATTTTAAATAAAGGAATCTATATAGTAAAACAGTAAAAAAATGTGTTTGTACATTGAATATATTACCAAAAAAAATTGGCGCGATGAAGGCATAGTCATTATTAGTCATAGAGTAAAAAAAGTCTTGCTGTTTGTTTGTACACCCTAATCTGCGAAAACACTGGACGGATCCAAATGAAAATATTTTTGTTATAAAGCTGTTAAGCCTGTGCAACATATAGGGTACAATTTATTTTGGAAAATGGAACACCTGATGCGGAACCATAATGGTGCAGCTAAACTATAAGAAATATGACGCCTTAGCAAAAGTTGTTCAGCCTGATGAGCATTTTCCGGAGTCCACGCGAACGAAGTCGCAAGTTTCGGCTAGTTTTTAAATAAAGGATATTCCTTTATTTAAAAAATAGCCGAATAGCTTATAAAGTTCTGGCTTCGTGAAGTAATATTCGTATGCTCTTGGAAACTGTGGCGTAGCACGTGGTTCTATTTGACTATCCCACGGGAACATACAGGGAAAAGAATAATATGTGTTAATCCAGGTAAATAACTTAATAAGCAATTTATCTGCTATATTTCATTTTCCGTTTAGTCATGTTGGCTTAAAATCGAACAATTCATACTTACCTACAAAAGATTTAGGTAAGTGAACTGTAGCATTTCAAATTTGATTACTGAGATTTTTTTGAACAATATTAATAATAGGTAGATGTCCGTATCTCACTCCATAACCCAGCTATCCGGTCCGCTAACATCCCATTCTCATACATAGCCCGAACCAAGTAAATCTCTCCCTGGCAATAGTTCGGTAGTAATGGAGGACTGTCCGTTAGTGCATCTCAATGGTACATTAAGAGATAGATCTCCATAGATGCAGCCATCTCACTTTTTAGATAAAAAGATACTAAAAGGACTCTTGATGTTGGCTTAGGCCCCATGAACGCTTCAAAGGACCGGGTCTTCGTGGACCCGTGGCTGAAAAGCGTACCAACATAATAATAGTATATTTTCACGCCTGTTTGTTATATTGAGTCGACCTCCGTGGCGTAGTGGTCACCATGCTAGTCCGCCACCCAGAGGTCCCGGGTTCGATTCCCGGTCAGGGCAAGTTGGAAAATGGCCTTTTTCAAATTGTCCTGGGTCTTGGATGTTTTTCTATATACCTGTGTATTTGTTATAAAATATAGTTAGTATCCCATAACACAAGTCTCGAACTTACTTTGGGGCTAGCTCAATCAGTGTGATTTGTCCCTATATATTTATATTTATTTATTTATTTTTATTAAACAACAAAAGCATTATAATTGTAATTCTTTATAAATCAACATAAACCTAAGCTTTAAAAATTACCTATATTTTTGTAGGTACATATTTTATTGGGGTATCATCCTTAGATGATATATGACCATCATCCGTATTTCAACGAAATGAAATACCAGTGATTGATTAAAAAAGTAGTTTATTAATTTTGAAACGAACAACTTATTTACATACATACGAATGCGAACGATTTAAGGGTAAATAAATGTCACAAAAACTACTTTAACCTGTCATCTGTGAGCAGACCGGAATCTGGTCGACATGCATTGTTTTACTATTGTGTCTGGTGTTTTGCACTGACAACAGGTTAACAAAATATAACTACAGCTACTGACATAGTTACTAAAACTTATTTTTATAAAATGTATCAGGCGCTATTTTGGTTAACTATAGGTAGTGATTATTTGCGGTTTCATAATCGCTTGTTTTATACATTTATTTTTATAAGTGTTGCTGATAATAATAACAGCCAATATGCTAATAAAATGTTTATCTGTTGTCTTGTGAATGATAAATTAAGGTTAATTTTAATAAACTGTTTTCTGTTATGTAATGTCAGAAATCTATATATTTGCATATCAAAACCTGTTATTAACATTTGAGTGAAATAGGTAATGTCCAACAGTTGACTGAAGTCACGCTTGACCAGAGGGCTGGCCTTTATCTGGCTAAAATGATTATCTTTGTCATGCAACGTGGCAATGTTGCCCGACTTCTGGGCACGTTACCACAGGCAACGATTTGCCAGCGCCTTTTTATTTATAAATGAGTTAATTTTCATGAAAAAATTTCAGCTCCTAATAAAGTTTGTGACGGAATTTTTTTACACTTGTTTCCTAGCTCCCACCCGCCAAGTCCGTAAGGATCTAAAAGAAACTTCGTTCTAATAAAAGTTTTATTACAATTATCATATGACTACAGATGCTCAGATACAAATCATTCTTTGCTTCACAAATATTATTTAATATTTTTAGAATAACACATGTCAGTCTAGCATAAAATATGTCCGTTTATTTAAAAAAAATGTCGAGGGGCACTCGGTGGAACGAACTTAAGAAGCCCCTAAAAAAACCAAAAAGTTCTAGCCCCTAAAAAGTTTGTGACGGAAACAAACCGTCCAAAAATTAACTTTAAGAGAAAGTTTTAATAGCACGTAAATTAAAACTATTCCAATGACTACCCAAATCACTAGTAAAAAGAAAACAATTAAAAATTTAGCTAGCATAGACAATCAATTTCCCGCGTTAAACTTTTCTAAAGCTGGAAATAGACTTCCGGTTATGCTTAAGTTTTCCCTGACCATTATCGGATCACATTTACTTTATACACGTCCGGTTAGACAATGTCGTAAAGACAATAAAACCTTTACTTGATCTTTAAATTCTCTTCTTGGACTTCTCTGCCCTTTTCTTGCTCTGATTTTTATGTCTTGTAAGTTGACCAAACATCTTTCCTCTTCTAATGTCAATTGTTTTTCATCATCATCATTAAATCTTTTTGTTCCACTGCAGAAGCACGATCCTGTCTATTCTACTAGAACCATATTTGGCCAGAGAAATCAGAGGATTTGGCCTACAATCTCTACGCTGACCAGAAGGATTGGAAAGGTCTTATTGATGTTTATAAGCTTTATTTAGCTTGTATTTCGAGAGTCACCTTCTAATACTTGGGGTGTTCCTATTCTAGTCTACTGAAAACCACACAGCGTTGATAACAATTGTTTTTAATAAGCTTCTTTTCCCATTCACTAAACCAAGAACTTTTTTTTACGTTTGTCTTTTTTCTAGCGAAGAAAGAACCGGACATCTATTGCCAGCTTTATTCTTCACTTTTCAGTTCAACGCACCGTTTACCGAGAAACCAATTGATTTGAGTCCGTTAGTGACAGTTCTGGCTTAGCTATTGTTTTTATTTACATAATGAATGTAAATAAACGTCTAAGCATCGTTACGCCTGTGTTTGTTTACCACTGTTCAATGTTTTGGTCGACTGCCGCCGGGAAAACGGGGTCGTACTATGAGAAACGAAGTAAAAAGCGACGATAGCCGTCTTGCGAGTTTATTTTGAGCGCATCGATCGCACGGTTGTGTAAACCCACTTTTTATAATTTTACTTAATACTCCCTGAGTGAATTTCGGGATAAAAACTATCCTATGTCCTTTCCTGGGTATCCAACTATATCCATATCAAATTTCATCTTAATAGGTTCAGTGGTTAAAGCGTGAAGTTGTAACAAACAAACAAATATACAAACTCACTTTCGCATTTATAATATTAGTAGTATAGGATTGTTTTTATTTTATTTTATGAAAATTATAATAAATAGATCAGTATACTTAATAACTGTAATTATAGTATACCCTGCATCAATTAAATTATTTATTCATTTGTTTTTTTTTTTATATATGCATGAATATTTTTTAAACTTCAATATTAACAGAAGACTGATAGATAGAGAGATTGACAGCATTTTCTTCGTCTGTGATGCTACGTGAACTCGCCGCGATATTCTCGCCCGTGGTATCTTTAGCAAGTAGTAGACACCCCGTGAGGTGAGGGAAAATACCGTTACGGTTTTATTTGTTGGTTGTTCAGAATGTTTAGATTAACTGCAAGATAAGTTAAAAGGAAAATAGGCGGTCGGAATTTTTCAGAAAGCCAGATCTTTTAATAAGTTTCAATAACTAAATGTCTTTTTACTTTTTGGAAAAATTTTTTGAACTGATTTCTAAAAGAGGTAGATTTGGAAAAATTTTGTGTTTTTTTATTTGAAAGAGCTTTTGTTAGGTGGTTCCATAGAAATTTAATCTCCATGTTAAATAATGTCCACATCCGTATTGTGAGCTGAATTGAATGATTTTTATTTGAAAGCCTCTACTATCTTTTTGGTCCCATATTGATTTCGAAAACTAAACTTTGATATAGAACTTTAGAAGTATGAAGAAGAAGTACTTATTAAATTTCTTTATTATAAATTTAAGTTTACTTCTATTATATGTTAAAAAACACGCTATTTTGTTCTATATTTCATTTTGAAATAAATATACTTAAAAAGAAAGAATTCTAATAAATATTTAAATAAAGACATGACACCATCTTCCTAAAATTCACGCTTTACAAAGCAGCGGGAGACTAATAAAAATATGTTATTAATTGTTAGGTCCTGTCATCACATAGTGGTTATTTTGGCTAAATCATTTTGATGTCTACAGCGTTTAAAAATGTATAGGTAAGTAAAACTTTCAACTGAGTTTGAAAGTGATATTTTTGTTCGATACTGATCTGGAAGGAACTGATCGAGGGTATAAGCGAGAATATGAATAATTTCAATAGCGTTGCGGCCAGCAATTCATCACTATTTCGTTTTCCCAAAATTAAGACCATCATTACTCTAATAGGATATGTCTTGTTTGGAGATAAGACGTACAAATAGTATCCTGTTATCAAAAACTAAAAATTTAATATATTGACCAATAAAAAATTTAGCTTTATGGGTCTAATCTAAAAGATTTGAACAACATGTATCCAATCTTGATGATAATAGTCGAAAGTTATCCAGGACCAAGTCTGTATAATGGAACAATTTTGTGACGTAGGTATCTGTAGATAGTTCTAAGCATTAAACTTGCAATAACATAACAATATAACTTGTTATCTATCGCATTCAAGGGCCATTGATGAGCCGCTCATGTAAACACACAAATTAATCAATGAACAACTGATTAGGGCGACCTCATTGTGATTTATAATTTGATTCATAAGGAAATGAAGACAGACTGTATCCGTATTATTATAAAAATAAGACTAACTTTGTTTCTAGGTTTAAACCTAAATTACTGGCACTGTTAGGTCTGTACATGATTGTTTGTTGCCATGAATAAAAATAAATAAAACCGTTATCCACCCAAATCAAGATGAATTTGACAGATAAGTTTGTTTCACTTTACTTGATTGATTGGGACTTTACTTGATTGTGGCGGTTAATGGTTTAAACCTAGTTACAAAGTTAGTCCTGTTTTTAAAACAAGACGGTATGAGTCCACTGCTAAACTACAAATAAAAAAAAACGTGGCTATATTTTTTCTATAATCTAACTGCCGGACTAAATAAAATAGTATTTTTATATGTCAATGATTTTTTAAGTACCAATTTTGAACGTCCATCAGCTCTTAGACAACCTTCTGTTAAAAATGTAAAAAGTAAGGCAGCCGGCTTTATTCTTTATCTTAGAAATAGTTCAGTGACTGGCCAATTATTTACTTCTTCATTATATTATAATTAGAACACAGATCACAACTATTATACTTAGAAAATTTTAAGTCTTAGACTCAGAAGACACAATTTAATTACTGCTTGGGTCAGCAGTTACAATTGCAATTATTCAAGTATTTACCTAACTAAACTACCCACAATAACATCGTGTAAATAATTAGAACTAAAACTTTTAAAAAACTGCTCCAGTTTATACATAGTTTTGCGACACCTCAAGCTGTAAATGGAATTTTAACGTCATTGAACCTTAAAAATGCCTCAAAACGTGAGGCTCTCTTGATGTATTTTTTACTACAATTTAATTTACCCACCTGCTAAAGAGCGCCTACCTATATACAATATGTTATAACAAGAGTAATAGATAGCAGGTACAACTAATAAAACAGTCTAAAGACGAACTTTGAATAATTTCACACATCGTTTCATCATAACTCAGAAGTGCATGAAAAGGCTATTGATATTTCTATTATAGTCGGAAAGAATCCACGTAGGTACACAATGAGAAAGGTGAGGCGGCGGCCATGCGTCATCCACAAAACATTTAACATCTTAATTTCGTGGGTAACACCTCAGCGCTAGTGCCGACAAAGAGTCGATAAAAATCTGATACCGACATCGACATCGAGCGAGCCACGACTCGCAGCAGGGGGCCGCGCCCTGCGACTAATAACTTACATTTGGATTATGCTCGTTAGCCTCTTCGCACCTTGCCCGGACTTTATTTTTTATTAATACAAAATTTATTCAAAGTCAACCTCGAGAATATTTCGGGAATAATGCCTTAATATTATTAAAGCAATAAGTTATTGCCTAGAAGGATGTATATCAGTCGACTGAATCGAACAGTTATTTATTTGTAGGTATATTTTCTTTAATCTTCAGAAGATGGTGGCCGCGGCAGATATTTACTGTCTGTCACCGAAACTAAACAATACCTGATGATAGTAGGACGGTACTTAAATAATTAAAATGTAACAAAATTAACCAAACTTTTACAATAATTAATAGTTTTAAGCAGCTAATTCATAGAGAGTTAGTCCTGAAGTCATCGAAATAAAAAGATCCCAACTAACTATAAAAATAAACTCTGAAATCATAATATAGGTATTTATTTAATATTATTTTATGTAATAGTACAAAAATTCTTATGTGCATAAAAAATATGCAATCCACAGTCGAAGATCCAATTAACAAAATACAAAACAAATTAAAAAATATACAATGAGTACAATTATCTTGCCATTCAACACCAACACTTTCATAGTAAAAAACAAATCTATCAAGACCAAGCTTATGATTTCATAACACAAAAAATATTAATGTACCAAATCGATGTCGTCCGTATTCACAGGCGTAAGATTCCGATTATAATAATTTATAAGTTCTTTAATCATGTAAGGTCAAGACTTTCAAGTTTAAAATCAACACGTGAATGTGTGGTGTAGGCGTCTCGTTTATTGGATTATAGTCGCCATTTTAAAAAGATTAATCGGCCTTGCCGCTCGATTACAGTTTTGTAAGTGTTAAATGTAAAATGTCATAAATCCATCTCAATTGGACAGCGGTCGCGCGTGGTTAATTTCCACTGTTGAAATGTTTAGCAATTGTTAGAAAATGTTTACAATAAAAATGCGTGATCATAATTTTGTCGTGCTCATTACCCAATAAAAGTGATCGCAGAAATAAGCACAATTATAATTATGCAATTAAATGGTTCTTTTTAAATTAAGGAAGTATATTCTTTTTGAAAATGTTAGGTGTTTCAAGACGTTACAATAAAACAGTAGATATATAAATCTTTTGTCTGTACATTTAGTATTTTTGACTGAAATAGATAGAGGGACACTTAAAAAGAATAAAAGAAATATTTTTTTATATTTTTTTGTCTTTCTGTCTGTCTGTCTGTATATATGTATGATTAGCTAAACTATAAGAAATATAAAAATGACGCCTTAGCAAAAGTTGTTCAGCCTGATGAGCATTTTTTGTTAAGGTATAAAATAGAAGATATAAAGACGGCCTATCTGCATCAGGTGTACCAGACACCTGATGCAGGCCGTAGTCATAAAGTCAACGCGAACGAAGTTGCGGGTATCAGCTAGTTGCTAATAAAATATAAGTCTCTGTAGTAAGTAACTATTTAATATTTTTTTAGAAAACTTATAAATGTAATTAGCCTTTATTTATGTTAGTGGTCATAGAAGTAGGTCAAGTAAAAATCTTTAGTTTTATATTCTTAATTAGCTACAAAAATAACTAATTTTAATAAAGAAAAAATAACCTCTTGTGTCATAGTCTACTACTATCCTATGTTCCTCTTCGCATAGCCGTTACATCAACGTCACTTAAAATAATTACACATTATTAAACTGTCCATGTTCTAGAAGTGATGTATAAATGTCCTGCCCATCGATCGATATGAAATTAATGTGTCAACCCTATGAAGGACTTTGTTCTTAATGTACATTTTCATGTTAATATTGTTTTCAGTTCAAGAGTAAATTCAAAATATAGGTAGAGGGCCGGCTCAGGCTCAGGCTCCGGCTCGTTAGCCGACTGTATATACATCTGCCCAGCATATATATTTTATACACAGCTCTACAGAAGGCTAGCAAAAAAGGAAAACTGCATTTGTTGTTAAACTTTATTATAAAACGAAATTGAATATGGATTTATTTTAAAACAATTATATTTAATTTTGAATAAGGACTAAAATACTTAAATCACTTTTCACTTCCATTTTATTAAGAAATATATCTACATATTTAATTTTATATTTAAGAAATCAGCAATAAGAAAATACCTAATTAAAATTCATATTATTCAAACTTAGGAATATTTTACTACAGTAAAATATTTAGGTATTTAGTACTAAAAAAGCTTTAAAAAATATATTTGTCGGTACAAGATTTTTTTTGTTACCAAACAGTATTTATTTTAGGTGCATACTTCGAACTTATAACAGTATTGGCGACCTCCGTGGCGCAGTGGTCACCATGCTAGTCCGCCACCCAGAGGTCCCGGGTTCGATCCCCGGTCAGGGCAAGTTGGAAAATGGCCTTTTTCAAATTGTCCTGGGTCTTGGATGTTTATCTATATATGTATTTGTTATAAGATATAGTATCGTTGAGTTAGTATCCCATAACACAAGTCTCGAACTTACTTTGGGGCTAGTTCAATCAGTGTAATTTGTCCCTATATATTTATTTATTATTAGTATTAGTAAAATTAATTAGCAGTAACTTTCCACGAGAATTTATCAGTTTTCTCGGCTTTGTCTCACAATCAGTTGACGACAGACAGGACATAAAGTCACATTACCGTATATCGCTTTATCAAATTGCGTTACAAGCTGTTAACATGAGCTTGATTGCAGTACATTATGATTGTTATTTATTGAAAACGCAATCGGCTAGGCTATCAATGGAGACTTGACACTTGAGTTAAGACTTTAAATTATTATATTTATCTGTTTTATATATGTAAGTACTTACATAGTAGAAGTTCAGTAGGTATATCTGTTTTATTTTTTATTTCAGTGCGAATTTAACATTTTGTGAGTGTTTCTTTTTAAGAAAATACATCATATGTTATAATATATAAGGTCTAACAAAATATACTGAAACTAGTTTAAGGGTGAATTCAGTCCATAATACTGAACTACTTTTCCCAAGGAAGATATATAGAAATATAAAAAAAAATGTTATTGGCCCGCCATACAAGTTCACCGATCAGCTCATCCGAGAAGATGATAAGCCGAAAATTATTTTTCATATTCCGACATGTTTCTTGGGAAAAGTTGTTCACTATCACGGACTGAATTCACCCTCAAAATAGTTTCAGTATATTTTGTTACACCTTATATATTATAAAATATGATGTATGTTCTTAAAAAGAAACACTCACAAAATGTTAAATTGTCCTGGGTCTTGGATGTTTATCTATATATGTATTTGTTATAAAATATAGTATCGTTGAGTTAGTATTCCATAACACAAGTCTCGAACTTACTTTGGGGCTAGCTCAATCTGTGTAATTTGTCCCTATATATTTATTTATTTATTTATTTATATATTATAAAATAAAGCTTATGCATTTTTTATTAGGTGTTTCAAAGTTTATGATGATGGTTATATTAGGATGTAAACTGAACTCGACATTTGAAGTACTATACATTGTCATCACTGGACTGTGCTCTGACTTTAATTTGTGTAGTATCTTCTCATCCTATTTATACTTGTACTTACCTAAGGGTATATGTATAATAACGTGTAAAAAATTGTGAAAAGTTTAATATTGGATATCCGTCTATTTAAAGAAAATAATTGATATTGTAATTTAATAAAATCTTTTGTGTCCGTTTATAAATATTTATATAAACAACTATAATATTCATCATCAACATCATCATCATTTCAGCTGCATATCGTCCACCTGGGTGGACATAGGCCTCACCCAAAGATGTCCAAAATGACCGATTAACTATTAAATTCTAAAAAGAAAGCTTTATTTAAATGCATAAGCAGAATTTAGTATTTTATAATTAGGTGTATGTATATAATTGAAACTAACAGGATAATATTTACCTTATTAAAAAGTGTTAACTACATGTATTTTGTCTGTGACTATCGCTTCCTTATTGGAAATAAATGCCTACCTACCTTACCTAATTATTACTCGGGAAAATATAATAATAACAATATAATTTAAGTAAGCACCTATATCTACTGTAACCACTTACCAGTATGCTAAATGTATAGGTTTACAATATACATCAAAATATAATTGATTGTTTGTCATTTCTTTGCCTAACTTTACAACGCTCATTTTATATTAGGTAGGTAAAACTTTCTAATTTAACGTCCGATTTTATATAATATAGTAAATATACATAAGTACCTATAATAAAGTAGTTTATTCGTCGTGATAAGTATCTTTTCAAGTATTTTTAATGTGTAATTAAATTCGAGAACTAGGCGCATATAAATGTGGAATTTTTTATTATTTTTATTCAAATAAATTAGTTAGTAATTGTTTTTCCTGCTAGAAATTAATTGCAATTGAAACCGTCTACTTACAAAGCCATTACGTGGAAATAATTATGAAACATTTTTTTATCTCATTTAACCGTGAAGGTTTTAGTTTAACTTGACTTTCTAAATATCTAGACTAGGTAGAATGTAAATGGCTTAGATTTCGTTTTCGTAACTTAGTAGCCTGTCCAGGCTTTGTCTATACAATTTGGATATGTTTACATACCTTCAAAATAGATACATATCTGTGTATGTATTGTATACTAACCGAAGCCTGCGACTTCGTTTGCGTGGACTTAATGTCTCTGGAAAATGCTCATCAGGCTGAAAAACTTTTGCTAAGGTGTTATTTTTATATTTCTACAGTTTATCTGGACCATTATGGCGCATAAATATTTGCCCTATATGTTGCCCAGGCTTAACAGCTATATAAAAAAAAAGTTTCATTCCAATCCGTCCAATATTTCCGGGGATTACGGGTATAAACAGACAAACAGGCACACACATTTTTTTAAATTCTTACTCTATTAATACTATATATCTCCATCGCTCCCAATATATATATTTTTGGAAATATATTTAATGAACAGATACACTTTTTTTACTGTTTTATTATATGTATAGATATAGATAACGTCTTACTATACTAAAACAATTTTAAGGGTCAGGCCATAGAGGTCGTCAAAACTAATGTAAATACTTACTTAGGTAGGTACATCCAACACATGTTTCTATTATACGATTTATTTTTACTAACTTCATAAGTACGTTAAAAATAAAATATTTAAACAAAAAGCTATACTTGATATTAATTAAAAACTAAATTAGGTTGGACCATTTTGATAAATTAAAAATAAATCAATATTTAGAATGTGTTTTTATAAATATAGTGCAATGCGTGTTTATATAAATAAAAATATGTGGATTGAATGTAATACAGTGCAATATATAAATATAATGTTTTATGTTATCTTGACTATAAATTTATTTTTTAAGAATAATTAAATGATAAATTAGATAATATGTATGTCGAATTCAAACAATAAAAAATTGTTTACGTAAATAAAAACACCAACAAAAATCGTTCTTTATAAAAGAAACAAATTACGTACATAAGCTTTTTTAAAATTTTGGTTTACATATAAACATAATATTTAATATAGGTACACTACTTCTGACTAGAAATAATAATAAAAAGTGCACTATTTTCTAGAATGCGTTCAGAGACGGTTGTTTATTAAAATAAGGCTCGATGCGGTTGTTAGACACGAGTCAACGCCACAAAACCTCCGCGTTTTGTGGCTTTTTGCGTTTAATTTATATGAGATCGTTTTCTAGATTTCAACTGATGTTGTCTTTTAAAATCTTGGAAAAGTACCGAAGTGGGTTTTGTACATTTAAATATTTAAATTACGGCTAGTATCTTAATAGTAAATATGTAGGTACAGATGTTGCGTATTGTATATATTTATAGAATACTTAAGTAGGTATCTACTTATGTACAACTTGGAATAAAATAAATCATAACTGTTTGACTATTAAAATGCGATTGAAAATTATATTAGGTAACTTACCATGCGTGCAAAAATACTGTTTCTGCCTAATAAAGTAATAACATTACACATAACTACTTACGTAAAAGATCTTGTATTCCATTTCTTTATAAATATTTTACTCCAAGACCAAGAAAAGATACGATAATCGTAGATATTATTTAAGTGGTAATATAAAAATAAAATCCTTGATTATAATTATTCAAACAAGTTTAATTTGTAGATAAATGTTTATTTATATTTGTTTAATAATAAGTTTTCTTAATTTGATAGGTATATCTAATAATTAATTATTTGTCAAAAAGTCTCTAAGCACACTTCAGGTATCTTACCTATAGCTTAGGTAGGTATACCTATTTAGTACTGTCAAAAAAATCTAAAATCTGACGATAACAATGCAGCCAAAATATACCTATACCGGTACCAATTACGTATAATTCTTCGATTTTAAATATACCTACCTATTTAGTTTCAGTTTTTACAGTACCTACTAAATTAAGTACCTACTAAATTAATAATTTTAAAAAAATTTTTGGTCCTTTTTTTGAAGTTGATACATAACTGGAACTTACCTTTACTACTTCCGCCATCCTCGTTAGAATCTTCACTAGGGGGTCCATGAGGTGCCCTATTGGGTAAAGGATGCGGCAGTCGTGGCCTAGCCAGGAACGGCGGGGGGACTCCAAAAAACGGTAGGAAAGGTGGCCAAGCCGGGCGCGGGGCCAGCTGTGCCGCCGCCGCCGCGTACAGCTGCAGCGGCGCCGGCAACCCGCCCTCCAGCACCATGCCGCCCGCGCCGCTGCTGCCTCGACCTCCGCTCGATATTTTGACTATCGACAACCACCACAACACTACGCCGCTCACCGACGGCGCGCGGCGCGCATCGCATTCTCAACTGTCATTTTTGATACATTCACTAATAAAACTGTTTTCATTAGTCACTTTTTTATAGTTTAATCACAAATCACTTGGTTTGTTTTTTTTTATTTATTTTTGTTCGTGTCACTCCGTCCGTCGGGCTGTCACTTCGCACACATTTCGGCCGTGGTGTCGCTCGTGGCTGGTGCGCTCGCGTGGCTCATCGGGCCCGGTACTGAGATGGCGCGGCGCCGCTGGGCGGGGCCTCGGGCCCTCTACCCCCACCCACGCACAAATTAATTCCCCGCCTCTTTCATATTATAGATTTATTCCTCCAACCGTACGGCCGCCAGCGCGCTAAACCGTTTTAAACCTTATGCTGTAAACTTACAGATCGGTATTGAACAGCGGGTAATAAATTAAGATGGGTATACATTGAATTAACGGAAACATGGTAGACGGGTGTTCGTAAGTTGAAATAAACTTCAGTTGCTGTTACATAAAGTTTGTTATCGCTCGGCGAATGAGTGTACATCGGATTTATAGGGTTGTCGTACATTTACACGGGGCTGTGGGGCTGTCATAATCTTTTTTAGCTGCATGGCGCGCCGCCACAAACAGAAATGTGGAGAAAATCGTCGAGGAGTTATGTTATGAAACGTAACCGCAGCCTTTACGTTGCGGTTGTTCGCTGCGACGTTATTATAATGGTGTTATGTCATTCTGGAAAGGTAAACGGAATGACATTCTTGATTTGTTTTCAGTATGTGTGAGACTTAAATGGGTAAAGTTGAAATAACGTCCACATCCATTAACGTTTATAGTTTTGTTACGAATATTGTATTGGAGTTTTACTCCTGAAGACATCTACAATTTATTACTAAAGTAATAGACGCAATTATTGTCGAAGCGAAAGTTTTCGGAAATCCATCGTAGATCAAAGGAAAGGCGAGATTAGCTTTAAGTTTCACCGGTGCATTGCATCTGACAGGTGACAGACAAAGCCTGATGGGCAATCAGCGGCAGCGCGTACAAGGAAGAGGCTCTATTAGGCCCTAACAATGGAGCGTTGCGTAAAACTAGATTACGCCGGTCGCTTCCAATAACTCTAACGACGGACAAACTATCAATCATACAAAATTAACACGTTTCAGATTATATTTTTGACAGTGATGAATCATAAGCGACCGAAAGGCAATCAATTTCACAACCAATTCCTTATTCCATTAAACAAAAAAGTAATAACCTAATTGACATAAATAATAATAAAATATGTCAAGACAGCGTAACGACCGCTCGGACGCGACTTGACAGCTCTATCAGGAATCTCGCACTGACTGTACTTTTCTCCCCGCCTCCTCTTTGTGGAAAAGCCGCTGCGAGTGCGGATTGGTCGGCGGAGGGGGAGAGGGGGAAGAGGTGGAGCTTGCAGTAGGGGGGTGTTCGGAAAGCTTAGTGTTGCATGAATTTAATTAGTGTGAGGAGCACCTCAGGCGCATTAGGAGTCGCGATGGGCGAAGCAATAAAAGATATAAAGGAATGAGTATAAATTAAAAGTTAAATAGAGAGCGTGGGAGGGAGCGAGAGGGTGTAGCACCCTCTCTGTCTGGGCGAGGATGAGCCGCTCGTAATTGTTTGACGATCTTATTAGTATCAGTTAAATGTCGTGCTGTCTTTTTCTCGCGCGAATTTAATTACTTTTTAATTAAGGAGCGCTTAATGAGAGTTTCAGAATTCGCCGCGAGCGTTTTTCGCGTTTCCATTTTTGTGGATTACTCCACGGTTATTGATACAATTATCCTGTTCTTTTGGGTTTTAATAGTTGATTGTGAGCGAGTATGGAGAGGCTGATTAAAATGTAGAGTCAATCGATTCGTATTGTTTTCCTCGTAGGTGCTTATATTGTTGTATTTTTTATTTATTCAACTTTATGACATAAAATCAGGGTGAATTTAAAGCAAAGAACACTTATACAAATGTAGGTGCTTTAGCAATTATGTGACTATACAAATTTATGTTAGGTACCTTAAACAAGGCTTTTATACCTAAAAGAAAAAAGTTTGGATAGGTATATACTAAAAATGTGATTTACTTGCAAACATTCTTGAAATACTTATCCACCTGTTGTAGGTTGGTATTTCTTGAAATTGCATATCTGGAAGAAAAATCCAATACTGGAAGAAAGTTAAAAAAGCTGAATAAGTTAACTAGCAGGGATACTTAACTAAGTTCATAATACCTAAACACAACTAAAAAAACTTATAAATATTAGTTATTTTTTTTTAAAGGTTACATTATCACATGTAGAGTTTCGAAGGAATCTGAATGAAGTTAAATACTTTCAACCTTAACTCTATTTTTTTTCATATTTAATATTTTACGTAAGTAGGTATGTTTTAAGCCATACCAACCATAGGGCTGATCTGCGACAACTTGTAAACAAGGTCAGGTCAGCTTGTTAGTTATTTCATCATAGTCCTGGGTATTTATCTATATATGAATTAATTATCTATAAAATAGAGTATCTTTGAGCTAGTTCCCATAACACAAATTAAGGGGACGCACCGTGAAAATGGGCATTTTCTATTTCTTATTTCTCAGTGAATATCAGAAATTTACAACTGATACTTGCTAATAGCATACTAGAACGCTTTTCTAGCATAATTGTGGTTGTGGATACATGATTAGTTAATTTTTGTAACACAAACTTGCTCGTCAAAAACACCTCTACCAAAACATATATGGTCTAATTTCTCACAAACGAGAGGGACTTCAGCTTTGAAACTTTTTATGCAGATCAGTAATTATGTAATCTTCAAAATTGTGGTTCAAATTTTTTTTTGTTGCTTTAGTTTTAATTTTACAGCTATTTTTCTATAATTGATCAGTTTTGCCTGGCTTTAGATTTCAGTCATATAAGCCCTTTTACCTTCCTGAAAATTATTGTAATTGCCGTCTCGCTTTTTCGCGAGTGTATTTAAATAAACTGTTCTTGTTGCACAGATTTTTGACAGTTATACATCAAATTGTCAGATGGCCGATGGGCCTCGCGGAGCAAGGACGCGTCGCTCTTCACAAAAAAAATGACATTTAATTTCGTAAAATTATTGTCACAGTGTAAAATAATATCACGAATATATATGGGTCGAACAGTCTGTAAACAAACGTGCGAGTAACTTTCTTACACTGTGTCACTTGTCATAATGTCAAAGGAAGTGTCAAAGTATAGCGTGGCATAGATTGATTACGTGACAGACATGGTCGGCATAGATTTTTTTCATACGATTTATAATATTTTAGTTTTATTTAATTACCAGTTTTGTGGCAATAAATTAATTTTATAATAGCCAAAGAAACTTATCTATAGATACTCTTCGGATTTATTTACTTTTAGATTTCGAGAAATATACACGTATATACTGTACCACTGACTGACTGGCTGACTGATTGATATGGTTGTTTGACCTGCGCCGTGCTGATAGCCGTGAGGAGTGAAGCTCACTTGCTTGGTGGGGGAGCAGAGAGGGGGGAGGGGGGCTTTCTGCTTATCCCTCTAAACAAGCAACCAAGTGAAGCTTGAGGCCTAAGGCAGAGGTCACCTACGAGGCCGTAGGCCGAGCCACTCCCACCACGTGCTTCGTCGTTCTTTTTTTTGCAAACCAAGATGGCCGCCGAAAGCATTTTTTGGAATCCAGGATGGCGTCTGGGCTTTAGAACTGTCTCACTGTCTCACTGGGACTTTGTAGGAGTCTGATTTTTACATGAGGGGGTAAAACACCCTGCGGAACTCGACAATGGATTCAGATTTTGGATCCAAAATGGCCGCCTTCACATTTTTCTTGTTTTCTTAAGTAACTGGAGCTTTTATCCATTTTATGAACTGGAAAAATATCTAAGCCTACCTCAACAGCTGCACGAAAAACCGCGGGCTGCTTGCAGCTTGCGCAACGCCTAAAGAGCTAGTACATTTGTTAAAATTGATATTAAATATCGATGAATAAGTATAAAATATCGTTAGTCTATATACTATATTTGTGGCCCTAAAAAAACCAAAACAATATTGATAGGACTATTGATAATATTGATTACTGATAGTTTACAATAATATCGATGACAAGTAAAACTATCGACAGTTTTTAGGGTTCCGTTTCAAACAAGGAACCCTTACAGTTTCATCATGTCTGTCTGTTTGTCTGTCATCCGACGTTTTATTTAGAGACTATAAGTACTAAAAAAGCTATAATTTGGCATGGGTATATTAATCTTGCCAAAATAAAGTGAAGTAAAATAGGGAAAATCTTATAACTTTATACGAGCAATTCTTGTATATGTATTTATTTATAAATTTCTATGATCTCGAAAACGGCTCTAACGATTTCGCTGAAAATTGGTATATGGGGGTTTTTGGGGGTAAACAATCGATCTAGATTAGTCTTATGTTTGGGAAAACGCGTGTTTTCGAGTTTCTTTCTACGCAGAATATGGTCGCTAATTTCGTCGCGCCGGCTGCTATCCGCTTAGCTCAGCGGTTAAGGATACTGACTGCTAGAAAGAGTGTTACGGGTTCGAATCCCACTCGGTGATTTACTTTTGTTTTTTTTATGTTTAAGTTTATATATAATTTTTTATTTCGTACTGTTTTTAGACAAGTTTTAAAAAATATAGTTAATGTTTGAGATAAAACCGACCGAGCTAAGCTCAGTCACCCGGGTACTATAATATTGTAGCTCCCATGAAAGTTTTTTTTTCGACTAACCCATCGTGTAGGGTATCGTTAAATAGGTCTTTCAAAATATTTTGAGCTTGTTAACACCATTTTTTATTTAAGAATCCCGTTTCTAGAATATTTGTATTTAATAAAAGTTAAAATAAAACTATCAAACCTAATAAGGGTTAACGAATTTTAAAAAATCATAAAATGAAAATAAAATAGGTTTTTAGACGTTTTTGGTGGCGTAGACTTGGCTTGGCCGGACGATTTTACCTTTTGGATACGGAACCCTAAAAAGATTAAAGATCTAGTTTAACTTAAAAAAAAATGTTAAAAATAAAGGACTGAATCACCCTTTCTTGGCACTTGTTTAAAATTTTCCCCATCGTTTACAGTAGCACAACTGTACTATAGACAAATCTGAATACATAAGATTGTTCTCCTAGCATTTACACTACATAGACACTCCGCAAATTCGACGTCAGTTTGAAATAAATGTAGTGCCCACAGTAGCGCCAATATACAACGTGGAAGGGATATACCCGTAATAAATCGAACCACGGGCTACACTAGACCACTAACTATAATCAAATAAAAATCACAACCAAAAACTAAAAAAATTGGCATTTCCATACAAAAGTGTGCAGCCGCCTGGAAAATTTGTATGAGAATGTCAAATTCGGTTCCTTTTTACTGTTATTTTATAATTATAATAAAGTGATCTAGTATAGCCTGTGGTTCGATTTATTACGGGTATGTCCCTTCCATGCTGTATATTATCTAATTATTTTTTCAACACACTTGCTCGTAAAGTGGCTCTAATTTCATCGGTTTCAGATATATAAAGTGGGTCATAAAACACGCTTGCGTTATAACATATTAAAAATTACTAAAAACGGCCACTTTTGACACTTTTTGTAAAGGTTTCTAAAGCTGATAGTATTTCAATGACTTTCGAGGTTCTAATGAAACTTAAGGATACTAGCTTAAAAGTTGTGCGAGGATTTCTGATAATCTCACTTACAGAAAGATAAATTATTTTTTCTGTATTTTCAAGGTCGCTAGCGCTGGTAGCAGCCTTAAAATAAAAATCAGTTTAGATATAAGTGTATTGAAAAACGTCGTGCGATATACGTGTGTATATTAGTTAAAACACTTTCAGCTCTTTTACGCTCTCGCTTTCGGCTCGGGTTGGAAAATCATCACACACAAAACTTATATCATAACGTACAACTATTTTGCAATTATAAAAGTATTACTTACTTTAATATAAATAATTGAATAAAGCTCTTTTTATATAGTTACTTATTTACCCCTTACTAATTTAGTACATACATGCTGACTTTTCATTGGTTTTGAAAAAAAAACTATTGTAAATAAATTCCTCTATCCATATACTTAATTCAAATTTGTGTATGACATAAGATAAAAAAATCGAGACCACGTAGTTACGCCCGATCAAAAACTACCGCATGACCTCGATGATCTCCGGCCGGCCGGACGGAGGCGGTGCCTAGTGGTACTACTTATTAATCTCACGATTTTACTTGGTTTTTGAATTTTTATTTCGACTAGCTAATTAGTTTTACTAACGACCCTTATAAAGTGGCCCTTAGCTTCAAAAACAATGAAAAATCACTGTGTATATTTTAAAATTTAAATAAACTATTTTTGTTTTTTCTAAAGGCTGACCGGTAGACAAAGCATCAGCATTAAGTCCTTGTACGGACATGACCTTATTCAATTCTTTACAAAAACATAATATGTTACAAACATGTAAACATATTAGATTTATTTCATTACGTCATGTCTTCCATAGGTACTGTAACCTCTATATATTTTTAACTCTATCTGCATTGCGTTTAGACATTACTACAAACCTAGCGGAAAAGAACGGACAACTTTTAAATCAATTTTGACAGATTTTGAAAAATAAAAGCGTAGAGCCAAGCCTTAAAAGTTTTCGTAGTTTTAGCTTCTGCACTAAAATGATATTAATAAAAAATACCTTCAATAAGAGATAAAATCCAACATGTAATATAGTTTTATTGAGAAAAAGAAATAAGAACAAATAAAACTACACTAAACTAAACTAAGCTACAAAATAAACTTACCTATACTAAATTTTAAAAAAATGTCTTCTTGTCCATGCTATATTGAATAATTTTTTTTACTTTGACTTTAAAACTTTGGTTACTTTACAGGGCAAGTTGGAAAATGGCCTTTTCCAAATTGTCCTGGGTCTTTGGTGTTTATCTATATCACACAAATATTTAAAGGCGAAAGATTGTTAGTGAGTGTTTGTATGTTTGTTACTTCTGCACGCGCAAATGGCCGGACCAATTTTGATAAAATTTGGTATACTTTAAGCGTGGGTAATATAACACAGCGGGGCGTAGCCTTTTTGTTATAAAATATAGTAACGTTGAGTCAGTATACAAATCTCGAACTTACCAGCTCTGGGGATAGCTCAATCAGTGTTATTTGTCTCTATATAAGTATTCTTTTATTTTGTGGCTAGCTCATATGTGTCTAATTTGTCCTTATCTATATAGGTATTTATTTATTAGTTACGTTTATATTTAACAAGTAATATTGCATTGTATAATTTTGTAAACTGGACATACATATATAAGTATATGACAATATAATTCAGGCGATTAGACGACCAATCTGTATTAGTAAGTTTTTTTTCAGAGTTTTTCAAAAGTGGCCGTTCTGAACGCTAATAGTAGCGGTGGCTTCTTTATGTTTTTACAATCTAGTAGATATTTTTTAACCTACTTTCAAAATGGAGGAGGTTGTCAATTCATTGCGATTTTTTTTATGT
This sequence comes from Acrobasis consociella, assembly GCA_963555685.1. Classification (NCBI taxonomy): domain Eukaryota; kingdom Metazoa; phylum Arthropoda; class Insecta; order Lepidoptera; family Pyralidae; genus Acrobasis; species Acrobasis consociella. The sequence continues at coordinate 5,254,090 of OY743115.1, forward strand.
ATGTTCACCGAATATTCGAAGACGCTTTGACCGATTTAGAAAATTCTTTTTTTTTTTTAAAAGAACATACTTGTCACGTAGTCCCATAGACATATATTCAAAATTAGTTGTGTATGGTTCGAGGATGAAGTCGGTTTTTAATTTTAAAAATATAACACATATACTTCTTTTTTGGATTTCTTCTATTTTCGCAATAAACTTAGCTATAAGTTAATGATTTGACTTTAACAACTACCTATATACCTATTATGAAATTTAAAGAAAAATTTACAATTATCAAGTGACACAAACAAAAATACAAATCATACAAATATCCAAAGAAAAAAGAAATATTTTTACTTTGACTTTCTTCCTGCCAGGAAACTGAAAGACAGGAAATGTAACAACTAGCATATTTTTATAGCATCTACTTTTACCTATTACTTAAAGTATTATCTATGAAAAACGAATATCTTTTTTAACATTTAGTTAAGTAAATAACGTAAAACAACCTACAAAACAAAACATTTATTCTAAAACTAATAAATATACTGCTACAATAAATACAAGGGAAAAACCTGCTAGACTAACTATGCGTCTATCTGTACTTCAGATTTCTTCTCTCCTTCTAACTCAGCTGTTATGTGTAAAGCTATCCCTTTCTAGCACATTAGGCGGGCGATACACGCGCGGGCCGTTATTCCTCATTACGTCCACGACTCGCTATCGGAATGGGATGCTTTACTTGTTTTATTGATGTTCTCTCTAGAAGTTTCAAATAGAAAAGGAACAAAATATTTTACGAAACTTTCTGAGAGAAAAAAACCGGTCAAGTGTGAGTTGGACTTGTATATGAAGGAACACAGAAGAACAGAGGAATAGACAGCGAAGTCTTAGTAATATGGTTCCGTTTTTACCCTTTGTGTACGGAACCCTAAAATCACGTTTCTTGTATAATACCCCTGGGCCCCTTTAATTTTGAATTTTATTTTATTTTTAGGCCACAGTAATACATAATCTGTAAAAAAAATCAAGTAAGAATCTATCCCACCAAAAACATACCTGTTAAAAAGGGGGCCAAGTTCCTATCGGCTATAAAAAAGAGTTGAAGTCCAGTTCAATGCCAAGTTTAGATGTATGTTTTAATATTTACAGAATATTTAGTTTTATATTTTATTCACTTTAAAATATATATTTAAGCCCTCTTAAATATATATTTTAAAGTGAATATAAACCAAAGCCCCTGCTTTTGGGGGGGGGGGATTTGTATAGATAATGGTACGGAACCCTTCGTGCGTGGGTCCAACTCACACTTAGCCGGGTATTCCATCTTTAAGTGCAATAATACGCTTAACAAATTAGCATTTGGGTTTAACAGCCTTGGATTCTGTCTGCACCGTTATGAATAAAGACGTGATGGTGTGTTTGTATTGTATATTCTCATCATCAGGTCTTTCTGTCTTCACAGCCGCAGGAGCAGACCCTCTCCATACTAGCAGAGCCATACTTGGCCAGACCAGCCAGAGGACTTGGCCTACACTCTCCTCGCTGGCCAGACGGGTTGGAGAGGTCTCACTGATATTTATTAGCTTTGTTTAGCTTGTATTCTCTAAGTCGCCTTCTACGACATCCACGGGAGCACCTGGAGTGGCCCTATTCTACTCTGCCAAATACCATCCTATCAATCTCTTTTGAATGTACGACAATGACGTTGTTTTTTACGCAACAGAACCTCAAAGCTCCATTTAATATAAAGGACAATTTGCGAGGCACGATCGAAATGGTGTTACGGTGTAGAAACAAAACAGTGTCGCCGGTGGCAAGTCATCAATCAAACCTCCCCCCCTCACCCCCCTTGATGGCTTCCTCCCGATTCCTGAGTTAGAGCTGCATAAACGATAACTCGGTATTTCTAATAAACTATTACGTTTTTGTAAGGTTTTATTTAACATGCAATATAAACGTGTATATACAACGTGGAAGGGACATACTCGTAATAAATCAAACCACGGGCTATACTATAATAAATCGTACTACCACGCGCTATACTAGATCACTATAGAACAATGAAATTAGAATAACGGTGAAAGAACAATAAAAAAAAACGACATTTCCGTACGAAAGTGTGCAGAAGCCAGAGCAATTCATCGAAATGTCGTTTCTTTTTGTTCCTTGACTGTTATTCTAATTTCATTGTACTATATAGTGATCTAGTATAGCGCGTGGTTTGATTTATTACGGTTATGACCCTTCCACGTTGTATATAGTACAGGTATACGAATTAGCTTATCTTTAATAAAGGTTCTTACGCGTTATTAGAGAACGTAATTGTAGCTCGAACTGTTTGAGCTTATAGTCCTTTAGGTAGTGATCTGTTACAACAACCACATACCTATATATGTCAAAAGTATATTATATAACATAGATCCTAGTTTTCCATCTTTTGGCTTCCAGATAGTAAGTGCTAAGCGAGGTAGTTCCTTGTTTTTTAGACCTAATCCAAATCATTTAGACTATCTGCATAACCCAAAGGTTGACTGGTAGACAACGCTTCTAGCGTTAAGTTCGCCTATTGTTCTGTACAATTTGTATTTGTTGAACAATAAAGATTAAATAAATAAATCATTTATCATGTTGTTTCATCACCATCTGGTCTTTTGTATCCACTGCAGGAGCATGACCCTCTTTGTACTACCAGAGCCATACTTGGAGAGAAGCAGCCAGAGGACTTTGCCTACACCCTTTATGCTGGCCAGACGGGTTGGAGAGGTCTCATTGATGTTTATTAGCTTTGTTTAGCTTGAAATTCTGTCATGTTGTTTAAAGAGATTCATATCGAGTAAAGGCTCTTACAGACAATCAATAGTCTGCCAGTAGTAGTAAGCGACCACTTATATGACATTATCCCAGGCCTTCCTCAACCCACTACTGAGCTGCTACTAGGCCTCTCTTCATCGACACCACCCGTTTTGCTGCTCTTCATCATCATCATCTTCATATCAGCTACAGGAAGTGCACTACTGACATAGGCCTCCCCCAAGGATTTCCAAAACGATTTGCTGCTCTTATTTGAAATTAATTATTTCCTTAACCCCTCGGAACGAGGATCACAATTGGGATGTGGGTCACAATTATTCGGTACCATTAAAAAAATAAAACGTCACAAAATAATTCACTTTATATTGATCATATCTATTTTTTTAAAAGATTTTAGATTAATTAATGAAGAAAAACTGATGTTAAGAGCGTTAATTGAGTCTAAAAAGAATGACGTCACGATTGGTTATTTCATACAATTAACATTTAGAAAAATGTGTCTGATGTAACTTCTTGTCAATTAGCCAATTAATTTTATTAGATAAAATAGAAAAAGAATAACTTTTTATTGCAAAAGGAATTCCACCCACTCACTTTTTCCGCAGCAAAAAAAACAAATCGCACGAGAAACCCCGATCGTTTTAAAGTGAAATTAACTCCAGTTCTCATTTCCTGGCTGTCGTAGTAACCCGTTAATGTTTTATAAATATTGATAACGCAAGATGGATGGAGGGCACGCGGCAATTGATTCGCTTAAATAGAAAATGTCCCGAATGTCCCATGATTGATGACAAATACGTCACGCCAAGGGTTAAACGGGTTCGCAGAATCATTTTCTTACCAGGACAAGGGTCGTTTAAAGTTTATAAATAATAGAGATTTCCCATGACCTGAAATTTTGACCTTTTATCTTGAAATGAAATATGCTATAACTTAGCATTGTTTTTAAATTTGGCAATGAAGCCGACCTTTTGAGTGGCCTTTGCGGCATGATCACTTGTCTTAGTTTTAATTAGCTAAACTACATTTACGGGATGAAATTTTTTGTTTCTTTATTCATGCCAGTCCGTTAAAAAGAAAAAACTTAGAATGTACCAGATGCTTATTGATCGAGGGTAAGGGTGACAATTCCATCATGTTAGTAGGCGATACTGTTAGCAACCCATCACTATTCTCCTAGCTACCATCATGCTTAAAGTGGCCTTTAGGTCTTGTGACCCTAGACTGTGGCTGCTGAACTGCTTAACGACCGCAACTGTAAGACGCAAAATGCTTTACTGGTCACATTAAAGCTAAAGAAGTGGTGTATATGTCGCAGTTGGATTGTATAATCCGTTGTTTGACAAAACCTCTAACTGTTTGACATTACAGCTCGGTTTTGCAAAACAGCTGAAAATCATTCAGCTGGATTTTCAATGTTTTTCGTTTTGGATAGATGTTTTGATTCATGGCCATACTTTTTTTTCTAAAAGTAGTTAATATAAATAAGAATTAATTTTTCATTCAAGGACCTACAATGATAACTTAGTATTTCAAGGAAACCATTAGGTAGATACGTTTTTAATAGAAAATGTCCCAAAATGCCCCATGATTGATGACAAGTGACGTCACGCCCGCGTCAGGGTTAAAACGGGTTGAAGCTCAACCATTTTCTTCTCAACCAGGACAAGGGTTTGAAGTCATTTGAATAAAATGTATTTGTCCAAGAATTTGACATTCTATATAAGTAGAGCTAGCTATGAACCTACATCTTTAGATTAAAAACATTTTTTTTTATTCTATACACAATTTGCTTATAGATTTCTCCAGCAACAACAGCATATAATAATAACACCCAAATTAATGTGTATTTAGAAGCACGAACTTTATTCCACTTGTGGTCACCCATCCAAGTGAGGACAACGCCCGGTATCGCTTTACTAAATAAGTCCTAAGTCTTGGTAAAGCGATACCGGGCGTTGTCCTCACTTGGATGGGTGACCACAAGTGGAATAAAGTTCGTGCTTCTAAATACACATTAATTTGGGTGTTATTATTATATGCTGTTGTTGCTGGAGAAATCTGTTTTTTAGTACTTTTAATATCTGTGTAAAACCGCGGACGGACAGACAGACAGACAAACATGGCGAAACTATAAGGGTTCCTTGTTTATTATGGAACCCTAAAAACATATCTAATAAAATAAATATTTAAGTGGGGCTCCCATACAAAAAGTTAAATAATACTTTTTTGTACTCGGTCCTAATATGCATACTTAAGTATCAAACAAAATTAAGGAATTATATTGTATGCGTAATACTGTCCCCAAAACAAACATTCATATCCTCGCATAACATTTATACAGCAAACTGGCATTTCACAATTATCATTAGCAAAACGTCTCGAAGGCTCCAGCGGGACGGAATTACATACATTACTGCGGAGTTTTCAACGCACAGTTTAATATGCAGACTGCTACTTGAGTAAGGGCGAGGGCATGTTGGAGCGAAATTGCTGAGAATGAAGATATTTTTTTATTTATTGGTTAAAACTTTCTTCTAATTAGTACTTTCGCCCAAAATTTGCTTTAATCAGCACCAGCTGTAGGTTGACTGTTAGAAAAGGCCCTAGGCCTTTAGTCTGCCTGTTACATTTTTGTAATAAAGTTTAATGAATAAAAAAAACTGACTTGAGACACTGACATTAGAATGAGTTAGTTAATGAGCGAGTGTGTCGCGAGCCGGTGCGGTGTACGGGCCTTTAGTCACATTCGCCCTGATGAAGACCTCCAGATGAGGTCGAAACATGTCGGCAGTAGCTGACTCTATCCGTGAGTAACCCCTATTCTAATATATTTTTTAATTAAGATTTTTTTATAATATACCTACAGTATTTGTCTCCTATTACGCTTTTATGTAACTCTGAACAGTTACTTTTGTATGGATTCATTTGTAGTTATATGACTAAGTTGTCTATTCCAAACTTTGCCAACTGGTATAATTTTTTTAAGGTATAAAAATATTTAGCTTTAGGAGATTATAATAAACAAATTAATCAAAAACACAAGAAAACCAACTAGAACTAAACTTAATGATGTCAACTTTCTGGTATCAAATTGAGTTGAAATTGCAATATGAAATGATGATATACCCATTTATGGGAAAGAGCTGGTCATGAATCCAAAGGAGGCCATAAGAACTCCGTACCTACATATGACGCACCTTATCGAGTTTTTCTTGTTTTAACCTTTAAGGCCCATTTAGACGGTGCAAGTTTCTTGCGTGTTGCATACAATTTTATTGAAGCAATAAATGATTTGTATGGCTGACATTTCGTTTAGACCATGCAAGTTGTCTATTGCTGCAATAAAATGGCATGCAACGGGCAAGAAACTTGCACCGTCTAAATGGGCCTTTAGAGACATAATATACGAACGTAGCAACAAAATAATAGAAGCTTATACTAGTTTATTAAAAATCTGCGTAGCATTTCAACGAAATAAAACAATTCGTAGCCGATTCGTAGGCTCGTCGTAGCAAATGTTACGAGCGTTCTAAAATCTTGTAGCAGCAAGCTAACGTTTCGTAGCCTAGACAAGATCATGCGCTACGAAAACCAATTATGTCGTAGAATATACGCTACGCAGGCGTAGATGTGCTACTAATAAATTTAATTAAGATTTTGAAGCGAAAGTTCTCAATTTGAATGTATGTGTAAATATTCTATGCATGTAGGTACATTGTACATACAATAGTACATACATGAAGTGATTTTGATGTTAAATAAGCTTGCATTCAGAAAGTGTGTTTTGGTAAAGTAGTGCTCAATAAAGATCAGAATTTTTGGTCGCTTTTTTGTTTAAAATGATTAGTCTTTGACAGAGCGAGTGGAGCGAGTGAAGCGTCTCAGTTTTGAGAGTCGAGTGTGGCCTAAATGCTTATGTCCGGCTGTTCTCGCCTACAGGTCATTCTCAACTTACATTTCTCAACCGATTCTCGTGAAATTTTTTCGATACAGTTAATCTAATTATTTAAAATGGAAAAAATATGGAGGTCGAATTTGAAAAGAAAATTTTGACCATTTTGAAAAAAGATTCGAAAATGTAATGTTGTCCGAACAACTATTATCCGATAAACTTTAACGGGTCGGGGTGACTCACAAGGTATACAGCTCACAGAACCACTAGTTCTTATACCTCATTATTGTTACCAATCTCTCATTCTATGCTTAAGTGTCTTTTTTCTCGAGGGCTTTTTGACGTGATAACGTCTTTAAAATCGTTTTAGTCGGGTGACATGTTCAGAAACTTGTGTCACACCAAAACCTCACGAGCGCGATCGCAGGTATAACGAGAGAGAGACGGACCGATCTCCCGTCTCATCTCGAGCGCTGCCAGTCATTCCGTGAAACGACGTTATCACGTAAACATCTTGATCGTAAACCTACTTTACAAACAACCAATTTTTTATATCTAAAAATCATCTTATTAAAAAAACTCCTCCAGCCTCTAAGATCCATCCCCATTACACGCCCTTACAGCGGTTAGTGTACGCCAAAAAGCGGCAGCTTCATAATCTTGTTAGCACTCAAATTTGCATTAATTAAGGCGAGGCCTCAGTCGTGTCTAACTCCGCCGCCGTGACGGGGAGAGTTAGATAATATTCAAATGGTACATGTAACGACGCCTGGAGCACAAGTTTGCCGCCCGCTGGCAATATAGGAGGTACACGTGAGAACACAAGTGAAATCTCAATTTTTTTATCACTTATCATACAATACAAAACGGGCGGGACTTCAGCAAAACTCCGTTGACAGGTTGAGAAAAAAAGAAAAACTAATACAATATCTTTATTGTACAAAATAACAGGACATTATTGCGCTAAATGCGCTAAAGGCGGTCTTATCGCTAAGCATTTTTTTCCAGGCAACCTCGCTATATATGTTACTTTCTTTTTATATGTTTTTTTTTTGTTGAATTACATCCTCTTTTGTACTCTTCAACTCCACTCGATTTTCTAACATCTTATGTCTTATTTGGGTGAAAGAGATTGCTTTTCGGGATAAGCCCGCCTTTGTACAAATCACACTAATTATAAAGGCGAAAGTTTGTGAGTTTGTGCGTATGTCGCTGGCTGGACCAATTTTGATAAAATTTGGTATGCAAGAAGCTGACACCCAGGATAAACACATAGGCTACTTTTTCACCGGTTACACTGCGGGGCGCAGCTAGCTATTAATTGTTTCTTTTATGTTATTAGGTATATACAACTAGTGTACGACTTCTTTTTTATGTTTGTTTACCGATTATCCAAAGACGCGTCTACCGATTTAAATATTATTTTTTTGTTTAAATGGGTGTACTTCCGAGGTGGTCCCATAGAAACTTTATCAAAATCAATCTTATAATTTGGTAGTGAAGCAAGTTTTTAATTTTGGAATGTTATTAAAATAACTGAAATAAATCCTGAAACGTGAAAACGTTTTGTTCTCGCCAGTACTCCTCTCAGAGCATCGAGGGTGCGCTCGACAATTTCCTCTTCGGGTAATTCACTAGGATTTAATTTAAATTAGTTTTGGCTCGGCTTAATAGCTTCCCCCACCGACGGGGGTGGGGGGAGGAGTGGGGGTGGGCTGCGGTTGTCTCGCCGAGGAATATTTTCCGACTTTTTGCGTCCAATGGTTCGGTCTCGCTAATTTGTTTAGCTTGCTGTAATTTATTTGAATGGGATATTTATTTTTATCGGATTTGTAAGTGAGTGAGCAGATTTTTTCTATTTTTAGGGTATATATTTTTTGTTCGTACGAGTAACAAGGACAGAATTTGTTTACGCTGTGGCGATTAGAACATTTAAAAAAACTTTTGAGATAAAATATACGTGCTTTTAATAAAATATACTGAAACTATTTTAAGGCTAAATTCAGTTTGTATTACTATACATATTATGTAGATACATTATTGTACTACTACTTAGTCTTCTTTATATTTATAATGTTTTAAATTTAAATGTGCTCAAAAGGGTCTAAGAAAACAAAGGTCAAGCAAACTTTTAGGTTAGGAATTCAGTAGCGCTTTCGCAAGTAAAGCGACACCAAGTGCGGTCTGCACTTGGATGGGTGACCACAAGTGGCATAAAAATTCTCGAATTCCTCCGTGCTTCAGAAGGCACGTATAAGCCGTTGGTCTTAGCTGTCATCATTGCATGGCAATCATCAAGCTGAGTCAGATGTCTTTAGGCAGCCTGAAAAATCTGATACCAATATTGGTCAGACACACAAAAACTAACAAAAAAGGGTCAGAATTTATCCTTCTAATATTATAAACGCCAAAGTTTGTAAGTATGGATGTTTGTTACTCTTTCACGTAAAAACTTATGAATGGATCAGAATCATATAACACATAGACTACTATTTATATAGATATTATGTGATAATCATGCGCAGCCGAAGTCGCAGGCACCATCTAGTAACATATGTATATAGATACAGTCTTATGGAAGTCTTGACCTCGCAATGAGACACCACGAGCAAACAAAAAATATACACATATTTTTCATACTTAGTTTTTAAATGTCCATGGCAAGTGCTGCTGGTAGGCTAACGCTTAGTGGACAGATGTGGCAGTTACCATTATGGGTCGTCTGGGATTCGACTCCCGTCTCCTGGGCTCGGCCCGTTATCACCGCAGATTACTTTCTATCACTGATTTATTTATAACAATGCTGTTTCGTTTTGATGGGGTTTATAGTTATTTTATGTGGTTTTTAAATAATAAAAAAACAAGTAATTAAATATTTAAATCATTCAAAAGGAATGGGAAATATGGAAACAATGCGTCGACAAAAACATAGTAAAAGTTTTTAAATATGAATACTTACAAATACATTTTCACGTCTATATCCCTAAAGGGGTAGACAGAGCCCAGGGCCGTTAGGCCCAAAGGCCACGCTTAGCGTAGTGGTGGGCGTTAAGATGGAAAAAGGAATCAAAATAGTGTTGGGTTGCTAGCCGCATCGCCTATTACCATGATTCAAATCTCGCCCATTCCCTCGATCGGCTCTTACGATCTGAGCGGGAAAATAAGCAGCTGGTACATTCTACGTTTTTTCTTTTCTCCCAGACCAGCATGGAAGAGATGAATACTTAGATTTCTTTAACATGTCCAATCCGCTAGTTTCAAATTGCATTTGTATGAAATAAGCACGTCGTGATGTCACAGTTTCTTGGAGTCAAATACCACACTCAGTTTTCCTGCTTTATTAAAATCAAGTTCAAATTAGATATAACAATATTTTGTGACTTTTTATTCTCATTATAATACAAAATAATTTATTTTTTACCCTGGATAATTACACAGAATTTCATTTCCATTGAAGTCTCAGATTATGATCTGACATTACAGAACAATGGTCAATAACCATCGTTTAGTTAAAAACCGATATAAAACATTATGTATTACAATCGATTAATCGTAAAGAATGACAATCGGTAAAATTTTATGGTCGGTTCATCATGTTATCGGCAATCGCGTCGCTTCATTGGACGATCCATACTAATAAAAAGCTTACAATATATGGTCTTATCTCATGTATGAATATAGAAGCTTAAAAAAATATTCACTTAATGCTTTATCCCAAAGTAATATTTTAAACCTGGTTTAATTCTAGATTTTAGTTTACATTGTATTTTTAGGGTTCCGTAGTAAACAAGGAACCCTTATAGTTTCGCCATGTCTGTCTGTCTGTCTGTCTGTCCACGGTCCTACAGAAAAACTATAAGTACTACAAAGCTGTAATTTGGCATGAATATGTATATTAATTATGGCGAAAAAGTCGTAAAATAAAATATGGAAAAAAAAAATTTTTTCAGTGTAGCTGCCATACAAGTAAAGACGTAGTCAATATTTTTTTTCTCGACAAACACATTAAATGGGGTATCGTTGAATAGAACTTTCAAAAATATTGTTAGCTTGTCAACACTATTTTTTGATTTAGGGATCCGTTTCTGAAATATTTGGGTTTAAAGTTCAAATTTTTGTTCGAGTCAAGTGTCCCCCCCCCCTCTATCTGCTAAACGGTTATATATGGCCACGTGAAAAAAACACAATTATAGCATATATAATGTAGTTTGAAGGAAAACTATCAGAGCTAAGTAGGGTATACAAATTAAAAAGTTATAGGCGATCAAGTTATAAAATGTACTTGAAAAAAGACATTTTCATACAAATTCAATAGATATTAGTTTTTAGACGTTTTTAGTGGCAAGAACTCAAAGTTGGCATTCGCAACTACGGAACCCTACACTGCGTGTGGCCCGACACGCACTTGCCCAATTATTCTTTTTTACTTTCGTAAAAACGGTATGAAATATTGACATTTGTATAAGTATTACGGTTAAGATACTTCGGATTTTATAAACAATATATGTAGCTATGTATAAAAATATCCTGCAACTTTTTTAAATATCATAGGATACACCAAATCGTAATACTGATCAATCTATAAGGTATGCAATTATTCGTATTTCATTAATTAGGATTTTTTGTCAATATATTATAAACTACTCCATGCCTATAAAGATGCTTAAATAAGAGCACACATGTAATTAATACTAAGAAAAAAATAAATAGGAAGATACAAAAATGGTAAAAACAAATAATGCTATCCACTAGTATACTACCTATATACTTACCTAACCCTATTTTATTAGGAGTGGCAATTATCTAATCCTATAAACAGGATCTTGAAATAATTAAAATTCGAATAAAATTACCTTGTTTGTCGAAATTTCTCTAAAAATACTAAATAAAGGGCTTAATCTTTCATAATGTAATTAATAAGTAAAAAAATAAATCAGCATCTTTTTACCTTTTAAAAAAAACAAAATGGTAAAAACAAACAATGCAATCCACCACAATAAACCCCGTTATGACCCTTGACTCCCCACTATTTTGGCAGATGCGACAATTACAACAAACCCGTCTCGATTGCGGCGGATACCATAGATAATCTTTTAACTCCATTGAAATAACCCCTTTGTTGTCACCACTTCAAATATTTCGTCAAATATGAGGTATCGTCTGGTACAGTTATCGTCAAAAACGATTTCGACTTTTTTACTTTATAAATGGAATTTTGTATCAGTTTTGTGTGTCTTATTATATGTTTATTGGTTTTAGCGGAATCTGAGTTGTTTTATTAAAATTCTTATAAAACCTATGTATAAAAATCTTAGTATACTAATCTATAATACCTTGGTATTAAAAACAAAGCTAAGACTTTGATCCCAGATTAGAAATAAGTAAGTATCTAGGCTAGATTTGAATTATGTTAACAGGCGATGCAGCTAGCAACCCATCACTATTTTGATTCATTTTCCATCTTAACGCCCACCATGATGCAAAGCGTGGCATTTGGGTCTTACGACCCTGGGCTCTATCTGCCCGTCAGAGATAAAGACGTGAAAATGTATATAAATCTGTATCTTGGTTATAGCAAGTCGCTCAATACTGTGCTCAGAGGATTAAAATAGTTAATAGTTGGCATCATATATATAAGTTGTTACCTAAAGTAACCCACTCATAGCACTATGGACAAGATTTTGAATTTTAAATTTAATGTTTTGTGTTGTTACAAAAAATATAATACATTAACTTACAAAGTACATTTAAGTAGGGTTTATATTGAGTTTAGGAATGAAGAAATCGTTGAATGATTTTGTTATCAGCAGTACCATTACTGATTTTTTATAGTGACAAATGAGTACAGAGATGGCTGATAAGAATAATTGAAACATGTGTCACGGCGTAACCTGACACGTTGGCAGACAACACGAGTTTCGTTTATGGCACTCTTGGTGTGCAAACTGCCTTATCTCGCACGTAATAAAAGCTATTAAAGTGACACCTGTCTATTGTGCATTGGATGCTTTATATGTGTTAAGTGGTTACGAAAACGACTGGACTGTCCTTACCTGCGGCATTGCTGTGATAAACATGTCACAGTACCTATGCCGATGCCGCGGAGAAGGTACTAAAAGATGTCATGTTTGTAAGTAAATTAATTTAAAATTTAACTAATTTTAATATAATTAATTATTCTGACATGATAAAATGTATAATAATTGCTCCAAAATAAATTATTTTATTAGTGAATTACTAAAAATCTGCTTTCTCTACCTAGATCAGTCAGTTTGTTTAAATGAAAGATTTGACGTGTTAAATAGTTTAGTTTGTAATTGAGTTGACAATTACATTAAGTCAAAATGCTAGACATACGAATCTATCAAGGATTTCCAAAAGATTATACTGTCGGTACATTCCTCAGATAATTTTACGGAAACGGAAGCAACAGAACATAAAAATAAAATTATAAATATGTACTAGCATATTTATGGAAACATTGTTGAATCCAATCTAAATTCAAGACAGGCGGTGTTCTTGCAGAGCAGCGCGGCGCGTAAAAAATAATATATTGCCGGAAAGCGCGGGAAAATCATGAAATATAGCGGCCGCCCGATTTGCGCCTCGTCCAGCGGTGTCATTAGACGGTAAATTTTATCCAGAAAATGGCGAAAATACGACCTACTCCTTTATCAAGTTTATATAAGCGTACCTAAGTAGAAGTAGCGTTGAAATAATAAATGAAACGGCTCAAGGAACAGCTGAATAATGTTAAAAGAAAGTCAGTAATAAATATGTGTCGGGAAAAGCTAATTAATTAATGTCAATCTACTCTATTCTAGGTCAGCGTCAAGTTCATAATAAGATGGAATCTTATATAAACCTCTATTTGCATTTCATGTAGTACCTTTTCTATGGTATAGTGTTTGCACTGGTTTGCATGTATTCAAAAAATATATGTAGAGTATAAAATTATCTTATGGAGTACAAAATTCTCTGACGACATGAAAATTTTGATATCAGTACTGGCCACTTTTACAAACGCGTAAAGAAACAAATATACAACTTAAGCTAAAAATAGATAGGCCTTGGAGAGTATCAAAAACAACAACAACGGTTCGAGTACCTCATTCAAAACGTTGAAAAAGATTAAAGGAATGAGCAATAACTTGTTTAAATACATGTTTGTAATCAAACAAACATCAAACAATTCTAATACATTTACATTTTATACAAAACATAATACCTACCATCTTATTTTAAGTAAACCTAAGTATAATAATAATAAGTACTTATATCCTGTTACACCAAACATAAATCTCCAAAATCCTTACATAGTTACCGCAAATGACTTTGTACAATGTTATTTATTGAGAAATTCAAGTAAAATCACGCTCAACCCCTGAGAGGGGAGTACTAAGTGGCTTTTCATTTTCCCGCCGCTCCGCCATTTTTATTTATTTTTCATCGCCCGCGGCTTCCCCCATATTATATCGGCCATTTTGTTTATTTTTATTGCACCTACGCTCAAATGCACCTATTATTTTTTATAGAATACACAATGATGCTGTGTTGAGTCAGGGGCAAATTCTTGGAATTTTTAAAATGTAATGTTCCTCTGTTTGTGTAATTACAAACCTTTACAAAAGTGTCTTGTGTGGGACGCCACTTGTGTGGACACTTTAGCGCCTTCGCACCTGGCTTCCACTTCCAATCACGGTGCCTGTGGTGCGGCTGCTCTTGCTGCAGAGTTTGGGAAAAAACGCAAATACATGGGTCTGGCAGTCAATCATATTTTCTTACCTTTCGCGGTGGAAACGATGGGTCCTTGGGGCCGGAGGCAAAATTATTTTTAAGAGACATCACGACGCGTCTAGTCGAGGCAACGGGAGATCCCAGAGCTGGCAGTTATTTTGCTCAGCGAATAAGTATCGCAATTAAGCGAGGGAACACTGCCAGTATTTTGGGCACGTTGCCTCGATGTGAAGCGTTGGAAGATTTTTTCTATATATAATTGAATGCATGTAATATTGTTATTTGTAAGTGATTTTTATTGAATAAAAATATTACAAACCGTCATCGCAACATTTTTGATGAATATTAAGTTGTCACATTTTATTATAGTATATTATAAGAAAATGCTGAATCAGTCTTCAAAAATACCGCCAGAAACTCCCGCAGATAACTATAGAATAGGCAGTACTTTAGTGCTCTTTTAAAAAAAAAATCTTTTCATACGGGCAGAAAATTTATTGATTTCTTGTATGCTAGTCTGCTTCTTTTCCCGCACATACATACAGATACATTTTCACGTCTATATCCCTGACGGGGTAGACAGAGCCCAGGGCCGTTAGGCCCAAAGGCCACGCTTAGCGTGGTGGTGAGCGTTAAGATGGAAAAGGAATCAAAATAGTGATGGGTTGCTAGCCGCATCGCCTATTACCATGATTCAAATCTCGCCCATTCCCGCACAGTAAAGTGTAAAAGCTGATAGACGATGTGTCTACAGCAACCCATCACTGTTTTGATTCCTTATTCCACCTTCTCGCTCACCATCATATTGTATTTTATTGTAAATTCTTTATTGTACATAAATTGACACAATTGAAACACAGATGAAACACAACAGTACAAAGGCGGACTTATCCCTGTCAGGGATCTCTTCTAGTCAACCCTACAAGCAGAGGAGATAATGACCAAAGGTGGGGTGGAACGCTGTACAATACTTAAAAACTAAGACACTAAATGCTACTCATGATTATATTACTGTTTAAGTTAAAGTGGTCTCTGGGCTCAGTCTGCTTAGCGGCGTCAGGCCAGGTTTGATTTCTTTTTGCACCTTCTTGCCCTCCATCTCACTCCTAGGGCCGCTAAACGAGCCAAATTGACTTCAATGAAGAAACTAAAATGTCTACTAATCGACTATAAAATTCGATTTCAATCAGAAATATCTGTAAAAATAAATAAAAATAATTGCAAAACTTGAAGAAAAAGGATGAATATTGATACAAAGTGGTAAGGACATACCCGTAATAAGTAGAACCACAGGCTATACTAGATCACTTTAGTGTAATGTAATTTGAATTTATTAAGGCCTAAGCACCAAAAAAAATAGACATTCCGTTATTCTAATTTAATTTAATTATACTATAGTGATCTATATAGGTAGCCCGTGGTTTGATTTATTATGAGTAGGTCTCTTCCACGTTGTATATCACATACGAGTAAGTATGTTTATGTTCGATGGTACCTGTGTATTGCCAGTCTCAGCATTAGAAACAGTGTAGCAAGACATGTTGAATCAGCTGGTCGCCGCAAGACATAAAACAAAATTGAATCGGCAGGTTGGCTGACGCTGCCACTTGTTTACTGTTTGCCACTTTAGTTTTGTGGTGCTGGACCGGTTTATTCAAGAGGTCACTATTTTCACATATTTATTTTTGGGACGAAGTCCCTTTTCGGTACGGACTTGGCGGTTGGGGGCTGAGCTAGGCGAAAAAAGCGTAAGATTTTTCAGTAACTATTTTTTTTAAAAGCTGGCATTTTTAAGGATTTTTATGAGCATATAAATTGTTGTAACTTCGTTCCAACGGAGTGTTCTACGACACCGAGTCAAATTATTTCTCTTATTATTTCTCGTGCCTTCGTTCAGTTTATATTTATTAGTAATCTGAATGGAAGTAAATGCATCCATCTTTGCTGGTTGGGGAGGAAAGAATATACCAGCTACTTCTCATTCCAGCGCAGATCGCCTTGCGAGAAAATAGACAAAAATAAAAAATATTTTCATACAGCTGACAATTCATCGCTATTTTTAATCCTTTTTTCTACCTTATTTCCATCACTATTTTCAATGGTTACGAAACCATGTAACGACCTGGGTTCTGTCTGCATAAGGATAAAGACGTGTCAGTAAGAATGCATTGATTGCGGCCCGATATTTTTCTTTCCTTCAAACCGAAGGCTTTTGTAAGAAGTTAATTAACTTTTTTTTTACTTTACAGCCTAGAGCCATAAAAAAGTAAGGCCACATCATCAAATTGGTTACCTATGCATGTCTGATTACTCTCTGACTCTATCTTACCCTATTACGAAAATTGCCTTGTTCAGATTTAAGGAGCTGCACCGTATGAAGAATTTTTTCCCGCTGTCTGTGTTTGTTTAAATTCTACTCTATCTTGCATAACACATTCCCGTAGCTATTTGTTTCGTTTAGTCACCGAATATTTATGTATCTGCCGGGTTTCGTCACGGACTATCAAATGTATCCAATCTGTCCATGAGGTCGACTAACGTAGATTCGTTTCTTTAAAAGTCCAGTGATACAGTCTTTTCAATACAAAGAAGGAAAGGTATACCTTAGTCACAAAATACTTAAATAATATTAAGTTATAGGTCAGGTGCAGGTGCAGGCCTATATTTGTTAATATTATATAATATTAACAAATATAGGCTTGAAAATATAAAACTACTAGCTGTGCCCGCGGGCTTCGCTCCCCGTGGGAATTTTGGATAAAAACTATCCTATGTCCTTCCTTGGTTATCAACGTATATCCATACCAAATTTCATCCAAATCAGTTCAGTAGTTGAGGCGTGAACAGGTTACAAACAAACAAATATACAAACTCACTTTCGCAATTATAATATTAGTAGGATTGTAACATAAGGGTGTAACAATTTTTCCCAAGAAACTATATTGAAATATGAAAGAAAATTTTTCGGTATCATTTATTGAATTTACCCTTAATATTTTAAGTATGTTAAAATTTAGACCCTTTATTGATAATATTTTCCTTTATATTCCTACGTTTTTGCAAGTCATTTGCCTTATTGAAAAAGCAAAGAAATGACTTGTAAACTTATATTTTGTAAGTTAAAGTCAAAGTCAAATATATTTTTATTATCATAGGATATTTATAATCGTCATTTTGTTCTGTAGCACAATTGTTGACTTCAAATGGTTACTTACAGCTAAGTTTACTGCCGCTTCCTAAGCGCTAGTGCAGAAGAAGCGGTAACAAACTGCACTGCAGCATTTTCTCCAAGGACGTCAGCTCACAATTAGATTCATAATTAAAGTTATACAAAGTAGTTAAACATTAAATGCTTTTAGCTTGCATGACAGCCACGAGTAGCCTAGCTTTCTAATGGAATGCCACAATATTCATTTCTCAAATTCTTAATTACTAAGTCGAATAGAAACTAATACAGTTCCTCCTGCCAATAACCTCTCTGGAGGAAAATACAAACTACAAATAATATTCACAAATCCCGAATCCCTTTTGTCTAATTTACGAGCCTTTGATAGCGCTATCTGGCGGATCAATCAGTAATTAAAATCTCATGGTGACGGTTACTGAAAGGAACGTGACCATAGATAACCATCTATATTTTAAGATAGACAAAACATGAGAATGTGCCCACTTCGCTAATCAGTTTTCCTTTTAGCGTTGACTCATTGCACCTCAGCGATTTTGTTAATGTTTATTGTGCCGCGGCGGCACTATGTGTTATTATGGGTCAGTACAAATACTAACACAACAAGTTTATTTGCTAAGCAAATAAAAAAAACAACTCTTAAAAACGCTATCTAGTGATGAGTAGCGGAACTACCTATACGACTTGATATCCAAAGCGCGATCTATTTATTTGCTAGAGAAAGTCCTGACTTACAAGCGTTAATCCCTAATAACTTTCAAACGGCTGAACCGATTTTCATCAACTTGATTTCACTTTAAAGAACCGCTTCGAAATTGGTCTTTCCGTTCCAGCGCTATTATGACACACACATACTGACAGATCAACAGAAACTTATAACAACCATCTTTTTGGTCGAAGCTTAAATATTAAAATTCATGGTGCCGGAGCGGCGTAACATGTAAACGCTCTTGCAGAAAATAAAAAAACTTGAGGGGTGTCAAGGGACACCCGGATGGAACGAAGTTCCTTTCGATTAATTAGGAGAGAGAGAGACAGACAGTGTCGTTACAACTTTTAGTCTTAATTTTTTCCGTCTAGGCTGGACGGAAAAAATTAAGACCAAACCTTTCGCAACGCGCTATAAGGAACTTCGTTCCAAAGAGAATTACGCTCTACCTACTTTTCTTAGCCGGCAGATCGTATACCCATTGAAGAAATAGGCATAAATTGGAACCATTCCCTTTTTCACATAAATATATATGTAGATAAAGAAACTGTTTGATCTGTCTAGTAAGGGCTGAAATCGTAATTAATTTTTATGTAAATAGCATATAACTATTTACTTAGTAAGATTCTCGAGGTCAGACGACTTTATTTCGTACTTCTACGTGTCAAATTGCGTAAATCTACTAGGTATTCGTATCGAAAAAGTCCTGGATTTGTCAGGCTTACAGCGCGGTCAAAATGTAAAATAATTACATATTGTTAGGCTTCACAATGTCACTACTTTTGTATTCTCTATTTCTGTGTATGTCTATGATGTTAGTACAGTCAGAACGTAAAGTGCTAATCCCTGTGCGCAAACATACAAGCGTGGCCGCCACGCTCCAGCCGCGTGCCGTGCTATTACAGGCACATTAAGGAGGTATCCCTCTATTACCGGACCGCTATCCGGTTATCTTCGGTGTCAGATCATCCTGGATCTGTATCTGTGGGAATATGGGCTTGTGTTGTAAGTTATGCAATTAGATTTGCATTAGGCTAGATCCTGGCATGAGAAAGTCGATTGTATAACACAATTTAAATCATTAATTATTTACATATTTTTAAAGAACTTATAATATTATGTTCAATGTTCTTAAATTCAATAAACGTGTTACTCACGTATAGAGTCAGCTACTGCCGACATGTTTCGACCTCATCCGGAGGTCTTCATCAGGGCGAATGTGATGAGAGGCCCGTACACCGCATAATTTAAGAATGATTGCATCTCACGTTAGTTTTAATCAAAAAATGTTCAATGTTCTTTTATATATGTAGTCTTACCTTAATCACTACATTTTCTACAAAGGAACATGTTTGATGAACATTAACTATGACTTCTAGGTATACCACTTTTTTTTTACTTTATTACATAACTTATATGCCTACCTTAGATAAAACTAATAAATAAGTTTGATTAAGACTAACTTTTAAGTACATTAAATACCTACCTAACATTCTTTATTGTCACGTATATCGTAGTAATCATGAAGAAAATCCACAATCTCTACTGCACGAAATAAATTGTTAAATATTTTATTCATAACAAATTAATATTAAAGAAGGAAAATGGTATGAAACCCAATAAAAGTGACAGTCATAACACCACTTTAATAAGAAACATTGCTTCCGATGCCGGCACCATCAAATTACAACAGCCTAGGGGGACGACTCACTTTAATATGAATCATTTCATTATAATGCCGTATTCAATCCATGTAAACCTCACTCCATGTTGTTATTACAAGGGGAGCGTGCAAACATAAAAATGTATTTACGTTCTAAGCTCCGTGGAGACGATAACTGACACTTAATACCATAAGAGCGTGACCGCATTACTCTGTGATCTATGGTCCGCCAGATCCGCGCTATTTTATCTATGAATCTGTCAAAAAATGGAGGGAAAACATTTTTGCTCGAAAGCATACTTGATAACCTAAAACTACAAGGCATTTTGTACCTTTTGATAGTGCTGTAGAAAATCTATTTATGTTTATTGTCGAGGTTTTATTTTCATGTATGTTATGATGTGGTAATTATGATACTTATTATTGAATTAATAGAGTTGAGATTTGAATGTTGTCTTGGTTTTTTGGGGGTGACTGAGGTTTTATGGGAACTGCAGATCGGCACGTGTCAACCGACGGAATTAGCTCTAATACTTGCATTAATAAAGTGTGAAATTGCCACCGGCGGTGTTTGTTATAATTCTCTATTAGGCTTTTTGAGTTCCCTCTGCTTTACCAATTTTGGATGAATTGGATTGCTCTTTTGCGAATTAGTTTGCTTGTTGAACATTATACACGGGATTATATTATGATACAATAATACATTTATTTTTTTAGCTTTGTTATGCCAAAAATTATTTAACGAGCTGAACAAAAAATAAGTGAAGAGATTCAACCTAGTATACATTAATTTATATGAATATCTATTTAATCGTATTATTTATTTATTTATTGAGGCCTTTGCCTAGCAGAGGGACACTACGACTTGCTACGACTACAGTGTACACCGGCCATTAAACAAGTCACAGAATAAATAAAAAGTTAACAAAAACAAGGTGCCAGTTCTTTTATAAATAAAAACACACAGACTCCGATCAGTCAACTTTAGAGTGACGTCAATAACATTTCTAAGTTTTAATTAGAGCAGTAAAGCAGTGAGGCGTAACTAGGTAGGTACCTGTTCACAATGGACGCGAACTTGTATTTAATTCCAGCGTGGTTTCGGTCACAGCATTTATTGATTGCCCGGCCAGTCATCCGCGACGCACCGGAATGGTTAAACAAGGGCTAAAAAAATTATAAAAATCGAAATGGCGGCCGTAGCACCGCCCCCTGCTGCGCACCCGGCTACCGTTTCCAAATGTCATTCTTCACGAATGGAGTGATGAGAGGGAATGTCGATATCGATAGAGTTTGGTACACCACAATGTGTTGAATAGGGCGTTGATGGTTTAGAGCTTGTTCGAATCTGAATTTTATTAGCTATCTTTTCGTTGCTGGCTTTCGTTAATAGTAAAGGTGAGATGTTACTACCTAAACCTAATGTCATGGCAATTTAAGTGGGTTTCTTAAAATCTGTTCAACTTGCTGATAATTTTATTTTCCAAAAACCAAATTCAATGTAGGTATTTTTTTATTTAGCATTATTTTAAATTAGTTCAAAAAAATAATATTAGGAAACATTTTATGATTGACCTCCTCTGACCTCCGTCTGATTTGACGACCTCCGTGGCGTAGTGGTCACCATGCTAGTCCGCCACCCAGAGGTTCCGGGTTCGATCCCCAGTCAGGGCAATTAGGAAAATTGGCCTTTTTCAAATTGTCCTAGATCTTGAATGTATATCTATATATTTATTTGTTATAAAATATAGTATCGTTGAGTTAGTATCCCATAACACAAGTCTCGAACTTACTTTGGGGCAAGCTCAATCAGTGTAATTTGTCCCTAAATATAAGGTCTAACAAAATAAACTGAAACTATTTTAAGGGTGAATTCAGTCCATGATACTGAACAACCTTCCCCAAGAAATATATGTCGAAATATGGAAAGTAATTTTTGGCCTCTCATACATGTTGACCGAGTTTGTAAGGAACGCCAAAGATTTATTTTTCATATTTTGACATATGTTTCTTGGGGAAAGTTAGTTACTATCGCGGACTGAATTCACCCGTAAAATAGTTTCAGTATATTTTGTTACACCTTATATTTATTTCTTTATTTATGATTTGATTAAAGCAATATTAATATTGTTGAAATAAAAAAGTAACAAATAATTGCTAACATAGTAACATAGATAATCAAACTTACTACACGATTAAGTTATATTGTTACGTGAAAAAGTGATAAGTAAATATAATTCTGAAGAAAAACCAACTAAATTTAAAAATTTACTTTCATCTATCGATACGACAACCAATCTTGCCCTTCGATTCACAGTAAAGAATTCAAACTAACCGGTGCAGTAAAAATAGATCGATTTTTTTCCATCAATCGGCATTCAATCCGAACTTGGTGATATCGAGTTATTCAATTTCGGAAGGCATTCTCATTTGTCGTGGCTTGATCATTTCCGTTGGGTTTTTTATGCTTTATCGATGTCGATAGAGCGGCCGATTTGTTCCGCGCATTCCTAACGTTTTCATTGAAAGCCGTGGTTATAGAATTTTCTTCGGAGCACTGTATGAGGTGCCCGATGGTTGAACTTACACGTTGCACCGATTACCTACATAAGTCATTCTGTTCTGACGCTATTTTCGTCTTATCTGAAGTTAATGACCGATTTAGCTGATCTTTGCACTTGCTCAGCGGTACGAAAATATAACAAAACAGACTTAATAAATTTAATTTTAGAACTTAGCAACAGAGAAGATGATTGTTTAGATAATAATAATTTCGAGCTACAAATATATATAATAAAGATGTAGATTATAATAATTATAGTCCTAGTCTATGGTTTGGTACTAATTGACACCTACATTTAATATACGAGATCATTATTGCACATTACTAGGAGCTGAGGAGGCTGGAATCATTTAACATTATTACCTGAACAAAATTTCTAAGTACGAACTTATACAGGGTGTTCTACCAAACATAATTCGCATACAGCACGATCAGCTCTTCATGTAGCACAACTTATGTACACAAGAAAGAAATTTAAAAGAGTTCACTCAAACTCGATCAAAAACATAAAACATATTTTTAACTTTTTAGTAAATTTCTCTAATTAAAATAAGTGTGCATGTAAGTATTCATAAAGTTAGAGTTACAAAAATGTCTATCAGGGTTAGCACACTACCTTAGTTTCAGTATGCCTAAAACTCTAATTTATAGTTAGATAATATTGAATGGGCGCAAACAAACATAGCCTTTAGTATATCTAAACATCAAACTTAATTTTGCATCTTTTGTTCTGAATATTGGAGTATCGCGTTCAGATATCAAGAGCAATCATCATCATCAGGTCTTTCTGTCTCCTCTGCAGGAGCACGACTCTTTCTGTACTACCCAGAGCCATACTTAGCCAGAGCAGCCAGAGGACTTGACCTACTCTCTACACGCTGGCCAGACGGGTTGGAGAGGTCTCATGATGTTTATAAGCTTTGTTTAGCTTGTTTCCTTCTATCAAGAGCAATAGTAAATCGGAATTAGATTCCGATGTTTTGTGAAGCAGATGAACAAAATGACACGATGACGAGCAAGCAGACATCCTCGCACAATGCGATTCGACTCGCATGTGGGATCCGAATCAATTTGTTGGATTGTGAGTGCAAAGTTCTTGGATGTGGGGTGACCAGGTATAAGTTATTGTATCTTTTTCTGTCATTTTAAGATAAAATTAAATTGAGAAGGTATGGTGGCCTAGTGGTTTAGGTACTGGCTCTGCATCTGTTAGGCAGGTATTCGATCGTCGCGACTTGTAGCTTTGAGTTTGTACTCGTGTACGGGATCTTTTCATCGACCACCATCTGTTTTCGGTGAATCTTGAGGAAACCTGCACACTATAGTGACTATTAAGATGAATCGCCTGTTGTAAATCGTATATTTACACATAGAAGCTCGGTGGCCTAGTAGGAGTGCGCATTAATAGTGCTTTCGCAAGTAAAGTGGCACAAAAGTTTCTCGAGCTTCTCCACGCTTCGGAAGGCATTGTATGGTAGGCGTCAAGCTATGTCAGACGCCTTTAGCCAGCCGGAAAATCTGACACCAGTTTTGGTCACTAATACATAGGATTTGAAAAACAGCCCAAATTCAAAGATATAGGGTAAAGCGATACACAAACAAACACGCTTACATGAACTCTTATAAACAAATTCATGGTCACCCTTCCAGCTTCCTCCAAGGACATACACGCCGACGTCAAACAGTGCTCGGCATCCTTCACCGCGGGGTCCAACTCTAATTAATATAATGACTCAGTAAATAAGTGCCGAATATCGGAGCTCCCCGGGGTGTCAGTAAGTGGGTCAATTGTACTAATAATGGACGTCCTTGGTAGGTTTTTTAAAGATAAAAAAATAACCGGCTAAGTGCGAGTTGGACTAGCGCACAAAGGTTTCCGTACCATTATCTATTAAAAAAACCCAATGTATGGGAGTCCATAATTTTCATTTTATTTTATTATTTTTAAACAACTGATTATTCTACCTGTTGCTGATATTATAATCAAGCAAAAAACGGCAAAATACGCCGAAAACGACTTTGTTATATGGGAGCCCCTTAAATATTTAGTTTATTCTGTTTTAGTATTTGTTGTTATGTACATATAGCGGCAATAGAAATACATCATCTGTGGAATTTTCAACTGTATAGCTATCCCGGTTCATGAGATACAGCCTGGTGACAGACGGACAGTAAGACAGACGGACGGACCGACAGTGGACTCTTAGTAATAGGGTCCCATTTTTACTCTTTTGGTATGAAACCCTAAAAACGATAGACGAAACCCAGCATCAATTTAAAAATTCTTAAATGCCGCAGAAGATCACATAATTTATATATAGTCAATTATTTTTTATTGAACAAATTGTAATTTTTGTTTATTTGTTTAGGTATTTAAAATATTTTATTTTTCATCATTTAAATAGGTACGTGCTTAATATAAAAAACTCGGACTTATTTGATTATTCGACAAACTTTAAAAGTCTTATTTGCATGAATATCTTATACTTTACTGATCAGAAACAAATTATACATTAAAAATGTACATACAAAAAGTAAATGACAATCTAATAATTGCCGCAAACAAGATCTTTAAAAAGAACTTAATTATCTTTCAAAAAATCTATAGATCTCAGTTGTGCAAAATAAAATAAAAACTATTCGTCGTGTTCGTTCGTATAAGTCATATCATTACCTGAAGAGATATTGAAGGCTTTTATTAGTTAACCACAATTGTGATGAGGAGTAATTTATATATGTGCTATCATCGTGAAGAAATTATCCAACGACATCGTTTACATGGGTAGAGTAAAAATGTTAGTGTGGAAACGATTTTCACTGCTGTACAGCCTTTAAAAGATAAGGCACTCGTGGCTAATCTAAAAATAAGATATTAACTGTCTATTCTAGGTCTAGAAACTATTTAAGTAGATATCTGTCATTACCAATGAAGCCCATCGATGTGACCCTCAACTAAAAAAGAGTTTTTATTGTAATAAAAAATCTTTATTTTCCTTCTAATAAAGGCACACAGAGAACAATTTTGTACAGTATAACTCTATGAAGTGAATTGAAGTTAGTACCCCGTAGGACCTATTGTTGTGAAGGACTGATGCCTGAAGTAGGTTTCGTGAGAAAACCTGGACATAGGTCACCAGGACCTCTGCGGATATACTTTATACAATATGGACATACTATCCATAGAATACCAATAATACATTTTTTCGTTCTGTTTGTGAAAGTGACACACTGGTGTCAAATTTTTCAAGCTGGTTAAAGTCATGTCACATAGCTTGACGACTGCCATATTATAGTAAGCTGGAGATAATTTTGTGCCATTTGTGGTCACCCATCCAATTAACGACCACGCCCGGAGTAGTTTAACTTGCTAAAAAAATACTAAAAAGGTAATATGATGTTCATTTTCAACAAACAAGGAAATAAAACTCAGCTAAAATCGACTACAGGTTGTACACTCGCAACTTCACTCTCTCGGTCGACTCTACCAATGTGTCTTAGACATAAGGAAATTATCCAATGACTCAGTCAAGCTGATTGATGGTCGGTGACAGTCGCAAGCGCATAATGGGTTTGTGGTCGCGCCCCACTGCGAGCTATGCCGAAACTATAATGAGGTTTTGAGGAAAATCCGCTTAAATGGTTTTACTCCGAATCATGTTTTATCAAAAAGCACAAGTTGCTGGAAATCCTGCTATTTCTTTACTACCAGGTTTAGACTGTGGCCTATATTTTATAACTAAGGCAGGACTGTGTATTGTATAATTATCTTTGGGGAGCCTAAAGTAATCTGGGATAAAATAACCTATAATGACACTCAAATATTTCCTGGTTTTAACCCTAGTTGCAACGCCTCAGAGTCCAGGACTAGTTTCCATTTTTCATTTTCGTTCACTACAAATACACAATAATAAATCTAAAATCACGTTGAAAATGGATTTGATCAATGAAAAGTGACATTATTTTGTGAAGTTTTATTCTATTAACAGTACCAAATAATTTATTTTTGACCCATTTCTTAATTGTTGGCCAGAGAATAACTAAGGTAAACATACCTCAGACGGTGATAAAGAAAGTACTTAGGTGTGAAGACCCGGCAGACCAAAAACGCGATGGCGCGAAGAACTGAATAAATTTAAAGATGAATAGAAAGAAATAGCTCAGAGCAGAAGTGAATGGAATGGAGGAAGGCTTTTGCCCAGCAGTGGGACACGTGATGACTCGTATATACATATATATACCCTCGGTGTATTACTGCAAACCTATTTAATCTACTAAATTGCATCAAAGACTCGCTGCTCGTGTCTAACAGTGTGCAGTGCACCTACCTTTACCACTCACGACAAAAATTCCCATTCGCCATTATTAAGCAGTAATAACCCTGTCCGTCCTGTACCCAATATACTAATAAAATATTGCTATTTTTCTCGCTTTGGCATGAATAATATACACGTCTACTTATATCACGTTGGCCAGTTAATTACAGACTATTATATTATGGCTTTTACGAATGTGTTTATGGTTATTTAAATAATATTACTGAGATAAATACCTCATACTGTAATTGAAGGTATGAACAATGACCTTTCTGCTGTTTGAAGTCAGGTAGATAGAGGAGGCGTCAACTTCCATTAGTGTGCCTATATTAAAAGTTTCTACATAAGAAAAAAGATCTTAACTGGCTTTTTTTTTCATGAATATTTGGCAATCTGAATTCTAGTCAGCCATTAGGTCCAGTAAAAATGTACCTAAATATGACATGTTCCCACATCTATGCATATAATGAAACAGTAAAAAAAAATGTTTGTCTGTTTGTATACGCTAATCTCCGTAAATACTAAACGGAATAGAATTAAACTTTTATTGTTATATAGCTGTTAGGGTTGTGCAACATATAGGGTATAATTGATTTTGAACACCTGATTCAGAACCATAATGGTCCAGCTTGACTATAAAAAATATAACAATGACGCCTTAGCCTGTTGCGCATTTTCATAAAGTCTACGCGGACGAAGTCGCGGGTTTCGTATAGTTGAATAAATAAATTAGCGAAGCAATCTTCAGAGCCAAACCAAAGTAAACAACGTATTATTTCACCAACTATCGCAGTCCTAAACAATTCTAAGTAGCAATAAAATTTGCACATAATAACAGCAACTAATTAACTGATAACATTATCTTTTTCAATGAGTATTAATGAATGAATCAACGCCGATCTGGCAGAGATCAATGGAACGGAAATCGTTAGAGTCATAGGCCATTTGGTCTAAAATAGGGCAGTACATTGCCGGACAATTGTGGACTCTAACATGTAGTGTTTAAAAGCTTGATTTGCACTTATTAAAATAAAGTTTGCAGACAGTTGAATGAATTTAGTATGATACAATGAACATACAGACTATATATATGTGTAAAGCAAATGCAACGAATATTACTTGAAATATAAAATCTGTTTATTACCTTTTCACGCTTTAATCACTAAACCGATTAAGAGTAAAGGTATGGATATAGTTGGAGACCTTTAGGAACGTCTTGTCCAAAAAATAGGATGTCCAATTAATAGGATAAAAAGGGGTCAAGTGAAACTTGGAAGCATGGGGCATGGGGAATCCTATTTTGCCATAGAAAATTAGACTTAATTATAAATATAACATATCGCGGGTTGACTGGAAGAGATCTCTATATGGAATAAGTCCGCCATTTTATATTAGCTTTTTCGAATTTTTTTATACTTTATTTTGTACTAGCTGCGCCCTGCGGTGTTATCCGCGGTTAAAGTAGCTTATATGTTAATCCAGGGTACAGCTTCCCGCATAACAAATTTTAACACAAATTTAAACATATACACACACATACTTACAAATTTTCACCTTTATTATTATTAGTGTGATTTTGGTACAATAAAGTTATTACAAAAACTAAATTTACTCAGACGAAGTCGCATTAAAATTACGTCTAATAAGTTTATGTACAAGCAACTAAACAAAGACACAACGAAGGCAGCCGACATGATCGATATTCTATAACGATTTTTATCGCAAAATAAATGGTCGGTAGCGAGTTGTCATTAATCACCCGTTAATTAACGCGTACACACAGTCCATTCGCACTCCCAATTAACAAGAAGATCTATAAAGATAAAATGCTAATTTTCACCTACGGAACCATGTTTCATTTCTTTATAGCTCCACCACACAGCTGCGATATATTCGTTACTAAAATTTCAAGCGTTGTTTTTCCGTCCTTTCTATATAGCTATTTTCTAACACGCTGTAAGTCTAATTAAATGTTGGTTAAATGCTTTCAAATTGTGCAAAGGTGCATTCTCATATTGTTTTCAGGGTTCCATACCCAAAGGATAAAAACAAAAACCCTATGATTATAGCTCCACTGTCCGTTTGTCTGTCTGTCACCAGGCTGTATCTCATGAACCGTGTTAGCTAGACGGTTGAAATTTTCACAATGATGTATTTCTGTTGCCGTTATAGCAATAAATACTAAACATAGAATAACACAAATATTTACGTGGGGCTCCCATACAACAAACGCATGTAAGTAAAGTTTTTCAAACTACGCAACATTTCAAAACTAGTCTGATTAATACTTTCCTAACGAGGTACTTATTACTTTTAGCAAGGAACTACTTATAAAATCGGGTATGTCAATTCAAAGAAAATTATTTATTGGTGTTGTGTTGGCAAAACTGAATAAAAATGGTCCTCGAATAAAAATTATCTCTGGTCACACATTGTAATTGTAAGTATACATTTATGCAATATTTCTCACACAGTGTTTTTCACTATTTAGGTAGAAATTGAGAAAAACACTCGGTGAGAAATGTTCTCAATCAAAATTCCTCAAAACAGATATTGCAATAACATTTGTGATATTATCGACCGTTTATATCGCCGCAGTGTGGTAGGGACTTTACAACACCCCTCTCTTTTAGAAATATTTATCGTGCATCTTCACGTACCGCAGCCGATACTACGTGTATTTTAAAAATGATTTTGACATTGGCGTATATTTCTCTTTCACACCATGCCTACCCTTTTCACTGCATGCTTTTTGACGGAAAAGTCACATTGGTCAAGTTGTTTATAGATTTCATAACAATCATTAAAAAAAATACATATAATGTATTTAGATTATTATTATTTTTATTCAAACTACTAACAAGAGAAATGATTTTAAGAAATACTCAAATACATTGCTTGAACTGTTTTTACGGGTCCAAATAATTTGGTACTTTTTTAGTTATATTTTCCAAAACGCGTCGTTTTTTTGAGAATTAAATAATGTTGCTGTCTACACGTGTAGTAAATGTTTAACCCCTAACAAAAAGAGGGGTGTGGGTTTAACGCTAATGTCTGCCTGTCTGTTTGTCTGTGGCATCGTAACGCTTGAACAGATGGACCAATTTATCTTTAGTGTTTCTTAGCTATGTTTGGTGAAAATCGGTTCAGTATTCAAAAGCTATTTGGGGTTCACGCTCGATAATCAGAGTTTTGTAGTTTGCCTGGCAAATAATAGATGGCGCTACGGATATAGTTTTACTATATAGTTTCTCCACTTATCACTAGATGGCGTTTACATATGAAAATATTGAAAGTTTAGTTTTTTCACATTTGCCTGGCAAAAAAACTTGAGTAAAGCTACAAGTAGGCACCTGGTATAAATTCACTGGCTTATAGTAACTGGACATATGTGAACCAATCCTGATGTCTTAATAAATTTATTTCACTGTTTATTTCCAAGCGATCGAGTTATTATTTTTGTGAGGAGTTAATCGATTTGTTAATTCTTTGTAGCATTTAAATGCCACTTGCTCGCATAATTCTTGCATTAACACTTGGAGGAATGTTAATGGAAAAAACAATGCTTTAATTTGTCATTTATTTCATTAGTTACATGGCATCTGTCTTGTGTGACATATTTTATTTAGATGCAAATGTTGTGTGCTGCTGCCTGGTCGTTCATGCACAAATAAACCTGAGGGGCAGTGTTGGACAAAGTAATTTGCGTTGGTAGCTGTCTCGCACTTTTTAGGGTTCCGTAGCCAAATGGCAAAAACGGAACCCTTATAGATTCGTCATGTCTGTCTGTCTGTCTGTCTGTCCGTCCGTATGTCACAGCCACTTTTTTCCGAAACTATAAGCCCTATACTGTTGAAACTTGGTAAGTAGATGTATTGTGTGAACCGCATTAAGGTTTTGACACAAAAATAGAAAAAAAACAGTAAATTTTGGGGTTCCCCATACTTAGAACTAAAACTCAAAAATTTATTTTTCATCAAACCCATACGTGTGGGGTATCTATGGATAGGTCTTCAAAAATGATATTGAGGTTTCTAATAGTATTTTTTTCTAAACCGAATACTTTGCGCGAGAGACACTTCCAAAGTGGAAAAAAGTGTGTCCCCCCCCCCCCCCCCCCGTAACTTCTAAAATAATAGAATGATAAAACTAAAAAAATATATGATGTTCATTACCATGAAAACTACCAGCGAAAATTGGTTTGAACGAGATCTAGTAAGTAGTTTTTTTTTTAATTCGTCATAAATCATAAACGGCAATTTTCCTTTCATTCAATCAACTCAAATATAAAAATTAAAAAAAACATACTACAAGACTTTTATATTATGTTATTTGCTACTACGGAACCCTTCATGGGCGAGTCCGACTCGCACTTGGCCGCTTATTATAACAACTTCATAATCAAATACGACATATACAACGTGGAAGGGACATATTCATGATAAATCAAACCACGGGCTATTTTAGATCACTATAGTATAATGAAATTATAAAAAAACAGTCGAAAATTTAAAACAAAATCGGCATTTCCGTACTTAAATGTGCAGCTGCCAAGGCAACGTGTTTTTTTTTGTGTTTTGACTGGTATTTATTATCATTATACTATAGTGATCTAGTACAGCTCGTGGTACGATTTATTACGGGTATGTCCCTTCCACGTTGTATAGAATTATTTAACCAAACGAGCGCGAATCGTCTGTTTTACCTTTTGCTTTTTCTTCTCTTAGGATAAATGGTGTAGGAAAATCCAAAATTAATAAAACAATTTGTCTATCGGTTTACGAACGGTTGCCATCCGTCACGACGTCATCTCCTTTGGAATACGGCTATCGGATACGTAATTCATAGGTAGATGGACTGCTAATATCCTAAGCCATAACCACTCGGCTTATTAGTACGTATACGTATGTACGACCTTCATATACAAGATATGTATATACCTACCTATATATCAATACCTTACAGACGTACTCGAATATGGGTCAAATCAAACTGCATTCAGATTGCCGGTTCTCAATGAAGTGTTATCAATGAGCCCTAATACCTACTGCACTATCTACTAGTGTCATTGGCCCTGTTACACTTTAGTGGACGACTCAAATGCATCTGTGCAGTCATGCTGTACGAGCCAAGCTTGCACATTTCGGCTGTACGCATAGGTCAAGGCACTACGTAGGTCTCGTGACCGTGGTTTCCGGCAGAGTAGAATAGGGCCACTCCGTATCCTCCTATGAATGTCGTAGAAGGCAACTTAGAAAATACAAGCTAAATAAAGCTTATAAACATCAGTGAGACCTCTCCAACCCATCTGGCCAGAGAGGAGAGTGTAGGCCAAGTCCTCTAGCTGCTCTAGCCAAGTATGGCTCTGGTAGTACAGAGAGGGTCGTGCTCCTGCAGTGGAGACAAAAAGACCTGGTGAATAAAATACTATCGAATTCCCTTTTTGAATGCACCACATCTTAATACGTTCCGGGTTGCATTCTTGGTGCTGCTTCGGAGCCTGGAAAAAAACCGCTAATCGAGTTTACATATGTATAGTATCCCAGTTTTCGAAAGCCAATGGCTTAAAGTGTAACGTAATGTCGTGTCACATCACGTACTGCATTACATCATTCAGCGCAAGCGCATCTCCACTCCCGTCAAACATATCTTAATTGTATATGTAAGTATTTCTTAATTTTGTACATCGCAATAGGTTATCAGATCCCCTCGCCGCTGCATCCGTCCGATAGCTTATCTGTGGCAATAAATATCGTTCGCCTAACTTGCATACGAATCGAAAATAAATTATCATTTGCATTAAAACATTAGGTTAGTAGATAATTCATGATAGTAAGTATGTAAGAACATGTAGTAATGATATTATATGAGCTAAATCTGGTATACTTGCACTAGGACTGTTGCTTTATTTAACATAACGAGTTTAACGACTGTATGTTTTTTCTTTCAGATCACACAAAAAGTTTTATTCAGTAATTTTACAGGCACATTTACACGTCATTATGTATAATTAACAGTACGTGTAGTGCATATAAATTTTGATTTTAGAGTTTCACGGTCACAATTACTGTTATTAGTATTACGGGACTTACCGCGATTAATATCGTTTTTTGCCAGATATTTCGACGGCCCTTTTGCCATCATTCATTGGGTCGGCCAGCGACCATGATGGCAGAAGGGCCGTCGAAATATCTGGCAAAAAACGATATTAATCGCGGTAAGTCCCGTAATACTAATAACATATAAATTTTTCGACCACTGCTGAGGAAAACTGCCGAAAGAAACTCATTTTCGCACACATTTTTGACAAGAAAAAAAAACTAAATTTTTCAAATATTTTCTTATCTTTTTTATAACTCTTTTTAAGTAATATATATGTAAGTATCGGTGCCCGTGGGCTTCGCTCCTCGTGGGAATTTCGGAATAAAAACTATCCTATGTCCTTCCCTGGGTATCAAACTCCTTCATCTTGCAGGTTCAGTGGTTGAAGTGTGAAGTGGTTATAAACAAATATACAAACTCACTTTCGCATTTAAAATATTAGTAGGATTAGTAGGAATATGTACTTACTTTAGTGAAAAAGTACTTGCGAAGTGACATTTTCTTCCTAAAAATGCATATAAACAATTCAGTCCAGCACATCGTATCTCAAAGCTGCTACATATAAATCTGGCGGCGCGGCCCGGGGCCGTGATCTGGTCGCTAAGTTATTGGTCCCAGGGGCCCGGCTGATTCACGACCCCAACACATTATATCTATGTCCAATGTTTAAACGTTCAAAAATGCTCGCAAATGTACATTTTACTGTTTTTGCTTGATTGTCAAAGAAGGATTTTATTCAAATTTCAAATGTTTATTGAGTAAGTACGCCGAAGACCGCGACTTCATTCGCGTGGACTTTATGACTCCGAAAAATGCTCATCAGGCTGAACAACTTTCATTTTTATATTTCTAATAGTTTAGCTGGACCATTCTAGTTCTGCATGAGGTGTTCCATTTTCCAAAATCAATTATACCTTGTACCAGCAACATACAGGTTAACAGCTATATAACAAAAAATAATAATTTGAAAATGTCCAGTATTTCCGGAGATTAGCCTGTACAAACAAACAGACATTTTTTTTTAAAATTCTTACTCATTACTATGTAAACATAGTAATAGAGTAAGAATTCATCGCAACAAATAATACTTTTGAAAAAAAAAAATGTACTGGCTCATCTTTTTTACTGTTTTAATCAATGTATCTGTAGATTTAGTCCCTTACAGGCACTTTTACACGTCAACAAGTATAATTGACATTACGTGTAGTGTATATTAAAATTTAATTCATTGTCAAAGAAAAGCTACCGATACCAGCGCTTCGCAATGACCAATGCTGAGTCTCAGACCAAGTAATTTGGTCTGAGTGCTGAGTATACTCGTAAATGTAATGTCACATGTGTGAAAACCATTATCTGTTCGCTGTGTATGTACATGTGCATTGTAATTGAAATAAAGAAATAAACACTGAAAGAAACTTATTTTCACAAATGTTCATATTTTTACCAGATTATTTTAGTCCACCGCTGGATTGAAAGTGTCCTGCAAGTAAAAAAAAAAAAGATTTACTCATCATCACCACGCTGAGCAGACGGGGGTGATCTTAGATGGTTCTGTTACCTAAACCTTGTTTTCTACCTAAGTCGTCTTGTGTGTTTACCCGACTACGGCGAATATAAAAGGATGGCTATGTGTTTTATACATAAATACATACATGCATACAATCACGTCTTTATCCCTGATGGGGCAGACAGATCATTTTGGGACTTGCGGCTCTAAGCAGATAGAGCTGCTAAAGTTTCGTGTATGTTCCCTCGTGTTTTCATTGATATCCAAATAATATAACAAATGAGGTGTCTTGGATGCGCCTTACAGTAAATAGTAAGCCATACATATAGCTGCACTGTGAATAAAAAAAGCTTTATTTAAAAAACCTATTTACCAACAGCAAAAAATATAGTTTTTGTTACTTGTTAGAGGTAAAACTAGGTAAGAGGAAATATGTATATAAATATAACTATGACGAAATAGTACATAACCACATTACGAACATATAAGTCGCTATATTTCACCAAATTGGCCGAATGTTTCGGCGGAATGGGCCATAAAAGATGATTTACCGAACAGAATTACTTCGATACTTAGGTAGTTTTATTTTATTGCATATTCCACTAGACACAGACACAGTAGGTAAGAAGTAAATAAACTTAGATGAGTATTAAGAAATAGATTGCAGTATATACCTATGTACTATGTAGGTATAAGTTTAATTGATTCAGTAAATTGCATAATATTTATAATTATCCTTAAGGTAAAATTTGTGAAATAAAAGACCTTTTATGATAATGTTATGAAATGTGCTTGTGTACTTGTTTCTCTGTTTTTGGTGTGAGTAAGTGGCCAACACTGGTGTCAGATGTGACATAGCTTGACGACTACAATGATGACAGCCGGGCTTATACAGTGCCTTACGAAGCACCGAGGAGCTCAATTTTTATGCCACTTATCGGTGGCCAATGTGGCCATATTTGTTATTATGACACTGACAACCACAAGCTACAAGTGGCAGAATTCTGAACTAAAATCTACAATCTTACGCTAGCTATTTTGCTAAAGGTAACACATTGGTTAATCCAGCTGAACTATTTTCAGCTGTTTAACTAAACCGAGCTGCATCTAGAGCTTTTCTCAAATAACGGAATATACAATCCAACTGCGACGTATATAAGGTGTAACAAAATATACTGAAACGATTTTAAAGATGAATTCAGTTCTTGTTACTGAACAACTTTCCCTAAGGAACATAGGTCGAAATATGGAAAAAAATGGCTTTTCATACAAACTCGTATCAGCTGATCGAGCAACTGGTATGAAAGGCCAAACATTACTTCCAATAATTCGCTATATGCTCCTTGGGGAAAGTTGTTCAGTATCATGGACTGATCTAACCTGTAAAATAGTTTCAATGTATTTTGTTACCTTATATACCTACCTACATCATGCGAAAATCTAGAACGTTCCCATTCTGTATCTAGATCATATCATTAGCACTTATATGTTATCAATTGTTTAAAATTTCACTCTGTTTTAATAATTTGGTGACAAATAACAAACCAGAGATAAAAAAAAACACGATGCTAATTATTAACAACTAAATGAGAATAGGTCACAAGGTCGTGTGATAAGAATTCACTTTTTTGCGCATTTTGGTGTTGTGTTTACTGAGTAAGTCTTATTTATAGTTGTATGCATCCTAAAAAAAGGTAAGGTTAGTACATACCTACTTTATTTTTATTTAATTTTTTATTGGAAGGAAACCAATTTTTAAAGGGAGTAAAACGTATTTTATTACATGTGACGTGTTTCGTAATAAAGCTAGAGATATCAGCCGACATATTCATACCAAAAATCTCCCATTTGATGTCATCGCCCACTACCGGGCGAAAGGCGGGCGGCGGACGGCGAGCAGGGAGCACAACGGCCGTGCTTTTTGTAAAGTCAGTAGAAATTTGGGGAAATAAAAATTACAAAAAATAAAATAAGTATTTTTTTTATTAAATGGTACTGGTAAATCACGTTACATATTGAAAGGAGCACTCAATAGTAGATTCTAGTTCCAACTGAGGTCCAAATTTATAAAAAATAACTGCTTTAAAGTTGACCAAATTATTCACTAAAAACAAGAAGTGTGGGCACTGACAGGACATTAAAGCGAGCGCGCGGTTACCAAACATTCTGAGACTTTGCGCACTAATTTGATTAAATTTTTCTTTTTAATTAATGAGTACTTTATTGGTTTTATATTTTTTGACGTTACGTATGTGATCATGATTAATTGTGTCCTAGTATGAAGTATGACACATCATTTTCCAGTCAGCCTGTATTATTAATTATGTGCCTAGAATAAAGTAAAGAATTGTACACTGCGACTCTTTATGTTATTTTCATTAGCTATCGGCTTATTGTTTTTCCTTTGAAGTTATTATCTGTCCGAAATAAATTAAAAAGGTGACCCCATCACGCTCCAGAAACTAGTCAACTCGACACAAACTAAAAACGGTAAGTATATAGAGATAGACCTCACATCAGTTTTTAACAAAGAATGAAAAGACGCAAATGACTAGGCATAAAGGCTTAAAATCGCCTAGACTGTTGGTTTTTCGTGTATGTAAATGGCCAACTGAACACTGGTCTCAGATTTTTCAGGCTGCTTATAGGCATCTGACATAGCTTCATGACCAACGGCCTGGCCTTAATTTTTATGCCATTTGTGACACGGAGTTATCCATCCAGGTGTGGACCACGTCCGGTGTCGCTTTACTTGCGAAAGCGCTATTTATGTGCACTCCTGCTGGGCCACCGAGCTCTTACCTCACCGATACTACTAACTTGATTTTTCCTATTTTTCCGTTTGGACTAGACACACTGTCAATGCAATTCAAATAATGTTAAAGTTAAATGCAATTCAAAGTTAATAATAGCTACGGTAAGTATCAGTTTAGGGAATTTTAAGCTATGCATAGTGCTTATATTATTTTTTATTTTTTTGTTATTTTATTTATTTCGTTAGATTACGTTCACGGGCGAATAATGGATTCTCCCATCGAATCTCGAGATCGAGAAAGGGTTTTCTCGATTCCATCATAATGTGTATGTGAGTATGCCTA
This sequence comes from Acrobasis consociella, assembly GCA_963555685.1. Taxonomy (NCBI): domain Eukaryota; kingdom Metazoa; phylum Arthropoda; class Insecta; order Lepidoptera; family Pyralidae; genus Acrobasis; species Acrobasis consociella. Next base: position 5,291,657 of record OY743115.1, read on the forward strand.
GCAGCGTAAATAATTTTATTAGGTATGTTTTATGTACGACCATGGTTAGGTATGTTTTTAACCCCTGAGAAAAAGAGGGGTGTTATAAATTTGACTATAATGTCTGTCTGATTGTCTGTCTGTTGCATCGTATAGCTCTCGCATGGACGGAGAATTGTCTATGCGGCTTTTTTTGGCGGTTCCCTTGCAGTGGTTCTTAGCTATGTTTGATGAAAATTAGTTCAGTTGTTTAAAAGTTATTAGGGATTAACGCTTAAAAGTCGGGGGTCTAATCTTACCTGGCAAATAATAGATGGCGCTAAGGATATCAATTCCACTTAACATCGGTTGGATGGAATATGTAGTTCCGCCACTCATCACTAGATGGTTTCGTCGGGTCTTTTTAATTTATAAATACTGTTTTAATTTATAATTAATAAAACTGGCAAATAAACTTGCTAACTACCTACTAACTCTATAACTACCTAATAACCTCTGGCGTTGTGTTGACTGGAAGAGATCCCTTAAAGGGATAAGTCCGCCTTTGTATTATTATCTACTGTATTTTATGGCCTTGGAGTTCACGGACTTTCCTGCACCAGGAGTGCCGGCCGTTTAGGGCGCCATGCAGCCCTTAATAATATTATCCTCCGTTCTCTCGCCACCATCAATATCCCAGCGGCCCTAGAACCCAATGGTCTGGCCAGGGATGATGGCAAGAGGCCAGACGGAATGACTTTGGTGCCTTGGAGATTGGTCTGGGACGCTACTTGTGTGGACACCCTCGCACCGTCCCATCTTCAGGTCACCAAGTCAAAGGCCGGCGCAGCAGCTGCCGCAGCAGAGAACCTTAAAAGGCGCAAATATGTAGACATCGGAGAAAACTACATATTTGAGCCTTTTGGGGTAAAAACCTTTGGTCCGTGGAGTCCTTCCGCCCATAGTTTATTTCATATTATTTCTAAACGTTTATTCGAGGTATCCCATGACCAAAGGGCTGGTAACTATCTGGCTCAAAGAATCAGCATTGCCATACAACGTGGCAATGCTGCCAGCCTTTTGGCCACGTTGCCGAGGGGTAATATTTTAGTGAGACTACATAATTTGTAATTTTTAGTTTTAATTTTAGTTTTAATTTAAATTTTAATATGTTTGTACAGTTTGAATTTAAGTTAAATTTATTTATTTTTTTCCAATAAATTAATGTACTGTATTTTTGTAGTGTCCTTTTTTGTACAATAAAGAATTTACATACATACATACATACATACTTACATACATACATACATACTAATATTAGCTCCATTTCCGTACTCTTACATTTTGTGCTAGCCAACCCCATTTCTAATTGCGTCAATGATATTAACAATCAATAAATTTTTATCACGGTCGGCCACTTGAAATAAAGATTTTACTTTGTTCGTTACTTTTCGTTCGATAACCTCTATCATATCGCGACTGTTGTTTAACTTGACTTTAGGACATAATGATGTGACGCCATCAGTGCAGTAGGTAAAAGATCACAATATCTTTTATGCAATTTCTAAAAATAAACATGACAGCTGTAGATATTTACGTGAAACACTTTGTTGCACAAAAACTAAAAAAACATGACATATAGGGTCAATATGTAACAAAATATTCTGAAACTATTTTAAGGCAAATACAAAAAATGTGTTTTTGACTTTCCATATACGTGTATGTACTCGGATCAGCTGATCTGTCAAGTTGTGTAGAAGACCAAAATCTATATTTCATAATTCAATTATATTTTTCTTGGAAGTTGTTCAGTATATTGGACTAAATTTGCCCTTAAAATGGTTTCATTAAGTATATATATGACGGAGCAGGAGATGACCTACGCCGAACTCACTAAAAGTGTGACGATAAATACAGCGCTCCGCCTCGCGCTGTATCATGGATTCCAACCATATGTGTCTGAATACCCCTGGCCCACACAGTTATTGAATCTGTGTCCACCTGGGCTTATCGTCTAGCTGAAACAACTATCATTGTAATAAATCGGTTTACCAAATCCTCATCTATTACAACAATCACAATTAAAGAAGTTATGGCCAAGCCCACAGCACACTACACAAAGGAGATGTTCACAGTACGGCGGTCCGCACAAGACTGAGCCGCTCGTCGCTAGGGCGACCGCTTTTATACTTGTTGAAACATTTGAAAATGTAGCAGTTATGTTTTGTAGTAAACAACTTTCTGTTTGCACATCGAAAACAATAATAAATGGGATTATCTTGAACTCGCCGACACGGCCAACCTGACATGCGTACGCCCTCGTACGCGCTCTCAATAGTAATTTAAACTAGTAAGTAGCATCAGGCCTGTCTCACTCTGCGGTAGGTATTAAAAACGCAAGTACGTACGGCGGCCATGCCTGCGTGGCTAATCAGTGCGCAAGAAAAGGTAAGCGTTACGGGATAGAAAGAGATGGATTGTCTAGGTGAATATAACTGTAAGTTATTAGCGTTGTGCGATCTGAATTGAACTTAATTGTATCGTAGCGAGAGTCTCTATTCCTTTAATTGATTTTTCAGAGTCAATCTTCTTTACTTGTACTATTATGTATTCTATGGTAGCATGGTTAGAAATAACCATAAAATGATTCTGATCTAGCTCGGCAATAAGCGTCCCACAAAACTATAACAAAATTTCAACTCGAAAAAATTCTACTCCAGAAACTACTTTTCTGAACCGGTCTTTTATTTGTCCTTCAGCCAAGATCTATACAGGAATAATTATAAAGAAATCATGACTAAGGGATTTTTCGCACAATGCTTACGTATTCAATCATTCGAATCAACAAAATTCATGGATCAATTTAAAGGAATGATTTTTAACTCGCCGACACTGCCATCTTGACAGTAACACCCGTCCTCGGGTTTCTTATTTAAGATCAACACAAAGCACAAACGGTACACCGTTCGGCCAAACCTGATCAAACCTGATCAAAACAAAGCTTTAGTAATTTTTTTTAGAAGTCTTGCTGTACGTCGAGGCAATGCCGCCAGTCTCTTAGGTAAATGTTTTATTTTTATATTTTTTAGTTAGTTATATTTTAGTTCATACTTTTAACATTTTAATTTAGTTAGGTTATTTCGTTTTTAGTTTAATTAATTATTGTGTAATGTTTATATTTTTTTTTGCTATAATTAACCATCTTTATTAGATGACTTACTTAATTGGATTAAACGATCTAAAATATAATAAACTCAAAACAAAAAATTAACATCGATAAATCTTTAAAATCGAATTGGATAGTAATAACTTAATGTCTATGTGCAGCGATCACATGTTAAGGAACGCAGCCAGCCTTCCTGCTAGTTCAAAGTTGTTATTAATCATATGTTCTCTTTACCAGTTATTAAAAGTTAAATTGAATCAAAGCGAATAGAACTTCTAAATTTTAACGAATTATAATTTCAGTTAGGAGAGATCACCAAGACATATCAGTAACAAAATTGCCATCGTTAGCCTCACACTAATCCGCGTATTACCACCTGTGATCACCAGGACCACTTGACCTTATGATTTCCTCCAGAAACTCGACCTCCACAAGAGCCGACCGCATACTGCCCACTCACGGACTACGGGTCAACTCTAGTACGGTCACAACAAAATAAACAAAGCAATTCATTACTCTACCTATGGCAATAAAGCCTTCGGCTATGCTGTCGGTCTTCCTAATGAGCTTCTTCTCTGGCTCCCGCATCCTTCTCAACCTATCATGAAAACACTTGTGTATTTGCTTTGAGTGTCATGCCCGGAAAGCATCTCGATTTTTCAAATAATTGAACAGGTGAAAAATCGTCATAATGATTCAAGTAGTTATACGTAAGAACAACCGGAATCATCTTGGTTTAGAATGTGGTGCGAACAGCATGCTCCACCCCCCGATTACATCCAACCATCAGAGGCGCTACCGCAAGGTCATAAACTGCCATGGGCTACTTGGAGGTGCTTGAATTGCCTCCGAACTGAAGTAGGCCGATGTAAACATAATCTGGCGCGCTGGTGCCATATAGACCAAGCAGAAGCACAGGGAGATTGTGGTCATGACGATCACCTCTATGCCCTACCAGCTGTACCGTGCTTGACCTATACTATGCCTCGGAGGGAAGCGTAAAATGGCAACGTTCTCGAAGAACAAAATTTAAAATTCAAGCCAACGACAATATAAGAAGAAGAAGTGAAAATAAATGTCAACTGGGTAGAAATATACGCTATTTTCCAACAAGTCAAATCAGACACCTTCCTCCAAACGTCAAAACAAACAGTTTCCACTGTTTGCACTTCGACTGCACTGGGACTTTGTATGAAAAACAGGCAGATGACGACACAGATCCCCGGAGCCAAACAACGCTTTCACCATCAGCCCTTCCGCAATAATAAATCCAAAACTACGCTAAAATGGATAAGTTCAAAAACAAACGACACCACTTTGCGACGCTTAACCTCGCCAAAAGCTCAAAATAATTCATCCCTGGCTCAGGAAAACACCCAACTGTCAACAAAAACAAACGTTTACAGTACTTTTGTTACACTAAAGCGTGGCTAGAATACAGTTAAAGCGTTTGCAACTTAATCTTTTTTCTACGGACTTCCTAACAATAAAAATAACATTGCTTATCAGTACGATATTCTTGAATTTGGCTATAATATCACAATATTTACTCGACTTTAATTATCCAGATTAAAATTTACTCAAGTAACGGGACTTTACCTCAGTTAACCTAAAACGCAGTAAATAATAAATTAATGGTAAAATATTATTACTCACATAGTAAACGGTGAAGGGTCCTTTTAAATAAAGTCATCACCATGATCATCATCATGGTAGGCTCGCCGTCCTATTAATCACCTCTTCATCATCACTACCTCTTCATCAATAATATCTTCATCGTCATAACTATCTCTTCATTATCAATATCATCATCATCACCCTGGTCATTATCTCATTATAATCTTTATAAAAGTCATCATCATATTTAGCTATCTTAAGTCCAATATTAGGCAAAGGCTAGGAGAACTTATCTCTCCAACTTTACGAATAATGAAGTACGTAACGTACCTAATAACTATCATTTTACACCAGTATTCACACGTAAGCTTATAAGACGCTAAAAATTATAATTTAAAATACTCAAACTAGACTATTTGCTAGGATACTAACTGGCGCCTCTGCCAGCTCCGACTAACAGTGACTTATGCCACCTCCAGTGATGTTAAGCTCATCTATCAACTCATGACATGACGATAAGATTAACTCAATAAGCTTAGCAGATAATACACGTTTTTATTTCAAATAGCGAAATCATAATTATTTTCTGCTTGCATAGTGGTCAAAAGACTAGACATTATTCTACTTTATGTAAATTTTAATATTAAATTAATTTTAAAACTAAAGGTTTCAAAATAAATTGCTCTCTGCTCTACTCTTAAATCGAAAAAAATATAAAAACTAACCAGGTTATCTTTGCGATTCAGCAGAATATAAGGTTAAGACACAGAAATACACACGATATCAACTCGCTTTTTCACTTCACCTCACTTCACCAGGAATCTCCAGCGCCTGCGGCACTGCCGCTTACTCCAACTCGGCCGCAATACGTGGCCAGCAGTTATGGTTCACTTGTTAGTACTTTAACACCTTTGCAGAAGTAGCTGAAACTAAACACACGTTAAGTATCTTTGCTCTGATTGCTTCACTCTCGTTAGCACTATTACTGGCGCTAAAGGTTGTCACACAGGCCAGCTGCCATTCAGACAGACTTGTCACACAGACGGTTGACAGACAAGACGGTTGGCAGACAGACGGTTGACAGACAGACGCTTGTCACACAGACGCTTGTCACACAGACGCTTGTCACACAGACGCTTGTCACACAGACGCTTGTCACACAGACGCTTGTCACACAGACGTTTGTCACACAGACGCTTGTCACACAGACGTTTGTCACACAGACGCTTGTCACACAGACGCTTTGTCACACAGACGTTTGTCACACAGACGTTTGTCACACAGACGTTTGTCACACAGACGTTTGTCACACAGACGTTTGTCACACAGACGCTTGTCACACAGACGCTTGTCACACAGACGCTTTGTCACACAGACGCTTGTCACACAGACGCTTGTCACACAGACGCTTGTCACACAGACGCTTGTCACACAGACGCTTGTAGAACAGACGGTTGTCACACAGACGGTGGTCACACAGACCATATTCAACACAGGATGGGTTGCGATAATAAAACCAGAGCCTGTCAATGACCCCAAAAGTTATCGACACATTGCACTGCTAATCTCCATCTACAAACTATTAAAAAGGCTAAGACTGAAGTCACGACACCAGCTCTATAAGATTGACTGTTGAAAAACCACTTTAACATCAAAAATAAGAGAAGAATCCACCTATGTGGATACAACCATTAACCCCACTGAAAAACTATCAGGGTTCTCTCTCCCACGCAGAGAATTGTGCCAGCTCCACAGACTGAGAACTGGATGGGGACGAACTAGATCGTTTGAATTCCGGTGCGACTGGATTGACTCCCCATCTTGCGGATGTGGCGCTCCTATATAGGACATGGACCACATTATTCGAGACTGCCGGAAGACTGGTTCACCCTGCAAAAAGACGCAATACAATAGATACAGAATAACGACTGTAATAATAGCCATACGATTATTAAATAAATGGACAGGTTCCTGTTTTTCAGAATAGGCATGACGAATGGAAAAACACTTTTGGTCCATCGGTTAGACCATCAAACAACATTGTAGTTTGTACACACACTCTTTCCTTTCTCTGAGAAACCAAAAATGACAAAGATACAGCGCATTGAAATTTTACGTGACGTCACGCAAGCCCCCACTCCGGAACCTTGACGCTCCGTATCCTTGTGAATTTTTACCCCTCTGGCAAACTGAAAATACGGGTCCATCATCTCTGGACAATTCAAAAGACGGTCCAATTATAATCACACTCTTCGGACCCTGTCGGATTCTTCAACCCTTTTCTCCCATGGATTCACTCAAGTGGGCAAAAGATTCAGATCCAACTTCTGATGACGGAGCAGGAGATGACCTACGCCGAACTCACTAAAAGTGTGACGATAAATACAGCGCTCCGCCTCGCGCTGTATCATGGATTCCAACCATATGTGTCTGAATACCCCTGGCCCACACAGTTATTGAATCTGTGTCCACCTGGGCTTATCGTCTAGCTGAAACAACTATCATTGTAATAAATCGGTTTACCAAATCCTCATCTATTACAACAATCACAATTAAAGAAGTTATGGCCAAGCCCACAGCACACTACACAAAGGAGATGTTCACAGTACGGCGGTCCGCACAAGACTGAGCCGCTCGTCGCTAGGGCGACCGCTTTTATACTTGTTGAAACATTTGAAAATGTAGCAGTTATGTTTTGTAGTAAACAACTTTCTGTTTGCACATCGAAAACAATAATAAATGGGATTATCTTGAACTCGCCGACATATAAACCGCCGTGTTTAAAAGGCAAAAATAAACTGAGGCTTGACAACCTCCCTGGCGTAATCCTCAACAAGCTAGTCTGCCTATCAGGGGGTTCTGGGTTCGATCCCCAGCCAGAGCCAGTTGGAAAATAGTCTTTTTCAAATTGCCCTGGGTCTTGAGTGTTTGTCTAAAAATGTAGGTATTATAGTATCATTAAGTTAGTATAGCTCAATTAGTGTGATTTGTCCTTATCTATTTATAAACTAATATGAAGAAACGTCAGCCTTAAGGCTACTTTTAGCTTGATAGGATGATGGTAGAGGAAATAAAATAAAAAATGGGTTACCCACGATTTTTAATTTACGATAGGCGCATTTTTTCTTATTTAAGAGAATTGTGGAGTTCCGATACGCTTCGCGAGTAGATATTTGCAAAAATAATATCTGTTTCACACCTTCCGACCCGTATTGTGCGATAGAGATGCAAGTCCTAGAGGCGATTGCCTATTTTTCCTTCTAAAATAATGTTTCGGGCAATTACGTTTCCAACCTCCTAAACTATAACGAAATGAGACAATTTTGGTGTTATTCGATTAAGTTTACCTTAATCTAAAGCTGTACGTGTTTCTTTGTTAAGTAATTCGGTTTAGTTTTACCTAAATGAATTAAAACGCTAAAGGTATGTTTTATAAAAATATGAATATTAAGAATGCTAATAACTTTTTTCGTAAGCAATATTTCTATAAAATAAAATTGTAGCGGTAAAAAAATATCAAAATTTGCCTAAATTAAAGGGGTGTGGGGGGGCAAAAGTTATCGCTTTTTGTATGGAAATTTACAGCTACACAATCCTCTTAAATAAAACTCCTTTACTACAACATTTAATTAGGATAATAGATCAGCCTCATTCGTGGGAGTCTAAATTTTGACAAGAAACTAAAATAGAAACTTAAGAATCAATTCATGACCCCGGGGTCGAGGCAGATCGTTCAGATATCGCTAAACGGAGAGCAGTTTGGAACAAGAAATTTCCCGTAATCGGCCATCACGCGGCATTACCAATAAATTCGTTGTTATGCTGCTCAGTTCCTTTAACTGACGTGGTCTTAGGTGCTTGCTGCTTCAAAGCTAATTTAGTATGGATATAGAGGCCGGATATTTTAAATGATTTTATTTATTCTCTATTAAAGAATTGATTAAATTTTATTTTAGAAATTTGAACTAAGTATTTAATAAGAAATTAAATAAAACTAAGTGACGTGGAACACTTGGTTGGAAAGTAGTTACAAAAATTAAAGCCCCTAAAAAACCCCATCCTCTAAAAAAGTTTCGAACTTACCGTCCGAAAAGAAACTTCGTTCCAATAAAGTAAAGCTTAAAGACTTAAAATAAATTACTTACTTTTAACTATTTATAAAAATATCCCGCTAATCCTTCGAGTGCCTAGGAGGCTGGCAGTGTTGCCATGTTGGAAGTATTTACCAGCCCCCTAGTCACTTGTTACTAAGACAAGACTTTACTTGAAAATATTTATTTATATACCAATTTACGTAATTTTTATTTATATAACAATTTAAATAATTCGCTTGTCAAGTAATTTAAAAAAACAGCTAATTCGCAAATCATTTTAAGTAATAATAGACTGTATATTATAAGGTTTCTCTAATAGAATTTGAAAATAAGGTCTTACTTATTTAGATATTTGCAAATATCTCAGATGAAGATTCTTAGAATTTAGTTGGTAATTTCCACTTTCAGTCAGTACTATACTGTATTGCCATTGACACACATAACGACAGTTGACAGTGTCATTGTTTGTATAGTACTTATTAATAACCATACATTGACATACATACGACTGGCAAACCTCCACCAACTCTCGCCTCTGTATGTTGCTAGAGCTTTGACAAATAAATATAAACTCCAAGTTATTAGACTTGCCAGTCTTATCATGAATTTTTAAAACAAAAGTCTACCAGTTTCAAGCCGCGTCCATCTCCACACAACGACGGTCATAGCCGTCGTGTAATGAAGACATATCGGCCCTCGACCCGCCTCCTCCCCTGAGCTAGTAATTGAGTCATTATAGTTGCGCGCACGGCGTATCTACGATCGACGATCGTCCGATGCCCGATCGGCCCCGGGTCCTGGAGAATGTTATGAGAACCTGAATTAATCGTTTATGCCATGTTTGGTGGTCAGATGCTAGATCATTGATAGAAAATGGATTGGTGGGACAAAGGTATGGTTATGTAGGTCCTTACTTACTTATACTTCAAACATTCAAGTGACAAGAATAGGCATGCTACATACATACATACATACATACATACTATCACGTCTTTATCCCTAATGGGGCAGACAGAGCATTTTGGGTCTTGCGGCTCTATGCAGAGCCTAGGGCCGCAAGACTCAAAAGCCACTTTTAGCGTCATGGTGGGCGAGAAGATGGCAAAGCAATCAATACAGTGATGGGTTGCGCCGCGGTACGGTAGCCGCATCGCCTGTTAAAATGATTCGCATTTTTGCCCATTCCCTCGATCGGCTTTTACGATCTGCGCGGGAAGAGAAGCAGCTGATACATTCTAAGTTTTTTCGTTTCTCCCAGACCAGCATGGGAGCTATGCTACATATACTTCAAATATTCAAGTGACAAGAATAGGCATGCTACATATATCTCTATATAGTGTGCGCAATACGAGTAAGTTCGAACACAATAATACTGTATCATCATTCTTCATCAGGTCTTTTTGTCTCCACTGCAGAAGCATGACCCTCTCTGTACTACCAGAGCCACACTTGGCCAGAGCAGCCAGGGAACTTAGGCCTACACTTTCCACGCTAGCCAGACGGGTTGGAGAGGTCTCATTGATGTGTATAAGCTTTGTTTAGCTTGTGTAAGTTGCCTTCTACGACATCCACACGGCAGGACTTAGAGTGGTCCTATTCTACTCTGCCGGAAACCACACGGCAATAATACTGTACTTTCAACAAATTATTTTAGACCTTGAATAATTTTAATCCTAAGTTATTTAGATGGGATTTTCTCAGCAGTTTGTAAGCAACGTTTTTATTTTAAATAATCAAAAAGTAATATATCTAAATATCTCTAGATTACTATCCTTTATTATATGACATAATACATACTTTAAAGTATAGTAATCTTATTTTTTTATCTACCATCTGAACAGGTATTTTATATTTTATGGGCTGTAAGTATCTAAACTTGCAAATGTCTACGAACTAAGTATTTCAAATTTAAAACATTTAAAGTCAATTTATTCATAGAGACAAATACGCGATCGCAATCAGATCACCCCGCATCCCATAAAATAAAATAGTTGCAATTTTAACAATCCCCAAAAACGATCCAAAATAAGCATCCCTAATCGTAACTCGATTGCTTCACGTCCGTCTTTTTTACACCCTGCTCAATTCGCGCCATATTGCAGCCCTCCCTATCTAAATGATAATTCGGGACCTTTCTTACAATCAAAATTATTGTGTCCAGTTTATTTTATTACGCTTTATATTGTGTTCAAATGTCTATAGATAAATATCTGCGGTTTTTTATTGATTCGAGATTCGACCTTATCACTTCGATTTAAGATGGTTTTCTGTGAAAGGTTTAGAGGAATCTGAAGCTGTGTGTCGTATTCGCCGAATAGACAAAGATTCGCGCCTTGCCCTTTGACCAATTCGCTTACGATTGACTATTTACATTTCGGAAGGGTTTGCAATATACCTTTCAGGGTTTACGCTCGGCTTTTCGTTTTCCCGTTCTTTTGTCCCAAAGTGAGGCTTATTTTATAGCATTCAAGTAATCTGTTCTGGTCGTGATGGAATATTGACTAGAATTTAAAGAATCAGATTGTATGTACATTTAATAAGTCTTTCCTGTTTTTTGGCAAAGGTCTCAATCTTTCTAAGCTTTTATGTCCAATGCAACCTCCGACCTTTGTTTCTCGATTTCACTTAAGTCATCCTTCCAACGAGCCTTTGGTCTACTTCTTTCGTCGATTCTTTATAAGTAAACAATACAATTCACAATAATAAATCATGTCAAATTAGTATGACAACGCTAGCACAAGACTTGATGCCAGAATTAATTTAACAGCTATGTACGTACACATCTTATTTGTAATTTTGTAGTAAAGTCGCAATTGCTTTGCAGCAGTGCAGCGCTCATAAGTGAGACGTCTGATTTATTACGATAGGCTGTCAGCAGCTGTGGCTGCACCATGCAAAAACCTAGGCTCTAAAATAACTCACGAAATCATAAAAAGGATCATAATTACATTGTAAACGCAGTAGTAGTGTGTGATAATCAACCGCAAGACAAAGCTAGCCACCCCACGCTATCTCCCTGTCAGATCGCAATCAGAGCCGCCATGTTTGACGCCATTATGAATCAAATTCCCGCCTTTTTTCTTTTTTCCATTCTAGGCACAGGCGTCAGATCTCACAGCCGATAAGTTCTTTATTATCCTGGATGATTTTTTAATCTATGCAACTTATGTTGGGTTTCGTATTAGCACATTGTGTGGTAACGACTCAGTACAGTATTATAATAGCTTCGTGAACAATGGTGTGGAGTTGGTGCACTTAATTTACTGTGACATACTTAAATGAGTGGTTGTCTTCACGTTGTTTGTGCCATGCTTTGTTGGATTTGTTGTATGTACTGTGGCAATGACGTCTTAAAAAAATTAAAAACATACTTACCTTCTTACAGCGTTTCAGTAACTCAGATTTTATCATGGTATAATAAAACAGGTATTCTCTTTCCGAGATGGAACTTGACTACGTCACAAAGTGTTGCCACTGATTGTTCTTTTCAGTAAATTTAAGGACTTTCTCAATTAGTTCATGAATAATTAATAAATATTAAGTAACTTAGCTATTTATTATCTCGCAATTCTCGCGTGATTTATCGATTCAATATTTTATAAATTGATATAATGGATTATTAATTCGAAATTAGTATATAAAGTTCAAAAATGCATTACGCTCGGGTAATTCAATTTTACACAGTGGCAACATATCAAACTGATGACGTAGTCAAGTTTCACCTAGGAGTTTTTGGCGGGAAGTCAAGGGGTTCAGTTGGAGTTTGCTTTAAATTGTTTTGCAAATTGATTCTAGTGGACTTTATAATATGAAATTGGTGTAGTTTGGTGTTATAAATGCTCTTTCTCATTGACAATATGTAAAATGTTTAAAGTGAACAGTCATAGTGCGGCTGTAGTGATATTAATTTGCGGACTGCGGTGGGCGTCTGTAGGCGCCGTCCGCCACTCAATCGGCTATGAAAACCAGTGAACTTGTATAGATTTGTCGCCAAAAGCTCCCCTAAAGCAATCAAAGGACCTATTACCAACCTTTGATTGTATATATTTTTTTTTTTACTTCACATCGATTGTTCCCTGGCTAAATACGCAACAGCGTCGAGCCAAAATTAAAAAAAAAAAAAAAAGTTCCACCTACGTCATTAGCTGTCACGGGAAGAGAATACCTTATTTTATTATACCATGGATTTTATCACATTCAGAAGTCATTGCAACAACATACGTATAGAAAAATTTATAACAACTGCTTGCCGTCGTGTTTACTTCGTACATATTTTTTAAAACTATAATGGGTACCAAATAGTATCTACATTCTAGATTCCCTATCGTTTTCAGTTGAACTTCTATCGTAAGTAACTGCTTACGTAAAGTTAATAAAAAAATATAGTTCTTGCACTTTTCCATTCACAAATTCTCCACCCTAGTTTTGTCGACAAGTTCCACAAAACCATTTAAAAGAACCCTAGAAAAATAACGCCTTGAGACCCTCTGAAGTTTCATCTAAGTAGATTTTCCAATTTGAAACTCGTTACATAGGCGTCCGTTGGAGCTGGCGAGCATTTTCACTTGCTCACACAATTTATGGTCAAAGTTCCGGAGAAACGGAACTTGGGGTAGACGGGACGGATGGAAATTGTCAACACGAGTTATTTATTAAGACTAAGTTTAAAAATTAAACTGGTTTTGCGGTCTGTCATAGGGATACCTACCGGGATCTGCCTATTATAGGGTTGGAAGGGAAATAAAGATGCTCGAATCGAGTACTATCCAGGGTTAAAAATAAATTAGTATTTTGTATGTACTGTAAGATAATAAAACGTCAAAAAATAATGTTACTTGTCATTGATCATATCCATTTTCTTAATCTTATTATATTTAGTATCTTATTATATATCATAATTATTTTCTTATTTTTTTAAAGTTTTAGTTTAATTATCTACTATGTTAATATAAATAACTTAAATACCATTAATAAACTGTATTATGATAAAACTAATCAATAAATAGGAAGATACCTACATACAAAAAAACGAGATATATCTTTTCTTATTAATTTAGTAACAATGCAACGATATAATTTAAAAATAGTTAAAACTAATTTTACTTCAGTCTTTAGTTTATTTTGTTTCCACGTACTACATACATACCTACTTTATATTCGTGGAAATATAGTGAATTTCTTTCCGCACTCATTACAAGATTAATGACGATTACTAACTCAGCTTTTCTTGTTTTTTCAGAAACGGCTACGTTGGCCGGCACAAAAACTCTCTCGCCGAAACTAATTCATTCATTTACTTTTGCGAGAAAAACATCGTTCTGCCGTGCAATTTACACATAATACTAATAGACAAAAAGCCATTTTATTTTTTGTAAACTAGAAAGATTATTTATTTCCATGTAACTGTCCAGAGGCGGGGAGCACTGGAGTACTGTGATACAGGCCCTGCCTTTATCAGGCTCCAGTCTTGTCCAATCTGCACTATTAAACCCTGCATTTATTGTTTTTATTGTAATAAGTTACATGTTTGTGTAGATTGTTGGCAAAAATAAACTAATTTTTATCTTTTTATTTTATTACCAGAAGAATTTGAAGATATTTTTTTCTTTCGATATACTAATCTAATTCAATTTGCCATCTACTTTTCTGTTACGTCCCAAAGGTGAAATAGTAGACAATGCTTAAAATAGTTGTATCTTTTGTAGTATAATCTTAAGATTTTAAGAGCAATAAATCTTATACCTTTAAACGAGCAATTCTTGTATATTTATTTATATGTATGTATATAAATTTCTGTGATCTCGAAAATGGTTCTAACGATTTCGCTGAAAATTGGTATATGGGGGTTTTCCCATTTTTTGTTTGGGAAAACGCGTGTTTTCGAGTTTTCATGCGTTTTTCTTTCCACGCAGAATATGATCGCTAATTACGTCGCGTCGGCTGCCATCCGTTTTATCTCAGCTGTTTATGCGGACCGCTGTGTTACGGGTTCGAATCCCACTCGGTGACTTACTTTTGTTTTTTTTTATGTTCAAATTTATATATAATTTTTTATTTTGTATTGTTTTTAGACAAGTTTAAAAAAATATAGTTATTGTTTGAGATGTAACCGAGCAAAGCTCGGTCGCCCAGGTACTAAATTTAAAAAAGACAGGTAGAATAAATATATAGCGGCGTATTCCGGTTTAGCACATTATGAATACATAAAAACCTTAATGAATGCCCAACAAGGTAACCAGTGTAAAAAAAAAATGAATCCTCTGTCTCTAATTAGGGTTCCGTAGCCAAATGGCAAAAACGGGACCCTTATAGATTTCCTTTTTTCCGAAACTATAAGAACTATACTGTTGAAACTTGGTAATTATGGTATATATGAAGATAAAATAGGAAAAAAAAAACAAATTTTGGGGGTCCCCATACTTAGAACTGAAACTCAAAAATTTATTTTTCATCAAACCCATACTAGCTATCATCTATGGATAGGTCTTCAAAAATTATATTGAGGTTTCTTTTATCTTTTTTTTTCTAAACTGAATAGTTTGCGCGAGAGACACTTCCAAACTGGAAAAATGTGTAAAACTTCTAAAATAAGATAATGATCAAATTAAAAAAAATATATGATGTTCATAACCATACAAACTACCAGCGAAAATTAGTTTGAATGAGATCTAGCAAGTAGTTTTTTTTTTAATAAGTCATAAATCGTACACCGCAATTTAATTTTTATTTAATCAACTCAAATATAAAAATAAAGAAAACATACTATGAGACTTTTATATTATGTTACTTGCTGCTACGGAACCCTTCATGGGCGCGTCTGACTCGCACTTGGCCGCTTATTTTTTTATTTTTTTGAGTTTATCCTATAGCGGACCGTAGATATTAGGTTTATAGAATAAATTCTTAAATAGGTACCCAATAACCGATAAGGTGGCGGATGGCGCCTTATATAAATCTCACCCACAGTTCGCTAAATATATATCAGCCGTGTTTATGACTTTATTTCTTATATTGTTCATGAGCAAAGAACATTTGAACACCGAATAACTTGAATTTTACATTATAATGTCCTTTTGTAAATAATTTAAAGCAAGCCCCAACTGAATCTCTCGTCTTTCCGCGATAAAACAGTATATAAGCAGGAGAGCTTTTAAAATAAATAAATATAATGAAATTAGAAATATTAAAAAACCTACTTTAAATTATTATTTTAAAATTTTTTAAAAAATTGTCCTTGCGTTATTGTGCTAAGAACGCTGGCTGCATTTCCTCTCTGAAAAGCTATGTTAATTCTTTGAGAAGCTCTAAAGTAGAGCTTGAAATCAAAATTAAGAAAAAAAAAACAAAGAAATGGTAACTCTCTGATGTATGCTAATTCGTTAAGAAGTAGCACTAAAGTAATAGTAGAAATCAAAACTAAGAAAAATAAAAAAAACACAAATGAAATGGTAACGTGACACCAACCAGCCAGTCACTCCTCCGTGATCCATCAGGCGCGTGCCCATCGCCAACTTCCGGTTCCCGAAGTGTTTGCCTGCCATTAGCTAAGTTGATACTGTCCTTGAGCTATAGGAATAAGGGGCTTGGATTTTGGTTATTTAATCCGTCTATCCTACCTACAGATTTACAACAAAATTAAAAATAAGTAAATATACATACTTAGTTGTAGTTTTTTTTTCTATATTCGTGTGTTTTCTTTTTTTCATTTTTGTATTTTTTATTCTTAAGCTTGTATATTATTTTTAGTTTTGTTTGATTTAGCTTTGGTTTATGCCTATGTTCATTTAATTTAATATATTCATCTATGCCAAAATTGAAAATTTCGTTACAGTAAATCTTATCGGATTCCGATACTTCGATTTACCGAGCTTTTCTCTAAAGAAAATGTGAAGTAAAACTTGTTATATTTAGTTAATTTTTGGTGTAAAAACTTTCTTTCATAGTTTTTAGGAAATGCCACCAGGGGGCGCGGGGCGTTAGAGAGGCGGAAGTTGGCAGGAAATGGCCACTAATGGCGGGCGCGCCGGAAGCGACGCCATTACGATTTAGTGCTGCTCAAATAATTACATAAAGATATTATTTATTTTGTTAATGTGTTAAGTTGACAGGTACATTACCTTTGCACCAAAGATTTTTTTACACAATATGGTGAAGTCAGGAAGAAAAATAGTAAGTATATCTCGTTTATTAAAAATCATCCTTTAAGTAAAGGTATCATTAAATGAATAGAAGTTCCTTTAGATTATACTGGCAACATTTTATATTTATTCCTATTTCCATTTTCCATAAAACCGATCATCGATTTTAGTCAAACTGAAAAAAAAAACGAAAACATGTCCGCCCCGGGCGCGCGCAATCACCCGACGGAAAGGCGGGAGGCGCGCGGAATATTAAGAGGACCGTGGTATTTTTATATTATTAGCCTCTTGTTTGGGCGTGATTTGTGGGGAATCATTCATAAAACACTTTCGAGATAAGTCCTGCGGAGCCACGGAGGCGAGGACGTGAATTTCATTTACTTAAAACGGTTTAAATTTTGATTTGTGGATCGTTTTCTTATAGAGTTTGTGTTTATTAATAATTAATTACCTTCGACACCAACATTTTTACTAAAATATTAAGTAGGCACATATTCCTAGTACATGACAGGGTTCATGAACTTGTGCGGAACCGAAAAGATGTGTACTTTACATATAGGTAGTTCTACTTACATGAATGCAAATAAATATTTTGTCTTTAACTTTAGTTTGTCAGACAAATGACTTGACTAGTAAGTAGAATAAGTACTTCATATGAACCAAAACTTAGATTGCTTACTAAACTTAAGTTTATTTTGGTCACCCCTTTAAACTAACGTCGCCTATTAAAGACGTAAACAGCAATTTTTTTTTTTTACTCCCGTCTCCCTATAGTTGGAATACTATTTTTAGCCAAAGTTTGAGGGTACCTATATAAATAAAAAACTTAAGCAAGCTAATGTGCAAGATACACACTACATTATTTCCTCTCAATATTAATTCCTCTCAGAAATCTAATTATCCCCAAATATTCTCGATAAATCCGCATGTAACAGTGTAATAACGTCATAATCCTGCCAAATGATTGCTTCGCCACGATATATCTTTTTTTATGTCCGTTTATCGCCCGATAATATAATAATCATATCACGCTGACAATAATGGCATGCCAAATAAAATATAGCAACCCCGTATTCTACATGCGAGGGAAATCTCATAAAAAGAATTTTGAATAATGTAACCACAGACAATTTAAATCTAAAAGATTCTCGCGTAGAATTCAAATTTGGAATCACTAGTGACGCCCTTATACCGTTTTCGATCGCTGTAAAGAACTCGATGTTCCAAAAACAACGTTTACAAATTGGGTGAAGTCCGGAGCGCGCGGGAAAGCAATATGTTTTTATTTCTTTTTAATTTCCGGTTCGTTTTAATGGCGTCGAAATCAATATAATGGTGAAGCGGCCAGCGCCATTTTCGCATTTTGTGGTTTTGCTCATTTAAAGTCATTGAGCATGCTTAAACTGTGGGGTGTGCAGTTAACGAGATGTCATTACTCTGTTGCCACTTATTTGCACTTTTTTAACTATTGATGTTTCAAATTATCACACACTATTTTTTTATTGTTTTAATCTTGAGACAAATACAATAAGTACATAATAGTTAAATTACCGTAGATTATTATGCTTAGGTAACGTTATTGTAAAATCGTCAGATAAATAACTTCTACATAATAATATACATAATTAAAAATGTAGAGAGACATCGAGTGATTAGATCACGGACAGCTCTGATAATTTAATATGAAATTGTAAGGCAAAATAGTAAATAGTTTGATATTTTTTTTGGTATGTACCCACCTAAATACTTATATATGTACTTAAAGCCGTCTGGTTTGAGTCCTCCCGTGGATGTCGTAGAAGGCGACTTAGGAAATACAAGCTAAACAAAGCTTATAAATATTAGTATGAAATCTCTCCAACCCGTCTGGCCGGCAAGGAGAGTAGGCCAAGCCCTACGGCTGCTCTTCTGGCCAAGTATGGCTCTGGTCTGGTAGTATAGAGAGGGTCGTGCTCCTGCAGTGTAGACAAAAGGACCTGATCATAATAATGAGATACTTATACTTGCTTTTTAAGTTTTGGTAAGTATTTACGTATCCTGGCTTCCAGTTCTTAGTGGCATTGCTAAGCCTAGAGTCTACAATATTTATCGAAGTATCCTGTCTATTTAATTATTGAGATAACTGGAAATAACTTATTAAAAATATGTCAAGTAAGTACAAAGTAGCATCAAACACACTTACTGAGATCTTTAAAACTCGGTCTAAATCGACCCAACCTAAACAGATATTGACGTCCCACTATACCTACTAAATGCGTATTTCTATATAACGAGGACCAACTTTATAAATAATGGCTTAAAACAAGTAGGTAAGTACTTTAGTCCACGTTTTAGTATAAAACAGAATGGGACCTAATAATGGAATCTAACGGGAGTGAAGATATTAATCGATTGCCGATGTATCCACAACATTATCATGTTATCAACCCATAGATAGCAGAGGACACTGAAGGATATATAGCACCATTAACTGATAACGATGTAATGGAATACTGTCGCTATTAAAATCAATCGTTTTATGGGTTGCATCACTATTCACTTTTTTTTTGCGAAAAGCTGCTTGTGGCTTAGTCTATTTTCTACTGGAAATATAGAGGAGCTCTATCTCTCTCTGTACTGATGTCCGAAGTAACTTGCATTCTTATCACCCTAAGCGCAAAGTAAGACCAAAGAAACTTAAACCAATGACCAAAGAAAGGCAAGTTTATAGAATGTGAAAAGGAGAATATGGGTAGGAGTAAAGGACCATTCGATTGGCGACAGATGAAATACTGACGTTTTGTGACGAATCCACTTATGAGTAGAATCAGGATAAAAGGTGATATAGGTAGGTACTGCTGAAGAAGCGCCATAGCCCGTCGTTCGTATCATCAGCGCAAGCAAACCCAGAAGTAATGGTGACATTGTCATTAGTGGTATAAAATACTTAAATCTTGATGTCCGCCGTAGGTACATCCAATAGCACGTTAAATCAGTATCCGTCTTATTATAAAACGTGGACTAACTCTAGTACTTGGTATATAAACCATTATCTGCGCAAAATGTGACGGCCTCCCGCAATATGACACCTTCTCCTAGCTTAATTAGGGCGAATAATGGTTTAATGGTATTTATAATATGGGTCTCTGGCATTGTACGAAATTTGTAAGTACAATGCTATTGCCTGAAATAAAGGAATTTATTTATATTATTTATTATTATTATTTAAACCAAGTTATAAAGTAAGTCTTCGTTTTATAAAGCGCACTACACACCAAAGCTGACCCGACGATATGTGTCGGCAATTTGTTATCGGCGGGCTAGGTTAGGTTAGGTAGTCGAGAAACTTTGTCGGCGGCATGTCAACGGCTCGGCATCAGGAACTTTTACTTCCCTACTGCTGGAGTATCGCCGAGCAAGTCTGAGTGCATACGCAATCCGCCAATATGTCGGCCGCCGAGTTATGTCGGCCGCCGAGTTGTGTCGGCGAGTCGGCGGCTTTGGTGTGTAGTGCGCTTAATACCTAAGACGGTACCTAATAATTTTGCCACTTTTTACTTCTTGAGAATTTATTATAGAACTAAGTAAAATGAACGATCAAAACGACCCTAACCCTATTTCCGTGCAATGGACAATGGACATGTCCCTATCATATCACTTTAGCGAGATTACACTGAAGTGGCACCTTCAAAGGGTATCACGGGCGGCGCAGCACGGACACACAAAACGCATTAATTCCACAAATATTGGTAATGGACGGCGATTAGACGCAAATTCGTGGATAAGCGATAAGGTAGCTCGTTTAATCCAATTTTCTAGACTAAAGTGGATGAATCGAGGCTGCTAAAATGAAGAGCTCTTATCAGAAAGTATACATGCATATTTAAACCGACTGTATGCCTTACGGGGTAGCCGAACGACCCAAAAGGCCACTTTCAGCGTAAAGATGGTAAAGGAAATTCATCATCATTTCAGCCGCATAACGTCCACTGCTGGACATAGGCCTCTCCCAAAGATTTCCAAAATGACCGATCTAGAGCGGCTTGCATCCAGCGCCTTCCAGCTACCTTGGTTACGTCGTCAGACCACCTTGTGGGTGGGTGTCCTACGCTTCGCTTGCCTGTACGTGGTCGCCATATAGAGGAAATTAACAAGGGTTAATTTATTACAGGTATTAGGGAATGCATAGTGATGTAGGTAATACAACGCGAAAGGGACTTTTCTCTTATTCTAGCCTATGGGGTGTCTCACTGCTGGGCAAAGGCCTCCTCTTCTTTCTTCCTCAGATCCCGATTTTGAAGCTGTTGATATCATCGCGCCATCTTCTCCGTGGTCTTCCTCTACGCCTGCGCCCTTCTGGCAACTACAAGGTGGCTTTCCGGGCCCATCTGAAGGGACATACCCGTAATAAATCAAACCACGGGCTATACTAGATTGACTTAGTGGATTCAGAATCACGGTACATGTCGCGTACCTATTATGTCTTTAAAAATGACGCATAGGGCTACAAAAGGGTTGCTTGCCCGATCGCATCAATTATAGATATGATTCAGATTCTCGCCCATTCCCTCGATTGGATTTTACAACCTATGCGAGCAAAGAAGTACCTATAGCTTGTGCTACTAGTACACGTAAGTAGAATCTGTAGAATACTAATATTACTCCTACTCCTAAATACTTGTATGGAAAATTCAATCCGTCTTAAGTATTATTAAACGCAGACTAACTTTGTTACTAGGTTTAAACCATTATCCGACCAAATTAAGTTGACATCTAGTAATATGCCAGTGTCTCCTCTGAAAAGGTCAACTTGATGTGGTCGGATAATGGTTTAAAACTAGTAACAGAGTTAGTCTGCGTTTTATAATAAGACGGTTTACGTCATTAAAGACCTCTGGCACCCATTCCATTGTTTGCCCTGTATTTCTCCATGATGCAAAAGGGCATTAAGGCAAAGATATCTTGTAGGTATCAATCAAGACGACCTCCGTGGCGTGGTGGTCACAGGGCAAGTTGGAAAATGGCCTTTTTCAAATAGTCCTAGGTCTTGGATGTTCTATATGTATATATTTATATGTTATAAAATATAGTATCGTTGAGTTAGTATCCCATAACACAAGTCTCGAACTTACTTTGGGGCTAGCTCAATCAGTGTAATTTGTCCCTATATATTTATTTTCAATATAGAACAGTATAGACAAACATCACTTCACCTTTTATTTTATAACGTAAAATATGGCAAATCTAATCATCATCATCATCAGGTCTTTTAGTCTCCACTGCAGGAGCACGACCCTCTCCGTACTACCAGAGCCATACTTGGCCAGAGTAGCCAGAGGACTTGTAGATAAGTCTAAGAGTATCCATCTGAGACCGGCTACAACTAGTTCTAGCTGGCTAAAACTAGGGGTAGCCGCATTTCGAGTTTAAGCCGTAACATCATACTGTAATATTTTTTTTATTTATATTTATTAATTTTAATATAATTTAAATGTTTTATGATCTATTATAATCTACTTTTGGCACCTAATACAAAACTGAACTGTTCACTTAAATTTGTAAAAAATCTAGGTCTATGGTTCAATAAATAAGTACCTAATTAATTTTGTTTTCTTTTTTTTCTATGTCAAACAATTTTTTCATGACAATGAACCATAGATCTGAATTCGAATTGAAGGTATTATCACGTCTTTATCCGTTCCGGTTCTAAGCAAACAGAGCCCAGGGTCGTGAGACTCAAAGGTCACTTTAGCGTGCGTGATGGTGGGCGAAAAGATGGAAAAGGAGTCAAAGTGATAGGTTGCGAGCTGTATCGCTTATTATAATGATTAGGTACATGAAGCATTAAATAAAATACATAAAACATTTCGGCCAGTCCCCCGACTGATTTTTATTTTTGGCTAAATAAAGATTTGTTTTTAATATAAGAAAAAATATTAAATTTATGAGGCTGAAATAATGATGATGATGATGATAAGAAAAAATAATTACGCATAGGGCTAAAGGGTTCCTTACTCGCTTCAATGATAGGATGATAGGTATGATTCAGATTCTCGCCCATTCCCTCGATTGGATTTTATAATATGTGACAAAGAAGTACCTTGTGCTACTAGTACACGTAAGTAGAATATTAATATTAGTCCTACTCCTAAATACCTATATGGAAAATTCTATGTAGTTTCTGTGAAACATAAAATGCGTTGCGGGCTTGATGAGCAATGTCCTGGAAGGACTGCCGACTCGTGTCATCTATTGTTCAGTAGCGGAAATAAAAATTCTAGGGTTTAATTTTGCTATTCAACGATAGATGGCGTAATATTTATAACTATTTTGCAAAAATAATCAATAGATGGCAGTGCAATAGAATAGTCGATTACATTCATTCATTAAAGCGCCGTATTCACAATCCAGCGCCGCTG
The DNA here is from genome assembly GCA_963555685.1 of Acrobasis consociella. Taxonomy (NCBI): domain Eukaryota; kingdom Metazoa; phylum Arthropoda; class Insecta; order Lepidoptera; family Pyralidae; genus Acrobasis; species Acrobasis consociella. The sequence goes on from OY743115.1 coordinate 5,315,028, forward strand.
TACAGCGGCTCAAGGTCGCTTTGCTGGATGCGCGTATTCACACATCCAGCAAAGCATCCAGCAAGGCAGTGTTGCCGTTAGTCACACATTTTGCGAGCCAGTGTTGCCCTTTTTTGTTGTTCTTGTCCGTTGACAGTTATAACCTGATGCAGTAGTCGGCTATGAAAACCAGTGGAATCGCTTAGATAGATTTTCCGCCAGAAGCTCCTAGCAATCAAAGGATGTCTACACCAACTTTGGTTAAAACTAGAGGCCTAGGAATAGAGAAACGAAGGAATAAAAAGAGGCTTAAAAAGACTAGTATCCAGAGCCGCAAAATTTGATTTGATTTAAAAAAAAGTCTGCTGTACAGCAAGCGTATTCATGGTCCATCTGCCCGACGGTCGCGGTGGTGGGGGTGCTCGCTGGACGCAAAATCGATCCAGCAGGTCCAGCAAGCAATTAATAATAATAACCGACGTGAAGTTGCTTGCTGGACGTGCTGGATCCAGCGAGCACCCCCACCACCGCGACCGTCGGGCAGATGGACCATGAATACGCTTGCTGTACAGCAGACTTTTTTTTAATTTTGCGGCTCTGGATACTAGTCTTTTTAAGCCAATTTTTATTCCTTCCTTTCTCTATTCCTAGGCCTCTAGTTTTAACCAAAGTTGGTGTAGACATCCTTTGATTGCTAGGAGCTTCTGGCGGAAAATCTATCAAAGCGAGTGCTGGATCGATTTTGCGTCCAGCGAGCACCCCCACCACCGCGACCGTCGGGCAGATGGACCATGAATACGCTTGCTGTACAGCAGACTTTTTTTTAAATCAAATCAAATTTTGCGGCTCTGGATACTAGTCTTTTTAAGCCTCTTTTTATTCCTTCGTTTCTCTATTCCCAGGCCTCTAGTTTTAACCAAAGTTGGTGTAGACATCCTTTGATTGCTAGGAGCTTCTGGCGGAAAATCTATCTAAGCGATTCCACTGGTTTTCATAGCCGACTACTGCATCAGGTTATAACTGTCAACGGACAAGAACAACAAAAAAGGGCAACACTGGCTCGCAAAATGTGTGACTAACGGCAACACTGCCTTGCTGGATGCTTTGCTGGATGTGTGAATACGCGCATCCAGCAAAGCGACCTTGAGCCGCTGTACAGCGGCGCTGGATTGTGAATACGGCGCTTAAGATTGGCATTAAAGCGCCGTATTCACAATCCAGCGCCGCTGTACAGCGGCTCAAGGTCGCTTTGCTGGATGCGCGTATTCACACATCCAGCAAAGCATCCAGCAAGGCAGTGTTGCCGTTAGTCACACATTTTGCGAGCCAGTGTTGCCCTCTTTTGTTGTTGTTGTCTGTTGACAGTTCTAACCTGATGCTATGAAACTCAGTGAAACCCAGTGGACTCGCTTTGATAGATTTTCCGCCAGAAGCTCCTAGCAATCAAAGGATGTCTACACCAACTTTGGTTAAAACTAGAGGCCTAGGAATAGAGAAAGGAAGGAATAAAAATTGGCTTAAAAAGACTAGTATCCAGAGCCGCAAAATTAAAAAAAAGTCTGCTGTACAGCAAGCGTATTCATGGTCCATCTGCCCGACGGTGCGGTGGTGGGGGTGCTCGCTGGATCCAGCACGTCCAGCAAGCAACTTCACGTCGGTTATTATTATTAATTGCTTGCTGGATCTGCTGGATCGATTTTGCGTCCAGCAAGCACCCCCACCACCGCGACCGTCGGGCAGATAGACCGTGAATACGCTTGCTGTACAGCAGACTTTTTTTTAAATCATGTTTTTACGGCTCTGGATACGTAAATAAATTTGCTATACAGCAGATTCTTTTTTAATATTTTGTAGCTCTGGATACTAGTCTTTATAAGCCTATTTTTATTCCTTCCTTTCTCTATTCCTAGGCCTCTAGTTTTAACCAAAGTTGGTGTAGACATCCTTTGATTGCTAGGAGCTTCTGGCGGAAAATCTATCAAAGCGAGTCCACTGGGTTTAACTGAGTTTCATAGCATCAGGTTAGAACTGTCAACAGACACTAACAACAAAAGAGGGCAACACTGGCTCGCAAAATGTGTGACTAATGGCAACACTGCCTTGCTGGATGCTTTGCTGGATGTGTGAATAGGCACATCCAGCAAAGCGACCTTGAGCCGCTGTACAGCGGCGCTGGATTGTGAATACGGCGCTTTAAGCGCCTTTAAGAGCCGCTGTACAGCGGCTCAAGGTCGCTTTGCTGGATGCGCCTATTCACACATCCAGCAAAGCATCCAGCAAGGCAGTGTTGCCCTCACTAACACTTTTTGCGAGGCAGTGTTGCCCTCTTTTGTTGTTAGTGTCTGTTGACAGTTCTAACCTGATGCTATGAAACTTAGTGAAACCCAGTGGACTCGCTTTGATAGATTTTCCGCCAGAAGCTCCTAGCAATCAAAGGATGTCTACACCAACTTTGGTTGAAACTAGAGGCCTAGGAATAGAGAAACGAAGGAATAAAAATTGACTTAAAAAGACTAGTATCCAGAGCTTATCCGTAAAAACATCATTAAAAAAAAGTCTGCTGTACAGCAAGCGTATTCATGGTCCATCTGCCCGACGGTCGCGGTGGTGGGGGTGCTCGCTGGATCCAGCACGTCCAGCAAGCAACTTCACGTCGGTTATTATTATTAATTGCTTGCTGGACCTGCTGGATCGATTTTGCGTCCAGCGAGCACCCCCACCACCGCGACCGTCGGGCAGATGGACCATGAATACGCTTGCTGTACAGCAGACTTTTTTTTAAATCAAATCAAATTTTGCGGCTCTGGATACTAGTCTTTTTAAGCCTCTTTTTATTCCTTCGTTTCTCTATTCCTAGGCCTCTAGTTTTAACCAAAGTTGGTGTAGACATCCTTTGATTGCTAGGAGCTTCTGGCGGAAAATCTATCTAAGCGATTCCACTGGTTTTCATAGCCGACTACTGCATCAGGTTATAACTGTCAACGGACAAGAACAACAAAAAAGGGCAACACTGGCTCGCAAAATGTGTGACTAATGGCAACACTGGCTTGCTGGATGTGTGAATACGCGCATCCAGCAAAGCGACCTTGAGCCGCTGTACAGCGGCGCTGGATTGTGAATACGGCGCTTAACGCAGCCAAACGTCAAATCTGACGTTTTAAAAATGTTGCCATAAATGTTCAATTTCCTAAAAATATTGTTGTATTTTTTCTAACTGCGCCCCAGTGTGTTTCTAGGTATGTTATTTATGTACCATCTCTAATAATTCGTTTAATATAATGTTTTTGTATTGAATAATTATTGAGAGTATATTTTTCATTAGGTTCTGCAGACGTGGAAACAGTTCCAAAGAAATTACATACAATTTAAAAATCTAAATTAATATCTAAATTACAATCTAAATTAAAAATCTAAATCTTGATCATGTGGCATGGTGCCAAGAACACTGGCTGCATTCCCGCGCTGAATAGCTACTGCAATCCTCTGCGCGAGATATGAGCCAGCCCTCTTGTCACCAGTGGCGTCGACAAGCCGAGGGGTTATTTTTTTAATAAATTTTTTAGTACTTGGACCCCACGGACCAATATTCGTTTAATAGAATATTGATGTTTGAAAGTGAATGTGTGCTTCTGGTTGTTGCCGTTCCATTCTAGTGTGTATCGGCGGTAAATATTTAATTGAATATAAATGTACCTTTTTGCAATAATAGTTCTTTCATATTGATCAGGATCACACATCCAGCGGTTTCTCTTATTTGAAGATTACATAACCCTTTAAATGTCGGACGCCCGGAGCGGGCGTCTAATGTATTGTTTTACTATTGTGTCTGCTATGTCGACATTTGAAGGGCTAAGTAAATGTTTTTGTATTGAAGAAGACATTATCTTATACCTTTAAACAAGCAATTCTTGTATATTTATTTATATATTTATAAATTTCTGTGATCTCGAAAACGGCTTTAACGATTTCGCTGAAAATTGGTATATGGGGGATTTCGGGGGTAAAAAGTCGATCTAATTAGTCTTATGTTTGGGGAAACGTGTGTTTTCGAGTTTTAATGCATTTTTCTTTCCACGCAGAATATGGTCGCTAATTTCGTTGCGTCGGCCGCTATTCATTTGGCTCAGCGATTAAGGATGCGGACCGCTAGAAAGAGTGTTACGGGTTCGAATCCCACTCGGTGACTTACTTTTGTTTTTTTTATGTTCAAGTTTATATATAATTTTTTATTTTGTATATATTAAAAAAATGTAGTTAATGTTTGAGATGTAATGTAACCGAGCAAAGCTCGGTCGCCCAGATACTAATATTAAAATTGGGTAACATATCTTTTAAAACTAGCAATATCGCTTTACAATGCTACCATTGGTCAATTTTTAATTCATTCAGCAGGTAACGTCAGATTTCATTCGTTCAATTGCATACACACACATTCCCACAAACAGGAAAGTGATAAAGTGTGAAAGTTGTTGACGTCTGGTTTTTGATCGTAACTTATTCATTACGAAATTGATTTAATTGAAAAAACGGGACTATTCAATTTAATTATTAAAATTTGTGTTTATAAGTAGTGAAAATTTAAACGGGAAATAAATTTGCTTATCGTGCAGTGATTTTTAGTGTAGCAAAACATTTGCAAAACTTTCCCACTGTGTTACAATCATTATTCGCGGTGTACGTTCTAAAAATGAGTTGAATCAACGTATAAAAAGTTATTGAGGAGTTATTCTAATACACCGAAATGACTACGGACAGATTTCATAAGTAAGTATTACACCTTTTACCTATCATTGGGATATTGATAAGATTATTTCTATGACACATCATAATATTATTTTATAATAAATTATATTTTGATTTATGCGTATAACTCACATGATATATTATATAGCTTGTCATAACTCATAAACCTACATGGTGAATATGCCTCTTATTTTATGGTTAGTTCTTACTTACCTTACTTACTTTGGTGATAATTATTAAAACATGTTAATTAATTAAAAGATGTTACATACATCCTCGGTGCATAAGCTTAGCTTTGCATTGGTGTGAGTGAAGGCTGAAAGTAGAGTCAATAAAAAAATACATAAAAATAAAAATAATGTTTCAGAAAGAAATTAGGTAACCATTTTGATTATAAAAATTCACTATATTATGTTAATAACCTCATTAAAAATAATAAATAAATAAAATTATTTATTATTATTACAGCTTTATTTTCCACTTAACACTTTACAAATATACATGCTATTTTACTTTTTTTTCAGTTTCATTTTTATGTGGCCCCACTATGGGGTAAAAGCCTTCTACATTCTTTCCACCTTTCCGTCTTAGGCCATTATATGCATCAAACTTTTTCCAGTGATATTCATTATGTCATCTGCCCATCTTTTCTTCTGTCATCCTACTTTCCTTGTGCCTATTGGTCCCTGTCATTTTAGTTGTTTGTAAGGCCATCTCTTATCTTAGTATCTTGAAAGTGCAGGGCACCTGTCAAATTATTACATTCATTTAACATTATAGTGTCTATATTTGTATTCATTGACATGTTTTTATTAACTAAGTAATCTTTTATCATCACCCATATATTTTTGGGTTGTTGGGTGATGTGGTGGCAGGTGGCAGACGTAGAAAACTGACTATATTCTCTAAGCAAATTATCACTTTTATATTCAATAAATCTGCAGTATCACCTCATAAAGTTGTGGTCTAGCTATATTTCTATAGTCGAGCCAGTCAATCATAGCGCTTGTTGAATTGGGGGCGGGACTTTGCAATGAATATAGTAGAATACATTGTCAACCACCACAACACTATTCAGTTTTAAATTTGAAAAAAACTGAGTTTGCAACCTTTTTGTGTAATTCTCAGTGTTCATATGATAATGACTAGATTTTTCGTTTGCTTTGAAACATGAGTAGTACATTGGGTACGTAACCGTTCTTCCCGCCGGCAATGTTTTATTGTATTTTTTTTAACAGTAAATTTAATTCCATTAGGCTCAACTCACACCGCGCAGAGTCGAAGCGACGCGACGCGTCATGTTTTTCAGCTATAGAAAATTAATTTCTATTTTACCATTATTAAGGTACAAGCGGTGCTACTCCCGATACGCGACCACGGGCGATCGCGCGCGAATACGCGCGTCCTCGAGCGACTTTCACGCGTTTCCATATTTCCATAATACAAATTTGTACCTTAATAATGGAAAAATAGAGATGAATATGCTGTAGTTAAAAAAACATGACGCGTCGCGTCACTTCAAGTCTGCGCCAGTGTGAGTTGAGCCTTATACTTTAGTAATCTAGTGAAGCCCGTGGTTCGATTTATTACGGGTATGTTGTCCCTTCCACGTAGTTTTTCTTATTCATCTAAATAAAATTGAGTTTATTACCGCTTAGTACGTGCCAGTAGTAGGTAGGTACACGTACTTACCTATAATCTGTTCTAATTCGTTCCGAAACCGCACAGGGACACCGCAAAGCAGGACATTGAACCATTATCGGCCGCCATGCGTGTCTCCTATTTTCCGCGAGGCCATTTAATATAACACACACTCTGAATGGCCTGTCGTCACCGCGTGATGTGCGGTAATTTAGTCACACGGGTCCTATGAACCCCATATTTACATGACTGCCCCAAAAAGGAAAGTTATGTTTTCAGGGTTCAAGTAAGTAGGTAGGTACCTAAGTAGTGAACGATGATTAATAATTGAAAGTTTTTTTTTTAGGGTTACGTATCCAAAGGGCTTTACCGGAATTCCATCTGTCTGCCTGTATATCTGGCCGTTTGTCACACTTGAATTTTTTACCGATTATATATTAGGTACCTGCTAGGTATAACAACAAATACTAAAAATCAATTTTTTTAAACATTGTACGTTGCAACATCATTCTTTAATCGGCAGATGCGTGCGTGGGTTAGTTGATATCAACTATCTAAATGGCAACCAATAGGTATCCCAGTGGAGCATTTTGGGTCTTGCGGCTCTTAGTAGATAGAGCCTAGGGCTCAGGGCCCTAGGACTCAAGGTTGCTTATAACGTGATGGTGGGAGAGAAGTTGAAAAAAGGAATCAAAATTATGATAGGTCTAGCAGCATCGCCTATTGACAGATTCGCATTTTCGCCCATTCCCTCAATCGGCTTCTACGGAAGAGAAGCAGAAGCAAGTACTTATTCTGTGGCAGAAGGCACATTCTAAGTTTTTTTTTACATTCTCCTAGACCTGCAATGAAATATGATTCAATGATTCTTCATTTTTTACGATGACTTGGCGATTTATTCTCAATTTGCCAAAAATTATACACTACGGTTGCATTATAGGTCCCACTGTCTTCACGGGCCAATGCACATCACCATAAGGGTGCCACAGGTCGTTTCACGCTATTCTACCATCTATTTCATATGCAACAAGGCCTATATCTGCACAGCATGGTACTGATCAATGACACGTGCGTTAGGTTGCCCTGGTGACGAACTACCGTTTCACCGCGCTGGTACCATAATGTACTGCGCCTATGGTTAGCATACGTCCGAAATTTTACGGATATCTTAAAAAAATAACAAGTATACTTAGATTAAACTTAATAATTACTTGAGTATAAACTTCACATAAGAAAGCATAGGTATATTTATCAGCACCACCTGTAGGTTGACTGGTAGAAAAGGCCTTGGGTCTTAAGTCCGTCTGTTACATTTTTGTAATAAAGTTTAATAAATAAATAAAAAAGTATACGCAGTATGGTTTCCCAGCCTAGAATAGTAAATTAGGATAGAAATTATATATAATTATTATGTATGTTAGTTATAAGGTATTTATAATATGGGTCTCTGGCATTGTACAAAATTTGTAAGTACAATGCTATTGCCTGAAATAAAGGAATTTATTATTTATTATTATTATTATAGTACTAATCATTTCTTTCAGTAGGTAATGGATGTTACGAAATTAGGAGACTTCAAGACTAAGTCAAACATCATAAAAGGGAAAGTGAAAGACAAGAGAGAATAAGAAGACCAAGAAGGTCAAGCGTTTAGCAAAATATAGGGAGACATGGAAAATACTCCACCGACAAGAACATAGTTCTTAAATTTATTGATAATGAGGCAAGCATAAAATTTCATAAAAATTCAATAAAAATTTAGTTTTTAGACCTTTTTAGTGGCTTGAACTTTAGGTCGGCATTCGCAAATACGTTTTGCCGTCGTTTTCCTGGGGCGAAATATCTTCACGTCAACGGGCTCAATACGTCAATATGCGATATGATAATCCCATCGATTGTCAAATGACGACAATTATCACATTTGGGATAAAATCCTATGTGTATCCTACTTATGCGTCCAGGTAATAAAACTAGTAAAACTTATTTTACGTTTTAGCGTGAAATAATATAAACATCCAAGTATCTCAACTTTGACATTTATAATAGGTATTAATGATATCTATCTATGGACGCCCTAACTGTACACGCACAGTTCAATGGCAGCTAGTTTCCTGCCCTGTGGATTACTACTATGCACCCGCATGAACTAACATTTCCTGTTTTTACCTAGTCACAATCATCGCTGGTAGCTATGCTAACTGTGAAAGAAAACACCAATTCTCTAGCCATGCTCGATTAAAGCTGACTTTTATGAATTCTGTGGCTGAGCTTAGATCTGAGAAGTTCTGTGTTTTAACAATCAATAAATAAATAAATATATAGGGACAAATTACACTGATTGACCTAGCCCCAAAGTAAGTTCGAGACTTGTGTTATGGGATACTAACTCAACGATACTATATTTTATAACAAATACATATATAGATAAACATCCAAGACCCAGGACAATTTGAAAAAGGCCATTTTCCAACTTGCCCTGACCGGGGATCGAACCCGGGACCTCTGGGTGGCGGACTAGCATGGTGACCACTACGCCACGGAGGTCGGCAAATATCAATAGGATATTTCATTGTCTTCAGATCTATTAATAACGAAATCCTATCGTAGCGTTGAAACAGAACAGGCTCGCTCATCTTTAAGGGGCTACCTGAATTTTCCGGGGTCCAGTAGCGCCCCCATTTTATATAAATCATTCGTTTGGAAACAGTGATATCATTTAAAATTTCGTCTTGACCAAACCCTAGATAACCCTTTTGACTATTTTATGAACTACTGTTAATGATATAAAGTGAGAACGTGAAGCTTTTCTACGCACATTTGCGAAAAACGGCCACTTTTAGCTAATGTGCGTAGAAAAGCTACACCTTCTCACTTTAAATTATAAACAATAGTTTATAAAATAGTTAAAAGGATTATCTAGGGTTTGGTCAAGACAAAATTTCAAATTATATCACCGTTTCCTTTCAAATGATTTATTTCAAATGGGGGCGCCACTGGACCCCGGAAAATTCAGGTATGGCCTTAAGGCCATACCCAAATTTTCCGGGGTCCAGTGGCGCCGCCATTTAAAATAAATCATTTAAAAGGAAACGGAGATATCATTTAAAATTGTGTCTTGGTCAAGTTCTAGATACCCATTCAAAGTATTTTTTAAACTACTTTTTGTAGTTTAAAGTGAGAACGTGAAGCTTTTCTACGCACATTTGCGAAAAACGGCCACTTTTAGCTAATGTGCGTAGAAAAGCTTCACGTTTGCACTTTAAATTATAAACAGTAGTTCATAAAATAGTTTTAAGGGTTATCTAGGGCTTGACCAAGACACAATTTTGAATGATATCTCCGTTTCCTTTTAAATGATTTATTTTAAATGGCGGCGCTACTGGACCCCGGAAAATTTGGGTATGGCCTTAAGGGGGCTACGAGTACCTGAATATCCATTAGGCTATTGTTATTTCACCAATATCTCAGTTAGATAATCCTTAACCTTGCTTTTTACTTAAGCCGTGAGGTTTCCGGCAGAGTAGAATAGGACCACTCCAAGTCTTCCCGTGGATGTCGTAAAAGGCGACTTAGGAAATACAAGCTAAACCCGACTAGCCAGCGAGGAGACTGTAGGCCAAGTCCTCTGGCTGCTCTGGCCAAGTATACATTTTCTCTGGTAGTACAGAGAGGGTCGTGCTCCTGCAGTGAGACTAAAAAGACCTGATGATGATGATGAACCTTGCTTTTAATTGGTTGTATTTTGAATACACATCAATGTATTCAAATGAATACGGTCGGTCAAGAGAAATTGGGAAACGCGTGCCAGCGCACGCTTGTTGCTCTTTAAGATTGCTTTGAGAACTTGAGCCTTACGTTTCGCTCGCCTCGTGTTCAAGTTTGGTTGCTAGGTATCAATTTTATAATCATTTAATGATCACTTATCATCAAGCCGTCTGTCTGCTATAATTACAATACAAGCCCATAGCATACGAAAAAAAACAATAAAACTTGTGACAAAGTCTACATAATCCATAATAATATCTTTGAATAACGAACTACCTACGTCACAACAATAGTAAAACCAATAATTTTATAGCTCCAATAAAACCAAATTAATTTTACTACATGTATAATTTGTAGCCATAAATATTAGTGCAGATTAGTTCTAATATCTTGAATATCATATATAGATATTTCTGTATCGATTATGTGATACTGATAATTAACGTTTTATCGTTAGATATAGCATATAAACTTGATTCTTTGTGATCGCCGCGTGTTTAAGAAATTATTTTATCAATCCATGTCATCTGAAGGAACAGAAATGTATTTTTATACTTACCATATAGATTAGATAAGCCACTGTAGACAATAACAATCATCCAATTGCATTCTAGGGAGGCCCGGATCTAGAGGGTTCTTATCGGGGCACCTGCCCCGAACGAGCTTAAATCATAATTTATTTTCCTAGTCGAATATTTGCTCGCCTTCTCCGCAGTCTACAATGGGGCGGCGGCGGCTGGTTAGAAGCGGCGAAAATGCATGTCAATGGTCTGGTCGCCCAATAATGCCGAAGACCCTGGAAAGTCGCGAAAAGAAATAGTCGGTACAATTTTAAAGATTTGGCTATAGTTTTATTACCGGCCGCCTATGCTATACCTAACGTTAACCATCATCGGAAACGCATTTGTTGCACGTCTCTTCAGGAACGTCTCCGCCTTTTTATTTTAATAAAACTAATGTAAGACACAGACATTTATTAAAATGAGTTAACAGAGAGTGTGTCGCGGCCCGGTGCGGTGTACGGGCCTTTAGTCACATTTGCCCTGATGAAGATCTCCGAATGAGGTCGAAACATGTCGACCAGGAAGCTGCCTCTATACGTGAGTAACCCGGTAACTCATTTTAATTATGTCTACGGCATCAACAGGAAGATACGTGGTCCTATTCTAGGCCGTAAGCCATATGACCGACACTAACAAATCTTCAAACATTCATTATACATAATTAATGTCTCTTTTTTCCAGAGCGGCCAAAGACGGACTTCTCGAGGTGTTGCGAGAAGCCACGAGGAAGGAATGCAACAACAAGGACGAGTCGGGGATGACCCCCACGCTCTGGGCGGCTTTCGAGGGACACATCGAGGCCCTACGACTCCTGTGTGGAAGAGGGTGAGTAGTTAGTCGATCTTCTTTTTTCTACAACTAGCGGCACGTAAGTTTTGCGCTGAGTGATATGTAGAGGGGATACTGCGCATGGGTACAGTATTAATTTTTGACTTCAGTGCTAGAGTTTCGTGTCGCTACCTGTACATACATTATAAGTACATATTTTTACGCCTGCTTCCCCGGATAGGCAGAGCAGTAACTATGGTCTTCTTCTTGCTAAGATTCTTAGAGACCTTTTCACTACGTCTACAATCGTCATCATCACTCTTCAAACATACCCTTCGGTTGCGGGTATTTCTAACTTCTTTTTTTTCCAGTTACTACGTCTGCAAACTGGTCGCTCAATACATATGCAAACTTTTCTAAATTTCGATAAAAACTTAATAAAGGAGGATTACATGTATCATGCAATATAATAAAAACGTCACAAGTAATTTCGATGCAAACATTATCTGATAAGAGATATCACGCCTTCCTATTCGATTACTATGGGGTCCTGTTGTTTGACCAAAAATCATCTGGCAAAATGACACTTGACAAACAACTTTTGGCAAAGAAATGGTTTCGCCAAATGATCATTTTACAACTAATCATTTTACAAACGAGTCACTTTACCAAATAATCATCACTTAAATTGACATTTTACAAAAAAATATTTCACAAATGAACATTTAGCAACTGAGTTATCAGACAAAACTACTATTGGTCTAAAAACATTTGATAAAATGTATTATTTTACATGTGTTTCGTTTATTAATAAATCTATTAATAAATATGGTTTGGGTCAAGACACGAGCGAGCGACTCAAGCTTAGGGCGAAAGTAACAAAGACACAAAAACTACTTTGCCGTGGAGTGTAGGTTAGGTTCGTTAGGTTTCCTGTGACCAAGACACGAGCGAGCGAGCGAAGCGAGCGAGCGACTCAAGCTAAGTGCAAAAATAACACAGACACAAAAAACACTTTGCCGTGGAGTGTAGGTTAGGTTCATTAGGTTTCCTGTGACCAAGACACGAGCGAGCGACTCAAGCTTAGGGTGAAAGTAGCACAGACACAAAAACCACTTTGCCGCGGAGTGGAGTGTAGGTTAGGTTCGTTAGTTTCCTGTGACCAAGACACGAGCGAGCGAGCGACTCAAGCTTAGGGCGAAAGTAACACAGACACAAAACCCACTTTGCCGTGGAGGGTAGGGCTAGGCTTCATTCGGACATATGATTATTATGAAAAAAAATTATGAGATATTAAATTTTTGAGACAAAATAGAGAACCACTAAATCGTGATGTTTGAAAAATGAAGTACTTTTTATAAAATAACATTTTGTTAAATGACATTTGGACAAATACTTAATTTGCGAAACATATTAGGTATTTGGTGAAATAATAAAAAGTTAATTGACATTTTATTATTTAACACATTTAACAAGTGTAGTGTTTGCTAATGGATCATTTGCTAAGTGAGTTTTTGTAAGATGATACTTTTGTCAAATGTATCGTTTGCCAAATGAACATTTGGTGTAACGTTGTTTGTCAAATGATCATTTGTCAATCAATTTTTGGTCAAACATTAGTAATCCGATTACTATAAGTACTATAAGCACCCTCGTTTGCTCATTGTTATTGTGTATGAGCTGAGAAACTGAGAGTTCGTGTAACTACTGATTTGTCATTGTTCACATAGCTAGAGTTAAGAGTTAAGCAGAAAAATAAAAACGGTGTGGAATGTGCACTTTTTAGAGTAAACACTCTAAAAAGTGCCAATCCCACACCGTTCTAATCTTTACTGAGACACCGCTATAAAAGAGTCAGTACACGATGTTATTACTACTATGTCCCCTAGTTTCATAGAAACTAGGTGATTAACATTAATTGCCTCAAAAAAATACAACACAGACAACTTCAAAGTTCTTGACATTCACTTTGACTTTGAAGCAATTGTACAGTATTCAGCAGGCCATAACTATCTCATCCAAAGCTCTAGTAACCTTTATATTGTAGTCAGGCCGCGTAAACATAAAGCCCAACGCAGACGACAGAATATTCGTGACGCACTTTTTAGTCTGTGATGCACACGACGCTCAAAAGTCCGGCACACGTTGTGTGCGTTACTGCATATGATTGCATGAGTTCTATTTTCACGAATTAAAAAGTGCGTCACGGATCAGCCCGTCTGTCTAAAAAGTCATGAGTATATCCTTTTGTACTCACTTTATTTTACATTAAGCGTTGTCATTGCATTGTCGGCTGGCAAATGATGCTATTATGATATCACTTTCGGTGGCACTGAGCAAGTGAACAACATAAAAAGTAACATATCGTGGCAAGCTCTTATTGTGTTCTAAATTGTTGTAAGTATGTCTGTCAGGTCACATTTTGTTTTTAAATCTTTATAAATATATGGCCCTGACGTTAAGGGATTCATGAAGCAGAGGAATTTAAAAAAAATATTTCAATATAGATACATACACAATTGCAATAAAAATAAGGATGTTAGTTTGTATTTTATTTTAACGAAAAAATATCGAAACTTGGATCAACCAAATCAAACGTCACCGAACTGATAATGGGAGTGTTAGGGAGCAAAGATTTAGAATATGCAGGAGATTTAGAAAGCAAAATATGTAAACTAATTTTATGTTCGCGATTTATCTTGAAATCTGTTAAACCTGTTTTGAAATTCCTACATTAACTAAAAGTATAAATATGTAGACTTATCATATTGAAAATATTGATAGGAAAAAATCCAATTGTTACCATACTTTTATGCACCACTTGAATATCCTAAATCTTTGCATTTATGTAGCTCAAACTTGATCTTTAATTAATTTGTAGATAATTTGTAGAAAAGCTTATTTTACAACTAATACGAAAACGGGCATAAAGACCCTTCTAAGGCAAATGGTAAAAGTAGCCTGTGGTGTACAACGCCATAGTTCCCAACACGCGCGTTGCCGACCCCAAAGAAATCTTTTCACGCCTTTAGAACACTTATTTTACCTTACGTAGTCTCGCAAAAACCGTAACATTCCTCATTACAATGTAACTTTTTATGTACTTCTCAAAACCACTTGATTTTTTTCATTGCATTACCGCGGCGTCTAAACAAACATCTAAGTAAAGTGGTTGCCGCAGCGTCACGGTACGGATATAGCACACTTTCACTGAAACTTGAGCAACGCCCGGTAATGCTTAATTAGCCGTTTACGTGGACAGTGTTGCAATACTTATAAAAACCACAAGATGATGATGTTATTGGAATGAGTTAACGGGTTACTCAGTAGAGTGTAGGCCAAATCCTCGGGCTGCTTTGGCCAAGTATGGCTTAAGTAGTGCAGAGAGGGTCGTGTTCCTGCAGTTGAGACTAAAGAGACCTGATGATGATGATGAGCAGGTTACACACATAAAGAGTCAGTACTGGCCGGTATGTTTCGTGTACGGGCCTTTAGTCGCATCGCCCTGATGAAGACCTCCGGATGAGGTCGGAACATGTCGGCAGTAGCTAACTCTATACGTGAGTACCCCGTTAACTCATTCTTATAATGTGTGTGTCTCACGTTAGTTTTAATCAAAAGATTATGATGCTAAAATGTATATTCATAGTTTGAATCGCTTATAACCTACCTCGTTCCTTTTAAATATTAGTTTATATTTGTATAATAAGCAGTACCTGTACTTGTGTACTTTGACCGAAAGAGTAGGCTGATAATATCCGCGCATTTGAAAACACTGGTTTCAACTTAACTTGACTTTTGACTTGTAGAACTGACGATGTGACTCAGCAGTAGATTGAATGGATATTGAATAGATAAAATATCATATCTTTGGCTGGATACGATTGTTCCATTACCATGAATACCATTTATTGCACAAAATATATGGAATAACAAGACAGGAAATGCGCAAAGGCGTATCATCATGCATCATTAAATTCGCAGT
This sequence comes from Acrobasis consociella, assembly GCA_963555685.1. Lineage (NCBI taxonomy): Eukaryota > Metazoa > Arthropoda > Insecta > Lepidoptera > Pyralidae > Acrobasis > Acrobasis consociella. The sequence goes on from OY743115.1 coordinate 5,330,472, forward strand.
AGTATATGTAGTCTTATCTACGTAATGTACTTGAAATGCAGTAGTAATTATTGTGTGAATGTCTATAATCAAATGTTATCAACAAATTAACGTATTCTTAATAGATACCTGTAATTAGTACTGTCACAGATTGTATTGAATTATTTCAAAAAATTAAAGCATTCGCATTAGTTGATTAAATATCTTGCTTACAGTTTTGATGGATTGTATTTAATATTCTTAGCACTCTGATGTTTCTGTAACCAAACGGCTATGTCGTGTGTAAACTTCTTAAGGGCCTTAAGCCTGTCGACAGTGATATCAGTAGTACCACTGTACATGCTCACCATAAGTTGTCATGTGGGGTTGTGCCATTACATAAGTCCTTGCTAAACTATCAGAGTAATAGTGGCTCGTCAAATGTTGCCCAAGCGTATCCATGAGGCAGAAAAAAAGACTTCCCATAATAAAAACCAAAAGCGTTTGCAACTATAAGAAATTCGATAAGTTATTTTTATCGTATTTTGTCATGTCATGTCATGTTTATCACACACCAAAAAAATTCCTGTATGAAAAAATATTTTTAATTTCTTTTTTTTACAGAGGCGAACCCGACAAAGCAGATTACTTCGGCAACACAGCCCTACACTTCGCTGCAGCCCGAGGGCACAAAGAGTGTGTCACCTTCCTAGTTAACTTCGGCGCTAATGTGTTCGCCATAGACGTGGACGGGCACACTGCGCAGGAGTTGGCGGCTATAAACGGAAGGGACGATATCTTAAGGTTCCTGGACCAGACGACGGCGAAGCTCGAAAACAATGACAAGTAAGTCAGTGATAAAGAAATATAAGACTTATTACAAGTGCCCGAAGTGTCTTTTTCTTAGTAATATGCTCTTGCTCTTTTCTTAATAGTATGCTTTGGTGTTCTTGGTGCACTTTCCGTTCTTTTCTTCTATAAAGGTATGCATGTCAATGGCAGTCACAGGCTGTGAAGTCGAGGATTCATACATCATCATTTCAGCCGCACAACGTCCACTGGACATAGGCCTCTCCCAAAGATTTCCAAAATGACCGATTTAAAGCGGCTTGCATCCAGCGCCTTCCAGCGACCTTGGTTAGGTCGTCAGACCACCTTGTGGGTGGGTGTCCTACGCTTCGCTTGCCTTTACGTGGTCGCCATTCGAGAACCTTTTCGCCCCATCGGCCATCGGTTCGTCGCGCTATGTGTCCCGCCCACTTCATTCATACATGCAACAAGTAATTACTTATTTTAAAAAAATATTTTTTAAAACAAGCTTTTATCTAAAGTGCTCCTCAAGACGAATTAAACAACCCCAAACTCGATGGGGTTGCGCCGTTTCGTTAGAGTTCCTATGGCCACCTTCTGGCTTCATCATTAGATCAGCTCCATTTAATCATCAATCGATATACGTATGCGTGCGAAATTTCAGCTCAATCGGAAACCGGAAATTGCGTAAAATTTAACTTGCAACATTTGATTCAACAGACAACAGGACAGGTGAAACTATATAAAAGCTTGTAAAAAGCAACGTGTCGTTTTCATCAATGTATCAATAGATTATTTTGCCAGTGTCTATGAGATTTTTCACCGTAAGAATTACCTGAGGTACCAAAATAATTATATCTTTGTCCATTCACTATTCAGAGATTTTTAGTTTTCTTTTGATGTGTAGTGATTTATGATGTCAACCTTTAAATGTTCATTATTATGTCACTATAATATTACGACTTCCGACCACAAATGTCGCTTTGCAATAATTGCGTAACATCCTAACATTAAGTATGTAATACAGCTTCCTTATTACTCATACGCTTCATTTGCGATGAATGTGACAGCAGCTTTAATTATATTATACAAGTTAAATAAAGTACCACGATTTTCACAAGTTTTACCCTCTCATTTTTAAAGATTTTGACTAAACGTAGTAACACTTTAAACAAAAGCAACCTATATATCAAAATTACTTCTTCCGTTCGGGAGTTACGATGCAGCAGACGCAAACTTTGGAAAATTTAACTCATCTTGACGACCTCAGTGGCGTAGTGGTCACCATGCTATTCCGCCATCCAGAGGTCCCGGGTTCGATCCCCGGTCAGGGCAAGTTGGAAAATGGCCTTTTCCAAATTGTCCTGGGTCTTGGATGTTTATCTATATATGTATTTGTTATAAAATATAGTATCGTTGAGTTAGTATCCCATAACACAAGTCTCGAACTTACTTTGGGGCTAGCTCAATCAGTGTAATTTGTCCCTATATATTTATTATTATTATCATATCACTCTTTTTAGTTCTGGGCTAAATGTAGCGGGTGGTTTTCAACCTGAGCTTAAGTAGTTGCGGTTCAATTTGCGATACACGTTCACTCCATGCTTTTTACGGTCACTTATTAGGATTCATCATTACCATCATCATCATCATCAGGTCTTTTTTGTCTCCACTGCGAGAGAAATGACCCTCTGTACAGTGGGCCAACGCGATACGTGGGCCGGCCTTCTACCTATATATCTTGAATTTTCTTTTAAACTCAATATAATATTTACATCCTTATTGGTATAGGCTTAGGTGTCTCGTAGGCCCACTGTACCAGAACCATACTAGGCAAGGTCTCATTGATGTTTACAAGCTGTTAAGCTTTTTTTTCCTAAGTCGCTTTCTACGTCGTCCATGCGAGGACTGAGTAATCCTATTCTACTCTTACTTATTAGGATTATCGCAATTAATTGAGGAGCTCGGTGGCCCGGTGGGAGTGCGTATTACTAGCGCTTTCGCAAGTAAAGCGACACCGGCTGCGGTCCGCACTTGGATGGGTGACCACAAGTGGCGTAAAAATATTCTCGAGCTCCTCCGTGCTTCGGAAGACACGTAAAAGCCGTTGGTCCCGGCTGTCATCATTGTATGGCAGTCGTCAAGCTATGTCGATGCCTTCAGGCAGCCTGAAAAATCTGACACCAGTGTGGGCCACTTACACACACAAAAAACAAACAATTTACCATACGGCTAAAAAGTTTAACATTTATTTCTTTTCTTTTCAGAAAAAAAGCGAAAGGCCTCAAAGACAAAGCCAGAAAAGACTACGAGAAATACCAGAAACAATATCAAAAGAGGCAGAGCAAGGCTGAAGTGTTAGCTGAGAAGGAACTGAAGAAGCTAGCTAGGGAGTGGGACCAGGGGTACAACGAGGACGTCGCGCCGATGCCGCACCGGCCCAGCAACGTGCTGCTCGCGCTCAAGCAGAAGATGATCAGGTCCTCCAGCCAAGGTACTCTTCTACTTCTTTATCTTTTTTGACGGCCTCCGTGGCGTAGTGGTCACCATGCTAGTCCGCCACCCAGAGGTTCCGGGTACGATCGAACTATGATACAAGCAGTAGTAGTGCCCATTGGCAAAAACTTTTCATTGAAAGGTAAGGCTAAGGCCATTTTTGTATGTACTTGTATTTGAGAATGTAAAAGCTATTTGACGACCTCCGTGGCGTTGTGGTCACCATGTTAGTCCGCTACCCAGAGGTTCCGGGTTCGACACCGGTTAGGGCAAGTTGGAAAATGGCCTTCTTCAAATTGTCCTGGGATTTAGATATTTCCGTATATATTTAAGTATTTATTTTATTAATTATCTTTGATAAGTCCGTATATATTTAAGTATTTATTTTATTAATTATCTTTCCCGGTTGCATCCTCAGCTGTGCTGCTTAGGGGCCCCGACGTTGCGCTTTCCTGCTTTTTCTTTTAAAATATCAATAGTCACCCAAGGCTGCCGGAAACCCTGCGATGTGGAGAAAAAATGGCCGAAAAGTTATTACGAAAAGCCTCTTACGACATCCACAGAAAGAGATGGCCAGAAACCGCAAGACAAATCCTTTTGTCGAACTTTAACGTAGAAAACTAAAGGTCTCCCCAGTCAAAACACGGCAAAACGGTCAGGCTCAATAAATCTCACAACTTAGGAAGTCAAAGAGCTTGTGGAGTAAGAAAAAGAAGGGTTGGATCTCATATGTCAGCACGGAATGGAAATTTCGCAAGCTCCAGCACGGCCGAAGCGTTCCGTCGTTCTCTCTCGCTTTACCAAATGACGGTTCTGTGCGACAGAAAAAAATAGGAGCATAGAAAAATGCCAAATGAGACCCAACCCAAGCGTAACCCACACCTGAATGTACATAAATCACAAATGAACTCAATACAAATTGTTCCGTTGACATCATTAATTAAATATATACATATTTAGTTACTCGTGTATGTATTTTTGTGTGTTCTAGCTTCTGACATAGATCTGATACTCTTTCAAATGTAACCATGCGAGAGCTCTATTAGTTCTGAACTTCTGATAAACTGGCAAGTCGATCGCCATGGTATAGCTTATACTTTTAATTAATGACAAAATTTGATATTTTTCTAGGAAACTTATTGGCAGAAGAGCAACCTCGGCCTACATACAGCGCGCTCGTGGGCACCGTCAACTCGGCGGCGCGGGGCCGAGGGGCGGTCTACAAGAAAGCGCTGGCCAGCAAGCTGCGGAACAACACGGTCGGCAGGACCGGCCCGAATGACGACTTTAAGGTACCTAATTTCTATTACTGCTGGATGAAGTAGAACGCACACTGGTCCAAAGCCGTACGAAACGAATTCTACCTCCCCAAGGCGAGAACGGGGGAGAAGTGCAGGGCAACTCCCTGCACTTACCTGGACGGGAACCATAGGAGATTCCGTTTTGTTCATGTAATACTTGTTTATTCTTTAGTTAAGGTCTAAGGTCTCATAACTGTCATTTTTTTGGTGTACAATAAAGTATTACTTAACTTAACTTAAGTTCAAATGATTGTTCATCGAAAAACTCTTTGGTCTCATTTCGTATTTTTTTAAAGGTCAATTAGAATTTATAATACGTTTGTGGACAAAAAATTTTTTGGACTCATCGGCTCATTAGATAGATTATTAAAAAGTATGGTATACGTATTTTTTTTCTCTCATTACCGAATAATGACGAAGATACAGGGCATTTGAATTTCGCGTGACGTCATAATTGGCTACGATTTTAATCAACGGTGTCACTGTTGGTTAAATCACCCCCACTCCCGAAACTTCGAAGCGCTGTATCTTCGTGAATTTTGACTACTTTACTTAACGAAAAAATATGGGTCCTTTATTTTGGAATAATCTATTGACGGAGTAATAAAATAATATATATTTGACTCAGTCCACATCTCTATTGTTAAAGGTCGGTGAAGTAGAGACGACGGGGCGGCGCTCGGTGACGTCGCTGTCGGGGCTGCGGCGCGACTCGGAGGTGATGTACGTGGGCACGTTCGGCGCGGGCGCGCAGCCGCGCGGGAACGTCGCCGACGTGTTCGATGCGCCCGCGCCGCCGCGGAAGCCAGACCTCACCAGGTAGGTCACCAAGCAATACTGGGAAAAGCTTAGCTGAGCGAATTCTTATGTTCCGTAAGAGTTCGCTCGTAAGTATTACCGTAAAGGCGTAAAATTTCATACCAGGGCATGGCACTTCATAAAAATGGAGCAGCATACATATCTAGTACTACTACAAACGAAACAATACATCCGTGCACACGTCAAATGTGTGAGTTAAACAATCAGGGTCGCGGCCACAGAATTTGTTGTTTTGCTTACCTGTTTTCATCACTCGGAAGTCTATAAAATTTTCGTTCTTTATTGATTTCCGTGGATAAACAATGACAATATGCGCAGTTTCTCACCTTTATGCTTACACGGCCCAATAACGTTGGAGGGGTTGCGGGGACGCCAGATTGCAGGAGACGGTGCGAGTTTCCGTTCTTAATACTGTTATTAATGCTGTGACCTGGGTCATGTTCAGCGATACTATCTCCTTCATTTTATAATGATAGGCAATAAGGAAGTTTTCTAAGGACAAAGAAATCCTGGCTACAAAACATCCAAGAGTGGACCCGGATAGGATAGGGATAGGAACACAGAGGACCCTGCCAAGCTGATTGCCAACTTTCACTGGGGGTTAAAACACGAATGTGGGTTTATACAATTAAATTCACCATGAATTTACATAAAGTTCTTACAACATGTTACCTGCCCTATGGTTTCAGAAAAATTTATGAGGATTTATAGCATGCATGTAGATAAAAATTACAAAAGTTAACTTCCAAACATTATATTGTATCTCACGTTAGTTTTAATCAAAAAATTCTAATTTCCAATAATTTCAGGTCGGTCAGCCAGCCAGACTTCCAGGCGGCGGCCGGTGAAGACAGCGGCATTGGTCAGGAGGTATTGCTGCAGGAGCCGGCCAGCATATTCGACAGGCCCGGCTTTGGCAGCGTCGCGTTCAGGTTAAACATGTCTCTTTCTTAAAAGTGCAGTTTCATCTTTGGTAACTACCTCCGTGGTGTAGTGGTTAGAGCGTTTAGCTCATACCCGGAGATCGCGGGTTCGATTTCCGGCGGGGGCAACGACTTTGTGTTGTTGTCCTAGTTTGGTTAGGACATTGTAGGCTGATCACCTGACTGTCTGATAAGTAAGATGATCCGTGCTTCGGAGGGCACGTTAAGCCGTCGGTCCCGGTCGCTGTCTATGACATTGGTCGTTACCTAAAACCATGTCAGGGGCCTTTAAGGCGGTTTAAAAACTGACACTAGTGTTAGTCACTAACACACAAAATAAGAAGAATCTTTGATAAGCACGAAAAATTAAGTGCAGCATCATCATCAGGTCTTTTTGTCTCCACTGCATGAACATGACTCAATCTGAACTACCAGAGCCATACTTGGAGAGAAATAGCCAGCAAATGTTGTGCGTCATAGCCCCTCATCTGTGTTGGTTACCATTGCTCTATGGTTACCATTGACGTTCCCACTGATTACCGTGTTTGTTTGTACTGCGGTGATTCCAAAGACAAACTCACACCACGAAAATTTTATATGAATTTAGACATTGACAGATCGATTTACGTGATTGTTGCGCTATCTATCTCGTGACTGTACTATATTTTTTTTTAAAGAAAACGCATTGTTTTGACGTTTAGAAAAAAAGTGTCTAATTTGACTTACTGTCATTCAAGCAAAAATGTAAATACACTTCGTAGTCATTGTTTTGAAGGGCTTAAAATATGGGTTCAAATCAAAGCGTTCATAAAATATCTCTACAACATGAAGGGTAAACATTTAATCTAGATATTCATTCTTTAAAGTAGTGAATAATTCGAATGGCGACCGCGTATTGGCAAGCGAAGCGACCTACAAGTCGGTCAGAGGACCTGACCAGGGTCGCTGTAAAGCGCTAAATGCTGGCCGCTCTTGATCGGTCATTTTAGAAATCTTTGGGCAAATGCCCAGCAGTGGACGTTATGCGGCTGAAATAATGATGATGATGATAAAAGTAGTGAAAAAGTTAACAACATTTTATATTTTATAAGGAAATGAAATGAGAAATACCTTTTCTTCATTTGTCTCTCCTAATCCCGAAAAAATATATAAAAGCATTTTTGTTGCTTATTATTAAAGAAAAAAAAACTCGTAATGAGGCACTTACGTCTTTTTAGCAAAATTTTATCAGCAAAATTTCAATGTCGAAATTTTATATGGAGACAACCACATATAAAAAATATGGGTATTTAAAGCTTTTTAAAAACAAGAAACAAATGTGTAAAAAAAAATTGAGATGTTATTATTGTAATTTCAGACGGTCTATCACGGCAACCCTGAGCGCACTACCAGTGGTGTCTCCCGGTGAAGATTTGTCCATAGGCTCTGCTGGCTCGCTAGCCGCCCGACACTCCTACCAACCCAACGAATGGAACTCTGCACAGTCAGGTAATATTATCTCATGTTTCATCATCATCGTCCATAAAAAAATATACTTACAGGAGATTGTATCACTCTAGATCGATTATTTTGTGAAATTCTTGGGAAAAGCCTATGTATTTAACGTCTAACAAAATATACTGAAACTATTGTAAGGGGAGATTCAGTCCATAATACTGAACAACTTTCCCCAAGGAACATGTATCGAAATATGAAAAGTAATTTTTGGCCTCCCATACAAGTTGATCGATCAGCTGATCCGAGTTTGTATGAAATTGACCATTGAAATAGTTTCAGTATATTATGTTAGACCTTATATATGATGAATGATAAGACGAGCAAAAAAGCTGCAGTTTACTTATGATTTGACTAAATTAAAAATATTTACAGAGAGTTCAACAATAACGTCTGACGAAGAGGGAGAAAACGAAGAATCGGGATACGCGTCCCTCGAGCGCTTCCTTACAGCCTGGGGCCTCTCCCAGTACGTGCAGAAGTTCAAAGACGAGCAGATCGACCTAGACGCCTTGATGCTTCTCACAGAGGCTGACATGAAGTCCCTAGGGCTCCCCCTAGGGCCCTACAGGAAGCTGGTCACGGCTGTTCAGGAGAGAAAGCAAGCTTTGGCCAACCCTGGAGCTATCGTCGATTCTGCGATATGATTTGTAAGTGTGTGGATTTACTTTGTTAAGTATATACGTAGGTTTTGATATCCAAAGCAGGGATGCACATTTTAAGTCCACTAGATGATAAGAGATAGCGCCTTAATGATTCTATGATATGTATTATTCTGCAAGTACATTGATATCTATCAAAGCGGGTTTTATCCCATAAAATATTTCGAAGTTAACAAGATTCTAATGTTGTCCAAATACTTTTATTATATACGAAAAACACTTTGTTCAATATGCTCATGGCGCATGCTAAAGACATGGCGTGTTTAGTCCTACTTTGAATTTAAATTCTGTTACCTAAAAAACGAGAATTAACTCCAGGCGTTAGTAACATCTAGCTACAAGAATAATTTAAAGTTATTTGAATAAAATAAAATGGCTTTGCCCCTGATATCCGTGATTGGTCTATTTTTTCTGGTTTGTTCAATGTTTTTAAACGATGAAATTATAAATTATAGTACCAGTTTTCCAGTGTTTTAAGCAAATAAAAAACCATATTCATATTTAAGCGAGGCCGAGGCATTTCACATTTGGTTGGCTGTCTCACTCGCACAATCAAACATTTTTAAAGACAATAAAAACGTGTCTCATTTTTTGAAAAGTGTTACAATGACATTCAATATAATTATATCGTAGAAATTTCAGACATGTTTTTATATTGTGTAGACATTGACTATATCGAGTATTAGGTCATCAAAACTTTTGAACTTTTAAACCGACCAAATGTGAAATATCTCTAAATGTTTGAGATTTTCTTAGCATTGTAAGATTGCTCAGATTTTAGTGTGTGATAATTCTAATTGCTCATGCCAATTTTAGTAAAATAAGTACTTAATAAGTTGACGGTATTCTTTATATGCATTTTTAGTGTAATGACCAAATGTAATGTACTTATTTTTTTTATTAGACTTGCATCACGAGTTTCAATCATATTATATTGACTTATATGTGACTGCGTCTTCACACCAGACGCAATAGTCAGCCGACAGTAAGCCTGGGCTCATAAGAAACGTTACAATAACATCGCTCTACAAAACTAAACTACTACTTTGAGAAATATTATACTCAGTAAAAACCCAAAAAAAATAAGGTTAGTCTTTCGTTTTTACCGTTATAGCGTGCTCTCATTTGTTTTATCTGTTGTATTTTTAAACATCACAGAAGCACAGAATTAATAAGATATTACATACACGACGGAAACTCCTAAAGTCCCGCGCAATTTGCGTCCCCGTTCCCTGTTTCCTCACCTCTCCCCCGTTGTCGCCTTGTGGAGGGTGTTAAGCGGGCGGCTTCAGGAGCCTGCAACCGCTCCAATTCTTCTGTTTCTAATACATACATACTATCACGTCTTTATCCCTATTGGGGCAGACAGAGCATTTTGGGTCTTGCGGCTCTATGCAGAGCCCAGGGCCGCAAGACCCAAAAACCACTTTTAGCGTCATTGTGGGCAAGAAGATGGAAAAGCAATCAATACAGTGATGGGTTGCTAACCACATCGCCTGTTAACATGATTCGCATTTTTGCCCATTCCCTCGATCGGCTTTTACGATCTGCGCGGGAAAAGAAGCAGCTGGTACATTCTAAGTTTTTTCATTTCTCCCAGACCAGCATGGGAGCTGTTTCTAATACTATATTAATTCTGTGACAGAAGTTCGATGTTTGTATTCAAAAAGTTCTTCAAAGTACTTATTATATGACACTACAATAGTGCTCTGTATGTATTTATTTTATTTGTTTTTGTGTTGTTTGATTTTTAAGTAGTGTGTATCGTGTAAGATATATAGTTGTTTCGGTTACATGCAACAGTCAGTGAATTTGCCCGACTGCCAAAAGGTGATAATATTATTCAAATCGTACGTAGTACTCACTCGAGACATTATACTCTTTCGAAATACTTACCTACATTTATTTATGTGACACACTATAAAGCTGTAAGTTTTTTCTATATTTATGTTCTGTTATTCTGTAGGGTTCTTGTAAACTCACCACCATTTTAAATTCGCCACCTAAAAAATGATATGTACTTTCACCATGTATTTTCTATTTTAGCCTAAACTGTTGGATTTTGTCGGCTTCTGCCTGATAGTATTATTTTCAAAAAAAATTAATTGGTATCAAGACTTACGATGAATAAATAAAAACAGCCAACGACAAAAATAAATCAAAATGAAATAATTATGTATTCAAGTTATTATAAAATATTAGTGTCGCACTTGCTTTGATAAAGTATATTGCAATGTTCTGATTCACACAAAGAATTAATAATATTTTTTAACCTATCAATTCAACCTTTATTTTTGTATGTGTGCTACGCTTTATCTTTGCCACATGTGAACTAATTTTGATATTTTATTTTGGAGTTATGGAAGAAACCCCTGAAAATGAAGTCAGTTATTTTTTCTGTTAAAAATGTAATTATCGATAATTCATTTTTTCTTGTTGACTGTATGTACTGTATAATTAAATGTGATAATGACAATCCATTCCATCCGTGTTACGTCCAGCATAGCCATATTAAATATTTTTATATAGTTATATTGATTCAATATACATTTTGTAACATTTTTAAACAGTGTATACTTTATTTTTGCCCTAAAAATGCGAATATAGGTACCAGACAGCTCCGGAAAGTCTTTTAGACAGATCCTTGGGCTGTAAGGGTCAGTTCAGACCAAGAGGAGCGCAGCGGAGAGAATTTTTTTATGACATTCGAAAATAAACTAAACTATTATGTAATATAAACTGCAAAACAGGAGTGAGCTTGGGTATGATCAAGCATTTTGTCATTTCTAAAGGTTTATACATTTTGAACTATGGTACGGCCTTATTTTCAAGTGCTCGGGCATTTTTCCTCTCGGTCTCAACTGACCCTAAGAGTTGACACTCAAAAGGTACAAACAATATACTGAAATCATTAGCAATAATTTAACTTATTAACATACTCACGTAAAGAATATTTTGTACGGTAACAACACTACAATTTATGCAGTTATTAAAAATAATCAAAAAGCAAGAAAAATAACCAAAGTATTTAAAAGACTTCGAGTCGTGCGCGCTCACTGATACCTACGAGCCGCGAGGTAGTAAACCAACTATCTGTAATACTCTTATTTCTCTAAGGCGCAACATTTTGCTGGGGTTACGCATTCGTCAGCGACCCGCTGCAATACAGCTGCGGGCGCGGCCGGCATACAAAAGTAGACTAAGTTACGTGAATAAGGTTGAAAGTCGAGTGGGGACGGGTCGTGTCACAAGAAAGCTTGAGGATAGTAGGTGCGTTGAAGTAGGAACAAATATTAGGGTACCACGACGCGACGAAATTGATTTCTTTTTCATGAATTTAATGACGATTCGTTTTTTTATTTATAATTGCAGTAACGGTATCTTCAAAGAGTCTAACGCATGTTTAGAGATTTTCTGTAATATGAAAATGACGACTTTTGATTGAAGTTTTATTAGTCTTAAATTACTTTGTATCATGGGTATAGTAGATACCTAAAATATTGCCAACGAATTCAATTACACCTTGTATACGGGCATTTTTCCTCTCGGTCTGAACTGACCATAAGAGTTAACACTCAAAAGGTACAAACAATATATAATGTATAACATTCTTAAAAAGAGGTGAAGGCACATATTCTGCTTCGGGCGCACTTTTGCCAAAACCACATAAGATGCTGAAAGCGAAGCAAAGATCGGGCACTGGTGGGAGTACCTAGGTTATAGGATTACGTTACCATGTAATAAAAAGACCAAAATATTTTACAAATTTTATTCAGAAAATTTTAGATACATTTGTATTGTAGTGAAAAATATTGTGGGAAACCTCTATACAGAGATTCCCGTATCCGAAATCATTAAACAAAATTAATTTACATTTACAAACCCCGCCGGGACTAACTACAGTCTAGTTCAGTACCTACACGTATTCTGACTAATTATTATTTATTTATTTTTATTTCTGTGAGAAATTATGCTTTTACGTAAATCTCACAAAAGGACGGTCAGTCACTCACTTTAAAATCTAACTAGACATATCTATATAGAAAATACACGAAAGAAATATTGATATATCAAATATATATCGTATTTCTCTTCATTTGTATAATATTGCGTTGTCTTATTCATATAGTAAATACGTATGCAAAGAATATTGAACTATAAAATTATAATTTACTTACTGATATGTATTTCTAAATTTCCATTTATAAAATGAGCATTTTGATTATATAAAGGATAAAGGCACAATATTACAATTATCAAAGAATTTGTTCATAAAATTCATACTAAAATTCATTCAAATAGAATCATTACATCCTACTAAGATCTTAAAACTATACATTTTGTTTCGCGATACTCTTATGGCGGAGTCACTCTACCTACTTACTCCTAAACGTGGGTATCTCACACACGATAAGTACACCTTGTTAAAACATTATTACTAAATTCGTTAGATATTTGTTCGAAATGAAATCTCGAGAGCAGTGGTGTCAGAGTTTCGTATAGCCGTGCTTAGGGGCCGCTGGGGTTCCTCCGAAGTAAGTATTACTAAACTTTGAGCATTGTCTGACAGCTCACTACACGACAGACGACTAATCCGGTGACCGACCCTGTAACTTTCACGCTTTTTTTCTGTTGTGCAAAACTTGATTTTGCTCACCCTATACGAAAGACAACGATAATGAACTTAGAATACCCTGGTATAGCGACTACAGCACTGTGCCAGAAAATTTGTTTGTCGGAAAACGTTCAAGTTGTGGTGTCGTGTGAAAATCTTGTCATGTAATATTCTGTTAGAGAATGCCCTCATCGAAAGAACCCTGCCGCGGCAAGTAAATGTGCCAATAGTAACAGATTGATCTATCAACCAGATTCGGGCCACCCATTAAAAGGCAGTGTATGTATGTTTAGAAATAGATTTGGAAAACATGGGTTGTGGCGTCATACACTGTAACGGCGTCGATCGAAACTCGTAACCATCGCGATATGTGCTCGTGATTACCTTCACCCGCGCAACCTAATACATGAACGCTAAGTACAAATTGTTGTGTTTGGAAGACTTCTTTCGCTTGTTGCGTCTCCACCTGTGGGGGTTGAGCCGGCAGCCGTCGTTGCGGAAGACGTCGGGGTACGCGATATACGCCCCCGTCGCCGGGTCTATGGGCACCATGATGGGCAGGTCCGACATGGATACTGGCCTGTCAAATGACGAAGCAGAGTCGTACTCTTCTTTCGGTTCTGCGTACTGCGGACTGCTGCTCTCTATTTGGTTTTCTATCTCATGGCTCTGATTGCAGACTGGCACGCTGCGGCTGGTGTCCGCCGAAATGTTGGACCGAGAGCGCAGGATAGGCCGAGTAGACGAGAAGTCAGTCGAATGCTGCAAGCTCCTCGATCTGGGCCGGACGGTCTGCGGAGGCGTCTCGTCTATCCTCGACAGCGTGTGTTTTCGGACGGGGCGGTAGACTTTCTTGTCGCCGAGCTTAGGTCTTTTGATTTTGCGGTGGGAGTTGTATGTCTCCATGGAGGAGAGGGACGGCTGGAGGCGGGTGGGGGAGGGGTTGCGGGCGGGCGCCTGTGGGGCGGGGGTGTTGGCGAAGTGTGCCGCCACGAGGTCCCTCATCTGGTCGCGCGATCAGTAGTTGTAGGGGCCGTACTGCGAGCCGTGGTAGTAGGGCCCGGGGTACGCTTGCGGGGGCGGGTACCCGGCGTATGCGTACTGCTGCTTTTGCGGGTACACTGCACACACAAATTGAATTGTTAGTAAAATCCCCCTTTACTCGCAAAGGCCTTTAGTCCTGCAGTGGACTAATAGGCTGGTAGAGATACAAATAAGTTAAAGTTACTGATTAATAATTTCAGTATTATTTTTGAGAAATAAAAAATAAAAATTTAGAAAAATCTAATTATAAATATAGTTAAGTATTATCGAAATTGTTATACACTTTAGACCAGAATGTTATATCCACTCCCAAACTTTCACACCCATGCGTCCAAAGCATCCAGCCAGCATTTCCAGAAAATATATTTACAACAGTTTCATGTTTCTCAGGCCTTTCTCTCAACGGTCATTAACAAATTTTTCTCCTACAGTACGTAGTTTTACGTATCCCTAATCTTTCACATAATAATTTTTTTATTCTTGGTTTATCCTGCCTAAGCATTAAAAACTAAATGAAAGCTTTACCGGGCATGAGGTACTGCATGTTAAGCGCCTCCTCCCGTTCCCGCTCGCCGCGCAAGCAAATGGCCGCCGACGAAAACAAAATGGCGGACAGCAGTGACAGCGCCACGCCGCACCACGCGACCATGTACGACCAATCGTATCTAATGCGCGCGAATTTACGCAATATCTGGTTTATACCATTTGAACAACGAGTTTCGTGTTTGTTTTATGTACAATTCGTCGTGTTGCGATCCATTTAACATTACCAAATGTTTATTTTAATATTGAATGTTGTATGTACAAATTTGTAGGGTTTATCACGTATTTGAGGTTATAAATCAGCACCAGTTATGTTAATTTGAAAGCGTGTTAGTTTTGCGTTTGGTGTAAACCAGATATTAAGAGCGCATTAAATTAAGACCGGTCGCCATGTCGTATACGCGGTAGCCAAGTTTCATAGAAACATGAAAAGAAAGAGAAGCATTTTGTTAGTATGAGATAATTACATGAGTTTCTTAAATCTAAGTTATGGTTGGTGTGATTGTTTGTAGGTAGCTATGTAGTTCTTGAAGTAAGAATTAAAATTGCTGGAAAATACTTGGTTTTGGTATGTTAACCATTACTTATGTAACTTAACTATTAATTGACCTCTAATATGAAAACTAGATACATACAAACAATATTAAACTGAAATAAAAATTAATATTAAGTATTAAAACTCTTCGAAATATACAAAAATGTCCGCAACAACCCTAAACTCCATAACCGCCAAGCGTTAACAAGGTGGCCGCCTCCACAAAATGGCGGACGCTTGCGGCTAACCTGGCATGATGTACTGCACGTTATTCTGTTGTTCCCGCTGCTTTTCCTTGGTGAGGCAGATGGCGGCTGAGAAGAAGAGGATCGAGCTGGCGAAGGAAACGATGACGGCACACCACGCCAGTATGTACGACCAGTCGTACCAGATCGACGAGTAGGATTTTAGCACCTGTCGGCGGATTTGGGTCAGAATTTCTCTTAAGTTATATTCTATGGGAAACTAATTAATTTGAAGCTAATTAATGTGAAATGTTTTACATATTTAAGGTCTCGTTCGACTTTACGATAGGCGCGGTAACAGTAAGAGAAGCAGCTGGCACATTTTTTTTCTACCACACCAACTCACTTTCTCTATCATCTTAGTGCGAGTCCGATTTCAACCTAGCCGCGTTGCCTCGGACACCGGATTCTCCATACAGCATCGGAGGAAAATTAAGTCTCATGTTTAGATATTTTACTTATGGAAAATCCTTATCTCAAGTTGTCCCTGTCTAAGAAGTTTATTTGGTTCCTCTATCCTCTAAGCTTGTAACTAGCTAGTTTTGTAGAATGCAGCTCCACAAAAAGTAATTGGAAAGATTGCATCACTGTCACGTCAAAAGTAGGTGCTATAATCTCTTTAGTAATGAAGAAATCCTATTGGTTCTGTGGAGCCGCATCATACACTTGAGAGTGTGACGTCCGTACCTCAGGCCACTGCTGGTAGTACTCCTCGCCGACGACCTTCTCTCTCTCGTAGAACTCCACGCCGTGCCATAACGCCATGGCCCCTGCTGCTAGAAGACCTGGAACAGGGCAATATAGTCTTTTTATTCATTGACATATCATCATAAGTCTTCAGCATCGTTCCGCCTAAAAGAAACTTAGAGATAATTAATGTGGTTCCATTCGAAAACCACAGTTTCGGTACAAAGCGTGAGCTTTTCGGCCTAGAATGGAACCACTTCATCTGGCAAACTATAGTTCGTTCGCCAAAATGGTGTGCAATACTGACAGCGCGCCACAAACTGCGCCTTTCAAAGAGCGGCAGCCGGTGGGTTTTTAAATTGGTTCGATTTACTGACATCAGGACAAACTGCATAACAGACCGAAAACTCAAATATCTGCTAAAATTTGTACGGTGGTGGACGAACAATTACTCGAGAGTCCTGGCAGACATACTTCTGTGATCTAAATGTTAGTATTACAGATAAAAAACGTATGTACCTTTTTCAATCACAATTAAAATATGATAATGAATCATCGTTTGAAATCCGCATTCCTAAATGCCTAAAGCATAGCATGACCTCATCTCTCATGTAGGTAAGTATTTACAAAAACTACTGGTTAAATCATATTCCCGTTGCACAATAAGTAGATGCTTATACAATAACTTCATCATCATTAATTCAGTCGCATCAAAACCTACGCTTGATATTTCAATTTAAAAAAAGCACACAAAGCCTGTTGATTGCTGTCACACCTGTACTTTTATTAGCATTTTGCATCGTGTCTGCGCGTGCGCATGTACCTACTGTCTGTCTTTACTCGAGCTCTAAAGGGATATTATTAAGGTATCATAGACGGCTAAGATGCGATGTTAATAAGTACATATTAAATCTTTAGATCCAAATATGCTGTAGCATTGCAGTAGCCGTGTGGTATCCAGCAGAGTAGAATAGGAACACTCCAAGTCTTCCCGTGGATATCGTAGAAGGCGACTTAGTAATTACAAGCCAAAAAAAGCTTTTAAAAATGACTGCTTCACAACAATGTGACCTCTCCAATCCGTCTGACCAGCGAGGAGAGTGTAGGCCAAATCCTCTGACTGCTCTGACCAAGTATGGCTCTGGTAGTACAGAGGTAGTGCTCCTCCAGTCGAGACTGAAAAAAACCTGATGATGATGCATTTCAAAATGTAGATATTTACATTTACGCTGCATCGGCAACGTACGTTTCTTAAAATCAAAATATATCGCATCTTCATCGTCCATGATGACCTCTACGATTGTCAGTTTAACAGCAAATACAAAAAGCAGGAATGGAATCTTACAAGTGACTAGCATGAGTATAGCGGTCGCAGTGATGTTGCCAGGGCTGCGCTTCCAGCAGCCCACCACGCCGGTCCAGAACGCGATGAAGAGGGAGAGGAATGCCACGATGAACAGAGCTACTGTTGACCGCGCCATGTGCAACCTGTAATCAAGATAGAGTTCTCATGAGAATGGGTGAAAGTTGAAACCCTACGCAATGAAGTATTTATTTAAATTGTTAATAAATGTAAATGGTGAACTAGTACAATATACAACTTATAAGATCACTATTATTATATTGATGATAAAATAACCGTCAAGAAGCAAAAAAACATTCAACATTCCGATACCAATTGCCCGGGCGGCTGCACACTTTTGTATGGAGTGGAGATGTCGTAGATATTGACTGTTATTTTATATTCATTATACTATAGAGGTCTAGTAAAACCCGTGGTTCGATTTATTATGGGTATGTCCCTTCCACGCTGTACTTCACCCAGTAAGCTCGCTTTTGACAAAGCTGATAATGAGGTGGATAAATATAAGGACACGGGGAGACTCCAAATACGCATTTGAAGTGAAAGCTAAACAAACATCCATACATTCTATTATAATAGGATCTAGAGATAAATGTGGGCCTCCAAGAAAAAAAGATCCAGTTCTCGGCATTTAGTTTCGAGATATACCTAGGACCTACGTAGTTTGTAAAGTTGAACAACACGCAAACAAAATAACTGAAAATGCTGAAGGAACTAACTATACCTAATACTTTAAATAATATTGTCCGCATTATGCTAAAAACTAAAATAATGATGACGATGATTCGAATGTAGGTAAGAACAAATGATAGCATCACCCTAACGTCTAACATCATCAATGTAATTTAAACCATAGATCTTACGTCACAGAAATGTAGGCACATACTTACTTATACGTAGCAAGAGAATATCAGTTATTAAATTAGGCACCTATTTAAGTACTTAAGTACGTACCTTTTAGTTTGTAAACAAAGCAAAGTTCATGGTACGTAGTCACCTATGACTACTGCCTACACTACGTCAGTAGCAAAAAATAGTTGAATGTAAATAAACTGTAGAGCGTCATGGTTCATCAGGTTAGCATTGTTTGCATTCTTGACGCCATTTATAGTTATGGGAAAAAATCCAGTGCTTGACGCAATCTATTTTTACATACGAATGTTTACCTGCTAATACTCAAAACTTTGTTATGGCGCGGGAACTCATAGTTACCTACATTACACATTAGTATCTAAAAGGCAGAAATAAAATTTAATGGACTGTTATTTTGTGAGGATTACTTTTTTACCCTTTGGGTACGGAACCCTGAATGTAAGCATACGTGGTGGTGTAAAACACATTTTGTGAAAAACAATAAAACATGTATGCCATTCCATACAGCTCTGTATGTAGGTACGGATAGCCCGTGTACCCTTTGTCTGTACCCAATCAGAGTAATCACGTCATCTTGTAAGTAGTATTTTCATTTTGCGGTAAAAATTAATAAATTATTAAATCTGTGACATAACGAATTATGATGAATGATTAAAATTATCCAACAGCAATGCCCAACAAAGAATTGATTTGTGGCGATTGGCCGGCGACCCACTTGCTGAATGTGGTACAAGGCTGAAAGACAAATGGCAACTGACAATTGTCTAAATGGAGATAAGAAGTACAAATTGGTTTTAAGTAGTAGATAACTCTGCTTGTGCAGCTTGCATATTATATTTTGATAAGTTTGAAACTAACGATAAGGATAACGTTCCTGTTGCATTTCTGGATGTAGAACTCTACATCCAATTCGTAAACCAAGCCATTTATACGTTGGAGGTAGGAGATATCTTCTACACCCCAAATGAAGATGATTTAGACTACAAACCAAAATAAATATTAGCCACATTTTGAAGGAAAGTTCAGGCACAGCTACATGATTAAACTAGTCAAGGAAAAGGTGACAAGGTCTTATCAAGTTGTCAGAAAACAGAATGGAAGAAACAAGCACCGCTCTTTATTATTATGATGGAGACGTGTGTGTCTTTATTATTGTTTTTGGAGAATGATTTATTATAAGTACGATAGTTTCATACAAAACAGGATCGAAAATGGGTGAAGGTAAAACCTTCTTTGGTTAGCGTTACCCAGAATTCACAAGGAGGGTTGAGACCATGAAGTTCCTCTAACTTCATGATTGAGACGACTAGGTATTGCTTTTTTAAGGAACTTGCCTGACACATTTGCCTTTAATAACTTGGTGAAAATAAAATAAGATGTGAATATTTTACCTGTTCATGGCATCATCGGACAGTCCTTTGGTCTCGTTGTTTTCGTCTGGTATGAAATAGTCGACATTGCTGCAGTGCGTCTCCACCGGTGACAGGTAGATCTCAACTGGAAAACAAACAGAAAGACAAATAAGCTACAAAAACGATGGCTCTTAATGATATTAAAACGGGTCCCGCACTCTCGTGCTTTGGGATTGACGACAAAAGAATAGTAATCTGTGGAAGTAACTTATAGGACGTTTAATCTGTGATAATAGCAGGCCTGTGTCACTTCCCGTTTAGGTATCGAAAATATACCTACATTATAAGTGCATTGCAAGCAAATTTCATTCTTATTAATCTGGACTTACGATTCATGTGTCTGAATTTCCCACTCCGGAGTGGTCGCCGCGCGCATAGTACTAGGTATCTAAACGAAAAAGTGCCGAGTTCTGACCCGAGCTAAATTAAATCATATCGCTAACGACATAGAGTAGATATTCTTTGAATTCCTTTGCTGAGTAAGACTTCTGTACGTGAGAACTAGTTCTGATTCTGTGACAATACTTTGAATAGGTAGTTTATGATTTAGAGAATCTACAACTTCAATTTGCTGTGATATCTTGGATCCATTTTGAGACTACTTATTTCTGTTCGTCACCACAGCACCTGGGAATTGAAGGAGGGAAGGTAGGTCCTTTTCTAATAGGGAGCTCCTCAGTGGGGCCGAATGGGAATAATAAATAAGTAAAAAATGGCACAATATTGCGATAGAGAGTCGATGCCTCGTTAAGTACTTCCAGAATTTTCTTAATAGACTAAAAGATAAAGATAAGATAAGATAAAATTTCTTTATTGCACCAACTAAGTATGACAATAATCAAAAGTACATTTCAAATATAGTAGGTACAAAGGCGGACATATTACTAAAGTGATTTCTTCCAGCCAACCTTTGGGTAAAGAAGACTATAAAAGATGTGGGGGAGTTGGCGCAGTTAGAGTATTACAGTGTAGAAAAATACAAGTACCTATACAATTGTACAGGTAGAATGGTAAAGCATTCCAGATTTCTACTGCCTGAACTGTAAATGAATTAAAATAGAAATAAATGAAAAGCATTGTAATTCAATCCGAATTTAACAAGAAACCCCAGGAACTGAAACCGCTATAAAATGTAATTGTCAGCCATCTTCCAATGAACCAGGAAACTCGACAATGGCGACGCGCCCGTCTCCTATTGCCATTGTCTCACATCTCTTACGAGCTATTCAGTGATATCACGGCTCATCTAGCGTTTAACGATTTAGGGTTATAAAGCTAAACAATGCTGAAACTATTTTAAGTGCAGATTCAGTGCATGATATCTATAGAACAACTTCGTGGAATATACAGTGTGACTTTAACCACCAGCTTATCATACCAGTTTTTCAACAATTTTGTAGAGCAGGTCAAGTCTATGATACTGAAGCTGAACTACTTTCATTTTTTGTTATTGATTTTCGTGTATGTAAGATGTAAGTGGCCAACACTGGAGTTAAATTTTTCAGGCTGCCTAAAGACATAGCTTGAGGTCTACTGTACAATGATGACAGCCTGGACCAACGGCTAATACGTGCCTTCCGAAGCACGGAAGAGATCAAGAAAAAAATTCGATACTTGTGGTCACCCATCCAGGTGCGGACCACGCCCGGTGTCGCTTTACTTGCAAAAGCGCTAGTAATGCGCACTCCCACCGGGCCACCGACATCGATCCTTTCCATAACGAAAAAAATCTCTTACAAGTCGTAGTTTATAGCAAAATTAATCAGGTTGACAGTCTCAACCTATCATCAGGACATTGTATAGAAATAAACAAGTGTGATTTATTACATTAGGTAGATAAGCGCATAATTTTGTGAACTAATTTATGTTAAAGTGGTGGTGATAGTGAAAATTGAATTAAGCAGATAATACTAACTGCGGTACCTCTATATTAAGTAAGTATAGCATTCTCTAGATGCTAGAGAGGTACTTGGCTACAAGAAATAGACCTAAGACTCGTACTTAATATGTAGTGAAATTAGTTTAGAAAAGCTATCGCAGTTGTTAATTGCCTATTAGACAAGTTTTCCAGTCTCGGTAAAGCAATCTAAGTAACTACTTAGGTTAATCTAAGATTTGAACCAGTTTCCTACCTACAAAACCTCATTTAACCTGTTCTGTTCTGTTCTGACTCCGCCCAGCCAGCAGTTACGCTGCAAGAGCTTATGAATGAGGTATACCTTGGTGAGTTCATTCATACCATCATCACGTTCGCAAACCAAGTCCGGTATGTGTACCGTCCTCAGTTCCTCAAACTTGGCGATGCCAAACCTCATTTACCTACAAAACCTCATTTAACCGTATAAAAATACGAGTGGAAATATAGTCTGCAAAATTAACAAAGGAACTTTACTAGTGAGGAACGAACGAACGACTGTACTTATTTGAAACGGCTTATCTTTATCAAAGCAAAAACGAATGACTACCTATTTACTTATTCACGTCACAGCTCATCCCAAAAAAACTAAAACCAGCGTGCCTAAAGATAATTAAGAGATAAAGCCACAAATTACACCGACTATTGTAACTGTCGCGTTCCCACAAAACCATTCACTCAAAGGCTGTGTCTCCCTTTCTAATGCCAGGCCTGTGCCTAAGAAGGAAAGTGACAGAAGCTGTTTGTAATTACGTCGTCAAACGGCCGAGATTCGATTTCACTGGAAAAAATGTGGTTTGCGAACTGATACTAGTTTATTGAATATTTGAGTCATATGTTTAATGCAGCTTGAGATAATATTACAATCAAAAGCACCTTAGATGATAATTCATTATCTTAACAACCATTTTCCACTGAGTATTTGGATTTCTCAGTATGAAGTGCTTTGAAGTCTTGGTGTTATTCTAAAAGCATAGAAGAAAACTTAGCAATAGCTGTACATCTTAATTTCTCAATATACCGAACAAAAATAAGTTTTTGACGAATAGTGTTTTTTTCTTCTTCAGAATTTACTTGTTGCAACATTTTCAGGTATGTTAACCCTTTCACCGGCCGGGATTCTGGACTCAATAGTAACACAGTCAATGTGTATCCAAAAGGATACACATGCGCTGAATGTGAACCTACTAAGCCATAAATTTACAAGATTAAACATGCGACATTTTAAAATAAAGATACACTGTGGACTGTAGTCCTTCAATATGTTTCTGAAGGCACAAAGTACTAAAACTTCAGAATCAGAAGCTTACACTAGTACCACTTAATTAACCAAATTACAGTACGAAGGTTACATTACATTAGAAGGTGCGACAGTCACCATTTATGAATATGCAATGAGCAAGGCAGAGCATTGTTCCACCCACAGAGACGATGGTATGCAGTAATAGCAACCGGACGCCTAATTTTGGAGGCGAAAGTTGCGGTCTGAAGCGGATTGCATTTCTGCTGGCTTTTCACTTCACAGAACTACATCCATATCTACATATCATGGATTAAAATTCTAATTTCTGTACTGGGGCTATTTGATTAAGAATTATGTGTTAATCAAGATACAAAGAACCGAGTTATATTACAACTTATTACTAATTCTTTAGAACGTAATCTATACTAAAGAAGCATGCCACCATTTGCTTAATAAGTTTGGCTTTTCGCTCATTAATTTTCTCAGAATGCAATAGACCATTTCTAATATATAGAAAGACTGATTCAGAAAATAGATGAAAATGATCCTCAATCTACTAAGAGTTACCAATATAATATCAAAAATTGTATTCTACAAGATCAGGAATTTAGTTATAACGAATATATGTATAAGGCAGTTCCTAATATTAAATTAATCGTAGTTATATTTCAACGAAAGCAATCAACATATCAAAATCGCTGCACTTCTACTTTAAACCACAGCCAAATATAAATATTATAATACGAACATAAGTATGTAATTATCATAAGTTGCACTTGACAAATGGGTAACCCGGTCTGTGACATTTCAATCTAAGGCTAGAGAAAGTGTCGGTCCTTACTGGTAAGGCAGAGATTTCGCAAGCTGACTACTAAACAGGGTTCAGACACTTCAGACAAATATTTGGGTCGAGAATAACTTCATATAATTATTAATGTACCTATAAACAACGTGGAATCCCTTCCACGTTGTATTTAAAATCCATTAAACTAAAGTGATAGATATAGTTCCTATAGCCTGTGGTTCAATTTACTACGGGTATAAATAAATAGATACAGTTTGTGTAGTGTATACCGAGGTAAATGCGTAAATATAAATACTATGTAAGTAGTAGGATATAGACAGAGAGAGCGAATCTATAAGGATTCCTCGTTTAATACGGAACCCTTAAAACACTTAAGTATAAAACATAATAAAAATATGTATCTTGCTAATAAAATGAACAGCTACATATTTTACTCTCATTTCTTCATGTTGACGATGCAGATGACGTTGTATGTAATGTAATTGATGGGTATAGAGGAACTGTATTTTTACTGGTAACAATGAAATTCAAATGAAACGAGGAAGTAAAGTCAGTCTTACGCAGTAGTTATGTAACCATAATAACCATATAATGTAATGACGATAACAAAAAGAATCGCACGTAGACAAAATATCTTTCGAATAGATATGAAATATAAATACGCATGCAATTTTATTGATATTGAAGAAAGAATTGCTAATATGTTTAATACATATTACGTATTAAATAAACACAAAGTGAAATTCACAATTTACTATTGGCATTGCGTGCAGTTTGTTGTATAGGTAGGGAGATTTAGCTATCTGCTGCGAGATCTTTTTATATCTTAATATTTTATTTCTCTCCGTCTGTGTTTTCTGCCTTTCCCCCGATTTTTCCTTTTTCCGCTTCTAGGGTCATGAGTTCTGTTATCATTTGCAATTTAAAATATTTATTTTATGCGTAGCTGACACTTAATTCCTTATACGACCATATGCCACATCTATCAGTCAGCTTTTACATACATACTATCACGTCTTTATCCCTAATGGGGCAGACAGAGCATTTTGGGTCTTGCGGTTCTGTGCAGAGCCCAGGGCCGCAAGACCCAAAAGCCACTCTTAGCGTCATGGTGGGCGAGAAGATGGAAAAGCAATCAATACAGTGATGGGTTGCTAGCCGCATCGCCTGTTAACATGATTTGCATTTTTGCCCATTCCCTCGATCGGCTTTTACGATCTGCGTGGGAAGAAAAGCAGCTGGTACATTCTAAGTTTTTTTATTTCTCCCAGACCAGCATGGGAGTTTTTAAACTCCTGATTTTAACGTCAGACAAACACACTTTCGATAAAACATTTCCAAATAGGCTCGTTTTTCCTTTAGCTATTTGCAGTTTCACTTTCACAAGTTTTCCAATCGCTCAGTCACCGAGATGTTTACTATGTAAATATTACGGCAACGTTTTATGATCGAATATAAAATACGATATCTCGGTTAATTGAGGACTATGGATTTTGATTAGTATTGAGTGAAAGTAACTCGCATTTACACACATTATACACAGAAAACGTAATGAGTAAAATTATTATGTTATTAACCATAACAATTTCTGATAAATATTTTGTGAAATAAGTATTTTTTAATCTAAATGGGATTACTTACTAGGAACGAAAAGTTTTAAGATAATAATATGTATGTAGAAATAGTATGTTACAACATTCCTGGGGCAAGCAAACAAGTACGACCAAGCCTATGCCTTATATGATGCATTCGACAAGATCTAGCTGTAGACGATTACATTCTCTGAACCTATAAGCCTACACTAGAAAGATTTATATAAGCAAAAGCGGTTAAAAGTAATAGAATACTAGTTTGAAACTATTTTTGCTTACACAGTAGCGTTTTAAAATTCAAGTCACATGCACGTTCCGCAAGGACCTATTTTGGGGCCACCATTGTTAACATACAGTGTCGTCCCAAAGATCGTGATTTCGTTATTATCAGTGTTGCTTTAGAAGCGAAGTAAATACAGAACAAACAGCACGCGTCACGCATTCATTGAGACGTAACCAGGTTAGCGTGAGCGGCCGCGCACGATGCATATGCGCCTGCGCATATGCTGTATAAGGAACTTGTGCTTAAGGGGTGTGCATGTCAACTGGTGCTATATTAATTACTGTACATGGAAGTAGATGTTTATCGGCGGAATCGGAAATCTTTGAAAATCATGAGGAAAAACTTCATTTCAATGAATCATACAGCTAACTTTCAAATAGGCTGAAAGGCACTATTGTGGCTAACAGCGTGGTCGATTGTTACTAGAGATATTTCGTAATCAACGTAGCTGTGAATACTCATTGATTTGACAAAAATAACTGGCCAAGTGCGAGTCGGACTGGTACACGACAGGTTCCATGCCATTATCTATAAAAAATGACGTTTGTTGTATGGGAGACCCACTTACATATTTATTTTATTCTGTTTTTAATATTTTTTTGTTATAGCGGCAACAGAAATACATCATCTGTGAAAATTTGAACTGACTAGCAGTGACGGTTCATAAGATACAGTTTGGTGACAGACAGACAGACGGACGAACAGTGGAGTGTTAGTAATAGGGGCCCGTTTTTACCCTTGATAAAAAGGCAAGTATATAAGTTATTAAACAATTTTATTTCTTGTGAGATGAATTTATAAAATTCCGCAATTCTGCTATAATTTACAGCTGTCGCAATAAATATAAAATATCCGATAGATGAAAGTCTTCTAAATATAAAATAGTCAATTTCTCTTTCATAAATCTTAGCATCAGATCTCGGTGAATGAAACGAACGAAACTTCTAAGTTGTCTGCAAATATTTATCTATCGTAATATATTCCTCATACTAGGAAACGTAAACAGACTTTCACCAATTGGTCACTTGAGTTTAGGGTTACCATCTGTTCGGGCTTGTCCGGAAATATTTTTAGACTTCGTCAGGTCGCACGTCATTTTGTTACGACTGGAACTTCGGAGTAATAGATTTTTACGGAAGCCATGTGAGGATGGAGCGTGGATTTTTTTATTATTTTAGTTCTTCATCCGCCCGCTTCATTAACTTTCACTTCTGACTTTGTCCTCCACTGCAAATATCGAGGGCGAGGGTAGGCATTGAAAGAGCCTTTCCTACAACAGAAGTTTGTACTTAATTTTAATAACATCTAATTTTTCAAAACCAAAACCGACTACACCCCAAACAAACATACCAGACTACCTGACAAGTATACCCTTTTAAACAAAAAAAGCATTTTGCTAATCAGTGAACATATATAAAAAAAAAATCGCGACGAATTGATAACCTCCTCCTTTTAGAAGTTAATTAAATAAAAGGACTAATTAATCCAAATTTCACTAACCTTATAGGTCAACCATTAAGTGGGCCTGAAAAGATGACACCACAGAACGTTTTCCAAAGATTTTTTCCGCAACATGGCGAGGCCTCCTAACTTAATTGTTTACCTTTACCTATATGTAAGTGATCTACGATTTTATTGAACTAGTATTGCTATCCATTAAAGGAAATGATGATAAGGAAAATTAGGTAATCAGGTTTTAAATCAGGACTTTAAAAAGGAGCTAACCCTACGAAGTGGCGAGTACCCAGCACGCGCGGTCAAGGAACGGTATTATCGCCGGGCATGCCGACCATTGCCGGTATCACATGTGATGTGATGACTTGTTAACGACAGAAATATGTGGCATGAAGCCTTGATAATACATCAACAGCTTGAGATGACACGGCGAAACACGGGTTTTCCGCAAGTGATTTTCACGGACTAGATCGTGAGTTGATTTGACCCGTTAATAGTTTTACTTTTAATAAAATGTAGGTAGGTAGATATATTATTACAGACATATCACGCCTGTTTCCCACTGAATGTGTAAAGTGAAAAAAGTGAAGAGAAATGATATAAAATTCTTAAGAGTAGATAAAAGTATACGACGCCTAAAAAAATTGATTCGATGCCTAAATGGGAAACGATACAAACAAAACAAGCGGTAAGATGTTTCAGGAAAGTAAACTTTTTTTAAAACGAAGTAAAAATTTACTTGCAAGCAATTTGCGAATCAGCCATTCTATGTCACACCGATATGCCACAGATTACATATAGTAACTTCGCGATGCCCGAAAGAGTCACATTCCTTCACGGTAGGCTGGAGCTTGCAAAACTGCAGATAATATAGTTTTAGACCTCTTACGAAACCGGCCACGGTCTATGCTCGGCTGTTTTATGTATGAATGTGTGGAAGGATGTTAGCAACTCTGATAAAAAGATACTATTGGGCTCATTAACTTTACTACAAAAGGTTGTATTTTTAACTTTCTGTTTTATACTTGCGTTTGTTTCTTTGATCGATAAAATCTGTTTTGAATCCATTGAAGTTACACTTGTCTATCTCTGGATATAGAAAGGTTGGACGGTATTGGACGGAAACCAAAGGAAATACGTACCTAAGTACAAGCAAAATCAAAATTAAGATATAAAAAACCTAAATTTTGGGGTAATGTAAAAACGTGCCCTTGAGCAGCTGTTCCTTGGACGATTTAAATGTTAAGTATTACTTAACCTCATCATTTCAGCCGCATAACGTCCACTGCTGGGCATAGGCCTATCCCAAGGATTTCCAAAATGATCGATCTAAAGCAGCATCACTATCACTTCACCTGTCGGCTAAAAATGTATAATGAACGCAATGTTCCCACTGACAGCCTCTATGTGAGGACTAGAATGTCGCGTAGTCGGCGTGTTTGACAAAATATGGAATACAATTAAAAAACCCAATGGCACTCATAGAGACAAGGCAAGAGTAACGGTCCAAGTCTTCACCTTCCACCATCTTCACGTAAACCTTGATGGGTACTTACCTGTTGGTGTTGAAACATTTGGACCATGGGGCCCTGGCGCGAGGAGACTTTTTAAGAAGATCTCCCTGCGACTGATAGCCACTGCAGGTGACAAGAGGGCTGGCTGCTTTTTCGCTTAACGGATCAGCATTGCTATCCAGCGAGGAAACGCAGCCAGCGTTCTTGCAACCATGCCGCATGGACAAGATGAGATTTTTTTTATTTAGCATAATTTAGTATAAGTTTATTTTATAGCTTAGTTTAATTTAATTTAATTTAGTTTAGTTTTTTTGTTGTTATTTCTTTTTTCTCAATAAAATATTTCTAGACAGCTAAGGGGGATAATCTTATTATTACAAAAACCTTTACTTCAGGTGTTAACGCCCATGGTCAATGAGATCAAAAACTGATTAAGTGATGTTTACATTATCAAGAGCGAACACGCGACGACCACAATCGCATTAAAATTGATGAGCATTTAACACTTTCAAAACAGTATCGGATACATTGCCTCGAACGACCACACCCTGGGCGGTTTTCATCATATTATTGTAGCGTGCAAACTTAAACTATGCGAGACATTTTACCAGATACCAGGGTTTTTAACGAGCTATAAAAAAGGAGGAGGTTTATCAATTCGAATTCATGCATACTTATGTATGTTCTACGTCGTAAGAAGACTCCCTTAACTAATTTGGAAATTGCGTTTGAAAGGGCATATCAGTGAGGTGGTCGGTTTTTCAGTTTGAAAAATTATTAAAATTACTAACACTCAAGGATTCACCATGGGAGATTCCGGGAGAAATTGAGGATTGTTTTGAAAAATATTATATATTTCCACGACGTTCCCATACATATTAATATAAATACTTTATAAAACTTATGAATAAGCAAGCTTATAATTTAGTTTTAGATATTATATTAGTAGGTGCAATAATACTATTTTAGTAAACCATCCAATAATATACTACTTTTATACCTACGTATGTTTGTTTGTTCATTTTAATTTTATTTATATGTGGATTAGTTATTTTTAATTTACTAATTACAGGCATTTTTATGTATTTCTTGTGCAACTTGCGATAAATAAAGGCATAGTATTGATCAATGAATTCATATTTTCTACAATATTTAAGTAAAAAACTAATTTCCCGTACAAATGCCCGTGCGGCTGAACATTTTCGAATGAAATGTAAAAATTTTGTTTTTATTTTGTACTGTAGTTTTAATTTTATTATACCATAGTGATCTAGTATAGTTCGTGTTTCGATTAATTAAGGGTATGTCCCTTCCACGTTGTAAAATACAAAGCTATATTTACATTCTTAATTCTTCTTCTTTTTGAGTATGAATTCCAATCAAAGAATACCCACCCATATGAAGTTTTTCAAGATTTTTTTATTGGAAAACTGAATTACGAAAGCGAAAATCCCCGACATGCGACATAAAACTAAGCTCATAATTAACGGATTATATGTCATTAGTTCGTGCGATATGCTCGCATGAACAAACAAACAACCACATCACCAGTATGACATCATGTCTCTGCATTGCCACATAGTATTTACGTCTTAGCTTCAGTTAATAATTTATAAGAGTTTTTATAGTCATATCTCAGTCACGATAACGTTTAAATGAAGATTTAAAATAAAGAAGGCAGCTATAGCACAGAATAAATCCTAGACTATAGTAGGTCCTACAATGCTATTCATTTGATATTTTTATATTGAGGTTTCGAAGCAACATCGCACAATAATACGAAATTCCTGTTGCTTCAAAAGGACTTAGAGACTTTGTACTTATTATGGGTATATACTTAAATAACCATGTATATTATTTAACTTCTATACTTTTATAATTTAGGCGTATAATAAATTTAAAATGAGTATACATAGGTATGTAAGTATAAAGTCCGGCTTTTGTATTTTTGAGCCTGACAATCAGACAACGACTATATCATCAGCGTAAGTAATATAGTATAAATAATAATATTAGGTCTAACAAAATATATTGGAACTAGAACTAGGTATATTAAGGGTGAATTCAGTCCATAATACTAAACAATTTTCCCAAGAAACGCGTATCTAATTCTAAACATCAAAGGTAATTGTTGGCCTCCCATACAAGTTGAGTTGCCGATCAGCTGATCCGAGTTTTTAAGGAACACCAAAAATTATTTTTTATATTTCGACATATGTTCCTTTTCCCGGGGAAAATTGTTCACTATCACGAATTGAATTCACCCTTAAAAATAGTTTCGGTATATTTTGTTAGACCTTTTATGTACTTACTTACCTAAAGTTTCTATTTACCCACTTTGAGTCATAGTTAAGGTTAGCTGACACCAATATTCTAATACAATTGTTGATGTTTACGGATAAACACATACAAACAATGAGCGATTAATGTTAACTATTGTCATCTTGAGTCGTGTTGGCGTAGTGGTGTTACAGACAGTCCTGAGGTATAATTATCATTAATTTAACCAAACAAGGACGCGTAGCATATTATGTGCTATAGAATAATTTCTACTCTATGTTATTACAGGCATCTCAATAGGCTGTTTTATCACCTCCATCTACATCACTGAAAAATACTAGAAGTATTAATGATGATGATTATGATTAATAATTGCAATGTTCTCTGCGCTCTATTGCAAGGTGTGAATTTACTTTTTTTTTGCTGCTTTGTAGTAGATACTGAAATATTTCTCTGAGATGCGTAAAAACTAAACCAATGCTACCAACGCGAAACTAAACCAATGCTACACATGGCCTTTGGGTTTTATGGCGCTGGGTCCTATCTGCCCCGTTAGGAATAAACACGTGATAGTTTGTCACACATTTCGGCAACAAATAACCACATAGTAAGTAAGCGCTTGTAAAATATTATACGGTACAAAGCAAGATAGACTCTACTTAGGCATGCCTACCCATCGTCATATAATCATTATTATGGCATATATGATGGCGCTTTAAGGTAAAAATTAAAACATAAAAATCTTTTACAACTATTACCTATTTAAATAAAGTAGTGCTCTAATTAGTTAAATAACACTTATATGAAATGCAATTTATTTTTTAAAAGTATATTAAACACTTTCTTTGTCATCTTTTTGGCTAGTCGTGTGTACTGCCATCTCTGAGAGGCTGCTCCGCAACTCCAGTTTTGCGTGCTTACGGCCTCTCTAATCGTTTCTATGGCGTTGGGTATCTGTTACGTTAGTAATTATATTATCTTTGACTTAGGCAATTACCAGGTGCAATGGCAATGAGTCAAAAGTGAGGAATTTGAAACTACATTCCTCAAAACAACGGTCTTCGGATAACTTTACTGTCAACATTTTTGTTACAATGAGTCAAATACGTTTGCTATTAAATGTGTCTAGAAAAAGTAATAGACAATTTTTTCTTTAAAAAATTAACTATTCTAAGGCGTTTGCCCTACATAAATTAATTTCAAAACTTTGAGAAAGTTTAAAGATTACGATGGTGATAGTAGCATTAATATTTATTAGTTTACTTGTTTTTAGGAAATCGGGATTGGATAAGTATCATTGAAAAAACAACTCCTATTCTGTGTTTTCTCCAGTTTAAGTAGTTTGTTTTTCGATAAAATACTTCTTTTTAATTAATGTTCTTCCAATTTTTTTTGCGTCTATAGCTTGATTATTATAAAGTCTGGTATACGTATTTTTTCTTTTCTCTCAGTAGCAAATAATGACGAAGATATATACAGCGCATTTAAATTTAGCGTGACGTTACGATTGGCTACGATTTTTAACCAACGAAGTCAACGAAGTCCATCATCCATCACCCGCGCTCCGAAACTTCGGAGCGCTTTATCTTCGTTTATTTTGACTACTTTTCAAAACGAAAAAATATGGGTCCTTTATTTTTGGATCTAGTTGACGGACTGAAAAAAGGCATATTTTTGACACGGTCCACACATTGGTAGTAATAAGGAAACGTGCTTATGTATTCAAAATAGTCATGTTTACTGAGTAAAGAATTATTTATTGGTCCTTCGATTTATCACAGGTTTCTGCTAATTTGAAACTCAACTAGTCATACCATACTGTATTTAAATACGATTGCGCATGAGTCCTACTCATAAATATAATATCATGCGTGTTTACAAAAACAATGTCTCATCATCATACATCACAGGAAGGAATATTCCGTGCCACTAATTAATATATATGGTCTTTAATAATTATATGGTATTTATTGCACTAAATAAATAAAATATAGGACACAACAATTAATTTAACTAAAAAATAAATAAATAATTAAATTATTCTATCTTATTTATTTTAATATAAACATCAATTCCATCTTCTCATTAACTGCTTACTAAGTTTAATATTTAAGTTTTTAGTTAGCATACAATTTTAGCCGACTTAAAAAAAGGAGGAGGAGGTTATGAATTCGTCGCGATCTATTTTTTATATATGTTCACCGATTATTCGAAGATTTGTTTGTTTTTAATGCTTTATTGTACACAAGAAAGAACACAGATACAAATCAGAAAAGTAAACATACAACGGCGGACTTATCCCGTATAGGGATCTCTTCCAGTCAACCGGCCAGTTGAGAGGAATGTTTACTTATTACGAAGACCTGGACCGATTTGGAAAATTCTTTCTCGTTTAATGAGTGTATACTTGTCAAGTGGTCCCAATTTTTTTAATCAAAATCGTTTGTGTCGTTTGGGGTAATCTCAGTTTTAATTTAAAAAAATTATAGTTATGGTATAAGTAATTTCCTATTCATATGTATGCGTAATGTAAGCACCGATATCATATGTTAAATGTATATTTTAGTAGTGCATTAACTAACTTTGTTCTCAAGATGCTTTTAAGATATCTTCTTTCATTAATGATGAATAATGATAGGCAAGGCAAGATTAGAAAAGAAAATTCCAAAAAGGATTTATATATATATATATACTTACTTATTTCACACGAAGTATTTATAAGGAAACCAAATAGAAAAGGGAACCTTAAGACGTAATTGACGACTGGTATGTTATACCTCATATGTTTTAAAATCAAACAAAATTGCAAATTCTTTTAAACAAACGCTCACTATCATATGACATAAATACATTTAAAGCTTTAAAGTAAAAGTGTTTCCAATTGAATGCCAAGAATTAGGCAACCCTTAGCCACAAGCGTGTTAATGGCCGTGCAACATGCAACCGAACAATTTAACGTTTAACGTTGTGCGAAACTAACACGTTGAATAACGTTGATATAGAGATCTTGAGATCAAGGCTGTGGTAAGGACAAGGTTTCTTGTAAAGAAATAACTAAAACGAAGACAAATCTATACATATTATAAAACATTGAATATATTTCATAAAAAGTATAATTGATTTTGGAAAATGGAACACCTGATGCAAAACCATAATGGTCCAGCTAAACTATACTTAAGAAATATAAAAATAACGCCTCAGCAAAAGTTGTTCAGCCTGATGAGCATTTTCCGGAGTCATAAAGTCCACGCGAACTAAGTCGCGGGCTTCGGCTAGTATAGACTATATTGAAATTATGGCAATAAGCGCATGCGCCGAAATTCTGCAATACTACACAAAAATTCTGTCATCTGTTGAAACAGTCAGTGTTTTGTAAGCAGAAAGACAGGTCTGAGATTCTTTTTCTTATCGTCGTATATTGCGTAAAACCTCAAAAGCCTATAAATTGTTTCAAAAGCCAAGGCTAGAAGTTATGCACACGCATGAATTTTGTCGGAAGATTATTGACAGAGCAAGCGAAGCGTCTGAGTATCAAGATTGGCTAAAACTGCATTTGTCCGGCTGTCCGGTTCTCACTCTGTCAGGCTGTTTTCGCCTACAGGTCGCATTTTAATGTGCCTAACTGAGGCCTAACGAAATGTAGAATCATTTATCAAGTACTATTTAAGTATATTTAATCTTCCGCCCATAGTTAATTTAAAATTATTTCTAAACGTTTATTCAAGGTATCCCGTGACCAAAGGGCTGGTAACTATCTGGCTCAAAGAATCAGAATTGCCATACAACGTGGCAATGCTGCCAGCCTTTTGCCACGTTGCCGAGGGGTAATATTATACTGGGACTACATAATATTGGTTTTTTTATTTTTAATTTAATTTTTAATAAGTTTGTATAGTTTGAATTTAAGTTAAAAATTATTTATTTTTTTCCCAATAAAAAAAATAGATGCTCATTGCAATAGTTTACGTCTTTATGTTAGATATCGTATTATGCGGTCGCTTTTCTGCTGGTCTTTTTTTATCCCCGACAAAAACGGGTGTTATAAGTTTGACGTGTCTATATGTGGCATCGTAGTGCCTAAACGAATGTGTCCATTTTGATACGGTTTTTTATTGAAAGCTAAATCGATCAAGATGGTTTTTTGACATGTTGATGGAAATCGGTTCAGCGGTTCAAAAGCTATTGGGGGTGAACGCCTAAAAGTCGGGGGTATTTTGAATTTGCTTCGCAAATAAACTTGTTTATTTACTAAAGTCATATTCCAATCAACCAATAAAAATTCCACAAAAACTGTCATTTTCTACACGCATTTGCTCTTTTTTTTGTTATATTTGCACGCATTACTTTCTCGCCAAGTAAAGTTTTGCAGTGACGGACGCCGGCGCAGGTGAAATCTCGTGCCACATACGAGTGCAACCGGTCTGGCTGCCTCTAATGAAACCGGGGAGGAGCCGATCTCATGACTCGGTATAATATCGAAAGAAACTCTTCCGTGCTAAGTCTTAAACAAACTTAGAATGTACTAGCTTCTTCTCTTCCCGCGCAGATGGTAGAAACCGCACGAACGAAAACCGGACGGATGGAGTATTTTCCATTTCTTCCAATCTTACGCCAAACGCTTGATTTCCCTATGCAGATTGCAAATTCTCTTATTCGACCAAGTTACTTTCCTAATCATCATCAACATCATCAGTTCTTTTCATCTCCACTGCAGGAGCACGACCCTCTCTGTATTACCAGAGCCATACTTGGCCAGAGCAGCCAGAGGACAAGTTACTTTTCTATGTCCAGATAATTTTAAGTAATTTCGTATTCTACCGATTTTCAAGTTTGAAAAGACAAACACAAAACAATACCTTTCTACTGACAATCAAAATTTGCATCGTCACCCACGTCTCTAAAGGTATTGTCTCAGTAATCACTGAATTGCAAGGCCATTCATTACTGGCACGCAATGTGACATCATTCACAATGTGTTAATCGTACCATAAATATTTTGATGTTTATAAGGAAAACAATGTCGCACGGAACTACTCTTGAAGGTTCAGAAAATGATGTCAGGACGGGAGGAAATAATATTATCCTACAACTCCTACTAATGTTACAAAAGCGAAAGTGATTTTGTATATTTGTTTGTTACCACTTCATGCTTCAACAACTGAACCTATTTCGATGAAATTGAATACGGATATAGTCAGATACCAAGGGAAGGACATAGGATAATTTCATCCCGAAATTCCCACGGGCACATCTAGTTGCCGATAAAAGTGTCTTGTCTTGTAAAATAGGCTTGCGAGACTATTATAGTTACATAGGTTATAGGTAATTTTAATATTGAACCTTATAGGTAACTAAATTCTTATATGTACTTCTTCCTTATACCTCTAAAGTCAGCACAGCAAATAGTTTCTACTTTGTTTGCTTTATCTTTTGTCATTTCAACTGTTAATCTGTTCTAACCATACTGTTATACACATTCCAACCGCATTTTATTAGTTTTATTCTTGAATATTTAGTTTTTTTCCCTGCTATTATAAATGACTATTTATAATGTTGTATACGAGATGTAGCAACAATGCATATTATGCACTTTTGTAAAGCTAATAACAGACCGAACGGACCGATATGGATCAGCATAGTTTTCCCAAAGAACGTCAGCGTTGCTTTAGCTTTATCAGAACGTGTCATTATTACGACTCAATTACATATACTCTCTCTAATTAATTACACTACTCCAATAAACAAACATTTCCATGCAAATATCAACAATACGCAGTCCAGTCTAATAAGAAATAATTTAACGGTAATATAGACAAGAATTCGAGGACAAATTATGAGTTGGTAAAATTTTGAGAAGAGTATAGATACCTACGTTTACATCTAATTAAAATTTTAAATTCTTCACTACAGTACAGCTGGGTGTTACCCTTAAAGCAGTACGCAAAACGGACGTTACTGCGTATCTGCGTTTCAGTGTCAAGCAATATTTAGCGGTAAAGTATAACGATAAAGTCAATTTTGGTTTGACATAGAAATAGGACACTGAATAAATTTCTTTTTAATATTTTGCATGTGGCATAAGATATCTACGTGCCTTAGTTTTAGTTCCAGTCGTCAAGGCCTAGTCTTTAATTTTCCCTATGAGGGATGTGCCAAGAGTGTCTGTGCCGGCCATTTATCTTCTCCATCAATATAATAAAGAACAAATCTAATCGATGCTCTGATTTCCATCTCAAATATAATCTCCAGGTCAAGATCACGACTCTCTTATAACGCATCTGGCCCAATTCGGACATCAAAAAATTAGCGAAATTACATGGTTTTTTAGCGTGGAGGTCACGGCCGCTGGCTTCCGAGCGGTAGTCGGCGACCTTTGGTTCCGTAGCCATTGTCGATTGGCCACAATACCAATCGATGGCATTGGACATGGGTAGGCTTTGTTGGGAATTGCTCCTATCCAAATATTTTTTTTTTATTTATTTAATCTTTATTGTTCATCAAATACAAATTGTACAGAACAATAGGCGAACTTAACGCTAGAAGCGTTGTCTACCAGTCAACCTTTGGGTTATGCAGATAGTCAAAATGTGGGTAAGCTTTGCAAGATAAAAATAGTACATAAAAATAAAAAAAGTAAACGATACATATAATTATATATATTTTTCATATACATATACATATATACACACATGCATATTTAAATAATATATAAATACATACATAAATATATTACCTATACACATACACATATATAAATAAATAATTAAATAAGTGCAGCAATTTTTAAATCTACTGTTATAGATCGGCCAAGAAGTGTTTAAACACCCGTGTCTTAAAGCTAGCGCGACTAGGAGCGGTTCGAATGGTCTCAGGAATATTGTACGTTGATCGGATAAGAGACACCTTTTTATTCAGCCCTTTTGCTGAGTATTTTAACGCGAGCCAACTTACTGGGGTTTTATCAAATAAGTATTGAAAAAGGGTATAAACATCTACCGGCGTACTGTGATGTGGCTGGTGGATTATAGCATATTCACCATCATCAGGTCTTTTTAGTCTCCACTGCAGGAGCACGACCCTCTCGAAACTACTAGAGCTGTATTTGGTCAGAGCAGCCAGAGGATTTGGACTACACTCTCCACGCTGGCCAGACGGGTTGGATAGGTCTCATGATGTTTATAAGCTTTGTTTAGCTTGTATTTGCTAAGTCGCCTTCTACTACATCCACGGAAAGATCAGGAGTAAGTAGCATATTATTTATTACCTATTCGAAGAAGGTCGTTATACACCTTGGTGCTGGACAGTAGATATTAGTACATCTCTGTTGGTCCTTAAATGACCTTCTATAAATTACTGCTTCTGTGGTCATGTGGTCAAGCCAGCGTTCGCCTAGTAATCTGTAGGTCATGGGTTCGAATCCCACTGGGAAGCATACTTTGTGAAAAGTTGTTTCCAGTTTGGGTGGGATATTGCAGGGGCTTGAATTACCTGATTATCTAAAAAGAAAGATGATCTGTGCGTCCCGAACAACACCTAGCGTTTGTTTGGTCTACCCTTTTCGTTGCGGAGGTCAGACGGCAATCGCTTTGTGTAAAAACCAGTAACCTCGTCAAATCACCTAGGTTAGGTAGCAGACCCCGGGCTCTGGAGCGTTTAGGGGCTTCCTGAATTTTCTGGGTTCCAGTGCTGCCCACATTTCAAATAATTTATTGGAAAGGAAACGGAGATGTCATATAAAACTTTGTCTTGACCAAGCCCTAGATAAGCCTTCAATCTGTCCTACTAACTACTGTTTACAGTGTAAAGTAAGAACTTTCTACAGCACTGGACCCCGAAAAATGTAGTTGGCCCCGTAACACTGAGTATATGCAACCGGGAATACGCTTCCACTCCGATGCTGATGATGACGGCCGTTTATAGAATAACACTTTATTTTCACAACAGTCAATGTGTTGACTGTCGTGAAAATTAAGTGTTATTCTATAAACGGCCATCACACGGTTGAATTAACACCACTGATTAATAGGTATTGTTTTTGCTGCATACACGAATCAAACTACTACTGGATGCTAAGCAGGGAATCCGCTGCAAATCGTCTTTCCGCGAATCAATAAACATTCCTGCCACCTGCTGTTAGCATTTTGCATAGAAAGTCAAACTTTTGCAATACAAAGCAGCGATTAAACCATTTGCAATCAGCTAATGAACTACTGTTACTAAATGGTAATGCTTTAAAAAAATTAATTACGTAAGTATTTCTTACAACTACATTTTTTTTAATTATAAAAATATGCGCTTGTTTCAATTCTATTTTTAAATACGACGTCTTTATACCATTTTAGAGTTAGTTAATGAACACATTGTATTTAATAGTCAATATATGTTTATTGTTGCAATTTAACTCACTGATTTGATGAATTGAATAAAATTTCAATAAAAACTTAGTTTTCACGGACCAAAATAATCAGGTAAAATTTACTTCTATTTCAGTGTCGAAGTGTTATGGTAAAAGTGGTCCTGGTCATTTGATATTAACGAGTACATTATCAATTTATCATTGATGTTTTTAACCCCTGACAAATAAAGAGGGGTGTTATAAGTTTGACGTGTTTGGTCGAGATGGTTCTTAACTATTTTTGATGGAAATCCTTTCTGCGGTTTAAAAGTTATGGTGGTAAATGCTTAAGAATCAGGGTATTTTAATTTTTCTAGCAAATAAACTTGTTACTTCTGTTTTTAGATTTACATTGAGTTTAATTTAAGTAATTATTCTTTACTTTAATAGAAATATATTTAAAAGTTGTTTGAAAGCTGAAAGACAATTATTACGTTACAATAAAAAAAATGTTGTTTTAAAACTAAAAGAAAATTATCACGTTATCTGTTATCTATGCGGTCTATTCCCCGAAGTTGGGCCTTTGCCCTGTGCGTGAGAGGTAGGGCTCCGTACGGACGTGTCTCGGATGATAACAACAAATGTGACAAGCAGCGCTATTGTTCCACGGTGATAGGCCACGGTTTTATCGTGCTAGTGCCAGATAGGCTAGAACAGATAGATCAGTTCAACAATGCTAGAATTTGTATGAAATTCCTGCTTGCATCTAATTGAAATTCTCTTCTTTGTGTTTTGTGGAGAAAATGTCCCTTCCCTATTACTTTATCTAGCTTTACAATGATTTTTAAGCGTCTTCCAAAAAAGGATATTTTTATGTATGTTTTCCGATTATTCGAAGACGCCTGGACCGATTTGGAATATCAATATTGGTCATGTAGTTTAGGAGTGAAGACGGTATTTAGAAAATTTGTTCCCGGTTTTTTTCACTCTTCGAGATTTTTGGGCAAAAATATCGAAAAGTAGCTGTCCTCCCGAATGCAATCGAAAACTGTAATATAAATGACATTGAACTTATACGCCAGAATATTTAACAATAAAATTTTAATTAATTTTGCTAATTTATTATAATGTGTTTTTATAAATATTGCTAACATTATTAAATACACATAGCTTATTAGATTTCATTCATTAAATTTATTTATTAATTAAATCTATTTATTTATTTAATTAAAGTCAAAGTAAAAATATAACAAAATCCTATCTATGCAGTAAGTGGCATATACATAAAAAACTAGATCTGTGGCGACATACATCTACAAAGTAAATTCAGCAAAAATTAGTTCTGTTTGGCAGCTGGAATGTCACCCTGATTTCTAATAGAAAACAATCCAAAAATCGAATAGGAAAACAATTAGTGAAATTAATTGTTCACCCACGATCGTCCTAGACCTTCACAATTGGCACTGTGCCCAAAATGGCTATCGCAGATGGTACTGTCCGTACATGGGCAGGTGCAAGTAGACTCTGAATGTATATGTGTTGGTTAGACGTGATGACTTTCCAGGAACCTTGAGCTTGAAGGGCTCGGAAAACGGAACCTTATATGACTCGGAAAAATGGACAAAAAATATTTTAAACCATCTTCCAAAAAAGGAGGGGTTATCAATGCGTCGCGATTTTTTTTTCGTGTATGTTCACAGATTATTCGACGACCGATTTAGAAATTTCTTTCTTTTTTTGTTGAAAGAGTATATTTGTTAGGTGGTGTCATAGAATTTTTATCAAAATCGGTTGTGTAGCTAGGGGTGAAGTCGGTTTATAGTTTTGAAAAATGATTAAATTTTATTGTTCTGTTGCGTTTTTAAAGTTTTTATTTTATTTTAATTAATATAAATAGCCATATTTTGTTAATTTGTTAATCTTGTGATTCGAAAAAATCATTTTTTCACTGCTCACAATTACATAAATATTTTACGAAGAGGTTGAATTACACATTGATAAATTATGTACACCTACAGTTTTCTAATTTTAATATGCTTTTGACGTCACAAACCAATTGCTCATTGAAATTTCACTTCAAAATTAAGGCGTGCCTCGCGATATGATTTATTCATAGCATACATTTGGGTGCAGGTTTCAAACAAAAATAAAAACTGTACAGAATTTACACTTACGATCTGTGAAAACCACAATGTATATACTTACGATATTATGAAAGAACAATGTTTCTATCCTTATAAACCTATTTAGTTACAATACGTTTTGTCTTGTTCTTTTATTGTCATGTTATGAGTATGTGTATGAGAGGCGATTTAACGCATAATCGAGTGTCTGTTGCGTGGGGTGTTAATCATGGCGATAATTGTATGATCAGAGATTAATTATTGTTGTTTATATTGAACATCGGTCACTTTACCTATTTAGTTACAATACGTTTTGTCTTGTTCTTTTATTGTCAAATATTGAATGCGGAAAAGAAACAAAATATGTTTTAACTAAAATAGGTTAAGCAAACCTTTGTTAATTTTTATAAACATGAGCTATGGCCATTATGGCCATGCTAAAAAATTTATATAATGGTTTATTACACTAGAATGTGCAAAACAACCATTCAATGAGATAAATAGTGGACTTTAGCAGTAGGTATTGTAAAAAGCTTCCACCTATCTATCTTTTCTAGGAACCTACCGTAGACAAAAAATTACGTATTCCCAAACATATACATAGGCCTCCCACAAGAGTTTCTAAAATTACCGATCGGAAGCGGCCTGCATTCAGCGCCTTCCTGCAACCTTGGGGGAAGTCTATGTCCAGCAGTGGACTTCCTGTGGCTGATATGATGATGATGAAACAAATACAGAAACCGAAGTTGACACATGCATGAGTACTCTTCTAACCTCTCTATATTTTCCATACAAAGTCTGAGAGTGAAATCAATCATAATCACTACAACACATTGACCCCTTAAGCTGGCCCAGTGACTACAACTTTAGTTAGTCGACTAAAGAATGGCGGACACAACACCGGCTTTCTTTGTACCGAATTCTGGACCGGTTTTTTACATCTAAATGCTGAGTGTACAAAAAACGTATGACAAGTGATTTAGCAAAATAAGCGCATTTATAAGACTGTATTTTATATTATTCATAGACATGACAGAACTGTGTGACGTGATTTAAATCTAGGTATTCAAGTATGAATATATAAATGATTTATCTGGAACTAGAGTGTCAACTGAATTCAATTTAGAAATCTCTATATTTTTTAATGCACCCAATCAAAAAATTAATTAATTCGATGAGATGTGGTCTTGATCCTAAGTTATATGTTCTATGTTCTATATATCTATGTACTATTAATCAACTATAGTTTGATTTGTAAGGGCTGACTGCTTTGTTACTAAAATTAACCCGGTTAAAAAATATATGTTTAAAATTGTGCATAGTATACAGACGAAACCCGTTAAGTATTTATAATGTTCTTCATCTTAATTAGTTTTCACTGAATTACTTATTAACTGCTTATTGAGAGAACGTTTCGTGATCTACAACAGCCTAATAAAGTAGGTATGTAATAATAACATACTTTTTAGCGCACTAAGTGGTGGTTATGGCGCTAATGGCGTGCGTCGATGAAACTGAGCCGTTTCTCGTGGCGGAAGGCAGTTTCCAATGGTGATGGATTTCCATTGTGCTTTCTTCGGCATTGTCAACGCTGTAATTACTGGGAAAGCTGACTTTTATGCTGAGTTGACGAGGGCTAAGACAAACAAGTATAAATTAAAAATCATTTTGAAAAAAACTGAATTCCGATTGTTTGTTATTATTAGTTCCATCAGAGCTCACAAATCTAACGAAATAAACTGAAACTATTTTAAGAGTAGGGTTACTGCATGCTACTGAGAAACTTTCCGTAAGGAACATATATTGAAATGTGAAGAACATTTTTTTTTTGCTTTCCATGGAAACTATGAATCAGCCAGCTGATCGGTCGACTTGTTGGAAGGAACAAAATAATTTTCATATTCCGATATACTACACGTATGTTTCTTCGAAAAGATATTCAGTATCATGTTAAGATATCTAGTATCATGGATTGAATTCAGCCTTAAAATATTTATAGTAGATGCTGTAATAGTTCATTTAAAAGGTAATCGCCACCTATCAACCAGCTCAGTATCACGGTACCTTGGGTAACTTGATATAGGTAACTAAATTCTGACTCAATAATTTAATAATTTAATTGACCTATAAAGTATCTCCATATCCTAAGTATTTCATAAAAGTTATATGCCAATGCAAAATCTCAATTAAGCGCGATGAGATGTAACACAAAGATAACCTTTTAAATAATTACTTTCGACTTCACATAGTAAAATTTATATTTAGACATCAGAACAAAAATTATGAGGAAGTTTTTTATTCTAAGATAGTAACAACCTAATTAAAAATTATTTTTAAGCCTTATTTTGTTTTGTATTTTGTTTTTACATCGGTAAATCGGCAAGTGTCTATTTGAGTTCATATAAATATTTTATATTTTATTATCTACCTAAGTTATAAATATAAACATAAAAATATGTAAATATTTTTATTACTTACTGTAAACGCAATTGGCAAAGAATAAATAAATAATCATAAAATATAAATTATTACGACTGCGTTTATAAAATATAATACAATAAATTTATAGCAAAATTATTTGCAGCCCGGCTGGACTATGATGTACATTGCCTGTTATATAATCAAGAATTTAAGATACATGGATATAATGCAAGCAATGTACATGAAGTCAGGCGCGGAATTCGAGTCAGTGGCAATCTCGATTAGTATGTATGATTATTAGTGATGCTACAGTAACTTCATCATAATAATCAACCAAAACAAACAGTTACCTGTCGGAATGAAGTACCGTACTGACCACTTCTTTCTAAATTGGACCATATAATTTGTCTAATTGGATTGATTATCCCGTGGCACAGTTTTATGCGTCGCTCCAATAGCTAGCAACAATCAGAAGTGGGATTAATTAGAGTGCGCAGGAGTGCGCACAGTATGTGTATGAGAGGAGATTTAACGCATAATCGAGTGTCTGTTGCGTGGGGTGTTAATCAGGGCGATAATTGTATGATCGGAAATTAATTATTGTTGTTTATATTGAACATCGGGCTCTTTACTCGAACGTTCTGTTACATACTTAATCTATGACAAAATATTGCTGATCTGCAGTATTGCCAAATTTGTAAGAAACGTCAGCAATATACTGCTATAAAAGACAACAGATCCCAAAATCAGTCAGTCGTCATTCTGCTCAATTTAGTAACGTAAAATCATAGATTTCTTGTAGGTCTATGCGTAAAATAGTGATAATGTGAAAATATTAATAAACAGAAGTTCTTGCCAATAAACTTTGTTTTTTTTTTAATATATTTACCAAATAGCTCGATCTAACATTCCATCTATTACTAGTACCTAATTTCACATTTCTTAATAAAAAGTAT
Organism: Acrobasis consociella; assembly: GCA_963555685.1. Lineage (NCBI taxonomy): Eukaryota > Metazoa > Arthropoda > Insecta > Lepidoptera > Pyralidae > Acrobasis > Acrobasis consociella. The sequence goes on from OY743115.1 coordinate 5,375,174, forward strand.
AGACCGAATTTTTTTTTGCACTTTCTTCTAAAATTTACTCGTTTCCGCACCAATACGCCAACCAGAATTTTATGTCATTAAATAATAACTTATAAAGTTATTAAATTAAAATAATATGTTCGTATATACGAGTAATTATCATGTCAACTTATATTTATGAGTTAAAATCTTATTTACACATTAATTGCATCAAAAATGCTTTCAATACGTAAAAAAGAAAAAGCAATACCTTTGTTGAGCAGTCGGTAAAAAACCACTAGCGTAAGAATAAAACGTTACCACACACTAAAGAGAACTTTGTTTAGTTATGTGATAAAAACCACACATTTCCGTAAAAAAGAACTAAGGCTGAGTTCACAAGTTTTCAATTTCAAAATCAAAATCGTAGGTGCTATTTTTCAAACGCGGAGTCACTAAACGAACTATTAGTTGTTTGGAAAAACCATTCGTTTAGGTGACTCCGTGTTTCAAAAATAGCACTTCTGAACTCGTATTTGTCAGAAATACTCAGTAACCGCCGAGTGATTTCCGGCAGAGTAAAATAGGACCAATCCAAGTAGTCTCGTGAATGCCGTAGAAGGCGACTTAAAAAATACATGCTAAACAAAGCTTACCTATAAAAATCAATGAGATCTCTCCAGCCCGTCTGGCCAGCGAGGAGAGTGTAGGCCAACTCCTCTGGCTATTCTGGCCAAGTATGGCTTTGGTAGTATAGAGAGGGTCGTGCTCATGCAGTGGGTTACAGCATAGTTACAAGACCTTGATAAATGTCATTAATTCATCATATCAGCCACAGGAAGTCCACTGCTGGACATAGGCCTCCCCCAAGGATTTCCAAAACGACCGATCGGAAGCGGTGTGCATCCAGCGCCTTCCTGCAACATTGCGCAGGTCGTCTGACTATCTAGCAGGTGGGTGTCCTACACTGCGCTTGCCGGTACGTGGCCGCCATTCGAGAACCTTTCTGCCCCAACGGCCATCGGTTCTTCGCGCTATGTGCCCCGCCCACTACCACTTTAATGAGCTAATCCGCTTGGCGATGTCATTAATTGACAGAGGCTTATTCCTAGTAGTGGAAGTTTGAAGTCTGCGTATGTTTACATCTTCACTGTTGGAAAATCAACCTACATACGTGGGCAATAAGGTCGAATCTCACCTGTGGGTGGGCGTTCCTTCGGGTAGCAGATCCTGAAGAGGCCGCGCGTCCTCGTGTAGAAGTAGTACTTGTTGTTCAAGTTCTCCAGGACCTGCGAGTTCCCGGCCGTGCTCTTGGCTGCGTATTCCTGGAACAATATAACATATAGTTATTGAGGAGGATACATACTACCTTCGTTTTCTCATGCTGGTCTGGGAGAAATAAAAAAAACTTAGAATGTACCAGCTGCTTCTCTTCCCACGCAGATCGTAAAAGCCGATCGAGGGAATGGGCAAAAATGCAAATCATGTTAACAGGCGATGCGGCTAGCAACCCATCACTGTATTGATTGCTTTTCCATCTTCTCGCCCACCATGACGCTAAAAGTGGCTTTTGGGTCTTGCGGCCCTGGGCTCTGCATAGAACCGCAAGACCCAAAATGCTCTGTCTGCCCCATTAGGGATAAAGACGTGATAGTATGTATGTATGTATGTTCGTTTTCACTCGCGGGGCACAAGACCATAAGCTTAAAGGTCATTTTGATTGCTATGCATCGTACTGGTAGTATTACTAAGCTTCACATTTCATATTTTATCGCAAAAAAATTTGAGAGACCTCTCCAACCTGTCTAGCCAGCGTGGAGAGTGTAGGCCAAATACTCTGGCTGCTCTGGCCAAGTATAGCTATTGTAGTGCAGAGAGGGTCGTGCTCCTGCAGTGAGACAAAAGGATGACGATGACGATGAGTAAAAATTTTTTACTAATGTCACCTCATTTTCATGTTTCCTCTCATTTTTTCATACTTCTTACAAAGGAAAGAAGATAATGGTATATATGTATATGTTATAAATGAATATAGTCTGTTTAAAATCTCGAATGTTCAAATTTTGAAGTGGTAAAAAAATGGCTCCGGTTGCTTTGGCAACAATGAATACAAATCCTCAACAAATTCGTTTTATCAGACGAAAGGTCGCGTTGATGTCTTTTGTACGGAGGTTTATTTAATGAAAATATTAATTCCGCTCTCCGACATTTAGTACTAAAATTATTTAACACCTTCAGCAACGGCCGTGCTGAAGTATTCCGTCGCTTTCTCTCGCTCTAACAAATGACGATTCGGAGCGACAGAAAAGGATAGCTGCATAGAAAAGTGTTATTCCTATCCTATCCAGATGTAGCCCTATGTAAAAACACAATTACATACAATAACAACAGAATAATTGAATTCTCGTCATAAAGGCAATTATGTAAGCATGTAATTATATAAGTATATTTATTATTTTTAATTATGATTTATTTTTATGTTTAATTTATTTTAGTTTAATGAATTTTAATTAATTAATTAAATGTATTTATGTAATTTTTCTATGGACTAAGTTGTCTGAAAATAAAAGATTTTATTATTATTAATAAATTGACAATGGCACACTTATCCCAAAATGGAATCTCTTCCAGTCAAAAGGCAAATAAGAAATTCTTTCTTACACAGCATAAATGAATCTAACATTATAAAAAACATAATTTATCTGAATCGGAAATTATCAACGTAAGCAAGCAAACGTCATGTCTAAATAATCATGTCTGTACCCTTATAGTTGTTCAGCACTCAGCTAGCCGGCGGCGGGACAAAGGCCCTTACCACATAATAGCTTAATGCCCTTTATTGCCGGACCGGTCCGCATTCTTCGGCCCGATCCGGCCGTGAATGCGATACCACATCGACGACAGGTAAAAGGAACCATTCTTATACAAGATACGCCAATGAAGAAAACCATTCTTTAAAATCTACGAAAGAAATCCCGCCCGAAAAGTAACCCGCGCCTAAAGAAGCCTTTGTCAATCCAGGGTATCGGCTACCTGCATACCAAATTTTATCAAAATTGGTCCAGCCTAGCCGTTTGTGCGTGAAAAAGTGACAAACATACACATACAAACTTTCGCCTTTAATTAGAGTGATTTCTACGCGGGGAAATGGATGAAAATTTGCATTTGTTTTTTTAGGTTAGGGATAGATTATGGTGAATTTAAGATGTTTTTTTACACCTTGCCTGTTTTACAACAATAGGTCAAGATTGTATCATTACAAATCAACATATGAATTCCTGAAAAAATATTAACCGACCCTTTCAGCTGGCAACTTAGAATAGTTATTTCTGTCTCAATCCTACTAGGAGGTCAGACACCAGATAAATAAATTAAAAAGTGCGAAGGACAAAAAAAAGGACTGATGAAAAAAAGTTTGCTTAAATTATGTATTCGCAATTTCGCATAGAAATACAACATTTCTTTGTGGATAATTTACCAATTCTTAAAGGTATTTAATCGATGTCTTCAGTGCCGGTTTGGGAAAAAGAAAAACTTAGAATGTACCAGCTGCTTCTGTTCCCGCGCAGATTGTAAAAGCCGATCGAGGGAATGGGCGAAAATGTAAATCATGTTAATAGGCTAGGAACACATCACTATATTGATTGCTTTTCCGTCTTCTCTCCCACCATCATGCTGAAAGTGTGTTTTGAGTCTTGCGGCCTTGCTCTCTGCCTGCTTAGAGCCGCAAGATACAAAATGTCTGTGTCTCTGTCTGCACCATTAGGGATAAAGGCGTGATAGTATGTATGTTCCTATGTATGTAAAAAAAGAGTATTTCACATGAGAATATTTGATTAAACTTCATTGAGTAAGTTAATAAAAATTAATGGTCTTCTAATTAATATCCATTACTTTCCGATTTCGTGGAGAATGTAGGCCGTGCGAAATGAAATTCTTGGGGCAATGGCTCGTTACGCGGATACCTACGATCGATACTGTTACCAATTCGGCGAAATCATGTCAACATTTGACGATACATTTCACACAACGCAATTTCGAAAGATATTGTCCGAGTAAGCCAGTCCGATAACAGAATAATTGAAAATTAAAATAAAAAAAAATCATTAAAATTTTGACACTGAACCACAGGTATGGCACTTCATACAAACGGAGCATCATATATACCTAGTACTACTACAAACGAAACAATCCGTCCGTGCACACGTCAAATGTGTGAGTTAAACAATCAGGGTCGCCACCACAGAGTTTGTTGCTTTGCTTACCTGTTTTCATCACTCGGAAATCTATAAAATTTTCGTTATTTATTGTTTTCCGTGGATAAACAATGATAATGTGCGCAGTTTCTCACCATTATAATTTAATAATCCTAAGTGACTCGCGTAATGTCAACGTGCGACTACCAATAACCCTGTTTTACTGCTAATTACACCTCACAATAACGGGGGAAGGGTTGCGGGGACACCAGATTGCGGGGGACGGTGCGAGTTTCCGTTCTGTATGTAATACTACTCGTATTATTAATTCTGTGACTGAACACAACAAAAGTAGCAGAGGTTCACGAATTAAGTTTTTATAAACCTGTATCTGGGGAGTCTCGCTTTTTTACATCATAAATAAGGTACTGCCGGGTGACAAGGCCCACTTTTTTACAAATTGAAATAAAACCTTAATTTTACCACCCTAAAGGAATAAAAGGTTTACAATAAAAGCTAAGATTATTTCAAAATCCAAATAAATGTAGTTCTTAAAGCTATGACGACTATATGTTCGTTTTTTAAACAATTTTAAAAACCTCTATTTTGGGCTTTACTGAACATGGTCTGGTTAATAAGGCCCTTGGCGTTTTCAAGCCGTTTGGCGCAAAAGTAAGTATAAAGACATCAAAAAAGTATAAATAATGAAGAATGTTATATTCATGAACTTGATAACAGCAATCAGTTACTAAAATTATCAACATTTTTTTAGAAAAATACTCTTTTACACTGTGTAAGAAAACAGCCCAGATATTTGATTTTTAGGTGTTAAGTGTATAAATGTTAGTATTTTATTTAAAAATAATGTTATTCCTGCTAGAATTAAGTAATTATAGTCAAAGATTTTTGATTTATAATTTTCATAAATTGGGCCTTATCACACATATATGGTTAAGAAGGCCACTATTGTGTGTAACAAGGCCCTGCAAATTCGTTTATTCTTTAATATTAACTAGCAGTTCATCCCGGCTTCGCCCGTGGTACATACATAGCCTATGTCACTCAGGGATAACATACCTATCCAACAGTGAAAGAATTTTTAAAATCGATCTAGTAGTTACGGAGCCTATTCAATACAATCAAACAAACAAATCTTTCCTCTTTATAATATTAGTGTAGATTAAGTTAGTCAGGATCGTAGCACGAGGAGTTCCATAGTCTCTGCCTACCCCTGTGGGAAACAGGCGTGATATTATGTGTGTATGTATTAGTAAGGGTAGTCTGTTTTCCTATTACTTTTGAAATAACGCGTGATTTTAAATCATTTCTTAAAGTTCGTCTGGGAATGTAGTATTTTTTAGCTGCAGCGCGTTGAGTTAGACAATTTGTTTGAACTGCTTCAATAGCAGATTTTAAATTTCCTTCACACCAACTCCCCCGCTTCTTCTTCGGGGAAGACATTTAATGATCTAAGAACAAATAAATAAAAAACATAAATGTATCTATAAGTTGTGTGTATCTATAAGTAAGCACTGTACATCAATAAAAACATTTTTTTTTAAATTTATCACTCATATTATAACAACATTAAGGGGCCTTGTTAGACTGCAGTAGGGTTGGAAGGCCCAGTCGAGTTTTGTAAGGCCCCAAGCAACAATTTAGTTGGGCCTTCCTAAACGCGTGGGCCTCGCAACACACATTGATCATTTTAGAAATAAATACATAAATAATAGCACATGGCTATGTTAATATCAAAAGAATAATGATCAAATAAACGCACTTTTCAAAAATTTACTTACAAATCGTAGTATAAACAAGTGAAAACTAACGTTTTGTGAGAGCAATAATTAGCTAAATGAGTGGCCGTGACCAAAGTCAGCGAACAACTGGCCGTCACTGGCGAAATGGTGGCCACGCGCTGCCGGCTGCTGTATTCTTGCGTTCCTATTGGTCTGTTTCACACGTACCATGAAGTTGGCGCGAGTCAAATGTATTTTAAATGGTTTTCTGCGCTTGGGCCTTGCAAAACTGTGGGCCTTGTCACCCGGCAGTACCTTATAATTTAGGAAATACAAACTAAACAAAGCTTATAAACATCAACGAGACTTCTCCAACCAGTCTGACCAGCGTCAAGAGTGTAGGCCAAGTCCTCTGGCTGCTATGGCTAAGTAGGGCTCTGGTAGTACAGAGAGGGTCGTGCTCCTGCAGTGGCGACCAAAATACCTGATTATGAAGATGATGATGATGAAATATAATTTCAAAGTAGAATAATTTGTCTTATGTTTTATTATGAATGTTGCAGTCGAATAATGTGTAAAATTTATTTAATTTACCTCTAAATAACAAATGACTATACAAATAATAACACAACATTCTACGTGACCTACAGAATGTTACAGATCATTCCTCGAGGTTAAACAACTTCTACAATGAAGAATTTAGAAATCTGAAACAAAGTTGGCTTCACATAGAGAGAAACACATACTACCTAATTGCTTTTTTGTCATTTAAGGTCGTTAAGTCATGTAACTGGTACGTAATTTTAATTTAGTTCCCACTTCTGTTATTCTTTTTTTAAATAAATTGATTGAAGAACTTAATACATTCATTAATTTGGGACATACTTGCTCAAACAGACTAATTACGGGGAAAAATTCCTAACAGCCAAGCTAATACCAAATTCCAACTAACAAAATTCAATTCATTCAATAAATGTGTCATAAATTCCACTATCGCCAACCGGTTCGAGAGGTTCTGGTTTCGGAACAGTTAGACTAGTTCTATTAGTTATTTAGATGCCAAACTAATGATTTGACGAACTCAGGTGACCGAGACATGAAACTAGAAAATATAAAAATATTAAGATTATAGCTGACGTCATCGACTTTAGTAATATTTTATCGATCAGGTCTTTAAGTCTCCACTGCAGGAGCACGACCCTCTCCATAGCCATAGCTGAACAGAGCAGCCAGAGAAGAAATGATAAAAAGGAAAAAATCCTTTCTCTTCTACATCTTATACCTTTAAACGAGCAATTCTTGTGTATATTTATTTATTTATATATTTATAAATTTCTGTGATCTCGAAAACGGCTCTAACGATTTCGCTGAAAATTGGTATATGGGGGTTTTCGGGTATAAACAATCTATCTAGATTAGTCTTATGTTTGGGAAAACGCGTGTTTTCGAGTTTTCATGCGTTTTTCTTTCCACGCAGAATATAATCGCTAATTTCGTCACGTCGGCGGTTATGACCGCTAGAAAGAGTGTTACGGGTTTGAATCCCATTCGGTGACTTACTTTTGTTTTTTTTTATGTTCAAATATAAATATAATTTTTTATTTTGTATTGTTTTTAGACAAGTTTAAAAAAATATAGTTATTGTTTGAGATGTAACCGAGCAAAGCTCGGTCGCCCAGGTACTATTACTTAATTATGCAGTAGGTTTCGTGAGCATTCACCAATGAATGAGATTAAAAACTACCGTCAGTAACAAAGTAACAAAACAACGGTCACGTAAATCTATAGACTTTGTTCAAACACAATGCTATCATTGTCTCGAGTTGTATTTAACCAGGACCTGCGGTAAGGAGTCTCGTACCCGTTCGCCCTGCAACCCTCATACTTGTCCCATAATTAAAGAGTGTCAAAAAAAGGAATTCGGTTAGGTTAGGTAAAAAAATTAAGGTTTATCCTAAGGTCCGAAAATGTATTTTATCTGTTTGGCACAAACACCAAATTATTTGGCCGTCTCAATTACTCTGGGTGGACGGCCGGCTGGCTGGAAATTTCAAAAAACAGATTACAGGGGATAATATTTTTTTTAAAGTTTCGTGCAACCTATACATGAAAACGTGTGATGTGTGAAGGCAGAAAGTAAGAAATCGTGTCAAATTATTTATTATCCTGTTCCCCACATTAATAACGAACGGTTGCTTTATGTTTGGATGTAGAAACAGCTACAAAAAAATTATCCTCACGCGAAATGCAGTTTATGCAAATGCGTTTCCATTTTATGTATTTAGTAAAACAGGATGCACACACCTCCACCCCAAAATATTTCGTAGCCAGAAGAGACAAACTGATCTTATCTGCGTTTCACTTCAAAATTTGACAACAGGACACACACCTCATAAATACACCCTGAGATGTCTGTGGGTTATTATTTTTTGAGTACACCGCAGAAATTTTTAAATTCTTATTTGAGTACCCCCGGAACTTATCGTATTCTTTTTGTTCGTATTGAAAGAGGTGAATTTTAAAAAGTCCATTTAAGGCTATTTTTTTGGCTTTAAATAGGGGTTGATTAAAGGATGAACGGGTGCAACCCCGCTCTAAGTAACTTTATTTTCTCGTCAGGTTCTTGGAAGATGCGCCCGCGCCGCCGAGCCCCGCCTCCACAAAAATCTGGTGTTTCTATGATATTGGGTCGTCGCCGCTTGCCGATGCTCCTGACTGCATTGATATTTTAGCCTTGTATCACGGCTTGTATTATAATTCGGTATTGCAGCACGATCTGTTTATATTGGAGCTCTGTCACTGTTGTATTGTGTAAGTATGACAAATATTCAATTTGGATATTGGTACATAACATAAAGGACGCTGTACACTTACCATGTAATGGATATATATAACGCAATTCTTTTGAATTCCAAAACAGGTACAACATCCAAAATAAGAAATATTTACTATCTTGATTAGAATTGCCATTGTCTAGAGTCCCGAGTCCCGACAAAATACCAACATATATATAAGAATGCAGAGATTTTAAAATTTTGCACAGATATTTAATTATATTGCATCTATTAGACATACTTCAAACATTTTAAAATTCTGTGACTGTATTACAAACCTACATTCCTATGTTTTGTACAATAACGTAACAAGTGATTGAAGCACAATGACACATAATTACCAGTAATTGCAACCTAACGACATGACACGACACCTGTGACGATTTCATCACAACTCAATCGAGAACCTATCGCATTCCCACGGAAGACAAACACAATAGAATTTGAACTTTAAAACAAATGACACAAAGAGTTTTCTTGTGTACTTAAGAAGTAAGCTAATAGTGGGCATAGTCTATCGAAGCGCGACGTTCCTTCAACTCGAGTTCATCGCTCGTCGTTTTTCTTCCAATCAGCTCAGATGATATTGATGGGAAAATGCTTAGAAAGGTATCGATATTATCTTCTTAGACAAATTACAAAAGTAGTTTATACGCACACAAAAGCGCATGTGCGTATACGTTACAACTACAAGCAAAGAGTTTGCGCATTTGTGAGATACAAGAATTGTACAACTTTAAATTTGCTGTTAAAAAAAATTTTGGAAGTTATTTAAGTAAATATCTAAGTTAAACCGTTCGTAAAACCACAACTAAATCGTTTTAACAATTCCGGATTTTCCATCAACACTCCGAAAGTTCTTTGCAATTCTTGGGTGACAGTTGACATGAATATGATCTTTGGAGAAGAAAAAGCCGAAAAGCTAGAAAGGAGAACAACATTGTTGTTTGCTTCCGTATGTGTAAGTGGCCAACGTGGGTACCAGATTTTTCAAGATGCCTAAAGTAAAGGCATCTAACGTAGCTGACGACGTACGCACTTTATAATACACAATACTCAGTAAATACTAAATTCAAGAAAGTTTTCTCAAATAGTAAAAGCTATAATAACACTCTCTGATGCTTTCTCTATGAAACCTTCCTCCACTATCCACTCCACCTAGATGTCATATCAGATTCACGCGGCAAAGCTATTCAAATTAAAACTTAAATACCGTATCTTAGAATTGAAAATCGTTTGCATGTGATAATTCAGAACAGAGGTGTTCGTTACAAATTATCAAATTAAATTACACTAATCATCAAATTACACTGCATTGCATCTGCCAGTTTGGATCAGTTATTTATTTTTATTAGGTAGAGTTATGAATAATGAGAAATCAATATTGAATAATAAAGAAGTAAAATAAAAATAAACTAAATTATTTGTCATCTTACGTACAAAGCTACGCCTAAAAGAGCTAAAAACGTAAAATCCTACGCCTGGTCCGGGGAATAAGTACCTACCCCAAACACGACGGGCAAACTAAATCTAAGAATGACTTATTACATACATACATATTTTCACGTCGGTTTCCCATTGGGTTGGCAGAGACTATGGATTTCCACTTACTACGATCCATGAAAACCTCTTTTGCTTCGTCAACACTCATACCTACTCATAACACTTTTCATGCATGCTCTCTGGTTATGGGTACTCCTTACATCACCTTAGATAAAGTATTAATGATTGGAAAGTAAACATTTCTGGCGTTGTCTTCGTAAGGATAGATCGTATAACACTCTCCGGGAACCTTCTTCTTCATCATCATTTTAGCCGCAATGTTCACTACTGGACTTAGGCCTGTCCTAAAGATTACCAAAATGATTGATCTAAAGCGGCCTGCATGTAGCGCTTTACAGCAACCTCCAGGATCCTTACTACACGTGAATAAATACGGATGATAACTGGGTCAAAAAATATAATTCTTTTTAGTGTAACAGTTAAATATAAGTAAAAAAGCCTAGATATAAAGCATCTAAGTTCTTAAAAACCGTAACGTAGGCGTAAGTCAAACTTGAAATGCGCTGTATCTTCGTCATATTTTGTTACAGTTTGATGGGCCAATAACAAATGTTCAGACATCATGCCTCTTGTATGTACTCATTATAACGATATAAAATAATCATCTTATTCCGTCAGATGTCCCATTAGAACAACAGTGTTCATGTTACACACATGGTAGCGTCACAATGTCACCGTTTTAGTTTTAACACCATTTACTACAAATGGAAGAGTGCTGTCGGGTTGGGCGAAAGTCTTCAGACAATGGTCTTGTAATTGCCGTGCAGATGATCGTGAGATGGGGAAAGTGCCCAAATGACCATGTGAGGACGCACCTGTCATAAAACTTGCAGTTTGTCGACGCTCGAAAATTGTTTAGTGGAAACTGGGTAATTTAAAGTTAATAATACCTAAAAAGGTATACAATCTTTTTGTAGAGTAGATAGCTCGATGTTTTTTAAACTTATTGGCCAATCATATTGCCGCCTCTAAAGTATTGTAAGGAGGTGGAATATACGTGATCGAAGGAGCAAGTCCGTGGTCACTTCGAACATGTAAAACGTCTGGAAGACGAGCCACACTTATCTTAGGAAACGTCTCAAAGGTAAGCACAGCTATCCTAATAAAATATAAGCGGCCTAGTGCGAGTTGGACTCGCCCATGAAGGGTTCCGTAGTAGTATTTTTTTATATTTGAGTTGATTGAATAAAAGGTAAATTGCAGTCTATGACATATTAAAAAAAAACTTCTTACTAGATCTGGTTCAAACCAATTTTCGCTGGTAGTTTTCATGGTAATGAACATCATATATTTTTTTTAGTTTTATCATTCTCTTATTTTAGAAGTTACGGGGGGGGGGGACACACTTTTTTCCACTTTGGAAGTGTCTCTCGCGCAAAGTATTCGGTTTAGAATAAAATGATATTAGAAACCTCAATATCATTTCTGAAGACCTATCCATAGATACCCCACACGTATGGGTTTGATAAATTTTTTTTTTTAAATTTCAATTTTAAGTATGGGGACCCCCGAAATTTATTGTTTTTTATCTATTTTTGTGTCAAAACCTTAATGCGGTTCACAGAATACATCTACTTACCAAGTTTCAACAGTATAGGTCTTATAGTTTCGGAAAAAAGTGGCTGTGACATGCGGACGGACAGACAGACAGACAGACATGACGAATCTATAAGGGTTCCGTTTTTGCCATTTGGCTACGGAACCCTAAAAAGTCAGTCTTCGGAAACAAACGATCTATCCTAAGCTTTTACAAATGAATCTATCAACTGCAATCTTGACAGACATGTCAATACGATAGACTAATGATAGAAACTACTACGTTCTGCACATACTGAGTGAAGTTAAATGCTAACGTGTAAAAATCCTTTGTGTCGCAATGAAACACTGACTCCGCATACTTGTCGGACAAAGCACTTAGTACCAAAACAACGAAAATAGAAACAGGCCGTTTTTACTTTCGATCACTTCAGTCGTATGACGTATTGCATACATATCTGCACCTTTCTCATTTGTGCAGCACACATGCGTCCTCTAGTGAGTGGATAGGGCTTGCACTCGACATTGCAAGGTGAGCGGGATGGGCCGGTTCCTGACCCTGTATACGTGTATAATGTATACCTTGATGTATAGTCGGGAACGTTGCTCGGTTCGTGGAACGTAGCGCTTCGTTGGGATCATCTCTGCAGCTTTCCATAAAAGGTCAAATGATTGAACCAGTTTGTATTTTTAACTTTATTGTATTTCATCTGCTTTTAACTGGTTTTAGGCACTTCAGTACGTGAAGGTATGAATACTAAGATACCTTGTACACAACAGACTTATGTAAAGTTTGAATAAACGTACCCCTATATCTTTATTTTTATATTATTTTATACATAAATAATATAACCTCTTTATCCATAATTTGACAGACAGAGCATTATGTATTTTGCGGATCTAAGCAAACAGACAGACCCCAGGGCCGCAAAACTCAAAGGCCACTTGAAGGAGAAGGTGGAAAAAGAAATCTGAATAGTGAAAATATAGGTAAATGCGAAAAATCATGATCAAAGTCTCTTTTTGTTTTTCTAATGGAGGGAGTTTCCTGAGTCAAAAATAAACTATTTGTTATTGTTAAACGATTATCAAGTCACAAAATAAAGTCACTTGTCATTAATCATAATATTTATTTTCAACGTGATTTTAGATTTATTAATTATAATATTATTAAACTATAACGTCATTAGGTTTTACTGCCTACAAATCCCATAGAAAATGTTTATTAGTTTAGAAAAAGTATCCTATTTGAGTTGTTGGAAACTTCCTTATTCAATTCATAAATATTAAGTATGCATAGATACGAGAAGAATAGAAACCGCGACCTTAGTTAACCATCCATACACAAGTAGGAACGTAGGTAGGCAGCTTGGATCATGAATCAAATTCCATCTTTACATAAGCAGATGCTATTTAAATGAATCCTACTAATACTTATTATAAATGCAAAAGTGAGCTTGTAGAGATATATTTGTTTGTTACCTCTTCACGCTTCAACCACTGAACGTATTTAGTTGAAATTTGATATGGATATACTTTGATATCCAGGTAAGAACATAGGATAGTTTTTATCCCGAAATTCCCACGGGGAGTAAAGCCCACGGGCAAAGCTAGTAAATATATAAATTGTTTCTATAGTTACCTATACCAAAGATAATATGATTACTAACTATACCAAAGATAATATAATTACTAATATACGAACGAACGATATTCACATACGATTCATACGAACGAATCTTGTTCACCTTGACTGTGGCAAAACATTGCTTGCCATGCGTTATTGTTATTTATTTTTTACTGTGAGATCGGAGCAGCATTGATCTCAACATGCTACAAACTAAAATAATAATTAGATATATTATGTCAGTTATTCTTTTATAACCCGTCTACGGGGCGGCCTCATAATGGATATAGAAAAAAATAAGAATACTCGTAGAATTTAAGCTTGGTTTTGAAAAGCGATCCCCCGAAACTTCTTATTATCTCTTCAAAGTATATTTTCCATTTTGTACTTTTTACGTTCAATAGATTTGGATATAAAAGAAGCTATAATACTACTCGTAACACGTGTCAAATCTTGATCTTTTAGGGTTGTCAAATCTGAAAATAAAGTCCTAAGTAATAAAAAAATGATGACTATACCATTTTCTGGACTCGTGACGACAAGAGCCGAAGATCACATATTTACTTATTACCCTGTTCTGGTCGGTAGATTAACATTTATTTCCTTTTTTCTCATGTGTTTTTCTGTTCTAGGCAGACCTTCTACGACATCAGCCAGACCTTCTACGACATCAGCGATACGATCTCCTTCAGCTCATAATGATGGTCAAGTAAGACAAAATTTAGGTTGGAAGGGGAAAGAAATCCTGACTAGGTACGAAACATCCGCGAGTGGATCGGGATAGCGAGCGCTGCAGAGCTATTCCACCGAGCTAAGAACAAAGAAGACTACACTAAGAAGACCACCTTTATTAGTTGGAGAGGCACCATAAGACAAAGAAGATTCTATACATACATACATACTATCACGTCTTTATCCCTAATGGGGCAGACAGAGCATTTTGGGTCTTGCGGTTCTATGCAGAGCCCAGGGCCGCAAGACCCAAAAGCCACTTTTAGCGTCATGGTGGGCGAGAAGATGGAAAAGCAATCAATATAGTGATGGGTTGCTAACCGCATCGCCTGTTAACATGATTTGCATTTTTGCCCATTCCCTCGATCGGCTTTTACAATGTGCGTGGGAAGAGAAGCAGCTGGTATATTCTAAGTTTTTTTATTTCTCCCAGACCAGCATGGGAGATTCTATCTAGGCAGCAAAGTTCTATACTTAGATCAAAACAGCAAGCACACGTTCGCATGCAGCGATCTCACCGCTACCACAGAATAAATAAAAGCCGCTGCGATAAATAGCTAAAGTTGTACTAACAATGAGGATTTGAAGGTCAGCTTTGAAGCCGAGACGACAGTAATTGCAAGACGGGTTTTTATTGATGGGAGCCGAGGCGCAGGTGGCTCAATACTCGAGCCTTGCGGCAGACTTTTTCGGCGTCAAAATTTGCTAAGAATTTAGGTTATAAATATTAGAGATTTTCACCGTATCCACTTTTTCGGTGTGGATACGGTACAGATCTTTAATCTCTATAACCTAATTTTGTAGTGACTGGTTTGACATATGGATTTTAGGAACATAACCATTCTGTTTTTCCTTATGATATTAGTTTTACCTTAACAACATATCTTTAGAATTTTCCATAAAACAAGGGTTATCTTTAGTTCCATTTAGAGCACCAGAAGCTAGAGTAAAAAAAAATTAAGTGGTTTTCATTCGTGGGTGTTTGATCCATATTTAGCACTATTTGTAAATGCCGTGACTTTTAGGCTTTTACCTTTTTCTCAAGAGGCTTTAAAATTAAATGTGGCGGGTAACAAGTTGACATGAAAGATATGTAATAAATAATAATATATCTAACAATTACCTATAATATGTCTAACATGTGATCGAAAAATACAAAAAACATCGTTTTACTGGTTGCCAAGATGATAAATCCACGAGAAATACGTGACTGTTCGCGAAGAACGATGATTACAAGCGGTGGCATAGGATGCCATCATGCTATCTGATGATTAGATGACGAGCAATTTCACTACAAACTATTAATATGGACTGTTCTTCGCATGACGGTGTACCTAATCCTAATAAATAACTCTAATAAGTACTCGTAGTTTAATAGAGATGCAACGGATAGTGGTTTGGTTATACCGGATACCGGATATCGAATGTTATCCTTTACTCGTGTTAGTAATTTTTTTATTGACAACTATACTAACATAAAGGGCAATCATCCAATTATTACAAAATTACCATATTCCTTATGTTATTCGGAAAATTTCAATTATATTAGAAACTTTTAGTAATACGTGTAAGTACATTATATTATAAATATGTGTCTATATCCTGCGTATCCTACAATGCTTCCACAAATTTTAATTGTACAGGGCAAAAGGCCTGTGAAATTAGTTTTTCTTGTCTGTTCTGTTCGCCTAAATTAAACCTTAAACTATTTGTTAATTGTCGAAGTTAAGTTTGGGACTCGAGGAACACTCGTTTGAAAAAAATCTTATTCTGATAGGAATGCATGAATTCATATATTAGCCAGTTGTTGATAGGTAGAGGCCCATTTAGACGGTTCAAGTTTCTGGACTGT
This sequence comes from Acrobasis consociella, assembly GCA_963555685.1. NCBI lineage: Eukaryota > Metazoa > Arthropoda > Insecta > Lepidoptera > Pyralidae > Acrobasis > Acrobasis consociella. The sequence goes on from OY743115.1 coordinate 5,391,211, forward strand.
TGCAAACCATTTTTTAAAGCAATATAACTTTCAGTCTAAACGAAACGTCAGCAACACAAATCATTTATTGCTTCAATTAAATAGCAAGAACCTTGCTGCGTCTAAATGGGCCTTTAGTTATTGCTTATTTCAAGCACCACCGAGACAAATATGGTTGCATAATGCAACCACGAATTCATCGGGTAACGAGTCATAAAACAAACAAAGTACCTCAGATCTGGGAAAGTGTGGATAATCCGCCATAGTCCGCACTTCGTTGTTCACCTTTACCTTTCACGAGTCATGTTTTCGTTTTCCGGGCCTTTCACTGAAGTCTTAGGAAATGGATTAGCTAATGACTAAGTTATTACGGAAAATAGATTTTCTTAAAATAAATAAGGACAAATCACACTCATTGAGCTAGCCCTAAAGTAAGTTTTAAACTTTTTTTATAGGATTCATAACTAACTCAACGATGCTATATTTTTTTAAATCCATATATAGATAACCCAAGACCTACGACAATTTGAAAAAGGCCATTTTCCAACTTGATCTGGCTGGGGATCGATCCCAGAACCTCTGGATTGGCGGACTAGCGTGTTGACCATTACGCCACAGAGGTCATCAAAATGATCAATGGTGCTACTGCAACCGTAACAAATTTTAATGGTACTAGTAAGAATGAACCATACAAAAAAAAAACAACGCACATATTCACAAACAACGTGTTCCACTGCTGGGCAAAGGCCTCTCCCCATTTTTAGGATTCCATGTAAACAAGGAACCCTTAAAGTTTCGCCATGTCTGTCTGTTCTACTCAGAGAACCGCGGTCAAACAGACATGGCGAAGTAGCATAAATAAATCACCATCATTCAATATGATTCTAAATGTTATTGGGTAAGTGCATTTTTTCTCCAAAGCTATTGCACCGACCGCCCATTTAGCCGCAATTAGAAGTTGCAATGACGCATGTCCATGCAACATCCGCGCATGCATTCTTGTGCAAGCGGTTAATTGCATAATTTAGCCCACATTATCAATAAGTCATTAATTCTGAACTTCAAGCTATTTGATGATTTGTGTTTTTCTTTGATGTTTGTCGGTGGGTGTACATTAAAAAACTAAAGAGAAACCTGTACGGCTTGTAAAGAATATACATTTTAGGTAAGGTATTATAAACTTAATCGTTATACTTGTTTTCTCTTAGATTGTAAGATTATACTTGGATTACATCCAGTTTTAATGCTTTTTTTCAGTGCATTTTCTCAGTTGTGATCTGTTTTGTATGTTAAAGATAGTTAGTAACATAAAATGTCATTCAAATTGAAACAATATTCACCACTTCTATATTAAAACTACTATAACTATAGTGAGTAGGTTTTCCTTTACCAGAAACAAGTGGTAAAACCTGCGGGTAAGACGGTGGTAGTTGAAAGAAAAGTTGGTACAATAGGTACAAGTCGAGCTTAGTGAGTGAGGACCGAAGTTTTGCCGTTTGGCTTCCAATGCTTACAGAAACCTACAACAAATTTAGATTGTGACAGAAATACCATTGAAGCACTATGTGAGAATGCATCCTTAGTTCCTTACCTCTAATTTTCCCTGTATTTTCAAAAGAAAATTAGAAATCAATCAACGTGGAATCGCTCGCTGTCAAACCATGAAAGCGGAATGGAATAGTGTGGTCGGCGGAAGTCGTGAGAACTCAGATCGTATGGAAAGCAGGCTGCGGCGCCGACAATCGACTATTGTTGATGACAACGTCATGTTTACAAGGAAATACTGCCAGAAGTACTTGTAATTCGTATTCGGAAGGGACCCCTGTAACGATTCTTTATTTCTGATTCATCCTGAATGTAATTCGACCTACCGCATTTCTCCATCTGTCATTCCGTCCATCCACCTTTTAAACTTCAATTCTAAATTCTATTTTTAATTTAAATTCTTCACACAGTCCTTCCTTTTCATTCTGATTCTGATGCATTCCATCTGTGACTCTTATCCTTTTAATATACTCAGGAATCTCTACCTGAAGTCTTATTATAATTTTATATAACAGTGCTGTAACATTCTTTGATAAATCAATTAGTTAAGCATTGTGGTTTTATCTCTTTTATTTCGTACACCTGCAGCTACTGTACCCATATATTTCATTTGGGAGTACACCTATTCATCTGGGAGTTCTGGGACGAGTGGAGTTCCCACACCCTCTCCCGAAAGAGGAAGAAATGCGATTCCAAGCCCGATTTTTAATAGTATTACAAGTACTGCGAAAAGTACTTGAAATTCCTATCAGTTTGGAAAGAGATCGAAAGAGAATCATATACGATTCTGTGCCTATATTACAGTGCACATAAGTATTATCTCAAGGTAGAATTGGGCTGCATAAGTAGGTATATAAGTAGATTTCAAGTTTTTTGCCTTATTTTGCCCTATTGCCTTATATATTTTAGAAATCTTTGGAAGAGTTCTGACTTCCCGCAAACGGCTGTAGATGATGCCCATAAAATACCAATATAGTTGAGAAAGAGATAGATATTTAATGAAATATATTCCTAAGGCAAGTTTTGAATAATATGGCTTGAAAGGCATCAAATAAACCATTTATTTGATGCCTTTCAAGCTACGAATAATTATTATTCATGGCTTTCAAATAAGCATTATAATTTAATGATTCTACCACCCAAGTTGACGGTGATTGCAGGATTCTGAGGGCAAACAATTATTTTGTGCTAGTTTTTGCGTGTGTCACACACAAAGCCATGGTGTATCATACTTATTATAAATAAATAAAAACATGAAAAGCTTTTAAAATGTATAAGTGTCTAGTTCCTACAAGATGACCAAGGCAAAAAAAATTACCTAGATTTTTCACAAGATGACCAAGGCAAAAAAAATACCTAGATTTTTAAGTATAACTATTTTAGTTTGCGTAGTCATCGTCGTAAAACATAAAAGAGTAAATCTAGGTATTTACTCGTATGTTTAGAACAGGTTATACAAAAAGATATGTACGAAGAGTTCAAAATAAACTGCCTAAGCATTCTAGAATATGAAAGTATATATCCTATCTAGTATACCTAACGTTTTACCACGTATCTACACTAATATTATAAAGAGGAAAGATTTGTTTGTTTGATTGTATTGAATAGGCTCCGAAACTACTGGATCGATTTTAAAAATTCTTTCACTGTTGGATAGGTATGTTATCCCTGAGTGACATAGGCTATGTATGTACCACGGGCGAAGCCGGGATGGACTGCTAGTAAGTAATATATAAGTGGTAAAACCAAAATGACCATAAACCATATTTCGTTTGTAACGGCTAATAGTCCAGTCATACAATTTAAGGCCAAGAAGAGATATTTTTTCCAAAAAAAAAATTGATTTTTGCAACTTAGCCTTAAATCTAAGGAAGCTTATTATTATATGTTCACCTTTCGAGACTTTTGAGATAACATTTGAATGCCAAAATAAATGTTTTACAATAATCAGCTTATTCCGTTTTCCGAGGTTAAACCCAAAGATGACTAGACTATAAATAGCTCTGAAGGTACTTTTTGAATGAAGACATCTTTTATGTAGCTGTACACAGAAATATCTCCCACCCTATTATTTTTAACGGGATAAACAAACAGACCATCCGGTCCCACAGGTAACAGAGACGATGTTCTAAAATTCATTTCCTGTAAGGTTTGACGTGAAACCTGTTGAACGTGTCGGAACAGGAATATCGGGCCATTACAGTTAATGAATATTGGAATTTGGAATTTCAACAGCGCCTTATTACCTGGACGATTAAGAATGAAGGTAAAAGCTGGTTGGGAAATATTCGTTAATTGTACAGCTGGCTGTCTAAGTAAAAACCTTTGCGGGTAATACTTTTTATATGTACCTGTAGAAATCTAATGTTTCTAGAAATCGTCATCGTCATAGGTACGTGTACAATAGGCAACATATTTTTGGTCCATCGGTTAGATTATTAAAAAATATTGTACACGTATTTTTTCTTTTTTCTGAGAAACCAAAAATGACAAAGATATAGCGCATATAAATTTCACATGACTTCACGGCTGGGCACGATTTTTACTTAGCGGTGACATCGCAAGCCCACACTCCGGAACTACGGACTTACTAATTACAATAATATTTTTCGGACCCTGTCGTTACCCCGCCCGATTGTACTGATTATAACCTCATGAATAATTTCATTTAAAAATTTATGATTGTAAATAATGTTTAGCAATAAGTTGCAGGTAACTATGGTACATTTTAAATAAAGGCATTAGATTAAGGGCAATAACTACCCAAATAAAGGCCGAGAATACGGTTCAGTGGCGCTCTCGTTTAAAAAACATAAATTATGTGCGTAGTTTAATCGTAAAAAACGCAACAACCGTTTCTGTCTCGTATATCTATGGGATGACTATACATTTACATCTTCTATGTAGGTATATGAGTTATGAGTGTTGACGAAGCAAAAGAGGTTTGCAAGGATCGTAGTAAGTGGAAATCCATAGTCTTTTCCTACCCCAATGGGAAACAGGCGTGAAAATATGTATTTATACTTATATGTATCTACGCCTATCGGTCGTTTCGTAAATCCTTGAGTGAGGTCTGAGGGATTTTTTGTAGCTAATATTCTCCTACAAATTTCGATACTCGTACATAGATAGGTACCTAATACATTTATTACTTATTCTAGATATGTAGCATCTAAATTAACTTTCAAATCTACTGTATCTACCGTTTAAATTTAACGTCGAGCACTGCTTTACTGCTTCTTACACCTTTTACAAGCCTTATGCAACGCAGCTACATCTATTGAAATCTCTTACCACTTTCTTTGCTCTTTACATATTTTTGGCTCTGAACGTACACGCTGCTCACGTGCGTACGAGCATATCCAACTACCAAAATTCATTGCAATTTCGCCGCTAATACCGCTGCATAAAGTTGCATATAGGGATCTTTAGTACAGGCAGTTGAAAGAAAGTCGATCTTCATCTCAAGTAATTTGTCACACATGGTGGACTCTTTACAGTTTGCCTAAAATCATGGTTACCTGGCAGACTAACAGTTTGCGTAATAACGCAGTTTGCGATTCTTACCGTATGCAATGCATGTTATTCGCTGAGATTTCGACACTTTCTCGATCGATTTCTCTCGGCCTTTCCGGGGCCGGCTCATCAATCTATTAGATGTAGTGATAATGTAAGTGCTAATTACTATTCTTTTGCGTCAGGTTATCTAAGTTGCTTGTGTCATTGTGTCTCAAGTAGATTTCTGTAAATATTTATTTACAAATCCCTAAGTTTTTAATTTAAGTACCTAGTAATGTAATTTTTTTTTCTATCTTATTTCAATAAAGAAGACAATCAGTTAAAAAAAAGTACCTATTTATAAATATTACTTTTAAAAACTTAAATTTTATTACCGTAAATTAACTATACATTTTATGATAATAGATAGTAACTATATGGCCGTTATGGTATGATAGGTATTTAATTCACGTCCTTATCTACAATTGATCTGTAACTGTGACGTACCTAGAGAATTTCGTTTTTAAAATCTAAATACGTACATAGATTTTATTAGATTCTTATATAATTATGAAGACATGATTTCCTACTGAGAGTTAGTCACATTCTCACATTACGAGTACTTACTACACACAGTGACAGTTTTGTTCTACCTTCTCTATCTATAGCTCCCTGGGGTCGATTGCCAATTTCTACGACATCCTTTAACCCATACGAAAAACCGAACAAGTGCGAACTGTGCAAAACAAACTCTTTCCGAGACTTCTATACCTACAAGGTGTTCATTAACAAATTCATACTAATTTGATGTTACGCTAGGTAATCCAACGTTCAGAGTCTACACAGACAACCATTTTTTTTTTTAATTCTTAAATTGTTCCGAGCTTCAACATAGCAATCAAAAGGATGTAGGTACTTAATCTCTGCACCAGAACTCCAGACACGTAAAAGGTTTTGAAAACAACCCTTGAAAGCAAAATGAAAAGAAACAGCAGGTAGATGCTTAGCCGCCATGTCTCAACAAGTTAAGTTTCTAACAAAAAAACGTGACCCACGTTGTCACTTTTGAAAAGAAACAGAACCTGTCGGGCAAAAACTGCTGCGCACATAACGAGCAAATTAACCGTGAGATGTTCCAGTTTTTATAAATAAAACAGTTTTGAAAAAACCTTTTTGGTTGCCTACTTTAGATTTTGTACGATAATGCTTTTGCCTGAAAAAAGAGATTTTTTTTTTTAAACTAGGAACACAGCACAGACCGTTCTTGAGTTAATATGAGGAATAAGGGTACCTATAAAAATTGAGACCTGACCTGAGAGTTGAGAGTTGCGAAAATACTTAGGCGGGCAAGATGCGGAAATTGCGAAATGCGGACAAGGGGATGAAAACCTTGTTACTCCTATTGTGGTGCCTTATAACATTTTGTTTCACAATCGTCTTAATACTGAAGAACTTAAAATCATAATAATACCACGCAATAAAGTTTTCTACCATTGACTGAAAAATTATTTTCCATGAACTTCATAAGAAAATTGAGAACCCGTTCCAAAACAACCAAAACTACCTACTAAACTACCAATCGGGTGCTTTCAAAGTTAACCCTTTATCATATCTTGCAACTATTTTCCGTTTCATTTTTGTTTTTTGTTGTAAGTTGCTCAACTATTTTCTTTATCTGCACGAGTGAGTGAGCACTAGCAGGAGCACGACCACAGTGCTGTACAGTTAGCCACACATTTGTTCGTGCTATTAAATACGTGCATATTTATGCGTAACGTGTCTTCTCAGTAACGGTGCCATAGCAAGGACCCAAAAGAATACGTGTTACAATGACTTTAACTTATTGTGAGCAGATGATAAGGAACCGCGAAATTGGAATGATTTTAACTAATCGATTTTCAACGTTATTTTTGTAGGGTACCTAATAAATAACAAAGGTCCGTGAAATCTAATCAAGGACGATCTATCCATTGACCGTTGTTTAACTAGAAGAATGAAAGGAAATGTAGTAACTATGTTTATCTCTGATCAAGATAGTTGATTACCTATTTCTTCTGACTACAATAAAAGAAGCAGCAAGGTTGAACAACTTTTATTTTCATTGACTTCAAAAACTGAACTTTACCTACAAAATATAACATTATTTAATTTTATGTACGTTTTTACCAGTATGCTTGATTACTTGACCTTGTTGTCTTCTCAATTCTAGGTATTCAATATATGGACACGGCGACTCGGATGCGTAATCATTAAGGTTTTTGATAAATTTCCTGTTAGATTCAAAATATTCAAATCACGCAAAGATGCAGTTTTGTATGATTAAAAACAATTTTTTAGTATTTCAGGAGAATAAATTGTGGAAATGTACTTAGTAAATAAAAAGTAAGTAGGTATCATAAAATGATAGTAATAAAAACTTACCTCTATTATTTTGCTGCGTTTAACTTCGATATAAACCCAGTTGTCTGTTGAAAATGCTATAGCCATTAGAGCTGCAGCCACGATTGCTGTAATGGTCGCTATAGACAGAGTAACCGCTGAGCAAGGCATTTTTACAAGCTTCTAGATAAAGTAAGAAATAAAATAGCTAAGAGATAAATATCACAATCACAACACTTTTTATCCTCGATTGTTCACCTATGCAGCATTTTCGTAACACTCAACGGAACGGAGAACACGACAGCACACTCACAACAATATAAAAACGCATATGAATGCGGTCATCGCCTGCAGCGTGTCGGGTTCGCGCGCGCGACTTTGCTTGCTTGCCTACTTTGCTTCTCCTTGCCTTGCCGCTCTCTTGCGGATGTGAAACTTTCGAAAGCGAGTCAACTCCGCCAAGTGGCGGGAATGTAAATTACAGAACCGGTTCTTGGGCTGCCAGCAATAATAAAGAATATAAAAACTATTTACATATATCTGTTGCCTTTAATAATATTGGTTAAATGCTTTTAAAAATCTACCTATTTACAAAAAATATAGCAATGTAATTTAAGGGATCCTGCAGTGTAGGGTTAATATTGGAAAAACTAAGTATGTAGCTAAAAGACTAAAACCACAAGCCGTACTTAAAAAAATATAAAATGTCAACGTCAAATGTCAAAGAAACTTCAAATTTCACAAACAATAAATAACCAGCGTTGCCGTTAGCGTACATTTTACACATTTGACGTACCTTTGTAGCCTACAATGTGCTATGTGTAACGGGGCCAGTTTATGTACCTTTTCTTCTTTTTTATTTTTTTTATTTATATTTTCTCATCCAAAATTATGTGTAACATTTTATATAGGATACGGCCAAAAAAAAAAAAAAGATTAATATACGCTGCATATATCGGAACAACGTACATCGCAGATACTCTATCCCGTTCACTCACTCACACTACAACCATAATTACAATTCAAGTACTAGACGAATCGCTCTCTCATGTTCATTGCGCGGGAGCAATAGCTGTATGAGTGAGTTGAGAAAAAAAATGCCTATGTACCTTTTTACCCCAAAATGTACAGCGCCGTATTCACAATCCAGCGCCGCTGTACAGCGGCTCAAGGTCGCTTTGCTGGATGCGCGTATTCACACATCCAGCAAAGCATCCAGCAAGGCAGTGTTGCCGTTAGTCACACATTTTGCGAGCCAGTGTTGCCCTCTTTTGTTGTTGTTGTCTGTTGACAGTTCTAACCTGATGCTATGAAACTCAGTGAAACCCAGTGGAATCGCTTAGATAGATTTTCCGCCAGAAGCTCCTAGCAATCAAAGGATGTCTACACCAACTTTGGTTAAAACTAGAGGCCTAGGAATAGAGAAACGAAGGAATAAAAAGAGGCTTAAAAAGACTAGTATCCAGAGCCGCAAAATTTGATTTGATTTAAAAAAAAGTCTGCTGTACAGCAAGCGTATTCATGGTCCATCTGCCCGACGGTCGCGGTGGTGGGGGTGCTCGCTGGATCCAGCACGTCCAGCAAGCAACTTCACGTCGGTTATTATTATTAATTGCTTGCTGGACCTGCTGGATCGATTTTGCGTCCAGCGAGCACCCCCACCACCGCGACCGTCGGGCAGATGGACCATGAATACGCTTGCTGTACAGCAGACTTTTTTTTAAATCAAATCAAATTTTGCGGCTCTGGATACTAGTCTTTTTAAGCCTCTTTTTATTCCTTCGTTTCTCTATTCCTAGGCCTCTAGTTTTAACCAAAGTTGGTGTAGACATCCTTTGATTGCTAGGAGCTTCTGGCGGAAAATCTATCTAAGCGATTCCACTGGTTTTCATAGCCGACTACTGCATCAGGTTATAACTGTCAACGGACAAGAACAACAAAAAAGGGCAACACTGGCTCGCAAAATGTGTGACTAACGGCAACACTGCCTTGCTGGATGCTTTGCTGGATGTGTGAATACGCGCATCCAGCAAAGCGACCTTGAGCCGCTGTACAGCGGCGCTGGATTGTGAATACGGCGCTTACCTTTTCAGCGCTGGATATGTACCTCTTGGGAACTCAGTTGTGGCAACACTGTAAATAACAGAACATCAGCGATAGCGACGACCGACATAAAAATTGTTTATAATGTACATAACTTTACCAAGTTATTAATAAATTAATTAAATCAATCAAAAACTGTTATATACCTCAAATTTTAAAATGAGTGACTCATTCGATAAATATGATGATGTCCTATCATCAATTTTAGTGAACGAAAAATCTATACTGGGTTTCCTATCAGCAATTTTCAATTTTTTAGCAAGACGGTAAAATATATTTTCACCTATGAGCACTTTTAATTACATCTGTCTATTGCTTAAAGTTTTACTCAGTAGTTATTCAACAATAGCCAAATTAAAGGCTCTGTTGTTGGTTTATTTTAGGTTATGTTTGAATTAATTTTACCTACTTAAAACGGGCTAACAATATAACTAATTATGCTATGTCTTCTTTCCAGAACTGATTTCTACATAGTGCCAGATGGACCCTACCAAAACATAGGCTTTCCTCCAGGAGTAGCTGAAGAGCTAGTGGTCAAAGTGCTTCGGAAATGTGACCCTAAGAACTATGCGGGCAATGGAGCACGGAAACCCGAACACAACTTGGAATTGAACAATGAGATTATGTGTTCGACAGTAGCCCAAGAAGTGGAAGTAGTTGCTGATGAAGATAATGAAGAAGAACCTTCAAATTATTTTCCAGAACATTCCTATTCACGAGCTCCACAAGAACCTTCTTCTTCTCAACCACAAATATCTCCAAAAACGGAGAAGTTAGATACAGAAAACGCTGAGGAGACATCAGAATCATATGTTCCTCCTGTTATACCTACTCAGAGAAATAGTGAGACTTACAATGGCGCTGAAAGAGAAAAGTATTCCTGGGCTCAAACAATTTTGGAACTGGGTAAGTTAACTATCTATTCCTTTTACAGCTTGCATGTTACTCTAGAAGCAAAGAAGAAACAGAGAATGTGCTAGTGCATCTATTTGACATAACTTTCCAAGGGATAAATTAAAACCAGTAGACAGAGGTGTATTAGGGGTTTATTTTAATTAGAGCTTTATCATCATTAGGTTTTATGTCTCCACTGCAGGAGCATGACACCCTTCATTTTTAGCCAGAGTAACTAAAGGATTTGGCTTAGACTATCCATGCTGGCTAGAGGCTTTTTTTTTATTGATATTGATATTGATATTATATTTTATTGATATAATTGCTTTTTGGTTAAAACTAACGTGAGATGCAGTCATTATTAATCTCTCGGCACATTCGCCCTGATGAAGACCTCCGGATGAGGTCGAAACATGTCGGCAGTAGCTGACTCTATACGTGAGTTACCCGTGTTTTGATATTAATAATTTACATGCTTTGTATAGCTTGTATGTCCTAAGGCGCCTTTTACACTATGGGAAAAGAGTGATCTTCTTTGCTAATGAGAGCTTAAAATATTATTTTGTTACGTTGCAGACATTACTGTTAGACTGCCCCCAGATGTGAAGTCCTCTAAAGACCTCAAAGTCAGCATCAACGCTGGTGACATTAGTGTGGCCCGCCGTAATGGTGATGTCATACTGAAAGACACCCTGCCGTATAAGATCAAGGCGATTGACAGCTTTTGGAGCATAAGTGAGGGGAAGCTGCTCTTACATTTAGGTGAGTGTGTACTTATTTGCTCATAGTTTGTTGTATAAAGTTGTTGAAGTCCATAATGGCAACATTAGATTGGCCCGTCACTATAGAAACGTCATCATGAAACATAGCCTGCCATTCAAGATTAAGCTTGAGAAGCTCAGGGGTCTGGCGGAAGTGCACATTACTAGTGCTTTCGTAAATTAAGCGACACTGGGCATGGTCCGCACTTTGATGAACCACAAGAGGCATCAAATTTCTCGAGCTCCTTCAGAAGGCACATATAAGCCATTAGTCCCGGCTGCCGTCATCAAGCTATGTCAGATTCCTTTAAGCTGCCTGAAAATCCTGACACCAGTAAAGGCCACTTACACACGATAAACAAAAACAAACTGCAACATTAGCTTAGTGGAGACGCCTTCCTGAAAGATAGCCTACCATTCAAGATCAAGGCGATTTAGGGCTATTATCTGCAGACGACTGATAGGATGCCAGCGACAATTTGCTACACTAGTCGGCGGCTGTCGCGCGATAGTTCGCGACAGTAGTGCCGTAGCCGACTAGGGTCGCGAGCTGTCGTTTGTCGTTTGTCTGTCTGAGTTTACAGCTTCTGAAGCATCAGTGAAGGGAAGCGACATTTACGTGAGTTTGTCAGATTACTGGCTATCCTTTTCTATTTAAGTATATTCTCTAATGTCATAATGGTGTAGACTAGACTAGAGTTTTTGTTGAATCGACAATAGTATAAGTAAAGATAATGTAAATATTATTTTATTTTTGCAGAAAAAGTTCAAGAGCGCTGGTGGAACAAGTTTTTGAATAGTGAAGAAGCTATTGATTTATCCAAAATAGATGCATCTCGCCCATTAGACGAGCTACCAGAAGATCACATAGCTAAGGTATATTTTGTTGTAACTACGTATATAAGGTCTAACAAAATGAACTGAAACTATTCATGATACTGAACAACTTTCCCTAAGGAAATATGAAAGTAATTTGTGGCCTCCCATACAAGTTCAGCTGATCCAAGTTTGTATGGAAAGCCAAAAAAAATTTTTTGTTTTCCAATATATGTTCCTTGGGGAAAGTTGTTCACTATCACGGACTGAATTTACCATTAAAATAGTTTCAGTATATTTTGTTAGACCTTATTTTGTAATTGATATTTATTAATATTTATTACGATCTCCCGTGTAGATACGGCGTATTATACGACATATTCGGCTTATACGCGGCGTATATGGCGTTTACTACAGAACCCTAAACATTGATTTATATTTTCAGCCTTAAATGTTAGGTATATTCTAGCTTTTACTTCACACGGTATCTTCGTAGGAGAAAAAGCCAGGAAGCTCACCCTGACCTCTAAAGCTGCACAGCTAAGGGTGCAGCCGTGAAAGCACTTCCATGAGAATAATATTAAACTAGTAGGTAGTTCGAGTGTCATGTGGTTTCCGGCAGAGTAGAATAGGCCACCACTCCAAGTCTTCCCGCGGATGTCGTAGAAGGCGACTTAGGAAATACAAGCTAAACAGAATTATAAACACTATGAGACCTATGCAATTCGTCTGGCCAGCGTGGAGAGTATAGGCCAAGTCCTCTGGCTACTCTGACCACGTAAGGCTGTAGTAGTACAGAGAGACTCATGCTCCTAAAAAGACCTGATGATGATGATGAGTTCGTCCTGGCTTTCACTTCTAAAACCATAGGTGTACGGGTCTAGACCTTCGCCCCCTCAATACAAATAGCATTTTTAAACAACTGTGTGAATTTCCTGGAATGGCAGCACTACATGAATTAGAATGCGTAACCCCAGCAAAATGTTGCGCCGTAGAGAAATAAGAGTATTACAGATAGTTGGTTCATAGTAAGCCTCATTTTGTTCAAATATAGCAAAATGTGTTCATGTTGTATTTTCGAAGTTATTCGAGAAAAACTGATTTTGCTGGAGTAACGTTACCCCAGCCAGATGTTTTTAAAAAAAGGCGTTTAGCCTAGAATCAAGTATATGAAAAGATAGCTCTTAATGAGTTGTAAATGTATACCGATAGCAAGATGTGTTCATCTTATACTTTTTGAGATATTCAAGATTTTGCTGGGGTAACGTTTTGCAATTTTCCATATCTCGAAAACTGTAAGTAGCAGAAATTTGAAAAAAATACTGTTTATAGGCCTTACTATGTTCAAATTTGTTTGAATATAAGTATTTCGATTTATCTACAAATATCGAAGTAATTTATTATTTTCAAAAATCGGAAAATTCCGGTTTCCTCGTAAACTAGTACATTTACTAACGAATAAAAAGCAGTTACATATACGTGTATATCATACCTTTTAACGTGTACAATTTCGGAAACACAAACATTACGCGATATGAAGATATAAAGGAATTTCATCAAATTCCTAGTGGTGTGACTTTGGCAATCGAATACGCAGCTCTCTCTGAACACAAATAGATAAACTATAGTGAACATGTGTGTTCATTTTGTTACAAAACATGCCTGAAAGTTTCGGCTTCAAATCTCGCATTGAATAGAAGTTATTAAAAAAACAAGAAAATATCATCAATTCTCCTATAAACCGACTAAATAACGGAGGCTACGAAAAAGCGGCCGTTTCATACTTGAGCGTAACCATCTCAAATAAATGGTATAATAGTCTTTTTTTGGTAGTACAGTTGCATACAAAAAGATTCTTGCAGTTTGTGGATAAAGAAAATACATGAGCATGATTATTTTTTATTCAAATTACTGTTTTACAATAATTATATGCTATATAACTTAAACTAGGAAAATCACAGAGATTAATGAATACTTTACGAGTTATTATAAAATAATTATAGGCGGAAGAAAAAATGCAAGAGCGTGGCAGTTACATACTCACACTGATGGCGCTTGATTTGATTCGATCTCTGATCTACATACCTGTGCGCAGCCTGGGTATATGTTATGCATATTAGATCAAAAATGAGTTTAAGCAATTAAACATTCTTTATAAAATACTGCGGCGACGAGATTTTTTATCCTTTTATACGAGTGTCGATTTTGCAATGCAAATTACTACAGAAACTTAAAATTTTAAAATACTTAATTTTTTTTTAGCGAAACTGAGTACCTACAAGTTTTATACATTTTGATAAAAAGAAATTATATACTGACATTTACGCTTTTACGTTTATATTCTTAGCAACAGTATGCTCACATTTACAACAGGTAATTAACTGTTCTTAGTAAAAAATACTTGTATACAACATTTCAAATATTATATTTAGTAATTAAGTTAAACTATAAACAAGTAAATGAAAAAATAAAATTACTTACCATTTTTAAATACACTAGCCCAGCACAAAACAGCATCGTCTCGGGTCTCACAATGGCATGGCTTGACTAAAATGACTCATGGTAAAAAATGTATGCCTGGGCTTCGCGGCGTTGTAAGAAAGAGACGCCTATATAGTGGCAAGCGGGACAGAACTGTAAAACAAACTTCTTGTGTTGGACACCGTGACATGTGATCAAATTATATGCATTTCTATATTGATATACCTATTTTTGTTCTTTTACAAAAGGACTCGTGCAACGCAATCATCTATTAATTTACAACTTTTATTATTAAAGGCTTAGTTTTAACTATGTTTCTGGTTACCTCATACTATTGACGACAAGGAATTTAAAATCTGTCTCGTAGGTAATAATAAAATATAAAACTCGTGTTAATTGCTTGTTTGAGTGGGGGATGCGACATTTATTAATCTATCCGACATACACTTCCATAGAGTTGTCAATCCTATTGCTAAAAACTAATAAGTATGAATTCACACCAAAAAACATTTTAAATATCGGCTACATGAATATAATACTGCTCGACTGTACTTTTTATCGGTTATTAGGTTGCTAATATGCGTAGGAAACCCGCAAGTATGAAACGGCCGCTTTTTCGTAGCCTCCGTTATTTAGTCGGTTTATAGGAGAATTGATGATATTTTCTTGTTTTTTTAATAACTTCTATTCCATGCGAGATTTGAAGCCGAAACTTTCAGGCATGTTTTGTAACAAAATGAACACACATGTTCACTATAGTTTATCTATTTGTGTTCAGAGAGAGCTGCGTATTCGATTGCCAAAGTCACACCACTAGGAATTTGATGAAATTCCTTTATATCTTCATATCGCGTAATGTTTGTGTTTCCGAATTTGTACACGTTAGAAGGTATGATATACACGTATATGTAACTGCTTTTTATTTTTTAGTAAATGTACTAGTTTACAAGGAAACCGGAATTTTCCGATTTTTGAAAATAATAAATTACTTCGATATTTGTAGATAAATCGAAATACTTATATTCAAACAAATTTGAACATAGTAAGGCCTATAAACACTATTTTTTTCAAATTTCTGCTACTTACAGTTTTCGAGATATGGAAAATTGCAAAACGTTACCCCAGCAAAATCTTGAATATCTCAAGAAGTATAAGATGAACACATCTTGCTATCGGTATACATTTACAACTCATTAAGAGCTTTCTTTTCATATGCTTGATTCTAGGCTAAACGCCTTTTTTTTAAAACATCTGGCTGGGGTAACGTTACTCCAGCAAAATCAGTTTTTCTCGAATAACTTCGAAAATACAACATGAACACATTTTGCTATATTTGAACAAAATGAGGCTTACTATGAACCAACTATCTGTAATACTCTTATTTCTCTACGGCGCAACATTTTGCTGGGGTTACGCATTCCATGAATTAACCCTTCTACCACAGAATAAATACTAGTACTCCCGGACCTTCTACCTGAAATCTAGCCTGGGTGCACATATGATAAATCTCGCAATTTCAGGTTCGTGAACTGCAGTGGAACCAGGAGCAGAAGCTCAAGGGGCTGCCGACCAGCGACGAGATCCGCAACATGGAAGTGCTCAAGAGGGCGTGGAACGCGCCCGGGTCGCCCTTCCAAGGACAGGCGTTTGACCCAAGTGTGCTCACTCAAGCACCACCGCTTCAGAAATAATAAACATGATAGGTAATACATTCTTTTTTTATTGATATTTATTTCCTAATAATAATAGATACAAATCTATTTGCACAGACTGGCTGGAACTGCAGTTTGTATTGTGCTATAATGTTTATACAGGTACCGAATATGTCGGCTTTGCTTTTTCTTCGATATGCTTCATTCATGTAAACCTCGGAGACATCTGCTTGATGTTATATTCAAAAGCGGCCAAGAAGTTTCAGCGTTTGCCGGGAGACTTTATTTTATTACATATAAGTATAAATATGGATTAATCGTAAAAAATTGATTGTTCCTCGTAATTGTAAGTTCACTAAAACCACAGACTAAAAAAAACAACAATTTCAGCTGATATTTATTCTAGAATCCACTTAACACAAGTTTTCCAACCAAATGTTTCTCTTCCAGCAGCCTATGAGCTTCTCTCAAGTTGGCAGCATTGATAGGCTTCATAACTCTTTTAAGCGTAACCTTCAACTCCCCTCTCTCCAACATTTCCGATATAATTCGCAAAATGTCGTTATGCCGGAACATGTCTTCAGTTTCGTACTTGGTTCTAGTCGACATCATTTCTGATACTAAAGTGACGCTTTTTTCCTTCAACGGCCTCAAATCGACCAAGCCACTGCTGTCCACGACTAGACAAATCCTTCCTTGAGGCTTGATGGCTTTCATCAAAGTATCCCAGTACGGGTAAGGATCATAGTTAACCAATATAAAATCTACACCTTTTTCATATCCGTGGGCTTCTAATTGAGGCAATAGATTTTGAGTATGGTTTAGAACGATATCGGCACCGTTTTGACGAGAAAATTCTTCCGTCTCCGATCGAGACGCTGTTCCAATGACTTTGAGTCCCAAATTCTTCGCCAGCTGAGAAGCTACGGAGCCAACGCCGCCTGCACTGTTTATTATCAACAGAGTCTTCCTCTTATCTTTGTCAGTTAGCAACAGTCGATCAAAAAGAGACTCGTACGCGGTCACAGAGGTCAAAGGCATCGCAGCGGCTTCTTCGAAAGTCAAGTTCTTTGGTTTCTTCCCGACCATGATCTCGTTCAAGGCAACATACTCCGCGTTCGCTCCATTTCTCCGCAAGTCTCCGGTGAAAAACACTTCATCACCCACATTGAATATTTTCGCGCTGTCTCCTTTAGCGACTACGACTCCGGACCCGTCCCATCCTAGTATTCTCGGGTTTTTCTCGATGTTGGGTTTCGGAGCTCTTTGCTTGGCATCGATAGGATTTACTGCAATCGCTTTCACTTGTACCAAAACATCAGTCTTCTGTAACGTCGGCAAACTCAGCTCTAAATCGATGAGACTCTCTGCGTTTGATATTGGTAAATATTTGTAAAGGCCCACGGCCTTCATAGTTTTGGGCAAGTTTTTCGCCATGTTTGTGTCTTGAGACGTAGCTCTTTCGGCGAAGCAAGCTGTTATCAGTAGTAGAAGAACAAACATTGATATAAGTAGTGTAATATTTGCCTCGTAATATCTTATCGAGTTTAAGATACGGTTATCTCGGCGAATGGTTGTAAACTCGTACTTAATAGTACTGTACACCCGCGCCGGTCAGTTAACACTCGTCGAATGAATTTAAAACTTGTTTAAACCCCTGTACACTGACTACCGAGTAGGTATGTTTATTTATAAACATTGTTCTCGTTTCCAGACAAGCGATCTTGAATAGGTTGGTTAGGTAATTGATTTTTTGAAGTTGATTCCTTCCTTTGATTGAAGTTCAAAGTGATTTAAAGGGAAGTAGAACTTATGGAAACATATAAAAATAGTTTTAAATGTTCAAATCAAATCGTCCTCCGTGTTTATACATCTAATGTCCAAAAATAAATTCTCTAAGGTGTCTCATGAAGTGAAGAATTTTTTAAATCTACTGTTATAAGTTTGATTCGGTTCTGCCGTGTAAAAGTTGTTGGGGGATAAGGGGGCTTGAATTTTCGGAGTCCAGTGATGCCATTTGAAATAAATTATTTGAAAGGAAACGAAGATATAAATGTTTAAAAATGTTATCTTGACCAAGCCCTTCAAACTATTTTTCCTTTCAAATGAAGGCATAACTGGACGCCGAAAAATTCTGCAGGTTAACGCTTGTAATCCAGGGCTTTCGCTAGCAAAAAATAGATAGCGCTAAGGATATCAAGTTGTATTGGTAGTTTGGCTACTCATCACTAGATGGCCTGACAGTCGGGGGTTTTTTAACTTGTTTAGCAAATAAACTTGTTCCTTAAGTATTATATTTTTGTTGATAATAAATTTACTTTATGGCGCGATTACTTTCAAATCGCGCCTAGGTAAAAGGTAATGAACCCCCAAAGGTAATGAATATAATGCAACCTCAAAAATTTTGTTGCAGTGTGTACGTAAAGTACAGAAAATCTTTTCTTGGCTAGTAAATGAATGGTATTTTTGTGTAAGAGGTTAGACAGCAAAATAATACAAGGAAGTAATTGCTCGCACATTTATTTCTAAATAATTAGATATGACTATTTTTATTTTTATTTTCACTCATTATCTTTTACACAATATAATACAAGCAGATCTGTATATATCACAGTACGCGTAACAATTCACAATATGCGAAAATAAATTGTCGTATTCACAAAATGCTAACTACTTTTTGAACATATTTATTTTTACGTGACTCGAGTCTGACAAAATTATCTAATAATTAGGATTTCTGTACACCTTTCTCCCAAAAGTAAAGAAGAAGGAAAAAAGATTATAACATAAACTACGTCGCACCATTAATAAAACTTCTTTTTTTAAATTATATCCCGAATGATCAGATCATCTTGTCAGACTGTTCAGTATAATTATTTATCAATGTTATGCCGTTCTAAATATTATAGATTCATCTTAATAAATTATAAAAATAGCAGAAAGGGCGCAACTTTGGAACTAACAGTGTAAAAGGCGCCTAAGGCGTTATATTTCTCTAGCAATAACGGACAACTTTAATAGTATACACACTTTGTACAAGGACATGACATTAGTCTAAGATCCGAAAGACGTAAAACTTCACCCATCTGTTTAAGGGATTGAAAGTATTTACATAAGTACCTGGGCGACCGAGCTTTGCTCGGTTACATCTCAAACATTAACAAATTTTTTTAACTTGTCTAAAAACGATGCAAAATAAAAAATTATATATAAACTTATACATAAAAAAAAGTAAGTCACCGAGTGGGATTCGAACCCGTAACACTTTTTTCTAGCGGTCGGTATCCTTAACCACTGAGCTAAAATCAAGGCGGTCGGCGCGACGAAATTAGCGACCATATTCTGCGTGGAAAGAAAAACGCATGAAAACTCAAAAACAGGCGTTTTCCCAAACATAAAACTAATCTAGATCGATAGTTTACCCCCGAAAACCCCCATATACAAATTTTCAGCGAAATCGTTAGAGCCGTTTTCGAGATCACAGAAATTTATAAATAAATATATATACATATATACATACAAGAATTGCTCGTTTAAAGGTATAAGATAAGATATCTAATTATGTTAATAAATATATCGCGAGTGGGTTTTTAGAAAACTTGGCCAATTGTTTGTTGTCAGTACTAGCGAGGGGTCTTAGTATATTTTAAATCCTTTAAAAACAGATGGATCCACATTTAATTCGGATTTTAGAACACAGCAATAATACAAATATGCAGCTTATCTTCGATCACAAATTATAGAAGAACCTAATCTATGTAACCGTGTAACATCTCATATATAAATTTGTCCTGTATTTAAATAAAAGTGCTAATTATATCTGTGGTCGATTAAACTAGCAGAATATAACGCGAGCGAAAATACCAGCCCGCAATGATTTTTGCTCTAGAAAAATGGAGGTAAAATTTTACAAAAAATAAAATGGAAATTTGCCTAACTTTCTGTTCGATTCACAGTAATTGGGATTTTGCCAGAAATTAAGAAGCGAAGCAAATCATCTACCTAAAGCATATTATGGTATGAGATCTGCATCAGTTTTTGCTGTTTGAAATATTCTGCTAGTGTGGGGACACTATCATAACATGGCGATCTATGTTATTTACATCAGATATATACGCAAACAAAGCGTCGCAAGACCAAGAGCAATCTAAATCTGCGTGCGAAACAAAGAGCCGCGACCCGATCGAAGGACCAAGAAAATACAAAGTATGAAAGGATGTTTTGAACGTTTCTCGCTCCCTCATGTAAGTATATTCGAGTTGATAATAGTTTATTCAAAAGTCTTGTATAGTTCATCAACGTCATGTCTGTAACATATGCGCTGTGTAAGCATAATTTATACAATAGATAGTTAAATGCCAATTGATATGAAAATATTGCCCCTCGAAGTCTCGTTTAGGCTTTAAACATTTCAGTAAATATACGATTATACAGGTACTTTACTTACGTCATTTTACAATCAAAGTTGACATCGATTGAACACGAATTTCGATATGCGATGTCGATTTTATAAACGATTAATAGAATCGATTTAATAGACGTTTATAACATTCATATAATTAATTATAATTGGTAATCGTTTCACAATTAACAAGTAACGTAATTCTTTCGTGATATGTAGTCACTTTGAAAAATATAATTCACATGTAGATAGGAAATCATTTTTATATAACTCAAAAGAAACTTTGTCATCGCAAACTTGTGACACACAAGTCACTTAAAACAGCAAATTTCTCAAAAATTATCTTTGTTAAGTATAATACTGTCCAATTTGTACTACAATGTCACACAATACAAAGATAACAAATTATATAATTAAATCAACAATTTGTTTATTCATTTGTACATTAAATTTTGGCTCTTACGGTCTCCATTAATTTTATCATTAAATAGTTATTACACTCATCAGAAATACATACAACAAAACAACAAAAATACCAAACGCCCATTTTCTATTGTTATTCATTTTGAAAGATGACAAATATAGCTATATTCAAACAGTTAAACATAAAGCGATTAAAATAATTGATCTATACAATAGTCGATTCGTTCTAATGACGATCAATATTATAGCCAATTCGGCGGTTTCTTCAAAGACGCCGCCTTTGCCAGCGCGGCGACAGTCTGTACACAATTTGAACGAATGGACTGTACATCAAACCGGGTTAAGTAGATTTAAGTATTTTATTAATATTTCCTCATAGTGTAGATGTCAATATTATGTCACTATAACGTCTGACTTTTTTTAAACAGTAGCCAAATTAGAACAAGTCTATATGATATTGAACTAATTGCCATGAAACATAATTAGATAAACGCGATAAAAAAAATCTATCCGAGGAAAAATCCTCATACAAACTGCGATAAAAATTCCCATGTAATAGTAACCGCTGACCTCAATAGATTTACTACGACAGAGCGAATATGGTTATCCGTTATCATTATGGCATCAACTAAGAGACGCGGGCGCATGCTGCGGGTTCAGTCTATCTCTGTCATACGCTACGTGCCTCAGAGACAGGTGACCCGCGACAGATTTTGCTATCTCTATCGAATAGACTGGAATCCGCCGCGTGCGCCCGCGTCGCTTAGCGGACGCCCTTGTAAATTGTTCCAAACATTTGGCTGATCTTTAAAACGTCACCTTTATAACTATAGCTATATACCTCTCTTTATAAATCCACCGACCTACTGTACAGCATACTTGCAAATGTCGTGTGCCCCGGTGCACTCGACGCTGGGCCGGTGCGTGGAGTCCCAGATGCCGGGCCCGCAGCGCTGGCACATCCCCACCAGCGTGCACGGGATCCGCACCAGCTGCCGGAACTGGTACAGCAGGCCGCGGGCCTTGCGGAGGATCAGACGCCCGTCCATGTACATTGCTGGAATACATACATACATACTATCACGTCTTTATAGAGTCTCAGTGATCTGTGCGGGAAGAGAAGCAACTGGTACATTCTAAGTTTTTTCTTTTCTCCCAGACCAGCATGAGAAACACTTTGCTGGAAGAACAATAACATTATCAATAATACAACCGGCCAAAAGCGTGACGGGCCACACAGTTCTAAAGTTTCATGTTACAACTTGATACTTTTTAACAAACACAAATTACTTTCACGATTTTTGCGAAGATTTTTTCAAACTAGCAGTTTAACTTTAGAATCTTCATGGATAGATGAATAATCCGTGCAAGATTCTGAAGGTAGCTTTTCTCATGAGGATAATTCTATTTTTGCGGCTCATTGCCTACTTTGGAAACACAAAATGCTAACAAAGAGTAGAAGTAAAAGTCTGTATTGAAGACGGGTTTAGTATAAAAAAATCAGCTGTTTCTTACCTAGTGAACTAAAGTGCAGCAGCATCTCATCTGTGTTGAGGTCTTGGGCAATGACATCATCGGCATACACGGCAATGATGGCCAGGCAAAGGAACAGGTGGAAATAGTCCGTCTGGTAGTTCGCCCAGCATGCCTCCCACATCCGGAGCGCGACGGCTTCCGTGAACTCGCGTTTGAAGCATCTATGGCAAAATTCATCAGATAATAGAGATGTCGCAGCTTCCAGCCGTCTATCTGGTTATCAGACAGCTAACTGGATGCCTAGCTCGTTCTATAAAAGCCGGCATACAACTAAATGGCTAAAGGACGACTAGCCAAGTCATTGAACGCAACTTTTAACAAGATGGCTAAACGTAGTAAATACATATAGTCATTATGTTAAATTGGTTATTGATGAATTTGTTTTCTGTATGTAATTTGAGTTCACAAATTGGACTACTTTTTTACTAATACCTACCTGCCAGAAATATTTAAAAAAAAAATGTTTGTTAAGATAAGTAAACAAAAAATAACAATCACAGCTGTTTTCGTCGTTGACGCCATATTTGTTTTAGTGACTACTAGCGCTGCACCTAAAAAAAACTGAACTAAATTTGAATCACTTAGCTGAATCTTGAATCAAAGACAAATTAAACTTTAAAAAATATAAGGTTAAGAACTTAGCGGAAGGAAGAGAGACATGGAAAGCTGCACTCCACCGACAAGAGCCCAGCTCTTAAATATAAGAAGAAGAAGAAGCTGAATCCTGGTTAGTTATCTTCAAAGGGTTGACTTTCAATACCTACGCCAAGTTGTTAAACGTTCAGTGATTCTAGTTCAATTAACTATCGGCCTAGGCATCCAACTGGATACCGGATTTCAACGAACGACCTAGGCCTCTAATTAGCTGGCTAATTTAACCACATGTTTGACGTAGCGTCAAACGTCGACCTATATATTCTTGTATCTCTGTGATCACGGAAACGACTCTTAACGATTTCGCTGAAATTTAGTATATAGGGGTTTTCGGGGGTAAATAATCGATATAGATTTGTCTTATGTTTGGGAAAACGCGTGTTTTCGAGTTTACATGCGTTTTTCTTTTATACGCAAAATATGGTCGCTAATTTCGTCCTGCCGGCCACTGTCCGTCTGGTCCAACGGTTTAAGACGACGATGGACGGTGTTACGGGTTCGAATCCCGCTCGGTGACTTACATTTGTTTTTTAGTTAATATATAATTTTTTAATTTTTATTGTTTTTAGACAAGTTTAAAAAAAATGTAGTTAATGTTTGAGATATAACCGAGCAAAGCTCGGTCGCCCAGGTACTGTCTCTTTAAACGCAGAGTCATACACCAGCCCCTCATTGGGCCATTATTTTGTGTGAAGGAGATGCAGTTTTTAAGTAACGCCTACATTAATGCATTTTTGATGGGATAATTATTGCGCTTGAATATGCTTCAATACTATTATCTTATACGTTTAAACGAGCAATTCTTGTATATTTATTAAAAAAATTCTGTGATCTCGGAAACGGCTCTAATGATTTTGCTGAAATTTAGTATATGGGGGTTTTCGGGGGTTAACAATCGATCTAGATTAGTCTTATTGTTGGGAAAACGCGTGTTTTCGAGTTTTCATGCGTTTTTTTTTTCCACACAGAATATGGTCGCTAATCTCGTCCCATCGGGCGCTATCCGTCTGGCTCAGCGGTCAACGCGGACCGCTAGAAAAAGTTACGGGTTCGAATCCCACTTGGTGACTTACGTTTGTTTTTTTATGTTCAAGTTTATATAATCGGTCGCCCAGGAACACAATACTTTACATTGAAACAGTACTTTGTACTTACATAATTGAAACAGTAATTTGTACTTACAACAGTATCCAACGATGACAAAACAGCAGCTCCATGGCATCAACATGCTTTTCCAAATGTTTGTAGAAATGCGGCAGCATCAGCCGGATCAACTCCCGCAGGTAACTCTGCAAGTCAAACATCGAAATATTTTTAATTAAACTAAATTAATATGTAAATAGTACCGACCAAATGTTATGTCGGTCATAGGTCTGCCGAGCAACGGTTTTTCGCACACTTGTCTTTCTTTAGAAACATTTTCGCCACGAGTAATGTTTGAACTCACGCCCCTCTAGTTTGTAACATAAGTGCATGCATGAGTTCCTGAAATTTTATCAATACAGATTTTTTTCCGAGCATTGTGATACTATTTAATCTTAACTTTTATCAATATTTGGTTCTCCATTAATGGTTCCTCTAATGGTGTAGACAAAGCCTAGAGCCGTAAGGCCACTCTTAGCGTCATGGTGAGTGAGAAGGTGGAACACTGTCATCAAAAAAGTTGTTTTGTTTTTCGAGTGTGCATAGCGACCACTAGTGTCAGTTTTTCAAAATAGAGATGGGTTGCTAGACGAGCTTATTGTCATGATTTAAATTCGCACCCATTACCTCCCTCTATGGGCTGTTACGATCTACGCGGGTAAAGGAGCAGCTGGTTTATTTAAATATTTTCTACCAGACCAGCATGGAAGATGCCTATCGTGTATAGCATACATGTTCCGAAGGAATATATAAAGGGAAGAAAAGCCATTGCCAAGCCATTAAAATGCACTGAACTCAAGAAAACTGGAAAAAAATAATCCTATATTATGTTCATTAACACAAACGTTGAGTTCTATATTCAACCTTTTAAAGTAGGTACAGAGCGGATGTCACAGGGTTGTTATGTAGATTCATGTTGGAGACATGGCTTTTGCAATTTAAATGACCGCAGCGCTTGGGTATAATTGGGTACTTTAACGAACAAAAGCCTCAAATGGCCTGATTTAATTTTTATTTTCTCTTTCATGAAAAGTCTAAGGTCTCCAGAGAATAATAACATGCGAGACACTAAAACAAATGTAAAACCAAAATATGAAAATAATTGTTCCTACCTACCGAAATAATAGGCAATTACTAACGTCCACTTTACTTTTTAAATAGGTACCAGTTTCTGTTTTAAACTGTTTTCTCCTCATTATTATTCAAATGAGTATATTAAGTCTACAAAAGATTTGCCGACGAAAATAGGTGAACTCACCACAGTGATTGAACTCTCCAAAATGCACTAAATGAAAGGAGTTTAGACGGCTCTATGCATACATACTTATTTTAAAATTTAAACAAAGACTACTTACGTTGAAAAATTTGGCTAAAGTTTTGGACAAAAACTCCACATTCAACGGCATTTTCGGACCCTACAAATTAACTATTCCGAAGAAAAGACATTCATTAAATATTCAGCCGGATACGAAACTATATCCTGCCGCCAGCGAATGAATCAGCTTGATGAGTTTAACCCTTAAAAACGTTGGTACGAAAAGTCAAAACTATTAACTTGGCCAGGACCCCTCGAAAGAATGATTTATTGAAGCAGAAAAAGGAATAACAAATCGAAAATTTAAATGTTAAAGGCCAAGAAAATTTAATAACACCTTAATACCCAGAAAATGAACCAAGAAGCTCTGGTGAGATGAAGACAAATAAGGCCTAAGAAAATGAGAAATTATGCATCTTTAAGATATACACCCCTAAGATCTTTCCAGAACCATAGCCTTGTAATCTTGAAGTAAAACTTAGAGGTTGTCCACCAGGATCCCCTAGCCCGATCCCCTAGGTAAACCCCGTGAACTCATCTGTCAATCAGAAATCAGAATCCCCTTCTTACCAAGTTATTGTCCATATCGTTGTCGGTAGGCGTGCACACAAAGATGGCCCTCTGCATCAGCCCCACGAAACACCAGAACGCTTCAGCTTCGCATTTAATCTCGCATAGCACGGGAGCCAACAGGTCGCTCATTCCTTGGGTGTATCTGCAAATCAGAGAGAAAAAGTAAGTCTTCTCATTCGGTGGAGTATGAACCACACTAGGTATTATTTTTCTAGAAGGTAAATATTTTTCAAATTTCTACAAGCTTTTATTGTGAATCCGCCACAATCTTCTACTTCACTATTCACTGGAAAACATGTCTAAGTCCATGTATCCCAGCTCCTACGCCCCAATATTACGGCTCCATTGCAATATCAGCTTGACGGTAATGTAATATTATATATTGCATTGTCACCAAACTTTCATAGAAGTCAAACTTCAGCCCAATCGAAAGTTTAGGCAACTTTTGAAACGGATAACTTATTTAGCCAACATACATATACAAATCTATTGGGATCAAGGTAAAAATAATTGGCCAAGTGCGTGTCGGGCCACGCGCAGTGTAGGGTTCCGTAGTTGTAAATGCCAACTTTGAGTTAATGCCACTAAAAACGTCTAAAACGTCTATATCTATTGAATTTGTATGAAATTTTCCTTTTCGAGTACATTTTATAAGTTGATCGCCTTTATCTTTTTAATTTGTTAATCCTACTTAGCTCTAATAGTTTTCCTTTAAACTACGTTATATATACTATAGCTGTGATTTTTTTCACGTGTCTATATATAACCGTTTAGCAGATAGATGGGGGGGACACTTGACTTTAACAAAAAAATTCACTTTAAACCTAAATATTTCAGACACGGATCCCTAAATCGTAAAATGGTGTTCCCAAGCTCACAATATTTTTGAAAGACATATTCAACGATACCCCACACAATGTATTTGTAGCAAAAAAAAATATTGACTTTCTCTTTACTTGTATGGCAGGTAACTTAAAAAAAAAATATTTCTATATTTTATTTTACGACTTTTTCGCCATGATTGATATACATATCCATGCCAAATTACAGCTTTCTAGTACTTATAGTTTCTGAGTAGGACCGCGGACGGACAGACAGACATACAGACAGACAGACAGACATGGCGAAACTATAAGGGTTCCTTGTTTATTACGGAACCCTAAAAATCATGTAAAGTAATGTCGGCCCACCCGTTTTCGCCTATCATTTGGATGTCGACTTTTTACTCCCAAGATACTCGAAGGAGCTATGAGCGACAATAGTCTTATTCAAATAGAGTACCTATTTTTAGAACATCAGTACTGTCGCTGCCGACAACATTATCGATTTATTTATATTTAATATCGCCCACACGCCTTCACTATAAAATACCCGATGGTGCCCTACATAATTCATAAAACTGTACTGAAATCCCTCGAAAATTGCTCTTACGCCCACGCAGGTTTGGTGGAATTGTTAATTAAGAGTATGGCTGCTCTGTTGCCATAACGATAAATCAGTCTTATCAAATGTCGTAGTTGCGAGTAAATTGGAAATTCTACTTGTGCGAATGAATGAAAACGACAATAACTCTTTCTACAAAATAGAATAGATATTTTTATACCTAGAATGACATCAAGGCACGAAAAAAAAAGTAAATTAAGAGTTAATCGGCGTTAACAAGTAAACTGAGACATTGTTCTGAAAGATAATGTTTAATGTTCTTCAACTTCAATGCGTTACTTCTCTGTTATTCCCTGATACAGAAAGTTTTGACTTCAATAGAATAAACAAAGAACTTACCCTAGAACTGGATTGAAAACTGCATAATTCAGCAAAACGTTCTTCATTATTTCTATATTGTAATTATTCTCTCCCGCAAAGAACGGATTTCCTCTATCAGTCCTTACGACGTCCTTCTCTATGACGCACTGCACCGTCTTCCAAAACACCGCGTGCTGTTCCGGCGTCATCTTCTCCAACCTCCTCCTCGTTATTTCTTCATATTCCCTCGTCCTGATCTGAAGTATTATCTCCCTTTCATCATAAGTTGAATTATACGGATAACAGTGAAGCAAGAACGGCCAAACTTCTCGTCTTAACTCTTTGTCGAGACCCCCAAAAAACACGCATTTCCTCAGAAAGAGATCATCTTCTATAACTCCTTTGCCATTCATTACTTTCCCATAGAATAGTTCTGGTGTGATTTTGGGAAGTTTCCCTTCTTCGGGATGCTGCTCCGACTTTTGTACCTCAGGGCGGCAGACCATGAAGTGGCGATATGGTAGGTTTGGTTCTTCTGAACCTGAAATAAGAATGCACTTTCAATCGACTTTGGTGCAAAGCATGTGCAGTATGTCAACGCCATTTATTTTAATAAGTACTAAGTTACTTAGGTAAATCTCGTTGAGGTTACGTAAGATTTCGTCTGAG
This sequence comes from Acrobasis consociella, assembly GCA_963555685.1. Classification (NCBI taxonomy): domain Eukaryota; kingdom Metazoa; phylum Arthropoda; class Insecta; order Lepidoptera; family Pyralidae; genus Acrobasis; species Acrobasis consociella. Next base: position 5,419,777 of record OY743115.1, read on the forward strand.
TTACCTACGTAATGTTTATTAGGAGATACCTACAATTTTCAATGAAATAATAATTAGACAAGCGAAGCGAAAGTGTTTAGACAGTCCGGAGTGTAGTGTAAGTACGTTCGAAGATATCCAAACAATTTATCGGAACTTTAGGGTATTTTGTAGATGGTAGACGAGGATAAGAAATTTAGAACATGAGCCAAATAAAGTGTTGCCGAGATATGCTAAATACTTAATAGGTAAGTAGCAATACTCCATTACGACTTCTAATAAGGAAGTTTCCAACAACTCAATATAGATACTTTTTTCTAAACGCCAAAACAATGTTGTGCAGCAGCGAATGCCACCGATACAGCACCTGCGCCAGGTGGTCCAGCCCGCCGTGGATGAAGTGCAGGATCTTGTACTGCGACTCCCGAGACGCTACCACCACCTAATTATTATTAAGATTTCTAAAACGCACTAACCTGGTGTTAGCCTGATGTTGTGCAGCAGCGAGTGCCACCGATGCAGCACCTGTGCCAGGTGGTCCAGCCCGCCGTGGTGGAAGTGCAGGATCTTGTACTGCGACTCCCGAGACGCCACCACTAGCTGTCCGCAGGTGCAGTTGTCGTCATTGAAGAACAGCCGTAGCGAACGCATTTGACTCAGATCCACGGAGAATCTAAAACAAAATCAAGTAAAAGGTGTTAATGGTTTTGAAGTCGTAGGCTACGTCTATATAAGGATCGTAAGTATAAGACCTAATTAGCTAGTCAAAATAAAAATGTTGACTTAAATTCGAAGATAAACTCTGCAGCTAGGCGCCGCCGTCCGGCCATCATAAACACTTTGGATTACGAAAGTAGTAGCTGTGCCCGTGGGCTTCGCTCCCCGTGGGAATTTCGTGATAAAATGTATCCTGTGTCCTTCCCAGTGTATCAAACTATATCCATATCCAATTTCATCTAAATAGATTTAGTGGTTGAAGCGTGAAGTGGTAACAAACAAATATACAAAATCATTTTCGCATTTATAATATTAGTACGATAGTAAGGAAAAGGATACGACTTTTTTTTTAAACCAATGTACCTACAGTCAGCGTGTATAACTACATAAGCCTATCCAAAGTCCCTTCGAACTTTTAATTTATAGGATTTATTGACATGTACTGTAAGTATCTTGTAGACCCTGAGCTAACGGAATACCTAAGTAAGTTGTTGCGCACTTTGACAAGGGTTGGACGGACATGGATGTATGAATAGATAGGATAGTATATTCCTAAACCTACGCGGGCAATATTTTAGTATACAAATATAAGTTTTACAAATACAAGTTTTTCTAGCTTAAATTTAGAACTTGTAAGAGCACTAGAGATGCCAAACTAATTTGAAGCCTGTGAGTGTAACTTGGCTGACGTCATCAGGTCCCCCTCACATACAAATGAGTAATTATAAATGTGTAGAATGCGTAAGGAGTGTAGTGGAGGTAAGTAATATTAGTAGTAAATAAATATATTTGTCATGCGAGCTATCGAGAACACTTTGGTATGCATTGCGCGTTATGCATTTTAGCAACATGTTATTATTTACAGTGACAGACAATGCATCCTGTTGTACTGTAACCGCACCTAATCATAACAGAAAATTACCTCGAATTACCCGTGGTAAGAACAGTGCAATCGTGTGGAACAATTTATTTACATGTAAGGGGATAGATCAATTTTTCGGGTTCCATTTGAAATAAATAGATAGACCAGAAGTGGCCGGGTGTCGTAAATGTGCGAAGAAAATATTTACAAATAGTAGTTCATAAAATAGTATGAAGGGTTAACTAGGGCTCGATCAAGAGTTTTTTTTTAAATGATATCTCCGTTTCCTTTCAAATAATTTATTTCAAATGGGGACAGCACAGGTCTCCGAAAAATTCAGGTACCTATTATCTATTTCGCGTTAGAGACTTTTCTCAATGCGAGATCCTAATTTCTAACTTCCACAGTCAACAGAAAATAATTCTAGAGTGGTTTTGCGACTTTTCTATCGATCAATTTGAAATAAATTTTAATTATTTGTTTTTTTACAAATAGAAGTCAAGACTTTTTGACGCGGGGCGAGTTATTCCTTGCGAAAAAGGGGGCACCGGGCACATAATATAATATAATATAAATATATAGGGACAAATTACACTGATTGAGCTAGCCCCAAAGTAAGTTCGAGACTTGTGTTATGGGATACTAACTCAACGATACTATATTTTATAACAAATATAGATAAACATCCAAGACCCATGACAATTTGAAAAAGGCCATTTTCCAACTTGCCCTGACCGGGAATCGAACCCGGGACCTCTAGGTGGCGGACTAGCATGGTGACCACTACGCCACGGAGGTCGTCATAAAAGGCCAGTCACAGCTCTGTGATGCCATTTTTCAAACACGTCACTATACGAACGGTTTTTTGTATGTACAAACCATTCGTTTAGGTGACTCCGCGTTTAAAAAATGGCACTTCTGCTAACATTTATCTGAATACAGTTATAAAGGACTTCTATACAAAAATCAGGTTTCTACGAGTATGAAATAGGGTATTAGCTTCTTAAGCAATCCTTTTTTTAGAAACGCGGAATGATCGTTTTTTGCCAGTTGAAAGTTGTTCGTTTAAAAATATGCTACCGAAATCTGTCGATAATCGATAAATCGAGAATCGTATTTAACAACTGTATCTACTTACTTGAAATAAAACTGGTCAAATGAGATTATTCTGAAGGACGAATGAAGACCTCCAACAGCCACATCCAAGGACATGTCATAACTCTTTTAATATGCTATAACCGCACAGCCAATATTATCACTTAATGCGGGACTCGGGACTCCGGGAGCAATAATGGCATTCCTAAGTGGCGTGAGACTCCAAGGAATGTCTTATTATATGCCATCGCAGCTTCGGCCGAGACGGCGGCACGGGTAGCGACATCTGACCTTTGTTTAAAATTTAATGATGTGGTATTATGTAGTATGTTTTTAACCCCCGATGCAAAAGAGTTTTAAGTTTGAATCCAATGACTGTATGTGGCATCGTATAGCTCTCGAACATTATCATCATCATTTCAGCCGCATAACGTCCACTGCTGGACATAGGCCTCTTCTAAAGATTTCCAAAATGACCGACCTAGAGCGGCTTGCATCCAGCGCCTTCCAGCGACCTTGGAACGGATAGATCGATTTCAAAGCGGTTTTTTTTTATGTGACAGCAAGTGTTTGATGAAAATCGGTTCAGCCATTTAAACGTTATTGGGGGTTAGTGGGTTATCGGTTAAATATGGACAGAATACCACATGACGCCTTATTATAATCGTGTATCCATATACAGCTCCAAAAACATTTTCACGTCTATATCCCTGACGGGATAGAAAGAACCCAGTGCCGCAACCACGCTTAGCGTGATAATGGGCGTTCAGATGGAAAAGGAATCAAAATAGTGATGGGTTACTAGCCGCATCGCCTATACCATTCAAATCTCGTCCATTCCCTCGATCGGCTTTTACGATCTGCGCGGGAAGAGAAGCAGCTGGTACATTCTAGGTTTTTCTTTTCTCCCAGACCAGCATGGAAGAGTATCCATATGTCTGATATTAATGAAGACGCAGAACAAGGGAAAACCATTTAAAAACACACAACGTAGGTAATACATAACCGAGAAAAAGATTTTATTACGTTTCTAGGACAGCAACCCTCGCCGTACGTGTCCGTCCGTCCTAAATACAAAATGATGTAAATCCCAAGGGAAGGAAACCCGCGAGTGGGTGGACACTGGATTAGGGATGGACCAGATATAATAATTTAGCTAGATTTTCGCTCCAAGGCCCTATTTACTTTTTTAAAGGAATCTACACTTACTTTACTATATAAAACAGTAAAAAATGTCTGTACATCGAATATATGTGGATGGAGATAAAGGCATTGGAGTAATAGCGTAAGAATTTTTTTAAAAATATCTGTATTTGGGAAGGATTCGAATGAAACTTTTTTGTTATCTGTAACGTAAGCCTGGGCAACATATGGGGTATAATTGATTTTGGAAAATGGAACACCTGATGCAGAACCATAATGGTCCAGCTAAACTATAAGAAATATAAAAAAAAGCCTTAACAAATGTTACCTTGTTCAGCCTGATGACCATTTTCCGGAGTCATACAGTCCACGCGAACGAAGTCGCGGGCGTCTGCTATCTGTATACTAGGTACTCGAGGTAGAATATGATAGAATGGATGAAAATCCGAATCATGATAATAGACGATGTGTAATGACTGTAGTGAACTACCAACCCATCACTGTTTTGATTCTCCTTTTCTATTTTGTTGGCCACTATCACGCTAAAAGTGGTCATGATTCTTCTTCTGAGGTCTTACGGCCCATTAACTCTCTACCCCAGAGATAAAGACGTTGAATATCTATTTCTTCTAAGGTCTTACGGCCTATTAGCTCTCTATTCCAGAGATAAAGACGTTGAATATCTATTATATCTTGAATGATCTCCATAACAAAGATTGAAATTAATTTTACAAAGATTTTGGAATAAAGAAATGCTTTGGAGAAAACTTTCAGTAAGTAATTATCATGTCAACCGTCAGCCTAATTTTCCGAGAAAAAGCGTGACTGGTCTGGCTATTTAGGTATGTCAAGACTTTCTAAGAGAGGGTCTTGCCTAACAGTAAAACATATTGGCGATAATATACAAAGCGTGCACTGTATCTTATCATCCATCACACAACGGTAGTAGTAGTTAAACAGTGTTATTTTTTAATAGTTTCCGTCACCAATGACCTACTTACAACTGTTAATTAAACACTTCGTGTAGGTTCTACGGCACATTAATTATAATTTAATCTTATAAAAAAGTATTTTTTTCTGATTTTCAGGACAATTACCTACTCCATATCACGATAGTTGACCGATAGTGTCGTCCTATTTTTCTGTTAGACCATTATTATATTATCATTATTTCGTGATGTTCAAATGCTGCTTGCTTGATAGAAACTTGGACACGTAGCTGTCGACGTGACGTCACTATCGGAAGACTATCGTATTAGTTTATGGAGTAACCCCCTAGGTTTTAAAGATTAAATTCACGTTCTCCGTGATCTGATTCTCCGATTTTACCACACTATAGTATATAAAATACCAATACCTGTATATGAAAATAAGCGGCCAAGTGCGAGTCGGACTTGCCCATGAAGGGTTCCGTAGTAGCAAATAACATAATATAAAAGTCTTGCAGTATGTTTTTTTTTAATTTTTATATTTGAGTTGATTATTCAATCAACTTAGAAAGGTAAATTACCGTTTATGATTTATGACGTATTAAAAAAAACTAATTACTAGATATCGTCCAAACCAATTTTCGCTGGTAGTTTTTATGGTAATGAACATCATATATTTTTTTTAGTTTTATGATTCCCTTATTTTAGAAGTTACGGGGGGGGGGGGGGGGGGGGACACACTTTTTTCCACTTTGGAAGTGTCTCCCGCGCAAAGTATTCGGTTTAGAAAAAAATGATATTAGAAACCTGAATATCATTTTTGAAGACCTATCCATAGATACCCACACGTATGGGCTTGATGAAAAATAATTTTGTGAGTTTCAGTTCTAAGTATGGGGAACCCCCAAATTTTTTTGTTTTTCTTTTATTTTTGTGTCAAAACCTTAATACGGTTCACATAATACATCTTCTTACCAAGTTTCAACAGTATAGGTCTTATAGTTTCGGAAAAAAGTGGCTGTGACATACGGACGGACAGACAGACAGACAGACAGACATGACGAATCTATAAGGGTCCCGTTTTTGCCATTTGGCTACGGAACCCTAAAAACGTAAGTATTAGATGAAATGATTTCTAAAAAAAATATCAAAAATTGTCAACAAGTGATTTCTGACTGGAGAAGTAAGGAAGGAAAGACAAAGTTACATGAGAAACAAATCTATAGCCATGCCGCCTCCGCCGGGCGCCTCCGCGCTGGCAGAATAAGACCCAAGAAACACTGCTGGGTTGATGCTGTCAAACATGATATACATCAAAGAGTGCTCAGGACCGTCCGAAGTGAAGAACAAGCTAGAAATCGAACCTCAGGCTTCCCATCATTACAGGTGAGGATGCAACAATACGTTAAGCGAAAGTTTAAAGGTAAGTAACCATAAGACTCACCTTCTACATTTCATAGGCGCTCGTCGCTGCGGCACCGGCGAGCTATGCACGCTATCCGGAAACACTAGATTGTGCTTCAAAGCCAAAAATTCTGGGGTGCTCATCCAGTTCGGATTGCCCTCGTCGCAAGAACTCATCGACAACGACCTTATAAACCTGTCCCCCGAAATGGAATCAGGTGTAAGATCCACATTCTCAATATTAGGGTTAGCTATAGTGATATTTACAGAGGTCATTGAATGAGAGCGCACATGTTTATCGTAAAACACCTCGTCTTTGGACTCGTCCTTTTCAAAGCTACTGAATACGTTATCTTTTGTTGAATCAATTGATTTCACGGTCGGCTTCGAACTCGTCGATAACTCGTCCTGTGTCGTATCGTTCTGCGTGTATCTAGTATCGGACGATTTGACACTTTGTTTATCTGAGTTGGAATTAAGACTGGTCGTTTCTGATGAATCCGAAAACGCATTTTCGTTGTTAGCATCAATTTTCGTCGCCTTGATTTCTTTACGAGGTTTTAATATTTCCTTGGGATTCGCAGACTTGTTCACGGCGCAACCAAGTTCGTCACTTGGACTTGTTTCCACTGCGGAAGGACATCTCCGCAGCGTCGAATTAGGAATCCAATTGAGAAAGAGCGTGGGTCGTTTACTGTTATTATGTTGGTCGGTGAACACTTTTGTGGTCACCGTTAAATAGCCAGGATGATGGACAATGTCTAGTTCATGACGAGCGATGGTCGGCGGATGAACGCACACGTTATTCTTGCAAAATAATATTTCGTTGTCGACATAGTCGGGTGGTTCCTCGTTCTCGTCGAACTCCAAGCCGAGGAAATAGCTGGAGGCTCTCTTCAGAAGTTCCGGCAGCGGCATGGTCACTGCGAGTTCACATATCTTTTTATAGTTTGTTTTGGGTTTATTTTGGCGTCGTCCCGCGAGCGTCAACCTCGGCGGAGCGCCGCGCGTGCACTACGCGCATGTAAACTCTTGATAACAAGTATTGATCCGCTGCCGGAGTGCCGGCCGACGTCACAGCTGAGGCACACACACCTCACTGAAGCCTGAACGCTTGTTATTGCAACATTGTCACTGAATCGATTGATTTATGCTAATAAAGTTGCTTTCTGCTTTTGTACGATAAGTTGGTAGCTAGGTTTAGGTACTTCAGCCTCATGAGAGGATAGTACTGTTTGCAGTCAATAGTGAAAAAAAACCTGAAATAAGGACATTTTTACAGCAGAATGACCAGGTGCGGCGTAAGTATAAAAAAAACCGGCCAAGTGCGAATCAGATTCGCGCACTAAGGGTTCCGTACCATTATCATTAAAAATCGTGATTGTTGTATGAAAGCCCCCCTTAAATATTTATTTTATTTTGTTTTTAGTATTTGTTGTTATATCGGCAACAGAAATACATACTGATTTGTAAAACTTTCAACTGCCTAGCTAATCTAGCCTCTAAATCTGCCTAGTAATCGGGTCCCGTTTTTACCCTTTGGATGCGGAACCCTAAACACATGGACGGTGGATTAGAGCCCCTACTAGCTGAAGCCCGCGACTTTGTTCGCATGGACTTTAGGACTCCGAAAAATGCTCATCAGGCTGAACAACTTTTGCTACTATTCAAACGAACTACATATTATTATATTCATGATTATAAATAAATATAAAATACCAAAAGAATTAAAATATTTACCACGACTAAGTATGATGATACACATTGACGCGTGCTGCTCTGATCATTGGTCATCCCGTGGATGTCGTAAAAGGCGACGCGACTTAGGAAATACAAGCTACACAAAGCTGGTCTCATGATGTTTATATACCTACATCATGCATGAGCCAAAACTCTCCAACCCGTCTGGCCACCATCGATAGTGTAGGCCAAGTCCTCTGGCTGCTCTGGCCATGTATGGCTCTGGTAGTACAGAGAAGGTCGCGCTCCTGCAGTGGAGACAAAAAGACCTGATGGTGATGATGATGATGACAAATAATAGGTAATTATTAAGTAAGTGGGTACTTACCTTGACCTACTAAAAAAACTCGTAGGTACTGCTAAATAAGTAAAAGTTAATAAGCGGGAAAAAAGTAAGTACTTAACAGCTAATTAGCGAAGTATATACCTATATCAATACCAAAACAAAAATAGTGAAAAAACTAAAGCTACCTGAGGAACGATGGAATATGTGCAGATTACCCATCTAATCAAAAAGTCGGAAAGCGGACTCTAGGCTTCACAGCAAAGCATGTAGGTAAGTGCATGCTGAAGATTACTCTTATTGATTATAGATTTTCTACTGCAATGTTAAATAAATGTACATATCTATGTATCGCAATAATTTCAAATAAAAATTTTGTAACGGATGTTGATGGTTGTCACTTCAGTTGATTAGTTTTTTAAATTATTTTACGACCTTGGATACTAGTCTTTTATCCTTCCCAATTAAAAACTTTTTAGAGGTCCTGGGTAGAAACGTCAAGTTTGGTAAAACCATGGTTAAAATTTAAAACGGAACGAGCTGAAATCTTTTTTTTATATAAATAAGTATTTATTAAACTACAATATTTATGTGAACAAATATTAATCAAATATTCTAATACATTTATTTTGGCTACTTACTATTCAAAGTTACATAAATAAATAATTATAAATTGTAATTGAAAGAAAAATAAAATAAAATAAACGTTCCGTTTTGAGCAATGACAGTCGCAAGATTCCGGCGCAAGATGGCGTTTCCGTTGCATAATTTATTTGACGCATGCGCCACACTGCAATCAGCTGTCAGAAAGAACATAATCACGTAAAAACAAAATTATTTGTGTCTTTAGATAATTCCCGTCAATATGGCGGGGCAAAATCCAGGATCGCCGACCGACTTTCAATACTTTTACGAGGATGAAGTGTATAAAATCAACAACCGCGGTCAAGTCGTCTTCGGGCTCGTACTCGAGAACTACGAAGGCATCTCCAGTGATCAAGAGAGTGACATTGAGGCAGCGGTACAAAAAGGCGAAATTCGCGTTGTATGGCACCCCTCCGGCACAGAAAGGGTGATATCTGAGAAGTCGGTAAGTAAGGGTTGATGTCTTGACAACTCCCAATCTCACCCTTTGTACATTTAGGTTTTACAAGTAGTCAATAAGAAATGACAAATTGAGCCCTTGTTATGAGTACATCAACCCCTAGCCTTGAGGTTGACGGGGTAGTCTTTATTGAATAATGCACGGCTACATGAGTTAGCCCAGCCACGGGCTCAGTTCAGAGGGTAGCAGTAAAAATCATTAACTGTTAGCTGCATGTACCCACCTGCCACACATAAATTTGATGCATCAGTACATTTGATATGCCTCTGAATTTCGTTAGATGTTTGATATGTTGCCAATTATATGATAACATTGCAAATATTATTCATTTTATTGTATCAATTTGAGCTTTAAATAGAAATTTCTTTGTTAGTTATTGTCTATTCATTCAATTGGCTGGCATGCCTTTAGGGTGCCAACAAAGCGGCAACGGCTTTTACAAAGGTGCAGCCTTTGCGGCTTACACACCAATTGAGCAAAAAAAAATTAATAATTTGGAAAAATGTGATGTCCGTTAAAAAATTTTACTATGATATAAAAATATAGAAGACATTTAGTCTTATAAATTTTTATTTTTATATATATCAATAGTTTGGCTATCGATAGTTGACCTCAATAAAGTCACTATATAGTTAGATACTCTATATAGGTAGTATCGATTGTCAATAGTGTGCAATACTATTCATGAAAGATAAAACTATTGATAGTACTACTACTATTAAATTTAGATACTATAGATAGTATTGATACTGTAAATAACAATCGAATGAAAAACTATGAATAGTTAAATTTACTATCAATATTACATAATATAGATATTAGATAATACTATCAATAGTATTAAATAAAAACTATGTATAGTATTGACACTATTGATACTGTCGATAGTCCTATTGATATTGTTACTGTTTTCTGAAGTCATGATAGTATCAATAGGCCATCAATATTTTATACTTTTGCGTGCAACACTAATTACTACCTACTTGTCTATTTGAAATATATTTTATGTCTGTAGGCACAGAATAAGTACTAGTATGCTGTAGGTATATTAAAAGTGACATTTGTGTTAAAAATGCTGGTTAGTGATGAACAAACAGATCTTTTTTATAATAAAACATAGTGGTTCACCATGAATGAACTCTCTGCAACCATATATTTCAGTAACATCTCAAAAATTTGACTCATTTTCTCTACCTACGTAAAAAAAAATTTTACCGGGAGTGGAGGCTTCCACGGAGTGGGGGCTTGCGACGTCACACTTAAGTAAAAATCGTGCATAAGTGTAACATCACGCGAAATTTCAATGCACTGTATCGGGTATATCCCATTTGCCACCACTGGGGGCGGCCACCACAGGAGTGGCCACCACAGGTGGCAGAAGGGACCATTTTTATGTACACATGTGCCAGATGCCACCACTTGCGACGCCTCCACTGGTGGGGTTTCAATTCCAATTCGTCACCACTGGCGACTTGTTTTTAAATTTGTTCATCTACATTTCCATTTTTGCCACTGACGGCAAAATATAGATTTTAAAAATGGTTAGAAATACAAAAACAGGCTTTTCGATGTAGAAATAAAGCTTAATTTTGATGGGTGTGACGCAAATCGTCCCATTCGCAACTCGTCACACATTCGTAACTCGTCCCATTCGCAGCTCGTCCCATTCGCAACTCGACCCATTCGCAGCTTGTCCCATTCGCTGTTCGTCCCATACGCAGCTCGTCCCATACGCAGCTCGTCCCGTTGCAAACTTGTCCCATTCACAGGTGGTCCCATTTGTATCTTACAACTTACAACCCGTTGGGTTTCAGCATGCAATTGAGTAAAATAGGTATCATACTTTTTATTATTAATATGTAGGTAACTATTTATGAAAATTACATAGTATTTTACACATTTTTTAAGAATGATTAGAGCTCTATATACTATATCTATACAGGATGTAAATTTGTTACCTTGCTATATTTTCAGATGTACCTATAACGATCATACTGAACAACTTTTCCCAAGGAACATAGGTCAAAATAAGAAAAACTGGACTGGACTTCCCATACTAAATAGATCAGCCTATTAGCAATTTTGTAAGGGGGAACAATTTTTTTTTCATATTTTAACCTGTTTTCCTTGGGGAAAGTTGTTCAGTATGATCGGTATAGGTACGTCTGAGAATATGGCAAGGTTACAGATTTACAGCCTGTAGGAATATACTCTATCTCAATGATCTTGTTGCGTATTTTTACGAACTGTAAAACTGTTTTTATGCGGTGACTTACTTGCCTATATTTTTATATGCAGATTAAAGTTAATTTTTGAGAAAATAAATTGTTTGCACGGGACTAGGTACGAATAGGACTAACTGAGAATGGGATGAGTTGAGAATGGGACAAGTTGCGATTTGGACGAGTTGCGAATGGGACGATTTGCGTCACACGCTGTTTGATTATTGGGAGTTTATTATTGTTATAATTCTTAAGTGACCTAGGACAATTTCTAGGACTATTTTTTCTAGGACCATCTCTCACTTTTTTAACACGCTTAAATATAAAATTTCAGGAAGAATAAGAGGTTAAACATAACATTAAAATTTATAACAAATTACTTAAATTATTAATGAACTATCAGTTTCAATATACCTATCTACAACTTTAACATATGTATTAACTACACTGGAGGCGAATCTGAATCGAAACCAGAGTTTGTTCTATTCGCCACCACTGGGGGCAAATGAGACTGTGAATGATTGGCGATTGCCGTTCGCCACCAGTGGGGGCGTCGCGAGTGGTGGCATCTGGCACACGTGTACATAAAAATTTTCCCGTCTGCCACCAGTGTTGGCCTCCCCCAGTGGTGGCTAATGGGATATACCCGCTGTATTTTTGGTTTCTCAGAGAAAAGAAAAAATATTTTTTAATAATGTAACCTATGAACCAAAAAGATTTTTCCATTCATCATGCCTATTAATGAAAAGTTGCCAAAGATAAAAAGCTGAGTGAATAGTTGGAGGAACCCTTTGCAAAGAGGCACATGGAACTCGACAGAGACATTCTATAAGGAGCACATGTTTTTAGGTTGGATTGGCCGATCGCTCATTAATGCCAGGAGATGTGGTCCGTCGTCTCATAGCCGGCAAGGACACCCAAAGAGGCTACTGCAGGGATATCGTCATGACGGCTGCACTTCAAGTTGTTGGCACCAAGCATGTGATACCAAGCGTGGCGAGTGAGAGACTGCAACCGTTGGAAGAGTTCACACCTGATTTGGCTGTTTGCTTGGACTCTTGGGTTGGAACATCAAAGGTAAGTTAATTTCCGTTGTTTTCTCATCATATAAATTTTACAGTGGGATGGTGAAGCAAATTATCTCTCTTTCAATGTCTTAATTGATTTTGTTAGGTACTTTGCACACAATGTCATCAACTAGCTGCTTCTCATCTCTGGTCTAAGAAGTGGACTAGGGCATCAAAATATGGGAATCAATTCTAAATAGATATTGGGCGAACAGTTTATCAGTATCTTTATTTGAAGGACCATTGTTTAACTATTAAATGACTTTCGAAATGTTTCAATTGAAATGTCGAAATGATTCCAGTTTTGAAACCATCAATTGATGTTGGAGAAAAAATAAAGAAATTTGAAATCAATAAGAAGATCATTACTCAAACTAAATGATTCAGAAAGCAAACAGGAAATCAATTATTCATATCATACTGAAACAAGTGGTATGGTGGTTGAGAAAAAATCAATAAGCCACCTTTCTATGTTGGCAATAGAACTAAAGTGCACAATAGAAATAAAAAGCGATAATAATTGAGGTTTAAGGGGCAGACAGAGCCCATAAATCTCAAACGCTAATCAAAATTATAAATAGTTATGCATGTAGCTTGTTGATTTGCCCATTTTATGACCCATGTCGGAAAAGAAGCAGCAGTACATTTCCTTCCAGACAAATATGGATTATTAGACACACTGTTATGTTAGCACCTTGTTGCTATCATTGCATCAAAATAATTATGTTCTTGTCGGTGAAGTATTTTCCATGCCTCCCGATCTTCAGCCAATTGCTTGACTTTCCTATACAACATGACTTCTGCTATTTCCTTTACTTCATCCATGAATATCCGTGAGTGTTGATGACTTCCATGAGTTCCATGGCATTCAAGGTTGTTCAGGCAATTCAACTTTGTGTGTGTAATCATTAATCAATTACTGATGTCGGCCTTTTTATATGTCTTTTGCTACGAAATACAAAAATATTTTGAGCGAGGTTGTTGGCTAAAAAAGAACTTTCTCTGACCTTGTCCTTCACAGGCAGTCCACAGTAAACTCCTATTGGTATCCGCCGACGGCTCGCGGTTCGAGTACCCAGACCTCGACAACTGTCCGCTGGAGGACTATTCCATGCGCCGCCGTCGCTCTACACCCTACTCCTCTTCCGAGTTCTACCCCGGCCAGGTTGTCTATGGCCCCATCGGGTCGCTCGACACAGCGAACTGGCTACATGTCACTAAGGAGATGAAGGCGGCCAGGAAACACAGGATGCATGAAGTTAAGGTAATAAGATATTTTTCAAAAATTTGATTTCATTTATTTGCATACCTAATTTCACAAAGCTTCTGTCATCATTAATCATATATGACTTGGGGAACTTTACTTGCTTCATCATCATCATCATCATCAGGTTCTTTTGTCTCCACTGCAGGAGCACGACCCTCTCTGTACTACTAGAGCCATACAGCCAGAGCAGCCAGAGGCGATCCTCTGGTGGAGAGTGTCCGCGCTGGCCAGACGGGTTGGAGAGGTCTCATTGATGTTTATTAGCTTTGTTGGGCTTGTATTTCCTAAGTCGCCTTCTACGACATCCACGGGAGGACATGGAGTGGCCCTATTCTACTCTGCCGAAAACCACACGGCTATTTACTTGCTTGGTCAATCAATACTTAATTGGTGAATTAGGGCAACGCATAGCTGAGAAGAATGGAGACTTCCGCTCCCATGCGTTTTTGGTGCAAAGGACGGATATTGCAATACAGCGCGGCAATCCCGCTACTGCCGCTAGTGTACTACGAACCTTTGCAAAGGAAGCTTGGCAAGGTTGAAGGACGGGCGGGTTTTGAATGTTGACTCTGTTATAAAACAATTTAGAATGTACTTATAAGATAAAAGGACCACTATTATATATAGAGCAGTAGTTTGTTTGTTTTTTTTTTGTGGCTAACCTGATGCAACTGGTTCCCTGGGATTGTTTTTTAGCCTAGACTGTTTTAAATGGTAACATGTACATTAGACAGTATTGTTGATTCTTGTTACTTTTTTTTACCAGTTCACTGTGGAAGCGGTGGTCACCGAGAGTGTGAGTGTGCATTGGCAGTGTCGCGCTCTATGCACCCATCCAGCTGAACCGGCAGCGCCTCAGCAGCCTAAATTCTTGGTCGATGGTGAGTCTTAAATTCTTTATCTCACCTTAACGCATTCATGTTGCAATCTTGGCTGATCGGATATGTAGCCCATGAGTGCGTGTTCATAGATTGCTATGTTAGCGGTCACCAAAGTATACCGATAGATAAAGTGGAAAAAAGTGCGAGAAACGAAACGTCAAACAATTTCTTCTTATAAGGAAACTATACAAAAAAAAACAGCATAAGGTAAAATTTAAATTCATTACTTTGTGTTTGTACATACAACTAATGCCTCTAAGAGTCTAAATTACTTACTTACTTACTATCCTGGCTCAGCGACCCAAGGTGAGTCTTGGCCTCCAGCACAAGAGCACGCCAGCGCTCTCGGTCCTGTGCTAGCTCTTGCCAGTTGTCGCCAACTTGAAGCTCGCGCAGGTCCGCCATCACTACGTCGCTCCAGCGAAAATAAAAATAAAGTTAAAAAATAGTATAAAAGTCTAAATTATCTTTTATTATTACTAAGGAGCTCTGCTGCTATCGCAATACTTTTGTACCTTAGGAACCGTTTAATTATTAAGTAAACGGAATTTTAGCCATTCTAACCCCTCCGCCGCCTTGTCAGCAAAACTAAAATTAATGCTGATACTTATGGAAAGTCAGACACTCCGCCCCCCAAAAATAAGCGTATCAACTCCCCCACCCCCTTTTAGTGCTTACGTAATACTTGAACGGTGCCTGCGTAAGAAATTCATACAGTATATTTTTTGCAGGCGAAGATCTGAAGAATCTGAAATTACTGAATGTGTTCGAGCCATGCACCCTGCAGGTTGGGGACAGGAACTTTCTGACTATCGGCCCGGAGGACACATTCATCAGCAAAAAGCAATGGAGGAGGCAACAGAGTAAGTTCCTTTAGTTATTGCTTATAGATCATATCACTGTAACGTCTGTAACTCAATAGGTGTTGTCTGCATATATTTATTCATTTACATCCAAGGATTGGTTCTGGTCTAACCTTTGGGTTGCGAAGGTCAGACAGCGTCGCTCTGTGTAAAAACCAGTAACCGCGTCTAATCACCTAGGTTAGGTAGCGGACCCCAGGCTCTGAAGTGTTACCGCTAAGGATTCAACGGATGATGATGATTTATTCATTTACACTATTACGTCTTTATACCTAATGGGGCAGACAGGGCATTAGGGATCTTGCGGCTCTAAACAGACAGAGCCTGAGCTGCAAAACACAAAGGCCACTTTTAGCTTGATTATGGGTGATAAGATGGAAAAAGGAATCAACATTTATGATGAGTTGTTAGCCGCTTCGTTTATTGACACAATTCGCATTTTCGAAGATAATCTCGATCGAGTTTTAAGATAAGCGCGGGAAGCATTTTTATAAAACAATAAACTTAAAAATTTACCCAATTGCGCACGTCGGATTTATCCGACAAACATTTCAGTAAGAAAATTCTTTACCGGTAAAAGGGAGTGCTCCTCAAGACGAATCAATGACACACACTCGGTGGTTTTATGTTGTTTCATCAAAGAGACGCCTTTCCGGCTTCGTCATGAGATCATGTCATTCATACCATAATATTTTATTGTCACCTCCGCGGGGCTCCGCGTTATCAGTTTACATAAATAATTGAAGTTTCAACTTAATCGAAAATTGGGAGTGGGTCTAAGCTGGCAAAATTTGATTGCAAACATACAAATAACAGGACAGGTGAAATTAAATAAAAACTTCTAAGAATGTGCGTTGTTTAGGTAAATTCTACCGGAACCTGCGCAAACAGACCCGGCCAGTGAAAAAGTCGTCCAAATCAGACACCAACTCCACAGACCACGTTCCGTCGCGGCCCAAGAAACGCGCTTCCTCCCACAGGAAGCTCAAGTCTGTAGATGTGAGTATTTTTCCTTGTAAAAAGGTTTTGGTAGATTCTGGTTGGGAGATCCACCCTAGAATTTATAAACCAGTATGTCTACCTGGGTTAATTGATTCAAGCAGGAAGTTTCAGTTTCAAGGAAGAGATCTTTCGACGATTCTATCCGAACAACAGAGGAGTTTCGGGAATTTGAATGCCACTTGTGGTCACACATCCAAGAGCGAACCACATCACTTGCAAATTCGATAACAATTCTCAATGCTTTCTCCCGCCAGGCCACCGTGCTCCTCACGTTTACTCGAGTTTCTTTCATCATCGTCAGGCCTTTTTGTCTCCACTGCAGGAGCACGACCCTCTCTGTTCTACCAGAACAAAAAAGAAGACTTGGCCTAAACTCGCCACGCTGGCCAGACGGGTTGAAGAGGTCTCATTGATGTTTATAAGCTTTCTTCAGCTTGTGTTTCCCAAGTCGCCTTCTTCGATATCCACGGGAGGACTTGTAGTGGTCCTATTCTACTCTGCCGGAAACCACACGGCGCTCTAGTTACCATGAACTTAGTTAAAACATGGATTTTAGAACGAAATGGAGGTGGACCCAGCGGACGACAAGCTAGAGTCGCTGGACGAAGCCCTGAAACAGGAGAGCAGCTGCCCTCGCATCAAGATTGAGCCCAGCGGCGACGTGGGCTTGCCGACGGCGAGCAGTACAGAGGACGCCAACGCTGAGGAGAAGAACGACTCTGGGATCAGGTATGATGAGCTATGTTCTGAACTCTAGAGGGACAAAAATCAAAATTCTGCGTGATGTGTAATACGTTGGCGTACCTTTATAGGAATATTATACTAAGTATGTATGAACACGCCTGTATGCCTCATAAACCGCATTTACATATGCGTGTTCGTTATTCGCCTCGTGATTCGCGTGAATGTGTAAATGTGGCATTACATAAACATCTTCTCGCACAGGCCTATTGGAAAATATCTCTTTTGAATGAGTGGTTACTTTGTACAACTTTTATTTTATGTATTCTGTATACATTTCCCGTGTACATAAATTGGTAAATAATAATAATAATTAATATTTTCAATTCGTTTTGACAATTATACAGGTCCATTTTTTCTTTACGGGGTTTGGGCGACCATTTATAAGGATGACCGTGACCCTACCGTGAATTTTGTTTCAAATATACTTTGGGTCGTTGAAGTGACACCGATTACAATATTCGCACTGTGTCTTACCCATGCTAGCTACGCTACTGCAAGTCGGGCCTAGTGAGGATCGAACTAATTTCTCACAACCGCACAGTAGTGTCTAAGGGTGTCCATTAAGTGACGCGAACGCAGCAGTCTTTCTCTGTCACAAACTGTACGTGCGACTGAGACAGGTGACCCGCGACGGATTCTGCTATCTCAATCGCACGTAGTTTGTGACAGAGATAGACTGAAACCCGCCACTTAGCGAACTCCCTAAAGAGCTCACCCAGTACCACTTCTTTGAAATACATATCATGACAATAATGTGTGGCCCGCAGTCCTGAGCCGAATCGCGAGGACAACTCGCTTCTCAACGGCGACAGCAAGTCGGACCGCAATGACGATGACTCTGACAACTGGGAGAACACAAGTAGCGACAGCGACACGGACAGGTCAGTGGCCATTTTGTTTAATACAGTTCTCCATGTTTTTTTTTTTTTGGTGTGTACACACAGTGGCCCAAAATATCAGAATTTTCAGGATATCTAAAGGCATCTGACAAAGCTTGACGACTGCCATACAATGATGACAGCCGGGACCAACATCACAAAAACATAGAATAACACATAACAAAATAATGTTACTTGTTATATCCATTTTCAACGTAATTTTAGATTTATATTTGCGGAAAAACTGATATTAAGAAACTAAGACGTAATTCATAATTAGTCTTTATTTCACACAAATCCCATAGAAAATGTTTGTTTTGTCATTCAGAAAATATCTGATTTGAGTTGTTGGAAATTTCTTTAATCGGTGTTATGTTATGTGCAGCGGTGCAACATGGTCATCCCGCTGCTCGTCCGCTGCGTCGCAGCGCGGCAAGCGCTCCCCGCAGCTGGCCGTGCGGCTGCTGCGCGGCAAGCGCTTGAAGCGGACCGTGCGCCGAGCACCGCCCGCTCCGCCTCCGCGACGTGGCGAGCGAGTCGTTGTGGAGACCCTGCACACTACCAGTCGTGCCAACGTCGTCTGGCAGGTACGTGGTAGCACAGCGAGTGCTGCAGAGCGTGACATATGAGTCCTTGCCGTGCGGTTTCTGCGTGGCAAGCGCTTGAAGCGGACCGTGCGCCGAGCACCGCCCGCTCCGCCTCCGCGACGTGGCGAGCGAGTCGTTGTGGAGACCCTGCACACTACCAGTCGTGCCAACGTCGTCTGGCAGGTACGTGGTAGCACAGCGAGTGCTGCAGACCGTGACATATGAGTCCTTGCCGTGCGGTTTCTGCGTGGCAAGCGCTTGAAGCGGACCGTGCGCCGAGCACCGCCCGCTCCGCCTCCGCGACGTGGCGAGCGAGTCGTTGTGGAGACCCTGCACACTACCAGTCGTGCCAACGTCGTCTGGCAGGTACGTGGTAGCACAGCGAGTGCTGCAGAGCGTGACATATGAGTCCTTGCCGTGCGGTTTCTGCGTGGCAAGCGCTTGAAGCGGACCGTGCGCCGAGCACCGCCCGCTCCGCCTCCGCGACGTGGCGAGCGAGTCGTTGTAGAGACCCTGCACACTACCAGTCGTGCCAACGTCGTCTGGCAGGTACGTGGTAGCACAGCGAGTGCTGCAGAGCGTAACATATGAGTCCTTGCCGTGCGGTTTCTGCGTGGCAAGCGCTTGAAGCGGACCGTGCGCCGAGCACCGCCCGCTCCGCCTCCGCGACGTGGCGAGCGAGTCGTTGTGGAGACCCTGCACACTACCAGTCGTGCCAACGTCGTCTAGCAGGTACGTGGTAGCACAGCGAGTGCTGCAGAGAAATTACAAGTTTAAAAGAAAATAAGAGATTAACATCAAGAAGTAAACTATTGAATCTGACACCCTTCCTAGATGAGCAAGGGATGCTACGAGTGGGTGGAAGATTAAAAAATGCCCAAATTAGTGCGGATATGAAAAATCCAATTATTATTCCGTATGAAAGTCGATTGACTCAATTAATTATTGATGACGCTCATAAAGTCACGTTACATGGCGGGGCACGTGTTACATTAGCGCTAATTCGACAAAAATATTGGGTAATAAGTGGCAACAGGGCTACGAAAAAATACATTCGCCAGTGTGTTACCTGCAAAAAACATAATCCCCATCTTCAAGAACAAATAATGGGAGATCTACCGAGTCCAAGAGTCAACCCTTCCCGCCCTTTTCTACATGCGGGTGTCGATTACACTGGTCATATTCTCGTCAAAGCCAACAAGGGTCGAGGAATAAAAACCACCAAGGGTTACGTCGCGGTGTTCGTTTGTATGGCGACGAAAGCCGTCCACCTGGAATTGGTCTCGGACCTGTCGACTTCTGCATTCATTGCGGCGCTACGTAGGATGGCCGCGCGACGGGGTACACCAAGTCACTTGTACAGTGACAACGGAACGAATTTCGTGGGTGCAAACCGGATATTGCAAGAAGAGTATCAAGAAATTCAGCAAGCCTTCAATGATGATTTTATGAGTTCTCTCACGGATATGAAGATAACATGGCATTTCAATTCCCCATCTTGGCCGTCAGCCGGTGGTTTATTTGAGGCAGCCGTCAAGAGCTTCAAATTTCATTTTAAAAGAGTCGTCGGTGAGCAAAAACTCACCTTTGAAGAGTTTTCTACTCTGCTCACTCAGATAGAGGCGTGCATGAACTCAAGACCTCTATGCGCCCTCTCAGAATATCCTGAAGACCTCAACTATCTCACCCCCGCTCACTTTTTGAGTGGAGGTCCAACACTCACCTTAATCGAGACGGAAAAAGACATGCGAACACGCTGGCACTTGACTCAAAAGTTATATCAAGACATCTGGAAGCGCTGGCGGGCTGAGTACCTCACGCAGTTGACATCAAGGTCTAAGTGGAGATACCCAAGCAAAAATATCAACATTAATGATGTAGTTCTTATACATGACGACAACCTACCCCCAGGGAAGTGGAATATGGGCCGGGTTATAGAGCTGCATCCAGGTCAAGACGACTACGTTCGCGTTGTGACGCTAAAAACAAGAAACGGGCAAATTCGTCGTCCTATCACGAAATTATCCATACTCCTAGAAGACAATGAGCAGTCTGAAAGCAAACAAAATCATCAAGTACATAAAAAACAACAAGAAAATAAAAGTCAGAAGACTTACAAGACAAAACTAAGTACTATATGTACTGCCCTATTATTTTTTATGACGATAATATCAAGCTCAGATTGCATGGTTAATACGACAAACTTCAGAGAAAATCAAGGGCTCTATTTTGATAAAATATCTAACATGCAACTAATTACCAGTGAATGGAAGATCGTCGTATTTTACGAAATGCAACCTTACAGACAAGGATTAAACGCGCTCAATACCTATACTGAGTCATTGACTAAGATATGTGATACTGTACAAGAACAATGTCACTCGGTATTACTCCAGCTACGTCACGGAATCACCGAGCTCGAGTATTATAATCAGCTGTTCGTGACTAATCAATACCAGGAAAGAGCGCCCGGCCGGCGTACGCGCAGGGGCCTTTTCAACGCTATCGGAAACATAGCAGGTGACCTCTTTGGCGTACTGGATGAAAGATTTGCGAAGCAGTACGAAATAGATATCAGTTTAATAAAGGCGAATCAGAAACACATGGCTATGTTATGGAAAAAACAGACATCTTTGATAGAGGCTGAAAATAATATTCTTAAAAGAACCGAAGTTACTATGAACCAACAACAAAAGGTATTAAATCAACACTTAATAGCTATAGAAAAGGCTACTAGCAACCTGAAAGAATCGGTTCAAGGAAATATGATTCTCAATCGCTTTGCAATTGGAGCTATAATAGCAAATAACATGTTGAACAATTTAAAGACAATGCAAAGTTCATTGCTCGACACAATAACCGACATATATCATGGGCGCTTCAACTTACATTTGCTGACGCCGAACCAAATTAGCAGTGAACTTGGTATCATATCAAGTCAATTGCCTAAAGATGTCACCTTACCGATAGATAACATTCATCAAGACTTACGCAAGATATACGATCTCCTCACAGTGCGAACAAGGATGCTGGAGGACTATCTAATATTTGAGATCAGGCTGCCACTTATCAACAGGGATACCTTCGAGATTTTTAAACTCATCCCGATACCTAAATATCAAGATGGAAAGAGTATCAGCCTGGTTCCAGTATCGGATTACATTTCAATTAACATGAGAAAAGATACCTATATTTCAATGACAGAAAGTGAAATCAAAGAATGTCAAGTACAGTCAACAACTTATTTTTGTCGCAGTCGCAAGCC
Source organism: Acrobasis consociella (assembly GCA_963555685.1). Lineage (NCBI taxonomy): Eukaryota > Metazoa > Arthropoda > Insecta > Lepidoptera > Pyralidae > Acrobasis > Acrobasis consociella. The sequence goes on from OY743115.1 coordinate 5,441,810, forward strand.
AGAATATCATATGAGAGATGGAGAAAATCTATGTCAGCTTGACAACACAGAATGTAAGACGGTCATTGAACCATGCAAGGATTTGTGGATTGAAAGTAATGATATAAATACTTACATGTACTTTTGCTGTAACATCTGTAACGTACGTGCCATATGTATGGAAGAGATGACAGGGCACCAGCTACAAGGGTCTGGTCTTATAAAAATTGGACACGGTTGTTTGTTGAAGTCGGACAAGATGGCTATCTACCCCTACAAGTCGCACTCCACTGAAATCAAGATTTCGCCTGATTTGCATACACCTGTTATGGCACCGATAAATAACATCATAAATATCACGTTACCTCAATGGTCTAATAACAACCATTCACTTGGAAATCTGTATCAAGAGTCAGATCAACTTGGAAAAAGAATAAATTCTCTCAATCAAGAAGAAGAGCAAGTCATAGAAGAAGCAGATGTTATATCACACCACGATATACACCATTATGTGATGATATACGTCATTTTGGGACTGATCGGAATAACTGGCATGATTATTATTATTCGAAAAGTTCATTGCCGGTGGCAAGTACCGCAAGAATCAGGAGCGTCGGAGCCCTCGTACACGCCGCCCCTGCCGCGTGAGCGACGCTGCGGAGCAACCCCAGCAAGAGAACACATGGAGATGAATTTACGTCAAGATGCATAAATATTTTTAATTGAATTTTATAATGTTTTCTTTTTAATTTTTCATGTAACATGTTATATTTTATCATTTGACTTGTGCCCACAGCATCCTCATCCCGCCCTCGGGAATATGTACAAAGTACAATTTACCGCGATTGACAATATCGATTTTTCTGCTTAGTTTCATTTAATTTAGTTCACGATTACCAATTCAAGTGTGCACACGTCACTTTGCTCTTTTATTAATAAACAAAGTTCTGTTCGATATTATCAAGTTTTATTTATCAAGATCATCAAGATATCAAGAGGAGTCTCTGCTCCTACAGAGACCCTGCACACTACCAGTTGTGCCAACGTCGTCTGGCAGGTACGTGGTAGCACAGCGAGTGCTGCAGAGCGTGACATATGAGTCCTTGCCGTGCGGTTTCTGCGTGGCAAGCGCTTGAAGCGGACCGTGCGCCGAGCACCGCCCGCTCCGCCTCCGCGACGTGGCGAGCGAGTCGTTGTGGAGACCCTGCACACTACCAGTCGTGCCAACGTCGTCTGGCAGGTACGTGGTAGCACAGCGAGTGCTGCAGAGCGTGACATATGAGTCCTTGCCGTGCGGTTTCTGCGTGGCAAGCGCTTGAAGCGGACCGTGCGCCGAGCACCGCCCGCTCCGCCTCCGCGACGTGGCGAGCGAGTCGTTGTGGAGACCCTGCACACTACCAGTCGTGCCAACGTCGTCTGGCAGGTACGTGGTAGCACAGCGAGTGCTGCAGAGCGTGACATATGAGTCCTTGCCGTGCGGTTTCTGCGTGGCAAGCGCTTGAAGCGGACCGTGCGCCGAGCACCGCCCGCTCCGCCTCCGCGACGTGGCGAGCGAGTCGTTGTGGAGACCCTGCACACTACCAGTCGTGCCAACGTCGTCTGGCAGGTACGTGGTAGCACAGCGAGTGCTGCAGAGCGTAACATATGAGTCCTTGCCGTGCGGTTTCTGCGTGGCAAGCGCTTGAAGCGGACCGTGCGCCGAGCACCGCCCTCTCCGCCTCCGCGACGTGGCGAGCGAGTCGTTGTGGAGACCCTGCACACTACCAGTCGTGCCAACGTCGTCTGGCAGGTACGTGGTAGCACAGCGAGTGCTGCAGAGCGTGACATATGAGTCCTTGCCGTGCGGTTTCTGCGTGGCAAGCGCTTGAAGCGGACCGTGCGCCGAGCACCGCCCGCTCTGCCTCCGCGACGTGGCGAGCGAGCCGTTGTGGAGACCCTGCACACTACCAGTCGTGCCAACGTCGTCTGGCAGGTACGTGGTAGCACAGCGAGTGCTGCAGACCGTGACATATGAGTCCTTGCCGTGCGGTGTCTGCGTGGCAAGCGCTTGAAGCGGACCGTGCGCCGAGCACCGCCCGCTCCGCCTCCGCGACGTGGCGAGCGAGTCGTTGTGGAGACCCTGCACACTACCAGTCGTGCCAACGTCGTCTGGCAGGTACGTGGTAGCACAGCGAGTGCTGCAGACCGTGACATATGAGTCCTTGCCGTGCGGTTTCTGCGTGGCAAGCGCTTGAAGCGGACCGTGCGCCGAGCGCCGCCCGCTCCGCCTCCGCGACGTGGCGAGCGAGTCGTTGTGGAGACCCTGCACACTACCAGTCGTGCCAACGTCGTCTGGCAGGTACGTGGTAGCACAGCGAGTGCTGCAGAGCGTGACATATGAGTCCTTGCCGTGCGGTTTCTGCGTGGCAAGCGCTTGAAGCGGACCGTGCGCCGCGCGCCGCCCGCGCCATCGTCGTCTGGCAGGTAGGTGGTAGCTTAGCGAGTGTTACAGAACATGCGGCTTCTGCGCGGCATGCGTTTGAAGCGGACCGTGTAGAGTGGTTGATGAGACGCTGCATACTACCAGTCGTGGCTACGTCGTCTGACTAGTACGTGTTAGCATAGTGAATGCTGCAGGCGGTAATGATATGCTCTCGGCAAGCGCTTGAAGCGGATCGTGTGGAGTGGTTGATGAGACGCTGCATACTACCAGTCGTGGCTACGTCGTCTGGCAAGTACGTGTTAGCATAGAGAGTGCTGCAGGCGGTAATGATATGCTCTCGGCAAGCGCTTGAAGCGGATCGTGTGGAGTGGTTGATGAGACGCTGCATACTACCAGTCGTGGCTACGTCGTCTGGCAAGTACGTGTTAGCATAGTGAGTGCTGCAGGCGGTAATGATATGCTCTCGGCAAGCGCTTGAAGCGGATCGTGTGGCAAGCGACGCGGCGAGCGAGTGGTTGAAGAGACGCTACACACGACCGTGCGCCGAGCGTAGACAAATAAGTTAGCTAAACAATAGTACATTACTGCAGAGGACTGGAAGTTAGGCATTGCCAAATGAGTAGTTTTATTAATTACGAGTCCGGCAATCCCATTCCTGCAAGGGATTTAAAATGTTTTTTTCAATAAATGTGAGGAAATAGTTTAAGAAATAACTAACTTTGCAAATATTTACCCTAAGTGATTAATGTTTACAAAGTATGTAATCTCCAGCTTTTTTTGTGCAAAAGAAACATAGCCCAAAAAATGTAATACCGTATATTATTACTTTTTTTCTCTCAACGAAAATTAAGCATATTTTCGTGTGATTTTATACCAACATTTTAAATAAAATTGTTGTCATATTCATATATATGCTCGAAGAGTGCATTTTTAATACTGTGGTAGCATTTAGCTGTATGACAAATGATGTCTTTGCCAAATGTAAAAACAAAACTCATCTGAAACGTCAATGTCACTGTCTTGTCATTGTAAATACACTTTCTTATTGTTGTAAGCAGCGCCCAAAAATGAATTTTTATACAAGAATTACAAACTTCGTGTCTTCTTTTAACTATAACTATGCCTACATTTCCGAGCATGTTTGACACAATCATAATTATTTCGTCACAGGATGGCACCATTGAGCTGGGCATCCCCTCCACGCAATTGTATCCAATCCATCACCTGGACGGCCAGGAATGCTTCCCGGGAGACTTCGTGGTCAGCGGCGCCGCCAACATCGAGGAGAACCAACAGGTAAGCACTTGATTTAATGGGAACATATCTGTACATTTACCGACAGGAAAAATGTCTGGGAAATTTACCAGCTGGAAAATTGTTTTGTACTGGTCGCTTGACGCTGGTCGAAACGTTATATAAACTAATTGTGAAATAAGGTTGAAAAGCTTTTCATTCCATTTTCTTTTGTAACAGTTTAAATTATAAGTCTTCGCATCCTTTTTTACTTTCTGTTTTCACCATTTACCTTAAGACAAGCTATACTGGTGTGTGTACTCTCAGTTAGGACAATAGCTTCGAATTTTTACGCAATAATTCCAGTTTTAAAAATATGAAACATTAAAAAACTGGATTTTATTTTAACTAACTTTTTAATTTCATTTAAGTAGTATTTAATTACAAAGAGTATAGTAATAGAAGATTTTAATGTTCTATTTTTACGTATAGCGCCATCTAGTGACAAGGAAGAGAAATAATCCTACTAATATTATAAACGCCAAAGTTTGTAAGTATGGATAGATGGATGTTTGTTACTCTTTCACGTAAAAAACTACTGAATGGATTGTAAGGAATCAGAATAACACATAGGCTACAATTTTTAAAGATATTGTGTGATAAACACATAGGCTACAATTTATAAAGATATTGTGCGATAAACCTGTGCAGACGAAGTCGCGGGCACTAGCTAGGTGATTTGGGTGAATAATGGCTAAAACAGAGTCCTAAAATTTGTTTGTAATAACTTTATTGTACCAAAAAACAAAATAAAGTACAAAAAATTCGAAAGAAAAGCAAATATCTTATACCTTTAAACGATCAATTCTTGTATATTTATGTATTTATATATTTATTTATTTATAAATTTCTGTGATCTCGAATACGGATCTAACGATTTCGCTGAAAATTGGTATATGGGGGTTTTCGGGGGTAAATAATCGATCTAGATTAGTCTTATGTTTGGGAAAACGCGTGTTTTCGAGTTTTCATGCGTTTCTCTTTCCACACAGAATATGGTTGCTAATTTCTTCGTACCGGCCGCCATCCGTTTAGCTCAGCGGTTAAGGATGCGAACCGCTAGAAAGAGTGTTACGGGTTCGAATCCCACTCGGTGACTTACTTTTGTTTTTTTTATGTTCAAGTTTATATATAATTCTTTATTTTGTATTGTTTTTAGACAAGTTTAAAAAATGTAGTTAATGTTTGAGACGTAACCGAGCAAAGCTTGGTCACCCAGGTACTACAAAGTTATTCAGTGTATTATAATAGACGGGTAATGTTTTGTCCGGCAGTTGAAACACCGCGAGTACGGCGTAGTGCAGCGTGTAGACCACCACGGGCGCACCGCTATCGTGCACTGGTACCGCACCTACACCAGCGCGGATGAGCCTGTGTGAGTACTCCCGCGTATTCGTATTTACAGCTCACTACAGTCCACTGCTGGACTGAAGAGCTCTCTCTTAATAGAAAGAGGTTTAGTCCATAAGGACGAAGAAAGATGTGTATAAACATTTTGCAAGAGGCTTGGTTTTACGACGGACCGCCTGTCTGACGTCATCCCTTGCTTAGTCCTTTAGTCGCCTCTTACGTCATCCACACGAAGAGATGGAGTGGCCTAGGCTGAAAGCCGCGCAGACTGGACTAGGACCACTAAAGATAGATAAGACGTTTATTTGTAGCTATCGTCACACACATACAACAGAAAAATACAAAACAAAACATGTTAACACATCGTATTGCAAACATATATCAATATCTTTGTATCTGTGTGCTACAGCAATCCAAAAAGGTCGTAGCTCAGTGCTTCGTGCTGTTCAGAGAGTAGCTCACTGAATTTCAGCTAAGGTCTTAACACTAAATGATGCTTGATTCCAATCTATTTTCTAACTAACCGAAGCCCGCGACTTCGTTCGCGTGGGCTTTTTCTCTGGAAAATGCTTATCAGGCTGAACAACTTTTACTTAGACGTAATTTTTATATTTCTTTTAGTTTAGCTGGACCATTATAGTTCTGCATCAGGTGTTCCATCTTGCAAAATCATACTCTATATGTTGCCCAGGCTTAACAGCTATATAACAAAAAAAAAGCACTCGAATCCGTCCAGTATTTCCGGAGATTAACGTGTACAAATAGACAAACAGACAGACATTTAAAAAAAAACTTAATCTATTACTATATCTCCATCGCCTCCAATTTTTTTTTTTTGGAAATATATTTGATGTACAGACAAACTATTATAGTATAGATAGATAATGATGTATCTGTGCGCAGTCCCCAGATGCTGTACGAGAGCGAGATGAGCGTGTACGATCTGAAGGACCACCCCGACTTCCAGTACCGGCCCGGCACCGTGGTCATCCGCGTCGCCAACTTCACGGGCGAAGACGCCAAATGTACCGCCGGACAGGTTGGTAACATTCTTTTTCCTTTCCTAGTGGGGCTGAGATTCAAATTATTTGTTCCATATCATTTCTATAGTCCGTTTGGTTAGGTATTAAATAAATATATAGGGACAAATAACACTGATTGAGCTGGTTAGAGACTTGTGTTATGGGATACTAACTTAACAATACTATACTTTATAACAAATACATTTATAGATAAACATCCAAGACCCAGTACAATTTTAAAAAAGGCATTTTCCAACTTACCCAGACTGGAAATCGAACCCGGGACCTCGGGGTGACGCACTAGCATGGTGACCACTACGCCACAGAGGTCGTCAAATAAGTACAACCAATCTTGACACTTCTTTTTTTGAATTATACACTTTATAAATCAATATCTTTGCAAATTATAATGTTATTATGTCATTTATTACCAGAGATCAGATATTCCAGTGCATATTTACCTAAACTTCGAGGTAGTACGTAACATAAAGTGTACCACAACTCTATCCGATCTCTGTTTAAAACATAAAAGCTTTGTAACTTGCAGAGGTATGGAATAACAAAGAGATAGTTTTCATTTTTTTAAATACCTAACCAAACGGACTATAGTAATTTTAGTCATCTACCCCAACCTCAAGTATTGACTACCAATATTACTTAATAATAATATGAAATTATATAAGTTTCGAAGAATTGAGAATTTATTTCTTTTGTAATATTTATAGACCAGTACTCCAAACCTAGGTTTAATCTATGATTTTTCAACTTTGTTTGTTAATGTGCGTGCTTCCAAATAGAATGTAAATTTGACTACCGCAAAGCAACACCTGAATACATTATTTATATGTTTTTGATTTTATTTTGTTTCGCCAGGTGATCGACAACTTCCCGACCGGCCGCGTCAAGGTGTGGTGGGTTGATGGACACACCAGCATGTGCTGGCCACAAGACTTGTACAAGGTAGCTAACTATATCTTTATCTTGTTGTATTTTTCATATTTCATTTAGTCACATTATTAACCGTTTATTGAGAACAGAATATTCGAAAGTTAGCTCTATACATACGAGCAGTATCTATACATTCTTTTAAACCACCAAAAGTACAATTAACATATTTGTGCTCAATAGTTGTTGCGCCGACTTTTATGTGACTATTTCTTCTCTACTTTGTAACTTTTTTTTAATAGCTATCTAAGGCGTAATGTGCGTAAATCGAGACGACGCGACGTGTTCAGTCTATCTATGTCAAAAACTACGTGCGACAGAGATCCGGGATCACGCGACGTAATCTGCTATCTCTTTCGCACATACGAGTTTGTGACAGAGAAAGACTGAACCCGTCGCGTGGTCAAAGGCCTGTTTCCTTCCATGTTCAATCGGCCTTGTTACACATAACTATTTATCTGTAGGTGGGCGAGTATGACTCTGAAGAAGGCGAGCTGTGGGGCTCCGACGGTTCAGGGTCCGAAGACTCATGGGAAACGCAGAGCTCAGCTCACGATGCCGACCGCGATGCAACCAACATGCCGCCACCACCGCCACCAGACACACCTTCCGCGCAAGGTACCTAAGCTATTTAGATACAAATATAGTTTGACCTCTTTATCCTAAGCGATATTAGAATGAGACTCAGGGTTGGAATATTCCTAGGATCCCAAAATGTGCAGCCAGCATCAGTCACTCCTTACTTCAGATACATATGCACTTTTACAGTCCATAAAGCCATAGTAATTACCTAAAGTCACGTTTGATCAAATAGAAATCGAGAATCAGAAATAGTAACTAACCCATCGCCCATTTAAAACCTTCTCAAAACCACCTTAACTTCATAATTTTAGATCTACTATTATACTTTCACGACTTTATTCCTTAGAAAAGACATCGCATGGTTGTGCGATGTTTGAAGGTGTAGGTTTGTAATGAAACTACCGGAGGTTGAGTAAATACTGAATACATTTAAGATAGTGCCTTGATCTTAGTAAGATGGAGATCTTAATCACTATACACCGTCACATAACAGTTGTTTTCAATAAAAACTAAATCTCCACAATAATTTTTCGACCGCCGAAAAAGTACATATAAAGCCCCAGGCTTGGAAACCTAATGGTACAATACGGTTTCCAGTGATAGTCAACCCAATGTCGCAAGAGGCCGCAGTCATGGAGAGCATGAGTGCGAGCAGCGCGGGCGCCGCTAGCGGAGCGCCCGGCGTGCCGAGGCTGCTGGAGCCTCGCGTGGCCGCGCACATCGAGCGGGGCAGGGTCGCCATGCGCCGGCTGGAGGAGATGTTCGCTAAGCATCCTACGTTGCAGAGCCAGGAGGTAACTTTTTTCTTATATCAAAGGTATATGTCGCAAGAGGCTGCAGTGATGGAGAGCATGAGTGTGAGAAGCGCGTATATCTAATAATATTATAATCTTAGCGTATATCTAACTAAATAATATGTCATTTTCTTAATAAAATAATTGTAATGTTTAATTATGTTGATAAAATATACTGATAAAACTCGATCGTCTAGAATCAACTTTCTAAATAAATAAATTTTGCATTTTTTCTAGATCATGCGGAAACTCTTGAACTTGTATAAGGACTGCCGGTTCTTAGATCGTCTGATGGGCACCTCTTTCTTCCATGAAGATCACTTTTTGGTAAGCTATCTTAAATTATAGAATTTGTTAAAAGCGATGACAGACGCGGCAATCTGCTTCATCACCTAAAATTGCGAATTGACCTGGGCAAAAAGAAAAAACTAGAAACGCTTTTCTTAGATCTTTTAGAAGCGATTTAATCGTCGAAGCCGATCAAGGGAATGAGCTTAAAAGCCAATCATGTTGATAGGTGTTGTGGCCAGATCACTATTTTTATTCTTTTGTCAACTTCTCGGACTTTGCTAAGAGCCACAAGGTCCAAAATCATCTCTTGTCTTAATGAATGAATTGAAATGAATTACGGATAAAGAATGTATTACCTAAACTAACGCACACATTTGTGATGGTGATGGAATGTATTTTGGTGTTACCTAAAATAACGCAAACATTTGTATCGACAGGGCTTACTGGAGCGTGTTCGCGAACGCGGCGCGACCACTCCGCGCGCCGGCGAGCGCCGCGTGCACGAGCAACTAGCGCGGCTGTTCGCGCCCAACGAGACTGAGCTGTCTTCCAGCATGCTGGTCGACGAGGAGTCGCAAAACCGCGCTATCATCGCGGCCAACGTCACTGTGGAGCCTATGGAGGTGAGTCCCGTGACGTAACTATAGCTAGCGATCTACTAGCGCGGCCGTTGGCGCCCAAACGAAACAGAACTGTCTTCCAGCATGCTGGCCAAAGTTTTACTACGAAGTTCATTGTTTATTGTTCAATACGTGTGTATATGTCGCAGTTGGATTGTATAATCCGCTGTTATTAAAAAATTCTAGCTGTTTAGCTTTATAGCTCGGTTTTGTAATATAGCTGAAAATCATTCAGCTAGATCGTCCAATGTGTTACGTTTAACAAACTAGCTAACGTAAGATTGTAGAACGATTAGTTCGAAATTCTGCCACTTGAGTTGTCGGTTTTACAAAATTTCTATATTTCTAATCCAATTGCATCGAGCTGATTATCATTCTTTAATGGTGTTTTATGATGTTGGAAACTGAATCATTTAGTAAGGAGTTGAATTGAGGTTTTAATTCCATCCCACGAGTAATATAAAATTAATAAAGAACAACTATTGTCTCCTCATATATTACTTCGTTTCGTAACACAGTTTTATTTAATAATGGTAACCCTGTTTGCCAGCTCAACGCTAGCTGTTTTGATAAACGTAATTACGTAACTCATTGACAGTCGAGCTGAACTATTTTCAGCTGTTTTACAAAACCGAGCTGTATTGCCAAACAGCTAGAGTTTTTGAATAACAACAGATTATACAATTGAACTGCGACATGTACACTATTATTACAGACTTAACCTTATGCAATAGCGACCACGTTGAGCGTTTTCAGAGTTCTTGTCAGTGGCGCCTTTTTCATTAAGTTTATACGCCCTTGAGGTATTGCATGTCGCAATCGTGTCGTGGGTTAAAGCTAATATCTTATAATTTAACAGGTAGAGAACACCGCTGCAACGCCCAAGAAGCAATTACACCTAAATCTGGACTCTGCACAGCCTTCAGGATCAGATTTACCGCCTACACAGGACACAGCCGCCGGTGAAAATCGTAAGTAGTTAGTTATACGCAACAAGTTGATAAGAAGACATATTTCTCCGAGAGTGTGGACATATTAGGGTAGTATCGAGGTATTTTAGATTTGTTTTTCCAGAAAAAATTATAATAAGAGAGCTATTTGATTTCAAGAAAATGTGATCTCATCTGCTCCTATTTCATACAAATCACAAAAAAATGTTTATTTTGACGTATAGAAAGAAGGATCTAATTTGACTTGTTGGAAACCAGTGGATTTTTTAGCCGTGGCTTTTATTTATCCACATTTTTATCACATATTTATCACAGTCAGTAGCTTAGGTTACCTAGTAGTCTACAATTAAATACTATCGTATCAACAGTCGATAATTTAAAAGTATTGATCCATAAGAAATAAAATAAAAATATAGGGACAAATCAAACAGATTGAGCAAGCCCCAAAGTAAGTTCGTGATTTGGTTTAAGGGATACTAACTCAACGATACCAAAGATAATATAATTACTAACGTAAACGATACTATATTTTGTAACAAATACATATAAAGATAGACATCCAATACAAATCTGAAAAAGATTATTTTCGATCTTGACCTGATGACTCGGGTGTGACAGCGTGGCATAATGACCACATGATGACAAGATAACGGGGTCTTGCGATGGGCCTTCATTCTGTACAATTCGCAGCGACCTCCGAGCCCGCGGACGCGGACGGCACGACTCGCAACGTCTGCTACAAGCTGTGCTCGCTCATACACTCGCAGCTGGTGAAGGCGCACGCCGAAGTCAGCCGGTATGGACGCACCTTTATGTTGTTACCGTAACGACACCATCGTTGTTTTACGCTTCAACGCTAAATTTTTTGAAATTTTCGCAGCTTCAAATATTTTTGTGACAATTTACAAGGTGTTTAAGACATTGATGTCTGATTGAAAGATGAACATTATAAAATGCGCTGTATATAATTAAAAAAATATTTTTTTTGGCACGATTGAATATTCAAATAATAAGGTTTTTACGATACTGCACATATTTTGTGGACGGGTACGGGAGGTAGTACGAGGGTCGTTCAATAAATACTTAGCCTACAAAAAGTAAACGAAAATTTTGGAAAAGTGGCAATTTATTTTTCAACATAGTCTCCTTTTAGTTCGATACACTTAGCCCAGCGATGCTCCAACTTTTTTAACCCGTCCGAAAAATAGTTTTTGTCAAACTCTGCAAAATAGGCCTCCGTGGCGGCGATGACCTCCTCATTTGATCCATATCTATTCCCGGCGAGTGATTTTTTCAGATTAGGAAACAGAAAGAAGTCACAAGGGGCCAAATCTGGAGAATACGGTGGATGGGGCAGCAATTCGTAGCGTAATTCGACCAATTTGGCCATGGCAACGGCAGACGTGTGAACCGGTGCGTTGTCGTGGTGAAACAGCACTTTTTTCTTCGCCAGATGGGGTCGTTTTTTCTTTAATTCGGCGTCGAATCGGCCCAATAAATCGGCATAGTAAAGCCCTGTAATTGTTTTACCCTTCTCGAGGTAATCGATGTAGATCACACCTTGTGAATCCCAGAAAACGGTGGCCATAACTTTTCCGGCAGATTTTACAGTTTTCGCCTTCTTTGGAGCACGTTCCCCGGTCTGGATCCATTGTTTTGATTGCTCCTTGGTCTCTGGTGTGTACCAGTGGATCCAAGTTTCATCGACGGTCACAAAACGACGCAAAAACTCCGCTGGATTCCGCTTAAACAGAGCCAAACACGTCTCCGATGTGGTCTCACGGTTGCGCTTGTTTTCCGGTGTGAGTAAACGCGGCACCCATCGCGCCGACAGCTTTCTCATGCCGAGTTCCTCGTGAAGAATATGATGCACTGTTCCTTCTGAAATGCCTACAGTCTCAGCTAGCTCCCGAACCTTCAATCGGCGATCTGCCAATACGAGATCATGGATTTTTTTAATGTTTTCCTCCGTAGCAGCTGTTTTCGGTGCACCTGGACGTGGTTCATCAAAAACCGACGTACGGCCACGTGCAAACTCGTTGAACCAATTCTTGATGGTGGCCATCGATGGAGAAGAGTCACCGTACACAGCATCCAAGCGCTCTTTGATTTCGATGCGCGTTTTCCCTTCCAAAAATAGAAATCGAATTACCGAACGATATTGCTCTTTTTCCATTTTTGTAAAACCGATCGACACGTTCGCTTCCTTAAGTTGTCAAATTAAAACAAATGAAGGGATTGGAATGAAAATTTGAAAAAAGAATTAAAAAAGAATGTGCTACACTGTGGTAAAACTCTTTTGAAACTACAGCGCCCTCTGGCGATGAGGCTAGGTACTTATTGAATGCCCCTCGTATATTGTGTGAAATGCCAATAGCACTTGGATATCTACCGAGGCTACTCGTGATTGCTTCCACCCGCGTCTATCATATTCTAACACACTTCCCCGCGCATTCCTCGGATGAGGCATGCGTAAAAAAAGGTTTTTGATCAAAGAATTTGTAACAAGTATATCAGCAACCTAACTATATACCAAACTTTTTTTACAACAATATTTGTGTATGATATAAAGCTGAACTTTAGACGACACTTTCTTTCATCATCAATATATGGGGGAAATAACTATTGTAACAATTTCTTATAGCCAAAGTGAAAAGCCTTGTGGATTGTCACCATTTTCAAAAGGTGATTGGCATAAAATACAATAAAAAGTCCCAAATGAATCTAAATATGGGTTTAAAAGAATCGTCGGTTAAAATAGTGATGGTTTCTTGCAGGAGGCGGCCGCATGAGCTGGCCGAATTCCTAAACGGCTTAATGAGAAAACAAAACGCGACAGAAGAGAAGTTACCATACCACTTTTCAGTGTGAGCCTCTTTTGTTTTATTACGTTCTTATTCCATACTGTTTTATTTTTGTTTCGGGATTTCTGTTCACGATTAAACACATTGCTAATATCAAAAATACATGTTTAGTTTACCGTATCTGTTAGGTATTTTTACGACAAAAGATGGTGTTTTACGCTTGCTACGTGTGCTTAATAAAATATTTTCTGGCTATTTTAAAACTTAACCTTGTATACACACCTCGGACGACAGTAAAGGAAGCCTTACATTACATTTAGATACCTCGCCCTCGGCTTGGTTGGTTAATCTTGTGATCAGAAACTTTTCTTGTTTCATCGACCATGGTGTATCATCTATTGTGATCTTTGAATTTCATGTGGCCACTACAGTATGCTTAAAAATACTCGGTAGGCCAGAATATAACTTGGTCTTAAATTTTTACTTTCAATCATGAACGAAATCCCTTGTTTCATATTATTTTTCTCATTTTTATGTACTTACCCATTATTTTTTCACTGTCAGTGGTATATTATACGATCTATTATATATTGAATGCTACCTCCAAAAAAATAGTCTTGGACCTACCTATCTATGTATTTATATAAATGAGCATCATAGTAGCTTATCAATGTATCAATGTTGGTGAAAGTGGTTTGAAACCGAACTTGACGTTTCCCTGTCTGTTATGATACTGAAATTAGATCCTGTTCACACTATGGCAAAATTTTAATGTTCATCTTGTGTAAAAGATGAACTAAAGTTTTCGAAACACACTGGCTTACTTGAAGGAAGCCATCTTACACGCGGCAAGATGGCTTACCGTTTATAGCAATTTAATCTGGTATAACGTTGTATCACTATGAAATTTACAAAATGATTTACTAATTAAGTACAAATAATTTAAAGAGTTATTCATCAATCCATCATTTTGAATAAATTTTCCCAGTGAAGATAATGTCGAAATCCGAAAAAAATATCAAAATGATGGAATGAATCACCCTTTAAAAAAATGTGTACATAATACCTTATATGAAAGCCCTTCAAAGTCATACATTTGAAACGAACTAAAAAGTATTTTTGCCTATAATTAAATATATTTTGTAGGTTGACATATTGTGAATAGGATCCTTGGTAGACCTCCGGCGGTTCTCGCAATACTTTATTAAACAAAGTATATAACACTTCATTTTTATCGTTTATCATTTTATTTGAGTCGTCTCGGGATATGCCATACTGTGAAAAAGTATAGTCCATTTTTCCTTGTCTTAAATTGATAACAACGTATTTATGTAATTAATGAGTTATCAACTCTTCTGTAAAAACTTCAATCGGACGGAAGTTATTTCTCGAGATATTTTCTTGATAATTATTTCGTATTTTGATCTACAAATATAACGATGAGTGCTGATGGCAGCACAGTCAGGTCCAATAAGCTGCTGTTATTGGATACATTTGACGGAACTAAAGAACCTGTCATCTGATGGTCCAATCACAACAAAAAGTTGATTGGACCTAACGTCACTGTGCTGCCATCTGGGGTCCCATATTTTTGAAAACTCAGACCAGACGTTTCGTTTCTGTCTTTTACAAAGCAATTCGTGATGATTTTATTACATAAGCGAACATATTTCAAAAGACTACATTTCAAGTTAGTCAATCATGTTCTAACTTGATTCTATAATAACGTTCGATTAAAACCATAATCTGTTTAAAATAACATCGTATTTAGTTATTAACAGTCTAATAATATCTTAAACTATATGACTGGATAATAGAAAGCTGCCATGGATCGTGAATCGTGGAATCAAGAAACGATTTGCCCAATAATGGGACACTATATAGGCTAAAATAACCACTCTAATCAAATATCACGCAGTTTTGTTAATTTGCATAAAGATACAATATAACTCACTAATTACTTCAATATCTCTATTACTGGTAAATTCATTCCTAGCACTCCCTAGTAGTGGCATATTCCCATATATTTTTTTTATTTTGTTTATTTTTTTCAAGTAGATGTCTGTAAAAAGTGGTAACTTAATTTCTCTGTTTTCCGAAATGTTTTGTAAAACCTAACGTTGACAGCCAGTAGATCCGCGTAGATTTGAATTTTGTTTAATGAAAGATTGCGTGAAGTCGTGTGAACTCTTAGACCCCAATTTGAAGCAGTGTTCTTTGCATGATTTTTGTAGTTGTACTTGTGTTAGAGAGTGTATATAAGGCTCAAAAGCTTATTAGGCAATGTACCATATTGATCAACTTTTACTATTAAACCAGTAAATGCGAAACATTTTGCTGTTCCATATACATACGTATTATAATTTTGCATGTTATAGCTGCTTTTATCAGGGTTTTCGAGAATCATAATAAAAGCTATTCGTACATATACCTCCCTTGCGGTTTGATATCGCATTTTTTACCACCATTTTGTATCTTTTGACTTTTGATTCTTTTGACTTTTGTAATTTTGTATATTATATTTGAAATAATTTAAAAAACTTGAATAAAAAAACAGTGTTACAACTATGTAATTGATTTCTGTTATGTTTGTTGATGTAACTTCTAGTGTTTTGTGTTTTAAATGTTTAAATGTTCGCTAAATTCATGTATTTGCCTTGCTAAATGGTGACTTTTTATCAAATACGATGTGTGAAGTCTTACACACATAGTTTACCATTACAATCTGCCTTTTCTACCCATCCATACCATTCTAAAGTAATTAACATGCATTAAGAATCGACATCTTATTATATAATTTATGCTGACTGACGTGAAAAAGCATCCAACATCATCATATAAAAAGAAAAATATTTATGATTGAATTAATCTTAATTAGTACGCGTTTCTACAGTCAATACGGCGCTTTAGTGGTGAGCATGGCTGAGGAAGAGAAAGCTGATAAACCAGAAGAGGTGCAGGAATCTACCAGCGCGGCCGCTGTTACTAATCCTGATGCTGCTGGTAAGATAGTTGTGTAACGACTAACACGTGTGAAACGGTTTGTTTTTTTACTTACCACTAGAAGATTTAAAAAAAAATATATACATATAAGGTGAAAGAACAAAGTAAAGTTGTCTATGCAACAAATAAAATTAAAAAAAAAACAAAAAAATATATACAGGTAAGGTGAAAGGACAAAATAAAGTTGTCTATGCAACAAATAAAATGAAAAAAACAAATGAAATAAAAAGTCCTTCGCTTTGAGTTTGCATCCGTGCGGCCACGCAACTTAAGGGCGTCCGCTGTGTCAAGCAGAGGTGATGAGGTAATTCGCGACGGAACTATCTCTGTCACACGTAGAATATTTTACAGGTCTAAACCCGACGCGGGTTTTAACGCAGCGAAGGCCCTAACGAGGACTCAAACAGACAGACAACATTGTGTCAGCGACAGCTCGCGAACCTGATCTCAAAACGCAATCCAGCGTTGCTACTCATATACATTTTGGTTAGCGCATGTCGTACGTCGCCAACCGTCGCCGGCAACTGCTGGCGGAGCTTCTAAAGGAGCAAAGAAAAGAGATAGAGAAGGCCATAGTATCATTTCTGCGATTTTTTAAATTTGACTTCTATTTCTAGCTCCTGCGTCAACCGAAACCGCGCCGCTAGCAACCGCCGAGCCGGCAGACGAAGCCGAGGCGGAAGCAGCCGAAGACACGGAGACAGAGGGAGGGGAAGGTTTCTGCGTACTGGAATCCGCTCCCGCTGGTCATCGCTTCCGCCTGTCTATGCTACAGCCGTCGGATCCGAGGAGTTTCTACTCGGCTGTCAAACGAGAGATCAAGTTGCTCAAGAGCGATCTGCCGCCTGGAGTAAGTTACTCTGATTTCTACCTATTTAACTTCCCTTGCGGTGGTTCTAAGTCATGTTTGATGAAAATCGATCCAGTTCTTTAAAAGTTCTTAGGAGATAACGCTGTGCAGCGTTATCACCTTTTTCAGGGTTTTAATTTACCTGACAAATAATAGATGGCACCACGAAATGTAGTTCTACCACGGTGGTGTCGTCGAGAGTTTTTAATTTGCCTTACAAATAAATTTGTTACTACAACGTTTTGGCCATGAGAGAGAAAAGAGATTTTTCAGTGCCTATAGAATCAGCGTGATCGATCAGAGCAGATGATGACAATGCTCAAAATCTAATTATCCGAAATTCGGTCAGTCCAATAGGAGCGCATCCCGATCCCTAGGTTCGCCATGTTTTTTCTGTCTTGCGGGGCTGCTTGCGCGTTGCCTTTACAGTCAAAAAGTTTGTTTAACTTCATAAAGTTAATTAAAAATACTAGCTGTGCCCTTGGGCTTCGCTCCCCGTGGCAATTTCGGGATAAAAACTATCCTATGTTCTTCCCTGGGTATCAAACTATATCCATATCAAATTTCATTTTAATAGGTTCAGTAGTTGAAGCGTGAAGTGATAACAAACAAACAAACAAATATACAGACTCACTTTCGCATTTATAACATTAGTAGGATAGGATTATCATGATTATTAGGGCAATTACCTAGTTCCTAGTAAAAACGATTACAATGAATGTATTTTTGCTTGAACAGGTATGGGTCCGTGGCTTCATGGACCGCATCGACCTTCTGTCCGTGATGATCGCGGGGCCCACCAAGACCCCGTACGAGGGGGGCCTGTTCGTGTTCGACGTGCAGCTCGGCGGGGAGTACCCCCGCGCGCCGCCGCTGTGCCACTACCACTCGTACTGCACCGACAGGTTGAACCCCAACCTGTATGAAGATGGCAAGGTATGTGATCTTCTACAGTTCGTTTCGGTCCGTTTGTTTTGAATGTCACTTTCGCACTTTTTCATTTCCGCAATAGTGAAGAATTGCGAAATTCATTGCCGTTATTACCGTTTTGATGATTAGTACGAGTATAGTAAGTTTTGCATGTGAGCGATATGGACTAGTTAGAATAATTACAAAGAAAAATTAATCAAATTAGTGCGCTAAGTCTCGGAATGTTTGGACATCGCTCGCACTCGGTACCTACTTAGCTTGGTTCACATTTTATTGGTTTATTTGGTCAACTTTTAGGCACGATTTTTTTTTATACAGTTGTAACGAGAATCATTATTGGGTATTGTATGTATTAATTATTTGCTTCAGGTGTGCGTCTCCCTCCTGGGCACTTGGTCCGGGCGCGGCGTAGAGGTGTGGGGCAAGGACAGCTCGCTGCTGCAGGTCATCGTGTCGCTGCAGGGGCTCATCCTCAACGCGGAGCCCTACTTTAACGAGGCCGGCTACGAGAAGCAGAAAGGTGAGACTATCATTTTGATCTAGGTTGTCTTACGCGTAGAATGTCAGATTTGTTTAACCTTGTGTGATTATTGGAACGCAGTTTTTGACGGGTAGGGGTTAGGCAAAAAAGAATTCGAAGTTTTCGTCACTTTGTTCCGTGATGAACATTTTAAGGGGCTGGAATTTATTCTAGATTTTAGGGGCTTCAATTTTTGAACTTCGTTCCAACCGAGGGTTCCACGACATTCAGTTTTATTTTGTTTTTATTTTCTAATATGTTTTCTTATTATCTGGATCGACTCTCATAGGCAACTAGACGTCTTTAAAATGAACCACTTTTATTTATCTATTTGCTGATTGAGTGCTAAGAAAATAGTAGAATGTTCTAGATCTTTCAGTACAGAATGTTAAAGTAAAGCATCAACGGACGTACGGTAAACTTATTATTGTTTCTGATCCCTGTTTGATATTTATAAGCCCTTTCAAAAAGCGTTTAGACCTAAACGCCGAAAACGATAGCATTTTTTAAAATCAAACATTCTGAGCCTAAAATACAAGGATTTGGCGCTCATTTTCCAAATACAGCTGTGAATCGCAAGTGGTCTGAAGACACATTAAATCAACAGGCACCCAGCAAGGCAAGGAGAACTCGCGCATGTACAACGAGATGGTCTTACTGAAGCTGGTGCAGTCCATGACCAAGATGGTGACGAGCCCGCCCGAGCCGTTCCAGGAGGAGATCTTGTCGCACATGCGGCAGCACGCCGCGGCGCTGTGCGAGCGGCTGGAGGCGTTGGTAGCGCTGTCTACCGGCCCGGCGCCTGAGAGCCCGCCCGAGGCCCCGCCAGCGCCCACGGCCCCGCTGCCCGAGTTCCCGCTGGTGCCCGCGTCCCGCGGCTTCTGCCTCACGCTGCGCTCGTCCCTGGAGTCGTTCCGCGCGGCCCTGCGCCGGCGCGACATCGCCGTCCCCCCCGCCCCCTTATAGCCTCCCCCGCGCCGCGACTAGCTAGCAACTAATCTTTGTACGCTCTCCGCCGCGCTCGGTCGCGATCGCCCGTATCGAGCCGTCTCGTCTCAATTTACAAATTATTCAAAAAATATATTTGTAGTTATAGTATTTATTGTGATGTACTTTTCGACTATAGGAATATTTTAGATCGTTCGAGCCGGGCGTTAGGTCTAGTTATTGTTATTTTATTGTTTGTTTTTTTTTTCTCACAAATCGATGTTCATATTCCGATTTCTCGTCTCGTCGAATGCATGAAAGTGAATTCGTTATTTCATATTCTTAGATAATATGAGAGTAACCGTTCCCTCTTTAAATTAATACTGAATCAAATTCTAAATGAAATGTTCGATCTTATTCGAATGATATGATAATAGATTTAATAATTAATAGATTATTAATATTATTTATTTGTTAAAAAGTAATATCTACTTTAATTCTGCATCCATAGTTAACGTTTAGGTTTACGAGTACTTATCGAGATAAAATAACGTGTTATTTTAATAGCTATGATTCTTTTTAAACCGGTTAAACTTTCCTACATAAAATATAGAAATGTAAAAAATATACTTTAATCTTGTGCTATCGGCTATCACCATTATATTTATCACTTTAGGAAGAATTTTGGCTATTAAAACAACTCATTATTTACAATGCAGTCGAAGCTTATTGCTCTAGAATTTGCTACACTAAAGTTAATGCAACAAAGACAGGTATATATAAATATTTAGTGTACTAAGAAGTTCCTGATATAGCTTCCTCGCGCTGCCGCTAGGTGGCGTTTTGTTCTCTCGGAAATTGTCTATAGAAGTCTCATGACATGCATTTATTAGTGGGCAAATGCCGCGCAACGAATTGGTCTTTCTTCTCTCTAAAGGGAACTGTACACATTCTTAAGAATGAGATTTAGATAGAACACGATTTGTTGAGCTATATTTGTGCACTAGTGAGTATATGCCTTTATTTTGTGTTTTGTGTATGCCAATGATGTGTATAGCATCTACATTGTTTACGTAACTCCAATTTTTATTTTTTGCTACGGAATTATTTTGATTTTTATTGTAATAATGTCTCGTATTTGTCTATTGTAAATCCTCCCAGTCTCACGCCAGTACATATAATTTAGAATAGATATTAGTTGCTAAATTTAGATTGGATTGGCTTAGTTGTCATTCGGTTCTCAAAATTTCCTCAGTAAATTGAATAATGTTAAATTTGGTCAGTTGTAACTAGTTACGTCGTTATTCTGTGATTACTATTACGTGATAAGTGCAGGTCACACTTGAAGGTTGATTACGGATCTGAAAAGCTATTTATTTTACCGAGACGTCGCCTTCGAGAAGCTATAGTATCGTGGTGACAGTAGCGTACATTTCATACTGACTTATAGAATTTGTCTTCCCTGTGCCACCCTAATATGCTATCGGATACTTGCAAAAAATGTATTTTGCTTGATGCAGACTTTCTCGTAATTTAGGTAAGATTAGTGACTGCCCTGTCAAAAAAAATTGCGATATATTGTTTAATATTTTTCCATTTTTAATGTTGCATACTGTTTTCGGCTATGAATGAATAAATGGAATAAGGTTGTTATTCAATTACCACTTATAAATGCTCAAGCATTTTTTCGCCTAATTAATATCTAGTTAGAATCTTCCCCAAAGCAACACAGCCAGGGATAGGGAGCAACCATAAAACAGATAAAGAACAGGTCTTACCGTTAACATGCACTATGGACGCGTCTAAATTGCCGCTCTATGCTTAAAATATCAACTCACCGCGATTCAATAGCTCTTGGAGTGTGACCAAAGCGATGTTTTAAACCACTGTTGTTTGCAAATTTATATGAAACGCTTAGTCAGTGAGAGAGCCACGTTAGTATTATTTTGAAGTCAGCTTGTAGGGTGTATGAAGGGATCTCGGGCCGCGCTTCGGATCGCAACAAGCGATCTCCGCACAAATACAATGTAACTTCATGCCAAAGTCAATTGAGCTATGAAAGGCTTTTGTCGCTTGTGTACGCGAGATAAGTGACAACTATGTATAATGATGATAAAATAAATAATTCTTCAACCTTATTATGTGTTTTTAATCGAAACTTAGTATTCCTCCAGTGGAACCTTGTTTGTGTGAGTGTATGCGTGTGCATGTGAGCGACTGTGTTTTCAGTTTTTAATTCAATGGCCTTAATATTGACGTCATTTAGTCAAATTAACTGAATATTATTGAATTTGAGATATGTGGTTAGGGTCTACAATTTACATATTATTGACCACTACTTTTTACTAATACCTACCACTTAATAACTATTTATAGAGAAATAATAAAAAAGAAGTTTTTTTTGATGACATTTAGGAATAAAAAATACTACGTTCAGCCATCTGGTTAGACGTTGCGTTCAATGACTTGGCTAGATATAATTCAGCCATTCAATTGGATGCCTGGTTTGAATGTCCAGCCTACTAGGCGTCCAGTTGGATGGCTGCGACATATGCAAGTTAATACAAGTAGTGTTTGAACACCATGTCGCTCTATTGGCATCGCAATATAGTTAACATCAACAATAGTGTAAGGCTGCGTTTTCATTAAAGCGGAGCAGAGCGGAGAGGAGCTTAGCGGTGCATGAATTGACCAATCACAATGCTCGAAATCTCCGCTTCGCTGTTTCCATTGAAGCGGAGCGGAGATTTCGAGCATTTTCCTCCTTCCCATTTCGAGCTCCTCTCCGCTTCAGTGGAAACGCAGCCTAAGAAAGAAAGAAAGAAGGAACATCTAACCACTTAAGTACATAATAGTATTGGTAATGACATGATGACAGACTACGAAATACAATTACACTTACGATGGAATATAACAAAATTTGGTCGTATAGTTTTTGGGACAACGTTTTCGTTACAACTTATGGTCGAGCCGTTTTGGTTATATAGCTGTCGTATTTACGTATATATAACGTGAAATAGGCGCAAAATATAAAACTTTAATTCATAAAGTGATCGTGTCAAGGTTGTATAAGTGGCAACTAGGAACGTAACAGTCATATTGTTATCAGAAATACGATGAAAATTCGTATAGCCGTCGTGAAAGCGATTAATATTTGTCATTTAGTGATCCAATAAGTGTCGTATAATTTAATAAACATTATAAAGTAGTCATTAGCAAAGCCTTTACGTGGATGCTTGTTATGATAGCGCCGTTTAATAGAAGTGAGAATCAGAGAACAACCAAAAACAAGATCTGTTTATAATTGTCACCATCAGGTAAGTCTGCCATATTTATTACTGAATGTTATTGAATATAATATAGGTAGTTGGTGTTAGTAGGTATAAGTATCTACTTTTCTAGGGGAAATTAAATTTCTCGACGATTGTATGTACAATTTTTCACAAATTTTTCATGCCCCCGTCGAATTATTACAAAATAATATTAATTTATTCCATTTTATTTAAGATTTCTAGTACTTTTGCAATTATACAATTTTAGGTAGTGATGATACCTATTATATGACATTGAATTACTAAAAGTCATATACCACAATTTAATTTCTTTGGTTATCCACCATTTTCAGGGTACCGTAAAGAGGGAAAACCCGTTGGATAAACATTTTATTGAAATCACAATATGGTGATAATTGCCGATATAGACAAATTTTTAACTAAAAAACGCGACGGACACTTGTCCCAAATTTTTATTTCGCGAAAAATCATCTGACATAGCTTAATGACTGCCGTCTAATGGAATAAAATTAAGATATTATTAGACTATACTTGAGTTACCCAAGTAGGAACCACACCCAGGGTTGTAGTTCGCTACATCCAACAGGCCATCGCTCTTCGATCTATTTTTAATATTATATATATATATATATTATTAAATCAATAAAATCGATTGTTAATACTTTATTGTTGATTGTAGGACCAAGAAAAATGTGTTCAAGATGTTGCAACAGATAATAAAGTATCTATTGCTCCTACACAAAATTCACCGGCCTTGAGTGCACAAGAACTATTCTCACCTACCTACTTTTTACAAGAAACTCCAGCTACCATCGATGTAGAACAAACTCCATCTACTCTCACTGTTCAAGAAAATCCAGCCGAAGGAGTTAATTTACAAAGTGTATATTTTGTTACTGATACTACTGCCACAGACTTTAGTAGAGACTCGCACACACATAACGAAATTCTTTCACAGAAAATCGATAATTTATCGAAAATAGCTTATGAACTTCAAAATAATCAACACAAGATAGATATTTACTAATGATTGTTCCTTTTCATATATGTACAAGTCTGAATAACCACTGTATCAGAGATGTAAGATAGATAGTACAAATAATATAAGTAGTTCCTTTTTATAGAAGTCTGAATTGGCAATGTATCAGTGATATATGATAGATAGTTTCAAATTATAGTTCCTTTTTATAGAAGCTTAAGTGACCACTGTATCGAAGATATAAGGTAGATAGTGCAAATTATAGTTTTTTTTTTGTTATAGCTGTTTGAATAAGAATTTTATCAGTTATGTCATGCCAAATGATTATCCTTTTTATACATAGAAGTTTTAAATTACCTATTTGTGATAATTTAATTAATACTAATTTGAATTTAATTTTTTTGTAACAATAATTTAATTTTAAAGTATTTTATCACTTTTAAAAGTGTGTGATATTTAATATAATTATTTGTTTCAATACCTAGTTTAAGACGCTGACAGCAGCGAAACTAGCGCCACCCGTAATTTTATTCTTTAACTCCTAAATCAGATCAAATTAAAAAAATCTAAGACAGCCATTGACTAGTAAATAACTTGTTGTATTTTTGGTATTACTTTTCATTATTTTTCCTTTGGTTGTTTACTAGTAAATGGCTGTCTTAGATTTTTTTAATTTGATCTGATTTAGGAGTTAAAGAATAAAATGACGGGTGGCGCTAGTTTCGTCTTAAGAACAATTTACAATTATTCAGTTTCATACTAGAGTATGTGAATAACGTGCCAAAAACGGTAAAACTAAAAAGTAGATAAATAAGTAGACTAGATCTACATTAACTACTCAGTTTTTGGCATATGGTTTTCTATAACCGCCAACGTTTTTAGATAGAATTAATAATACATGGAATTGACATTTTTGGGACCAGGTATGTGACTTTTTGGTAGTACCTCCTCCGAGTTGATTGATATGACATTGAAAACATTTTATGTATGACTCTTTGGAGAATGTTTGTTTTACTATCTATATACATAAACACGGGTTTACTCACCAACATGTTTCGATCTCGTCCGGAGATCTTCTACGAGAAGATCTCCGGACGAGATCGAAACATGTTTAGCTAACTAAATACGTGAGTAAACCCGTGTTTATATATATAGATAGTATGTCGATATCTCACTTTAGTTTTTAATTATAAAAAATGTTTTAATAAAACAAATTTATTTAATGATCTGTTTTATTTAATTCTTTACAAAGTATGTATAAGAGGTACAAAATATATGTATGATTTGTAAGAAGTCGCCACTAGGTTACATTTTACATCTCTAATGGTGTATAATGTTGATTCAGAATTAATTAAATCTGAAATATTAAATTCTAGAGCCCATTTCCTTAATTTGCCAGAAAACTCGTATTTTCTTGTTGTAAAATTCTCATTTTTATTACTGTTTTCATCGTCTTCGCTTTCGATCGAATTATCATTATCATCATTGTTTTGCCTTTCAAACAAATGTTCATCAATTTTACCCTCAATTATATGTATATTACTTCTCGAACTTGCTAAATGTAAACAGAAAAAAAAAACATTAATTGACAGGTGTTAGTTATTATATGTAAATGTATTTTTTAATGAGTTTAATTGGTATAAGTACAAACCATAAAAATAGTACTTACAAGAGCATCCTATTTCAGAATAACTATTTCTTACTACGGAACCATCTTTCGATTCTTGGACACTACCTTGTCTAAAACTTTTGTTGAGTTCTAAGTAGGCTTTTCTTACTTTGCGTCTGAAATTACCGCTTAATTTAAATTTCTTCCACTGTTTTAAATCCATCACAGCTGCTTTGATGATTAAAGCCGAGATTAATAGAAACTGAGAAATATAAAGTTATTGAACAAAAAGCATGTATAATTAAAGTCACAACAACCGGAGATATACGAGTTTAGTTCGTAAAAGAGTATCACGTGAAATCATCATACAATCAAAACGTTTATAACAGTAACATATATAAGCATTTCAAACTCATAAGTATTTAAGGCATATAAATCTGAATATTGGCCTTTTAATGATTATATAAAAGTTGTGTAAATATAATCAAAAAATCCTATAAAAAACGTGTTTATACCTGTACGTTTTATAGGAGTTAAATATATGAACTTTATATGATTGTCATGTAGAAATCTTATTGCTGATAAAAAGTTGTGTTATGGTCGTCATTATAACCAGCTTATAATGGTCATATAAATTACTTTTAAACTACATCAAGAAGCCGTAAAGTGGTCGTAAAGAAGATCTTTATAAGATTGTCATATAAATAGGTCGTGAAAACGTTTACAGGACTAAATTAAACAATTACAATATTATATGACTAATCGTTCGTATAAGACATTGTAACGCGATTAATAAAAATTTGAATTACAACTTTATGACCTCTACATGACCAGATGTTATTTAGGCTTCATTTTATAGGACTATTTTGCTAGTTGGGAATATACAGTACTGTTTCAGAAGTTATTTAAACTTTATTTTCATAATAATTATTGCATATTTTTCTATGCACTTTGAAAAACGCTTGTATGTATGTTTGGATGGAATGTTACTTTATGGTTTGGATTTTAGTAAGTATCTCTTCATACATGACACCTTCACAAGCTAGACAGGCAGTTTATTAAAATTGTTTGTTTGTACCCAAAAACAAAAAAAAAAGTACAAAAAATTCGAAAGAGCAAATATACAAAGGCGGACATATCCCATGTAAGATCTCTTCCAGTCAACCTGCTATAGATTGAGAGCACATTTACTTAACTAAAAGGTAGAATTAAGTACTTATCAGATACCTTAAAACATTATACTTATCTTGAGATATAACTACAGTACATACACAAACACATACTTTATACTCATAAACTTACATACAAATTCTACTGTTATGGTTTTTTACTTCCAAGTAAATTCATCTAATAATAATCAAAAATTAATATTACCATTAAACGAAACCTAATCGCCATAACTATTTGCTAATTACCATCCATTCCCATTCTTATTACCGTTTTCACAATAAAGGTCCCGTTTTTACCCTTTGGGTACGGAACCCTGAATAACGATCGCGACGAATTGATAACCACCTCCTTTTTTTGAAATCGATTAATCATTCGATTAATTAAGTCACGCTTAGTGAGGATCGAACTCGAGCCTTACAGACTCACCGCCAGTACCTAAACCGCTTGGCCACCACCACCGCTTCAGAACAGATCTAAAGGGGCTACCTAAATTTTCCGCGGTCCAGTGCTGCCTACATTTGAAATAAATAACTTGAAAGGAAACGGAGATATAATGTAAAATTTTCTCTTGACCAGACCATAGATAACCCTTCATACTGTTTTATGAACTACTGTTTATAGAATAAAGTGAGAACGTGAAGCCACTTCTGGCTAGACTGCGAATAGCTTAATTTTCTCACTTTAAACTATAAACAGTAGTTCATACAATAGTTATCTAAAGCTTGATCAAGACAAAATTTTAAATGATATCTTTGTTTTCTTTCAAATGATTTATTTCAAATGGGGCAGCACTGGTCGGAAAATTAACGAAAATATTCACCCTTGGAGTTCTAATACGTTATGTTCCGCCGTTTCTTCACTCATGGTTACTTTACTGTACTCAAAGATACGCATTTTTGGTCAATTTTGAACAGTCGGTATACATAAATAAGGCGTGAATGATGTGGCCTTCGGTGCTTACTGAATTTTACGCCTAAGCTCTCATAAATACGTAAAATACGCATTAACATAATGTATGCAATTTTTCAACTGGTGCCACTGTTTTGTCTTGTCAGTCGTCTTGTTACGTTTATAAGAACAGCCCAGAAAAGTGTTCTGTAGTCTGCGGTAGTTAAAACTGAACATATTTTAACGTAGGAAAGTACTACATGCCTAGTAGTCTTGAGAGCACTAAAACATAAATTAAAAAAACAAACACGGCGCAAATGACTCGGTGCTGGGGTGAATAAACTATATAGGTAAGTATCTATTTAAATAAAATAAGAACTCACTTTTAAGGTTCCGTAGTAAAAGAAACCCTTATATTTTCGCCATGTCTATCTGTCTGTCGAGTTAGAGTCAAGAGGCTCTCCCCTCTATTTGCTAACTGGTTATACAACGTCGAAGGGATCGAACCACGGGCTGTACTACATATAGTATAATTATATAAAAATAAGCTAAAACTTTTAAAAAAGCATTTTTATATAAAAGTGTACAGCTGCCCGGGCAATTTGTATGAGAATGCAGAGTTTTTTTAACTGTATACTGTTATTTTAATTTCATTGTACTTAAACTAATGACGATATTAAAATTCCTTTTTTGTAAGAATATCAACCTAAACTTTTTAGATGATATGCAGTCGGTGTCGGTTAAGATCGTGGATTAATTTTTGTAGGTACGGGAGACATCACAACTTTATTAGTCAGATAAGGATAATAAGCCACAATTAAAGGTCCTGTCATGAAGTACCTAGTGAAATGAAAACAAATGTGCTGGTGCAAACCTTTTGTAAGTACCTAATTAGTTTTATATGTATAAGTATCATGTAAACATAGTCGTACATACCGCTGTGTTCATAAAAAACCTTGAGGATATACGCACTGAGATTTCGGGCATGGTCCGCACTTGGATGGATGCGACAAGTGGCGTAAAAATATCTCGACCTCCTCCGTGCTTCGGAAGACACGTTAAACCCGTACTGGCTGTCATCATTGCATGACAGTCAACCTATGTCGGATGCCTTTAGTGCAACTTTAAAAATCCGGCACAAGTGTTGGGCAAGTGTCCAACATAAGTATGTCAGGCTTTTCAAGCTGCTATATTCATGTGTATGTAAGAAGGTACACTTAGGTATGCAAATGCCTTATTTTTTTTTTGTTAATTGCTTCCCCGACTTAAGTAAAGCATTTGATTTAGTATGTTATGATTTGCTGTGGGCTAAACTTAAGGGGAAAGGCATTCCATCGGACATGATAGACATCTTTTCATACTGGTATAATAATCAGAAAAACACTGTGAGATGGGGTAATGTTTATTCTGACGAATATACACTTAAGTGTGGCGTTAGACAGGGCGGGCTCACATCACCTAGGTTGTTTAATTTGTACATGAATCAGTTAATTGAGGAACTAAGTAACATGAAGGTAGGGTGTCGCATAGATGACGTCAGCATAAATAACATCAGTTACGCGGATGACATGAGTTTGCTTAGTGCCTCAATTTCTGGTTTGAGGGAATTATTAAGTAAGTGCGAAGCTTATGCGGGGAGCCACGGTTTAAGATACAACGTTAAAAAGACCCAGTACATGGTTTTTACGGGTACAAATAAGAGTCCCAAACATGTTCCACCTATAACTCTAAATGGTGTTGTTTTGAACCGTGCCTCTCAGTTTAGGTATCTTGGCCATATATTAACAGAGACCCTGAAGGATGACCAAGACATACACCGGGAAAGGAGGGCGTTGTCGGTCCGAGGCAATATGCTAGCGCACAGATTTTGCCGTTGCACAGCCGCTGTAAAATTGACGCTCTTTAAAACATATTGCCAAAATTTCTACACATGTGGTCTGTGGACGACATTTACAAAGAAGTCGTATGACGCACTTAGAGTGCAGTACAATGACGCCTTTAGGGTTTTGTTTGGGCTCCCTCGTTTCTGTAGTGCTTCAGGTATGTTTGCGGATGCTCGCGTTGACGATTTTTATGCGATAATGCGAAGAAAGACTGCGTCAATAATGTACCGACTAAGGGGGAGCACGAACGGCATTCTGAAGGCGTTTGCAGACAGGATGGACTCGGCTATCCTGAGCCGATTCATCGACCTGCATGTGAGGGGGGCAGGGCGATGAACTGTTGAATTCTCGTCACAAAGAGGCAAATTGTGTGGGCATGTAGTATATTTATGTAGTATATTTATTATTTTTTAATTATGATTTATTTTTATGTTTAATTTAATTTATTTTAATTTATAATAAGTTAAATGAATTTTAATTAATTAATTGAATGGATTTAATGTAATTTTTTCTTTCTATGGACTAAGTTGTCTGAAAATAAAAGATTTTATTATATATTATTATAAATCTGCACTCCTAAAATTGGTTGTATATGTACTCATCACTATAAGACCGATTTATGAGGGTACCTAAGAAAAAGAAAAAAAAAACTAAATATAGGTAGAGGGCCGGCCCAGGTATATCGTTGGCCCACTGTACAAATTATTTGATCTCTTCTTCACTGATGGTCTTTAAAAATGATTCTATTTTTCTTTTTCAGAAAATATGACGAGAAGGACAATTTTTATGCCACGCAGCCGATGCCTTTACTTCCTATGCATGCTTTGTGGATGTAGCTTACTTTGGGTTGCCATCTTACAAAACAATGCCAGGCCAGGACATATTCTCTACGAACTACTAGACTCATCGGATTTTAAACAACGATTTACCATTCTGACCAAAGGCTGCGAGATCCCGGGGTTGACGCCATTAGACCCCAGTATCAGACAGTTTGTCACGTCGCCGAGCTTGGCACAATGCGATAAACCTTCAGAAACTTTGTTGGATCACAATAGAACCCATATTTGGACAAAAACAGAAATAGCTCGACAATACGATGACATTAAGTGCTGCTACAGGGCTTTTATTAGGAGTCAGTATGTAGAGATCAACTCTAATTCCCTTGACGACAGAGTACAATATCACGCTTGTAGGAATTTCTCTCAACACATCACCGTGACTGACGAGTTCGTACGCGTTACATGCTTCGCTTCACTTGGAACTTGGAGGGAACGTGGAACTTTTCTCTCTTCAACTACCAGAGACTACGATCAGTTGTTTTTGTTTGCACAACCAAAAGATTTTATAGAACATAATGAGAAGAAAGAACGAAAAAATGATAATTCCTCATATAATGTCTTGGTTATGGGTATAGATTCTGTTTCACGATTAAATCTGTACAGAACTATGCCGAAGACTGTTAAATACCTAAAAATTAACGGTGCAATCGAGTTGAAGGGGTACAACAAGGTGGGCGATAACACGTACCCGAACCTAATGCCTATGCTGCTGGGTGTGTCCGCAGAGGAGATGCCCAGGACTTGTCTCCCCCACAGCCGCTCGCATTACGACAACTGTCCTTTCGTGTGGGAGTGGTTCAAGCAGGCCGGCTACTACACAGCGCTCGCCGAGGACAGTGGCTGGCTGGGCACCTTTAACTACTTAAGCTCTGGATTTGTGGACACCCCTACTGATTATTATCTTCACACATTTTTTAGCGAAGTTGATAAATTAAAAAGCAAGCACAACATATATTGCGTAGATGATAGATACTTATTTCAGGTGCTTTTGGATTTTGCCGAGGATCTGACATCGACATTAAAATCTTCTAGATTGTTCGGATTGTTTTGGGAAATTCTTATGACCCATGATTTTCTCAACAACGCTGCGATAATGGATGACGCTTACTTTAATTTTCTTTACAAATTGGAAGAAAAAAAATATTTGGAAAATACTATTTTGATTTTAGTTAGCGATCACGGTATGCGATTTGGGGACATTACATACACCAGACAAGGGTGGCTGGAGTCGCGTTTGCCTTTCGTGTTTATATTAACGCCGTCTTCGTTTCAAAATACATATTCGGAAGCTTTCAATAATCTTAAAATTAACAGTAAACGACTCACAACTCCATTTAACTTGCACGCTACGTTAATTGATTTGGCAAATCTAGATACTATTAACAATGAGAAAATATTATCGAGGAGCAAAGAGGAGTATTGGAATCATAGGAGCATCAGTTTATTTTTACATATTCCAGGTAACCGGACGTGTGCGACGGCAGGCATTAGTGACCATTGGTGTACGTGTCACAAGGATGTCCCTATCTCAACGGGAGACGTCCTTGTGACGGAGGCAACGAAGTACTTAATCAATCATATGAATAACTTGTTGGCTTCACAAGAGGCTTGCGCTGAATTAAGTGTTGACAAGTTGATGGAAGCAAGGGAAATGATTTTCCAGCATGAGGCTGAGCAAGATGACGTGGGATGGCGAGAGGTGCGGTTGGTGGTGCGTACAAGGCCAGGGGAGGGAGTGTTTGAGGCGACGGTGCGACGTCATGACGATGGAGAGTGGGCGCTGGCGGGTCAGGTCAGCCGGATGAACTTATACGGCAACCAAAGTCAGTGTGTTGATGATAAACTGCTCAGATTGTATTGTTATTGTTCATAACTTAAGGATCTCTATGGATCTATTTATGGCCATAACACACATATTCTGACGGTAACTGTGTAAGGAAATTGACTTCTAGGTCTGATAGTGTCAAGTAAATGTTCGTAGGTATCAAACTTCACTTTAGTTGCAAAATGGTCGCGTGACTTGACGCCATTGACAACTTAAGTTGTTGTCGGGGGTAAAGTAACGTAAACAAACGCTGGCGTGCAAGGTTTGAAGTGGACACTGAGTGAACCATTGAAATCACATGGGCACAAGAACACATCATCATCAGGTATTTTGGTCTCCACTGCAGGAGTACGAGTCACGACCCTCTCTGGTAAGAGAACAAAGAAGAACACGACAGAGAATCAAATCATACAGTGCCAAATTTTTAGTATTTAATCTAAACTTATCTCAAAAACTTTAAAAAAAATAAGAAATCTTTTAGAGCCCCGAGGAAGGCTCCAAAGGTAAAGTTTCAAATTATCGGTATCTAGGTAAGTGCGGCGACTTCGCAAATTGTGTGGCTGAGACGCAAGATTATAAATGCCTGTTGAGGAAGCCGATCTGGGTTGTGTAGTAATCTCGCAGCTGAGACAGCGTGTGACGCAGTATCCGACCATCTCAGAGGGTTCCATTCCCAAAGGGTAAAAACGGGACCCCATTAAGACTCCGCTGTCCGTCTGACACCAGGCTGTATCTCAAAAACTGTGATAGCTAGACAGTATATTTTTTACAGATTATGTATTTCCATAGCCGCTAGAACAACAAATACTAAAAACTGAATAAAATAAATATTTAAGTGGGGCTCCCATACAACAAGCATGATTTTTTATGGATAAAGGTACGGATCCCTTTGTGCTCTTCTGATCCGCACTTGGCCTGTTATTATAAGTATTATTGTTTATTAAAAAGTGTTAATAAAACAAAAAATCAACGCACAAAATAAGCATTATTTATTTTCAATGTAAAGGTATTATTATCACTTCAGTCATTCAATTCCTTTATAAATTTTCATTTATAACAACTCTATCACAGTGAAAATAATAGAATACGTTAAATACACATACTTAGTATATTTAGGGTCAGCTCAGACCGAGCTGCGATGCGGCGCGCAATTTTGAAGAATAGAACTTGTTTATTGGTTTCTCCGAAAATCAGCGTCTTGGCTTTGAAATGCCTTAACACAACAGATGAAAGAAATCATTTTGGTGGCATTTTTGTTAATTATAAGTGATGTTCTGTACTTTTTGTTGTTGTATATATTCTCCAAATAAAGATTTTCTATTTACTACACAAAAATATACTAATTTCAACGGGCTCTCGGTCTGAGGTGACCCTTACTCTAACAAATCAAGCATTAGTTCAAAAACGGAGAAGTTATCTGCGAACATGTATAAAAAATGTATACACACACATTCGAATTGGGATGCTCCTTTTTTGAAGTCGCTAAAACAATGATATGTGTACAGTAAAACTCCTGAATGCATATTCGGTCCATCTAACTGTACATAACACATTTAATACAATCTCAATAATATTGTTAACATCTGAAAATTAAATAATATGTACTATATATTAATATTTATTCATTTAATCATTACATATTAAGTAGTTATGACGATCTATTTGGGAATGCACATGGTAACACTATAATATTATTATTGATTTTAATAATATTATTATTGATTTTAAGTAATATAATATTATTATTGTTTTTAAGTAATACACATCCAGGAAAAGTTATGTATGGATTATTTTCCCGAAAATACGGACACACTCAAAGGGCGGGCTAGACTAAACCTAAAGGCAATACAATGTTTATTTGTGCAAATACTTTTGGAAGACTCCCGTGGATTCAGGAAATACTAAAAAAGAACGGTTATTTTTCATGAAGTATATTGTGCGGATTATCTCAGAGCCAATACCACGTTTTACGAAACATTTCGATAGGCTATAGGTACATTTAATCTTACCAGTGTTATATTGAAATTACAATACTCTGCAAAATATCTAAATAATAATTAATATATGTGAAGAAAAATGTTCGCCACGAGTATACAGACATGAAAAATCATGTACTCATGGTACTAACATGAGGGGCGTGAATTCGAATCTCACTTGTGGTGAAAATTATTCTTTTCACTTTTAATTTAGTACGTAAACAATATGTAACGCATTATAGGTACTTATAAAATATTACCAAAATAAACGATCACAAGAAGTATAGGAAAAAATAAATAACGTGTAAAACTCGTGAGTTGTAAAATTAACTATAGTTACAGAAACTATATTTTGACGTCTTAAATTTTGGTAGCGGGCAAAATAGCAACTAATCGACATCAATAAATAAATATATATTGATAGCCCTAAAGTAAGTTCGTTCGAGACTTAAGGGGTACTAACTAAACGATACTATATTTTATAACAAATACATACTTATAGATAAACATCCAAGACCTTGTTATTTAGATATAAGATATCGTTTAAAAAACTAAAATCCGACTACGGGAAAACATTTATCCAGTTAAACCAAGCAAAGCAGGAAAAACATCTATTAATATGAATAAATTTGAAATTTGCCATTATTAAGGCCTTCTATTTGATACCTGATACGGTATGATAAGATTTGTTTCTATCTTTTTTCGTTCATTTCTTCATGGCCACATATATAGATGTCGCCACATTAAATTTACAGTGACGTCACATAGCTTGTAACCAGCGAAGAGTCACGACGCTTCTAACGATATACCATATGTCAAGGTATCATGGATATTATTAACTATACGAGGGGACAGACGAACATAGACCATACATAGACGCTTACCACAGAGCCATCGAACTTCTACATTGTCTGTGAAGTAAAAGTTATGCCTCGCAATCTATACAGAGTGCATTTCGAGGTTGGTGGAACTAAATTATAATATTTATATCATCATCCTCATTATTTCAAAATGCAGTACTAAAATACTCAAACTAAATTATAATTTACATAATAAATTATAATTTTGAACGATATTTGTATAGTTGTTATTGACGATACGTCGTCCTAAGTAAATGGCACTGTAACAAAATAAATAAAAAAAATGATACATATCGGTAAGACCTTCATTATGAAAAGTGATAATGATAAAATTTAAAGCGATAACAAAATAATTCGGATCGTAAAGTTCATTTTAATTTACATCATTTTTCAATTGTAAAAATATAAAAATATGCAGGTACCTATTCACCAAATATAAAATATATAGAAAATGTAGAACTAACGGGAAAATAAAGAGCTTTGTATTAAAATAAATTAAGCTTTTTCTTTCTAAAAAAACGGAAAAAGGAATAAAATAATTATTCACGCAAAAATTTCAATAAAATCTTATTTTTTATACAATTAGTAAAATAAATCTACCTATTTTATTTGTCCAGTTACTTTGGATCTTGTTTCCATTATCTCTAACAATATAATTGTATGATTAGCCTTATTAAGTGCGTTTATTCTTATTGTGTTTCTTATCAACATATTTGGTTTGTCTCCTAGGACGTGTCATTTTATATGTTTTTTTTTATCTAGTAGGTACAGTACTTCACTTCATTTTTTCTTTATAGCAAGGTTGCCTGGAAGAAAATTGCTTAGCGATAAGGCCACCTTTAGCGCATTTCTTAATTTTTAAGGTATGTCCTAAATAAAAATTAAATATAATAAAAATTTGTGCAAAAATAAAGTAAGTATTGTATTGTACAGAATGAAAATGCTCAAGACAATAATTGTCCAATAAGGGCCAACTCCTACCGGAAAGGCAGCGGCTAGCAGCCCGTTTTTATTGTCAATCCATATTCACCTTTATTTCTATTAGCGAAATGCACAGTATAACAACACACAAGCCTCGCGACTGCTCGCGACTACCACCTGCGCCGCGCGTCCACAAGCGACCGAGTTTTTTACAAGCTATTCTATGCATTTCGCAGATAGGAATAAAGGTGACTATGGTTTGACAGTAAAGAAGGCCGAAGAGCTCAGACATGCAAGTGACAATGTGTCAGCGATAGTCGGCGACCAGTGTTGTGAAATGTAGCGCGACGGTCGCAGGCTCCTTGGTGTCAACCGCCATCTGTCGGCAGAGCCCGAGAAATGTCACCATATGAGCCCTAGCACATCATGGTAGTTATAATCTTACAGTGTATTTTTATTTCTTTGTATGAAAATTAAAGAACTGATTACAAAATAAACAGTAAAAAATATTCCTATAGAAAAAAAAAACCCTGTCCCTGCCATTTTTTAATCGCGGAGACTCTAAACGAAGTTTTTTGTATGAAAAAAAACCGTTATTTTAGGTGACTAAGCGTTTCAAAATAGAACTTCTTTATGTCCTGTTCATGTTCATTATTAGGTTGCCATCTCGGAAAGAGATTTATTATACCATGTTTTATTATACCATGGTCCTTAAGTAGGTATCTATTATTAAAACCTAAAGTGAAAAAGCTTTTAACCCACTAATGTTGATAATAATCACAATTAGTACACCACTTACGACTTAAATAATCTATTAAGTACATTCTAATACTAATATAATAATAAAAATAGACAGCACTATTGAACCGTTGACCTGGCAGCGGTCTAATATACCCACAATATTGTTTTTCGTAATACAAAATTAACATTTATAATATTTGGCATTCCAGTGAACACTAAATCCTCATACACAAAATCACAGCACCTAACGTCATGACTTTTCGAAGAAATGTACAGAAACGAGCAACAAGCACATAACAGACCAAAACACCACGAATACAGCCCATGCTACATGCGAGAACGGACTCTTGTATTTATTAACCACCCCTAAGCCTAACAAACTAGAGCATTGCCTTCTCGCTGACACCACTAAAAACGTCGGAATCAAATACTGAATACCGGTGCCGGCGTACGAACCAGTAAATTCTATCAACTTACTGATGTCCTCTAAAAAGTACGTTAACAAAAGAGGCGGGACCACCGTCACCACTGGGAACAACAGCTTTCTTAACACGAAATTGTATGATTCGATGCGAGTGGTATCCAAGAACAAACTTTGCAGGTTGTTCCTTAAAGTTATAGCGATAATTGGAAAACTGGTGGACAGAGTGAAAACTGGGAAGAGCGTGAGGAAATACTCTACGATTCGGAAGAAAAAGTTGTCCTTATCAGTTGGCACGAAGTTTAGCGTGTAGAGATCGTTGAGGTGCGCGAACGCGAACGCTCCGGTGTACGCTAGAAGGAGATAGAAGATGCTGATGAGCGCGTAGTCTAGAGCGAGATGGCAGCCGAGGCGGTGCTTGCCACGGATGGGGCTGATGAGGCCGGGCAGCGAGTGGTGGCACATGAAGGAGTAGACGCAGGCGCCGAACAGCGTGGGCAGCCCCGTGACGTCGAGCGCGGGCGGCCGGCCTTGCGGGCCCTCGCGCACTAGAAGGCGGATGGCGATCGAGATCATTATGGCGAACGCTGGAATAAAACATCAAATGTTACGGAAATTACCGAGATGGAAACGCAGGCCTATGCTCAGCAGTGTAGGGCTGGGATGACGATTACAAAATGTTATGTGATGATAAATGATGTGAATAACTCGTAATATGTAGGTATTGTTTATTTTAGCATATACTTTATAGTGTGTATTATTAGCATCTAGTTTATTGTTTTGATTATTATTTTTACATACAATGTCCTTTTTTATTAAGTACAAATATTTTAAGGGGTGAATCAGACCATCATTTTGAACAACTTTTCCCAATAAATGTATATCGAAATAGGAAAAATTTTTTTTAGGTTTTCATAGAAATCGAAGTAGTCACGTGATATCATTACTATGGAAAATGATAATAATTTTTTCGTATTTCGATAAAAATTTACTGGGAAAAGTTGTTCAAAAGTATGGACTGAATCACCCCTTAAAATATTTGTACTTAATAAAAAAGGACATTGTATAGTCTTTTTCTTCTTTTTCACCATATACCTGTCAAGTTGTGCACTACCCCTATCATTCTCCACATTACCCGTTTGGTTGACTGGTAGAGATAAGGCCTTAGGCTTTAAGTCCGCCATTACACTTGTATTTGTGTATGAAGTTAAATAAATAAATAAATAAAAAATAATATGTCAAATGACAACTTTTACCCTTATATTCATAAAAATAAATAAATTTCAGAAATAGTATTAGATTAGCAAACGCTAATACTATTTCAGAAAAAAAAATACGAAAGTGCTCATGGTCTGAATTCGTTATGTTGACGCAGAGGATCTAACCTCTCATAAGCATTTTGCCGCTCATTTTGAATCTTACTGTAAATAAAGTGTTCTTACCAAGCCACCTCATGCCAGAGGTAAACAGCTGTAAGTACTTCGTTTTTTGCACATTAAAGAACACGAAAGGCCCCATAGCACCGACGAACGTCAACAAGGCGACGCGGTAACACTGCAGGCGGGTGTATGTCTCTGGACCCTCGGTGGAGTTGAAGCAGGGCAGCATATCCCAGTCGCCTGAATCCGTTATGTTGTGCGGCCCTGACGAGCTGTGGAAACAAAGTCACATTATTCCTAACACTTCTATGCATCATAAATTGCACGCCTCATCAACGTAGCGTTTGAGGTAACGTTTAAACATTTTACTTATTTTGCACGTCCTTCAAAAAACTTCTTATTCTTGGCATCACCAGTGGGTTGACTGGTAGATAAAGCCCATGGCTTTAAGTCCGCCTATTACATATGTAATACCTACTACATATGTATTCTCTGTCCACGTATTAACTTAAAATATTATCTAATTCAATTGTTATTTGATGTCAGAAGAAAATGTTGCAGAGCAGTTTGTTACCGCTCCTTCTGCCTAGTAATTAGAAAGCGGCAGTAAACGTAACCATTTGATGTCGACAATTGTGCAACAAAATAAAAGTGACTATTATTATGTGATATTATAAATACTCTATGATAATAAAGATATATTTGGATTGATAAAGTCTAGATCGGTCATTTTAGAAATCTTTGGGAGAGGCCTATTTCCAGCAGTGGACGTTGTGCAGCTGAAATTAATTAATGAATGAAATCCACTCGTACAACTTATTAGCGCTGCCATTTTACAAACGTTCATTTGTTTAGTGGTTCCACGTTTAAAAAATTGCACTTCCGTCTCCATTAGGAGCGGTACTTTACATGCATTGGTGCAAGGACGGAACCGATCTCGATCTCTGGAAGTCCTACGATAGGTACATTATACGGATAAATAAGTGGAATTATTCGTAAACAGGCAAATTAGTGACGGCAACACGGTCACACATTTTACAAAACAAACCAGACGCAAGTACTTACCGACACTTGTGTAAATAATAGTTTGACGTAAAATGTAACACAAAATGCATAATTTCGCAATGTGCTAAAGGTCATTTTTCAATTCAATTTTGCCGCCCGCTAAAATGTGCCGCCCTGGGCTTTAGCCTACTCAGCATGCTGGCAAATCCGCCACTTGGTATGGAAAGTATGGAAACAGGTTCAACATAAGTTCACGGCCTATTTTTTTTTGTTTTTTGGCTGTTATTTTACTATCATTATAATATAGTGATCTAGTACAGCCTGTGGTTTGATTTATTACTGTATAAAGCCTAAATCTAAAACTTACCATACAACATCCATGACAGACTTTGCCACAGCTGCAGCGTATATGGACAGGTCTCCATACAAGTACACACACAGCGTCACATAGAACATCGTCCGGCCCAACTTGCTGAGGAACAAGTCTGCCATTTCCCCGAGTTCCACCCGACGGTCCAAACTGTAGTACCGAGACGGTATGGACTCTCCGCACACCAGAGGCTCCTCGAGGTCACCGTATTGGGAGGTTGTTGGTTCTTCGTCGGAGTCATGGTCGTGATCTTGAATCTGTAAGGTTTTCTTTGATAAAATAAACTATATTTGGTGACCACGTGGGGTAATGCTTAACACGCCAGTCCGCCACAACGGGGGTTCTGGGTTCGATGCCCAGCCAGAGCAAGTTGAAAAATTGCATTTTTAAAATTACTCTTGGTCTTAGGTGTTAATCTAAAAAATATTGTATTATTCAGTTAGTTTCCCATAACACTAGGTTAAAACTTACGTTTAGGCATATTTTAGAATTTCATTACTGAATTCTCAAAATATTGCTTAAATAAATCTAAAGAGATTTTTTTTATGCTTGTCTTTTTTGGCTGCCTGACAACTTAAAGTTATACCTTAACTACTAAGATAAATAAAATAACCTTTAGTTCTAAAATATGTATACATACACTATCTCTTTTAATAGCTTGCAGCCTTTTCCACTTGAGAACTGCATTAGCACACGCCATCGTCTCTATGACATAGGTAGCGTTCATGAAACTCATGAACGCTAAGAATATGAGCGAACCGGTGCTGAGGCCCCATCCCGCCCGTGCGAACGCCGCTGGCAGCGTTAGGGCTCCTGTGCCCACGATTAAGTTGAAGATGTATATTAGACCCACCTGAAACAAACAATGTGTTAATACGCCACTTATTTTTTACTAGCCGCGACTTCGTCTGCGCAGGATCACACAATATCTTTATAAATTGTAGCCTATGTGTTATTCTGATGTATAAGCTATATTATTGTAAAGTTTCATTAAAATCCATTCAGTAGTTTTTACGTGAAAGAGTAACAAACATCCATCCATACTTACCAACTTTCGCGTTTATAATATTAGTACCTGGGTGACCGAGCTTTGCACGGTCGGTTACATCTCAAACATTAACTACATTTTTTTAAACTTGTCTAAAAACAGTACAAAATAAAAAATTATACATAAACTTGAACATAAAAAAAAACAAAAGTATGTCACCGAGTGGGATTCGAACCCGTAACACTCTTTCTAGCGGTCAGCATCCTTAACGGCTGAGCTAAGCGGATGGCGGCCGGCGCGACGAAATAAGCCACCATATTCTGCGTGGAAAGAAAAACGCATGAAAACTCGAAAACACACGTTTTCCTAAACATAAGACTAATCTAGATCGATTGTTTACCCCCAAAAACCCCTATATATAAATTTTCAGTGAAATCGTTAGAGCCGTTTTCGAGATCACAGAAATTTATAAATAAATATATATATACATACAAGAATTGCTCGTTTAAAGGTATAAGATTACGGGAGGTCACGACAAATTTGGTAACGATAAGGGATATGGCTGACTCTGGTTTTATAGAATAAAGAGCACCTCTCTGATGCTAAATATGTTGGTCTGCCTGCGTGGAGTGGTTGCGTTACTTAGATATGGCGCCTGAAAAGTTGGTTATCGTGACCAAAAAAAAAATGATAAGGGATATGGCTGACTCTGGATTCACAGGATTAAGAGCATCTCTTTGATGCCAAATATGTCGGTCTGCCTGCGTGAAGTGGTTGCGTTACTTAGATATGGCGCCTGAAAAGTTGGTTAGCGTGACCAATAAATGATAAGGTAAATGGCTTATTCTGGTTTCACATAATGAAGAGCACCTCTCTGATGCTAAATATGTCGATCTGCCTGCGTGAAGTGGTTGCGTTACTTAGATAGGGCGCCTGAAAAGTTAGTTACCTAGACAAAAAAAGACACTTATAAGGTAAATGGCTGATTCTGGTTTCACAGGATGAAGAGCACCTCTCTGATGCTAAATATGTTGGTCTGCCTGCGTGAAGTGGTTGCGTAACTTAGATATGTCGCTTGAAAAGTTGGCTATCGTAAATAAAAATATTATAACGTAATTGACTAACTCTAGTTTCACAGGATGAAAAGCACCTCTATGATGCTAAATATGTCAGTCTGCCTACGTGAAATGGTTACGTAACTTAGATATGATGCCTGAAATGTTGGTTATTGTAACCAAAAAAATAGTAATCCAAATGGCTGACTCTGGTTTTACAGAATGCAGAGCACCGCTCTGATGCTAAATATATGTCAATCTGCCTGCGTGAAGTGGTTGCGTTACTTAGATAGGGCGCCTGAAAAGTTAGTTACCTTGAAAAAAAAAAGAAAATTATAAGGTAAATGGCTGATTCTGGTTTCACAGGATGAAGAGCACCTCTCTGATGCTAAATATGTTGGTCTGCCTGCGTGAAGTGGTTGCGTTACTTAGATATGTCGCTTGAAAAGTTGGTTATTGTGAACAAAAGAAAAAATTATAACGTAAATAGCTGACTCTGGTGTCACAGATCAAACAGTACCTCTCTGATACAAAATTTGTCGGTAAAGTCTTGTTTGTTTTGTCGGTCTGCCTACGTGAAGTACTAGTGTTACTTAGATATGGGTATGGCGCCTGAAAAGTATGTTATCGTGATCAAAAGTAAAATTATAAGGTAAATGACTGACTCTGAACGGCTGCATATCGAGCGAAATACATCTATCGTTAGTATCCGATATTATATATACATGCAGCAGTTCACAATTCTACTAACAACAGTTTTGTCAACTTTTCAAAAGAGCATTTAATTTAGAAAGTTTTAAAGTTTAGTCCAGAACGGCACAAAAATAATTACATAATTTCACGTCTATTCAAGAGTCTAGTCCTTTGACTGCATTATATCCAAAAATTGTGGTATTATAGTTGTCTAATTTCATCAATTGTAAAATAGTAAAATAAACTTTAGTCCATTTGTGCACTAAACCTCATTATGTTAACAGGCAAATATTTTTTCAAAACTAAAAAACACTTCACCCCCAAACTACACAACCGATTTCGATAAAAGATTTTTTCAAATCGGTGAAGGCACCTTCAAATAATCGGTAACAAATTATGCACTTGCATAACTTTAACACGTGTGTAAATGTTATAAATACGTATATATAGGCAGGACTTTGAAATTTTGTTGAAATCAGTCAATACTTGAGGATTGAATTTATTAAAATAAAATTAATTCCGGCGTTAACAATAATACTAATTATTGTTCACGCCGGAATCTTAAAAAGTACAACTGTAACACTAAATTTTTGGTAGAAAGAGTTAATTTATCTGGTACTAAAAAAG
The DNA here is from genome assembly GCA_963555685.1 of Acrobasis consociella. NCBI lineage: Eukaryota > Metazoa > Arthropoda > Insecta > Lepidoptera > Pyralidae > Acrobasis > Acrobasis consociella. The sequence continues at coordinate 5,484,614 of OY743115.1, forward strand.
TGAAATCCGAAAATTTTGTAGTTAGTACATTTGTGAACTACGGCATCAATATTAGGGTGACACATGGTAGACAAATTCATGTGTTTGTATGAACGCACGCTACTGTATCTAAGTAACGCAACCACTTCACACAGTCAGACTGACATATTTAGCATCAGAGAGGTGCTCTTCATTATGTGAAACCAGAATCAGCCATTTACCTTATCATTTATTGGTCACGCTAACCAACTTTTCAGGCGCCATATCTAAGTAACGCAACCACTTCAAGCAGGCAGACCAACATATTTAGCATCAGAGAGGTGCTCTTCATCCTGTGAAACAAGAGTCAGGCATATCCCTTATAATTTTTTTTTGGTCACGATAACCAACTTTTCAGGCGCCATATCTAAGTAACGCAACCATTTCACGCAGGCAGACCAACATATTTAGCATCAGAGAGGTGCTCTTCATCCTGTGAAACAAGAGTCAGCCATTTACCTTATCATTTTTTTTTTGGTCACGATAACTAACTTTTCAGGCGCCATATCTAAGTAACGCAACCACTTCACGCAGGCAGACCAACATATTTAGCATCAGAGAGGTGCTCTTCATCCTGTGAAACAAGAGTCAGCCATTTACCTTATCATTTTTTTTTTGGTCACGATAACTAACTTTTCAGGCGCCATATCTAAGTAACGCAACCACTTCACACAGTCAGACTGACATATTTAGCATCAGAGAGGTGCTCTTCATTATGTGAAACCAGAATCAGCCATTTACCTTATCATTTATTGGTCACGCTAACCAACTTTTCAGGCGCCATATCTAAGTAACGCAACCACTTCAAGCAGGCAGACCAACATATTTAGCATCAGAGAGGTGCTCTTCATCCTGTGAAACAAGAGTCAGCCATTTACCTTATCATTTTTTTTTTGGTCACGATAACTAACTTTTCAGGCGCCATATCTAAGTAACGCAACCATTTCACGCAGGCAGACCAACATATTTAGCATCAGAGAGGTGCTCTTCATCCTGTGAAACAAGAGTCAGCCATTTACCTTATCATTTTTTTTTTGGTCACGATAACTAACTTTTCAGGCGCCATATCTAAGTAACGCAACCACTTCACGCAGGCAGACCGACATATTTGGCATCAAAGTGATGCTTTTAATCCTGTGAAACCAGAGTCAGCCATATCCCTTATCATTTTTTTTGGTCACGATAACCAACTTTTCAGGCGCCATATAATAATTTTTCGTTTCTTTGATTTTTTATAAATTTACTTATGTTGATTGATCTCATGTCTACGAAAAAAGTCGAAAAATGTATACCAAGTTGTTATGGGTATTTTAATAATAAATATTTTGTTTATTTTTTATTTTTTATTTTATTTATTGATATTTTATAATGTACAAATTTCCATGAAGCCTCTGGTTTCCGAGTTAGCTCGCGCTGTGTTTCGGATACCAGCGTCTTCTCCCATTGGTGTGAATATCGAGACTTATTAACTACCTATGTTTAATCTGATTAAGTTAACAACAAAAACAAAAAACTTTTAACATGCAACAAACGTATGTGTGTGTGTGTGTGTGTGTGTGTGTGTGTGTGTGTGTGTGTGTGTGTGTGTATGTGTGTGTGTGTGTGTGTGTGTGTGTGTGTGTGTGTGTGTGTATGTGTGTGTGTGTGTGTGTGTGTGTGTATGTGTATGTGTATGTGTATGTGTGTGCTTGTGTGTATGTATGTATATGAGTGTTAGGGTGTGCGCGTGTGTGTGTAGTGGTTGGATATCCATTTAATTATAGTTTTTTTTTAAGATTGTCCAATACTTTTTCTAAAGAATCGTAGTCAAGCTTTTCAAGCCATGAAATAATAATGGTTTTGAATTTGAAATTTTTTAATTTATTAATATTTATTTTTAAATCATTTTTTATTTTATTATAAAGCCGTGGGGCAACAGAATCAAAGTGCTTGTGAGCAATTTGACAGTAGGTGAAGGGCACAGGGCACGGATTAAGTCTTTTTGTAGTATTCGGTAAGCTTGGTACTATTCTTGAATGATATCTGGTAAGTATTTGATATACATAGAGTTTTCTTACAGAGAGTACTTTAGCTTTCTCGTAGACACTTGTTGTTGGATGCCTGTATGGTAGATATAATAGCACCTTCAGTACTGCTCTTTGTGCACGCTCAACATCAATGATGTGAGTTTTGGCAGCATTACCCCATGAGCTGATGCAGTAGCGGATGATACTTTCACATAACGATCGATATGTCTAAAGTACGATACGTTTAAAGTATATAAAGGTATTTTATTAACAAAAGAAAGTCATCTTCTTGTACATAAAGTACTTTATTTATTCCCCCATGCAGTAAGTCTCCTGTATCTTGGTTTTTTAGCAGTACGTCAAAATAATGGCATGTCACCAATTCTGTGATTTAAATTCATGTCACCAGTGGAAGGTTAATATTTATTTTTGAATGCAAGTATAGCTTGCAGCTTGTTTTTTATCACCATTTCTATATAGTTCAATGAATGCAAACCACTGATATGATAAAGGACAGATGAGTGGGTGGTGAAACTAAAAATAACTGTCCTCACCACACAGTGCCACCATTGAACACTGGCTGAATAATTAAATAAATAAAATCATTAGAGAAAGCCTAGGTCCATCAGTCAGTCTACTTTTAATGATTGAAATGATGATGAGGATGGAATGTGGATTCAATTAATTAATTTTTAACAAAATATTTTGTTTTCTTTTAGTAGTTTCTTCTATATCTCCAAAGTTCTTCAACATATCTTCACCAAAATAATATGGGACCAACTTGGTACTAAAGGTTTTCAAATAAAAAAGTAAAAATCAGTCCACAAGGGGCGAAGATATCACATAAAAAATAAAAAAATGGGTCAAATTGATACCTATTCTTCGCCTTTTTTAAAGTCAGTTAAAAAGGGTTTTTTATAATTTTTTTTGCCTATTTCTTGTGTTGCCCTGTCATTACAACTACATTTTAAATCGTGGTTCATAGGTCAAGCTTTGTTTTGAGTTGTGTAACAATAGGCCCTTTCACTTATAAGGTCGGTTAACAAAACAAAGAAAAACTTGACCAATCTGCCCATATGATTATTAGATAAAATCATATAGAACTGGCGATTCGAAGTCCTTGTTTCCTTGCCATATGTTTAGGCAGAAAACAGATGTCTTATAAATCGTATTGTATTAACTACTTACCCATACAGAATATTGATCCCCGCTTTCCGTAAGAGGCATCTTCAACAATCTTTTCAGAAACCGAAATCCACGCGGCATATTACTCTTTTTCCACACATCGCTGCCGAGTAACTGATACAGCAATAATTGGAATTGACGATCGATTTAATATAACACGTTCCACCAATATTGATAAAGAATAAATCCGATGCAAGCGATCCTGTGTTTACAATTTATTATCAATATCAAAACTGACGTGAAATAGAAAAGAAACTTGAAGGGCAACAGACAGTGAGTCAGTGAGTGACGTACGTTGTCATGTTGACTTGACATCAGTCAGCTTGACATTGACTTTTAAAAAATTGTCAAAACCTAGCTGGTTTTGCCAACCCTTTCTTTAATTTTACATGAATTATAACACTTATTTTATCATCATCTATTTAGACATTATAAATAAAACAGTAAAAAAAGTGTACATATCTTTACATCAAATACCTATATTTCCAAAAAAAAAGAATTGGGGCCGATGGAGACATACCTACTAGAGTAAGAATTTTTTTAAAAACCTGTCTGATTGTCTGTTTGTACACGAGTACACGACACGCAGTTACACGCTTATAAATTACACAGTTGCTCGAAATTAGAGATGTGCCGAGCGGCAAATTCCCCGTTGCCGGCAATATTCCCAATCTTGCCATTGCCCGTAAATTTCCATTTTGCCGGGAACATTGGCAATATTGCCGATCCACTTAAATTGCTTTTTTATATCAAAATTCTAATTATTTTGTAAATAAACTTGAAATTTATTAAGAAATAATTGCCTAGGTGTAAGTCGGACTCGCGCACGCAGGGTTCCGTACCATTATCTATAAAAAATCACATTTGTTGTATGAGAGCCACCCTTAAATTTTTATTTTTATTTAACTATGTATTTCTATAGTGCATATACAACTAAATATTCTGTGAATATTTCATGCCTCTAACTCTTGCTGTTATTAATATTGAGCTAAAAACGTTAAAAAAGTCACGTTTTTTGTGTGGGAGCCCCCCATAAATATTTATTTTATTCTGTTTTTAGTATTTGTTGTTATAGCGGCAAAAGAAATACATCATTTGTAAAAATGTCAGCTGTCTAGCTATCACGCTTAATGACATACAGCCTGGTTACAGACAGGCGCATGGAAAGACAGACCGACGGACAGCAGAGTCTTAGTATTAGGATCCCGGCAAAACGGGACCGGCAAATTCGGGCCTAGTTGCGGAAAATTTGTCCTCGAGGGAAGTAATGATCCCGGTTTTACCCTTTAGATATAGAACCCTAAAGAACTCGCCGTATCCGCATCCGCAAATGCGGAACATTTGCATTCCTTTATACATCTGCATCCGCAAAAGCTTCGCATAGATTGATGCGGATGCGAATGCGGATGCGTATTAAGAGAATAAAAGTCGCTGGATTTCAATAAAAATCTACTTAATAAATGGATAGTCAACTATTAGTTTGCCCGAATTGTGAACCCGCGAACCTCATATCTCAGTAATCCCTTGACAGATTCGGCTCATGTTTTATAACTTAACAATTAATCGAGTTATAGTTGAACAAACATACATACATACTTACATACATAAATACAAACGCCGGATTGTTCAAGTAGACTCGGAGAACTTGGCTCGCTTCACTTGCTTGTTTAATTAAAACTGTAAACTCGCGAACCCCATATTTCGGCAACCCCTTGACTGATTTGCTGCTTATGTCCAAACGAAAAAAAACTTATTTTGACACGCGCCTACCAAATTTCCTGAAGATCCGATAAAAGATGCTCAAGTTATCGTCAAATAAACATACATAAATACATACAAACGTTAGATTGTTCAAGTAGACCCTTTGCTAGCTTTGCTCGCAAGAAAAACACTTCCTTTTTGGTTGATCTCTAAAAATTGTGTAAAACATCTAGAATAATACTGTGTTTTTTATTTTTTTATCTTTAAAACTGACTGACCAAAAAACGGCCTATTACTACGTGACGCTTTGATGACGTAATTAAACAACTTGCGTTCGTTTCGTACCGGCTGGCCGGTTAGTGCGTATTTCTGCGTTTGGACGAATATTTCACACGCATTAGATATAAAATGGCTAATCTGCTCACAAGAAAGTCATGTGTTGTGATTACCTGCACTAGTACTACGGTAAAAACACCAAAAAAGCTGTTTTTTCAAGTTCCTCGAGATTCAAAAATGTGAAAAAAATGGTTTAACGCTGCGAAGAGAGCTGATCCTGTAGCGGCTAAAAGTTATGTACTATACTGTTGTGAAGACCAAGATAGAACGAGCGAGTGAAGCGAGCGAAGCTGTTCTCCGAGTCTGTATAAATAATCTGGCGTTTGCACGAGTTATCGAACAAACATACATGAATAAAATACATGTATGTTTATTTTAAATTTAGTAGGTGTAATCGAAAATAAAATAATTTTAGGTTGAACATGAACTAAATCAGTCAAGGGGTTGCCAAGATATGGGATTTGCTAGTTCACTTTGACCTAAACTGTGAAGGGCAAACTACTAGAATGATATACATTTTCAAACATATTAAAACTAGTATTTCGCCTTGAACTGTGAACTCTCTAACCCCATGTTCGTATTTCTATGAGCCAAGTCTACACGCCTAAAATTTTTTTTTAAATTTCCAGTAAAGAAACTTGAGTCACAGTTATTTATGTAGGTACTAATTGAAATAAGTAAAAAGACTTCGTATTCGCATCCGCATTCGCGGATGTGAACCTTTAATAATCCGCATCCGCGGATGTCGCAGAGTTATTGCGGATACAACAACACTGGTCTGCACTTGGATGGGTCACCACAAGTAGCATACAATTTCTTGAGCCCCTCCGTGCTTCGGAAGGCACGTTAAGCCGTTAATCCCGACTGCCAACATTGTACGGCAGTCACAACTCAACATAAAGCAAAGGTACATGTAGTCAAGTTCATACTAAGTATATGAACTTGTCTGCAAATATAAGTTTGCAAGTTTTTTATGTAACGTAACCCTCAATGGGCGACCGACTCACACTTGGCCGGTTTATTTTTCAGATTACCTACTTAAAATAGTAATTATTTCTTGCCTAAGACAAGTAATATTGACAAATCTGTATGTACCGGCAATTTACAGGGAATTTTACCGGCAATATTGCCAGTAAATTGCCGGGAACATTGGCAGTTTATATGTAGGATCTATATTTTTTTAAGATGTCTCATATAATATGCTTAGATACATTTATTTAATGAGTTTTTTAAATCAATATATCTAATATTCTCAATATTTAGGCAATATTCCCCAAAATTGCCACTTCGGGCAATCTTGCCGGCAGCGTTGCCGGCAATATTCCCAATGTTGCCAATGTTGCCGGCAACGGCACATCTCTACTCGAAATACTGGAGTGCTATTGTTCATTGAAGGACTCAGCGAAACACAAAACGTGTAGTTTTCCAACTCACCACTCGCGTGAGATACAAATTGATCGTATTTTTGAAACCGTCGTGTCAGCGAAAATCAATATTGTTTTACGCAGAAAACATCGATAATTTGTCTATGCTTTTCTAAAAATTCGAACATGAATAAAAAGCAACGTGAAATGGAACGGATTTCCCATGATTGGTTTCGATGACATATCTACGCTATAAATGTCAAAATTACGAGTGGTCAAGACCGCTCGTTGCAAATCCTTCGCAAACTACCGAGAATGCGTAACCCCAGCAAAATGTTGCGCCGTAGAGAAATAAGAGTATTACAGATAGTTGGTTCATAGTAAGCCTCATTTTGTTCAAATATAGCAAAATGTGTTCATGTTGTATTTTCGAAGTTATTCGAGAAAAACTGATTTTGCTGGAGTAACGTTACCCCAGCCAGATGTTTTTTAAAAAAGGCATTTAGCCTAGAATCAAGTATATGAAAAGAAAGCTCTTAATGAGTTGTAAATGTATACCGATAGCAAGATGTGTTCATCTTATACTTTTTGAGATATTCAAGATTTTGCTGGGGTAACGTTTTGCAAATTTCCATATCTCGAAAACTGTAAGTAGCAGAAATTTTAAAAAGATACTGTTTATAGGCCTTACTATGTTCAAATTTGTTTGAATATAAGTATTTCGATTTATCTACAAATATCGAAGTAATTTATTATTTTCAAAAATCGGAAAATTCCGGTTTACTCGTAAACTAGTACATTTACTAACAAATAAAAAGCAGTTACATATACGTGTATATCATATCTTCTAACGTGTACAAATTCGGAAACACAAACATTACGCAATATGAAGATATAAAGGAATTTTATCAAATTCCTAGTGGTGTGACTTTGGCAATCGAATACGCAGCTCTTTCTGAACACAAATAGATAAACTATAGTGAACATGTGTGTTCATTTTGTTACAAAACATGCCTGAAAGTTTCGGCTTCAAATCTCGCATGGTATAGAAGTTATTAAAAAAACAAGAAAATATCATCAATTCTCCTATAAACCGACTAAATAACGGAGGCTACGAAAAAGCGGCCGTTTCATACTTGCGGGTTTCCTACGCATATTAGCAACCTAATAACCGATAAAAAGTACAGTCGAGCAGAATTATATTCATGTAGCCGATATTTAAAATGTTTTTTGGTGTGAATTCATACTTATTAGTTTTTAGCAATAGGGTTGACAACTCTATGGAAGTGTATGTCGGATAGATTAATAAATGTCGCATCCCCCACTCAAACAAGCAATTAACACGAGTTTTATATTTTATTATTACCTACGAGACAGATTTTAAATTCCTTGTCGTCAATAGTATGAGGTAACCAGAAACATAGTTAAAACTAAGCCTTTAATAATAAAAGTTGTAAATTAATAGATGATTGCGTTGCACGAGTCCTTTTGTAAAAGAACAAAAATAGGTATATCAATATAGAAATGCATATAATTTGATCACATGTCACGGTGTCCAACACAAGAAGTTTGTTTTACAGTTCTGTCTCGCTTGCCACTATGTAGGCGTCTCTTTCTTACAACGCCGCGAAGCCCAGGCATACATTTTTTTACTATGAGTCATGTTAGTCAAGCCATGCCATTGTGAGACCCGAGACGTTGCTGTTTTGTGCTGGGCTAGTGTATTTAAAAATGGTAAGTAATTTTATTTTTTCATTTACTTGTTTATAGTTTAACTTAATTACTAATTATAATATTTGAAATGTTGTATACTAAGTATTTTTTACTAAGAACAGTTAATTACCTGTTGTAAATGTTAGCATACTGTTGCTAAGAATATAAACGTAAAAGAGTAAATGTCAGTATATAATTTCTTTTTATCAAAATGTATAAAACTTGTAGGTACTCAGTTTTGCTAAAAAAATAAGTATTTTAAAATTTTAAGTTTCTGTAGTAATCATTGCAAAATCGACACTCGTATAAAAGGATAAAAAATCTCGTCGCTACAGTATTTTATATTTTATAAAGAATGTTTAATTGCTTAAACTCATTTTTGATCTAATATGCATAACATATACCCAGGCTGCGCACAGGTATGTAGATTGGAGATCGAATCAAGCGCCATAAGTGTGAGTGTGAGAACTGCCGCGCTCTTGCATTTTTTCTTCCGCCTATAATTATTTTATGATAACTCGTAAAGTATTCATTAATCTCACATGTAAAAGATTAAAAGGTGATATTAGAAATTAGTGATAAAAGAACACTTGTTAAATAATACTCAATTTATCTGTGATTTTCCTAGTTTAAGTTATATAGCATTTAATTATTGTAAAACAGTAATTTGAATAAAAAAATAATCATGCTCATGTATTTTCTTTATCCACAAACTGCAAGAATCTTTTTGTATGCAACTGTACTACCAAAAAAAGACTATTATACCATTTATTTGAGATGGTTACGTTCAAGTATGAAACGGCCGCTTTTTCGTAGCCTCCGTTATTTAGTCGGTTTATAGGAGAATTGATGATATTTTCTTGTTTTTTTAATAACTTCTATTCCATGCGAGATTTGAAGCCGAAACTTTCAGGCATGTTTTGTAACAAAATGAACACACATGTTCACTATAGTTTATCTATTTGTGCTCAGAAAGAGCTGCGTATCCGATTGCCAAAGTCACACCACTAGGAATTTGATAAAATTCCTTTATATCTTCATATCGCGTAATGTTTGTGTTTCCGAATTTGTACACGTTAGAAGGTATGATATACACGTATATGTAACTGTTTTTTATTTGTTAGTAAATGTACTAGTTTACGAGTAAACTGGAATTTTCCGATTTTTGAAAATAATAAATTACTTCGATATTTGTAGATAAATCGAAATACTTATATTCAAACAAATTTGAACATAGTAAGGCCTATAAACAGTATTTTTTTTAAATTTCTGCTTCTTACAGTTTTCGAGATATGGAAAATTGCAAAACGTTACCCCAGCAAAATCTTGAATATCTCAAAAAGTATAAGATGAACACATCTTGCTATCAGTATACATTTACAACTCATTAAGAGCTTTCTTTTCATATACTTGATTCTAGGCTAAACGCCTTTTTTAAAAAACATCTGGCTGGGGTAACGTTACTCCAGCAAAATCAGTTTTTCTCGAATAACTTCGAAAATACAACATGAACACATTTTGCTATATTTGAACAAAATGAGGCTTACTATGAACCAAATATCTGTAATACTCTTATTTCTCTACGGCGCAACATTTTGCTGGGGTTACGCATTCAACTACCGATTCAAAAATGCGTCCGTTTGGAAACGCTCGCGCAAACCCTTCGTAATGTGACAAGTGGTTTCAAAAATACGTCTCCAGTGGTGCTATTTTTCAAACGCGGAGGCACTAAACGAACGATTTTTTGTATGGAAAAACCATTCGTTTAGGTGACTTCGCGTTTCAAAAATAGCACTTCTAGACGGATTCGAATGAAACTTTTTTTGTTATATAGGTAGCTGTTAAGCCTGAGCAACATCTATGTATGTAATACCACAGGTAATACTATTATTAATTCTGTGATAAAGGGTTTAATTGATTTTGGAAAATGGAACAACTGATGCAGAACTATAATGGTCCAGTCCAGCTAAACTATTAAAAGTATAAAAATGACCCTTAACAAAAGTTGTTCAGCCTGATGAGCATTTTCCAAAGAGATAAAGTCCACGCGAACGAAGTCGCGGGCTTCGGCTAGTATTAAATATGTATGCAATGCAACTTTTTGAATGGGCATTGTACACTGTACACATAACATTTTAAAATTATTTGAATGGCTATCAGGAAAATATTACTACGTAGTAATATTTCATCCATGATATTACGAAATTTTAATAATCTTACTTTTCAAAAACAAGTTTTATTTATCTATATATATAAAAGAAGAAACTGAATGACTGACTGACTGGCTGACTAGTAACTGACATATCAACGCACAGCCCAAAACGCTGAGCCTAGAGACTCCAATTTTGGCATATAGGTTCCTTATGAGGTCTAGGGGTGCACTAAAAAAGATTTTTTTTTAACTCACCCCCTAAGGTGGGGAAACAAGCGTCCAAAATTTGTATGAAGAAACAAGATTAGTTAGACCATTTTATTTTAAACTTCGCAGGAGTACTCCTGGCGGTAAAAAAATACATGTTTCAGGGTTTTTTTAAATTCATCCCCTGAGGGGATGAAATAGGGTGATGTACCTAGGCCATGCTTAAACGTTCCGTCGCTCTCTCTCTTACTCTAGCAAATTACGGGAATGGGAACTAGATTGGTAACAGGAACGGGAATAGGAATGGGAACGGGAATGGGAATGGGAGCGGGGATGGGAACGGGAAAAAAAGAAACTGACTTATTGGTGACTGACTGAAATATGAACTCACAGTCCAAACCGCTGGGTTTATATAGGTTCTTTATGAGGTCTAGAGGTACATTACGGAAAAAAAAATTAAAAACTCAATCACAAAGGGGTGAAACTGAGGTCATAATATTTGTATGGAGAAACAAGATTAGTGAGGCTATTCAAAACTTCGCAGAAGTGCTCCTGGCGGTAATTGAATAAATACGTGTTTCAGAATTTTTCAAAATATAAGCCCTAGGGCACGGTAAAGACAGTATTGTATCTTCATACAAACGGTCGAAACGCAAGTTATACCTACGCGCCTTGAAGGTCAGTATACACTTGTTCCGTGACTCGGTATACAAACAGTCGGGAATGCGCCGCAGTGGTGAACGATGTTTTGTTGTAAGCAGCGTGCTATTTGTGAACACTTATTAAGAAGGTATATTATTCTTTTTCTTGTGGGATAATAATATGGCAAAACACAGACAATACTGTGCTGTTTTTGGTTGTTTGAACTCGTCAATAAAGTAGTTTTTATATAGCTACCTACTAGGTAGTACGTTGTTTATTAATTTTTTAATAGGTAAGTAGTTCACTTTTTCCACTGAGTAATATACCTGGATTAAAAAATAAATAAGTAATAAGGTTGAATTGAAGACAGACTTAACCCACGACCACGAGTGAGCTATTTTACCCATACTTGCGATTAAAAAAAACTAGTAGGTAAGTAGGTAGTGGTTTCCTAGGCTACATATCTACTTACTAATGTACGTACTAATGTACGTAAAATAGGTACTTAGCTACTTACATATACCTATTATTGAAATATGCAATTTATGTTTATTAAATATGCTAATAATCAAAAACATAACATGCTTCCTTTTTCATTCACCTTACAATCACAAAACTAGTCATTCAAGTAGGTAGATGAAATTAAAATACGGGCAGCCCTAGCGCACGCGTGGCGTAGGTATGTTTTTCAAGGACAGCGCCGAGGTGCTCTACTGTATGATGATATCTTTACCGTGCCTAGGGGGATGAAATGGGGTGACCTACTACCTATGCCCTGCTGAAGCGTTCCTTCGCTCTCTCTCTCGCCCTAACAAATGATGGAAACATAAAAGGAAACGGGAACGGGAACGGAAAAAAGTAAACTGACTGATTGGTGACTGACTGACATATCAACGCACAGCACAAACCACGGGTTCAACAATAAAAAATCCTATTAGAATTGTTTTCGTATTCTACGCGGACGAAGTCGCGGGTTACAACTTGTTTGGTATAAAAATAAAATCCATTTATTTATGTACTAGCTGTAACACTCGACTTCGTCCGCGTAGAAGTCGAAAGTGGTTGTAATAAGATTGAATTTTGTAAATCCTATTACTCATTTACCGCCAGAAAACTCCTGCAAAGTTTTGAATAAAAAGGTCTCACTAATCTTGCGGTTTTCCATACAAAAATTGGATCCCCGTTTCACCCACTTAGGTGATGAGTTTTGAAAAATCCTTTCTCAGTGCACCTTTGGACCTCATAAGTAACATATGTGTTAAATTTGGAGTCTCTAGACCCAGTATTTTGGGTTGTGCGTTGATATATCAGTCAGTTACCAATCAGTTAGTTTCTTTTTTCCCGTTCCCGTTTCTGTTACCTTTCCCGTTCCCTTTCCCGATTAGTTCCATTCCCCTATTCCCGTTCTCGTTTCCGTTCCCGTTTCTGGTACCATTTCCGTTCTCATTTACATTTAAGTTCCCATCATTTGCTAGAGCGTGACCGTGAGAGAGAGCGAAGGGACGCTTCAGCAAGTAGGTCACCCCATTTCATCCCCCTAGGGTTGTATTTTAAAAAAACACGAATTTACTCATTTATCACCAGAAGTACTCCTGCGAAGTTTTGAATAAAAAGGTCTCACTAATCTTGGCTCTCCATACAAAAATTGGACCCCCACTTCACCCACTTAGGTGGTGAGTTATGAAAAATCCTTTCTTAGTGCACCTTCGGACCTCATAAGTAACGTATGTTTCAAATTTGGAGTCTCTAGACCCAGTGGTTTGGGTTGTGTGTTGCTATATCAGTCAGTTACCAATCAGTTAGTTTTTTTTCCCGTTCCCCTTACCGTTACCTTTCCTGTTCCCATTCCCGATTGGTTTCCATTCCAATATTCCCCTTCCTGTTTCCGTTATCGTTCCCGTTTCTGGTACCATTTCCGTTCTCATTCACATTTAAATTCCCATCATTTGCTAGAGCGTGAGAGAGAGCGACGGGACGCTTCAGCATAGCCTAGGTAGTAGGTCACCCCATTTTATTCCTCTAGAGCTTGTATTTTGAAAAAGCCGGTAACACATATAATTTATCAGCAGAAATACAAATGCGAAGTTTTAAATAAAATGGTCTCACTAATTTTGGTTCTCCATACAAATTTTGGACCCCCGTTTCACACCCGTAGGGGGTGAGTTTTAGAAAATCCTCTCTTAGTGCACCTCTAGACCTCATAAGGAACGTATGTGCCAAATTTGGAGTCTTTAGACCCAGCGGTTTTTACTGTGAGATCATATTTCAGTCAGTCACCAATAAGTCAGTTTCTATTTTTCCCGTTCCCATTTCCATTCTCGCTCCCATTCCCATTCCCGTAATTTGCTAGAGCGAGAGACAGAGCGACGGAACGCTTTAGCATGGCCTAGGTAGGTCACCCTATTTCATCCCTCTAGGGGTTGAATTTTGAATCACCCTGAAATAGGTATTTACTCGTTTACCGCCAGGAGTACTCCTGCGAAGTTTCGAATAAAATGTACCAACTTATTTTGTTTATCCATACAAACTTTGGACCCCCGTTTCACCCCATTAGGGGGTGACTTTTGAAAAATCCTTTCTTAGTGCACCCCTAGACCTTATAAGGAACCTATGTGCCAAATTTAGAGTCTCTAGGCCCAGCGGTTTGGGCTGTGCGTTGATATGTCAGTCAGTCAGTCATTCATTCAGTTTCTACTTGGGGGGGTGGGCGATGGGGGAGCCTTTTAATTAAAGGTCCATATTGGAAAATTTTCGCACCTCTAATCAGGAGGAGAAAAGACGTGCGTGCACCATTCCCTCAATCAGCTTTTACGATCTGCCCGTACTATTGTTACCTATGTATCTCTAGATGGCAGTCGTTAAATTTAGGTAGCTTACTTCTTATTGAGTCGAAGGTAAGTAGGTGCCTCACAATAACTTATTACAATAACTAATAAATTACATATAATAACTTAAGTACATATTGTAACCTAACCTACCTACCTATAGTGTTGGTCAATAAGTTCACTAACACCTGTGATACAAAAAAAAGAATAGGTACTTACCTACTTAACTAGTTAGCCTTATTATAAACAAATTCTTAAGTTAAGTAGGTTTCTTACTTAGAATTTAGGTAAGTAAGTACTTACCTACATACTTTTTAAAAAAGCTTTTCCTATTACTATTGTGGATAAGGTAGGTTACCTCCGTCCTATAATAAATCTTACGGTACCTATGCTATACTAGCTGTATATACCTACTCAGTACGTACCTATAGATCTATAGCTATTGCGATGTTGATGTTGCCGCTATAGATATTGCTGATACAATTTATATAGATAGGTATGTATTATATAGAAAATTGATATTACCCGGCCACAAAGAAGTGGTATGCCCGCGCGTGCTTTTCATACGGCGGCAACGTTCAACTTCATGGGTGGCGTTTCCTAGTTCTTCGTGCGAACCCCGACGACGAAATCATTCCATCCAGCCGTCGAAGCCGTGTTCTCGGGGGTTTGGGATTGTGATTTTGTATAAATCTCTAAAGTTAATGTGCCAACAACTATACAAAACAAAGGTATGCATTATAAAACCTTTAATTCTGCAAAATTGTAGTAAAACGCAGATGTCAGACGCTTTGAGCATTTATGGCATCGCTTTCTCAGCCATATGTTTTGTCTCGCTCTAATAAACGGAACGTCACCAACGCAGTAGATTTTCTGTCTCATTCCTTCAAGTAATATAACACCGTTGTGCTCGGCCGTGTCACGTAAGATTTTTTTGTATTTTGCTAACAAAATGGTAAATTTTTGGTAAAGTTTTTTGTGTATCCTTTTGTTTATGTGACAGTGCTATTGTTTTACTATTTTGTTATAAGATTTCTTGTTGGAATCGTCTGAAATAGGTCGTGCTAACTTTCACTCTAGATATAGATAGGCACTGGATGATATAGTATAGATACTCGTACATGTATTCGAGGCTGTAGATATTCAACATCGAGTCGTCGAGACTCAAGGCCGAAATACACAAATACCTATGTATCTACCTGGTGTAAGAAAAGATTATTACATATTATAGTAAAGATAGAAATGTGAACATTGTGTCGAGATAAGTTTATTTTGTTCAATCAATGGTGCTTTGATTTGGTACTGTTGGTAAGCTTGCAGTACCTACTTGCGTTTGCGGAATGGCGTAGGTATCGAGAATCGCAGTCCCTGCCAATGATTGCGATACTTTTATTTATAAATTTACATTCTTATCATTTTAATGCGCAAATAGTTTGTTGAGGTTGAAGATGTTGCTTTTTGTATTGGTAAGTCCTTGAGATAACCTCAAAAAATTGAAGTACAGCTATAGTATAGGTACCTACCTGGCAGATGCATACTTTTTTGTACGAAAAAAGAAATTGTTCTTTATGATTGACTTTGTTTATGACACATTGATCCTTTTTGGCATCTCATAAAAATCTTATCCAAGTTTTAGGTAGGTAGCTACTTACCTACATACCTACCTTATTGAGATACTCATACCCAAATTCTTTGTCTTCAGATTCGAAACGTTCGAGCTGACTGCAAAGCTGCTTCAAGGATCTGCCGAGCCCGCATTATCTGTGATATACAGCTCAGCCTCTCGTCCGTCCTATAAGGTTAGTTTTCTTTTTCTTAAAAAAAAAATCGCGAATTTGGGGCGTAATATTTTTCTATAGGTAGTCGATATCATTTTATTCATTCCAATTATTACCTCTTGTGGAATGGTATTACCTTATTCTATTAGACCTGAACCAAGTGGTTCTTAGGTTCATTTTCGTTCCAGGATCAGTTTTTTATTCAGGTTATTTCTAGGGTTTTGACGATTTTGTTTATATTTTAACAGCAACCTTAATGTAAGCATTATTTCACAGTGCTTAATTTTCCAGAGTTAGATTAGGTAAGTATAGGTGATACCTTGGGGGGAAGGGAGGTTAAAAAGTTGCTATAAAGATATCACATTATTAACTGAAAAAATGGAATACTGGAACATGGAATCACAATATTGATGTTATATTTTACTCACTGCTTGTAAGTAAAATATTAAAATTATTGATGTGAAAATAATCCTGTTATTGATTTTTAGGGTTCCATACAAAAAAAAAAAGGTACCTTTATAGGGTTACTCGTGCATTGTCTGGCCATCCATTTGTCACAGCTCACAGCCAATTTGCCCCAAATCTACTTTGTATCGTAATTTTCGTGGGATGGTGTAATCCTATGACCCAAACACAGATGTTCAAAGTTAATAAAATTTTTTTTTAAATAAGAGTCATTTATGGAGGACAAATATTTACAAAATATAGTTCTATCTACTTTCAAAATATATATATATATATCTATCTATCAATTAAAAATAAAGTGGTAAATTCAATATAATACATTCAATTACAGAAAATAGTTCCCAAATTTTACTGTGAGGATTTCAAATGTGGTTGACTTTGCCTTTGTATGGAACACTCTCCCCTAATTTTGAAAATTTACAAAATACACCAGTAACTTAACTGATACAAGTTTTTAAAAACACCAGAGATAGAGATACCTAGAAACAAAAAGAGAATGCATTGGCCTAACTATGGGACTAATACTAAACAAAATAAATAAATAAATAATTTAATTTGACAAAATCGAGATTTTATTTTCTTTCAGGAGTTTTTTCCATATCTCCAATGTTTTTCATCATACCTTCATCAAATGAATATGGGACCAATTGGGAATTAAAAGTTTCCAAATTTAAAATAAAAAAATAAAATTGGGTCACAAGTGGCAAAGATATAGCGTAACACACATACAAAAATAAATAGGTTGGATTGATAACCTCCTGCTTTTTTTAATGTCTGTTAAAAAATATAACAACATAGTTAATATAAATGTATGAGAAGGAAATAGAGAACCTACTAACAGTAAGAAACAATAATTATTTAAAAAATATTTCCTTTTATAATTTTCACATGTGTGTATAAACATGAGTAAATGATAAACAATACTGTTGCAATAAAATAAAGTGTATTTATAAAGCCTGCCCCAGTTTCAAATGGATTTGTTTATTGTTTATACAATACCTTGATTAATGTAATAATTACATTTAGAAAAATTGGTTTTAAATGTACGATCTAATCTCATTATCTTGAATCTTAATGAAATGAATAATTTTTCTAGATTTCTAAAAATTCCTTCTGGACCATTAAGTCGAATGCCGAGAACCCTTAATATTGACAAACAAAAATAAAAATTTAAGTAACACTCTACAGTCAAACAAAACCATAGCCTAATTATAGGGACTGGATTTTTGCCAAATTTCAAAGTGTTAAGCAAGATAGTGGTAATAATGTGGTATAATTAGCTTCATAATAAAGTACTGAGTCATATCATAATCATATCAGATAATGCTCAACATCAACATTGCTTCTAATTGTATCCACATGGAAATTTTAGAGCAATTTTAAAAATAATTTTGTATTTTATTTATGTACCTGATATACATATATAACCCTATTCTGCTAGAACTTCTACATACCTGTGTAGATTTTGATGTTTGAGGTATTGTTAGAATCCTTACATCTTCCCAAGTAACACATATGTATATTTGTCTTTTTAGCTGACTTAAAAAGAAGAGGGAGGTTCTGTGTTTGACTGTGTATTTTTTTATGTATGTTCACCGATTTCTCCGTCAATTGTGGATTGATTTTTAAAATTCTTTGCCATTCCGAGGTGGTCCCATAGAAATTTTATCGAAATTGGTTGTGAAGTTTATATATGGGGGTAAAGACGGTTTTTAGTTTAGAAAATATTATTAAGTTTAAAGGTAGTCATATTTTTATGTAAAATTGACTTGTTGGATGTGACTAGCTAGGATGAGCGTGTGTGATGATGATGTATGAACTGATAGTAAGTGCATCTGGTTTGTTGCAGGGCTGGGCCACTCGGGGCAAGCAGGCGAGTCCGCAGCAGCTTCCAGCGGTGACCTCCCCCTGCCCTCTGCCACAGAGGCAAAAACACTGCTACCTGCTTTATTGACTGCATCACTACGAACCATTGTTACTTAGTCTATAATTGAAACAATATGCAATCTGTGAAAATAAGTATAATGATAGGTGGATATTGTAGAAAATTATTCTATTTATAATAATTGTCTGATGTCTAATGTTTCTGTAATATTATGTGTTCCACATCTAATTAAGGATAATTGTTACTCCAATATTGATACTGTTACCGTACCAATGCAATGTAATTACTCCACCTCCAAGTCGGCGGTGAACACAAATAAATTTGGTGCTTTTGAGCGAGTCGATGACGAGAATGAAAGTCAGCGAGTTAGTGTAAAAATGATAGATAATAATATTTATAATGTAGAATTTGTTGATAGTACCCAACAAAACCAAATGATTGGCGATACGCCTACCTACTGCATTCCTTTAATGATTAACGCCATAACAGTCCAGGGTATCTCATACAGTGACCCGTATTTGAGTAGCTTTAACTTAAAGTATAAGATGGCGTTTGGAGCGCCAGAGTATATGAACAAGTCTGATTACGCTTTTAAATCTTCAGTTTGTATTATACGAGATGAGCCTTGCGAGTCGAAACTATTGAACGAAAAGTCTGCTCATAATATTATATGCAAAACGAAAACTCGAATGATCACTTACGACGACAAGTTAAGTACACATCATGACAATAATGGAGTCGGCAATGGAGCCTCTACTGTGACGGGGCTTGCCGACGAAGATCTCACATTGGACGCTATGTTGGAGCTTACCAAAAACGAGGAGCGAATGACGAAAGCGATGAGGAGCGAGGAGTTGGACAGTTGGGGAGTGCCGCTAAGACTGCGCCTCCGGGGCGGCGGCGAGAGCTCGCTCAACGCGGCCACCGGCTGGGGCAGCCCGCCGGCCTCCAACAACGGTAATTTTTTTTTGTTAATTTTTCCATAAATTATTTTATACATTTTTTTTCTGTTTTCCCTCTAAAACTGGTTATTTATCCCGTAGCTGGGAATTGGGGCGGAAACTCCAGCGGTCAAACAAATAATGGATCTAACAATACTCAACAATGGAATAACACGGCTCAACGCCCGCCTACTTCCCAAGCCGATAGTAAGTGTTAAAATCGAAATTAACTGTGTCGTCATCGTCACAATTTGCTATTCTTTGTGCCAGTATCATTTGCATAAAATTATGCAATTATTTATAAAGTCTGTTGCTTTAAATGTTTTTAACTCTGTCTAGGTGTTTGAGTGTTGGGATTGTTTTTTCTAGTGAACAGCAATAAGGGGAATGGTAATCAATTGCCACCAACCAGTGCTGCCTCTGGGCAAAATAATTGGCAAAGCTCCCCACCAAACATGCCAAACTCGCAGCCCAACAACAATGGTGCGCCCGCTAATAATGGTTAGTTTTTCAGTATAAATTAAATTTATTTAAGTCTTAAAACGCCATGACAGTCACCTGGTGTCAAACAATTTAAAATCAAAGTATTATCTTAGTTTTCATAAAAATGTATGAACATTTTCTAAATTTATTGTATGCTACGTCTCGTTTTTTCTATGCAAACATTTTGGTAAATTTTCTAAACACTAGGTAATGCTGGTGTCTTGTTTTTACATCTGAATCATTAAAAATTTATGTTGTAGGCACTAACAACGGTGGAAATGGCAATAACGGTGGTAATAACCCGTCGGCAGCTGGAAACGCCAACGGTCCGTCGCCCAACGGCAATGGCAATTCCATGACCAACTCGTCTGCCAAAATTGAGCAGCTCAATTCCATGAGGGAGATTCTGTACAGCCAGGATGGATGGGGTGGTGTAAGTATAAATAATTTATTTATAAAGATATATTGTTTTTTTTATTTATTTAATTTAAATAGAGACTAATATCTTTGTTTTGCTAACAGCAACATGTGAACCAAGACACCAACTGGGATGTGCCTGGCACCCCTGAGCCAGGTTCAAAGGTTGAGCCAGCTGCCGGTGGTGGGCCAGCATGGAAGCCGAACGTTAATACTGGTGCTTTCCTCGGCACTGACCTCTGGGAAGCCAATCTCAGGAACGGAGGTCAGCCGCCTCCCCAACCTGCCGCTAAGACTCCTTGGGGTCATACGCCTACCACTAATATCGGCGGCACTTGGGGAGAAGACGATGATGCTGCCGATTCGGCCAACGTTTGGACCGGCCCACCTCCGCCGCAGCAGTGGCCCGCAGGTCCGCCTCAGCACGCGCAGCAGTGGGCCGTGCCTAAGAAAGACGACTGGAACGCGTGGGGCGAACCCCACCGGCCCGCCGACCCGCGGCTCGACCCCCACCGCACACCCGACCTACGTCAACAGTCTTCCGACCCCCGCGACTTGCGCGGAGGAATCTCTGGCCGCCTCAACGGTGACATGTGGAGCCAGCATCACCAGCACGCCGGCGGTCCCAACAAGATGATGCCTGCCGGCGCTGTGAACCAATGGGGAGCTCAGGTTGGTTTCGAATTTTAGTTAATACTTTCAATTTGAAGTAATATACATAGAGACCATGTGATAGCATTGGTTTTCTTTTGCAGGGTCCCAAAGATTCAATGAAAGGTGCAGGTTGGGAGGAGCCATCACCACCGGCGGCTCGGCGTGCCGCCGGCGGCTTCGATGACGGTACTTCGCTCTGGCAGCGCGGCATGCCGGGCATGGCCGGGCGAGGTGCGCCTCAGGGTCCTCCTGTCGCACAGCGCATCCCACCCACCCCGACCAAGCCGGAAGCTGTATGGGGAGCCCACGGCCAACGCAACGGTACCTGGGAAGAGCACGCGCCAGGCTGGCCCGAGCGCGATGCTGCTCCCGGTTGGCCCGATGCCGCTGCCGGCCCCGGACTTTGGTCCGTGCCGAAACAGAAACCCGGCCCCGGTGGCTGGCCCGATGATATCGGCGAATGGGGAGGTCCGAAACCGCCTCAGAGCGGGCCACTCGGCAAGCAGATTCCAAAAGAACTCATTTGGAACAGCAAGCAATTCAGGTATGTGTTTTGACCACATCTTTTTTCAAGTAAAACTAGCAATAAATTGATGCCATAATTTATTGATCTTTATGAACAGATTACTCGTGGAGATGGGCTTCAAGAAAGAGGAGGCCGAGGCGGCGCTTCGTAGCCGTGACATGAATGCTGAAGAAGCGTTGGAGATACTGACCAGTGCGCGCGGGGAGCAGTGGCGCCGCGACGAACATTTCGCGGGCCACCACGGCCCCTTCCAACCGCCCCCTTCAGTGCCCGCGGTGTCGCCAGCCGTGGTCCAGAAGCTACTTAACCAACCCCCACCGCAGGCGGTGCAGCACCACCACTCTTATCCTAACAGGTATGTGACGTCATTATTGAAATTGCGTCATTATATTTAACGCGAGTCTGTGTCCTGTTTATATAACAATGATAATGAAGTACCTAAATAATAAGAAAGTTTACAACAATGCAAATCAGATACTTTTTCTAAACATCAAAACAAAAATTTTCTATGGGATTTGTATGAAATAAAAACTAACGACGTCATAGTTTGTTGGAGTCAAATTATGGCGCTCTTAATATCAGTTTTTCTGCAATAATAAATCTAAAATCACGTTGAAAATGGCTATAATCACTTTATTAACAGTACCACTTAATTTATTTGTGACCCAGAAAACTTCCTAATGTCACATTTTAATTTGTAATGTAACAATGGACAGCACTTTCCGACGACTCTGGTCAGGCCTTCTGACTACTTTAAGGGTGGGGTTGTTATTATTTTAACACCCGTATTGTACCTTTCAGCGGCACCGGCAGCGGGCAGCCCAGCGCGGCGCAGCTCCGCATGCTGGTCCAACAGATACAGATGGCGGTGTCGGCCGGCTACCTCAACCACCAGATCCTGAACCAGCCACTCGCCTCGCAGACACTGGTGCTGCTCAACCAGCTGTTGCAGCAGGTAATTGTGAGCCGAAGGCCCATAGGGATCGTCGGTTAGACCTAATTTAGCTAGTCAAAATAAAAATTCTGAAACAAAAAAATGTTGACTAAAACTTGAAAGTAAAATCGTGAGATCTATTAGTAACAGCGCCAGGCGCCGCCGGCGGGTGACGGCCGGAGTTTAAACCGCTCGAAAGTTCGAACCGCTGCTACGCTAGCTACTTAGCTAAACCACTGAATTGGTGTGAACATGCTAAAGTAATTTGGTTGTCTATCGAAGCGGAGCTGGGCGTGGCAGAGCTTCTCGCATGAATTCATGTCAGTCACAATGCTGGAAATTTAGTGGAAACATCGTAAACGAAGCGGTCGTTTAATATTCTCGCCTATTTTCTTGATCGGCTTTTATGATCTTCACGGCAAGAAAAGAAGGCAAAGGCAAACCACTCCATTATCTCTGCCAAAAATTTACATTGTGTGCGTCTTATTTCCATACAATGACACCGACAAGAGCCTGTAGAAAAAAAACAGCAAGATAAGCAGCTGGTACACACATATTACAGTTTTAATTTTTTGCAGCTTACAAGCCACATTGCGACGTCTTGACAAAATAAAAAAAATTGTTGCAGATCAAAGTACTGCAACAACTGACGCAGAGTTCGCTGACAATGTCTAAAGGCAACACTTCCCTCGCCTTGCAGTACAGCATGCAAATCACCAAGGCCAAACAGCAGATTGCAGCTTTACAGGTAAGCATTGATCTATTTACTTCCCTTCTAGCCCAAGCGGCCCGGTCGGGCCGCTAAACACAGACTAATCTCAACCTTATTACATTGACATAAAATTCATTTTATCAGGAAAGGTTATTTGACCTTGGCTTATGTCCTCATAAACTAAAGGACTAGCCTAACGCCTAGGACTAAAGGTTTACTCTGCAGATGCTCTGCAGTCTAAACGGCTTGATGGGTTTTAGCTTGAGTGGTGTCGTTAGACTCGTATTCGTTTGAATAAGAAGTTTCCTGGGTCGAAAATAAATTATTTAGCACTGTTAATAGAATAAAGTCACAAAATAATGCCACTTGTCATGATCATATCCATTTTCAACGTGATTTTAGATTTAATATTGTGGAAAAACTGATATTAAGAATGCTGTTAAGGCTCCACGAAAGTATGCCATCATATTTCAAATCCAATAGAAAACTTTTTTTTTGACATTTAGAAAAAAGTATCTGCAGTTGATGAAAACTTCCTCACTGTTAAAGTGTTAAAGTATCTGCAGTTGATGAAAACTTCCTCACTGTTAAAGTGTTACTTGGTATATAACTATAGCTCATCATAAGTGCATATAAATCTTCCATGATGCAAGTAGCTTTAACATGTTTATTTTTTCTAGAACCAAATAGCAACACAGCAAGCCCTGTTCATGAAGCAGCAGACCGGTGGCGGCGACATCTTCAAGCCCAGTCATGACCCTCTTGCCCAGCTCCAAAACAACTTCAGTGATATGACCATCACTAAGGACTCACAAGCGGTAAGACGCACGCTGATCATTTAATTCAGCCGCATAATGTCCATATAATGTCCACTTCTCTCCTAAGGATTTCCAAAACGACTGATCCAAACTGACCTGCATCTAGCGTTTTCACAGTTATCGCTTTTTATATATTTACGTTTATACTTAAGCACTGATTATATTTCAGGAAGAAAGGAAGATAGAGAATATTTTTTTTTTTTTTGCAATCTAAAATGGGGATTGGGCTGGCATATCAAGGCAGTTTTAAATCAAGTTCTCAAGGTCATACTATAAATAAATAAATAGGGACAAACCACACTGATTGAGCTAGCCCCAACGTAAGTTCGAGACTTGTGTTATGGGACACCAACTTTACTATATTTTATAACAAAACATATATAGATAAACAGCCAAGACTCACGACAATTTGAAAAAGGCCATTTTCCAACTTGCCCTGGCTGGGGATCGAACCTGGAACCTCTTGTGTGGCGGACTAGCATAGTGAGCACTAAATCATGGAAGTCGTCAATTCTATAAGTATATACGGTGTTTCAAGAGGTTGCTCTACATATATTATTTCTGATTTTTAGCTTGTAAATGTACTCAATTAGATTATTATCTCACAGGCCTACGGCGCCAGTGGCGGCAACCAACAGTCCCGCCTGAACCAGTGGAAGCTGCCGTCGCTAGACAAGGACGGCGAAGGCTCCGAGTTCAGCCGCGCGCCCGGTACTGCCAAGTCTACCACCAGCCCGCAGCTGAACCAGCTGGGACTGCAGCCTGACTCGTGAGTATAAGCCACTGTAATGTAGGGTTTCAAACGTTTAGAACAGCGAACACTGCCACACGGTCGGTTGGATAAGTTTGTCCTTGGGTGCGGTACATGTCGCTGTCTCACTCACACACTCCGACTCGTGGTCGTCGCTAACGTGCATACCGCTCGGCAATCGGCTCGCGCACGTCTAGTTAACAGCAGGCTGTGTCGGGAAATTAACTTCACCTCAGTAACGGAATCTTAAAACGCGATTTTACGTCCGATTTGTTTGAAATTGGGGCCGATAATACAATAGGTTACAATTAAAGCGTATTTTTTAGTGTTTTTTTCATTTATGTATTTATTTTATTGGTTCATGTACACTTGAAAAATTTACAAATAAAACCTTATAAAAGTAAACATAGTACATAGGTGCTACTTATTTCTAAAGAAATTTGTTTTTAGGGATATGTAATATGTTACGTGGTTTTATTCCAACTGTGTGCCTGTTTGCAGCACTTGGGGAGTGGGTCGCGGCGAGGGCTGGGGCGACAGCGGCGCGGACGTGGCGGACGGCAAGGACGCGTGGCCCGCGCACCCCGCGCACCAGCCCGTCTACGACCTGGTGCCCGAGTTCGAGCCCGGCAAGCCCTGGAAGGTACGTCTGCCTGGTAGTTGTAACACGCATGCTGAGGTGTGAGGCTTCCTGTCTATGACCACTATTTTAAATCCTCATAATCTATTTTAAAAAAAATTGACAAAAAAATTCTACTTAATTCTCGAACTTTTAAGAATCAGTTTAGAAATGCAATATATTTTCTTCCTTTTTTGTTTGTTTGCTGTACTTCGAAAGCTTTCTCGAAATCACCTGTTGGTTGACTGGTAGTAAAGGCCTCAGACCTTAAGTCCGGCATGTATATGTATTGTAATAAAGTTAAAAATAAAAATGCATGCAAACTGAGTACCAGACAGCCGGACAAAACCATTTTTGGCCAATCTCTAAACTGAGTTGCTCTGCTCGCTTAGCTTGCTCGGTCACTAGTTTGCTCTAACAAAGTTTTCTGTACTAAAGTTCACGCTTTGTCTAACTAAGCCCTCGTAGAAATAAATAAAGAAACTATACCTCTCAGGGCAACCAGATGAAGAGCGCTGAGGACGACCCGGCCATGACCCCCGGCTCTGTAGTACGCTCCCCGCTTTCACTGGCGGCTATAAAAGACAGCGACATGTTGGGTGGGAAAAGTTCTCCACCTGGGGAGAGGTTGCTGTCCTCTTCTACTTGGAGCTACGCCCCTCCCGCGAGCAGCGCGGGGCCGGGTTCCGCTGTGGGCGCCGGGTCGGCGCTGAAGCCCCCGGCCGACGCGTGGGGCGGCGCCAAGCCCCGGCCGGCGCCGCCCGGCCTCAACAAGGCGTGGCCGCAGCACCACGCGCCGCAGCAGCGCGTGCCCACGTGGCAGGCCTCCACTTGGCTGCTGCTGAAGAACCTCACCGCTCAGGTAAGCCGCTTGACTTGACAACTTTTATAAACAAAGAATTACATTATATTTGAAATTTAGTACGTATAGCACCGAGGATACGAACGAAGAATCGATGGCCGGCAAGCTACTACTAGGTGTCTGCAGCGAATTGCCGGATTCATTCGCTTTCAATTGGTAGGTTTGGAAAACAGAGGACTTCCAGTGGTTGATATGATGAAGGCTAAGATCCTTGCGCTTGAAGGACTCCTTTAATTGCCACCTGGACTTGTGAAAATTTGTAGTATGTTTTGGGGAACTGGTTGGTATAAAGCCACAAAAGCGCACTTTTTACCCCTGACAAAAAAGAGCAATATAGAGACTTAAACATATCCTAATTTTGATGACGTTTATTTTGAATGAAAGCTAACTTGATCAAGATGGTTTAGTATGTTTGATGGAAATTGGTACGCTTGAAAGTCAGGGATTCTTTTAATTTGCTTCGAAAATAAACTTGTTTAAAATGTAATTCTGTTTAACTGCCTAGTAGTTTTACGTAGTATATTATTACTCTGTGCTAGTAGTCTCCAGTGAATATTTTATTGAGCTTGTATTTCCTTGCAGATCGATGGGTCCACTCTGAAGACGCTGTGCGTGCAGCACGGACCACTGCAGAACTTCCACTTGTACTTGAACCAGGGCTTCGCCCTCGCCCGCTACTCTACACGCGAGGAGGCCGCTAAAGTAAGTTCATAGAATTAAATGACTTTTTTTGTGCTGTGTACCGGCAAAGTCAATTAGGACAACTCCCAAGTTTTCATGGACGTCGTAGAAGCCAACTTATGATATACAAGCTAAATAAATAAACATCAAAAAGACTTCTTAACTTTTCTGGCCAGCGTGGAGAGTGTCGGCCGTATTTTCTGGCTGCCTTGGCCAAGTATGGTTCTGATAGTACAGAGCCGCCGACTGTCACTGCAGTCACAAACTGTTGTACGAGATCGTCGACAGGTGTCGTGAGCACACTGTCTCTCGCTTGTCTTTTAGAGCCCTTAGGAGGAGGGTAGAGACATTCTTCAGTGTCTCTACACAGTCTTGATACATTGTGACTTACTATGTGATTTGAATTACTTCCAAAACTTAGTATGTAACTTTGACTTCAATTTTATGATAATTATTCTAGTATGATAGTTAACTTTTACACTGGCAACACTGAAGTATTGAATTATTAACATATTGACGTGTTTCCTTGTCGCAGGCTCAAATGGCACTGAACAACTGCGTGCTGAGCAACACTACCATCTTCGCGGAGTCGCCCGCAGAGTCTGAAGTGCAGATGATCCTGCAGCACCTCGGCAACGGCGGCGGCGGCGGCTGGCGCGCCGGCGGCAAGGACTGGGCCTTCCCCGCGCTGTGGCCCGAGCACGAGCAGCGGGCCACGCCCTCCTCGCTCAACTCCTTCCTGCCGCCCGACCTGCTCGGCGGAGAGTCCATCTAGGCGGACGACTAGGACTGTGCCACCGGTAACGATATACATACCGACCTTTGTTTCGATATACTAGCTATAATCGACGATAATTACTAGTTAGTCAAACCACGGCATCGTTCCGGCTCTTTCTTGTCTACTTTGCACGGTCTTCGACATCTTTAGGTGGTCGTTGACATGCATCTGTAAAAGAGAAAACCAAAAAGCGCACCCTGGACTCCGAAGCTAGGGTTGCAACGCTATTACTAGCTGTGGTACTGGAATAATATCGGTAT
The DNA here is from genome assembly GCA_963555685.1 of Acrobasis consociella. Lineage (NCBI taxonomy): Eukaryota > Metazoa > Arthropoda > Insecta > Lepidoptera > Pyralidae > Acrobasis > Acrobasis consociella. The sequence goes on from OY743115.1 coordinate 5,512,327, forward strand.
AGATGTCGGTAGGTGCGACAGTCCCCGGCCGCGGCGCACTCGCCGCGGGTCCCCGGCCCGCCCCGTGCGCCCCGGCCAGTGCGCCCCCGCCGCTCGCCGGCGGACCCGGTGTACATTTGTAATTACGCTTTAGCCCCTGGGGGCAGACTAATTTAATTCGCCTACTAGTCAGATCGTGCCGGCCGCGCCTCACCCCGCGGTGAGACGCGGCCGCGGTAGCCAACTGTCCACAATACTATAATCTACTGTGTTGTAAGTGTTCATGTAGAATATTTAGTGTACATAAGAATTATACATATACAACGGCAGACATATAATGTATCGACAGCTATATGAAGTGTATATTAGTAGTCGCGGCGGGGTCGCCGAGTGAGACCCGCGCCCCGCCCCGTAGGATATCATCGACGATCGTATCTACCAAATAATGTAGGTAGTGTAGAGTATTGTCGCGGGCTACCTCAGTCACTCGTCCCGTGGCCTTAATTTAGTGTGTATTTATTTTGTTGCGCTCGAGGGCTGTTGATGTTTCGCCCGTCGAGCTGTTGCGTTCCGATTTTCTTTCGTGTTCGTTTTTATTTTTCTCGTTTTACTATCCATACTGAACGTATTTTAATTATTTATTCTATTTTTGAATTCTCACTCGCGTTAAGCTTTGGTTTCCAATAGTGATATTTTTATCCAGCAATAAACGTGTAAGTGCATTTCACTAACAAAACGTTTTATATTAGTTTGTAATTTTTATAAAGATAACAAAATTTTGAAATTATGAGATTCGAAGTGCATTCTTGTAGTGGTAAATTCCTTTAAGCCGTATAGTCTGAGATGGAAATGAGTATGCTGGTGGGACCGGCGCAGCTCGCGCGTGTCCTGTGATGTAGTCTTGCCTAAGTAAGGATATCTATTTTGTTGAGCGACGCGAGCCGGCCTGGCCTTCCGACCTGATGTTTCCCCAAATTATTTCCAGTATTTGTGATTCAAGTGCCACTTTATGTTTAATATATGAATCGATTATCTAGAATATACGATTAATCTAAGGGTAACCTAATATATTAAATTGAAAATTGTTTTATCATTTTATATTACATACATTTGTGAGAAGTGTTATAATAAAAGTACTATGACAGTAATTTAAAATATTACACTTTTGTGTATAGGTAAGGATAAAGTTCTAACTTAAATTTAGCCATATCATATCTATTTAATAAAAGATTTGTGGTATTTTCTATAGGCTCAATTTGAACGTTATTCAAAGTGACATATGCTTTAGATATTCTGTTAATAATATACTTGTAGTGGTAGGATCTGTGTCGGTATTACATCAATGTAGATATAAGTTAGAAGTAAGCCCTATCGTAGGTTTCTATAAGCATACTGCTGATATTTACGGCAACGATCGCACGTTAAAAGTTCTAAAAGTTTATTTACATTTTTATTTACTTTTTAATTTATTAATGGTGTGCCACAGAGATACTCTGCCAAACTATATCATTACCAATAATACGGGGGTAGCTAGGAAGCTAGGCCCGCGCCCTGACGAGACTCCCGTCACCGACGGACCACGCTTGCGGTCGCCGAGACCGATCACAAAAAGCGATGACTATAATTATATAATGTACATTGTATCTGTATTTCATGCATCTTCCAGTGATCTTTACGGTTAAACATAACGATTTAGTGCTAAGTTAGGTGTAAGTAATCGCTGTACCTTGTCGGGCCTCGCGCTCGGGACTCTTCACAAACTAAAGGAATAAGTTAGGTGATCGCGGTGTTGGATATATTCGTGCGTTATGAGCTCTGATCGCTTCGGACCTGTAGTAGTTAGTGTTACTGGATGTTTCGATGTATCATGTGTTCATTTAGAAACAGAGTTAGCATCTGTCATTACTACCTTATTATCTATAGGGACCGAGTTGTTCTATTTACATGAATTGCATGTTCTCCGTTGCCTTAGCATGAAGTACGTTAACCACGAATTTTGTTCAACGCGGGACTTTACTTTTTCTACCAAATTTTTATATCACAATAGCGAAATGGCACAATATTTAATCGACTTAATTTCGCCTTTCGACGGGGCCATAATAATTATCGACGTTAGATTGCCAAAGAGTGAGTATCAAAGATAAGATGTCAGGAACAGCATTGCATCTGTGCTTAATGGCGTTTCTTCCAAATTATTGAAATTAGTTTCGTGGTACGGGTTTTTGATCTGATGTTCCTATATCATTCGTGTTACGTCTATACAACAATAGCGCACGCAAAGAACAGCCAATGTCAATTCTATTGTTGTCGAGCTCAATTTATGTGAGGGTGTTTCTTTTTACCTGTTTAAATAAATATAAAAAAATATAAAATGAAAAAAAAAAAAACGTTATTTTTAAACTAATATTGTTCTGTCCACCTCTACACCGATATTTCGAAATGCCTCGATTTCAGTAGTTTACTGGTAAATGTGAATTTAATGCAGCAATAAATATAATTTAATTTTTATATAAATTTTCCATTTTTTAACGTTAGACAAGCCGAGTAAACGGAAAGTATAATGATCCAGTGCCCTGTAGAATATGTTGTCCATAGATTAAAGACGAAAGAAGTCATGCCTTGAAATTTTTTAGTCAGTTAATGTAAACAGTACTTAAATAATGGATATATAATTGTATGGACATAATGTTTAGACGTCGTGGTATAGTGGTGTTAGGTGTTGTTAAGAGCGGCGCGCCGGTGCGGCCGCTCCCCGTGCGCCGGACGGACAGCAAGGTTGTGAGAGTTTTCTGAATCTCCTCTCGGTTCAATGACTGCATCATTATTTCCTGCACACAGTTGCGCCACGTGCAATTTAGTCTGTGTTATTATTATGTTGTTGTATATTTATATCCTACGTCTATTCTGTAATATGTATATATTGTGAAATTTATATTCGTAAAAGATTTAAATACGCTTCATGCTTCACTTTTAACATTTTTTCGTGACTTGTTTCTGTTATTTAGAATAAATTTACGTACCTAAAAGTAATTATAATAATTATCATAGGTGTAAATGTAAGAAAAATTAAAAAAATAAATAAAAAAAAAGAAAAAAAAAGAAAAGCAATTAAAATAAACCAATGATTGTGCCTCAATGAACTGTGGTACGTTACCGTAACCGATGGCAGGTTTAATCGTTTCCTTGAAAAGTTTATGATATGAAGTGTGCGCTAGGCACCGTTGACGCTCGTCGCCCGTCGCTCGCGCTCGTGACGTGACTAGTGTAGACAATATAAGGCTGCGAGCAGCGGGGCCCGCGCCCTCGCCTTGTGTAATCATTAATGAGCTTAGCTATGTTTTACTTTTATTGTAAGTGTTATGTCATCAATCAGCATTTTATATATATATCGACAAATGTGTACATAATTTTATATATATTTATTTTTGGTTTTCATGAAGTTTACCCGAATTTAACGTTTAACTTGAGTTGATTGCTTTTTCTTGTCAGGTACGTTATATAAATCACGTGGGTTTTCGATAATTCCATAACACTTGAATGCCAAAGTCGATGTCTATGCCATTATACGACTATTAATGTTCTTAGATAATCTGCGTGGATCTCGGACATCACAACAAACTATTGATCGTACAAATGGGAGCCATTTATTTTAAAAACAGCCGCCGCGGAGGTCGTTGTTGTATCCAAGCTGCTCTGGTACTTAGCTCAAGTATTCAAATAGTAGTTTGCTCATAATATTGTTGTTAATTTTAATTTTTTATTGTCTTAAGGCCGCGACGCACGGCAGCAGTATGCGCGCTGGTTCACAAATCTCACACTCACTCATTATCTATAGCGAACAGCATTTTGACTGCAAAAGTACAAGTAAATTGAAACTGCGGAATACTGCACTCGTGGGTCGCGCTGTTCTCTCATGGTGCTGCCACATAGATTTATTGTGTGATATTATAACATTTTTAAATGATTAGTGTTATAATGATTTACTTTTTTCACCAAATTCACGGCTTTGTAAAAAAAATAAATCATATAGACACAGTTAAATCTAAAATAATATTATGTACATTGTTTAACCTCAAATGTGGGAACACCATGAGTGTGGGGTAAAATTCTAAAGTTATTTTTAAACGTCAATTAGCTTATATTCTTATAACGGACCATTATTGCGTCGTATTGGCGACTGGCACATGCATTTGCGTGCTGTAGTGACACTTCCACGTTCTAATCTTGTTTGTACAGCATATCTCGCAGTTGTTGTCACCCTACTTGATTGTTAACCTTATATTCCATTACATAATTCATAGTCAAGATTATATTCGTACACAACTTTTCTGACAACGATTTTATAATTCCAAAAATTTGAGTAGGGTGAGCATCACTAGATAATTTTATAATATATTACGTTGATAATTATTTTAGTATATTCAGAAACGCACTGTACTTTATAAACCGGCACACGTTACTTATTTCTATACTACACTCGGATTTAGGGACCAAAACGTATGGCTTATATAATTTTCCGCCGAACAGTCGTTTAATTGACTCGATTCATACAAAAAGACATTCTCATTTTCCATTGTTAATATTTTTCCGTCGCATAAATCTTAATGACGAAGTTATAATACTGTAGTGATAGTGTACATACAATATCAGGATGGCCTTTTAATTTGATAAGGTTAAAGTTTTGCTTGTTGTCTTTATTTATATATATTTTTGTACGTCGCGCCGTTGGCGTGCTGCTAAAAGCGCGTTAGGTGATATCTACAAAGAAACTAGTCTTCCTTATGAGGGATCGCGATGTGGCGGACGACGGCGACACAAGAGGCAATCATTCCTCTAGTCTTGTTATGTGGTGCGTTAAGTGAATACCAAATATAAAATAACGAAGGCTTACGTAGTGTAGAGGTTATGATAGACCGCCCGAGCAGCTTGGACCCTGTCAAATGTTACAAGGGATGGTTGGTTAGTATTATTATAATGCATTTATTTCTCTTTTATCATAGTCACTCAAGCATATATTTTTAATTAATTGAGCTAATGCCTAAAATTGGAATATCAGAGTTTATTTAGGATGTTTAATATTTTACATTTTAGTGTTTAAATATCTAAAATTTACCTTAATTATAGTGAATGGATTTTTGTATTATTGGTATATAGCTGTAAGTCAAAGGGTGTTCTTGATAACACAAACAACTGATTAATACAAAATAAAAAAAATGTACTGAGTGACTTTACGTGTAAACAGAGGGCCATTGATAAAATGTTGAACTAAGCTAAATTCTCTATATGGTAATTTAACTAAATGTGATTGCTGAGAATATTTTTAACTGCTATATGTATAGTTATAGATCAGTAAGTCGCCATTATACGTTAGCTCGCCGGCGCGCTCGCCGGCCCCGGCGTCCTTCTGAACAAGTAAACAATCAGTGTGACCGCATTTGATCCGACGTTTCGGTATATAGTTATGTATATATGTATGTGTATCAGGGCCAACCCCCACCCGACAGTTAATTGATGCAGTAGACTCCACACTGCTCACTAACTACAAACACACTGCTTCTCTAGTCTCTCTCGCATTCAACCATTGCTTTAATAAGCTTATGTTGACGAGCATAATTAACAATCATATCCTAATGACTCTAGTTTATATTCGTATTATTCTTTCATTAGATCTCGGTTGTACCTGTGTGAAATTGTTTATAATCAATGTTCATGTACTGTAAGAGAAGTGAACTGGTCTCGACTCGATGTCACCTTGCTATTCGATATACGTAATCGCGTAGTACATACCAATGACCAAATTGTTTGTTCCGTTGGAAACGAAAACCTCTCAATATAGATATCGTTGTCTATTGGCGTCAAAAATACTCTGCGGTGTTAAATTAGTCACTTTTGTACCTTGATTGTACTTGAATAATAACCTAGTAAGTGAGGAACGACTAATCCAATTCTGAAATATACTTAATTTAAATTTTGACAGACTGATATCTGTGATTAAGAAAATATTTTTAATATTGTCCAGTGAGTCGGATAAATATTTATTTTATTAGAGATTTCCTACTGCCACCGGCACATATGTATGTGACGAGACACAATGCTTCGTGTATTTTTTTACTTTAGTAGTGTATCGATGGAATACAATTTCAGAGAGCATATAACTGTGGACGACTGCTGCCTTGTATGGTTTAGGTTGTACAAAGTTATGAACAAGCTTATATTAGTGAATAACCCCACCACGTCGAAGTAGCTACCTATCCCAATGAGTGCAACTGCTACGTGTTCACAATCTTCACGTACAGAGACTGACATAATATAGTAAACGAAATTGTTATCAATACCACCGAACTCATCTGAAACTGTTTTCCTTAATATTTGATCTTGAACGTTGCATATCGACTACATTTCTAATTCGAATTATTTTGTTGTATTCATATCCGTAATTCCCATATGAGTTAAGTTATCTATAAAAATCTTAAGTTATCATAATAATTGAAACTAAATTGAATGCCTGTAGTGTCGTAGTGAGTGACATCTCTGTAAAATAGAGAATTACAAAATTGGCGTTGTTATAATGAAAGTAATATTTTTTGGTACCACCTTTGAGTTAAAGTACAACGTAGTTATATAGCGTGTTTCATTGACGTATGTATTCATGTAACAATATCAGGATAATGCTAATTGATAAGTTAGAAGTAGACTTAAGCTGTCTCCTCTCACATTACACCAATTAATAATTACTCTCCTCGATATTTGTATTGGAACACTTATGTAATAGGCAGATACTAAATTATTCATAATTATATCAATAGGCTAAAATAAAAATGAAAAGTTTTTCTGTGCAAGCTCTGTGATGGGAAAAATTATTGGAGAAAACTAGTATTAACTGGACTGAGGGTCGTACTACAAGTTCTCGCCGTTGTGGAAGATACTGCTAACAAATACTCAATAGTATATCTTTTGATAACGAACGGGGAATTGAGTCTTATATATGGTACTATAAACGTGGGACCCGAGGTTCATTGTGACTTTAAAAGTAGAACTTTTCAGTCTTTTCGCGCAAAGGGTTGTGTATTATTTTTATGTAGTACAAATGTGTTCGCAATTTGATTGCTGCTGTAGTGTTCCTTATGTTCTTATTCAAATTATCTTTGTTGGGTATTTATTTGAAAGATAAAAAAATGGTATTTTTAATGTCTAAATTGTGTGTAATAATGGTCTTAATATGAGGCATGCGTAACTTTTGTCATAGTTTTGTATGATCGGCTGCCTTAATAGTAATACGTGTATCAATCTGTAACCATCTTCTACGTAAGTTCCGTGGGCGACTTGATGTAGCTATGGAGTCGTCTGTGATCCGTCACGTACCAAATAATAGAGTGCAAATAGCAGGGTGCGGCGCCGTGGCAGACGGCGCATATCTGGCGAGCGCTAGAAGTGGACCAATAACATTTTTTGGGGCGTTGATATGCAACCTCATAACATGTTAATATGGGAAGGAAAAGATACACGTTCAAATAAAGAATGAATCAAGTTCGCAAGACTTCAAAAGTCGACGATATCAAATATCCAAAGATGTACGCTGTATCTTTTCTTGAAGAAGTGGTCCTTCGAGAAGGGCGTGTGGTGCCTGCTGCGGAGCCGAAGACCGTTGGCAGCGGTTCATTCTTTATCTGTATTACCTCATTCATTAACCTCACATAGTGTGTCCTATATCAGACTATTTATCGTCTCTCCGTACTTATCACACGCACTGCACTGTTATTTGGTACACATTAAATTCTCTTAAGTTAATTTAAGGTATCTATTTATCGTGAATTTTATCTGTGTATCAAATAGTCCATATATTTTCCTGTTATTTTTCTGATACTACCTAAAAGCAATGTATTTTACAAACAAAACAGGAGAACAATAATTATTATGTAAGTGTAACAGTTAGTGAATTTAAGTGTGCTATTTTTCATTCCAGAACTCAACGATATCAATGTTCTTGTAATACTTATGTTCGGGTTTTAAAAAGATGTTATTATTGTATAATTAAACTAAACCTTATGTGATTGAAATGCAATGTTTAGAAGTATTTTATTCTTTATTTTTTACCATTAATTAATAAATAGTTAGTAGATATCTATTTGAGAGTCTAATGTATCAATTATTTGTAAAGTTGGCTGTAACTAATTAGAAGTTACAATAAGTAGACATATTTTAATATAAACATTTGGAGCAAATTTTATGTAGATGACAAATAGTTGTTTTGATCATTATGTGAAGTGTTGTATCGTATTGTATCGTATCGTTAGCGCAATGTGTACGCACAACGGTGAGGCGGGTCGGGGCGTGCGCGCGCGCCGCTGCGCCGCCTCGACCGGTAGACTCTCGACACTCACTGCACAGCACTGCTAGACTAATTCAGTTATTGCGTAAGGATATTTTTCTTACATCTCGATAAGAATAATGTTTATAGTAATATAGGCAATAAATAATATTTAACAAAAAGTCCCTATGTAATCGAACTGACGACAGAAACGCATGTTATATTTGTGGCCTCTTTATGAATAAGATCTAAGTTACATGTTAAAGAAAATTAATTTTGCTATGCACAGAAATGATACTCAATTAATTGCCAAAAAGTTATATGTATATTCATAGTTCAACAATATTTCTTTTGGGCATATTTACTTTGAATTTATGCAAAAATTAGATTATGAGTAAGTAGGTTGTAGAATTATATGTAGAGTGGGTTGCATATTATATCTATATATTTAACGTAAGGTGAATTTGAGAGCTATCAATTTCTTGTATTGTTCATAAGTTTAGATAATAAATGGGTTTAGCCATACTTCGGCTGGTTTGATATGTATGTTATCTGATTAATTGTAAAAAAAAAATAAAAAAAATCATTAAAATGGATTGTTTTATTTTTCTCCACTTAAAATACCCTTTGGGGAAAATGGTTGAGAGCTGCAGGTGGGTCTCGGAGAATGGATGATGATGATGACGTCCGTTACCAGAGATTTCTCCACAACAACTATCCTTTTTCAAAAATCACAATATCGGTTTATCATTTGTGAAAAACAAAGCCACGGAAAAATAAATTTAAAGGTGTTTTCATACAAAAAACATGTTTCTGATGTAGATCGATAAGAGGTTTTTGAAAAGAAAGCGTTCAAATTTACTTCCTTCCATGTCTGATGTTATTAACAAAAATCATCGTGTAGTGACGAGAAAATATTTTAAAGATTCAATAAAATTCAGCAGACTTAACAATCGGCAGAAGTGACTTGATGCGCTATCAACAAGGTTGTGAAATGTCTGCATACCTACATCATACGGACACTCCGCTGATCAATATCGTAATAGCCTGGTAATAGCACCATTTATGCCCAAGCGACACAATTACTTCTATTGATTTCGAGTTTCACTTGTAGACAAAGATATGGGACAAGGTCTTACTAGGTAGTTAATACTACCTATAGATACTCTTTAGGTAAGTTTTGGCTTTACGTAATGCTAGTACTAGTGCATCTGGTTTGTATGAGTGGCTAACACTGGCGTCAGTTTTTTTTAAACTGCCTAAAGACATCTGACATGGCGTCTGCCATATAATAACAGCTGAGACTAATTGCTATGCACCTGGTAAGATTTGAGTGTTGTACTTCGTAGCACGACAACGTATTCATTACAAAGGTACTTAATAAAGCCCTCTTTCAGTGAGAGCCAAAATTGGTTTGATCACTTGCTTGTGTGAAAAGCGTCCTTATCAGCATGAAATTCCAAAAGATCTATCCATCTTTCATGGTGGTCTGGGAAAAAAGGAGTGTAGCTTAGCTGCTTTTCTACTTTTGCCAATCGAAGTCATCGAGATGTCAATAGGCGATGCCGTATGGTTTCCGGAACAGCAGAATAGGGCCACTCCAAATCCTCCCGTGGATGTCGTAGAAGGCGACTAAGAAAATACAAGCTATACAAAGCTCATAAACATCAATGAGACCTTTTCAACCCGTCTGGCCAGGAGAGTGAAGGCCAAAGTCCTCTGGCTGCTCTGGCCTAGTATAACTCTGCGGTAGTACAAAAAGACCTGATGATGATGAATGGGCGCTGCAGCTAGCAACCCATCACTATTTTTAAACCTCTCTCCTCCCTTATTCACGTCTACCATCCGCTAAGAGTGGGTTTCGGGCTTTGCTGCCCTAAGTCCGCGCCCCTATCAATCCAGGTAGGTAATAGGTAACTGTTAGGTAATAAAATAGACTTTAATATATAAAAATCTTTATTTACATTTAATATTCCCTATTTACATGCGTCGCTACACAATGGAAGAATTGTATTAGTACATAAACGATAAGTAACTACGCTATGTACAGTTGTGGATAGATTAAATATCTACGGAATAAACATCGAAAAAGTAAATAAGATATAAGTACCTATTCTAATAATTCAGTTAATTTAACTAGGTATGTGAATGTCCCATAAAAAAGTTAAATATAAGTATAACATACATATCATATAAGCAGCCATTTATTTCATACACATGACATATGGTGCCATTTTTGAAACGCAGAGTCACTAAATGCATGGTTTTTGTATGAAAAAACCATTCGTTTAATGGCTCCGCGTGTTAAAAATGGCAATTCTGGACTTACTCCACGCGGCACGCGTTACATGTTACGTGACAGCTTCGTTGTGTCAAGCAACACTGAGCTCTACGAAATTATGTTAAAGTCTAATTCAGTTATAAGAATAACTATCGGACAAATGTCGTGCTGTTATAGGGTAGTTCCTGGATTTATTGAGATTTAAGCATAGACGTAGAATTTTTATTCATGCATTTTAATCAATGAGAACATTCGGTTGTTTAGGTTTACGCTAATGTTTACGTAGTAAAATAAAAACTAGGCCTATGGATATAGGTATTGACGCAGAAATAAAACTTATTCCCAGATATATACCAAGTAACTTGGTATAAGTATATAACTTATACCAAGTTTGGTTAAAAAACTTAATATGGTTTTCTAGACAGTTTTCCATTGATTTTGTATTTTTTTTTAAATATAGGTAATATATAAAATAAATGTCTGCGTATACTTCATGTAACAAAGAGATTTTTATGTAAACATACCTAATAATCTTGTTTCTATTTGAGTAAAATATCGTCTAACTTTGGTAAAGCTTAGTTTATGAATAAAATATTAAAAATTCATACGAGAAAGCGTTCTGGCATCGGCTCTACCTTACTAAACTGTGACAGAGTTGTATCTCTACATTTGATTTTACAATAAGTACCTACATGTAACTGTCCCTTAAAAACCGACGAATATTTCTTGCTTTTCCTGCCATTAAAAATAGATCTTTTGTAATTTGATATCGTTTTGTTTTAGGAACAAGAGAAGCTTATTATGACTGTCACAAGCTTATCTACTTAAAAGCTGTTTCTATCAATCTTCTAAAGTACTTCCCTAATAGTATATTTTACTACCTATTTTAAATGTTTAGATACAGCTCTGATAGTTTGTTCTACATATATCTGTATATAGATGTGTTACATACCTATTTACAGAACTTTGAACCAAGGTTTACCACATACAAAGTGACAACCTTTCTCGGCTAACCTAAAATAACATTTTCATAATTACTCTAACATCTGATTTGATACCTCCATTTCTTAACAATATGCAACATAATTTGGTCAGCTTGATAATTTTAACTCATCTTTGCGTGCCAGCGTATTTTTGATACCCATTTGGTCAGCTTGATACATGTATTTTAACTCATCTTTGCGTGCCAGCGTATTTTTGATACCCAAATTGTACTTACGTTGGTTACGTACGAACTTGGTTAGATGTCTGGATCAAAAATAAATTATTTCGTACAGTTCATAAAATAAAATGTCACAAAATAGTGTCACTTTTCATTGATCATATCCTTTTTCAACATGATTTCAGATTTATAAAATGCGGAATAACATTAAGAGCGCTATTTGACTTCAAAGAAACATGAAGTCACGTTCTTAGATTTAACAAACTTGTATTTGATGCCAGTTTTTTCAATTTTCGATTTATGATTTTCGGGGAAAGTTGTTCAGTAGCATGGACAGAACTGACGGACAGACCCTGAATGCAATACCAAGTTTGCAAAATAGGAATGCTATAGTTTTGGCACTGCAATAGACGAAAATGCAACACCACTTTTAGATATTTCAGTTTGATTTTTTAGATACCTGAGTTGGTATATCTATTTACTTGGTACTGTTGGTAAATAAAAAATAAATGCTGTGGATAAAGATTTTCTTCCTTTTTTTACTCTTATTTGGTTTTTGAATATCAATTCAATTTGGTTCAATACTTTTTTTAAAGTAAAGTTTAAAGTCTTTTTGTTTGTCACAAAACCAGGGCCGCAAGCCATACGCAAAGATGAGTTGAAATAAATAAGTATGAGTAGGTAGATACAGTTTAGAAGCCGTTTAGCTGTTATCTGGTGTCAGGCTCGAGGGTGATGAAGATGTTCTTGTACCAGAAGTCCACGGTCTTCCCCCACGCGGACAGCGTGGCGTCGTCCAGATGCAGTACTTCGATGAACATGTTCACTATTACATCCTTCAGTTCCTGTTGACAAAGCATAGAATAAGTTATATAAAGTCTAGTGCCGTGTGGTTTCCGGCAGTGTAGAATAAGGCAACTCCCAAGTCCTCCCGTGGATGTCGTAGAAGGCGACGGTAGGAAATATAAGCTAAACAAAGCTTATAAATATCACTGAGACCTCTCCAACCAGTCTAGCCAGCTAGGAGAGAGTGTAGGCCAAGTCCTCTGGCTGGTCTTGCCAAGTATGGCTCTGGTAGTACAAAGTGGAGACTAAAAAGACCTGATAATGATATAAAGTCTAAAAAAATATACTGAAACTATTTTAAGGGCGAATTCAGTCCGTGATTGTAAACAACTTTCCCCAAGAAACGTATAGCGAAATATAATTTTTTTTTTTGGCTTTCCATACAAACTCGGATCAGTTGATCGGTCAACTTATATGGTAAGCCAAAAATTACTTTTCATATTTTGATACACGTTCTTTAGGGAAAATTGTTTTTAGTATAATGGACTGAATTCACTCTTAAAACAGTTTCAGTACATTTTGTTAGACCTTATATACTTACAATACAATACAATACCCATTATTGAACAATTAAAAGACTTTAAAAGTGTGTTCTTCCAGGTAACCTCTTTTAAAGAATAAATAAATAAAATACGGACAAATTATGTACAGACTGATTGAGCTAGCCCCAAAGTAAGTTCGAGACTTGTTTTATAGAAGTAACATAAAATTAGTTTGTATACAAATGGTTACATTTAAAGAAATCCATTGAAAGGAGATGGGGGAGACCTTTGCCCAGCAGTGGGACAGGAGAGGTTAATAAAAAAAAGTATATCATGTATTGTGTAGCACTTCGTAGTAGCAATTTGGGTGTAAAGTAGGAGGAAGGGGTAGGTACATATTAAAGGTTATGTTTACTTGCAACTACGTAACTGCTACGAAGCTACGATGATGCTACGAAACTCTACGAATCTTCGTGCGTGTTGCGTTGCGTGAAATACACGAACCAACTAGGACTAAAATTTTCGTATGCTCTACAATAATGTCACAGTCAACTATGTTAGTAGGTCTATTAGAAAAAAAAACCGTTAGACCCACTGGTAAGTAGGTTGTGGTAAAAAAATCTTAGTGAATTTCTTAAAGAAAATTTCATCTAAATAGATTCAGTGGTTGAAGCGTGAAGTGGTAACAAACAAACTAATATACAAACTCACTTTCGCATTAGTAGAATAGAATAGGATATTTTTAAATTACTAACTAACTCGGTATGTCTACTGGGATTAGCTCATATCTTTATATTTTTATTTTCGTTCAGGTAAAAGTAAATAAGCCTACTTACGTTTAAAGATTTAATAAGAAGAGCTAATTATAATCCAAAATAATTACCAATCCTGAAAAATGGGATATTTCCTAAATTTTAGGATCGGTAATTATTTTGGCCACAGTTTAAAATCAACGGCTCATTTACCTATAGAAACCTATACATACATACGTATGAGCTCTTTATTCATAAACAGCAACGTTAAGTAAGTATGTATTCACGTACTTGCGTATTTATCTCCACAATCGGGAATTTCCTCTATCTTCCATTCGGTATATAGTTTATCTTAACGAGGTCAGAAGGCCAAACAGATATCGTATCGTTTCTATTTTGATTCGAGTATAATAACTAGTTACGAGTTTCCATATTAAGCATCTATGTATCTTAGTAAGAGTTTTTTATTTCTTTAGTAATAATAAGTACATTTGGTAGTTGCTTTTACATAGGATATAATTATATGTTACTTTGATATTTGGATAGGTACATATATATTTATGAAAGAGGATGTAGTGACAAAAATTGAGAAAGGAATATTAAGGGGGTTCGGACATGTTGAGAGGATGGATGAAAGAAGACTAACTACTAAAAATATTTATCGTAAACGGAGAAACGGACCGGGTCGACCTCGATGATAGTTTTGAGACCAAATTGCAGATATGATTGCAATTGCAATTGCAATTGAAGGTGATGTAAGGAGTACCCATAACCGGAGAGCAAGCATGAAAAGAATAATGAGTGTTGACGAAGCAAAAGAGGTTTGCAAGGATCGTAGTAAGTGGAAATCCATAGTCTCTGCCATGGGAAACAGGCGTTAGAATATGTATGTATGTGCAGATATTTATGGAAACTCGTTATACATACCTAGTCCTACATAGATATTTATCGAAACTATCTGATCTGACACATAAATGTAAAGATAATTATCAGCACTTAGCACCTCAGTTACTCTAGTTAGTGACAAGGAGAGTCCATGCATCCAGTGCCCTTCCAGTGCCACGGTCCGTGATAGATACTGTATAATATTTTTTTATGTATATGAATTTTTGTTTATTCACTATTTGCATATTTCTTGGGTTGGATACATCATCTTGTAGTTTGAATAACTTATTTATCTATACTATTTAAGCACATTTACATAAAAAAATATCAGCTCTCCTTTGGTCATTATCTCTTCTGCTTGTAGAGAACTGAAACTGGAAGAGATCCCTGACAGGGATAAGTCCGCCTCTGTATTATTGTGTTTCATCTGTATTTCAATTTTGGCTTTTTATGCACAATAAAGAATTTACAATACAAAAATACTTACAAGGAAATTTTGTTTTTTTATATTTCTCTTATGATGCGACTCCCCGAGCTTCACCATCATGGCTGCGACCACCTCGGGCTTGTTCAGGTTGTTCACAGCCTGGTTGAGCGTCGACATCAGGTTGATCACGTGGGCTTTAAACTGGATGTTCTCTGAAAACTGCTCTTCCGGGACGTTGGTTAACATCTTGAAGTAGCTCTTAGTGTTGGGGTATGTTCGGAATAATCTGTAATTAAAGGGAAATAATTTTCAATAAGCCGTGTTGTTTCCGGCAGAATAGAATAGGGCCATTCCAAGTCCTCCCGTGGATGTCGTAGAAGGCGACTTAGGAAATACAAGCTAAACAAAGCTTATAATTATTTATCAATGAGACCTCTCCAACCTGTCTGGCCAGCGAGGAGAGTGTAGACCAATTCCTCTGGCTGCTCTGGCCAAGTATGGCTCTGCTAATACAGAGAGGGTCGTGCTCCTGCAGTGGAGACAAAAAGACCTGATGATGATGATGATGTTCAATAAAATGGAAAATATCAAGGCAAGCATTACGGCTATTGATGAAATCGCATCTACATTAATGTCTAAAATAATTTCGAATCTGTTTGAACAGAACACGAAGGTGATTAATAAATACAGCACTTAAAAACTAAAAAAAAACTATTATTAATAATTTTTGTATATAAAAATTACGTTTTACGTTGTTTGTCCGCGATGGACTCCTAAACCACTAAACCGATTCTAAATTTGATTTGCACACCGTGTGCAATTTGATCCAACTTGAAAGATAGGATAGCTTACATCTTAATTTGTAGTTGCACTGGACTGATGCAGATACGCCGGAGTCATAAAGTCCACGCGAACGAAGTCGCGGGCATCAGCTAGTAAATAATAGAATATTTTTTTGTTAAACTACAGTAAGCACATATTTATTAACTGATATATTATGAGTTCATTGGGAGAATCGGTTAACCACTAATGCGGCACTCGAAATTCACGCGAAATATAAGAGCTCTCACCACAAATTAAATGCTTCTACTTTGGCAAATGTAGGTAGGCTGGTATTATACTAGTGTAAGTGCTAATTCTACAGAGTATTAACACTATGTACCATAAGGAATATAACATTTATATTAGAAGCGCAAATAACATAGGATCGGTTAAAAAATATAACATGACAATCCCCTAAAAATTTGCGTGTAATCTAATTAATTGTTTAACATGGTTAAGGGCTTTACACACACGACTATAATGTATAATTTACAACCTGACGATTTCTATGGAAAGATGTATCTAATGAGATGTATCGTGCTGTAATGTACATCTTTACATAACAGCTGCCGTGTGTGAAGCCCTTTATGTAATACTACTTATTATTAATTCTGTGCCATAGTGACTGTCATCTATTTTAAGATGTGATTCGTAAACTTTTCAAATATTATCTTTATTATCGCACGAATTATTAATAATTTACTTTGTTTTAATCTCCCATGCTGGTCTGGGAGAAATAAAAAAACATAGAATGTACCAGCTGCTTCTTTTCCCACGCAGATCTTAAAAGCCGATCGAGGGAATGGGCAAAAATGCAAATCATGTTAACAGGCGATGCGGCTAGCAACCCATCATTGTATTGATTGCTTTTCCATCTTCTCGCCCACCATGACGCTAAAAGTGGCTTTTGGGTCTTGCGTAGACCCAAAATGCTCTGTCTGCCCCATTAGGGATAAAGACGTGATAGTATGTATGTGTGTATGTATGTTTTAATCTGACACGACTTTTGAAGTGTGCAGAAGAAGCGGCAACGAACTTTACTGCAGTATTTTCTCCAAAGACGATTGATATCAACTTCTCAAAATTAGATATGTGGACTGACATGAACCAACTGTCCACAATAATTTTAAGTGCATCCGTTTATACAAATAACAAGAAAAGTGGCTGTAAAGCGGCCATCAATAGCTAAATCGAATGTATTAAGATTGAGATCAAGCGCATTCACGCTCGTATCGTAAATCAGGATGTGTGTGACACCTACTTATTCTAGCGTGTTTTATAGGCGAGACATCTGTTTTTGATCTTGGGTCTATCTATATACCACGTGGAAGGGACTTATAATAAATCAAACTACTGCGAATGCTAGATCACCATAGTATAATAATAATCAAAAAATTAAAAAAAGTCGGCATCTCCATACAAATGTGTGCAGCCGCCCGGGCAATTTGTATCGAAATGTCAATTTTTATTTTATTTATATGAATGTCATTTTATTTTTATTAAATACTATAGTGATCCAGTATAATCCATGGTTCGATTTATTACGTGTATGACCCTTCCACGTTGCATCTTTGTCGTAATTGCAACCTATACTTATTGCCGGCTATCGCCGACGGTCGCTGACCATCGCCGGCTCTAAGTAGTTACATACATACTTGTAAAATCATCAAGTAATACTTAATTGTGGAATAACTATCATTATTACAGTTTCATAACATAGCTCCTATGGCCACCTTGCAGCTCCATTATCAGATCATTCAGATCAGATCAGATTGTATGGGTGCAAATTTTTAACACAATCGGAAACCGGGGAGTGGGTCAAATTTAACTTGCAAGATTGATTATGGACAGACAACGGGACTGGTGAACTAAATCATCATTATCATTTCAGCCGCATAACGTCCACTGCTGGACATAGGCTTCTACCAAAAATTTCCTTCATAATATTCTGTGGTGAATTACATAAAATCTTGTAAAAATGGACAATTGATTTATACTAGAATAGTGACCCGGGAAATTAAAGATTTTAAAGAATATCATACATTGTTTTAATAATGGTGGTCTTATTTTTTGGCGGATAAAATTATTTCTGTTCCCTTTGTATCAAACTATATCCACAATTTCATCTAAATAGGTTCACTGGTTAAAGCGTAAAGTGGTAACAAACAAATATATACAAACTCATTTTCGCATTTATAATATTAGTACTAAGTAGTAAGATAGTTACCCCTTTAACTGTCGGACGCCCGGAGCGGGCGTCTGATGCATTGTTATTCTATTGTGTCTGCTATGTCGACATTTGAAGGGCTAACTGATAAATGAAAAATTTCAAAAAAATTAAATCGTAAAATCATACATTGTTTTCATTATGGTGATCTTATTTTTTGGTGGATACAATTATTTCTGTAAATCGCTTATGTTATGATAGGTACGTTAAGTACATACCAATATAATTGCTTGTTTGATGCGGTCTCCGCAAAAACGAACAATTTTGTCATTAACCAATTCGGAATCATTATTGATCATTATAATCGAATACTCAAAGCCCACACACAATAGCTCGCATAATTACGCTTCATTTGCTATGACGATATATGGCATACGGGTTTAGGTCAGTTTTAGTGCCTATTTATGTTTAAATATGTTTGCTCCTTCAATTACCTATACTATATCAAGAGATATTTACTTGATGTACACTGTGCTCATATGTGCTGTGCCACCAAACAACCTTCCTTCTTTCTTTTTCATATTGTGTTCCAATTTATAAAAATAAATAACTTATTTTTTGCTTCAACGAAGTTTGACCGCCAAAATCAAGAAAAAAAGAAAAAAAAGAAAAACTTATTTTTTAATTTAATTTATTAATTTTTTAAATTTATTTATTTGACGACCTCCGTGGCGTAGTGGTCACCATGTTAAGACTAGCATTGTGACCACTACACCACGGAGGTCGTATATTGCACGGGAGTTCACGGGACCTTAAGAGATTATGTTCTGTATGTAATACCTATAGTACCTGGGTGACCGAGCTTTGCTCGGTTACATCTCAAACATTAACTACATTTTTTTAAATTGTCTAAAAACAATACAAAATAAAAAAAAATATATAAACTTGAACATAAAAAACAAAAGTAAGTCACCGAGTGGGATTAGAACCCGTAACACTCTTTCTAGCGGTCCATCTGTGCCAAACGGATGGCGGCCGGCGCGAAGAAATTAGTGACCATATTCTGCGTGGAAAGAAAAACGCATGAAAACTCGAAAACACGCGTTTTCCCAAACATAAGACTAATCTAGATAGATTATTTACCACCGAAAACCCCCATATACTAATTTTCAGCGAAATCGTTAGAGCCAATTTCGAGATCACAGAAATTTATATACATACAATTTATAGACATATAGAAATTTATAAACATACTAGAGACAGCGCGCGGCTTCGCCCGCGTTACCTCACGTGTGAAGTCGCGGGCGTGATGCAATATAGTCTATAGCCTTCCTCGATAAATGACCTATCTAATACCGAAAGAATTTTCCAAATCGGACCAGTGGTTCCTGAGATTATCGCGTTCAAACAAACAAACAAACAAACAAACTCTTTAGCTTTATATATAAGTATGGAAGTATGGATAAATAAATATACAAGAATTGCTCGTTTAAAGGTATAAGATTAATTTTGTGCTATTGTTTTACTATGTCATTATGTCGGTACCTACTTATGTCCGCTGTCTGCTTGACGTCAAACCTCATTGGGATTGCTTACCACGACATGTTTATGTTAGTCCTGAAGTCGTCTCTTACGACATCCACAGGAAGAGATGAAGTGGTTCTGTTCTAGGTCGGAAGCCTCACTGTGTTCATGTGAGTCTTTGCCTTATGTGGGGTCTGCTACGTATAAACTCTCTTCATCGATTTCTAACATTTATTATTTATACTTACCCCCATTTCCATCATGTCCAGCTTCACAAATCCCTTCAAAACTTTCTAGGTCGCCGTCTATCTTTGTGGCCATTTTCAAGTTAATGATTTCATAAGCCAGGTATTCCAGGTATCCAGGTACTTACATGTTATACGGTGGCTTTATAGCTTCTTTATAACGGTACCCTTAAAGTCCTTATAAATTTATTTCTGATCTTCATCATCATCATCATCAGGTTTTTTAGTCTCCACTGCAGGAGCACGACTCTTTCTGTACTGCAGAAAGACTGTAGAGCCATACTTGAACAGAGCAGCCAGAGGATTTGGCCTACACTCTCCACGCTGGCCAGACGGGTTGGAGAGGTCTCATTGATGATCTTACCCATCACAAATAAAATAAGCCCAAACTCGATGGAGAGGCGTCGTTTTATAACTGAGTTCTATCGACCACCTTTCGTCTCCGTGATCAGGTCCTAGACATCGTCTAACATTAGGTCCTCGTCAAGACAAATCAAACGAGTCTACTCAATGGGGTTATGTTGTTTTTGTCACCCACATGTTTGTTCATTGCACGTGCTCTACAAACATTCGTAAAATTGAATACAAAGTTCTCTCGACAATGCAATATTTCAATCATCGAAACAAAACAAGAAATAGGTTGCCACGCAATCCAATCCCATATATCGGTCTCCAATCCGCTTCTCATCGATAAGATAGCTCGCACGTAGGGATGCCATGTCTTAAAATGTAATAAGTAAATTTATTTAAAAATTTAATCTTTTTTTGTCAAGCTTTTATTGTAATTCCAAATTACTTATGAAGACAAATGAAATAAGCTAACACTTCATGGAGTTGCGTCGTTTCGTTATATTGCTGAGTTCAATCGACTACATTCCGTCCCCGTGTTCAGACTCTGGCATCGCCTACCATTAAGTGATCGTCAAGACAAATCAAACGGGCCCGTCTCAATGAGGTTATGTTGTTTTATAACTGAGTTTTGTCGAATATCTCATCGGCTCCATCGTCAGAACAGCTCATTGACTTACATACAAAATTTCAGCTAATTCGGTTGAAAATTAAGTTGCAAGATTTGAGCTAAACTAAATTTCATACATTCATACAAAATACATTGCAAGTTAATTAAAAGCTTGTAAAAAACAGACAGACCAGCCAATTTAGCCGGACATTCTGACTAAAAAGAACTATAATTTTTATTTTTGGATATCACACGTCGTACTACTGGGTAACGGTTTCCCTCCATTTTTAACCGACTTCAAAAAAGGAGGAGGTTATCAATTCGATTGTATGTTTTTTTTTGTATGTATGTTACGCGATATTTTCGTCAACCGTGGCCCGATTTTGATGATTCTTTTTTTATTTGAAAGCCCTTACTCCCAAGTTGGTCCCATATTAATTTGGTGAAGAAGTGATGAAGAACTTCGAAGATATGGAGAAAACTCCTGAAATAAAATGAAGTCGGTTGTTTTTTTTTCTTAAAAATTTAATTATTACCATTCCCTCCGGTCCTGTGTTAAAGTTATTGATTTTTCATTAAATTTGTCAGGCTCATGATAAATGGTCTTCAAAAGCCTAAAGAAGCCGGCCAAACAGGACACCGTCTAATTTGACAAGAATGATACGTAAACAAAAAGTCTGACTGTGTCCGGCTTTATCCGGACGCCTGGCCACCCTACTCGCACGGAATCCTCAAACGCTCGTAAACTCGAAGGTATAACTAACGAGGCCTCCACAGGCCAGGTGGCCTGATTCCAATCCCGCCATGGGACACAAACTCCTGTTTTTGTTCACAAAACCTTTGTTTTCCTTTCCGGTAAGTTTACAAAAGAATTGTTTATCCAACTCGTTTAGGGCGGATCATTCGACATTTTTGCGCGGAGACTTTTAATAATAAAACTTTGGCAATGTTTTACTTGTAAGTGTGCGCATTTTTATGAGATTTATCGTTTTGTTATAAAAGTTTGAATTGAACGAATAAATTTATCATATATCAAAGGCTCTAAATCCATAATAACCAAGAACAAAAAGAGTAAAACAAAATATTTTATAACCTGCCTGTTGAATACTCGTCTTAAGATTTTGATAAATTTACTTAGTAGAAATTAAGTAGATACTTATCTATGCCATATTAATTATTATTCATTGTTAAATTTAATTTCTGGAAAACATCATTTTCTCGGTATATTAGTGGTGCCAAGCTGCTATGCATTACGAATCGGATTAGTGAGACCTAACCCAAAAAATTATTTGCTTTAAAACCTACCATGAAACATGCAGTATACTGCTGTTCGGTTTAAAATGTCACACATCATAAACTGGAAATACTAGTGGCTCCTGCGGCGGCGCCTCTATGGTTTATATACCAGCCAGTACGGACGGACCCGTGTACGGACACGGGTAAAGTATTTTGGGCGAGGATCGTTACATTGCGTTGCGGAGCTATGCGCGCTAAAAAAAGTAAAAATGAAACCAGCAATGTAACGCTACTCGTCCAAAATTACTCTATCCGTGTACAGCAGGCTTTAGAGCTGTATCCAATCTTTCATTTAACAGCCCCACGAATAGAACCACATAAAACTAAAGCACCATCGGTGCTAAAAGTCAATCGTGATCGAACCCGCATTATATTTGCACATAAAATTATAGTTGGCGTTGAAATTTCGTTTCTAATCTTGAATAAGCAGTGAAGCTGCCAAAGAAATAAACACAAAGTGAATGAAACTCGATACAATGTGGACAAACGACGAGGAATATTAATAGGTACCGGAGCCAAATAAAACTTTAAATAATCTAGGCTGGATTAATGACTTTTTCTTTTTTTTTATGAGTACTAATCCCTTTTTTTCATTACATTACCAATATTTAGGTTATTTTCTTATTTTGAAAATTAGGTAAAAACGTTTTGTTTTCATATCACACTGCACAGCGCTATTACTCAGTATTTGGATAGGAAACTTCTAGTGTCTCTTTCTTAAAACTTTATGACAAAAACTTATAGAGAAAATGAAAATCTTTAGGTACATATATTCCCATCCTCAGACCGCGGATCAAGATATACAGATATGTGTTCCCATCCTTGCTATTGCTATAATTCACCGTAGGTAAATATGCAGGTATAAATATTATGATTATTTGCACATTAAATATTGATTTATCAAATGAGGTTGACAGCCAAACACGTGGCGTCTACAACTCTACAACGAATGACCAATATTGACATAATTAAAAAATCAAATATTTTTAAAACCAAACTATGTAGAAAGAATGTTTTGAATGTTTTGACCGACCAAATATGAGACTGTCATGCAATATAATTATGTAACTTAGTACATATAGTAAACGAATTTTAGCGTTTATTATCTACAAAAAAGTTATTTCTTTACCAATATAAATTTCTTTACCAATATAAATTATTTTAAGAAATCTGTAATTAACAAGTTGCCATCTGACCATATGGGTGTATTTGTTTCTTTTGTCAAGGAGTCCACCCGCTGCTTGAAAGAAGATAAAATTATGTGTAGGCCTATTACTTCAAAAAAAATTCATAAGCTCAAAAAGAATTTAGAAAATAAGTTATGTTCAGTCATATACACAGGAAGTAATCCTGATGTCCACTACAATAAATTATTTAGTACAGTGTCTAAGGAATATTCAGAAACATTGGAACAGAAAAAAGTTAATGTTAATGGTAGGTTAAAGTTTAATGAATGGGCAACTAAAGGTATTTATATAAGTAGAAGAAAATTATTTGATTTATATGCCCAAAAACAATTTAATTTCAACCCTAGCTTTGTTAAGTATGTTAAAAAATATTCTAAATTATTTAAAAAAGTTTGCAAAAATGCTAAAGCTATCTACATTAGTAGAAAAATCAATAATGCACCAAATAAAATTAAAGAGACATGGAATGTTATTAATAAAGAAACCGGTAAAACTAGAGCGAGAGAAAATATTCGTGAAATCAAATGTGCCGGAAAAATATTACCGCAACTAATGATATAGTAAATGTATTCGATAATTTCTTCACTAATATTCCCTTGGAACTTACTGAAAATACCAATTCAAGTCCTCAACATGCTGAAGCCTTACTTAAAGATAATGTAGCTCAATGTAATCATAAGTTTAAATTTAAACATATTACCCCCAAAGACATAGTTGATGCATTTACTGGGGTATGTCCGTTAGTGTAGTAAGCCACATTATAAATATCATTGCTGCAGACCTAGCTTTTATTTTTAATGAATGCATTGATGAAGGTATTTTTCCAAATTTAATGAAATGCAGTAAATTGATTCCTTTATTTAAAAAGGGGGTAAGAACAGATCTTGGCAATTATAGACCTATATCGATTCTGCCAGTTTTGAGCAAAGTGTTTGAAAAGATAATGCTTAATCAAATGCAACATCACTTTATCACCCATAACCTTTTTCATAGGCAGCAGTTTGGTTTTACTGGAGGGAAATCGACCACTGATGCGGGGGTAGCGCTCGTTACTCAAATTTACAACGCATGGCAAAACAAGAACGATGCAATTGGTTCTTTTTGCGATCTCTCAAAAGCGTTTGACTGCGTAGATCATCCAATACTTTTGCTCAAATTCCGGCAGTACGGTTTTGACGATTAATCAATAAATTTCATTCAATCATATTTAACGGATAGGCTTTAGACTGTTGACATAAATGGCATAAAGTCAAACGGATCTCTTGTTAAAATGGGAGTATCTCAAGGTTCTATCCTGGGACCGTTCCTCTTCTTAGTGTACGTCAATGATTTGCCTTACGCGGTTGAGAAACAAGCTGGCATTGTGTTGTTCGCCGATGACACGTCTCTTATTTTTGAAATAGACCGTCATAGCGAAGATGCTACTGCGGTGAATAACACTTTGACGGCCATTTCTAACTGGTTTTCAGCCAATAACCTTATGTTAAATGCAAACAAAACCCAATGCATTAGATTTAGTCTTCCTAACGTGAGGCAAGCCAATGTTGATGTGCTACTGAACGGTCAAAAATTAGATCTCGTTGAAAATACTACTTTCTTGGGAATCACAATAGATTCAAAACTTCAATGGGGTGCCCATATCTCTAAACTCGCTAATAGGCTTAGCTCAGCGGCTTACGCTATTAGGAGAATCAGACAATTGACAGATGTGGCAACTGCTAGACTAGTTTACTTTAGTTACTTTCATAGTCTGATGTCTTATGGGATTCTTCTATGGGGGAGTGCAGCTGATATACAGACTATTTTTATTTTGCAAAAAAGGGCAATTCGTTTTATTTACGGTTTAGGATCAAGAGACTCCCTAAGAGATTTTTTAAAGAAAATTGATATACTTACTGTACCATCCCAGTACATATTTGAAAATATAATGTATGTAAGGAAAAATATTGCCTTGTTTAATAAAGTGGGTGATTTTACGGATAGAAACTTACGTAATATAAATGATTTATTTACTCCGTCCTATAGGCTGAAAACAGTTAGTAAGTCGTTTATGGGAAACTGTATAAAGTTTTATAATAAATTGCCAGAATCGATTCTTAGTATGCCAGATAGAAAATTTAAAGTTTATGTTAAGAAAGTACTCTGTGTTAAAGCTTATTACGGAACCGATGATTACCTTAGAGACAAAAATTTCTGGCTTGAGCTTGGCGCGGGTCCCTCTTAAAGGTTTGCATTTGTACATTCACAAATGTCATAATCTAAGAACATTCTGTACATGTTTTGTACAAAATTTACAAATTGACATTAATTTTAAACTTGACATCATGCTTAATTAATAATTATGACATAACAATGTATTCTCGGTCCACATATCTAATTTTAATACCAGTACAATTGTAAGTTGACGTTATTGGAGAAAATGCTGCAGTACAGTTGTTACCGTTTCTTCTGTACTTGGGCTTAGGAAGCGGCAGTAAACTTAGCTATAAGAAAACGATTTGACGTCAACATTTACTTTATAAGAAATCGAAAGGAAAAAAAGTGACAATTATCAAGTGATACAAATATCCAAAGATAAATAAATGATTTTTGACTTTGACTTTTGACTTTAGGTTTTTATTTATGTATTATATAGGTACTAACCTATTTATAACACCAAGTCGTACATCCCTTGCAATACAGCGGGGAAATGCTGCTAGTGTCATGGGCACCTTTGCAGCAGGTACGATTCGGGGCGGACTTTTTGACTGACTGTATTATTATACATAAATATTATACTATTTAACATGTTTTCTATAGCGATCACGTCGGCACAGTACAGACAGTATTGCAACTCGGCGCTGTCCTTGAAAAATATACCTACGCCACGCGTGCGCTAGGGCTGCCCGTCTACAGTATTTTAACCAGTCAAGACCCGCACGACATTAATAAATGTCCACGTTCATTGTCTTACTATTGTGTCTCGTATTGACGGCACGGTAAAGGAACGGTTAATTTCATGTACCTACTAGAGTAACTAGTTTTGTGATTGTAAGGTAAATGAAAAAGATAGCGTTAAATAAAAATACATGTTATGTTTTTCATTATTATCATATTTAATATCCCTTAAATATTTATTTTGTTTTGTTTTTAGTATTTGTTGTTATGGCGGCAACAGGAATACATAATTTGTGAAAATTTCAACTGTCTAGCTATCGCGGTTCTTGAGATACAGCCTGGTGACAGACAGACGGACAGACAGTGAAGTCTTAGTAATAGGGTCCCGTTTTTACCCTTTGGGTACGGAACCCTAAAAAGATCGCGACGAATTGATTGCCTCCTTTTTAGAAGTCGGTTAAAAAGGAACGGTAAGTTATTCTGGTTTGTTCAGTCCGGTCGATTACAATCCCTACATACAGCATGAAGCAACTCGAAACAATTTTTTTTTGTTTACCTTCCCATATTGAAATGCTGCGAACGTAACTTAACATTAACCATATCATCGCATACGCTTCCTACAGCAATCAAAACCCTACTACAAAATCTCACTTAAAAATTATAGGTAGTTCTACTTAGCGTAAATCTTACTAGGTAGGTAACTAAAAGGTAGGTAATAATTGTTATAATAACATTATAATCATTTGTAATGATATTTTATTTCAATAATATATGTATGTAGCTAAGTACCCACATCAGTAAGTAGATATGTAGCCTAGGAAACCACTACTTAGCTAGTTTTTTTATCGCGAGCATAGGTAAGATAGCTTACTCGTGTTATTTATTAAGTCTTTCAACATTATCACTTATTTATTTTTTAATCTAGGTATTTGTGGAAAAAGGGAAATACTTACCTATTTAAAAAAATAAACAACATACTAGTAGGTACATATATAAAAACTATTTTTATTAGTCTTACTTACCTTTCGGAGTTTTGAGGTAACCTAAAAAATGTTATCTCTGTGTGCTTAACCGACGAGTTTAAACAACCAAAAACAGCACAATATTGTCTGTGTTTCGCTATATTATTAACGCACGACTACTGCTTGCATCAAGACACCGTTTTCCACAGCGACGCATTCTCGGCTGTTTGTATACCGAGTCACGGAACAAGTGTATACCGACCTTCGAGGCGCGTAGGTATAACTTGCGTTCCGACTACATCTATGTCTGTGGTTCCGACCGTTTGTATGAAGATACAATACTGTATGATATCTATATTGTGACGTCGGGGTCACCAATTATGGCGTGTGTATATCACGTCAGGGTATATAGCGACCACGAAGGTATTAATGAAACCACAACCCATTGGATCTGGTTCGATCCATCACCGTCTACAGGCCAGGAGTGGCAACGGGATAATGGATAATTGAAATGAAATAATGAAATAAAATTTATTTGACTCCTTAATGAACACAAAAGTTACACTGTTGGCCCCACTCTAGGCAACATGCCTGTCCTGTGGTGGCCAGTTTGAAATTCCAATTTTGGTTAAAATGTGCCGTCAATTAGGTTTAGAAGAATTGCAAATAATAATGACTTACACAGACTTACACTCGAACTAATAGCCAATTCCTTTATATAACTAATTAGGAACACGTGAGATGCTTCACATAACTGGTACACTCAATAAATATAGGTGCTTACTTAATATAAATGTTTTTAAATTAATAGTTACTTTACAATTTTTAAAAATTGCTCTGTGTCGAAGTAATCCCACGAAAGCAGAAGGGATCTAACTATGTGCTTACATTTTCCTGGGCTTGCCTCTCTGATATCACACTTGTATGCTAGGTTATTGTAAATAAAGTTTGAAATAAATGGGTTAAACCGATGGGCAAATGAGGTGCTGGCAACAAATGATGATTTGACCATAAATATTCGCTTTTTCAACATATCTCTGTAGTTAGGCAATTTTAAAACTTGTTTATGCTTATCTAATACAACCTTTAGTATATACAGTTTGCGAACACTAAGAACTTCAGCCTCTTCATATAAGAGAGTTGTAGGATGTCGGAAAGATTTACGCAGCATAATCTTTAACACCGCTCTCTGAGCGCGTTCTAGCCTAATCAAGTAGGTCGATGCTGCACTACCCCATACTGCAATACAATAAGTTATTATTGACTGGCAAGATATATACTTTTTAGCAATGGGTAATTGCTAAAAAGTATATATTTTTTTGATTATTGCAGAGTATTTATACTAAAACATTGTACAGTGTTATATTGAATCTACAAGTCCAGTTAGTACGTGATGCGCTAAATTAACAAAATATATAATTTGCTTATTAATTAAATATATATCCTAGTTGACATCACGTACGACTTTATGGATGCTGCTATAATTTGTAATTTAACTTATTTTATTTATTTATTGTGATTCATAACAAAATATAGTGTTATTATGTCAGTATCCCCAAATTCAATTCAAATCAAAATAGCTGACTAAGTTATTTGTCCTCATATTAATTTGGAATCAATGCAAAGGAATTTAAATATCCAATGTCAATTGAATGATATTCAGAGTAGGTATTTCGCGTTTGGAGTTTGACAAGAGGTATACTTTAAAGTGAGGATAGTACTAAAATAGCGCCATAAAAATGTCCATTAGTTACTGCATTGTCCACTATACCTACGTCTATATTTGCACTTTTTACGAGTGGCAGCCACTTATCAGATAAGAGTACAATGCGAGAGGTATGTTCGTGTTCAGTACACGCTATGATAGTTACGGCTCAATAGCCAATTGAATGAGAACTGGCGATATGAATGTAAATTCAATTTGCTTTGATTGATCGGAACAAAGCAATCGGTACAGCCATAAAATGCATTAGTTGTCCACGAACGACATTTTAATATAGGTTTTATGGAAAAAGAGACAAAGATTTCTTTATGCACAATTAATTCTTTTGTGTAGGCGTAATTTCTTTTTGTGTAATATATATATGATTTTTTTCGTCATTTCACGGGAATAGTTCGGGTATTTTTCCAAATCACTAGATTTGTTTAGGGAAATGATATAATCGTGTTGTTATTTTAACATCCTCCGTGATTTGATCAAATCGCTTAGGGAATTGACCAAATCCCTATTTTTATCTTATCCCTGCGACATATAAGTACATAAAGTTCGTTTCTTTATTTTTATTTTTTCAGGTGCGTCTTCCGGTTAAATATTAAATAATGAGATTATTGATTATAAAGGTTTAATTCAAAACGCTTTTTGAATTGTTGATTTCTTTTTCTAGAATTCCTACTTATGTATCTAATTTCTAACAAAATTTACCAAAATATCTTTGGAAATAAAATGATTTGATGAAATTATTGAGTGATAGAGTCAGCAAAATTTCATTAAGTACGGTGTTTCCATAAAATGTTAATTAGTATGTGATACTTATAAGACTTATAAAAACATTATAGATATTATGTTATTTTGCTGACTCTACCGTACATATGATATCATCCCTAAGATAGTTTCGATTAACTATCGAACCTCAAAGTATAAGGTCCATTTTAACTTACAACATGAGTAGTAAATATACTAGTGAATAACTGATAAACTATGTGACATATGCGTAATAAATTAAACCACGGGCTATCACTATCATTGAAAGAAATCTTTAATAAAGCTCAATTTTTTCTTGTTATGACTGTTATTTTAATTCCATTTTACATGATGATTCCAATTCCATATTGATCTAGTGAAAACCCGTGGTTCCATTTACTACGCATAAACCTATATAAGTACACCTATATGTCCTTTACACGTTGTATAGAAGTAGTAATTCATTACCCTAATTAGAAAACATACCACGATCATAACTATTCATAACAGAGGTGAAATTCATATAACTAGATTAAACCCGACAAATGAGGCAATGGGACAAACATATTGATTTCGTTTTGTTATTCATAGCTTGAACTCCATTACAAAGGCGTGTTGCGCTAAATTGACTGTGTCGATCTGAATCGATAATCGAGCCATTTATTCGATTGATAGGAAAGTTTGCAGCATGTGTCGCACTGACTGTGTTTTTAAGGTGTTTTCTTACTTTTGCCCCTTTTTATTCGTCACATGTTGCGTCGGTAATGATTTATTATACTATACAGTTTTTTGTAATTATGTTATTAATTTATTTTTTATTTTACTTATTTATTTTTCTGGTTTATGAAGGTAATTTCAACTAAGCACTTACACAATTAAAAAACCATTTGAAGTAGTAACAGAACTTGTGGCAAATATGACGCGATGACCTTTGAAATACATGAAAAAAAAAAGCTGTTAACCAATTACTATTTAACATTCCTTGAACCCCCTTTAGGCTTACTTCTACATAACTTTTTAGAAGTATACAAGAACACTTCTACATACATACCTTTTTAATAGTTCAGTTCCATTAGCTACGGAGTTAGCGTACACTGGCGCCCAAGACTTCTGCACGGCGTAGATTTCTCGTCTTGTGAGACCTGATAGGGGGTCGGGGAGGTCAGGGTCGCCGCCCCACCATATGTAGCTGAGCCAGCTCCCCATTGTGTCCTAGAACATATAAAACAAAATAAATATACTTATATTATAAAGGCGAAAGTTTGTGAGTGTATATTTTTGTTACTTCATCACGCACAACGGCTGGACCAATTTTGATAAAAAGCACCTGGCTCGACAGAGTGATGGCAGACGGAGCAAGGCACTGACCGAATGGTGGCCCAGAATGGGTGAGAGAGTCGTCGGGCGTCCGCCAATGCGGTGGGTTGACGACTTAATCAAAGTCGCGGGTCACACCTGGATGAGAGCAGCACAGGACCGAGATGGGTGGTGTCGTAGAAGAGAGGCCTATGCTTAGCGGTGGGCGGAAGAAGGACTGAGATGATGATGATTATGATGGTATGAGGAAGCCGACACCCAGGGCTGACAAATAGACTACTTTAGGCGCAAGTAACACCGCGGGGCGCAGCTAGTAAGTAAATAAACTGCAGTTGCGAACAAGAATGTCTTTTAACATTATAGGTGTGATGATTTCAAATGAAATTGAAATGTGCAGTTTAGCACGAGCTGAAAGTGTAAATAATCCATTAAAATATATTGGTAATACATGCCTTCATCTCTAATTTTAACCAAGTTACTGTATAATCTAAATAAAAGCGTCAGATAGCTATTTGGTTTTAATAATTTGTGAACTGAACAGTTTAAGAAACTGTTAAAACTTGAATGTAGACAAAACACCAACCCGCTGGCGATGACATTATGAGGTTGATGAGACTGTCACAAAATTAAAAAAATTGTGGCTAAAAACCAATAAGGATAGATCGTTTAGCTGGTAACTACATAGGCATAGTTTTGAAATAACCGGCCAAGAGCGAGTCGGACTCGCGCATAAAGGGTTCCGTATTATCTACATAAAATCAGTTTGTTGTATTTAACCCCCACTAAATATTTATTTTATTCTGTTTTTTGTATTTGTTGGTATAGCGGCAACAGAAATACATCATGTGTGAAAATGTCTAGTCTAGCTTTCACAGTTCATGAGTTTGGTGATAGACAGCCGGACAGACAGAGGGAAAGACAGATGGACGGACAGACGGACAGCGGAGTCTTAGTAATAGGGTCCCATTTTTACAATTTGGGTACGAACCTAAAAAAAGTGCTTTAATTTTTGACAAAATCAAAACAAGGTACGTTTTTACGAAAGTATTTAAGCATCCAGCAAATTATTTCCTGAAGTTTAAATGATGACGACGTCGCACTACTTACAAGTATGTAATTCATTCTTCTATAGATATCTTGAGGTTTACCACAGAATATACGGCTCTACGTATAATGAAATCCTCCAAGTTCTAAGTAAGTATATGTCAATAACAGCGCACTCAGGTTCAAGTGGAATCTATTAGTAAGATCTTTTGTCTTCGCCGAGGTCCAGACGAGTGGGCAAACACTCTTGACCTGACGCATTACAGAAAGTCAATCGCCCGTGGGACTAACTTTCTACCAAAATTTGGTTTTATCATTTTTTTTGTGATTTTTTTACGATTTATTAAAAGAATCCACATTACTTTTGAAAATTTTACATCGCGACGGCATGTAAATACTTAGGTGTAAATAAAAAATAAACTTACGACAATCTAAACCAACTCGAACACTGTTACATTTTTTAATTTTTTGTTCGCGTTTTATTTATGGACAGTAATTATGCACAGTTTAGGTATTATATCTTTGTCCTAAAATTAATTAAAAATACCTCTAAAAAGTTGTTTTTTCCAATTAGGTACATAAGACTCGCACGGCAATCTAAAAAACTACTTTCACCTTTGTTTCCATTCTACGCCTCTTCAAAACTAATATCCCGACAAGCAAAAGGAAAATTGATGACAAATAAATGAAGAGTAACATTTTAGAATAGAAATACCGAATAATGCACCTGATATGACGACTTTCTTGCCCGCACTGCGCCCAACTTTGGTTCAACGGTTTTGTATATATTTGATTAAAGCATATTTGCCTTTATAGAAAATTATCAGTCATATGACAAATGCAAATGTTTTAAGAGACACAGGGCTGTGTAAATATTACTTACATTTTGTAATTCTGTGATTTCGGGCAAACATGCGACCCGAACACGTTTATCTGTGATTTGTGTGTCTATGACACGAGTCACTAATGTAACAAAAAATATATCTAAGTAAGTACTTACTAAGATAATAAGTAATGACTTACAAAATGTTTAACAAATACAAACATACGTATAGTAGTAGGTATGTATACATATTAAAATCGAAACTTATTTTCAATTTACTTTATGACAATTAAGTGCATGATAGACTACAAGTTACCTTTACTGAAGGAGGAATTTGCATCTAATAGAGTAGAGTATAGTAGTAGTAAAACAAGAAGACCAAGCAGATTGCTTGATCATTTCCTTTGACAAAATCTACTGCGTGATTTAAGCGTCTTTTTCAGAGACCGTGACCGCATTTTTGGCTTTTTCGTTTTAACAAAATCCTTATCGAATATTTTTATAGAAGTGAGCATAAGGACTGCTCTTTTTAAATACAATATTCAATTAAATTTCTTTGTAACAAAGAGACGATATTAGGTACATACCCGTAATACTAAGAACCTTCTTCTTTTAGCTTCTAAAAGCCGGCAGAATACTAAAATGTACTCATTTGTGCATGCTAATATAAACACCGAGTTCTTTGCATAAGGCTCTGCCTCGAAGCATCTTCAAGCTAGTATTTACCAAGGCACTGAACTGCGCAAACTTGATATGCTATCTCGCGCAAACTTTGTCTAACCAACTTTTGTGGTTGTTGTTATGTCAGTTGTATTTTTAATTATTTCGAGATTAAATACATGTATTGCTTTATACTTATTATTTATTAAAACATTTACATAGATCACAGATAAAACAGTTTTCATAAAATACTCAGGAGGAAAGTAGTACGCACTCTGTCCATACAAAATAAGCAGATGAAGAAAATGTTTTTGACAAGTGCGTACTATATTTCCCTCTTAGGCTGCGTTTTAGGAGAGAAATTGACCAATCACAATGCTCGAAATCTCCGCTCGAGCCTTGTGATTGGTCAATTTCTCTCCTCTCCGCTCTGCTCCGCTTCAGTGGAAACGCAGCCTTAAATTTTTGTAACGTGTTTTTATTTGGTTCAAAAATAAAGTCAAGAAATATATATATTATTTACGTAACTTCCGACACTAATGTAGTTAAGAACCATCTCGATCTCTGCACCTTTAAAACAAAAACCGTATGATATAGGTCCATTCGTTTAGAAGACAGACACACAGACACGTCAAACTTATAACACCCCTTTTGTGTTTTATTGCGTTGGGGGTTAAAAATTAAAAAGAATATACAATTTATTTTTAGATAAAAATTATTTGAAATCATCTATTTGCTTTATTATTTTTAATGTTTAAGTAATTTTATTAGTTCTTCTCTTTACCTGTATGATATTTTTAATTAAAATATTGACAGTATGTTTTCATATTTTTTTTTCAATATTAGATATAAAACTAGAAACAGATAAAAATAAGTAATTTTATTCGTGGTAATATAAGGGTTTATTCGTAAAGTCATACTGCATATAGAATATCTAGCGTTTCGCTTTCGCTCAGGATTTCGTTTCCTCTTGTCCCTCGAGATCCAGGTACAACATGTGTCTCATGTTTCTTTCCGGTGACTCAAGTAAGTATATAGGAGATTCAAAAAACACGTCAACACGTTGAAACGGATAAAAAATACACTTATACACTATAAAAGGCTAGGTCAATCTGTGTCATTTGTATAAGATAGAACGTGGAAGGGAAATAACCGTAAATAAATTGAATCACGGGCTATACTAAACCACCAAAGTATAATGAAATTAAAATAAAAGTCTAAAAGAAATTCGGCATTTCCATACAAAAGTGTGCAGCCGCCCGGGCAACTAGTATGGGAAATTCGGTTTTTTTGTTTTTTTTTTTACTGTTATTTTTTTATCATCATAATAAAGTGATCTAGTATAGCCTGTGGTTCGCTTTATTACGGGTATGTCCCTCTCACGGTTCCCAATTATATTATATTAAAAGTAGTAGTAAGTATAAAGGGGTGTCTATTAGAAAACAGATTTTTTTGACATCGAACTTCATTTCCCAGAAAACTATTCCACGATTCTTAATACGTTTTTTTCATAATAAAACGAATAGTTTATCATCGCAGTTTCATATTATAATAACAACATTTAAAAAAATATATATTTTAAAATGTTTTCTTTTATAGAAAAACGGTATATCGAACTACCATTTCATATAAAATATTAAGTTATCGATAAAACTGTTCATAAAAACATGTTTCGATTTGTAGCGGTACACATAATAACTCGCTTCGCTCGCTCGGCTCGTGCGTGTGTTGGTCGCAGTTATAACATAACCTAACCTATAGGATTGCCCTAACCTAGGAAAATGGATAGAAGTGTCTTAGCACTCGCCGGCCGCTGCCGCGGCAGACTCGCTTCGCTCGCTCGGCTCGTTCGTGTGTTGGTCGCAGATCTAACATAACCTAACCTATAGGTTTGCCCTAACCTAGGAAAATGGATAGAAGTTTCCTAGCACTCGTTTCAAATGTTTCAACTATTTTGCAAACTGAAACTTACGTGGAAACAAAATTATGGGTAACAAAACTTTGATGTTACGTTATTTCGATAAAATACATAAAATATGAAAAGAAATAACGATAGACTGAGTTTGTAAATAACGAATAATCGAGTAAATGAAATTTCGATGTCAACAGATTTTAGGATTTGTTTAATATTGTATTAAAAGATTTGCGAATAGTTTTATAGGGAATGAAAATCGTTGAAGTTAATTGCGAGAAAGTGATGGGTTCCCAGTATAAAGATACATTCGGAAGATTTTTGTAACAATTTACGTAAATAAAGTTACTGATAAAAAAAAAAACGTTTAGGTAATTAAACTGCTGTGGAAACGCCAAATAAAATAAACGCTTACTAACTTTTCTCCAAAGTACTATCAAACTTTCCACCAAGACTATTTCAACCAGAATTTAAATACACAGCTGTGTAAGGCTAGCTCTCGCGGCTTAATGAGGCATTCGTCAATTAATTTGAGTTATTGGTGACCCACGAACTCCATAATTGTATCAACCACGGGCTATCGATTGATCAATTAAGTTATTAATAGCTAGATTAGATTAGTAACTGTTCCAATTTGTATGTGATGACTGCTTTGTATGTTTCGTGTGTTTGGTACCTGTGTATGTATTGTAAGAGTATTTTCAACACACTTGCTCGTAAAATGGATCTTATTTCACCGGTTTTAGATATATAATGAGAGAAAGTTTACCATGTGCATCACAGTTTTGGTTGAGTTTATTTAAAATCAAATAAATCAGTTTATAAGGTATTTTTCCTCGCAAGTGTGTTGAAAAACATCGCACGATTTACGTGCTTATATTGGTTAAACACACTCGGCTATGCTATAAGACGTCCTCGCCTTTGGCTCGGGCTGGTAAATTCCACCTCGTGTGTTATAACCACCATAACGCACTCATATCTTAATGTACTATTACGAATTACGTTGCAGCCGCTGCGGCATAGTGTGTAAGATATGTATAACACAAAAGCGCGATACGCCATCTTTTTAGGGTTCCGTAGCCAAATGGCAAAAACGGAACCCTTATAGATTCGTCATGTCTGTCTGTCTGTCTGTCCGTCCGTATTTCACAGCCACTTTTTCCGAAACTATAAGACCTATACTGTTAAAACTTGGTAAGTAGATGTATGAACCGCATTAAGGTTTTGATACAAAAATAGAAAAAAAAACAATAAATTTTGGGGGTTCCCCATACTTAGAACTGAAACTCAAAAAAATATTTTTCATCAAACCCATACGTGTGGGGTATCTATGGATAGGCCTTCAGAAATGATATTGAGGTTTCTAATATCATTTTATTCTAAAGCGAATACTTTGCGCGAGAGACACTTCCAAAGTGGAAAAAAGTGTGTCCCCCCCCCCCCCCCCCGTAACTTCTAAAATAAAAGAATGATAAAACTAAAAAAAATATATGATGTTCATTACCATGAAAACTACCAGCGAAAATTGGTTTGAACAAGATCTAGTAAGAAGTTTTTTTTTAATATGTCATTAACTGCAATTTACCTTTCATTCAATGAACTCAAATATAAAAATTAAAAAAAAATACTACTACGGAACCCTTCATGGACGAGTCCGACTCGCACTTGGCCGCTCTTTTGTATTATTGTTTGCAAGAACCTTCGCTTAGGCGTTCCCTTTTTAACCCCCGACACAAAAAGTGTTTTAAGTTGGACGTGTCTGTGTGTCTGTGTCTATCTATCTGCGTAGCTCCTAAATGAATAAAACGAATAACTTATCTCACTCGGTTTTTTTATCGAAGAAAATTTTATTTTCTGTCGAGATGTTACTTAGCTATTAGCTATATTTGATGGAAATAAAATTGCTTTTCTTCTAAAGCTTTTTCAAAGATAGCTTAGATGGTGATAGTGACTAATTCATTATTTTCATTGAAGATATATAGTTAAGTGTATATGATTGATTCTGGAGTTCAAAACTTTAGAATAAAATCTACTTTGATACGCCCGTCATTTTATGGTAGCATCACTGCAATTGTTTACAATTGTGTTAATAATAAAAATTGCAACATTGTTAACGTCACCTACCTACATTGTAGTAAATTGACCCTAATAAATTTTATGACAGGAAATATTTGGCTCAATTGAAATGCTGTAAACTCTGTAACTTTGAATTAAAATACGCGCTATTAAAAAAAGTGCCACATAAAGTTGTCATCACCGACAAGAGCCCAGCTCTTAAATATAAGAAGAAGAAGAAAATTTGTCATTACGATATTAATTTTTTCTTTAAACAAGAGATGTAATAAGTTTTTGAAAGATAACATTTTTTGTACAAGCTTATATTGTGAGACCAAATACTTACGACACATGAAATAAGCCCAAAGTCGATGCAGTTGCGTCGTTTTATTACTAAGTTCCATCGACCAACTTCCGTCGCCGTGATCAAACCCTAGGCATATCGTCTACCATAAAGTGCTCATCAAGACAAATTGAACGAGCCCTACTCAATGAGGTTATGTTGTTTATAACTGAGTTCTGCCAAATATCTCCCGGCTCCATCATCAAAACAGCTCATTGACTTTATAATTATATTGTCATCTGACTTATACAAAAATACATAATTTAAATTGAGTTGCAAGATTTGACCTAAACAAACATTCGAACATACATACAAGATAAGAAAAGATAAGATAAGATAAAATTTCTTTATTGCACCTAAGTATTACAATAATCAAAAGTACATTTTAAATATAGTAGGTACAAAGGCGGACTTATCACTAAAGTGATTTCTTTCAGCCAAGCTTTGGGTAAAGAAGACTATAAAAGATGTGGGGTCCAACACCCCACATCTTTTATAGTCTTCTAGTCTTCGCAGTTAGAGTATTACATTGCAAGTTATATAAAAGCTTGTAAAAATACCGTATTAGGAGATACCTAATAATCCTGTTAACTTGGTATATACTAATACGGTATTTTTAAATAAGTACGTATTATACAATAACTTACGGTGTTTTTCGTAAATTAATAATTCCAAATATACCGTTGGATATGATAAAATTTTGGTTTTCATCAACATGATCAAATAGTATAATACCGGGGTTACATCAGTTTGTTCTGAGTAGTTTTCGTTCTAGAAAGGATCAATTGATTTTTTTAATTAAGTACGTATTATACAATAACTTACGGTGTTTTTTGTAAATTAATACATACATACATACATACTATCACGTCTTTATCCCTAATGGGGCAGACAGAGCATTTTGGGTCTTGCGGCTCTATGCAGAGCCCAGGGCCGCAAGACCCAAAAGCCACTTTTAGCGTCATGGTGGGCGAGAAGATGGAAAAGCAATCAATACAGTGATGGGTTGCTAGCCGCATCGCCTGTTAACATGATTTGCATTTTTGCCCATTCCCTCGATCGGCTTTTACGATCTGCGTGGGAAGAGAAGCAGCTGGTACATTCTTAGTTTTTTTTTTTATTTCTCCCAGACCAGCATGTAAATTAATAATTCCAAATATACCGTTGGATATGATAAAATTTTAGTTTTCATCAACATGATCAAATAGTATAATACCGGGGTTACATCAGTTTGTTCTGAGTAGTTTTCGTTCTAGAAAGGATCAATTGATTTTTTTTTCATTTAAGGTTAAAGGACGAAAGTTATAGAATTTTATTCACCATCAATACATTTAAGAACTAGGTTCTTGTCGGTGGAGTATTTTCCATGTCTCCCTATTTTCTGCTAAATGCTTGACCTCCCTATACGACACAACTTTTGCCTTTTCTTTTACTTCAACCATGATCGACCTTCTTGGTCTTCCTTTTCCTCTTTTGGCTTCCACTTTCTAAAATAAATGCTATCTTCCTTATCCTTAATGACCCCAACTCTTCAGCTTATCTCAAGTCTAAATTTTCTCTTCTTAACTCTACATATTCGCGTAATCTGCGCTCTTCCAATCATCTAACATTATTTATCGTCTGATTTTATGAATAAATCTTTCCAAATTAAAGTAATTTTTCTCTGAATGCTTTTTCGGAATCCATTACCTATATTCTTGTAGGTAATTCATACTTTTCTATTTAGTTTGCACATTCTGTCGCACCAACCGAAGTATAATATCTCTACTTGGTCCCATTGCTGACTGGCAGAAAACGCCATATATGGCGTTAAGTATATAAATAAATAAACAAACGAATAAATAAATAAAATTTAAAATAAAAACAAACTAAAAAGGGGACACCTTTGCGCAGCAGTGGAACAGTATTCATACATATAATAAAACTGTAAAAAAATGTGTCTGTACATTGAATATATTTCCAAAAAAAAATTTGGGCGATGCAGACTTAGTAATAGAGTAAGAATTTAAAAAATGCTTGTCTGTTTGTCTGTTGTACATGCTTATCTCCAGAAATACTGTACGGATTCGAATGACTTTTTTTTGTTATATATAGCTGTTAATAATAATAATAATAATAGTAATTTCAGCTAGTAGGTTAATAGATTTATAAAAATAAAAACCAGTCTATCAAAAATCATTGACTTAAAACGTACTAATTGACTAACTCTATAAGACAATACAACGTCGTTAAATAAATGTACAAACACAATAGATAATAATTTATGCGGGATCATTAATATAAATGACAAACAAAACATAGTACAATTAATTAAAATGATATGCATTCAAAAGTTGTACCTACATGTTACTCTGAAATGAATGAAGAAATGTGCATCATTCTAAACCTCAAAGAATCCTTTCAGCGTGATAGGGGGCGTGTAAATGGATAAGGCATTAAAAATAGGATCGCTAGCTGCATCGCTTATTGACATAGTCTCTCTCTTCAACCTTCCTCCACCCACTGTTGAGTGTAGGTCTCCTCATATGCATGCCATTCTCTACGGTTTTGAGCTTTTCTCATCCATGTCTTTCTCATTACTTGGGTTATGTCGTCGGCCCATCTTAACGCTGGTCTTCCTACGCTTCTGTGGCCCTGTCTCGGTCTCCATTCCACTACTCTCTGACTCCATCTTCCATCCTCTCTCCGGCTTAAGTGGCCCGCCCACTTCCACTTTCTCTGGGCGAAGATATGGACTATGTCTGGAAGTTTAGTACGCCTGCGAATCTCCGTATTTCTCACTCTGTCTCTCATATATATTGAGATAGTACTCTGGGATTATTCCTAGATCAGTTGGTAAGATCTGCGCGGGAAGAGCTGCATTTTACTTTTTTTCTCCCAAGCATGGCAAGTAGCATTGAAAAACATATGCGTTAGTTTTCCTTACGCCTTCTCTTTAAAGATAAAGTTTAAACTACTCAGGAAAAAAGCAATCCCATTTACGTTAAATATCATTTTTAACCTCCAACTAACAAGAGGGATGTAGTAATTTTGGCGCTAAACGTTTGACGCGATTTTTTTACGTGAAAGTAAATTGTCTTGCGGTGTGGTTCTCGGTTGAGCCGTTTAATTAACGTTTAGATGTCTAATAACGGGCTCAACAAGATAAGTTCCGTGCCGGGACCCACTGACCACCGTTCTTTTATTTTTAACCACAACATTTTATTTGTAAACGTAACACCTGTACAGGACTATTTTTTCGCCCGCGTCTGTCCCTAGATTATTAGTTTTGTGTGTTTATTGTTTTATTGTAGAAAGGACAATAAAGTTGTTTATTTTAATTCATTTTGTTTTTTATTGTCCCTTCCGCGTAGTTTTTTTTGCTCGGGCTTATCCCGTAGCAAATGTCAGGGCTTTCTCTAGGAAATAATAGATGGCGCTACTGATATCCATCGGGTAATGAGTAGTGGAACTACCGATACAACTTCTGCAGTACCGCTTCTCATCACTAGATGGTGTTCTTTAGAATCGCGGGTGTAGTAACGTGATAATATGCATATACATGCTTATTATAAGTTACTGCTTTGTAAGCTATTTGAGATAGATTCAGTAATAGGTAGTTACTCTAATTTAGTATATTAGATGTAGTTGTATTCAATAGAGTGAGAGTCGTCACTATGTATGGAGTGGTTTAAAGAAGATGGAATAAATACAATCAACGGCTCTCGTGTTTCCATCACCACTCCCAACCACAACGCTACCTACTGGACACCTACATCAACCCAACGGCATGGCACATATCATTTGTTATTGCATGGCGACCGTGACTGCTGAACCGAACTGGAAAAGAAGCATATCATTTTGTTAGTGCACGGGTTTATAGGATAAGATTAGAAACGTTAGTATTAGTACCGGCTGTTATCATGGCAATTCAATGCAAACGTTCGTAGGTCAGTACTGGGCTGGCTGGGCTGGGGATTGAATTTAGAACCTCCGGAAAGGCGAACTAGCGTGTAAACCATTGCGCCACCATGGTCATCAAAAATGTAACCTCTGTTTTGTAGATTTAGATCTTGAAACTAAAAACATCATCATCATATGCCAGCCACAGCAAGTCCACTGCTGGACATAGGCCTCCCCCAAGGATTTTCAAAACGACCTGCATGCAGCGCCTTCCTGCAACCTTGCACAGGTCGTCTGACCATCTAGCAGGTGGGTGTCTTAAGCTGCGCTTTGTCGGTACGTGGCCGCCATTCGAGAACCTCTCTGCCTATTCTGAAATACATAATACCTAACTAACATAAGTACCTAACCTATAAGTTATAGCTTTTAAGAATATGACAATACAATGCAATACAAATACTCTTTATTGCACCATAAACAAAAGAAAATAAAAAAAAAATGAAGAAGACAGGTTTATGACACAAAAGGCGGATTTATCGCATAGCAATCTTTTCCAGTCAACCTTTGGGTAGAGGGAGAAGTGAATATTAATTTAATATCATAATTATGACTACATATAATTTTGAACTAGATAATTCTTTCTATGATGACAATGATTCAGAAAATCCCGGTTTATTATAAAAACAGGTCTTTGTTACTAGGTTTAAACCATTATCTACCCAAATCAAGTTGATATTGACATACGAGTTAGTTTCACTTTACTAAATGTCAACTTGATTTGGGCGGTTAATGTTTTAAACCTAATAACAATGTTAGTCTGGGTTTTATACTAATAAGACGGAAAAACTTCTATCACTACTAAGAAATACTTCAGAAGTTCTGAGTAGTTTTGTTTTGACGAGGAATTGCCGAAACGTGCGGACATAATGGCGTTAATTGCCTTGGCATTCCCCCAAATGTGACATTTTCTGGTTATTATCCTGCATTTATCAAACAAACACTTTCGTTTACGATTCTGTTGATATTTATATCTTAGTATTGTTTTACTCTTTCAGCACAGGGTTTTCGTAATGGAGCATGTATTTAGGTTCTAATACGCCTAGAATCTCGCCTCTTGTAACTGCATAATTAATTGAATACCTCTTTTTTAACCGACTTAAAGAAAGAGGAGGTTATCATAAATGTTTATTAATTTTTTATTTTAAACCGTTAGTGTATGTACTTACTATATAATTATGGGTCTTGTGTCTGCAATAAAGGAATTTATTAGACTAAATATAAACTAAAAAGTAACTATAAAAAAGATATGACGTCATTCCAAATAAGGCATTGGGAAAAATACTAAACTTAAAAATACGTTATTGTTATAAGACATTAAAAATAATTGCATTTATTCATAACGCCATCCCTACTCAAAATTTAGGTTATTATTCTCAAAATTTAGGTTATTATTTCCATGAAGTATCAACTTCACAATGATATTAGTTAAGTTATAATATTTGTATTCAGTTTCTAGATCCAAATCTACATGAACAGAGGTAAATTTTTGACGACCATCGTGGCGTAAGTGTTATCACGCTATTTCGCCGTTCTGAAGGTTCTAAATTCAATCCCCAGCCAGGCCATGCTGCAATGGCCTTTTCTATATTGCCCTAGGTCTGTGGTGAGCAATTCAGTAAGGTTCTGATTAACTTCCGAAGAAAGAAAAAAGAAGAATTTTCTTCTTTTTTCCTCTCCTGGGTCTGCTGGAAGAGATTTCTTATGAAATAAGCAGTACCTATGTACTCAATGTTCTTACTTTGTTTTTTTCTGTGTTTGTATTTTGTGTACATGAATTTTGTAAATAAATAAATAAAGATATGGTAAAATTTTGTTAGATATCGGTACACATACCCAGACCTACCCAGATGTCTTAATATCTTTCCAAAAGATCAAAGGAATAATTGCAGAAGTCAAGGAGGCGGAGTCTGATATGATTAGGAAGCTCCCGTGTCAAAGGAGCTTATAATGTAATTTGAAAAAATATTACAAACATACATACATGTTTTCACGCATGTTTCGCATGGCAGAGACTATATAAATAAATATATAGGTACAAATTACACTGATTGAGCTAGCCCCAAAGATATAGATCTCCACTTACTGCGATCCTTGCAAACCTCTTCAATTAGATGAACTATCGAATGAACGTCATCTGGGAAATAAAGGTTCCTTTACTTGATTATTCGCTGAATAATGTTTCGGTAAAACGAACCATGCATCGGTTAAATGAGTAATGACCAGTCGACAAAATTAATATTCTCTAAATTAACTATCGGTTGAACGTCTTCTGGGAAACATATTCCATAAATAGTGTTCCTGAATGGCGTAGGGAACCCCTTTTGCTTCGTCACTCATTACTCTTTTCATGCATGCTCTCCGGTTATGGGTACCTACTCCTTACATCACCTTTCTTCAGAACATGAATTTTTGTTTATCTAATAATATTTTTTTTTGCAAGGAGATTGTACTTAAAGGTACAGTCTATAAAGTTTGACCACCGCTCCGGATGGTACCTGGTTCAAAGGCTGTCCATAGCAATTCAGAGAGGTAATGCGGCAAGCGTAATGGGTACCTTTGAACCGGGTACAATTCGGGGTGGTATTTTTGACTGATCTCTGACGAATTTGTATTACCCCTTTTTTTTAAAGATGAATAAATGAATTTGAAGTATCTACTTAAAAA
The DNA here is from genome assembly GCA_963555685.1 of Acrobasis consociella. NCBI lineage: Eukaryota > Metazoa > Arthropoda > Insecta > Lepidoptera > Pyralidae > Acrobasis > Acrobasis consociella. The sequence continues at coordinate 5,556,708 of OY743115.1, forward strand.
AAAAGAAAAAGTCTATAAAGTTCATATTATATTCAAAATGTAGTTTTTAAGTTACGGACTGTCAAACAGAGGCTCAGCATAAGAGACCCGTAACAGGCGGCCTTAAGGCTACAAGGCCTTTTCTAACAGTCAAAGTACAGGTGGCTTTCTGTTGCAGTGGACTGGACATTTTAATATTGAGGACAATTCAATGTTGTCAAGACTAACCTAATAAGTAAGCCTTGTAGGTATACATGCTTTAACACATTGCTGGATACTCTGCCAGACACAATAGAATTAACAATTGATGTACGTATCAGCAACGATCAACATATCAATCAACAAAAAAAAATCGTTGGCTATATTTTAAAGACACCAAGAACAACATTTTAATTTAGTCCTAAATATGAATTGATGTTAAATGTCCACTTTGAGCAATAGTGTGAATTTAATTATCTCGGACCAGATTTGGGCAAATGTACTTAAATGTCACATCACTTGCCGGATGCTGTGAAAAGATCGTTAAATCAGTTTTATGGCTGCTTTAATATACTCTTTGATTTAAGATGTTCATTAATGATTCAAACAGATTAAGTAGTTGATTTTGATACTTTTTTATCCATCCATGCTGTTTAAGGAGAAATGAAAAAAACTCAGAGATGCATCAGCTGCTTTTGCACTTCTCGCGCAGGGCCGATCGAGGGAATAGGCGAAAATACGAATTGAGTTAATGCGTCTAGCAACAACTACCTATTTAGATTCCATTTCCCACCTTCCATCGGCAACAGCTAAACAGCAAAAATTATGAGAGTTGACAAAAATTGGCAAGTAAGTTAGTTAGGGATAAAACATGATACCTGATATGTTATTAATTGCAGTAAGTATAAGAACTACCGTAAAAGAATTTGCCATCACGCAAAACCGCATTGAAATCAGTCTGTCCGTTAGAGCCCTACGATGCCACAGAGATACACAAACACTAACAGATGTTAGCGAGAAACTGATAACACCCCTCTTTTTTGTCGAGGGTTAAAAATGGACGCTTAGATTCCTATTATAATAAATGACAATGCAATAATAATATAAGGCCGTCTAGTTTCACAAAACAATAAATGAAGAAAATGGTTATATAATTAATGCGGTTTGTTCTTCTCTACTTTACATCATCTTCAGCTCAGCTTTTTTAGGAGGCAATTGGCATGGATATAGTATTTGAAAAAAAAAAAACAGAAAACGCACCCTCTTTCTGTACAAGATACTCAAAAACTAAAACGTTATTGGCGCGTTTTTTATAACATGTAGAGCATTCCTTGAACGAAGACGTGTAGAGCTCTAGTTATTCTTTAAAAACAAAAAGATAGAAATATAAAAAATATACTATATATTTATAATATAATGTAGTAATCAGTACAGATAAACAGACAAACAGACAGACATTTAAAAAAAAATCTTACTCTATTACTACAGTTTAAAAAATCTATTATAGAGGTAGTTTTTTTAAATCTATACATATAATAAAACAGTAAAAATAATGTGTCTCTACATTGAATATATTTCTAAAAAATATATGTAGTAATAGAGTAAGAATTTAATAAAATGGCTGTCTGTTTGTCTCTTTATCTGTTTGTACATGCTAATCTCCGGAAATACTGGACGGATTCGAATGAAACTTTTTTGCTATATAGCTGTTAATCCTGGGTAACATATAGGGTATAATTGATTTTGGAAAATGGAATACTGATGCAGAACCACAATGGTCCAGCTAAACTATAAGAAATATAAAAAGGCACCTTCGAAAAAGTTATTAGCCTGTTGAGCATTTTCCGAGACATAAAGTCCACGCGAACGAAGTCGCGGGTTTCGGCTAGTTCTTAATAAATCAGCTAGGTATACAATGAATGCATTTGAAGGTGTTTTAGAACAAGTGTCGTGAAGTTGTTGGTTGTTGTAGTACCTAGTAACTCTTCCCGATTGACAGAGTTTATGGAAATGAAATGAATACTGCCACAGCTGTTCCTGACATAAGCGTAAATATTTTGTTATAATTTTAACAAGTATTTATCTTAAACTATAACTAAAAGTATATCGTTATATAATTAACGAAGGAGATAAATGTGCAAAAACGTGTTATTATTTTTTATCATCATTCAGTTTCAATCAACTGTAACCGATAAGTTTATTAATTTTTATTCTTTTAAGTAGAGAAGTGTACTATTTCAATTCATTTTTAACATTTTAACGATAGAAAATTAAATTATTTTTGTTGACTTCCATCGTTTAATTAAAATATTTTAAAAAAGTCTGCCAAAATTAACAAACAAAAATACTTGAACAAAAATAAATTTAAAAATAATAAGTACTAAACCATATCTAATACAAATTACTTAGCAGAGTACCTACATGTGTAATGTTATAAATAACGCAAAGATAATATACTCACTCGTATCTTATCAATAGCTATCACAAACATCAACAATACACCAAATTAGTTCGTTCTTTTAACAACAAAAAGTAACAAAAAAAAGGTTCGTAAATCCTTTAAAATACACCGGCTCCGTAGCATCTTGTACCGGCGTTGCCATGCACACCTGAATCTTTTATTCGTACTCACCTGTGCGGCTTTTAAAACGAAACACTAAACATACTTACTAGTTACTACTGTGGTTCGGTTTGTAACTTGTTTCCCGCGCAATTTGTTTCAAATTGTTACTAATTTGTAAGTAAAACGCGTAGTTTGCCGGCGACACGTGCGCCGAACTCGGGCTTTGGTCCGGTACTGGAGTGTTTCTTGTTTACTACGGTACGTAGCAAAGCTACGGCGGCTCGTGCCTCCGCCGCCCGCCCGCCCTGCTTAAAAGGGTTCAAATAACCCCAGTTGACTCTTTGGCTGTTGCGTGCGAAAGTTCAGCTTTGAGGGCCGCTAATGTGCGGTCGGGAAATGTGACTGTTTGATGAAAAGGTGACTGTTACGTCAACACGGGGTTTGTAGAATGGCGTAATTCGCCACCCTGCACAGTACGTGACATTGGAATCCTTTAAAAAACATTAATTTAAATCGTAAATAAATAGTTAAAAAGTAGTTGTTTAAATAAATAGTACCGGAAAATTGTTATATTGTATTAAATTGATATTTTCCGGTCCATTTTTTATGCTGCATTAACCACATTTCAAGATGTATAAGTAAATTCGTTGACATTGAAAAATATATTTTTTTAAATTTATGTTTCAGTAACATAATATCTGAACTTGTGTGTGGTTTATTTTTGACCATCAAATTAAGCTTCTACAGAGAGTAAAGGTGTTTATAAGGGGGTAAGGATAACTATTAATCGAGATGATACTGCTGACCTACTTTTTTTAGGAAATTATACAAAAATCGTCTTACATTACATATATCACTAACCACTTCTTTATACATGAAGGGTAGATAGAGTCTACAGTCTTATTATAAAAAGCAAACTAATTTTGTTACTAAGTTTAAACCATTCTCCGACCAAATCAAGTTGACATCTAGTAATATGTCATTGTCTCATCTGAAAATGTCAACTCGACTTGGTCGGATAATGTTTTAAACCTAGTCTTCGTCTTTTCGTGTCGATGGCTCAAACAATTTTTGTCCGTCCAGAAAGTTGCCATCTTATACAGCGTTGTCCGAGGCCTCATAAAGGTCACGTTTAGTGCAGTTGGTGGGGCACGATGGGCAAGAAAGGAGGTGTGACATAGTCTGGTCGCTATGGCCACACTGACACTGTGTTGCGGATTTATCAATGTAATGCTATCGGGCCAAGTTATGCCTGCATCAGCCTCCCTCAGTTTGAAGGCGGTTTAGGCTCTTTCATGTGGACTATGGGAGTTCATGACCCGGGGGAAGTTCCTTTGAAGGTAGTATAAAATTAGAGGGAGATAGGTATCGGTTGCGCCACATTTGAAGTCGAGAGGATTTTGGTTTGCCTTCAAGCGGTTTTGTGTTGATAAAACTATCATAGGGTTGAGCTCTATATAGTGGATGTGTAGTAAATTAATTTATTTAAACCTAGTAACAAAGTTAGATTTAAGACAAAGACCACGTTCAAAGTGAGGGTATCTAGGCTTATTATTACAGAAAAGACCGCGAAATCGAGTAATGACGAGTTGTTTGGTTACCGCTCGGTAACAATTTGTTTTCTTACATCAGTATGAAGGCAAGAACATTCTTTACCTTTGTGCGTTTTCAGTTGCATCGTCAGCTGTGCTCCTTTGGAGCCCGTGGTGTGCTTTTGAAGCAACATCCACAGAAAAAGATGGAGTGGATCAATTCTAGGCCGGAAACCAAGATAATCCATAAAGATGCAAATCATTAAGATCTTATCATTCTTATCTTTAAACGTAATAGATTATTATTTCAAATGCGCATGCAAACCAAATCGTTGCCCACTAATGAGCCGCTAATCGATGATAAGCATCGCCTAACGAGGATTGTCACGCCGTGTCCACCCATACTGATAAGCCATCGCCTCTCTTTACTGCCAGCACCATAACCACTGTTGAATGAATACATGTTTGAATACCACAGGTCGCACTTGAATACTGATTGCAGTGTGATACTGGATTGTTTTATTCTGGAATCGATTCGAGGTTAATTTTACATGCACACGTCTTTAGTTTTTACGTAGTAGACAGAGTTATAAGTGTTGTAAAACCTAATGTTTAGCAATAAAGGACCTGAACTCTTACAAACGAGCGGCAGTATGCCCGCGACACTGTCGTCACGACAGATGATCATCGCCGATAATCGGCGATGGTCGTCTGTCGCGACTAAGGAGCGACAACATGCCCGCAACACGTTGCCCACTAATGAGCAGCTAATCGATGATAAGCATCGCCTAACGAGGATTGTCACGCCGTGTCCACCCATACTGATAAGCCATCGCCTCTCTTTACTGCCCACCATAACCACCGTTGAATGAATACATGTTTGAATACCACAGGTCGCACTTGAATACTGATTGCAGTGTGATACTGGATTGTTTTATTCTGGAATCGATTCGAGGTTAATTTTACATGCGCACGTCTTTAGTTTTTACGTAGTATAATAAGAGTTATAAGTGTATTGTATTGTATTAAGCGTTGTAAAACCTATAAAGCTGATGTTTAGCAACGAAGGACCTGCGCTCTTATAAACGAGCGGCAATATGCCCGCGACACCGTCGTCGCGATTGACGATCATCACCGATAATCGGCGATGGTCGCTGACGGTCGCCTACAGGTGTTGCGGGCATACTGTTGTTCGTTTGTCGCGACTGACGATCATCGCTGATAATCGCCAATGGTCGCCGACGGTCGCCTTCAGGTGTCGCGGGCTGCTGTCGCTCGTCTTTAAGAGCCCTTAATCGGAACAAAAAATAGATTCAATTTTATAATTATCTACGTGAATACAAATTACGTAGATGGACAAGCTTGTGGTTTATGGTGCAATAAAGATTATTTGTATTGTATTGTAATTCAGTTTTATAGGTCATCAGGCGGAGGCAGGTTGTAATATTTTTCGCACAAATGATAAGTATGCCTATTGTTTTGTACAATTAGTATTTAATGAACAATAAATATTAAATAAATAAATGCTTTTAGGCAGGGGTAAAACTAGCCAAATACTATTTCTTCTCGATTGATTTAGTGACCATTACATTATAGATATATTAGGAGATAAAAAAATAAACATCCAGTATTTCTTGAAAACCTTTGCCAACGAGGTATATTTTATTTATTTAAAACGTCGAAAAGTCACAAGTCAAGAATCCGTTGTATCACTTGATATTTGTCAATTGTTTAACGATTTCATCTCATAATAGTTTTTGACGTCACAATTTACTTACAGTTAAGTTATTGCTGAGCTTAAATGCTAATTTGATAAAGTTTTAGTGTGGAAAACAGTTACCGCTCAAAGCAATAATGTTAGGAAAATTAAACGCTTGTGTGCAAGAGAAACAAACTAATGTCTACTTTTTTGCCGCGTATATAGCTTGAACACACACACATGACACAAAATAAAGTTTAATGTATTATCTTTTTCGTGTGTGTAAGTGGGTCAGACTTTTAAGGCTGGCTTATACGTGCCTTCCGAAGCATGAAGGAGCTCGAGAAATGTTTTTGCCTTGTAATGACTTATCGTGACTTGTGGTCACCTGTCCAAGTGCGGACCTCGCCCGGTGTCTTTTTACTCGCGAAAGTGCTAATACGCACTACCACCGGGCCATCGAGCTCCTCGTTTAATTTGAGTGAGATCTGACTCCTGCAACCGCCATAATAGGCTATTCGACTAAGTAATATATATTTTTATGACGCTAAAAGTGGCTTTTGGGTCTTGCGGCCCTGGGCTCTGCATAGAACCACAAGACCCAAAATGCTCTGTCTGCCCCATTAGGGATAAAGACGTGATAGTATGTATGTATGTAATATATATTTTTGAATAATACAAAATATAATACCAAAAATCTTCCAAAACAGCTAGTAAATTAGTTAGTAAATGAGGCAGCAATTAGCATTTCAATTAAATATAAGAGTGCGACCGTGGTGCGACATCGTGCTATCTCTCTTGTACAAGCGAAACCTAATGGCAATGACGTCACGCGGTTGTGTGTGCATATTGTGCATTATTTTTCTGTTACTTTACAGTAACCCCTTCCACGGGATTTGAAAGGAAAAAAATAATAATTACCGGATTTGTTCCAAATCGAAATAGCTTCCAGAGTAAGCCTCCACAGTCAACGAACCTTCCTTTGCTTGCCAACTGAGTAGGTACCTATTGAAGAGCAAAAAGGGCACACACTAAGGCGTGGAATGCGTATCTATGTACGAGGTATGCTTTGTAATTGGTGCTTATTGCATGTACGGTTAACATGAATATCTATGCAATATAAAATTATATTTTTCATCTCATCTATCCGAAAAACGATGTTTTCATTCCAAAAACATTTGGAGCTAAAGTTACTGCTGATTCTCTCGGGACTGAAAAGTGAAAAAGAAAATCTCACAATTTGAAAACGGAACACGAGTGGAATATATAGCCAAAAACAAAAGAATTTAGTTTGAATACAATAAAAAATTGCCACAGATTTCGTCTTTTTTAAAATTTGAAATACATAATTTTAGTAAAAATATTTATGTATGTTATTCGCTTCGAAAAAGGAATAAATTTAAAAAAAGCGCAATTTTTGTCTTCAATTTAAAGTAATTACAGAAGTTTTAGGTTATATTGTGTTGAAATTAAATGATTGTGTTAATTTCAATACTTTTTCGTAAGTTTAAGCTGATAGTGAACATCAAGGTTATAGTTATTATAAAAAAAATATGAATGACCATACATTATTTTAGTTGGTTCTGAAAAAAATATTTCTTAGTGTTTATTGAATGAAAACGACACTAAATAAAGGTAGTACTTGTCGAATCTTTGATTAAGTATTGTAGGTGTTCTACTTTTCTTCATATTCTATTTTGTAACTATTTGCTAGTTTTTCTAATAGATGACGATGAAAAATATTTTTATCAGGATTCCACCTCCTTCGTTTCGCTCTCGATTCAAAGTAGCGCTCGCGACTTAAAAGTATTTATTACCTTTACGCCTTGTAGCACAATCTATTATTAAAATTCATTTATGGGGCCGAGGTATTTTGCTAGTACTTATTATAAAATGACTAGGTAAATCTATCAGTCAATCTGTCTGTACGAGATAAATTCTGAAATTACTTATTTGTATACTTGATCGATTTTAATGAGGAACGCTAAGGGATTTTGCCTGAAAGACTTACATTTCAAATACAAAGTGGTAGGTAGTATTTTGCGCTTCCGTTGTCTCTTTCTGTCTGTATACATATCTGTCCGAAGCAAAGGGGTTTTTAGTATTTAGTAGATATATAAACATCAAAGTTTGCGTTTATCATGTCAATTCATATAGTAAAATCTCAGAAACTTGCTGTAACTACGAGTATGTCTCTTTAATCTAGGTACATAATGGTTTAACTAGCGATAAAATAACTTAATGATTAAGAACATATTATATTATTTTATGTGCCTGTAGCTAAACAACAATAAATTGCTAATAGATTATCCGTAAGTGGATATAAGGATAAATAAAATTGCCATAATGTATTTAGTCTCATTTTATTGATAAAAGGTATATAAAATTATTATCTATATTAATTAATAAGTGGTAATATCCGTGAAATAATGTTTAGTAATGTTCATTTTATTACATCCTAGTTTTATTGTCTATGAACTCAGAATAAGGCTAGTGCCACACATAAAACGGAGGAGGAAGGCGCGAATTAAAATACCTATGGTTTTATGTCATAATATGGTGGTAAAATAAATAATGATTAAGATCTAAGCCCCGGATTTAGGCTGGGGCAATCGCCTTTTGCCCCTGGTGGCTAAGTTAAGGCCATACCCAAATTTTCCGGGGTCCAGTGGCGCCCCCATTTGGAATAAATCATTTGAAAGGAAACGGTGATATCATTAAAAATTTCGTCTTGACCAAACCCTAGATAACCCTTTTAACTATTTTATGAACTACTGTTTATAATTTAAAGTGCGAACGTGAAGCTTTTCTACGCACATTAGCTAAAAGTGGCCGTTTTTCGCAAATGTGCGTAGAAAAGCTTCACGTTCTCACTTTAAACTATAAGCGGTAGTTCATAAAATAGTTAAAAGGGTTATCTAGGGTTTGGTCAAGACGAAATTTTAAATGATATCACTGTTTCCTTTCACATGATTTATTTCAAATGGGGGCGCCACTGGACCCCGGAAAATTTGGGTATGGCCTTAAGGGTTTCCACGAAATATTTTTGAGTTATCTAGGTACCTACAACACATTATATAGGTAGGTACCTACTTAATTCAAGTAACTCATTTACGATAAAAATATAACATTATTGAAAATCTATTTCCTCTACAATGAGTAAGTAGTATGAAACATATTTCAATTGTACTCGTACTTTTATACCTATGGGGTAATTTCGGCCATTCATGCCGTCCACTTTTGGACATTGGCCTTTCCCAAATATTTGCATAGTGATAAACAGGAAGAGGTCAGTCAGTACCTACCTTCCGGTACAGAATTCTGATGGGTTTACCCAATCCGAACTTGCTTTTTTCTTTTCATTAAAATTAAATTATTATTAATTGCCAGGTAAATTCAAACCCGACTTCTAAGCGTTAACATTTAATAACTTAAATGGCTGAACCGATTTTCATTAAACAATAGGTACTTAGAACCACCGCAAGGGAACTTGCTTTCACGTAAAGTCAAATGAATAATTTACAATTAAAAGCCACAAATGTATGACATAGCATAAAAATGAGTCAACTTAATATACAGTATGTCAAAATGAATATTATTAATCACTAAGATTTTTTTCACAAATAATTTTCATTCTTAATTTTTTCTTCTTTTTTGCCCGTCTCATCCGTCTCTACCGGAGGACTTATCTAGGACAATCTAGATCCGACTCCATAAAGATCTCCATACAAGGAACCTATAGTGACTCCCTTGGATGAAACCTAAGAGAATGATTAAGATCTAAGCCTGTTCGTGTTCTTTCTATTCGTTCGTTCATTCTTTCCATAAATCTAACAATATATTGTAAATTGAAAAATATCTGTTAGAAAAGCACCTACAAATTAGGTCTTAACTCGATTAGGCAAAGGGTCCTGCTAGGCTACGGACATCTGAAATTGCCCTTATGTATTTCACACATAGCACAATACAATTTTAAGAGGGAGCTATTCGAGAAACAAGTAGTTTTCAGAGGTTTGTTAAAACCTCTCGTTTCAATATCTCTACGCAGCTACTCCTCAGCAGTCAGGATTTCGAATATGGGCTTGTACAAGAATCCGAGGAGTCGGCCCCACGCCGCGACTACGTCGTCTTTTTCATGTATGCTTTTTAGGGCTTCCACCAGCACTTGTGTTAATACCTGCAATTTACAATAAAAAATTACTATTTAAACACCAGGGAGAAGGAGATGATAATTCAGATTCCGTCATATTATTACAACACAAAACAAAAACAGGAGCCGCAACTTGGTATACATACAAAACTAGCCGAAGCCCGCGACTTCGTTCTTTGCCGACTTTATGACTCCGGAAAATGCTCATCAGGCTGAACGACTTTCTCTACTAAGGCGTCATTTTTATATTTCTTATAGTTTAGCTGGACCATTATTGTTCTTCAACCGGTGTTCCATTTTCCACAATCAATTATACCCTATATGTTGCCCAGGCTTAACAGCGATATAACAAAAAAAGATTCATTCGAATCAGTATTTCCGGAGGTTAGCGTGTATGCGTGTATACAAACAGCAGACAAACAGGGAGAGATTTAAAAAAAAAATCTTACTCTACTAGCTACTATGTCTCTTTCGCCCCCAATATTTTTTTGTAAATATATTGAATGTACAGCACTTCTTTTTACTGTTTTATTATATGTATAGATGGCAGCACGGGACCCCGGAAAATTCATGTATGGCCCCCACGACTTCGCTTCCCGCCACTTACATGAAAATGATCAGGCTTCACGTTCGCCCGGCGATGCGCTCTGCCGAGCTTCCTCATCAATTCCTTCACCACCTCCGGCTCGTCGAGGGTAGTTATCGCCATGTTTATCGCGTTCATAAAACCAAGCACGTGTGCTTTGGAAAGAAAATATAGAATTAACACTAGCCTCTCCTTTATCAGCTCCCATCATTTATTCAGTCAGTCCATCATGTTGAACTACTTTTTATAAAACTGCATGCGTTTGTCCAATTGCTGATTTTAATTTTTTGTTCATTGTTTTTCATCATCATCATCATCAGGTCTTTTTGTCTCCACTGCAGGAGCACTACCCTCTCTGTACTACCAGAGCTATACTTGGCCAAAGCGGCTAGAGGACTTGGCCTACACACTCCTCGCTGGCCAGACGGATTGGAGAGGTCTCATGATGTTTATAAACTTTGTTCAGCTTGTATTTCAAACCTGTCAGTCTGTAACAAATGTTACAGGCATAGTTGTTCCCAGGTTCCCGAACTAAGAGTACCTGTGTCTCAAAAAACCAGTTGTTTCCAAAAAGCTAGTTTTGGTAGGTACGTAAGTCCTTACTTTGTTACTTTAATTTATAAATGCGAAAGTGTCTGTCTGTTACCTCTTCACGCTTTAACTACTGAACCGATTTTATGAAATTTGCTGTAGATTTAGTTTGAGAATCGGGGAAGGACTCGGGATAGATTTTATCCAAAAATGATCCATTAAGGGAATGAAAAGGGGAGTGGAACTTACAAAATAGTAAATAAGCGCAGACAAGTTGCGGGTAATAGCTAGTATCTACTACATAATATGAATTTATCTTCTTGTCAACTTTTGTCCAAATAACTTCCTATTTATTTAGATAAGATCGTGATAATATCTTTGTGTAATATATAGTAGAACTCTATTATTGCTAACAATAACAACGTTAACCATCTATTTTAGTCTACACAAGTTGTTTATCTACCTTTGAACTGAGGCATATTTGTGAATTTCTCTTCAGGCAATCCTTTGATGGTCGCGAAGTAATCTTGCGTGGTCGGCTCCTTGCGGAAGAGTCTGTAGAGTGAGATAACAGTGGTGCCATTTTTCAATCGCGGAGTCACTAAACGAACGGTTTTTGTATAGAAAGACCATGGGTTTAGGTGCCTCCGCGTTTCAAAAATGGAACTTCTTGGCGTAAAAGTACGGTTGACACATCATTCTGGAAACACGAAAAATCAACAGTGTTCAACTGATCCTACAGATCAAATGGGAATAAGTATCCATCATTACTATTTTACATGACAGGTATAGATATAACCAACAATACAAACAGATCATCTAATTTATAGATTTCTATAACTAATAGTACTTAATGATTTAACCCTAGGATAGCGAAATATTCTAAATTAGAGTTACTTAGTCAGATTAAAACATGAAATTTATTTAAGTGTATGATGTATACAACGTGGAAGGGACATACATACCTGTAATAAATCTATATCGCTTCCACTTTGTAGGTGCAGTTTCACAAAGCTGAATTCTTGTTATGCTTATTTTTTTTTATATCACGCCTGTTCCCATACGGGAAGGCAGAGTCTACAGACCAGCTGAAAATCTTCGCTGAGGCAAACCGCCATCAAAACATAGCTGAGCTGGTCGCTCTTTTGGCAATTCGTAGTTGTTGTTTTTATTGTAGGTATAAGTTGTAATGGTTTCGATTTCCATATAAAACTTTTCTTTCTTTATTTACTAACGAGTACCCCACGTTGGGCGCCAATGTGGGAACTCCACCTGTCCCAGCTAGTAAGGTGTGTTCCCACATGAAATTTATAGAGGTTAATAGAAGCAGAGAATAAATATATTTATGATACAATATAACTGTTACAAGAAATTACAAGTGCTGAGATATGTTATTCGTAACGAGTGAAAGTGAAATGAGTAAAAAATTATGAGCAAGGAATGTCTAAAATTTTAAAAATTAAATTTAGTAATTAAATTTAAAAATAATGAAATGATAAAAAGGAGGTGGGCAAGAACATGAAGGATTGCGCTTATTGCAACATCGTTACAAAATGATTTACCTTACAAAAAGCATCATCCCACTGTCGATCGGCTGCCCATAGAGTCTTGACCAGCTTTTCTTGATGAGGTACTCGTCTCGTCTTGACAGGCCTGTCACCGAGTCCAGCTTGTCTGGATCAGATCCCCACCAGAGGTAGTTAATGATTGCTGTCATTTTCTGGAACAGAAAAACATAATAGTATTAGTAATATTAATAGGTCGGAAGAGTAACTGCTAGCTGTAGTAAGGTCGAGGACGTCTACCGATATATAAATGGAACCACGGGCTATACTAGATCACCATCCTACTAATATTATAAACGCGGAAGTTTGTAAGTATGGATGGATGGATGTTTGTTACTCTTTCACGTAAAAACCACTGAATGGATTTTAATGAAACTTTACAATAATATAGCTTATACATCAGAATAACACATAGGCTACAATTTATAAAGGTATTGTGTAATAATCCTGCGAAAACGAAGTCGCGGGCACCAGCTGGTAGTTGCATTTCGATACTAAGTGTGCAGCCGCCCGGGCAATTTGTATGGGAATGTTGATATATTTTTTGATTGATTTGATTATGCTACAGTGTATAAGCGCGAATTTTAACTATGCAATAGTGATCTAGTATAGTCCGTGGTTTGATATGTTACGGGTATGTCCCTTCTGCGTTGTATGTAGGTACGTGTATATTATTTTACAAGGCCTCGAACCACGATCAAGCTTTACGTCAATAACTCTTTCGGGGTATTATAGAGAGAGCCTAGGGCCATAGCATGGAACCTAAAGGCCACTATCAGCGTGATGGTGTATAGCATATGTAGATGGAATAGGGAGTCAAAATAGTGATGGGTTGCTACGGCATCGTATCGCGTATTGACACGATTGCTCGAGATCATCGCCTATCTTGTTGGATAGAAAAGTATTTTATAGAGGGATTTGTAGCATTCAAGATGCAGTATTAAGGCCGCCTCCGTCGGACCCTGGAAAATTACTGACCCGAGAAACGGTGTTCGGACGTCGTCAGGGATGATCAACATGAATACGCTAAGACGAGAGAGTCTGATGATTAGATAATGATCTAATCATCATCCGAGCGTATTTTCCCGGTTACATCCTCAGCAGTAATGCTTCAGAGCCCGGGGTCCACTACCTAACCAAGGAGATTTGACGAGGTTTCTGGTCTTTATACAGAGCGACTGCCATCTGACCTCCGCAGCCCAAAGGGTAAACCAGAACCATTCCTCGAGTAGTTTGATAATCAAACGGTAGATGGGGTTCGGGACCAACGGTTTATACGGCCTTCCAAAACATCGTTCTTTTCGAATAATCAGGTGATAAGCCTGTAATATCCTAGCCAGACTGGAAACAACGTTTCACAAACTATGTTTTCCAGTGGGATTCGAACCCATGACGTCCGGATCACAAGGCGAACGCTTTGACCCCCGAGTCATCGTCAGCGATGATCAGCCGCATGAATACGCTAAAACGGAAGAGTCTAGCGGGCATTGTCTACTATCTCCTCTTTTCACCAAATTCATCAGGTCCTTTTTGTCTCCACTGCAGGAGCACGACCTGTACTACCCGAGCCAAACTTGGCCAGAGCAGTTACAGGACTTGGCCTACACTCTCCACGGGCTGGCCAGGCGGGTTGGAGTGGTCTTTTGATGTTTAGCAAGCTAAACAAAGCTTATAAACTCCATTATTATTATAAGGTAACAATTGCAAAATATGACGTAACAAAATAAGCACGAAGAAATAACTGGGTGACTATGGTAGTGTGCTAATCTGGCCTTGAACCAAAGCACCGTAGTGTTTGCAAACTTAGCGCGGAAAGACGGTGACGTCCGTCGCGTGTGCAAAAACTTTATTAAGTTCAGACAAGGTTACGATATCTCTAGATACAGAAGTGAGAAAGTACAGAAATGGAGAAATTTCTGGTATCAGTAAGGAACCGTATTGCGCCAATACGGTATTTTAATCGATTATTTTTATTATTCGTATCAGTAAGGAACATAATCTAAAACCGAAATCAAAATGCTTTTTTGTCTGCCCAAAAATAAACAAGTTATAAGCTTTCAAAATCTGATGGAAAGAGAATCTGTCAAGTAACAGAATAAAGCGGCCAAGTGCGAGTCGGACTCGGCCATGAAGGGTTCCGTAGCAGCAAGTAACATAAAATAAATGTTCTTGTAGTTCGTTGTAACTTTGATCGATGTTTTAATAATAGTGTATTTTAATTTTAATTAATGACGTATTAAAAAAAAAACTACATACTAAATCTGGTTCAAAGCAATTTTCACTGGTAGTTTGCATGACATCATATATTTTTTTTAGTTTTATCATTCTCTTATTTTAGGAGTTACAGGGGGGGGGGGGGGGGGGGCACATTTTTCTACTTTGGAAGTGTCTCTCGCGCAAACTATTCAGTATAGAAAAAAATATGTAAGAAACCTCAATATCATTTTTGAAGACCTATCCATAGATATCCCATCCCACACGTATGGGTTTGATGACAAATAAATTTTTGAGTTTCAGTTCTAAGTTTAGGGAACCCCCAAAATGTACAGTTTTTTTTCTGTTTTTGTGTAAAAATCTTAATGCAGTTCACAGAATACATCTACATATCAAGTTTCAACAGTATAGCTCTTATAGTTTCGTGAAAAAGTGGCTGTGACATACGGACGGACAGACAGACAGACAGACAGACTTGACGAATCTATATAGGTTCTGTTTTTTGCCGTTTGGCTACGGAACCCTAAAAAGGATGCACGTACAGAGTTCTCGACGTCACGCTATTATGTCTCGCGCGTACGAAAGAGATAGTGAGATCCAACTGCGATCTCACTCTAATTTTTGAAATGTTATTACTTTGCTGCTTTATTTGACATGCTTTTTAGTGGTTTTTTTTGTTTTATATAAAATATTATGCAAAAACTTACATAGTAAAATAACCTATTCTTTTTTGTTGTAGAGTGGTCGGCTGCGATATCCACTGCTGCATTTGGGGTAAATTAAAAAATGATTTGCGTGTAGTGCTCATGCAAGGTTGTGAAAAACTATGCAAAGTTGACGAGAAAACGCCGGAACCATTACTTTAGAACAATCTGTCTGTGGTTTTACGATCGACCGCCTGCTTGCCGTCGACATTCCTTGGGAATGCACTTATTAAAAGCACTTTAGTTTGCTTATTTGTGCTAGGTTCTTTTCTTTCTTATCGTGTGTGTTAGTGACTAACACTAGTGTCAGAGTTTTAAAACCGCCTTAAAGGCCTCTGACATGGTTTTAGGTAACGACCAATGTCAAAGACAGTGACCGGGACCGACGGCTCAACGTGCCCTCCGAAGCACGGATCATCTTATTTATTCAGACAATCAGGTGATCGGCCTACAATGTCCTAACCAAACTAGGACAACACAAAGTCGTTGCCCCCGCCGGGAATCGAACCCGCGACCTCCGGGTCATGAGCCGAATGCTCTAACCACTACACCACGGAGGTAGTTCTAGGTTCTTTAATCACGTCCTACGACATTCACAAGAAGTCATCGTCATCAATTCAGCCGCATAACGTACACTGCTGGACATAGTAGGCCTCTCCCAAGGATTTCCAAAATGACCAATCTAGAGCGGCTTGCATCCAGCGCCTTCCAGCGACCTTGGTCAGGTCGTCAGACCACCTGTTGGGTGGGTGACCGACGCTTCGCTTGCCAGTACGTGGTCGCCATTCGAGAACCTTTTTGCCTCATCGGCCATTTCGGTTCGTAGCGCTATGTATAAGAGATAAAGTGGTCCACGTGAATGAAAAAGTCATTCATACTAATATTATAAACACGTCCGTATGTTTGTTACTTTTTTACGCGATAACAGCTGGACCAATTTTGATGCAAATTGGTATGCAGAAAGCTGACAACCTGGATAACCACTTATGCAACTTAAACCGCGGGTAACACCGCGGGGCGCAGCAAGTAATAGATAAATCATCAAGTGCAAAAATTCGTACTTTTTGTATCAGAAGTCAGAACTGCTGAAATCTCAGCTGTGTTTCATTTATTTACTGCTTGTCTTACCGTACATTTACAACTACGTGAGTACTACTGGATGGCCACACTAACAGGGTTTCGATGGCAAACGTCACTCCAACTGTATGGCCAGTCCGATCTCACCATATGTACTTACTTCAATATTCAAGTACCTGGGCGACCGAGCTTTGCTCGTTTACATCTCAAACATTAACAATTTTTTTTTAAACTTGTCTAAAAACAATGCAAAATAAAAATAAAATAAAATAAACTTAAACATAAAAAAAACAAAAGTAAGTGACCGAGTGGGATTCGAACCCGTAACACTCTTTCTAGCGGTCGGTATCCTTAACCGCTGGGCTAACAAGGCGGTCGGCGACCATATTCTGCGTGGAAAGAAAAACGCATGAAAACTTGAAAACACGCGTTTTTCCAAACATAAAACTAATCTACATCGATTGTTTACCCCCGAAAACCCCCATATACAAATTTTCAGCGAAATCGTTAGAGCCGTTTTCGAGATTACTGCTTCCCGAATGCAACCTATACCCAAATTTTAGATAAAATTAAATTAACCAAACTAAATAGTAAATCTACTGTTGTATTACTGATAGGCAATAGTAATAGAATAGGAAAAAAAGAAATAATCAGCTGTATGGATTATTTAACTAAACTAGAAGTAGGCAAAATAATTTTATGTGCATTTCCATATATACGTTGCCAGTCTCCAACAAATAATAGAAACATTCACTATCTCAATACTTTGATACATAATATAACATGTCGTTATAGTGATAAATTAGTGTTTTTTGACACCAATAATTTCATAGGTGAATGTGATCTGACAAAAGATAATATTTATCTTTCAAAATATTCTAGACGTAAGATTGCTACGTTAGTAGCAAATAATATTAATTTTTGGACGAGTTTACATTGTAAACGAAAACCTAGTTTTAAGACGCCTACCGATTTACCAGGAATATGTGATGGTAAATCTGTAGACTTGACGGCAGTTTTAAACTGAACATTAAGACAACGGAAAGGCCTCATGAACTAAGAATAGTACATCAAAATTTAGAAGGTTTTTCCGGCAAAGAATTATTAGTTGAATTATTTCTTGAAGAATTGGATGTTGACATTTTATGTTTGACTGAACATTGGCTGTATGAGAGTCAGATGATGTTCAGCCTAAACAACTATAATATTGTTAGCTGCTTTAACAGGAAGTCTGCTCAGCGAGGGGGTTCCATAATTTTTGTAAAAGATTCTTTCCGTAGCAAAGAGCGGACGGATATTGTCAGACTTTCTGTTGAGCGCGTTTGTGAGGTGACCTGTGCCGAGCTAGATCATCATATAATTATTTGTGTATACAGTCCTCCTAATAGTGATTTTAAAAGTTTTCTTAAAACAATGGACCAGGTACTTAAGTCCTGTTCATCTAGTAAAAAGAATTTAATTGTTTGCGGAGATTTTAATGTTGATATCTTAGTAGATAATCCAAAAAGTACACAATTTCTAAATCTTTTTAAATGTTATGAATTAGTAAACGTATTCTTTGAGCCAACACGAATCACTGCTACATCTGCTACTTGCCTAGACAATTTTTTTAGTAATATTAAATATTCTGTTAAATCAGTTATTAATAAACTGCCTTCTGATCATTCAGGTGTATATGTAGTTTATGTCAAGGAGTCCAAAGGCAAGTTCAGCATTTTGAACAAAGATAAGACTTTTTGTAGGCCGATTACTTCTAAAAATATAAATTGTTGTCGGTCGTTTACACAGGAAAAAATCCTGACGACCATTACAATAAACTATTTAACGTTATTACCTCAGAATATTCAAAAATTTTGAAACAAAAACAAGTTGTAGTGCATAGAAAATTACAATTTAGTGAGTGGGCTACTACCGGCATCTACATAAGTAGGAGCAGGCTTTATGACTTATATTCCCAAAAACAATATAATTTTAGTCCTTCCTTTCTAGAATATGTTAAAAATTATTCCAAAATATTTAAAAAAGTTTGTAGACAAGCCAAGGCAAATCGTATAAGTAGAAAAATAAATAATGCTCCTAACAAAATAAAAGAAACTTGGAATGTTATAAATAAAGAAACGGGTAAAAATAAAGCCAAAGAATATATCTGTCAAATCAAATCTTGTGGTAAGACTATTACTAAAACTGAAGAAATAGTAAATATTTTTGATGATTTCTTTACTAACATTCCTTTGGAACTTACTTCTAATGTGAATTCTAGCCCCCAGCGTGCTGAAGCCTTGCTTAAGAATAATGTTAGGCCTTGTGATTCTAAATTTAAATTTAAGCATATTGGCCCCAAAGATATAATAGATGCATTTAAACAGTTAAATTTAAAAAAATCTGAAGACCATTGGGGCATGTCAGTTGCTGTAGTAAGCCATATCATAAATATCATAGCTGCTGATTTAGCTTTTATATTTAACGAATGTATTGATGAAGGCATATTTCCTAACCTAATGAAATGTAGTAAACTAATCCCCTTATTTAAAAAAGGAGAAAAAACAGATCCTGGCAACTACAGACCTATATCTATCCTGCCAGTTTTGAGTAAGGTGTTCGAAAAGATAATGCTCAATCAAATGCTTCTTCATTTTAAGACCTACAACCTTTTCCATAGCCAACAATTCGGCTTTACTGGCGGGAAATCGACCACCGATGCGGGAGTAGCACTTGTTACTCATATATACGACGCATGGGAGAACAAAAATGATGGAATTGGATCATTTTGTGATCTCTCCAAGGCATTTGATTGCGTAGATCATCCGACACTTTTGCTTAAATTTCGTCAATACGGTTTTGATGATAATTCAATAAAACTTATAGAATCTTATTTAACAGATAGGCATCAGACTGTTGATTTAAATGGCATAAAATCGCACGGATCTAATGTTAAGATAGGCGTACCGCAAGGTTCAATTCTTGGACCTTTCCTTTTCTTGGTTTATGTCAATGACTTGCCTTACATGGTTGAGAAGCAGGCTGGCATAGTGCTGTTTGCTGATGACACCTCGCTTATATTCAAACTTGATCGACATAGCACAAACGCTAGCGCGGTGAACAGCACCTTGTCTTCCATTTCTGATTGGTTTTCTGCCAATAATCTCATGTTAAATGCGAAAAAGACTCAATGCGTTCGATTTTCTCTTCCCAATGTGAGACAGGGCTGCGTTGACATAATGATAGATGGTGAAAAACTCGATCTTGTTGAAAGTACTACCTTCTTAGGAATTACAATAGACTCGAAACTTCAATGGGGTGCTCATATAACTAAACTTTCAAATAGACTTAGTTCTGCGGCTTATGCTGTTAGGAGAATAAGACAATTGACAGATGTAGCAACTGCTAGACTAGTGTACTTTAGTTACTTTCATAGTGTAATGTCTTACGGCATACTCCTGTGGGGGAATGCAGCCGATATTCAGACTATTTTTATTTTACAAAAACGGGCAATTCGTGCTATTTACGGGTTGGGATCTAGAGACTCACTCAGAGAATTATTCAAGGAAATAGATATACTTACCTTAGCATCACAGTATATATTTGAAAACATAATGTATGTAAGGAAAAATATTTCCTCATACAATAAAGTAAGCGATTTTACAGATAGAAACTTACGTAATAAGAATGACTTAGTTGCCCCGTTTTATAGGCTTAAAACAATTAATAAGACGTTTATGGGGAACTGTATACTTTTTTATAATAAATTGCCAAAATCGATCCTTGATATGCCAGACAAAAGATTTAAAACTTATGTAAAAAAAGTACTTTGTGAGAAGGCTTATTATAGGACCGATGACTACCTTAAAGACAAAAAAGTCTGGCTTGAGCTTGACGCGGGTCCCTCTAAAAGTTTGTAATATATGTACTCGAAAATGTCATAATTTGGTACATTTTGTACAAACTGAATCTACAACTTGACATTACTTTAAAATTTTGACATTCTAAAAATTAAATTTAAATTATGATATGACATAACAAACAAAACAATGTATTCTCTGTCCACATTAACTTTAAGTATTAATTTAATTGTGAGTTGACGTCCTTGGAGAAGAGGTGCAGTGCAGTTTGTTACCGCTTCTTCTGCACTAGCGCTTTGGAAGCGGTAGTAAACTTAGCTGTAAGTAACTATTTGACGTCAACAATAGTGCAACAAAATAATGACGATTATTAAGAGATATTTTAAATATCCTATGATAATAAAGATATATTTGATTTTGATTTTTTGATTTTAGATCATAGAAATTTATAAATAAATATATATACAAGAATTGCTCGTTTAAAGGTATAAGATATGTACTTGGTACTTTTTAACTGCCTCCGTGGTGTGGTGGTTAGAGCATTCGGCTCATACCCGGAGGTCGCGAGTTCGATTCCCGGCGGGGGCAACGTGTTGTTGTCCTAGTAGGACATTCTAGGCTGATCACCTGATTGTCTGATAAGTAAAATGATCCGTGCTTCGGAGGGTACGTTAAGCCGTCGGTCCCGGTCACTGTCTTTGACATTGGTCGTTACCTAAAACCATGTCAGAGGCCTTTAAGGCAGTTTAAAAACTCTGACACTAGTGTTAGTCACTAACACACACGATAAGAAGAAGAAGACTTGGTTCTTTATTGCAAACGATAAAGTTGATAAGGCGACGATGATATTTCTATTATGAGGTGTCAATTTAGCGCCAGGCTGGCGAGTTGTAAGGTTAATAGGCCAGCCTACGCCGTCCTTCTGCTAAATAGTTACGCCAAAATCTATGAAGCTGCAGATTTTTTTTGCGGTTTCCGGCGATGGGAGAAACCAACAAATGCTACTTAACATTACCTTCTTCTTATCGTGTGTGTTAGTGACTAACACTAGTGTCAGAGTTTTTAAACCGCCTTAAAGGCCTCTGACATGGTTTTAGGTAACGACCAATGTCAAAGACAGTGACCGGAACCGACAGCTTAACGTACCCTCCGAAGCACGGATCATCTTACTTATCAGACAATCAGGTGATCAGCCTACAATGTCCTAACCAAACTAGGACAACAACACAAAGTCGTTGCCCCCGCCGAGAATCGAACCCGCGACCTCCGGGTATGAGCCGAACGTTCTAATCACTACACCACAGAGGCAGTTAGCTTAACATTACCTTAACGGATCGGACATGGTTTTCTTTACATATTGTATAATGCTATGCTTCGCTCCCCGTGGGAATTTCGGGATAAAAACTATCCTATGTCCTTCCCTGGGTATCAAACTATATCCATATCAAATTTCATTTAAATAGGTTCAGTGGTTGAAGCGTGAACAAACAAACAAACAAATATAAAAACTCACTTTAGCATTTATAATATTAGTAGGATAGGATAGAAGGAAGGATAGTAGGATATGCCTTCGTGATAGCTCCATTGGCAGAATTACCAGCAGGTTGAGTATGCTGAGTTGAGTAAAAGAAAAATTAAACGTGAAAATATACATTGTCCTTTTTTATTAAGTACAAATATTTTAAGGGGTGATTCAGTCCATCATATGGAACAACTTTTCCCAATAAATGTATATCGAAATACGAAAAGAAAATTTTCATTTTTCATAGTAATGATATCACGTGACTACTTCGATTTGTATGAAAACCGAAAAAATATTTTTCGTATTTCGATATACATTTATTGGGAAAAGTTGTTCAAAATGATGGACTGAATCACCCCTTAAAATATTTGTACTTAATAAAAAAGGATATTGTATAAAGAGGTTAAGAACTTAGCGGAAGGAAGAGAGACATGGAAAGCACTCCACTGACAAGAGCCCAGCTCTTAAATATAAGAAGAAGAAGAGAAGAGTATGCTGGAGCCCAGAGCTCCAGATTTCGGAGTCAATGTACCCCACATGCATCGTCGCAGTCAAGGAGGCAGAAGGACGCTTTAACATTATGTATATTATTGAGTAGGTATATGATATTCCCGTGAACGCAGATTAGGGGAAAAGCTGGCGGAAAATGTATGAATATTCTACTGGGTAGTTTTCACTTCTGTGAAATGTGGGTTGAACAAATCTCTACAACTATGAAATCAATATTTGACTTAGGTACTTAACACACTAGGTAGGTACTAGGTAAATATGTATAGGTAAGTTGTTAAAATAGTTAAATGGGTTATATACTAGTAGGTGCTATGGCAATATAGATTACCATGTGGTAATTGAAATCCAAAGTACATAACACTTTTTAATTAGTAGGTAAGTTCTTATTTTGTCCGGAACTTCCTTGGCAACTCCTTGACAAATATTTTTTGTTTCACACTCTGACTAAAAATTATATGCTTAGAGCACTTTTTTTCATGAAAATCCGATCATACTAGAGTTATACAAGGTAGAAGTGGAAGGGGCATACCCGTAATAAATCGAACCACGGGCTATACTAAATCACTGTATATAGTATAATGATTACAAATAAAAGTAAAAAACTAAAAAAAAAAATGGCATTTCCATACAAAAATGTCCGATGGCCCGGGCAATTTGTATGGGAAATGCGAATTTTATTTGGGAATTTGATTGTTATTTTAATTTCATTGTACTAGTGTACTAGTTAGCCCGTGGTTCACAAAAAAATCTAATGCCGGATTGTCTAGTAGGTACCTATTAGTTTCGGAAAACTTCGTTTGTTTCACTCGCCAAAACTACGATCTGCGCGGGAAAATAAGAAACTGCTGGTGTATTGCAAGTTGTTTATTTTCTTCCAGAACAGCATGGAAGGAAATGTTGAGGAAAATTGCTTTAAATAACAATATAAATAAACACGATTCTTCTTACCTTTTTTTCAGTAATTAAATAACTGCCTACTTATTATATATATGAACTGTTTTTCTTTTCGCATTAGCGAACGCACTCTAGTCGTGCCAAACGATCGCGCAAAACTGATTCAATTGTGATTATTGAGATTGCACTACACATGTATGAATGTAACATTATTTGCCTTGGTCATTTAGAAACTTATCGTCGTACATCGACATTTAGAAATATCACCTAATAATGACCTATTGTTTTCTGAGATTAACTAGATTTTATGTGTACCTACCACAACATGTCTTTACTGATATATCTGCGTGTTATCTAGCTAACATGCATGTACCTGCATGTATCTACGAAGTAGATATTCTTGGCAATACCAGTGAGAGTGGGTTTAGACAATAGCTTCCTCAAAAATATGGATGGAACTTTCTGACCGTACCAACATCTATTTTTGCTTTTTTATTTAAGTTGAAATAAATGAGCACAGCAGTTTTACTTTTTGAATAGACGACTAAGATATAGGTACGAGATTTATTTTAAAGTTGAACCAAATAAAAAATTTATAGGTAGCTCAAGATGTTAAATTTTTGATCCAAAAACTCATCGTAATTTATTTAAGGAAATAAGAAGGATAAAAAAAATACATATTTACAAATATACATACAGAAAAAAGTTAACTACTAATTTAGTCTAAAAAATCTTGCCCATGTGGCATAGTGCCAACAACGCTGGCCGCATTTCCGCGTTGGATCGCAATACTGATTCGTTGTGCGAAAAAACAGCCAGCCCTCTTGTCACCAGCGGCGCAGATCAGTCTTGGAGAGATCTCTTTAAGGAGACCCCTAGCACCGGGGCCCCAAGGTCCGAAAGTTTCCACGCCAAACGGCACAAAAATATAGTCATCATTTAAAGAACTATATTTGCGCCGCTTGGCGATCTCAGCGTTTTCAGCAGCCGAACCGGCTCTCGAGACTGATCCCCTGAGATGGGAGGGTGCCAGTGTGTCAACGCATGTGGCATCCCACACTAACGCCCTGCCGCGTTCCCAGGGGATTAGCGACATTCCATCAGGCCTCTTGCCATCATCACGTACTATACCCCGAGGTTCGAGGGTGCAAGGTACGTGAATGGTGACCAGAGCCCTTCGGATAATGTCATTAAGAGAGCCGTGGCGCGAAATTCTACCAGCGCTGAGTTGGCAGTGGAGACCGTGAAGCCCAAACTGATCTACGTCGCTGCCACATGGGCAACGATGAGGAGTACAAACGGGTGTTCCCAGCCGGAGCCCGACAGCTATTCTGAAACTATTGTTATCTAAAAATGTACCTATATTGTACGATGGGATCGCATGGAGCCAATGACTGGACTCCTTTGAAGAAACTGCTTGGAGCCGAGCGCTGTTGATGTTGCTAAGATTTAGAGCCAAATTGAGAACAGTTCTCTGCACTAAAGGTGCATCCCAGAGTTTTTGTTGGTTTGATTCCACTGGGATACTTTCGTTAGGGCAGAGAGCTGACCACGTTTCCTTTGCCTCTGTTAACAGATCGATGCTTAGGTCATTTTTAAGTATTTTTTTGCAGAGGTTTGAGACGCTGTGAACAGAGGAAAGGAAAGCAGGTAGAGCAACACTAGTAATTTTTCTGATGCCAATGCCACCGTCTTTGATAGGTAGAGTGAGCTGTGTCCAGGAATTTTCGTCAAGATGTAAATTTAGAATTTTTTCCAAGGTGGAACGAAGACATTCATCAATTTTAGTTATAAGTTCCAAATGTTTCCAGATTGGACTTGAGCGCAGAATGTAAGTGAATTTGGGTACAAAAAGGCAGTATTTTAAAATTGTGTATGCAACGTGAGAATTTAGAACGTCCAATCTAGAGGATGTAAAATAAAAATTTTCTAACTTTTTATCCAAGAGAGGTTGAATGCTGGGTCCCAGTAATGGAGCACCCAGAAGTTGTAAAGAATCTTCTGAGAGCAATTTAATCTCGGGAGAGACTTTAAAAAAGCTGTCAAGAATATCATTTTTGTACGATGTCAAAATATTACCAGTTCCAAACCAATGCTTTTGAATTTATCAATAATGGCCAAAAAGTCTGCTAAAACGGATTCTTTACTTCCAGAGAGACAGCCATCATCCAGGAACCAGACGTTTAATTTAGAATTTAAAGATGAGATGATTGGATGAATACCTAGACTGAAAAGCGCCGGCCCCAAGGGATCGCCTTGCTGCACTCCTGTAGATGATAAAATAGTGTTGTTTTCGTAAATCAATTTTGAAGGTGATGAATAGCATTGATTGATGTAGGGAAAAAGTTCAGGAATATGGGTTGATACTTCTTGCAGCAAGGCGTTTCTATCTATTGAATTGAAAGCATTCTTCACGTCCACTTTTAAAAGTACCTCTGCACAGTTATTATTCAAAAAGGTGCGCACAGAGTGTACTGCAGCTTCGCAGCCGCCCTTGCTGCCGAAGCCTAGTTGAATAGGTTGGAATTTATTTCTAAGTGTTGAGGCTATGTGCATACAAGCTAATTTAGACGTTAATCGGCGCAATGTACAACCAATTGCAATTGGCCGCACCCCGCCGTCTTTTTTCTTAAAGGCACATAGCCTAGCACCAAAAATAAATTCCCTAAAACTGTCTAAAATATTACCAGAAAGTAAGAAAGCACAGAATTTAGTTAGTTCCTCTAATAGCTCCGAACCAGCGTCACCGGCAGAAACACTCAACAGATCTTTCAAATGCTGAGGAGTGAGTCCGTCGATGCCGCCGGAGGAGCCATTAGGGAAGGATAGTACTGCCGAGAGGGTATCTTCGTTTTTAATTTGTAAACAACTTTGAGAAGTGGGATGTCCAAGAAAAGGGGCCGAAGAATTGGGTGAAGGATGCTTCTCTCGAAGGGAGTCCAGTGTCTCCTGCGTAGGTGGAGCGAGAGTGTCATCCGAGAAAAGTATGCGTGCAGCATTTCTTAGGTCTCCGTCCATGACCTTGTCTTCTACAACTTTTTTAATGTTTATTGAACTTCTTGAACTCGGAAAAATTGGAAGATAACTGAAACTGCACTTGAGATTATAAAAACTTCAACACTGTATTAAATGTACTGAACTTAAAATTATATCAATCTGATATTTGAACTCGTAACAATAACAAAACAAAAAAACCGCGACACACTATTTTCCCGTTTCTTTCTTTTTTAATTGTAGAAAAGGGTACACGCACAGATGTCACATCGCATACAGCCATAACTTTTTATACATGCCACCCCCCAAGGACATCTATTGACAAGATGTCCTTCACAAACGCACAAGTTATTTTCTGACAAAATAATTAAAACTTAAATCTAATAACATACTAATATAACACATATCATAAATCCACACCGTGCGTTACTTAAAGCTATATAATAATGCACTTCAACTCATAAGAAATGAACTAGGCAACTAATAATATGTAATTATTATCCTAAATTAAACTTGCATAAAAATAAAAAAGTGAAGTTTTGCAGTAACTTAATAAACTCAAAATATTAGGATATAGTAAGCAATTTTGTAATATCTTGTTTTAGTCCTGACCTAAAGTTATTTACAGAGTTTATTATACCAGAAATAGTCCACCCAAAGACTGTACTTTGAGCAATTAAATCACCTGTCGAACTTTTAAGCATGCCTTCTTTCATTATGTTACTGTAAATATCGGCGCCTAACAGAATATCCAATTTACGAGCCCTATTAAACTGTGGATCAGCAAGTTCTATTGTTTTATCTAACCAATCAAAATGACATGTGTTAACATTTTTCTCAGGTAAAAATGATGTTATATCTTGCACAACATATGCATTAACTTGGAATTCAAAGTTTCTATTGAGTCTAGACCTGATAGGAAATGTAACCATGTGACTGATGTTTGTCAATTTATTATTTCCTAGGCCTGAAATAAATCCTTGGACTGGTATCCTAGTCAGGCGCAGACGTTGCGCTGCCGCTTCTGATATAAAACATGACTGTGAACCTTGATCTATCAGTGCTCGTAAAGTTGTTGGTTCACCAATGATGGGTTTTACTTGGACTAATGCAGTTGGTAATAGGACTTGTGTTGATCTTGCTTTTCTTACAAAACTGTTTTGTTTACTATATAATGGATTAGGTTCTGCTGCTCCAAAATGGGGTTTCGCACAAAATGTCTTTAGTTTTACGATATTTCCGGTCTTTTCTGATTGTAAATGATTAATATGCAGAAGTGAATGATGGCGTTCTTGGCAAATTTGGCATGTACCGGTTTTATTACAATTAATAATGGTGTGATTGCCCCCTAAACAGTTATAACATATGTTATGTTTACCTACAAAATCTATTCTATTATCTACAGAGAGTTTTTTGAACTGTTCACAAAAACATAATTTATGCCTGATTGAGCAATACTCACACAACATCTTTGATTGAACTTTAGCAAGCATGGTTTTTGAATTAAATGACAATGTGCAATTTAACTCACGAAATTCTGTTTTAGGCTCTAAATTCTCTAAAGCACGAAATCTTCTTTCAATAAAGCATTTAAATTTCTCATACGATGGCAGTTCATTTGATTCTGAATTACAGACATACAGCTCCCATTGCTTTCGCGTCTCGGGGTCTAGCTTTTCAGACACGATATAAATAATGAGGATATCCCATGTACTTACATTGATTTCTAAGTTTCTAAGTGCACTCAAACAATCACAGGTATTATCTAACAACTGTTTCAACAAAGTACCTGACTCATGATCCATACGTTTTTGTAAAAGCAATCTGTCTAATATACATGTTACAAGGTATTTTTTATTATTGTAACGTTGGTCTAATTTATCCCAGCAGTGGTCATAGTTTACATCGGTTATAGGGATGTGTCTAAGTAGCTGTTCAGCTTCGCCTTTAAGATGACTTTTAAGATAGTGTAGTTTAGTTATATTATCTAGTGAACTATTTTTATGAACTAGTGAGATAAATAAATTACGAAACGTAGTCTATTCTGAATATTTCCCTGAAAAAAAGGGAATAGAAAGTTTCGGTAATTTTACATTGGAAGCGGATTTGTTTTCACAATGATTATATGATTCAGATAGCAATGTTAAACTTATGTTGTCTCTGTTATAATTAATAGACGTTCATAGGTTCACTTTTACTACGACAGAAGTTTTTGGCGGGAAGTCAAGGGCCTCAGTTGAAAAAAGAACATACCTATAATCTGCAGTTGGAGTTTGCTTGAAATTGTTTTGCAAATTGATTCCAGTGGACATTATATTATGAAATTCGTGTAATTATTTATTCTTGTGGTGTTATATATAGCAGTGTGGTTTCCGGCAGATTAGAATAGAGCCACTCCAAGTCCTCCCGTGGATGTCGTAGAAGGCGACTTAGGAAACACAAGCTAAACAAAGCTTATAAACATCAAAGAGACCTCTCCAACCCGTCTGGCCAGCGTGGAGAGTGAAGGCCAAAATCCTCTGTTTGCTCTGGCCAAGTATGGCTCTGGTAGCACAGAGAGGGTCGCGCTCCTGCAGTGGAGACAAAAAGACCTGATGATGATGATGATGATGATGTGGTGTTATAAATGTTCATTCTTATGGACAATATGTTAAATGTTTAATAATTATTTGCAGACAGTGGTGGGCGCAAAGATTGTTTCTAAACTAGTATCCAGAGCCGTAAAATAATTTAAAAAAAATTCCCTGTGGCAGTCTGACATTGACACTGACTTTGACATTGACATTTTGATGAATGAAATGAAACACATGTGTCTTGCTCGTAAACATTGTACGTATCGATCGTCTTTTATTTTAATAAAATTATTTTATAATGGCACCAGTAAGTGAAAACGTCGTGAAAAATATTGGCAAGGTATTGAATGATCCATCAAGGCCGATGAAGGAGCGTTTCCGAGCTCTTTTCACACTTAGAAACTTGGGTGGAGACACCGCTATAGAATGCATTAGTCAGTGTTTCGGAGACGAATCTGTGCTTTTAAAACATGAGTTGGCTTATTGTTTAGGACAAATGCAGGACAAGAAAGCTATTCCAATCCTCAGGAGTATTCTAGAAGACAAAAATCAGGACCCTATTGTCCGCCACGAGGCCGGTGAGTACCCTTGTATTTAAAGTGTTTTATCATCGTCACGTACGCGATAATACTTAGATAAAAAGATTTCTTTGCAAGAACTTTGTTTTTGCGACACTTCTGTAGTTTCATGTAATAATAATCCTTAAGACAATATTTGTAGCCTGTTAATCATAATAATCATAATCATATTTATTCATAAAAAGTATTTACACGTCATACAAAAATAAAATTGAATACTAAAATAAAATAAACATACAATTAAATAAATTACGCATACATATACATAACTAATAATAATCATAAAATTACAAAATAATCGAATGAAAATTATCACATTAAATTGGAATTATAAGCGACATTCATAAAATTCTTTTATACTATAGAATGTACGCTCAAGAAGCCACTTTTTAAGCTTGACTTTAAAGCTTGTCAATGTAGTCGCCTGTTTTATATCAGGTGGTAACTTATTAAAGACAGACGGCCCCATTACATGAGTCAGTCTTTCAGTCTTAGCTAGTTTGTGTGGTATCAGGTCCAGTCAGTCAACATCGCGGAACGCAATGTCGTGCACATCTCTCGGTCTTTGGTACTCGTCTTGGTTGCTAAAGACATATGTGGCTAACTGTAAGATGAGAAGGTATGGCAGCGTGAGGATTCCAATTGTTACGATTAATAAGACACATTGGATTAAGTTTACATAAAACGGGATAGAAAGGAGTGGAGAGGCCTTTGTCGAAAGGCAATCAGACCTGCAGAGAAAAAGGAAAACTGACATATAACAATGGCATGAACAGGTGTTTAAAAAATAATGCCATAAATAAATAAAAGAAGAATCATCATCAATAAATTTAAGAACTAGGTTTTTGTCGGTGGAGTATTTTCCATGCCTCCCTAATAAAAAGAAGAATACTTGAAACTAAATTGCATCAACTATAAACATGTTAATGGTAACATTCCAGGTGAAGCACTAGGTGCCATTGGTGACCCAGACCTTCGAGCACTTTTAGAGAAGTATAAGAACGACCCAGCAATAGAAGTGGCCGAGACCTGTCAGATAGCCTTAGAGCGGCTGAACTGGGTTGCTAACGGCAGCAAAGAGAGCCTCTCAAAGAGTCCATACACATCAATAGATCCAGCACCGCCGAGTGTGGATAGTGACGTGAAGAAGTTAAGGGAGATTTTGATGGACGAAAGCAGGTCATTGTACGAGAGGTACAGGGCGATGTTCAGTTTGAGGAATTTGGCGACCGATGAAAGTATTAATGCTTTAGGAGAAGGTGTGTAATACTTTAGTTTTATACTATAATTATATGTGCATAATTCTTATAAAGCTTTTTTGGTGTGATAGTGAAAACTGCTGTAAATGTACATGAGTTTAATTTATGACAACCGATTTTAACTAACCACTAATACAGGTCCACTGGTACAAACAATAGATTTTCTGTTCTGGAAATGTCGTTTTTGAGAGTGTTTATGCCATCAAGTGGATGTACCTACTCTGTTTTGCTTTGCTAACAAGTTTAAAAGTACTAGGGAACTAGGGAATTAAAGCTGTTTTCAACTCAAAAGTGCTTTTTTGACCACCTATTTTTCTAAACTAAAAACTTACTTCACCCCCAAACTACACAACAGATTTTGATAAATTTCTATGGGACCACTTGATAAGTATTTAAACAAATACAATTTCCCAAATCATTCCTGGCTTTTCGAATAAATAGTGAACATACATAAAAAAAACATAAAAGATTGCGACGAATTGATAACCCCTTCCTTTTTGGAAGTCAGTTAAAAATGAGAGAACTAAAAAGATGATTATAAAAATTCCAGGTTTCAAAGCAAGCAGTGCCCTCTTCCGTCACGAAGTAGCATTTGTCTTTGGCCAGATGCAGGATGAGAGGAGCGTTCCATTCCTGAAGATGACACTGGAAGACACCGCTGAGCATGAGATGGTGAGGCATGAGGCTGCTGAAGCTCTGGGGTCTATCGCCACTGATGAGTGCACTGAAATACTCAAAAGGTACCTTATCTAAATATCTCTTTAAGATGCGACAATACCCAGAAACAATAGTAAGACAATGGAAGCCGGGTGGAATTCCACCCAGTGACAGCGGAAGGATATCTATTGCTTTAATAGGGTTGTGGATTGGGTTCAAAATATATTATTACTAGCTGTGCCTGTAGGCTTCGCTCCTCGTGGGAATTTCGGGATAAAGACTATCCTATGTCCTTCCCTGGGTATCAAACTATATCCATATCCACCAAACAGGTTCTTCAATGGTTGAAGCGTGAAGTGGTACCAAACAAACAAACAAATATACAAACTCACTTTTTCATTTGTAATATTAGTAAGATACAATTTGCTAATCAGAGAAAAAAAATGTATGCCATACTTTTTATTAATCTATGTTTAGAGCCAAAATATTTCTTTTTGTCCACATTCCTAAGAGCATTATCTTCCATGATGGTCTGAGAATAAAGAAAAAAATTAAAATGTATTAGACATTTCTCTTTCCTTAAAGCTGTTAGAGAGAATGGGGGAAAATGTGAATCATGTCATGTTAGACGATGGGGTTAGCTACCCATCACTATTTTGATTTCCTTATTTCATCTCAACACCCACCGTCACGCTAAACATGGCTTTTGGCATTTGGCCCTGGTCTTGGCCTCGGTCTACTCCATTAGAGATGAACATGTGATAATGTATCTTAACAGTAGTGTTTTAATTTTCTGATAGCTAGTTTGGTTTTTCTGGGTATACTGAACTGGGTTTCTTTGGCGTATGTTCCCAGCAGTGGTCGTTTCGAATAAAAATCTAGTAGTTTGTACTTTCTGCTATAAAATTTTTATTTAAAAACGGGGACTTGTAGAAAGACAAGGGGGAGGCTTTTGCAGGCTAGTAAAAAATACCTGGCCAAGTGCGAGTAGGATTCGAGCACGAAGGGTGCCATACCATTATCTTAAAAAAAAAATTGGAGCCCTACTTTAATATTTTATTTTTTTGTTTTTAGTATTTGTTGTTATAGCGGCAACAGAAATAAATTATCTGTGAAACATTTTAACTGTCTAGCTATGACTGGTCATGAGACACAGCCTGGTGTCAAACAGACAGACGGATGGACGTACAGCGGAGTCTTAGTAATAGGGTCCCATTGTCACTCTTTGTGTGCGGAATCCTAAAAAGATAAGTTTATTCTACATTTTTTTTACTTTTGACTTTCAATGTTTCAGATACCTAAACGATCCCCGGCCGGTTGTGCGTGAGAGCTGCGAGGTCGCACTAGACATGTCTGAATATGAGAACAGCCCCGAATTCCAGTATGCTAACACCTTGCTCACGGTACAAGGGTAAATTTACAAACTCCCCTTGATGATGTAGTGGCTAAGTGGTAAACGCAAAAATCTTTCTATGTGAATGGTGCCTTTATACAAGACCACGCGACGTGTTCAGTCTATCTCTGTCAGCATCTTTACGTGCGAAAGAGGCACTTCATAACTCAACGTAATCTGCTATCACTTTCGCACGTAGAGATTGTGACAGAGACAGATAGTGGTCCTGCTTGACGCAGTTCACGCTCTCAGAGTCAAAAACTTAAATTTATATAATGTTGTCTTTCTTTTAAGGCATCTAATAAAATATGACACTATATTTGGTATGCTGTATACAATGTCTGCATACAATGTATTTTCTAATAAAAAAATGATTAATTATTAAAAAAATATGAAACTAAGGTCCTGGAAAGTGTTTACGGTTTTGCCACTTGGTAAAAAATAATGACTTAGTTTTTTTATATTTTAAATTAAAGTATTTAATTTTGTGATGAAAATATTTTTACAAATAAATTTTAAGGTGTTACAGTACCATTTTTGTTTTTATTTTGCATTTTATTTAACTGTTTTATATTCTACTCAAAGAAATGAGTCACGATTTGGATTTACATCTATGTATAGGAGTTATTCAATTTTTTTGTATGTTTGTTCGTTTTACAAAAATCTTTTTAAATCTCAATTTGATTAATATAACCATAGATATAACAAAATCTCTATTGCATAGTTATATTAAAAGCTAGGAAATGCGCAATAGGCGGCCTTAGCGCTAAGCAATTTATTCGAGGCAACTTTGCTTATAAACAAGTGACGGAAAATCAGGTAAAGCGTCATCATTCTATAAGTTTTTTGACAAAATCCCATTAGTAAACGTAAATGTACGTATATCTTTAGCTTAACCTACATTTTACTCCAAAACTCCGACAAGGATATTTCTGAAACAATGACGAAGGAATGACGAATGAAAAAATATTTTTGGCCCATCGGTTAGATTATTAAAAAATATTGTAAACGTAAAATACGTTGTTCTTTTCTCTGAGAAACAACTGTGATTTTTACTAAGTGGTGACGTCGCAACTCGTCCCACTCCAGAACGTTGATAGCCCGTATATTTGTGAATTTTTACTTTTTTGGTAAAGTGAAAAATATGGATCCTTTATTTTCGGATAATCTTTAACATCGACTGATTACAATCACACTTTTCTGACCCTGTTCAAATAGGGAAACGACGAGCGAAGTCATAGGCAGGAGCTAGTACTGCAATAAAACTTTTACTACAAATTTTCAATCATAAACACAATAGGCTGTTACACTAAAATTGATATTGGTCAGTTACTAGTAGACGTTATAGCTGAAGTAACAAATTAGGCTGTCGATATGAAGTCAAGAAGTTTTTGAAGATAATATTTGCGATACAATGAACAAGTTATGAGTTGGCTATTTCATCATCATCCTCATATCAGCCACAGGAAGTCCGCTGCTGGACATAGGCCTCCCCCAAATTGGCTATTTGTAGAATGTCTTTTATTGACATTGACCGTCACGGTAAGAATTTTCGTATTGATTTAGCATTTAAAGATATTTAAAAAAAATGCTGATCTGGGAGAAATAAAAAGAACTTAGAATGTACCAGCTGCTTCTCTTCCCACGCAGATCGTAAAAGCCGATCGAGGGAATGGGCAAAAATGCAAATCATGTTAACAGGCGATGCGGCTAGCAACCCATCACTGTATTGATTGCTTTTCCATCTTCTCGCCCACCATGACGCTAAACGTGGCTTTTGGGTCTTGCGGCCCTGGGCTCTGCATAGAACCGCAAGACCCAAAATGCTCTGTCTGCCCCATTAGGGATAAAGACGTGATAGTATGTATGTATGTATCTATATATGTATGTATAAAAAATCCTTATACTATGACATTGAGTTTCTACGATTAGAGGTGTGGAGTTGAATTGTGAAAATGGGTAAGTCGGACAAAGTGATCGTAAATAATGAAACCTACTAACTTCGGTTGAAGTTAAAAGATAAATTGATTAAATAGCAAAGCAACTGTTTTTTAAGTACAATGTACGAGTGTATGTGTATGTATGTAAGCCGTGGTTGTACTTTACCCGTAACCGTGTGTCTTTAGCACCAGCCTGCAGCCTACTTGCAGTTATAGATTTCAGCTTGAGAGGACGTGTCGTTAGTTTCGTTTTAATTAAATAAAAATAAAACAACATGGCGCCATTTTGATTTTGGCGCCAAATTTATCATTCATCATTATTTTAGCCGCTTATCGTCCATTGTGGGACATAGATAACGCCCAAGAATTTCCAAAATGACCTATTTAGAGCGGGCTGCATCCAGCGCCCTGCAACTAATGACTGTATGGAAATATAATGGAATGAATAATGCTAAAATATATAAATATATATTTACTAGTCGCGCCCCGCGGCGTTACCCGCGCCAAAAGTAGCCCTATGTGTTAATACAGGGTGTCAGCTTCCTGCTTACAAAATTTTATCAAAATTGGTCCATGAAGCAAATTTCAGTACAGGTCCCGTGCGCGAACTTTCCCCTAGCCTAGTCTGTCAGTTTCCGTCTTATTATAAAACGCAGATTAACTTTGTTACTAGGTTGAAGCCATTATCCGACCAAATCAAGTTGACATTTTCAGACGAGGCAATGGCATATTGCTAGATGTCAACTTGATTTGGCTGGATAATAGTTTAAACCTAGTAACGAAGTAATCCGCGTTTTATAACAAGACAGGTGTTAAAGTTGTTTGCTGATCACTATAATTGTGTATTGTTTATTTTTCATAGCTAGCTGACGAATTAGACAACGAACGGATCTCCTTTATCGGTCTCGCGAGACTAGTGCCCATCAGCCCCAGCACCTTCGACAGAGTGCATCGGCTTACGGACGAGGTTTTGAAAAAAGAAGGCGACAGAGAAGTGCAGAGATATTTCAGGCGATACGACTCGCCGTTTGTACCAACAGCACAGCCCATAGAACCCAAGCTGAGGGAATGAGTTTCTGAAGACTGCGTCTGTCTTACCACACAGCAACGACCTAAGGGGCTACCTGAGTTTTCCGGCGTCCAGTGCTGCCCTCATTTGAAATAAATAATTTAAAAGGAAACGGAGATATCATTTAAATTGTGCCTTGACCAAGCCCTAGATAACTCTTCAAACTATTTTATGAACTACTGTTTATAATTCTGTCTTTTTGTCTTCCGGGTTCTTACATTGCGTGTTTTACTATAATTTTTATATAGAGTTACATTTATCTATCTATTGAGGAACATACATCATCCGAGCGTATTCCCGTTTGCATCTTCAGCGGTAACGCTTCAGAGCCCGGGGTCCGCTTCCTAACCCAGGTGATTTGACGAGGTTACTGGTTTTTAAGTAATAATAAAGTTAACATTATTAAGTGATTGCTGCTGACATAGTCCAGCGGATTTGTTCATTGAAGTGGCAGCGGGCGGGGCACAGAACAAGAAGAATTGATGGCCGATGAGTCGGGGCACAAGTTTTTGGGTAGGACCAAGCTGGTTGCTTCCAACAGTCAGTTGAAATCCTTGGGGGAGGTCAAAGGGTCAGTTCAGACAGAGGAGCGCAGTAGAGAGGATTTTTTTATGACACTCGGAAATAAAAAATAAATAAATAAATTTAATCTATTGGCGTTAAGACGCGCAAGTCGCGAGCGAGCTCTTTGTCATGTTAAGGGTCCCCCGACCCTAGACCAAAATACAACTTTCCATACAAACGTAGTCTACGTTTTATTTCAAAACGACATGTCCGATTTGGGCAAAATTTTGTAATTTTAAAGATATTGCAATTATCTAGGTTTATAACTAGTTTCCGACAGTAAAAATATGAACTTGAAATAGAATATAGTGTTTTATATCA
This sequence comes from Acrobasis consociella, assembly GCA_963555685.1. Lineage (NCBI taxonomy): Eukaryota > Metazoa > Arthropoda > Insecta > Lepidoptera > Pyralidae > Acrobasis > Acrobasis consociella. Next base: position 5,593,400 of record OY743115.1, read on the forward strand.
TTTTTGACCATTAGTATGGGAAACTTCTAAATCGTTGTATTTTCTTTCCAGTTCATAATTTTACTGTAGGAAACCAGTTATAACCCCAGATAATTGCAATTTCTTTACAATTACCAATTTTTACCGGAATCTGACATGTGGTTTCAAAATTAAACGTGTACTACGTTTGTATGGAGAAGTCTAGGGTCGCCGGACTCTTAAAGCGTTTATACTTTAGGTCATAGTAAGTACAAGTACTGCCACTTTTATAAGTTACACCGATGTACCTGCGCAGAAATCATATTTTTGTAAGGCGCGAATATAAATCCACCAAATATAACGCGCCCGCGAAAATACTCGTTCGCTATTGGCTGATGCGGACGCGCCATTCTGGACTTCGCGTCGTCGCGGCGTCTCGGCAGTGAGTATCTGAAGCATAAGAGCGAGATAACACATCCTGTTTAGTTCCTGTTATTTTCGACCTTACACAGTGGCAATAAGTTCGTTATTGCTTTACAATTCATTCGGTTAAATTCGGTAGTAGGATGCGCTACTCTGCGCAGCCGACACTTGCCGATGCGACTTATAAACGTGGTAGTACTTGTACTATAGTAGTTTCCAACATATCATATACTTTTTTCTAAAGTCAAAACAAAAAAATTCTTTGGGATTTGTATGGAATAATCATAATGACGCCATAGTTTCTCGGAGTCAAATAGCGCTCCAGTTTTTCCGCATCTAAATCTCGTTAAAAAACTTATTTTTATACTTAAGAGATATGATTAATAACAAGTGACATTATTTAGTGATGTTTGATCCTATATATTATTGGCTATTATATTATAATAGCCACCACTTTACTAAATAATTTATTTTTGACCCAGGAACGCCCATATTGAATATATGTATCGATAAATTGATAATTAATAAATTCCTTGGGCATTATTCTCTTTGTTTGAACTTACCTTAAGTCTATTATTAGATTTTCTCTCCCTTTTTATTAAAAAACGCAGACTAACTTTGTTACTAGGTTTAAACTATTATGCGACCAAATCAAGTTGACATTTTCATATGAGACAATGACATACTACTAGATGTCAACTGGATTTGATCGAATAATGGTTTAAACCTAGTTACAAAGTTAGTCTGCGTTTTATAATAAGACGGTCTGTGTTTGATATGATGTATAATATTGAAGGGCCTATACAAAGATAAATGAAGTAAGTTAATACTTATTTAGTAGGATTTCCTATTGACTTGCTTTCGAGAAACAAGTCAATTACTTCAGTCAATTCCGCCTATTCATACAAGTGTTCACGCCTCAAGATTTAATAAACGTAACAACGTGACAATAATTAATGAAGCCGCATTCGGCTTCATTGCTAATGAATGGAGGGAACACGATATTGGTTTTTATATACTTAGGTACATAAATGTAACATTAATATACTTACAGTCTAACAAAAATTCGATACAGATGTGGCTTGTGAAGTAATTAAAAAAAAAATCTGATTTGCAATCCTTTTCAAGGAATAGCCTCTAGGAAAAGCTTTCTCTAATCAGATTTTAAAATAAGGTCTTACATAATTAGATATTTTAATTTTCATAAAATCCCAATGACCTTTATTTTCAAGCAAGGTCAAGCTTTTTGACAAAGTGACGTCACGATAAAAATTTTGTTGAGTAAAGTTGGCAATTTCCACTTCCTGTACTGTCTTGAAGTGCCATTTTTGAAACGCAGTTTCACCTAAACGAATGGCTTTTCTATACATAAAACTGTTCGTTTAGTGACTTCGCGTTTCAAAAATGGCACCACTGTATTGTATTGTCACTGTCACGACGGTAATTTAAACCAGAACAGGAGACATTGACAGTTCACAGATGTCATTGTTTTTTTTTTATTGCAGGCATAAGAATAAATGTAAACTTTTATTGCTGTGTGATGTCACTTCCGGTTTAATGTTTAAAATTACATAAAAAAATCCTAACGCCACGTAAAATTTTTTATTTAAATTTCTTTCTTAAAATTTTCTATATTTTCGATTAAAGGCACCTTTATCACTTTTATATTTCTTAGTTGACAAGCCAATTCCCTTCATGAGACTGAATAACTTAATTCTTCCTTATGTATCGCAATAATGAAAAATATTTTTTACGTTTAAACAGTAGTAAACAGCCTATTATTGTCTGGGTCTTGGATGTTTATCTATATATGTATTTGTTGTATACATAGAGTTAGGATAGTTGTAGCTAGTTGTATAGTATCTTTGAGTTAGTATCCCATAAAACAAGTCTCGAACTTTCTTTGGGGCTAGCTTATATCAGAATCAGTGTAATTTGTCCATATATATTTATTTATTTATCATTAGAGCCGCAAGACCAAAATGCCACTCGCGTGACGGTAGGCGTAAATATAAAAAGGGAATGAAAACTGTATTGGGTTGCTAGTGGAAGTTGATTCTTGCCACTCCCTCGATGCCGATGGGCTTTTACGATTTTCACGCGAAGCGAAGCATGTGTACATTCTACGATTTTCTTTGTTCTGATCCTCTAGAAAATATGGGCGGTAGGTAGGAACGATACAAGTATTTTCAACATAACTATTAGTATTTTCCGAACCTATTTAAGTTACTTGTCAGTCTATATTTTTGGGAAAGTCAATTCATACAGCTATTAGAGGAGGGTACCTCCAAGCGGATATACAAAGACAGACGAGCTAATCATGTTTACACACAACGGGCCCATTGCCAAGCATCGCCGGCGAACAGCAAGATTTATGGCAACCCCAAATAATAAGGTTTAATTAATTTATGATCGTTGCCTGTCTCAATGCAAATTTCTGCCAGCGAAGCGAAATAGACCAAGGCTATGGAAATTGGAACGTTCAAACTCTTTGTTCAAAAATCACCTTTCGACTTTTGGGTCAAAAATAATTTATTCGGTACAGTTTATAAAATAAACGTCACATAACAGTGTTACTTTTTATTTATCATATCCATTTTCAACATGACTGGATTTATTAATGCAGAAAAACTGATATTAAGAGCGCTATTTGACTTCAAAAAGCATGATGTCATGCTTTCGTATTTCATACAAATCTATAGAAATTGTTTGTTTTAATGTTTAGACAAAAGTAAATCTAAAATCATGTTTAAAAAGGATATGAAAATGAACTAGTAGTAGAACTACAGTCCATAAAATAAAACGTCACAAAAAGTGACACTCTTTTGTGACGTTTTATTTTATGGACTGTACCGAATAATTAATTTAGACCCAGTCATCTCCTAAATTCAAAGAATCAAAAATTTATTTATATAATTTGATATTTCTTCCATGCTGGTCTGGGAGAAAAGAAAAAACTTAGAATGTACCAGCTGCTTCTCTACCCACGCAGATCGTAAGAGCCGATCGAGGGAATGGGCGAGATTTGAATCATGGTAATAGGCGATACGGCTAGCAACACATCACTATTTTGATTCCTTTTCCATCTTAACGCTCACCACCACGCTAAGCGTGGCCTTTGGGCTTAACGGCCCTGGGCTCTGTCTACCCCGTCAGGGATATAGACGTGAAAATGTATCTGTATCTGTATCTTAATTTGATACAAATACGTGTAGATTTTAATCATCAACTATTGAGTTCCCTTTATCCAAATATTTCACGTGAGAGAAGAAAAGGTGTGAATAAATAATCAGACAAATGCATGAACACTGCTTGCCGTGAAACGTGCCATTTTAATACATAAAACAGCATCACACGTTAAGACCTACTTTATTCATGAACTGTTTTTAAATTCACTCGATTCGGAGTTGGAGCATCGATTCGATAGCACTTTTCCAATACGGTGTTTAGAGTAAGACTCCATGTTGTTCGGGTAATCCAATCTTTTATTTATATGTACCCTCTTTGGAGAAAACCTGCGTTGTACTAGACATGGCGGTGTGTGTGTTACACCGAATTTAAAAAAATATTTATATAAGTAAGGGATTTTCAAAGGGAAAATTATTTTTTCCACTTCATCATCATATTCAAAAGGCGTAATGGTCAACAAGCTAGACCGCCAATCCAGAGGTCCTAAGTTCGATCCCCAGCTAGGGCAAGTTGGAAAATGACCTTTTTCAAATTGTCTTGCGTCTTTGGTGTTTATGTATATATGAATGTATTATAAAACGTAGTATCGTTGAGTTAGTATCTCATCATACAAGTTTGAATTTACTTTGGGGCTAGCTCAATCAGTGTGCTAGGTCCCTATATATTTATTATTATTTATTTATCTCTCGAACTTAAACGAACGTGTTCTCAAAATGCTGGGCTTTTAGTTATATGGTTTGTAGAATAAACTTATCTCTTTTTAGGATTCCGTACCCAAAGGGTAAAAGCGGGACCCTATTACTAGGACTCCGCTGTCCATCTGTCCGTCCGTCTGTTTGTCTGTCACCAGGCTGTATCCCAGGAACCGTGATAGCTAGACAGTTGAAATTTTCACTAATTAGGTATGTAAGTATTTCTGTTGCCGCTATAACAACAAATGCTAAAAACAAAATAAAATAAATATTTAAGTGCATACATATGTACAACAAACGTGTTTTTTTATAGGTAATGGTACGGTACCCTTCGTGCACTAGTCTGACTAGCACTTAGCTTCTGCTTGGTCTAATGGTCGACCGGTAGAAAATGTCATATGACAGTAGGTTCACCTTTTGTACATTTTTATCGTCTTTTATTGGACTTAATAAATAAAAACTTACACGATTTTATACACATAAAACAATTTTTAAGAGTTTTTACATTTTTTACGTATTCTTGTAACAAAACAAATATAAGTATTTTTTTATTCCTAAGTATTTTAAGCGACAGTGTAATAGAAGGTTGGGTCTCGCGAAAAGTACATAATAAACGAACGCTTGCAATTGGTGGCCGATGTAAAATGCAGCAAGAGAAACTGAAATCTCGATTTCTTATGAATTGTAAGTACTCTCTTCTTTTTTATTTAAAGTACTTTAAATACTTTTTATTTTTAAATTATAATTATTTCATTAACTCACTCATTTAAAATTCATTTGTTTTTTTTTTTTTTTATAACGTTTATTCATATAAAAACAGTACAATTTCATTATACATAGTCTGCCAAACTGCACAGCAGTTTGTCGGCAGTAGTTCTCGTGGATGACTTACTCAGTTATCTGCACTTCTATTTTTATCTGTTATAAGTAGTTTTTTATTTATTTACTATAGTTGACAGCATTTCACATTTTATTTTATTATATAAATATTTAAAAACCATAGCCTAATACTGTTATTTATTTTGTAAGCTTACGATATTTTTAATTTTAGGCGTTCATGATTATGTATACCTTTATGAAGTGCTGCCAACTATATCTAACTTATGTAACTTATTTCTATTTTTGCTATAATTTATAACTAACACACTAATAGGATATCAGCCCTCTCAAACCAGTCACACAGCTCAAAGGTACTTATTTATGAATGTAGACTTGTAACAAATTTGACATACAACAATGTTCACTGAATTTACTACCTTACTGAAAAGTACAACACTCTCCACAGTTACAAAAAAGGTACATAATATTTCTCTGGTTACGCTGTGGGTGATTAAAAATTTAAGCACAGGAGCGCCACAAGTTCAAAGTTCATTCATCGTAATTGACCAAGGCAATTGGTATAAATATTGTCTTAAAATTAATTTAATTTACTAATGGGAATACACGGTTATGTAGTTGTAACAACCCATCAGGCTATGTAGGGTCATGCACTGACCTAGGTTCCTTTCAGCGTAATCTTTCCAGCAGTGGTCGTTCCCAAGATGCTAGTGGCTTTTAGCCTCTACACCTAAATAATATTTTAAAGAATTTAAAAAAATGAAAGTAATAAAATGAAACTTTCAGTAAGAGATAAATTTATCCTAAATTAAACATTTTTTTATTTTTTCACCCGGGGTGAGTTAATAGGAATTTAGAAATTAAACAAGGACATTTATACTTTAGTTATTCCTTAAATTAAAAATAAGAAGGGGAAACAGGGGGGTTGCTCCAAAAGCGGTACACAAGACGGACGTCACCGCGCAGCCGCGTTACAGTGTCAAGCTGAGCACTATAACGTATGATGATAAAGTCTAATTTGGTTTGACACAGAAATAGGACGTCACTCTCGTACGACTGGCGTATTATTTTATGGGGTAACCCTCCAGAGTCCAACTTCACAATATACCTAAGGACATAATGATAGGTAGTGTTTTTTTAATATACTCTTTAGCTGGTTTTTACTTCTTGCCCTATTCACATTTTGGATTAAGTCTTGTGGCAGCTCATTAAGATATACTGGTGTGATATATCTTCTTTCACGCTTCCCATTATGGGAAGCGTGAAAGAAGATATATCACACCAGTATATAGTTTGTGACTCTAGGAACCGAAAATGTAATTTTTTTTGACAGTCGGGTTGGGTACGTAAACTTCCTTTCCTGTCTATGCTCAGTATTACCAAATTGTTCAAGAAATATAGCCAATTTTATCTTAACTTCTACCGGTAATATTTTACATATTTTAAATAATTTATCATAATTCTCAACTGATCGCTTAACCTTAGTATCGACCAACAGTTTCAGCATTCGTGTTTGTATAGCTTTAATTTTATTTAAATGAACAGGAAAAGTAAGACCATATGCTCCAAGCCCATATGATATTACTGCATCTGCTAATGTGTAGTATAGTAGATACATAATAGCCTTAGATATTACATACTTTAAATTGCAAAGTTTACCGAGAACTGATCTTAATTTATTACACACCAAATCAACATGGAGATCCCAAGTAAAGTGACAGTCTACCATAACACCCAGGTATTTGTATGAGTTCACTCTCTCAATAGTCTCGCAGCCACAGTTTTCTTTATTATCATTGCTGTGAAGACAGTCATAAGAATGCCCTTTTATTCCAAATGTAAAATCTTTGTTCCTATTATACGGTGACCGAATATACATACATTTGGTTTTATTGACATTGATGATGATTCCATTATCGTGTGCCCAGCGTACTATATTATCGAAATCCCTTTGAACTACACTTTGCATCACTAATTGGTCCTTATGGCTATAAATAAGGCATGTGTCATCAGCGAACATATAAATATTACAGTTTTTTACAACATTTGGCATACTGTTTACATGCATTTTATAGCCAGTAGGGCCGTACACTGAGCCAGTAGGAACACCATATTTAATTTGACCCTTTATGCTGACTTCACCGCAGACACTGACTTCCAGTTGCCGTCCACTAAGGTACTCCCGAAACCAGGCGTTCATTGGACCGCGAATACCACATTCCTCCATTGACTGCAATAATCCGTCGTGATCGAGGGTGTCGAAGGCTTTTTTGAAATCGATGAACATAACCAATACCATTTCTTTTTTGTTCAAGGAGCTATTAATATTGTCAACAAATTTAGACAGGACGGTGGCCGTACTCCGGTTTGGTCGAAACCCATGCTGAGCATCACAAATAATCTCATTCTTTTCTAAAAAATCAGTTATTTGATTTACTATAATTTTTTCGATTATCTTGTTGATTACGTTTAAAATGGCTATAGGTCTGTAATTCGTATATTCCGCATGTGAACCCTGCTTATGTATTGGCCTTATAATTGCCATTTTTAGTTCACTAGGATAAACTCCCTTTTTTACGCTCAAATTTATTAAATGCGCAATAACCGGTGCTATTTTATATTTTATTTTTTTCAAGTCCTTAGCCCTGACACCATCCGACCCCGACGCCTTATTGCAGTCAATTTCATCTATCACTTTTAATACATCATATGGTAATACTCGTGTAAATCTGAAACTTACATTAATTTTACTCACATATGATTCACGATCCAGAAATAATTGATGACACCTATGGTTATTTTTAATAATTTCTATTTCCTCGGTAAATGTTTGACAAAAGCCATTACATACGTCTTTCTTTGTAGTTTCTTTTCCTAACATATACTTTTCAACCACACCATCTACCGACAACTTATTTCTTCCTAACCAGCTATTAATCTGAGTCCATATTTTTCGCATATCTCCTTTACAATTTTCTAATTTATTTTTACGATCCTCGTTCCTTGCCTTATTTATTAATTTATTTGTATGATTTCGATATTTTGTATATTCTAGTCTATAACAATTATTTCTAGGGTCCGACTTCCATTTTCTAAAAAGATTATCTCTCTTCTCAATCATATTCTGTAAATATTTATTTACCCATAATTGAGTATTTCTTTTACTATCACAAGTACGCTGAAAGGTGCACATGTTATAAATATCCTCGAATATTTCAACAACACTACAATAAATTTCGATCGGATCTTCTAATTTCAAAAAGTTTAGCCAGTCTATTTCATTTAATTTTTTTGTAATCATTTCTTCCTTATAATAAGTTCTAGGAGAAAAGTGTATTGCTTGCTGCCCTATCTCAGCTGAGAGCCCTATTATGTAATGATCTGCGATCTTACTTGACACCACATAGGTATGGATAGTACCTGCTACGCCAGTCCGCACGAAGATGTGATCGAGGCACGACGCCGTCCGCTTCCCGTTAACAATGCACTCTCTGGTTACGTCACGCACACCACACTGCAATCCTAACTCACTCAACTTATTTAAATACCTATTTGCTGTCCAGTCGGGCACTTCAATTTCTTCTTGTAATATATCAATGTTTATATCTCCAATCAATATTAAATTATTACGTCTTGGGATACTATTTAATACCGTTGTCAACTCGGTGATAAAGATTGTCTTTTTTGTGTGAGGCGGCCTGTAGACGATGACTATATTTGTGGTATAGTTATCCATTCGTAGTTCTCCGCTAAGCATCTCGCACTGGTCATGTGTAAGTAGTTAATTTACCTATCTCCAACCTTTCATTTTAAAACGAAGCCTTTATATGTAATCCGGATGACAACAACTCAAATCAGACATATTCTAAACATCAAAGCAAACATTGTGTATGGTATTTGTTTTGTCATTTCATGCTTTTTTGGATTTAAATAGTGTTCTTAATATCAGTTTTTCTTAATTAATAAATCTAAAATCTAGTTTAAAATGGAAATAATCAATGAAAAGTAACACTATTTTGTGACGTATTTTGAACAGTGCTGGATAATTTATTTTTGACTCAGTTTGTTTTTTGGGACATTCTTTGATTTCGTGCATATTGGGCTATCGCTAACGAAAAAACATTTCTCAAAAACTGTTTTTTATCTACTTTTTGTAGTCTTAAAGCGTGGTTTTAAAGCATGTTTTTAAAAAACACGCATGCCGGATTGCTATATTTCGAGAAAAAAGCTCATCAAGTTTTTGTGAAAACGGTAGTTGGAATAAAAATGGATGGTAATTAGCTAATACTTTTTTCCACCTTCCCGCCCACTTTTGCGGTAAAAAGGGATAAAGATGTAATAATGGATACATTATTACATTATCTATATCACTTCAAAAGCACAAAAATATATCTTATACCTTTGAACGAGCAATTCTTGTTTATTTATAAATTTCTGTGATCTCGAAAACGGCTCTAACGATTTCGCTGAAAATATGGGGGTTTTCGGGGGTAAATAATCGATCTAGATTAGTCTTATGTTTGGGAAAATGCGTGTTTTCGAGTTTTCATGCGTTTTTCTTTCCACGCAGAATATGATCGCTAATTTCTTCGCGCCGGCCGCCATCCTCAGCGGTTAAGGATGCGGACCGCTAGAAAGAGTGTTACGGGTTCCAATCCCACTCGGTGACTTATTTTTTTTTTTATGTTCAAGTTTATATATAATTTTTTATTTTGTATTGTTTTTAGACAAGTTTAAAAAAATGTAGTTAATGTTTGAGATGTATATAACCGAGCAAAGCCGTCACCCAAAGGTCACCCAGGTACTATAGCTATAATTACCATTCTAATTACATCGTTTGGTATGATGTGAACGGTGAAATACGGTCATTAATTAAATGGTAAGGAGATATCATCACATTTTATCTGCCTACCATTATTTTGCTAACTTTTATCTATTAATTATAAATCATATAAAACTGCTCTCTTTTATCAATCGTCAAATACACAACAACCCATAAAATAATTCATTGTACGTTTCATACAATCCCAAATGGTGAAGAGAAAAAAATATTTCCGATGTCATTTTAGCATGGAACTGTCGAATACTTATTGTATTTCGTACGATGGTCTTTGACATATGCATTCTGCTCTATTATAAAACCACGACATCACGCTACTCGATGAGTAAAGATAGAGTAAGCTATATGCCCTAGAACTATTAAAAATAGTGTGGCCAAGTCTTCGAATGGTAATGATAACTAGACCCAACCAAGGACATATTTCCGAGCCTTCAAAATAAACAAATTTATGACCTTTGTGCAGTTGTATTTTAATTGTAGGTAAGTTAAGTAGTCTAGTTATTAAATTTATACTTATGGTCTCGTTATTTAACCCCGTTTCATAATAAAATGGGAAAATATGTCAAAATCTGGAAAAAGGGACACCACTGGTAATGAGATTTGGACTCTATGATTGCGTAAAACTTTTAACTAAAGCAGATCTATTATTTTATTCTTGTACGAAACATGGAGGCCGCATACATAAATCTTTTTAACCCATAAAACATAGGTCCAAAGTAAATTTTAATATATTATTCAGCTTCCGCCGCGCGATATGCACGAAACCTAAGATTCACCCGTTTGTTCCATGTTGGTCACTCCCATTTTCTTATGAAAGTTTAGTGTTTGTTTTAGGCGGGAATAATTTTATTAATGTACAGTGATTAGCACATTAACCGCAATAATAAATTGTTATAACACTATTTAGATGTACTGTTACACAAAAGTGCGTGAGAAGTAGCCTGCTTTATTGTTCATTGTAGTACATCTTCACATACTTAGAAAGGGAAAATGTGTCAATTTTCCTGGTCTTTGTTTAATCCTCCCAGTTTCCTTTTAAGGCGTCGTCACTTCATTTCTCCCTCGTATGAACCGCATTTTCCTTTTAGGGTATCGTCACACATATTTTTCTGTAGGCGACAAGTGTTTTTTTCTGTACTTCTGACAGATAATGTAGAGGGTAGCGCTTCGTGCTATGATGTTGCACCTAAATGAAGTAATTACAAGTACACAGAACGCCATAATTAGCTGTGCAGGTCACACTACTAAAACATTAGTGTGCATATTGACACTGTGTAACTAAAGAATCACTGGCCTATCAATACAATAATCAGGTTTACATCTATACACACACCTGCGTACTTAGGAGGTTATGAATCACGGCAACCAAATAGTAATTGATAATTTTGCAATGACCTGCAGTAGCATCGTTGGCTCAGTGGTTAAGGCAGTTACTATGGAAATCTGATGCAAAAGTCTCATGGTTCGAATCTCACTAAAGTTAACATTGTTTTTGTTGTTTTCATATTTTAAAATAACATAAATATTAACATGAAGTTGCCAGCTTGTTACTAAGAATTATATATGGAACTACGCGACATTCGAACTGTTTAAACTACCCACCAATATTTTTTTTGTCTAACTTGTTGAAGTTTGGGGTAATTTTATGTTCTATGCGTTCATTTGTGCTATCTGCTTGCAAGTGACCATACCATTACCTATTGTTTTGTGATTATTGTTTCTTTGTGGCGTTCGGACACCTTTTTTTAAATCGCAATGTATCGCTCTCATCTGAATGCGATTAAACGGGCGGAGATAATAATATTATACGAACAAAATGTTCCAATAAGTGAGATTGCTCGACGTTTAATGATATCGGTAAGTTATTATTACCTACATAATTATTGTATCTTATTTTTAGTGAAATTATTTTGTGATACAGATATATTATTGATTACTTATAATATTATTAAATACAAATAATAGAACATTAAACTAAGTATATACTATGTAATTTAATACATTTCTGTATATATGACGACCTCCGTGGCGTTAACCGCCAATCCGAAGGTCCTGGGTTCGATCCTCAGGGCAAGTTGGAAAATGGCCTTTTTAAATTATCCTGGGTCTTGGGACCTTATTTACATGTGTATTTATATGTGCATTTATTATAAAACATTGTATCGTTGAGTTAGTATCCAATAGCACAAGTCTTTAAACTTACTTTGGGGCTCAATAGTTCAATCAGAGTGACTTGACTTATATATATATATTTATATGCAAGTTAAACTAGATTTTATTATCTACCTCACTATAAAATTATCTTTATACATATTAATTAGTAATTTGCCATAGCTGCGTAAAAAAAACTACTTATATAATCGTAATTTATTTAAGTATATAGTCATTTTAATTATATATTAAAGCATATATTATGTTGCTTAAATAGATATATAGATATATAATGTATAATAAAAGTAATAAACTTAACAAATAAAATTATTATCTGATGCACACAAGCGAGAGAGGATAAGATTCACCGAAGAGTATCGTAACTTCGACTGGATAAATAATATTGTAATATTTACTCTGTTATAAATGTTTTAAATCTGACAAGGATGGACGTAAAATATTATGGCGAAAAACAGGTGAACGGTATAATATTAAAAATGTAATTCCTTGTCGTTCCAGTGGCCGCATAACTTTAGGGTTTTGGGGTTGGATGTCGGCAATGGGCCCGGGTGAAATAGTGGAAGTAGGGGGTCGCAATACCAGTCAAGGTTACTTGGACATTTTGCAAAATGTAATGTATTTCTTTTATTTATTTCTTTATACTTTAATTATATAATTTAGATATCTTATCTGTTAAAAAAAAGTGAAATTGTGAGAGATGTTTATTGTTATAAGAAGTTTAATTTAACTTCAAGTAACATGTTTATTCTCTCACTCGGGTTTTTTTTAATGAAACGGTTCGCCTACTATTACGTCCATCCTTGTCCAAATTAAAAGTTAATCTAAGAGATGCATTCCGTTTTCACATATTTTGGTAAAAAATTGTCTTTCATCATTAATAAATTACATGTAACTGATATTAACGGATTTATTATGTAAAATAGCATTTAACCTATCTTATCTTCATAAACCTCGGAAGACCAGCGTTGTGGCTCTCGTCACAACATTATGCTGAGAGGAGGCCTTTTTGATACAAGCACAAATATGCCCTTAAATACATTTAGAATGTTTTTTTTTATTGTAGTGAACTCAGTGTATTTGTGTCATGTCAAATAAACCATTTTTCTTTCTTGATAAGTTATTTTTTTTTAAACTTTGTTATAATAAAGTCGGTGGATGAGTAATAAAAAAACAATATTCAATAAAACAATTTCTTGCATATTTCATTTCTCATGTTCCTCGATGGTATTGATTTTATGACTTACTGGGTAAGGGTTGTCATACAGTCGAGAGGTAATTATCCCGACTGGGTCTCAATATTTCGAAACACAACATTTTGACTACTCATTGCTTCCAAAGAACATGTATACCTGTTATTCGAGTAGCATTAGTTGGACAGAACTTATTTCGACAACACTATAAACTTAAGAAAAATTATAAAACAAAATCTTTAATAGCCCCCCGCCTTCACGAATCGAACCCTTGACTGCTTAACTTTAGTTCGATGCGTAGACCGTTGCGCCATTCGCCCGATTACGTAGTTATCGAATTTGTTGTTTACACTTGACGCTTGACGTGAGTATAGTATGAGACAATTTGTTTGTGTGGGTATATCTACTTGCACGCAACTATGAAAGATGATCTGATTACTGGTCAAATCTTTGTAGTGTGAGTGATCTTGGCACGCACACAAATAAAAGGGGTGCACAGCAAATTATGGCGTTGTGTGTACATATTTAATATTTTTATAAGTAAAAAAATTATCAGCTCAGCCAGAATTAACTTGAATCGATCTTTCTAGTGTGGTATGCAACGCAAATTAAATACAAATACCTACAAATTTCTGCTTAAATGATCTGTAAATATGGTTATAATATAAAGTCTACGCGGCTGAATTTACACAGTTCAAAACCGCAAACACTTCAGAGACCGAACAGTTTCTTTTTTATTTAGAACTAAAATAACTTTTTATCGTAGTCGCTGGTCTACGCTAAAAATACGGCAATTGGTGATCAATAGTTTTCCTTTGGCTGGGTGAACCCTTAGACAATTTTAAGAAGCCATGTTAAATTTTTGTAAGTTATGACGTCATAAATAATTTTGATATGGAATTTGTAAAATTATTTGATGGCTTTATAAGCTAGTACCTTATCTAGAAATATAATACATCATTACATTTCAGTCACCCGTTTTCTAAAAAAAAAGCAAAAACATTTAGCACAACATCAGCTCGTAAAACTCTTTTATTTAGTATCTATATGACTGGTAAAAAAAAAAAATTCTTAGAATTCTATACAAAAAATTGATGATGTCAAACCCCCCAGTGTTCAACAATAGAAGACTCCCTTTCTTAAAATGGTCTAAGGGTTGCTGCAAAGGAAACCTTTTGATCACCAAACGCCGTAAATTGCATTTTTTTGTCGTGTAGACACTACTATTGTAAGATGTGTATGGCACGACCTTTACGCTCAAATTAGGGTACTATAGGGTCACGCTTGCTTATAGATTATTCACATGATTATTGTGGGACGGGGATAAAAGATACCGTAGAAAATGTTGTGATATTTCTTGCAAATAATGCTACCTATACGAAGACAAGTGTTGAGTAGACGTTCAGGAATCGTAGGTTTTTTTCAGTGTAGGTATTTCAGCAGTGAATGTTTCGGTATGTTACTGTAATTTTAAGTAAACCTAGCCTCTGCTTTCTGGGCCTTAATTTTAAGCCCAGGCTTGCCTATAAGGACACGTTCAGCGTAATGGTGGATGGTGGGTAGGTGGAAAAGAAAATCTATGTAAGCCGTCGATTGACATGATTTCACCGACATTTCGCCCTTCCCATTCTTTGATAAAATTTATATAAAAACTACGTAATAAAGTTACGAGAATTTACTTAGATACGCAAACCAATATTACGTCTCAACTAATAAAATTCAGCGTTGAAAACTCCAACTTTAATATAATAACATTTTCATGAGTAAAGGGGCTGAAATGGAATTCTTTTCAACACTTTTAGTAAATAATTTGCGGCCGAAAAGTTGCCTCGTCTCAGATTGAAGGATTTATTTTTCGGGTAATTTGCTATTCCCTCGGCTCGGCTGGACTTAGCTACTTTTGTGAGTATTTACAACGTTTTCGCGCTTTTAAGAATAAAAGGTTTTATATTTTTCATAACTTTATTACGTCTGAATTTTTCGATTCAATTGTATTCACAGGTTTGAAAAATTGGGTATCCCGCTCTTATTAATACGTAATAATTATAAGGCTACTACATATCATAATCCTACTAATATTATATATGCGAAAGTGAGTTTGCATATTTGTTTGTTACCTTTACCTCTTTACGCTTCAACTACTGGACCGATTTGGATGAAATTTGGTATGGATATAGTTTGTGACTTGGGGAAGGACATAGGAACACGCAATATACTCTTTATCCCTAAATTTTAACGGGGAGCGATGCCCGCGGTTATAGCTAGTATACTATATGTAGGGACTGTAAGTAGGTATAATTATAACCAAAAGGTTCCGGGTGCGAAGCCCCTCGGTCCGACTTGTGGCCCTGAATTTTGTAAAATGAAAAGACAACGATTTTCCACTCCTACATGTTATCATATCTCGATGATGTTTTAGAATGTTATTTACACAATAAAAGACTAGATTTATGGGTTTTAATAGTTTCAAAACTTCATAGTAAAAAGAAAAAAAAAAAAAATTTGCAAATTTTTTAATTAACGTTTAACCCATAAAAACCTTGTTTTTACTGTGTCAACAACGTCAAAAAAATCATTGAAATAATTTAGGAGTAAGTGAAACGTTTTTCTCCGTCTGCTTTTTATGTATTGCCGGCCTTGAACTGATTGTAGTCATTGGTTTTTATACTTGCAAGCCAATTTTCTTGCGGTGGTTCTTAGCTACGTTTGATGAAAATTGGTTGAGCAGTTTAAAGTTATTCTTCGTTCGCGTGGACTTTATGTCTCTGGAAAATGCTTATCAGGCTGAACAACTTTTACTAAGGCGACATTTTTATATCTCTTATAGTTTAGCTGGACCATTATGGTTCTGCATCAGGCGTGCCATTTTCCAAAATCATTTATACCCTATATGTTGCCCAGGCTTAATAGCTATATAACAAAAAAAGTTTCATTCGAATCCGTCTAGTATTTCCGAAGATTAGCTTGTACAAACAGACAAACAAACAAACAGACAAACAGACAAACAGACAAACAGACAAACAGACATACAGACATACAGACAAACAGACAAACAGACAGACATTTTTTTTTAAATTCTTGCTCTATTTCTATATCTCCATCGCCTCCAATATTTTTTTTGGAAATATATTTAATGTACAGACACACTTTTTTTACTGTTTTATTATATGTATAGATATAGATATAGATTATCGTTTGAAAGTCAGGGCTTTCTGTAGCAAACCTAGACCAAATCGGACATGTCGTTTTGAAATAAAACGCAGACTACGTTTGTATGGAAAGTTGTATTTTGGTCTAGGGTCGGGGGACCCTTAACTGTCTAGCTGTCGCGGTTCTTGAGATACAGCCTGGTGACAGACAGACGGACATATAGCGAAGTCTTAGTCGTAGAGTCCTGTTTTTACCCTTTGGGTACGGAAGCCTAAAAATGTGTAAGTTATAACAATATTTTTTAATAATCTACGTACTTGTAAGTACCTGTTGGGTACAAGTACATATTTTCCCAGTCATGATGCCCATGCTATCGAAGCTTTTATAAAAATGTATTAAAAAACTTATTTTGTGTACTTAAGAGTCCGTTACCCTAAACCAAAATAAAATTTTCCATATAAACGTAGTCTACGTTTTATTTCAAAACGACATGCCCGATTTCGGCAAAATTTTGTAATTTCAAAGATATTGCAATTATCTAGGGTAATAACTGGTTTCCTACAGTAAAAATATAAACTTGAAATAGAATATAGTGTGTTATATCATTTTTGACCATCAGTATGGGAAAGTTCGAAATCGTTATATTTTCTTTCCAGTTCATAATTTTAGTGTAGGAAACCAGTTATTACCCTAGATAATTGCAATTTCTTTACAATTACCGATTTTTACCAAAATCTGACATGTGGTTTCAAAATTAAACGTAGACTACGTTTGTATGGAGAAGTCTAGGGATTCTTAAATAACTAGGTATTACGTAGGTGGTGGTTCTTAAATTCATCGTTATGTTGCAGCTGTTCCTATGAATTGAAATCCGTAATTGCTCCCACCTTCCACAGACCCACATAAAACCAAATGATCTAATAACTGCATGAGCCCCATTCTATTTTAATATTTCCATATAAACCTTAGGCACTTAATGGCATACTCGGAATTTTCAGGGGTCCAACAAGTTGTCATTTACGATCAGTTTCGCTCGAAAGGTTCTTAATATTCTTGTAATTAAGTGCTTAACTTCTGTAATCTTGTTGCACGGGATAATAACACTTATGTATTCACTAGATAGGTACTATGTGCGAGTGTAAATTCCATGCTAGGTATCGTTGTAATTAAGGGGGTTAGACCTTTAATATTGCTCGACCTCTCTTTGTGAGTACATTACTCCAGAGAGGAGTCAAAATTATAGGACCCTCGGCTAGACAAGCTCAGATCTCATAGAATTAAGAAATAACTTCAGCATTAACATGTTTAATAAACGAAGGTTTTAAAAGGTCTATAACTTTCAAGAACTCCGTTATATTTTGTCAAATAGGAATAATGGGTGATTTTCAACAAGATATTTTTAATTGTCATTTCGGTGGGATTTTTTTATAACAATGCTATCTATATATATTAAATATCAAATAAAACTTTAACCTTATGTGTAACATGTGCGGGAGTGGAAATCAAATATTATTAAAACTTACTGAAATATTTAAGGTTGAATTTTTGTGAATCCACTGAAATGAAAAGTATCCACCGAAATGATAATTACGCTACTGAAATGAAAAGTATCCACCGAAATGATAATTACGCTACTGAAATGATAGACTGTGCACCGGAATGAAATTAGTCCACCGAAATGATACAGCTAAGAACAAACGTCTGCGAAGTTAGGGTTCCTTTCTGTATTTTTGTTAGGTTTGATTACCACATTCTTAAGTCTCAAACTTAGGTACTTTGGGGCTAACTCACTCTGTATGATTTGTCCTATATGTAAAATATATTTAACTCGAATTTCACGCGAACGAAGTCGCGGGCAACAGCTAGTTTTACTTCTACACTAGTAGTATTAAGTAAGTATGGTGGAAGGGAAAAAAACGTGGAAGGGACATACCCGTAATAAATCAAACCACTGGCTATACTTGATCACTATTATTATAATGATAATAAAATAACGGACAAAAACAAACAAAAAAACGACATTTCCATACAAATTACCCGGGCGGAACACTTTTGTATGGAAAGGCCATTTTTTTTAAATTTGTCTTAATTTAATTTCATAAAAATAAACTTATCATGGGGAATTTCCTCTCCTTCTCATAAAGACCAGTGTCTTAAGGTCAAGAGATATTAAATTATTAAAAACAAAACAGGCATATTTATCATATCATCATAATCTAATTATAAACAGTATAGTTAGGTTCACGACATTTTGCTGCTTTGAATTTGTACGTGACGAACCGTACACTGGTTGCGCTGGTGTCGAACCTACGTACTTTCGGACTGTAGGACCCACACGTTGGTCTCTCTCCTATATATATATGCGGGCCGCTGTCTGTCTGCTGTGCGCGACGCGGTTGATCGCGGGCGCGCAAGCCGTACCACTTTGACACAGATAATCGTAAGAAACGGGATGTATCAAAAGAAACGGGGGAATCAAAGAAACGAAATAAAACACGATGTTATCGTGAATATACCCAGCGGTACGGCGAGCGTGGACGAAACGAACGTACGGGCGGACAGAGTGGCGTTCTATTTCCTGTATTTCCACTGTGTCTTGCTGTTTCTTCATAACCCGTTGTCCGATCTTGAAGTGCTGAAGTCGTGCAGGCCAGTGCGGAACGCCGATATGGCCGTATATTATATCCTATAATTTTCTGTATCGATCTATTGCGATACCGCCTATTTGAACGCGCCAATAAGAAGCTGCGGTGTGCTTCCCCCCGCGCGCGCCCCTCTGTCCGTGTATCGTTCACGCTCTCTGTACTTAGGCTTTTATTTCTATAAATTGCTATAAACTATATAAATTCCTTATCTATTACATAAGTTATTACAATTCTAGCAAGTTACATAATAACAATCTAATAGGAACTGTAAGCCTATGACTATTTGCTTTTAACGAAAACCTATTTTCTTATCAGAGTTTCCTACATCTGTTATTGGATCTATTACCTATCGCTATCTAGTTATCTGGGGAATAAAAAGACAAGAGAAAAATCTATTTATTTACAATGATTACAACATAAGTGTATCTATTATTACCTATGCATACACCTATTTGCCTATGTATTACTATTAACTTACTAACTAAGGGAGAATAAAACCACTATAAAAATATATTTTAATTGCGACCTATTACAATTATGTACAAACTATAAGCTATATACTATTTCTATGTTGCTGTATGTCGGCTGTCCCGTACATCCTCCCGCCGTGCGTCGTCCGCCAGGTCGTCGCATTCTTGATTTTCCTGGAGGGCAGCCGACGCCGTAGGCAGGATCACCAGCT
The DNA here is from genome assembly GCA_963555685.1 of Acrobasis consociella. Classification (NCBI taxonomy): domain Eukaryota; kingdom Metazoa; phylum Arthropoda; class Insecta; order Lepidoptera; family Pyralidae; genus Acrobasis; species Acrobasis consociella. Next base: position 5,613,178 of record OY743115.1, read on the forward strand.
TCTTCGTGGGTCGCCGCAGGATTCCGCCCTTGGTCCTCACGTCGACTCACGTCTGGTCCGGGGTGCGTGGCGATGACGATACCACGCGGCCATGTGTTGCGTGGCAGTGTCCCATCGGCGACTAGGACGACGTCGCCGGCTCGGATTGCGGGGCCCTTAGCATGGGGCTCCCGCCTGTGTTGTAAGTCAGGCAGGTACTCGCGCAGCCATCTTGCCCAAAATAGGTCGGCAAGACGTTGTGAGGCGCGCCAGTGGGGGCGCCCGATGAGGTCGCTGTCGTCGAAGGTGCCGGGGCTCGGAGTTCGCGCTGAACCACCCAGGAGGAAGTGGTTTGGGGTGATGGCCTCGGGATCTTCAGGGTTGACCGAGACGTGCGTGAGTGGCCGACTGTTGACTGTATATTCGGCCTCGGCGAGAAGCGTGACGAGCGTCTCTTCTGAGGGATGACGCTCGTGCAGGACGGTGTTTAGCGCTGTCTTTACGCTACGGACGAGTCGCTCCCATGCACCCCCCATGAAGGGAGATCCGGGGGGTATGAACCTCCAGCTGATTGACCTCTTGTTAGCCTCTTCTTCTGTTGCCTTGGCTGCTTCGCGGAGTTCTGATGCTGTACCTTGGAGATTGGTACCGTTGTCTGACCACATTTCTGTAGGGCATCCTCTTCTTGCTATGAACCTTCGGAAGGCCAGTACTGCGGAATCTGTGCTTAGCGATGCGGCGACCTCTAAGTGTACGGCGCGCGTTGTTAGGCATGTAAACAACGCCACGTAGCGCTTCTGTGTGCTTCGCCCGACTGTAACTGTGTATGGCCCGAAGTAGTCCCATCCAGAGTAGGTGAAGGGTCGTCTGTGATGCGCGAGTCGACAATGTGGTAGGTCACCGGTGGGTGGAGATGGCGGCGTAGCTCTTCTTATACGACACGGTATGCAGCTATGAATGATAGCCCGCGCTGTCGGTCGCAGGCGTAAAATCCAATATTTCTGTCGACACTCGTTGATTGTCGTCTCTACGCCGGCATGGTGTAGTTTTCTATGTACATATTCTATGTAGAGTCGCGTAGCATAATTATCCCCGTCCAAAACCGGCGGTCTCTTCATACTATCTTCGACATTGATAACAGCGGCTATTCTTGATCTTATCGTTATCACTCCGTTGACAAGTTCGACCGCTAGGGGGCGCAGTCGGCTGTTGTTGCTAGTTTCCTTCCCGCCTGCGAGTGCTGTGATGTCGTTCGCGAAACTTTCTTGCTGGCTCGCTCGTACTATTAATTCTTCGGCGGCACGTAGTGTTGTGGCGGGGATCTGTATGTACTGTCGCTGTTGATTTTCACTATTATGTACTGTGATTTTGAGTTGCGTTTTTCGATGTTGCGCCACGTCGGATCCTTTTCTGTGTTTTTTCGCGTGCGCTTGTAATGCACGGATTCTGTCTTCTGTTTTCTTGTTAGATCGACGAACTGTAGGACCCGCGCAGTGGAGCGCAGGTACCGCTCCCACCGGGAAAATCTGTGGACGTCTGGAGTGCATTCCCGTAGGGCGGCCGATGACTTCTGTACTGTGACGTGACATGTTTTTTCTTCCCCTGTTTTTTCTATAGGCGCAGGGCTGTCGGACGGCCACGTAGACGGATCTTGGCGTAGAAACTCGGGACCTCGAAACCAGCGGTGATTGTTGTCGAGATCTTGTGGTACATCCCGCGTGGCATCATCTGCGATGTTCAACTTCGTAGGCACCCACCGTCACTCGCCGACTGTACTGTTTTCTTCGATCTCGGCGATGCGGTGAGCGACGTATGGCCGGTAGGTACGCGCGCCGTTCTTGATCCACGTTAACACTGTCTTACTGTCGGTCCAAAATGTCTTCTCGTCTGGCTTGCTGTCATGTTCTTCTGTGACCGCCGCGGCCATGCGACACCCCATTACTGCTGCTTGAAGTTCAAGACGAGGCGTTGACGTGACCTTGATCGGCGCTACGCGCGCTTTGGCGAGAACTAGTGATAGCGATATCTCGCCGTTCGGACGAACTATTCTCCAGTATAGCGCGGCGGCGTAGGCGGCCTCACTGGCATCGACGAACACGTGGAGTTCTCTTCTTTGAGCGTCGCTGTACCCCCGTAGAGTTCTTGGAATGGTGATGTCACGAAGTGCGCGGAGATGACACATCCATTCTTGCCACTGTTTCACTATATCTTCATCCACTGGCTCGTCCCAGCCGGTTCCTCTTCTCCATATTTCTTGTAGAAGTTGTTTCGCGCGCGCTGTCACGATGGATGCGAATCCGAGCGGGTCGAACAGAGACATAACTACTTTGAGTATTTCCCTCTTGGTAGGCTTACTGTTGTTGACTATTTCCTGTGGTAGACGCGCCAAGTCTAAGTTGAAGGCGAGCTCATCTGTAGTCGGCTTCCAAATTAGTCCAAGAGCTCTTTCGGTTTTCGACCCGTCGTGTAGACTGATGACTGTTTGTTCTGTGTTGGCTTCGCCTAAGCCCTGTAGTACGCGCGCTGAGTTCGATGTCCATTGACGCAGCTCGTAGTGTGCCCGCCGATGTATATCGCGCACGTCGCTCGCTGTCTTGATCGCCATTTCTTCGCTCGGAAAACTCTGTAGGTAATCGTCAACGTAGTGGTTTCGGATGACTGCATCGTAGGCGGCTGGATGGGAGTCTTGAAACTTCTTGGCGTTCGTGTCTTTAACGTAGATTGCTGTAGCTGGCGATGACGTCGCGCCGAATATAAGCGAAGTCATTCTATACTCTTCCGGCGGATGATCCCCCCTCTTCTCCCCCCGCCACAGGTACCGTAGTGCGTCGCGATCTTCTGTCCTTATCTTGACTTGCATAAACATTTCCTTAATGTCGGCCATCACGGCCACTGGATGCTGTCGGAAACGCATGAGCACGCCGGGTAGTGACTGCAGGAGGTCGGGGCCGGTGAGTAGGCAATCGTTGAGCGAAGTTCCCATTGTTTTCGCTGCGGCGTCATGTACCACTCGTACCTTCCCGGGCTTCATAGGATTTAGCACGGCGAAATGGGGAAGGTACCACGTCCTTTTGTTGTCAGGCGATCTAGGCGGCGCGCGCTCGGCGTAACCATTCGCGATGAGCGCGTCCATCTGTTGTACGTACTTCGTCTTGAGTTGGGGGTCCCTGTCGATTTTTCTTTCTGTAGATATCAATCTTCTATAGGCGTTGTTGTAATTGTTCGGCATTACAACATCTGTCGACTTCCAAAGCAGCGCTGTTTCGTAGTGCCCGTCGTCTCGTTGCTGTGTGTTTTCTTCTAACATGACGAGTGCTCGCTGTTCGGGGTCGCTGCGTGGTTGTCTCGGTGCTATGGTGAGGGACTCCAACGCGAAGTGATTTTTCAGCTGTTCGTCCATTCTGTTGTCGACGTCGATTTCTTCTGTGTTTCTCGGCTCGACGATGTGGTTGATGAAGTGTACGCGCTGTCCTAGTGTACGCGTGTGCGCGCCGTGTAGGACCCATCCCAGTGACGTAAGCGATGCCACCGGCTGATCGCGTCGACCTCTTCGTACTTCTGTGGCGAGTAACAAGTGCCAGTTGTCTTGCCCAATGAGTAGCTTCGGCGTCGCAGCTTGATACTTGAGGTCGTTGGCGATATCTGTGAGGTAATCGCAGCCGGCTATGTCCTTGTCGGTGACGCGTTGCGGCGATAGATGCAGGCCGTTGAGCGTGCGTGCTTGCATTCTGTGACTGTTGCTCGCACCATGGATGGTGAATGATACACGTCGTGACTGCGTAGCGTCCACTTGTGTCTTCCCGATGGCTTCTATATGCAGAGGGTCGATCGGTCCTCTTGCGCCAATCTTCTGTGCTATTTGTTCGTCGAGCAGAGATATTGTCGAACCGTCGTCCAACAGAGCGTAGGTTGAAATTTCGCCTTTCGGGCCGCTGAGACGAACCGGAACTATTTTCAGGAAGGCGTGCGCGCACTTCCTCGATGACCACGTTGAGGCGACAACTTCACTGGGTTCTTCTTTCTTCTTTTCGAAGTGAAGTAGGCTATGATGAGTGCGGGTGCACCCGTCGACGTCACAGGATTTTTTCTCGCACGTGTGACCTCGGTGGCGGTAGGTGAGGCAGCGGAAACACAACCTTTTCGATTTTGCGATGTTCCACCTTCCGTTCGGATCCGCTTCTGTTAACTGTTGACACGCGGAGGAATGGTGGCCGGGTTTGACGCAGACCGCACACTCCTTTTTCTGTGTAGTAGGTTTCGGCGGCTCCGTCGCGGTGAATGTTTTCTGTTGACGCTCCCGCCGCTGTTGCGTCTGCCTCGTATCTGTGTATGCAGGTATCGCCTCAGGTAGAGCATGTCGGCCGCATCTGTCTGCCTCGCGCTGTAGGAATCGCGATAGCTTGACTAAATCCGCTTCATCTTCACTCTGTTCCGCTTCGAAGTCGTACCAGCGGTATTTCAGCGTCGTAGGAAGCTTGTCGACTATCTTCGTTGTGACTTCTGGGTTGTACACGTAGTAAATCTTGCCGAGAGCTTGAAGCGCGGTTACGATGTTGACCACTCGAGTAGCGAAGATACAGATGTCCTTAGGCGTGTCGTTGGGGCGCGGCAGTGAACGCAGGCGCTCCAACTCGGAGATTGCTATGGCGTCCGGACGACCGAAGCGGGACTCGAGCGTCTTCATGATGACATCGGGTCTTCCTGTGTGTATGAGTAGCGTCTCGACGGCTACTTTGGCTTTCCCACGTACGCTGCGACGAAGGCGGGCCATGTTGTCGATATCAGAGTAATGCGGAGCTGTTTCTTGATATGCGGCACGGAACGATAACCACTCTTGATATGATCCGTAGTACGGAGGCAATTCTTGCACGTGACGGGATCCCGATCGCGCGGCGAGGGCGAATGCATTCGCGAGCTCGGTGATATCGATGGTTTGAGGCTGGCGAACGGCTACTGTGGTGTTTTCTCCCGCCGGTGGCGGAACGGGCATCGGAGGGGCGCGCGGGGTCTGTGGGGGTGCCGCGCGCTGAACTGTAGGCTGCAACACTGGCTGTACGATGACGGGCGGCGCGACTGTGGCTTGAGCTGTTGGCGCCGTGACGTCTTGATGCGTTGCAGGTGACGGGTTGTGAGCTTGATCTGTGATGGCAAGCTGCGGTTGACTGGTGTCCAGCCAGTCGGTGACTCGACGCGCCGTTTCTTGTTCACTGATGAGTGTGTCGTCGTCTTCTGTGTCTGTTTCCTCTTCTAGAGCGGCGACGCGGGCGGCGGCGAGTTCGACCTGTAGGCGCAGCAGCTCCTCCCTAGCCTTGATGAGACGAAGTGACTTCTTGCTCTTCTGGCTGCTTCGACGATTAGACGGGCGAGGAGAGGCTACGCGTTCTGTGGGTTGCGAGAGAGCGGTTCCCGCGGCGACGACGGAGGCGGAGGGGCGCGGCGGGGCTTCTCTCACTGCGGTGCTGTGTGACTGTGACGACTTCGCTTCTGTAGCTGTAGTTCCGTGAGACCAAGTGTGGGTTTCTTCTGTTGTCGTGGTGCCGTGCGACGACGACGCTATCATCTTCGACGAAAGCTCGGAGTCTCGTGGCGGCGACACGGCGGGTGCTGTAGCGACGGCAGGTTGTTCCGATGACGGCTGTACGGGCGCGGCAGCCTCTGGCGCTGCCCTCGGTGTGCGCTCGCCCCGACCGGACCTCGACCTGGTGACTGGCATCTTCTATTTTCCACGACGTGACGGCTGTACGTAGATCCCACGCTGTCTTCTATCCGGCTCCGAAGGACCAGCAATGTACGTGACGAACCGTACACTGGTTGCGCTGGTGTCGAACCTACGTACTTTCGGACTGTAGGACCCACACGTTGGTCTCTCTCCTATATATATATGCGGGCCGCTGTCTGTCTGCTGTGCGCGACGCGGTTGATCGCGGGCGCTCAAGCCGTACCACTTTGACACAGATAATCGTAAGAAACGGGATGTATCAAAAGAAACGGGGGAATCAAAGAAACGAAATAAAACACGATGTTATCGTGAATATACCCAGCGGTACGGCGAGCGTGGACGAAACGAACGTACGGGCGGACAGACCCAGGTAGCATTTATACGTCATTATGTCGTCCGTTTACGGTACTGCTCGACGTAAGAGACGTCATGTCTTGACGTCGGGGGGTCCCAACAGATGACGTCAATTTGTCACAGCCTCAAGACGTCAGTTTATAGACGTGAGAGAGACGTCAGTTTACAGACGTTAGAGAGACGTCATATAGGGACGTTACTGGGCCGTACATATAAGGGCAGCCACTGACGTTTGAGTGACGTCATATACTGAATTCATAGGGACGTTACTGGGCCGTACATATTAGGGCAGCCACTGACGTTATACACAGACGTTACTAAGACATACAAGTCAGGAGTAGGACCTACGGGAGCTCCTGATATGTACAGTGTGTCTTGGGTGTCGCTACCGTCGCACACCGATGGTATGGAAATTAAACCACACACTACTGCTGAACTCGATTAATTGGAAATATGCACCAAGTAATAAGAATGTACATAGAAGAAACCATAACCAGTTTTAATTTTGAACAGCGCCATCTAGGGATTTTCTAAGAAACTAACACTTGCATACAATATTACTCAAAATAAAAGGTTTTATGGTTATGATTAGAACTATTACTTAATGCTTTTTACGTCTTAATTTTTTACGGAATGGACGAAGTCTAAAACTGCCTAATTTAGAGCAAATAAAATTAATTAACAAAGACTACACGAATTTGGACAGCGGGTATTATATAGATTGTAAGAACACACTTACAGCTGATATCGTTAGCATGGCAATATGCTCCCCTTAGGTAGTTTAGGTGGGTAGTTTGTTAAAAAAGAGAACCGCCCTGGCTATTGAGTGAAATAACGTGCTGGCAAAACTGGCACTAAAGCCTGAGCTGCGCATTTAAGCTCTACGACGGTTCTAAGTTATTGGTCAGGGGCCCTGGATCAAAAGACTACGGTACGTGTTATATTCTATCCCTTTTCACTCCATCTCGCAAATCCTTACGCGTGATAGTAGGATAGAATTTAGTGCTTAGCATGTAGCATTTACGTTTGCAGGCATCTTACCTACTAAAATGATGAAACTAAAAAAACACAATGTAAGTAGTATAATCTATATTTAAGATGCAATAAAGGACAGTGGGACACAATTGCCAGAACAATGATACAGGGACCATGTTTTTTAAGACCATAGACTTAAGGACATGGAAAAATGATTTAAACCGTACTTTTACTTAAACTTAACAGGTGGCCAACTTCACAATGCCTTGGCGTCTACCACCGATTCGGTTCCGCTGTTTTTTTCACTTAATTGTATCACTGAGTACATGTTACTTTTACCTTAAAAGTCTTGAACAAAAAAACGTCCACGTTGGAACGAATATGGTAGGTACTTACGTCCATATACTGACCCTAAATTTACTTCAGTAAAACGTCCTCGTGGCGTCGTATATGGTACGTCCTGATATTGACCCTAAATATACGTCAGTAAGACGTACACTTTGTGGCGAATATGGTACGTCTAAAAACTGACCCTAAATAGACGTCAGCAAAACGTCCTCTTGGCGGCGTATATGGTACGTCCAGATACTTGCCTTTAATTTGACGTAAATACGACGTCGTGCGCAACGCTGACCCTAAACTGACGTCACTTTAACGTCTGCTCTCGACGAATAAATGACCGACCCTATTATGACCTATAAGTGACGTCGCTTATACGTTGCTGACGTCAGTTTGCTACCTGGGGAGTGGCGTTCTATTTCCTGTATTTCCACTGTGTCTTGCTGTTTCTTCATAACCCGTTGTCCGATCTTGAAGTGCTGAAGTCGTGCAGGCCAGTGCGGAACGCCGATATGGCCGTATATTATATCCTATAATTTTCTGAATCGATCTATTGCGATACCGCCTATTTGAACGCGCCAATAAGAAGCTGCGGTGTGCTTCCCCCCGCGCGCGCCCCTCTGTCCGTGTATCGTTCACGCTCTCTGTACTTAGGCTTTTATTTCTATAAATTGCTATAAACTATATAAATTCCTTATCTATTACATAAGTTATTACAATTCTAGCAAGTTACATAATAACAATCTAATAGGAACTGTAAGCCTATGACTATTTGCTTTTAACGAAAACCTATTTTCTTATCAGAGTTTCCTACATCTGTTATTGGATCTATTACCTATCGCTATCTAGTTATCTGGGGAATAAAAAGACAAGAGAAAAATCTATTTATTTACAATGATTACAACATAAGTGTATCTATTATTACCTATGCATACACCTATTTGCCTATGTATTACTATTAACTTACTAACTAAGGGAGAATAAAACCACTATAAAAATATATTTTAATTGCGACCTATTACAATTATGTACAAACTATAAGCTATATACTATTTCTATGTTGCTGTATGTCGGCTGTCCCGTACAGAATTGGTGCTATTTTTTTAAACATGATTTTTCAGCGGTGCATCATTTGAGCAAAAATCGTATACAAGCTGATAATTAAAATAGGCAAGATGACTGGAAAAATATATTTGGCCAATAACGAAGAATATTGTAATTCTAATTTGAAAACAAAGGCGTTAATGTAATTGAAGAATATATTAATGACATTGAAAACGATAATTATAATTTCATTACAAGTACATATAACCATCTGTACAGTCCTTTATTTTCTGTATCGCGATTTCTAGTTTCGGAAGACGCTAATCACAAAGAGTCTTTGTATTTAACAGCTGCTATGCGGGCTGAAATACATCTTAATCATGTGGTTGTAGCAAATCCTGAGATTCCTATAAAGATAAATGATTATTTGCGATCAATGGACAGAGAAACAGACGATGTAATAAGTTACCTTTTAACGTCTACTTTAGGTGGCTTATACAAGCCTTTTAACCTTTTAACCGCGAGCGTCACATATATGTGACAAACATTGTCGGGCCCATTCCGCGAAGGCCGCATATTTGTGACAAAAAAAAAATGCTCGTATGGCACATAACTTACGTATCCATATCCGTTTTTGGTTGTAGATAGGTATGTTAGATTTACCATGTCTCGCGCTGGGGGCACGACAACTGATATAAAGTCTCGCGGTGAAAGGGTTTATGTTCCCCTCAGTCGTACCATAAACCAGACGGTGAACATCACTGGCAGTGTTAAACCTCAGCCTGGTTGGTACGACGTGGAGCGGCTGATTATGACATACCTCACAGAGATGAAAGGCCGTGGTCACATATTGTGGAGTCGCGCGGTGCTATACGAAAAATTGCCAACATCGCGAGGACCTACTAACCTATTGCTATCGACACGGTTCTACGATGAAGAACGCAAGTTGGTCGACTGGAATCAGGAGGGCTCTGTTCGCTCCTATCGCTTCGATAATGTACCTACCAATAGTTGTAGGAAAGAAGAATAAATTATTAATTTATCGTAAGTCAAAATAGGCCAATTTTTTTTATTTTATTATAAGATTTAGATTTTTGTGTCATACAATTTAATCAAAAGGTGTTAGGTTGGTACACAACAATATGTTTAACCCTTGCTATGTACATATTTTGATATATACAGGTAAAATATAGCCTGAACTTATTGTGAAACATGTGTATAGGAAAAATGAGAAAACAGATAATGATATCCGCTCTTTAAAAAAGTTTCAGAGTAAATTTAGTTACACTTTGTGTTAAAGTAAGTTTGCAAGGAACGGCGAAGTGTCTCGCAGTAAAATGTAAATGTTCTTCAAACTACTATTATCTAACTACTTCAGTTTTAACTCGGGATAAAGACTAGCTAGTTTACAAAACACATGGTAATCTTGCTCTGAAGATTGCAAGATAGGATAAGTTGTTACACTTTCGTATTTTTTTTTATTTTTTTTATTTCTCCCATGCTGGTCTGGGAGAAATAAAAAAACTTTGAATGTACCAGCTGCTTCTCTTCCCACGCAGATTGTAAAAGCCGATCGAGGGAATGGGCAAAAAATGCAAATCATGTTAACAGGCGATGCGGCTAGCAACCCATCACTGTATTGATTGCTTTTCCATCTTCTCGCCCACCATGACGCTAAAAGTGGCGTTTGGGTCTTGCGGCCCTGGGCTCTGCATAGAACCGCAAGACCCAAAATGCTCTGTCTGCCCCATTAGGGATAAAGACGTGATAGTATGTTACACTTTCGTAATTTAGAGATAAGGAGTAAAAACTTGCGGGATAGCTGGTAGATTGTTTAAAATATTTAAGGGCACGTTCAGTCCAAAGTGAAAGCACCAATGAGGTTCCATCGGAAGATCAGCGCTGGGGGTTAGCTAACGAAATCCCCAACACATGCTGAGTTGGAGACTATTTTATGTTATAACATAACTTTTACTTGTTCTTTTTATAATTTCGAAATGTATGTGATTATTGTGACTGCTGCTTGTTTAAAAATATATATTTTTATTTATATATCCTGTAGACCAAATAAAGATCTATCAATGTGTTATTGTGTATATCAGGCCTAAATATAAATGAGCATACTTAACAACAAATAATTGGCCAAGTGCGTGTCGGGCCCGCGCAGTGTAGGGTTCCGTAGTTCCGAATGCCAACTTTGAGTTTATGCCACTAAAAACGTTTAAAAACTAATTATCTATTGAATTTGTATGAAATAGATTTTTCCGAGTACATTTTATAAGTTGATCGCCTATAACTTTTTAATTTGTATACCCTACTTAGCTCTGATAGTTTTCCTTTAAACTACATTATATATACTATAGCTGTGAATTTTTTCACGTAGCCATATATAACCGTTTAGCAGATAGAGGGGGGGGGGGGGGACACTTGCCTGCAACAAAAATTTTCACTTTAAACCCAAATATTTCAGAAACGGATCCCTAAACCTAAAAATAGTGCTAACAAGCTCACAATGTTTTTGAAAGACCTATTCAACGACACCCCACTCAATGTGTTTGTCGAGAAAAAAAATATTGACTACCTCTTTACTTGTATGGCAGCTACCCTAAAAAAAATATTTTTCCAGATTTAATTTTACGACTTTTTCGCCATGATTAATATACATATCCATGCCAAATTACAGCTTTCTACTACTTTTAGTTTCTGAGTAGGACCGCGGACAGACAGACAGACAGACAGACAGACATGGCGAAACTATAAGGGTTCCTTGTTTACTACGGAACCCTAAAAAGGGGACAGCTTAGTTTATTTTGTTTTTTTTTTGCCTTTTGCGCGTTATTTTATTGGTTAGAGATTTTCTTAAAAATTAATAAATCTATTTAAACGATTACTGTACTGCTATTATTATATTTATATGGAGATTACCTTTAGTAATTAAGTAACTTTCAATAATAAAGTGCAGCAAATAGTGCGAAGAACCTTGCGAACCTGGAGAAGAACAACATGTCGGCCGGTGTGTAGCGCAGGTATCTGCTAGGAGGTCGGACGACCTGAACTAGGTACCAAGAAAACCGCTGGATGCAGGCCGCTTTCAATCGGTCGTTTTGAAATCCCTTGGTTAAAAAGTTGAAAGCTTATGTCCATCAGAGGGCTTCCTGATGTTGATGATTATACTTTCAAGAAGTTATAGATAGACTTATGGGAAAAGAATAATCAGTACTTACTTAAAAGAGAAAAGAGAAAGTTCGTACTTGCCGATAGCTGTTAAAAAGTACGAAGTAACAAAATTAAACTATACAATATACCTGCTAGGTAAGAAAGCAGAAGTTTTAAACACTATCGGGGAAGTTGTTAGCTTAGTTGCGAATTGTAAAGAGAAACATTGTTTTCTTACCTGTTACTCGTAGTAATGTTACATATTCATGGTTAATGTTCAGGTTCAATCCTTACTTCTTTAATAATCACACTTATAAAGGCAAAAGTTTGTGTGTGTGTATGTCTATATTTTTTACTTAAGTATAAACCCAAACGCCTGGAGCAATTTTTCAAATATATATAGCTTTTACCCTGAATTAACACATAGGCTAGTATACATATAAATGTGAAAGTAACTCTGTCTGGTACCTCTTCACGCTTCAACTACTGAGCCGATTTATATGAAATTTGGTATGAATATAGTTCTAGACCCGGTGAAGGCCACAGGGTAGCTTTTATTCCAGAAGTAATTAATCAAGGGGATAAAATGGGGAGATAACCTTTGAATAGGGAATATTTTGCCACACACACAAAAGTAGATTTTATTACAAAGTATTATTTTAAAGCGGACGAAGTTGCGGGTCAAAGCTTGTCTTCCATAAATAATCTGACTGAACATGTTGAATTTCCGGACTTGAATGCTGAACAAGAATCAGTCAAGAAATGCGACCTCACGACCTGTAGGCGAGAACAGTCGGACAGCCGGACAAAAGCATTTTTGGCCAATCTCGAAACTGAGACGCTTAGCTCGCTCGGGCAATAAACATCCAAGACCTAGATTAATCTGAAAAAGATTATGTTTCATCTTGATCTTACCGGGGTTCGAACCCGGGACCTCAGGCGGCGTGACGGCCACTACAGAGGTCATCAAAGGCCAATGTGCGCAGACTAATATTTTTTTCTAGATTTTATCTCTTTGAGCAGCGCCAATTCCCAGACACAATAGTAAAACGATGGAAGTCGGAAGGAATTCCTCCCAGTGACAGCGGAAAGTATAATTACGTGTTTATTTACCAATAATAAATGTTACAAAAGGCGAACTTAATGCTAATAGCATTTTCTACCAGTCAACCTTTAGGATAAATAGGAATCTAGCGTAGTAGGCGCAAAAGTAAGGTACTCAAAAGGTAATAAGTAGTCACATCAAACATACAACAAATTAAATACATATAATAACACATTTAAATATGTTTATCTCGCCATCATTCCATCAATGAATTAATACGTAGAGCCTTAATATCGATCAACGTTCCTTGTCAGCTGGAACCACCGGGGCTTTCCCGTACTGATGGGAAAAGGCCAGATGGTCTCTCATTAATACCGTGGCAGAGGGGACGTTGTCTTTTATGGGATGCCACCTGTGTGAACACCTATGCGGCGTCTTATCTCAACAATTCGGTTAGGTCACCCGGAGCAGCAGCCAGGTTGGCAGCCACACAAAAAATACAAAAATATGCGGTCCTTTCTACAAATTATGATTTCGTTCCTGTAGCTGTTGAAACTGCTGGTCCGTGGTGTTCAGAAGCAAAAAGCTTTATAAGTGAGATAGGACGCCGCTTAGCAGAAAAAGGTTTCGACCCTCGCTCTGGATGGTATCTGGTTCAAAGAATTGCCATCACAATACAAAGAGGGAACGCAGCTAGTGTGATGGGCACCTTTGAACCAGGTACTATCCGAGGCGGAATTTTTGATTCTATTTAGTTTTTACATAATTTAGTTTTAATTTATATATAATAATTATAGTTTAGTTTAACGTTTATTTATAGTTTAATATAGTTTAGTTTAGTATTAATTTGTAAAATCGACTGTATATATATTTTTTAGTTTGACTATATAAAAATAAAGTGTAAAAATATGTTAATCTATTTATCTACATTTATATATGTCGCAGTTTAAATATGTTGCAGATTTTATAATTTGTTTGACAAAAGCTCTAGCTTTTTTGCATTATAGCTCAGTTCTGTAAAACAGCTGAAAATCGTTCAGAAAAATCGTCCAATGTTCGGAATTCTGCCACTTGTGGCTTAGTTTCAAGAGTAAGCTGTTAAATCGAGATACATCGGGGACATCGTTTGTGATTTCGGGTTGAGAAAAATAAATCAGATCTTCAGCTTGATTTCCATATTGTTATTTCGACGCCCGCCTTACAACAAAATGGAAAATTTACGTGGATCAAATGAAGGCCGTTTATAAAACCGCCACGCCATTGATTTGTCGGGTTTAAAAAATTTAAATATTCAATTTCATCGAGCTGATTATAATTCTTCACTGGTGTTTTATCATGTTGAAGATTGAATGACATAATAAGGAGTTAAATTGAGGTTTTATTTCCATGCCACAAGAAAAAAAAATAAAGAGCAAATATTGCCCTCTCATATATTATTTTGTTTGGTAACACAGTTTTATTTAATAATGGTAATGTGATCTAAAGTTAGTTGTTTTGTTAAACATAATTACGTAACTCATTGACAATCCAGCTGAACGATTTTTAGCTGTTTTACAAAACCGAGCTGTAATGCCAAACAGCTAGAGGTCTTGTCAAACAACGGATTACACACAATCCAACTTCGACATATAGATTATCATACATACAATAAATAAATGAAAAGAGCATGTCTAATTATATAAGGTCTAACAAAATATACTGAAACTATTTTAAGGGTGAATTCAGTCCATGATACTGAACAACTTTCCCCAACGAATATGTATCGAAATATTAGACCTTATATAAGCTACTCGTATAAACATTTCTGCTGCATTCAATTAGAATAAGCACATGCGGACTTTTTTCTTAAACGGATATCTGTTCGATTAGTTTAGATACCATCGCCGATAGCATCACATTTTTATTTTTTCTTCGGTATAATTTTTTCCTAATTGAAAATTGAAGTAGAGGACTGATTAATGGCGATGGGATGACTAACATTTTTCGACACTGTTAACATTTTGGTTTCACACGATGTTAGTTACTTTGCCTTAGTTACTGGCTGTGTTTGTAGTGAAATGAAATAAGTTTGCAAGCAAATACGTTAAGAAATATGATTTTACAGGTCATTCATACTTACCAAATTCTATTGTACAAGCGTGTTGCACCAACAATAGGCATGTACTGGTATAAGAATTTTTATGTAGCCTGAAGATATGTGCTTGCCGCCATTTTCGTTCGCGTGTCCTTGAACTGTTTGCGTTCCCTGCATGGTTCTTATTCTTACCGTGCGAAACTCACACATAGGATCTTAACTTCCAAAAGCGCTAATAATGCGTACTTGCGTACTCCCACTGGGCCACCAAGCTCCTCAGTTGGTAGATTGTTACACTTTTGACATGGCCGCAGCCGTACCATATTCTTCTCAAACCATTCAAGGTATTTTTGACACCCGTGTATATTGATATTTATATTCAGAAAAAAAGTCCTCAAAAAGTTAGATCGTGAATGACAAGTAATTTGTTTAGGACGACTAAAAGTTAATGAGTCGTGTTGTCTTCAGAATCAGATTGAAATATTTTCGACTTGCCTACTGTAACTCGGCCATTACTTAGCGGTGTACTACAGATTTGTTTTATAAATTACGCGTCTAGTCCAGCGTCCGAGGCCTTTTTATCAGAACTTATTAGTCGTGAAAAAAAAATGTTCCATTCAGACTGGTTTCATTACGGCATAGAGAAAGTCAAGGAAAAGTAGTACTTATAGAGAACTTATAATACGATAAGTACCATGGGCATTAAAAGAAGAAATGATCAACCTTAGAAGCAATATTTTATGTGACAATCAAAAATGTACCTAAATTCCCCGGGGTACGACTAAGTATATAGTAAAAGTATCGAAAGTATAGATGATGGAGTAACAAATTGCACTGTAAAATTTTCTAATGACGTCAATTTACATTAGGTAGGTACAAACAAATAAATTGCGAATACCATCTTTAGCATGATTAATTCGTTTTACCAAAATGCAATGAATAAACCTAGTAGAAAAAAAACAATACTCAAAATGTGAAATCTTTGCTCGTACCTATTGACAGATACAAAGATATTGTTTTCTTCAGTAAGTAAGACGTAATAGATATTCAATTTATCTACCTATTGGACCTTTATTAACAAGATCCTTTGTCATAATATTGCCATGACGAGAAACCATCAGATCGCCGCGGCCACGATAACAATGAAAAACATTATTTACGGACAATCTGTCAGAATGCTCATATATTTTCCTTTAATCCCGGTCGCTCCATCTATAATTAACCTTAGTCCGCCAAAATGGGATAAAAATATTAATTTCTTATACATGAGAGCGAGACGACATCGAGTTTGTTGCGTTACATGGTCTCTGGGATAGACTTTCATTGTCACCACTTCTTTAGGCCTTATCATGGAATTGTATGTACTTCGGATTATTCAAGTGAACAATCCGGCGTTTGTATGTTTGTATGTATGTGTTCGTTTGTTAGAAAGTAACTTAATCAAAGCATCTTGATATCTTTAGACGCGTATATGTAGAAAATGTAATTTAGTTCAAACATGAGCCACATCGGGGTAACAGAGGTTATGGGGTTCGCGAGTTCACTGTTCGCGCCGAACTACTAGGTAGTTATTAGCATTATATTGTGTCTTAAATAAGTACCTAAATATGTAGGTTCTTATCATTCATCGTCATTCTCATTCCTTATCAAGCTACTATCCAGACTTAATCATCGCTTGTGAGTCAAAGTCAAAGTCAATTTTTTTATTCAATGTACTCTAAATTTATTTCTTATTGAAGGTCATTTCTTTTTAAAAATTATTTTTGTGCAAAAGCTAAAAACGACAAGCGAGTTGTGCGCACACTCAGGATGATCTAAAAATTATTGACATGAAATGTGTTAGGTAACTACTCTTTAATTTGCAAGTGAAAGTTTTCTTCCAGAAAAGAATCCATTAAGAAGCAGCATACAGGTACAATGGGAACAAACCAACTTCGTTTATCAGCGAGCGACAGAAAGCGAATTTGCCAGTCTTTATTACAGGATTACATTGTAATTACGTGCCAGGCCAGTAGATACGCAGACATTTCTTTTTATTAGGGCTCTCTATGCAAGATACTGGCGTCTTAAACTTGGTATTTACGTATTTTTATTAACAAGTGATTTCGCTTTCAGAGATTTTATTTTTGGATTTTTGCATTTAAATGAAGAGATTGATGTGTATAGATGAAGCGAAAGAGGTTTTTAGTATCGTAGCAAGTGAAGGTCCATAGTCTCTGCCTACCGCTAAGGGAAACAGGCGTGATATTATGTTTGTATTTATGTATTTAAATTTATAACTTTTTAATATTATACTTTACATTGTTTGTCCAAATCATACAATGTAAAAAATCGAATCTCGTTCTATGTTTATCACTATAGTATATTGAAATTAAAGTAACGGTAAAAAATAAACAAAATAAAACAAATTGCCCGAGCGGCTGCCAAATTTTTTAAATTTATTGATTACTAGCTGTATACGCGAAGCTCGCTCCCTGTGGGAATTCCGGGATAAAGAGTACCCTATGTCCTTCCCCGAGTCTCAAACTAAATCCATACCAAATTTCATCCAAATCGATTCAGTAGTTTAAGCGTAAAGGGGTAACAAACAAACAAACGGAGAAACAAACAAATATACAAACTCACTTTCGCATTTATAATATTATATATAATATATAATATATATATATATATATATATATATATATATATATATATATATATATATATATATATATATATATATATTAGTAGAAAGTAGGATAGACGAGCAGCTTGTATATGTCTTTTTCACAAAGTGCTGAGAGTTCATGAAGTCTTATCAATCTTATCGTAGTTCATTAATGTATTAACGACACTTTATTGTCCTTATCCACTTGAGTCAGTGTTTAAAAGCATTTATGAAAGGGCGCAGTGATCACTTCTTCTGGTAGTTTTCTTATGTTTTTGTATAAAAATGCCAATTTATTTTTTGTTTTTGACTGATTTTATAATTTTTCATCTCATCTACTCGATAAACGATGTTTTCATCCCAAAACATTTGGAGCTAAAGTTACTGCTGATTCTCTCGGGATTAAAAATTGAAAAAGAAAATCTCTATGGGTATAAACACAATCTGAAAACTGAATACGAATATAATCTATGTAGAATAAAAAATAATGCTGGCATTCGAGTAAAAAAGACAAATTTAGTTTTAAAACAACAAATAATGGGAATAGTTAGTAGTTTCGTAGTTCGTAGTTTTTTTAATTTGGAATACGTATAATCGTCAACATGGGTGAATGTAGGTAACCATTTTAAAAGCGAATTTTTGTCTTTGATTCACAGTAAGTACAGAAGTTGTAGTTTATATTTGTATTGATTTGTAATTATTTGTGTAAATTTGAATACTTTTTCCTTAGTTTAAGCCGATAGTGAATATCAAGTTTACTTATAAAAATAAAAAGATATGAAGGACCACGCAAAAAAGTTATGAGTGAAAATTTTATCAGAAGTTGGTGCCCTCCACAATTTTTTTTTATTGAAAACTACTCCTATTTAAGTTTAGTATCTGAACTCTGATAAGGTATATGTAGGTGTTCTACTTTTTTTTTGTTTTGTATTTGCTATTTGCTAGTTTTTTCATAGATGGATAGAAAGATGATAGATTGTGCTACTCGGGTACGGTTTTGACTTCGGGCGTAATACTTAAATTCCTCGCTTCACTTAGGATTCCACCCTAGAATGACTCGCTACGCTCGTGATTCAACTGTGGAATCCTACGTTTTGCTCTAGATTCAAAGTAGCGCCCTCGCGTTAAAAGAATTACCTTTACGCCTTGTAGCACAATCTACTATTATTGTACTACTGTGATCTAGTATAGCTCGTGGTTCGATTTATTAGGCATATGTACCCATGTGTAAAAAGTATAATAAGCGCCTGAAAACCAAATTTGGTTAGGAAAAAAGGTGTAGGTGAGTACTTAAAATAGAATTTAACAAATAAAGATGGAAATAAATAAACAAGTAGGAAATGTAAGACGGAAATGCGACATACGGGGTCTCTAAAACTGTGTATATTTTATTCATCCCTCCCTAATATAACATGGCAGGGTAATATAACAAGAGTAAAGCAGAGATCTCTGTATGTCTGTACTTATAACGGCATGTCCACACTTAAGTATACGTATTGTATTGTAAATTGTTTATTGAACATATTATTATTATTATTTAGAGCCCGCTAGATCCCATTGTTGGGCAAAGGCCTCTCTCTCAGCTCTCCATTTCTCTCTGTCTTGCACATAAATAGATCTCTGTATTGTACATAAATAGACACAATTTAAACATAGATGAAACACAACAGTACAAAGGCGGACTTATCCCTGTCAGGGATCTCTTCCAGTCAACCTAGTTAAGTATGTCATGTAATTAAAAAAAATATTAGGCATACCTATCTAAATAAGAATATTTTTAACCGAAAAAGAGGAGAGTTAATGTTTGATGCGTATGTTTATCTGTGGGTCTGTTTTTGGCGTCGTATCGCCTAAACGTTGCGTTGTCTGGCAAACAAACTTGTTTATTTTGCTAGGCGTTGATGATTTATGTGAAAAAGAACTATGGTATGTCTTTTCGTCTACAACTTTCACGTGTTCATTTATTTACGCCTTGAATTACTATTTCATCAGCAGTTTTAAGTGTTTTCTGTTCTTTACGAATTGTACCCATTTAAAAAAACATAAATACTCTTTGATCTAATTGTTTGGTTTACTTCCGCTACAAGTTGAATCATGCTTAATATCTAGGCCGATTCTGAGCTGCGGGACCTTAGGTTTTTATTAAAATTTAGGGAATATCCCTGGGAAGTTTATGTGTAAGTTTAATACATACCCGTGCAAAGCCGGGGCGGGCAACTGGTACTTAAGTAACGTGTTTATTCTTGTAATTTAGAATTCCCCTTACCCTAAACCAAAATACAATTTCCCATACAAACTCAGTCTACGTTTTATTTCTAAACGACATGCCCAATTTCGACTAAATTTTGTAATAACAAAGATATTGCAATTATCTAGGTTAATAATTGGTTTCCGACGGTAAAAATATGAACTTGAAATATAATATAGTGTATTGTATCATTTTTGACCATCAGTATATGGGAAACTTCTAAATCGTTTTATTTTCTTTCCAGTTCATAATTTGACTATAGGAAACCCTAGATAATTGCAATGCCTTTAAAATCTGACATGTGGTTTTAAAATTAAACGTAGACTACGTTTGTCTGGAAAAGTCTAGGGTAAGGGGATCCAACAAGAGCTTGCTCTTGTTGGTGAAGTAAGTCAGTTAAGTGGAGAAGCCTTGTAACATGTCATGTAATGGAAACTCTGCCTATGCGAACGAACCCTTAGTACGTAAGATTACGGCGGCAATAAATTCTGTGGAGCAATATGTATTGTGCTCCTCGTCAATGGCGGCTTGGCGGCACACAAAGGGAAATTATTTACGGAATCGCAGAAAGCTAACTTCTTTCAAATTGCTACAACTTAAATTGAGCAGGGATTGACGCTTTGTGTCTTATTCGCTTCGCAATAATGTTTCGGCGTCATAAGTTCGGGATAAGAAAGTATTATAATCATTATCACGTCTTTTTTGCATGAGTACAACCCTCTCTGTACTACTAGAGCCATACTTGGTCAGAGCAGCCATAGGATTTGGCCTATACTCTCCACACTGGTCAGACGAGTTGGAGAGAGCCTCAATCAAACATCATTATGTTTATAAGCTTTGTTTAGCTTGTAATTTCTAAGTCGCCTTCTACGACACCCACAGGAAGACTTAGAACTCCTATTCTACTCTGCCGGATACCACATGGCAACGTAGATAAGTGAGTATGCCTCGTTGAAAACGCAGCAGACTCGTAGAGTTTTAACGCAAAAATTGAAACAGAATAAATAAAAAGACGTGTGGCACTCGGGGACTGCCGCGGTAAAGCTATTGCAAACAAGGAAGGACGGCAACGTCGCAAACGGACGACGGAGACGAAGCGGCAACCTACATGGTAGGCGGAGTGGGAAGCGTGAGGTTTTTTCGTTACGGAATTTCTGGATTCGGTCCCCGCGCTCAAGGCCCGCGATAGAAGCTATGCAATAGCTTATTTTTGTCTCGGGGCAGTAGTCAGAAGTGTGTGCACACTATGATAATTTATATCTAAAACGATAGACAGCGCTTCTTCTTCTTATCGTGTGTGTTAGTGACTAACACTAGTGTCAGAGTTTTTAAACCGCCTTAAAGGCCTTTGACATGGTTTTTAGGTAACGACCAGAGTCAAAGACAGTGACCGGGACCGACGGCTTAACGTGCCCTCCGAAGCACGGATCATCTTACTTATCAGACAATCAGGTGATCAGTCTGCAATGTCCTAACCAAACTAGGACAACAACACAAAGTTGTTGCCCCCGCTGGGAATCGAACCCGCGACCTCCGGGTATGAGCCAAACGCTCCAACCATTACACCACGGAGGCAGCGCTAAGGCGACACAAGTACATAAGGCTGATGCAATGCAACGCGCCGTGACAACTCGAACTGAGAAACCGATTTCGATGAGTTTACTTGCAGTTGTTCTTAGGTATGTTTTATGAAAATTGGTTAAGTCGTTAAATAGATGCCGCTACTAATATGAATTCGTATCGGTATCGGACAGGTGATCCCGCTGGGTGTAGACACATAACTCTCTGTAGTTATAAATAACGAAGCATAATATTTAAAACACCACTCACTCTGTCATTCTTGCAGTGATAGAGATAGAAGCATGTCATTTTAGGTAACTTAGTTTTCTAAACCAATTTTCACGCTCTTGATGGGATGATATTTGTCATTGCATTGGTACTTCGTTATTTTGGTGACAAGGAAAAGGGACTGGAATTAATTGGTGGCTAATATTAGGACATTATTTCATAGGTAAATGAATGTTTGTAGGCAAGTATAAAAATTGATCTCTCATTTCATATGCGGTCCGATCGGATCGCTCTAACACAGACGAATCTCAACTCTTTTACTATTACCAACGAACTATAATTTACTTGATCAAATAACGGAATATGGAAATAAAGAGGTGAAATCTTATTAATATTTTATTTTGACGACATCCGTGGCGTAGTGGTTACCATGCTAGTCCGCCACCCATAGGGTCAGGGTTTGATCCCCGGTCAGGGCAAGTTGGAAAATTTATTAATTTATAAAAACTTTATTGATCCACAATATACAATTGTTTACAATTGGCGGACTTAACGCTAAAAGCGTTCTCTCCCAGTCAACCATAGGGATAAACAGAGATTTGGTAGCGGCGCAAAATTAAGACCATTTGAAAATTGGCTTTATCAAATTGTCCTGGGTTGGATGTTTATCTGTATATGTATTCGTTATAAAATATAGTTTTGTTGAGTTAGTATCCCATAACATAATTCGCGAACTTACTTTGGGACTAGCTCAATCTGTGTAAATTTATTTATTTATTTTATCACCGGCCAACCCTTTTTTTCAAGCTTTTAACATTGTTTATCTACCTTGTGATAACAACAATAAAAACGAGGAACAACGGCGTCAATTAGGTAAAACCCTTTGTTAAGGTAACTGTGTACTTTATTATGTCACATTTTTAAAGAAATAAAGATTACAAAAATCCAAGCATGTCAAGACATTAGCTTCCTAAGAAAGAGTTTTATTGTGCATAAAGTTCAGTTAGTGTTGTAAAAAACTCGAGTCTGGTAGTCTTAATATTCTGACTCGACTGTAAAACACAAGACTTTACTCATAAATAGAGACTCCACTGCTCGATGTGTTAGATATACTCAAGCTCCCGTAATAGACTCGAGTTCGGTATAATTGCTCAAGTCTGATTATGGACTGAGTCGCGCTCATAAAATCATAATTGTTTATTTTAGGTTAATAACAAATACTTTGTTTGTAGTAAACCTATCAATAATATATCGAATAAAGTTTTGAATGGTTGTTATGCTTTTTATGACTTGTTGTAACAGTTTTTTTGAGTTGAAGTTGCTTTGAGTTTTGTATTTGAACTCGATTTGGTTCTGCGACTCGGAGTTCTTATTAGACTCGAGTTTTTTATTCAACTCGAGTCTGGGCTTCGACGACTCGTACTCGACTCGACTCTGACTTGTGAATGTCTTAGTCTAGCAAGCATGCAAAATTAAGTCGAGTTTGCAAATGTAGACTCTAGGACTCGAGTTTTTTACAACACTAAGTTCAGTAGATGTTACTTTATACGCTATTTGCATGTTTACGACGACCGTTGACAAGCGGGCCATTCGTCCCCAAAGGGGTTCAGGGATCAAGAATGTCTTCTTTGTTGGGAATTTTAAGTGTCTTATAAGTTTGTTGTGCTCTGAAGTTTATAAAAGATACTAGCTACTAGCTGATGCCTGCGGCGTTGTCCCTTGGTCAACTTTAAAAATCCCATGGAATCCTCAAATTTATTGGGACATAAGTATTCTTTGTTAATTCAGGTAATAAAATATATGCTGAATTTCTTTTGAATGTGTTTTGAGCCTTTTTGATGTTTAAGCACAAACTATCATCATATATCCGTATATCCATGCAAAAATATAAATAGGTTTTTTATTTTATTGGAAATTATGCTTTTGTGAAGACATACGAAACAACAGCAAAAGCAAAGCAACACTTTACAATTCTACAAATTGTATTTCTGTAATTCTCGTATAAATTATAAGTACTAATGGTTTTTTAACAATTCGGTTTTAGGAAATTATTCAAAATGGCCAAGTTTTTATGCTGCCGATATCCCGTTTTGCCGTCACTTCATATAGAAAATAATTTACGGTGAAGTGGAATAGGTAATGAAAGCTTTGATACAAAACTTTTTTATGTGGACAGAGCATAGACAGTTCAGTAGTCCATCACAGTAATCGTAGATTTGACCTGTACATACATACTACCACGTCTTTATCCTATATCCCTAACGGGGCATCAGACAGAGTACTTAGGGTCTTGCGACTTGCTACAGACAGAGCCCAAGACGGTAAGATTTACAGGCCACTTTTAGCATGACGGTGGGCAAGAAGGTGGAAAAAAGAATCAAAATAGTGATGGGTTGCTAGCTGCATCGCATATTAAAATTATTAGCACATTTATCCAGTCCCCCGATCGGCTTCTACGATCTGCGCGAGAAGAGAAGCAGCTGGTATTTTAAGTTTTTTGTTTTATCCCAGACCAGCATGGAAGATCAGTTGATCTGTTGTAATATCTGTTAAATCTATTTCGAAAAAGAATTAGGAGAATACGGAGTCATGTTTCTTATAAACTACCAATTAAAAATTACAACGTCTATGTAAGATACCTACTGAATAAAATCGCGATGCAGAACTTTGAAAATTTATTATATTCACTTCAAAGCACTTTCCGGCTATACACTTGTCAGAAAACCGGATGAAAAGACTTTCTATTTTCGAGTCCAAATTATCGCCTCCGAAGGTCCTTTATAACGGAAGTATAAGTTTGGCAAAACCTCAGATAAAAGAGATGAAAAAGGAATTCTTATTTTGTGGCCTGATAGAAATCGGCCCGTGTCTCGCTCTGAGGACAACAAACTGTTTTCCCCTGCCTTTGTCATTTGTTTCTAGGGATTGACAAGTCGCCGGGTAAGTTTGGTAACTTTACCCATTTAGGGCTTAAAGTTAAGTATATTTTTTTTAATAAAACTAACGTGAGACACAGGCATTAATAGAATAAGTTAACGGTGTTACCCACGCATAGAGTCAGCTACTGCCCTCATACGTGGGAAACCCGTTAACTCATTCTAATAATACATAAAATATACTAGAAGGCACAGTTTTGCAATTAAATGAATGCATACCTAAGTACATTTTTTGCAGGGTTATGAAAAAACATGCAAGGTAAAATCTAATTTAGTGATCAGTCGAGGAAGTTATGATAGGTAAGTTTATCGGTTTAGGAGTAAGTTAATCTATACATATAATAGTTGGGTCTACGGCCCTGGGCTCTGTCTGCCCCGTCAGGGATATAGACGTGAGAATGTATCTGTATCTGTAAAACAGTAAAAATATTTTGTCTGTATATTTATCATTTTTGACTGAAATGGATAGAGGGACACTTATAAAGAATACAAGAAAGCAATTTTTTTTTTGTTTGTCTGTCAGTATGTATGATCACTCTAATCTCCAGAAATACTGGACGGATTCGAATAAAACTTTTTTGTTATTTAACTGTTAAGCGTGGGCAACATATAGAGTATAATTTATTTTGGAAAGTGGAACACCTGATGCAGAACCATAATGGTCCAGCTAAACTATACGAAATATAAAAATGACTCCTTAGCAAAAGTTGTTCAGCCTGATGAGCATTTTCAGGAGTCATAAAGTCCACGCGAACTAAGTCGCGGGCTTGGCTCGTCTCAAATATTATTCTTTACCCGATGTAGATATAACGAGATGTTTTTGTATGAATATAAGTTATAAGTGTTTTCGGTAATTCGCATGTAGCTGCATTGTACAGGGATGTACTCGGTATAAACCAACCCAAATCGGTACACTGGATACACGCTGCCCAAACTGCCCATCTCTAACCTACCTCTCTATCTGATACCTATTAAAGCTTCAAAGACGTGATCATTTTGTGTTGATGGACTATTTTATATATAAATTGTTTGGGTTCGTTTTTCTTTGACTTTTTTTTCATTTTCTTTTGTTTGAGGAAAATGTCCTATAGATGTAAAGCAAAATAAACAGAGCTGTAGAACGTCAAGTAAGTTTCCGTGTAAATTAGTACGTAGAATTGAGTTTGTTGGAAACATAAAAATTCATTCATTTATTCGTCTAAAAACAGCTTTCTATTCATAAAGCTTTTCCAAACACACTATATACGTAGTCTTTCAATGTGTGTGTAGTAATTTTATAGTATGTTGTAAGATCTTCTGTGAAAATTTCAACTGTCTAGCTATCACGGTTCATGAGATACAGCCTGGTGATAGACAGACATACGGACAGCGGAATCTTAGTAATATGGTCAAAGACCTGATGACGATGATGTTGAATAACCTGGGAATCGTGTAAAAGTGAGACATTACTGAAGCGACATAAAATTCTTTGATAGATAGTTCTAACAAACACAATCTTCGGCGCTATATTACAACCAACTGAAGTGCTACTTTTGAAACGCGGAGTCACCTAAACGAATGGTTTTTCCATACAAAAAATCGTTCGTTTAGGGACTCCGCGCTTGAAAAATAGCACCTCTGATAGGAAATAAGCCGACCATTCCGTGAGATAAGACAGATTGCTTAGTTCTAGCGTCCATAGGATTTATCTGCTCATTAAACCATCTACGTATTGAATTCCCTCAGCTTAAAAATAGTGAGAGAGCAGAACTCGTACATATGGCTACCTAAGTGCAACGGGTACTGCATATGCAAAAAAGTAGGTTTTCTTTTGCTCCGTTTTTTTTTCTACTTATACTACGAAAAGAAAAAGTCGAAAAATGAATCTTGGCTTTGACGACAGCTTCGGATACAATCTCGCGCATATTAAAAAGACGACAAGTAGATACATAGATCATCGAATCACGAGATAGACTGGGGTATTTCGCTCTGGCGCCAGAGATCATTCTGGTGCCAAAATGGCCTTAAACATTCGCCGCGGGTAGCGGACGAATTTATTTATATATTTTTTTTGTAAGTAATGTAAATTGGTCACCATGTCGTAATTTTACTTATTTTGTAGAAGTGCAATGTAGATCTGTATAATGTAAATAAATATTGTATATATTTACATTAAGTAATAACAAATTAATAAACAGTACCTGGGTGACCGAGCTTTGCTCGTTCGGTTACATCTCAAACATTTTTTTAAACTTGTCTAAAAACAGTCCAAAATAAAAAATTATATATAAACTTGAACATAAAAAAAAACAAAAGTAAGTCACCGAGTGGGATTTGAACCCGTAACACACTCTTTCTAGCGGTCAGCTTCTTTAACCGCTGAGCTAAGCGGATGGCACCCGGCGCGACGAAATTTGCGACCATATTCTGCGTGGAAAGAAAAACGAATGAAAAATCGAAAACACGCGTTTTTCCAAACATAAGACTAATCTAGATCGATTGTTTACCCCCAAAAACCCCCATGTACCAAGTTTCAGCGAAATCGTTAAAGCCGTTTTCGAGATCATAGAAATTTATAAATAAATAAATATACAAGAATTGCTCGTTTAAAGGTATAAGATTATCGATGCTCGCACGGTGACGATTTCTATAAGCTGTTTAATTTGTTCTCTATCCTCATTTGTAGAACCTCATTAAGCTGCGCGAAGCTCGTTTTATTATAAGATTTTTCTATCGCACCCGCCTGGAAACCTATCAGCGTGGAATAGTTCTTCTTTTTACTAATAATCTTTACAACCTAATAGTTCACTGCTATATAAAACACGGCCAAATTCCAGACATAAAGACATCGCTGATTTTACAGTTCTATGAATAACAAACAACCAAAGCCTCTTTCTCGTTCAAAAATTTGACATTCAATTTTACCACAAATAGTCTAAATGCAAACAGAACAGATGCATTTTATTATGTAAAAATATTAGAAAGTTGATAGCCTTTGTCACTCAGGACGATGTAAGAACATCCAAACCTGTTCAGGCAATACGAAGATATAGAATAAATAAAAAAAAACTTAAATAAGTATATATAAGTACATGACACATGAAAACAGTAAACTTCGTATTTTGGAACAGTTGAGCAATAAAAGAATCGTAGGCAAAGTATTACATTACATTTCATATTGTGTGAATTTTAAGCCCAATTTCAAAACTTACCGTAGTTAAGTAAAAATACATACTCATGTTTGTAAAAAAATATTTTCGTATTTGAATGAAAGTAGATATCTCGAATGCATTTCAAATCAAGGTTGTTGGAAAGTCTTCGTGCATTAGTGGGATTGCATTTTGTATGCTGTCTTATCGGTTTTGGCAAAATCCCATGTTCAGTTCAGACTGGCAACTGCATTGGATGCCTAGATTATGTACAATACGGTCGTGGACAGTTTATTTTGGCTCATTAGGTAGATTATTAAAAAATATTGTATACATATTTTTTCTTTTCTCTGATAAGCAAATAAAGAAGATACAAGCGCATTTATATTTTGCATGATGTCATGATTAAGAACGATTTTTCCTATACAGTGACGTAAATCTTCCCCACTCCAAAATTTCGATGCGTTGTATTTGTATCTTTGTGAATTTTTACTGCTTTGCTGAACGAAAAAATATGGATCCATTGTTTTTTGATAAAATAATTAATGAACTACAAAAATTATATTTTTGGATATAGTCCACATCCCTATTTTGATTTGGCTTTAAATATGAGATAGGTAACAGGACTGTCAGTAAAGAAATTGTAATGATTGTTGGCAAAAGTTTAATGCTAAATGACGCTGCACGTTGAAAAATATACAATTTCTTATTATTTTTCGGTCCCTCGCGTTTCGTTAGGGATGACTAAGGACTGTAAAGGTAAAAGAGGTTTGGCAGGAGAATCATCTGTGGAACAATTCATACCATTACCTGTGATAACTATCACGGGATGGGTGTCGTGGTGATAATGAGCAAAACCTTCCTCTTCTGGAGTTAGTCAGTCCTAAAAATCTGCGACTCTGCAGCCTTCATCTTATCTTGCTTTGGGGCAACATATTCACACCGAACCTTTGGGTTATATTGTACTTACCTCTTGCCTTACTCACTCTCGTTCTCACTCGGAATTTCTGAAGATCTGCATAAGTTTCAGAATATCACCTAATGCGTTGTACCTGGAGTCCTCTAACTTAGGATATGCTGATCCAAAGAGGTCGATTATACGACGAACGATTAGTGAATAAAGATTTGGTCTATCTACCTATCTATACGCTTGCTAGCTATTGAGTCGCACCTACACTGAATGTGCCTTACTGTCTCCTCTGGTTTCTCACACGCCCGTCATCTCGGCCCTAATCGAGTTTCGTTTTTCCCTTCGCGATTCAGCTACAAGCTCATATGAGTATAAATTCATTGCTCAATACGCGCGTATTTCATCTTATTCAAAGCGACGGAGCGGGCAGGATCATTCAATAAACATATCATTGTGTCGCTATTCAATTGGTTGACAATAAATTACAAATCAATACAGGGCGCGCCGGGCCTTTTTTATTTGTGATCGAATTAGGGGCTTAATGGATTGCGCATTTTGACAAGTATTGATATTTCTACTGCATCATACTACTACTAGAGTTTGTATATTTGTTTGTAAGTACTTCACGCTTCAATCACTGAACCTATTTAGATGTGATATGCATATAGTTTGATACCTAGGGAAGGACTTAGGATAGTTTTATCGCAAAATTCCCACGGGGAGCAAAGCCCACGGGCACAGCTAGTTATATTATATTATTAAAATTATGTATGAATATTTAAATATTTGGTGAAGCATGTAACGGATACCTATTTATTACTAAGCACTACTAACTTTTGACTAAGCATGTTTCGGATAAAATTCTTGTAAATTAAAATTTTTGTCAATAATTAATAATCTATATGTAACTCAAATAGGTAGTCTTTATCGGTTACGTAGTAGAGCTAAGTTTGAGCTCAGAATTAATATAATGATCACATACTGAACGAAACTTTTAGGGTCCTGCGCAATAAATATGCGTCCCCGTTCCCCGTCCTCACACCTCTACCCGTTCTTCCTTTTCGAGTGTGTTGAGGGGCGGACACACACACATTGCCGTGTACACCGATGTATAGTTTCGTTTGTAGTAGTAGGCATTGATGATACTTCGGTTCTATGAAGTACCATATCCATCCATGGTAGGTGTGGTGTGAACCAAAGGCAATATTTTTTTTTAGATAAGACTAATTAAATGTTTCTGCGTCCAGTGCTGCCCCTATTTGAAATAAATTATTTAAAAGCAAACGAATATATAATTACTAAACTATAAACAGTAATTCTTAAAATAGTTTAAAGGGCTATCTAGGGCTAGGTCAAAACAACATTTTAAACAAATAATATCTCCGATTCCTTTTAAATAATTAATTTAAAAGAAGGGCAGCACTAGACTCGGAAAAATTCAAGTAACTACCTACTTAAATAAATCACTTTTAAAGTCCTTAAAGATTCTAGATTTATCGACCTTGCCACAAAATTTGTACATGAAAAATAGGTAAAATTATTTTTTCTTGTATGGTACCTAATGAAATGTAACATAGCCAAAAAGTCGTGTATTACGATATTTTGATGTTTTGTCTTACAATCCTTAGCTATGGTAACCATGCAAGTGATAAGGATGTAAAAAAATATATCAAAATCAATCAATTCCCAAAACTAGCACCCAATATATTTTTCTGCAAATTCCTCGTCACCCACTATTTGTTTTATTTAATTTTCCTTCTTTGAGCAATCGGCAAAGAAATCTTTGTTGAAACCTTGAAACACCCTTGTTCGTTGGGAGTTTTTTGATTTCGTCGCTTGAGGCAGCGCTTTTGACAAATATTAACAGGGAATATTTGAAAAGGGTTTGTTTGAACGTTGTATGTGTACCTGTAAAGGTGAGGGTTAAGTGAAATAAAAGCCAAATAACTACAAAAAGAACATTAGGTAAGCCCTAATAAAAAGCCATAAGTGTGAACTGTACTATTTACGTCTAAACGGGATTTTTGCCTTAAGATTCTAGGGAAATTCGGGTATCATAAATTAGTGAGACTTCCATTACCTATTTTTCCATTTTTGAAAAGAATACTTACATTTTAATTCTTATTGTTTTCTAAAGTAAAAATTCATTTATATAGCAAAAATACAGCAAGGAATAGGGAAATTGGATTGAGATTTTTTGGCTCATTAGATAGATTATTAAAAAGTATGGTATACGTTTTTTTTCCCTAATTAGCAAATAATTATGAAGATATAGCGCATTTAAATTTGCGTGACGTCACGATCAGATATGGTTTTTAACAAAAGGTGACGTTAATTGCCCCCATTCTGAAACTTCGAAGTATCTTTGTGAATTATTACTACTTTACGAACCGAAAAAATATGGGTCCTTCATTTTTGGATAATCTAGTTGACGGAATAAATAAAATAATATATTTTTCACCCAGTTCACTTTTGTGACTATTTGAATAATTTTATAAATTCATATTTATAAAATAATTCATTATTATTTTATTAATATAGATTTATATTTGGTATTTACACCCAAATATGTGTGCAGTATTCGTAACACTTCACACAGTACTTCACACAGTAAGAAAAAAAAATGAGGGTTATGTAATTAAAAAATTGTTCTTCACACACGTTATCAAGATAGAAAAATAAGACCCAAAGGCACAGCTAAGGGCTTTGTAGGTTAGTAGTCTTTAGAATTCTGTTACAAGAGGCTGACTTCCATACAAATGTAAGCAAAGTTAATTAATTTTTTTTATAAAAGAAAAATATCTCGATGCTACGCCACCATTAATGTTGCAGATCTGAAACCAAATGTTACCAACAGAAGGTTTTGTTACCGCTCTAGCACCTTATCTTAATTAGGCATTATTTAATCTTCCGCCGTTTAAGTTACATACAAAGCTTCGGGACATCCTCGGAAGCTCTTGAAAGCTCTATGCGGGTTCGGGAAGATAATACGAATGTGTTAATTAAATTAACCCTTCTATTGTTTGTTGAGAGCACGTTTAGAGGCTTAAAAGGTGTTTTTGGGAGATATTTTCCCCAGGTGGAAAAGGTCTCAGTACAAAATAACTATCAGAAAGATAAAAACAGTCCTTTACTATCTCATATGGACTAGTATACTCGTACAGAGAACATGAGTACACAAACGACCTGGAATTGAACTTGTATATCAAGTTGCATCAAACTCTGATTGCAGAATAATCAGATCACTTTTGTACAGTCTCCCTAATTTTGCATACCCTATTATTCCTTTGTCGCGTCGCGTATAAACAAAAAGTAACCCCCAAAATGAAGGGTAATAATGCTAACGACGCCAGCGCAATCATTACGGAAGACTGACTCGCGGACAATGGCAATTGTTTAGACTCTGTCAACATAGAATCATAAAACGGGCTCATTTGGCTCTTCTCAGAGGTTAAACCTCATTTACTCCGTGTCAACGTTAAATCAAAGGCGGATCCAGGGCTGGAGGGGTAATAACCTTTGGAGTGGGTTATTTATTTATAGCAGCGGCATCGGCAAACTTTGAGGAGGACTTTGAGGATTTTCTATAAGAGGAGTAACTGCAAACATTATTATAGCGCAATATGTATGCAAAATGGCTGTCGCATGACTCATTGTCGGCTAATCTCAGCTTTGACGCAGCGTCAACAGCAGCCACTTATTGGGCCACCAATTGGCGTTTAGTAACGGCAGTAAAGGTATTGACAGAAAACGAGATGTAGTTTATAAGTACCGCCTATTTAAATACAATTAGTTATCATATTTCGCTGTAGTATTGTATTATAATTCGTTTTTTTCAATGTAAATCTTTCTTTACATTTTTTCGCTTCATTTACACTTGTCAATCTATAACTCTAAAATAACTACAAATTTTCTGATTGAATGTAAGAATGAAAGAATATACCTATGCTTATTTTGCTACTTTCCAACAAAGCAATTTCTAAGCTTCAAAACAATAATATTTTCTACGGGATATGTATGAAATACAGGCTGATGACTTCATAGTTTCTTGGAGCTATTAATATTCGTTTTTCTGCAATAATAAATTCAAAATCACATAAAAACTGGATATGATCATGACAAATGACATTACTTTGTTGCTTTTATTTATTAAACAGTACAAAATAATTTATGTTTGACCCAGAAAAGTAGCCAATTGGTCGCAGAACTTTCGCCGAGATCGACCTTGAAATCTCTTCCACACACATTAGCGTCATAAAAATAATATCGTTTTTACATGTCTTTCTCATTTTTATGACATTCAGTATTCCTTACTTCATTCGTAGTTTACCAATCTTATCAATATAAAACCCCTTCGTTTAGAGTTCACGGCTCCGGTTCCACTCTAAGGTCAATTTGCGGAATAGATCGTTATCAATAGTAAACAGTAATTTTCGGATTCACTACCTAAATGATCTACTTTTCGACCTAAAGATTGAAAAACAGGTCATTTGACACCCCTGGCTCCAAGACTGGATACGCTCTTGCGTAAAATACGGCAATGTCTTCTGATTTCACCGCGGGAAATTAAGGAGAAAAGAGGGGATAAATTCAGGGATTCGAAGCATTGTCATTAAACGTGATTAATAATCCAAAGGCTAAGTACCTTTGGTAAAATATGGGGAAAGTCAAACGGAAGCGAAAATGTTAATTTTTATGCGATAGCTAATTGAGTAAGAGAGAGAAAATGTAAAGTGAAATTAAATGTGTCCAGTACTTTATCATGACTGTACGTAATTCGATGTTTGATGTATACGATTAGCAAAATGGGATTAACTTTTTAATAATTTCTAATAACTGTATTAGGTATGGATCTCTGACATCTGAAATAAATGATTTTATTTATTTACTAGCTGTGCCCGTGTGCTTCGCTCCCCGTGGGAATGTCGGGATAAAAACTATCCTATGTCCTTCACAACAAACAAATATACAAACTCATTTTCGCATTTATAATATTAGTAAGGATAAGGATAAAGATTTATAGAAGACTTATACCAATGAATCCGAGTATTTTTTTCCTAATGAGGCAAACAGAGCAATTTTGGGTCTTTCAGATCTAAGTAGACAGGCTTTTAATGGTAAGCCAGAAATGGGAATCAAAATAGTAATGGGTTGCTAGCCTGCATTGCCTATCGCATTTTCGCCTATTTTCTCGATCGGCTTTTACGATCTGCGGAGGAAGGGGAGAAGATGGTGCATTTTAAGATATTGTTTTTCTATGCAGCGTGGAACATAAAGAATAAATAATAAATTTAAGTTACGGTAAGTAAATTCCGACACCTCGGTCCGACACTGTACATCATGTAGTAGCATAATTATGAATGAATATAGGGAAGTGGACAGTGTAAAAATATATTATTTTAATTAGTTCGTCAACTAGATTATCCAAAATAAAGGACCCATTCGTTTAGCAAAGTTGTAAAAATTTACAAAGATACAGCGCTACGAAGTTTCGGAGTGGGGGTGATTTACGTCACCTTGGTTACAAAACTATGCTGATCGAGACGTCACTCGAAATTTAAATGCACTGCTGTATTTTCGTCACACTTTGTTAATCAAAGTAAAGAAAAATACCTGGATGTGAACAATTTTTTTTTAGTTTACTTTTCTATTAAATGGTGTTGGACTACATGACTACCCTGCCAGATTATACATAGTGTATGTAGGTAGTATTTTATTTAAAATTTCTGAATTGCGCAATATAAAATACTTAATAAAATCCTTTGAAACGAGCAAAGTCGTTTTCCTACTAACCCGTATTTACGATTAGTTACTTCTGAAAACTGCCGCTCAAATAAGCCTTCCCTAATGCCTTTCTGACGGCTGACTTTTAAAAGACGTCGCGGTAAGCCCCGACACTGTGTATCCTCTTCAAATAAAACTCGTGGGCGCTAATCCGCAGTCTCATAAAGAAGGTTGCACAACGACTTCCAACCAAACAGGTTCGTATTTAAAAAGGATATCAGAAGAGATCCGATTTCTTGATCGTTTCTAGGAAACTCTTGATTGTAATAAAGTTCAACATGTTAAGGTGAGGGTTCACACGATCTGGTCCAGAATTCAAATTTTAGATTTCCTGGAAAAGCTCATTAATTACACCAGTCATTTGCGACATAATGCAATACCACAAACACCCGCTTTCACGTCAGTATTCACGTTCATGACAGCAATCTGCAAAATTCGTCTACTCTGGTTGTTTATGAATTGCTTTTAACACTCTAATGAATGATTGAGTGTAGTAATTTTTTTTCACCTATTGCCCTTCTAGATAAGCCTCGACTATTAAACTCCGTTTGAGTAGTATGCACCATAATTAAAAGGAGACCAAACGTCGATCATTAAGTATTTCGCGCCAAATTCTATTCGTCCTAACCATAGACATATATTTTTTTAAATCTATAGGTCTAACCGAGAAATACGCGCGACCACTTAAAACAAGTAAGTAAACGGTGAAACGTATGTGGTAGGTATATAGATATGTCCTCATCAAGTTGTATAGTATTTTGTATTGAATGTAATAAAATATTTGATTAAACGAAAAATAAAACATTTCTTTTGAGAAGAAAATCATATTTTAATTTGTAACTTGCCAAATATGAAACCTTTTATTAATCTCTTAAAAATATAAAACATTATTTTCTTACGTTCGTTAACTAAAATAAACATTCTTATTTTGATTTATAGAATAGAAATTACCATACTTTATACATAGAAAATATAATATTTTAAAGTGTTTCCACCATAGCCACCGGGGTATCCAGGTAGGGCACGCAAGCAAACTTGTAAAAAAAATGCGGCGCGTACACTATGGTGTGGGCTTTGAATAGGTACTTACAAAACTATAACGAGAAACCTGCATAAATGCACGGCTGCAATGCGATCCAATCCCACTGAAACTCTCAAGGTAAAATCTTTTCATTGTAAATATTATTAACAGAGTAAAGTTTAAACTTTAGTCGATTTAAAATTAACTTCAAAGTGAATTGAGAACTAAGTTTGAGCTCGATTTCTGTTTCCCTGCTACAGCAAAGAGTTAGTAGTTAGAAGTGATTCAGTGTATCGTTCCGAAGAAATTTAATTTATAAGGAAAAGGAACTTCTTATGTTTGGTTTGCTAGAAGTGCGTGGTTATACTAATGTACATTATAGAATACTACTAGATGTTCCTCGCGGTGTTACCCGGAAAAAGGAGTTAGTCTCGAATTTTCCAGTGCGCCAATTTTTACATCAATGTAAGTGTTAAGAGTATTCAGAAACATTATTGTTTCTGAATACTCTTAACACTTACATTTACAAGCAATAATGGTTGTTTAAAATATCAGCACTGCGTCTAGCCCTATACATTAACTAATAAATAGGCTTTGCTAGAAGTGCGTGGTTATACTAATGTACATTATAGAATACTACTAGATGCTCCTCGCGGTGTTACCCGGAACAAGGAGTTAGTCTCGAATGGTCTTAAATGCAAATATCTATGTGGAAACTCGCCTAAAACGCAACTCGGAACTCTTTAAAAAGCAACTCGTCGAAGTTGCAAGTAGTCTACGTAGCCTATGTGTTAATCCAGGATGTCAGCTTTCTGCATAGGTACCAAATTTTATTAAAATTGGTCAAGCAGTTTGCGCGTAAATAATTAACAAACACACATACATTCATAAACTTTCATCTTTATAATATTAGTGTAATGATGTCATCTCTCGTTGCTTCTATCTTGAGTAATTTTAAAACTTACTCGGTTAGCTCAAAATTTGTCCTTATATATTTATTTATGGGTGCATCGTAAAGGTAATAGAGAACGGGCAGCAGCGTCCTATATGTAATGAATTGATATAATCTAGGGTAATAACTGGTTTCCTACGATAAAATTATGAACTGGAAAGAAAATATAGCGATTTAGAAGTTTCCCATACTGATGGTCGACATAACAAACTATATTCTAATTCAAGTTTATATTTTTACCGTCGGTAACCAGTTAACCCTAGACAATTGCAATATCTTTGAAATTACAACATTTTGCCGAAATCGGGCATGTCATTTCGAAATAAAACGTAGACTACGTTTGAATGTAAAATTGTATTTTGG
Organism: Acrobasis consociella; assembly: GCA_963555685.1. Lineage (NCBI taxonomy): Eukaryota > Metazoa > Arthropoda > Insecta > Lepidoptera > Pyralidae > Acrobasis > Acrobasis consociella. Next base: position 5,649,643 of record OY743115.1, read on the forward strand.
TCTAAGGTAAGGGGACTCTTAACATCCTAACGTGGTTATAATAGGCAAATACTCCCATAATTGGTGTAAGACCTTTTAATGCAGCAGTAGACAGACATAGACTGACTCATCATCGTCATCATCATCTCAGCCCTTCTTCCGTCCACTGCTGAGCATAGGTATGTTTTATATAACATAGACTGATGAGTAAAAAAATATATTTAGCAAACTTGAAGAGCTTAGTAAGAGGTTATAAAAATATTCAAAATTCTTACAGAAAAAAATGCTTTAAGTCGGGAAAAAAGATACAGACTATATTATAATCCAACTTCTCCGGTTAAAACTTTCCGGAGTTCGTTGTAATATATGGCCAATCTTACATTAATAATTACCTCTAGTTGAGTGGGGAAGCATGGAGAAAGTTACCAGAATCTAGTTTAAGTTTTAAGTAATTTAAATTAGATGTGTAATTTATTTTTGTTGGCTATAGATTCAGCCATGTAGAATGTAGGGATATATATGCTCAAATGATATATTTTCAAAATATACATATATATCGCTCTATTCCCAGTTGCATCTTCAGCTGTAATGCTGCGAAGTCCGCTTTCCGACTTTTTATTCTTCACTTCGCATCTTGAATAAGTAAATAAATATATAGGGACAAATCACACAGATTGAGCTAGCCCCAAAGTAAGTTCAAGACTTGTGTTATGGGATACTAACCCAACGATACTATATTTTATAGTAAATACATATATAGATAAACAGGACAGTTTGAAAAAGGCCATTTAAAAAAGGCCATTTTCCAACTTGTCCTGACCGGGAATCGAACCCGGGACCTCTGGGTGGCGTACTAGCATGGTGACCACCACGCCACGGAGGTCGTCAAATCTTGAACATCCTTAGTTGTAAGATTATCTTCAAAATATATTTATTTTTATTTATTTATTTAACTTTATTACAAATATAGTAGGCAGATTTAAAAGCAATTTGCTTTATATATACTTCATATATGCACGCTGGGGTTTGTTAAAAAATCTGAGATGCTGTAGACATGGGAATCTATTTCATCTCGTTAACATGACTTTTTTATTCAGCTATTTTGGTTTATTGCGTATCTATTTAGCTTTTCTGTGATTGTCACTGGCATTCAAGTCTGTTTTTTTTTAATTTATCGCATGATAATCGTACATAACATTTAATCAAATTTTAACATGAAATAACATTTAATCTAAATCTAAGCATCATATTTAAATTTAACTAACTTCAGTAACATCAACTCAAAAGTCGCACGGGAAAACCAGAGACGGAAAAAGAGGAAGGCTTGATTGCGCCACATAAAGTTAAAAATCCCAGTTAGAAATTCAGACAGGAACACAAAGAGCATCTAAAAGCTCAAGTATTGATCAAAGGTATGTAAATTCACCCCGACTTCATTTGTCTTTTGATTACTCGTAGACACAAAGCAAAAAGATGACAGGTTGTTACATGTTCACACGTTCTTTCACGACTTTGATGCTAGGCGAGAAGAAAAAAGTTTTTTGAAAAAATTTCATTTTTTGTACAAGCTTTTATTGTGTGACCAAAGTACTTATTAAGACAAATTAAATAAGCCCAAACTCGATGGAGTTGCGTCGTTATATTACTGAGTTCCATCGACCACTTTTCGTCATGAGACCCCAGGCATCGTCTACCATAAAGTGCTCGTCAAGATAAGTCAAAGAGTCCTCTTCAATGAGGTTATGTTATTTTATAACATAGTTCCGTCGAATATCACGCGACTCCATCATCAGAACAGTTCATTGACTTCATAAAATTGTACAATGGAAGCCGGGTGGAATTCCACACAGTGACAGCGGAAAGGATAATCATCCGACTTACAGAAGTATGCAAAATGGCTGAGGATAACTGGTTGAAAATTAAGGTGCAAAATTTGACTTAAACATTCATTCATGCGTACATACATCAAGATACAAGTTTACCATGGTAAAATAATATACTTCGCCTGGTATTCTCTTTCCGTGACAGCTGGTGACGTTATTGGAACAAGTATACGTCATCATTTGTGAAGCGGTTCTCAAACTTTTTTTGGTCGAGAAAAAGATGATAGATAAAAACAATACAGTAAGCAGGTACATTTTTACGATTACATTCTTTTATATAACTTGCCCTGTTTGTCGTTTCGGAATGACCACTGCTGGGAAGATAACGAGGAAAGAAACCCAGGTCAGTATTGGTCCCTTGTGTCCCTACCCTACCCAGCCTAATGGCTTATGTTACAAATTACAATACAGATTTAGATCTGAAGCTATACTATACATTATATTTTACATTAAAATAATACAATGAAATTTTTAGTCCACTATTTCTAATATATTTTTTATTAATTTAAGCAATTAACCATTTTTCTTGTGTATCTTTACAGTTCATCGCAGAAGTTTGTTAACACAGTAATTTCTTCACGAAACGACATAGCGCTATTAGTGCGGGAAGTAGTGTCACCCAATGTATGGAAGGTGCAAATTTTGGTATCGGAAGAATTCACTTGGCACTGATGTAATATACGTAAAGTTAAGCTAATTTAGCCCGGTAGCCATCCCCCACCCCCTGGGGGGTAGGTAGGGGGGGCATTCAAAGTTACCCGCCGCCGCGCTTCAGAACAAAAATCATATCAGCTTCTATTTACCTAACCCCTCAAGTTTGGTATCATTTTCTGATAAATCAGGCATGAGGAATTCAATTTTGAGTACAATTTTACATTAAATGTAAAGATTAATAGTAAAAAAGAGAAAATATTGACGAAAATATTAAAATCGGATCGCATTATTTTTTATTTTAACTGATTAATTTTACCAGAAATCCTGTATTTTGTGCAACAAAAACTACTGTCTTAAAGAATATTTATCTAGCTTTTAAAAAATATATACTTTATTATATATAGCTGTCATACATCTATCTGAAAAAAATCGAACATGGCACGCGGCGGTGCCTAGGAACTATTCCAACCGTCTCGTCTCACATAATTTGTTGCAAGTATTAAGTTGTTTTTTAATTCAAAATATATAGAATACATACTTTACTTAATTATTGATTGTCTCTTATGGTCTAATGTATCAAAAGTAGTATTTTTATATTCATATTAGTTCATTTTTTCATAAAATTTTCCACCACATTGTCATAATTCGGTACATTTTAATAGTTTTCTTAGACAGTTGCACCTAACACTGCACCGTGACTTGCACTTGCACCGAATCAGTTGTTCACGACAAGCGGTAGCAGTCACTGGTGCAGTAGTCCACTTCGATTTCCAATTATTTGGTTCAATTTCCTATCCCTAATCCGCCGGACTGGGACGATTTTCAATCTGCCCCATACGTGCACCCCATGGTAAACAAGCACCATTATTATACAAGCTCTTAGAAGATGCTGCCGAAAATTCTCTGGCTGTCGGTCTTTTTTTAGAGAATAGCTCCCTCCTGCACTCGTTTAGCGATGTGCACTGACTGGACCTAAAATGAAAATCAGGTAAATAGGTATTGCAGTATTATTTTGGTCAAAATAAAATAGGGCTATATATACATGTCATTTATAATATAACCCACGTTGATACAATTTTATTTTGTGCTCATTTATCATACATCATACATCGTTACAAATTTTTAAATAATTTGGTTAGAGTTCTCGACGTCTCTGTCAGTGAGCATATTAAATTCACTAGTTGCTGATGAAAAAGTATTCCATGCTTTATAAGCGCTGCTAAGAACAGGTACACGTTTTTCTTAGCTGCAGCGATCGTTGAAAAAATAACATGGACCCCTGTAACGACGAAGAAGCTGAATGCTGATACAAAAATAATGGTGCATGTTGCTGACGAAGCATGGAATACTTTACCATCAGCAACTAGTGAATTAATATGCTCGCTAACAGAGACATAGAAAACTCTAACTAAATTATTTAAAATATTGTCATAACGATGTATGGTAAAATTGATAAATGAGCACAAAATAAAATTGTATCTACGTGGTTATAAATGACAGGTATATATAGCTGTATTTTATTTTGACAAAATAATACTGCAATACCTATTTACCTGATTTTTATTTTAGGTCCAGTCAGTGCACATCGCTAAACGAGTGCAGGAGGGAGCTGTTCTCTAAAAAAAGACTGACAGCCAAAGAATTTTTGGCAGCATCTTCTACGAGACACTGAACTGCGCTCCAGGACCGAAATTGTCGATGTAGGTGTCAAAACGACAAAACTGAAGTGGACCTGACATGTTTGTCGTATGCGACCGGAAAGATGGGCAGAAAAGGCGACGTTATGGGTTCCAGAAGGACGCCGGCGTAGGGGAAGGCCGAGGAAAAGATGGAGGGACAATATTGAAAGCTACATGAGTGAATGGCAGCAAGCTGCCTTGGATCGTGAATCGTGGAAGCAAAAAGGGGAGGCCTTTTTCCAACAATGGGACACTATATAGGCTATTAAAAAAATATAAATAAATCTTCTACGAGCTGTTTACCATGGGGTGCACGTATGGGGCTGATTCAAAATCGTCCCAGTCCGGCGGATTAGGAAACGGAAATTGAACCAAATAATTGGAAACCGAAGTGGACTACTGCACCAGTGACTGCTACCACTTGTCGTGAACAACTGATTCGGTGCAAGTGCAAATCACGGTGCAATGTTAGGTGCAACTGTCTAAGAAAACTATTAAAATGTACCGAATTATGACAATGTGGTGGAAAATTTTATGAAAAATGAACTAATATAAATATAAAAATATGTATATATAAATATAATACTATGGGTCTCATAAGAAAGCTCAAGGTCGCTCAACGGGCTATGGAGAGGACTATGCTCGGTGTTTCTCTACGTGATCGAATCAGAAATGAGGAGATTCGTAGAAGAACGAAGGTCACTGACATAGCCAAGCGGATTAGCTCATTAAAGTGGCAGTGGGCGGGGCACATAGCGCGAAGATCCGATGGCCGATGGGGCAGAAAGGTTCTCGAATGGCGGCCACGTACCGGCAAGCGCAGTGTAGGACACCCACCTGCTAGATGGTCAGACGACCTACGTAATGTTGCAGGGAGGCGCTGGATGCAGGCCGCTTCCGATCGGTCGTTTTGGAAATCCTTGGGGGAGGCCTATGTCCAGCAGTGGACTTCCTGTGGCTGATATGATGATGATGATGATGAAATATAAAAATACTACTATTGATACATTAGACCAGTCTTTCCCAAAGTGGGCGATAACGCCCCCTTGTGGGCGCTGCAGGTCTCAAGGGGGGCGGTAAGAGACCCAGAAAGAAAATGTTTTTTTTTTTGCTAGGAGCTTTATTTAGCTAGGAGGCCTCTTAAACAACGACTGCAAGAGCTCTCGACTCTCAACAACAACTTGTGAACATCAACTAATATGAATTAAAAGATTGCTCAAACTCGGTTCTATATTTCTCTCCGCGTAGTTCATATATCTGTCCTATTTTATTGAAGTTGCGGGTTATAGTAAAAGTTTCGTTTAGAATTCTCCGTTAATATACATATATAGGTCACAATAATTAATTAATTTAATTTGAAGTTATAGTGGTTTTTAAATAGGTGAAAAAATGGGGGCGCTAAAAAAATATTTATTCTCAAAGTGGGCAGTAGACAAAATAAGTTTGGGAACCACTGCATTAGACCATAAGAGACAGTTAATAATTAAGTAAAATATGTATTCTATATATTTTGAATTAAAAAACAACTTAATACTTGCAACAAATTATGTGAGACAAGACGGTTGGAATAGTTCCCAGGCACCGCCGCGTGCCATGTTCGATTTTTTTCAGATAGATGTATGACAGCTATATATAATAAAGTATATATTTTTTAAAAGCTAGATAAATATTCTTTAAGACAGTATTTTTTGTTGCACAAAATACAGGATTTCTGGTAAAATAAATCAGTTAAAATAAAAAAAATGCGATCCGATTTTAGTATTTTCGTCAATATTTTCCCTTTTTTTACTATTAATCTTTACATTAAATGTAAAATTGTACTCAAAATTGAATTCCTCATGTTTGATTTATCAGAAAATGATACCAAACTTGAGGGGTTAGGTAAATAGAAGCTGATATGATTTTTTTTCTGAAGCGCGGCGGCGGGTAACTTCGAATGCCCCCCCTACCTACCCCCCAGGGGGTGGGGGATGGCTACCGGGCTAAATTAGCTTAACTTTACGTATATTACATCTGTGCCAAGTGAATTCTTCCGATACCAAAATTTGCACCTTATGACACTACTTCCCGCACTATATATGTGTAAGCGAGACGACGATAACGATGAAAGGGTGGGCTGTCAGAGTGTCACTTGTCAATTTGATATGTTGCTATTGCGTATGCATATAATAAAAGCAGGTATTTTCTTCTCGATATGGAACAAGGTTACGTCATGATAAGTGTTATCACTGGTTGTTCTTTTTAGATGAAGACTTTCTCAATTAGTTCATGAATATTTAATAAAATATTAAGTAATTTAGCTATTTAGTATCTCGTATATTTATCCATTTAATATTTTATAAATTGACATATGTAATTTGTAATTGCCGTTTGGTTACCGGCAAAGTAAAATAGGGCAACTCCAAGTCTTCCCGTGGATGTCGTAGAAGGCGACTTAGGGAATACAAGCTAAACAAAGCTTATAAACATCAATGAGACCTCTCTATCTCGCGACCTCTGACCAGCGAGAAGAATGTAGGCTGAAGTCCTGTAGCTGCTCTTGTCAAGTATGTATGTGGTACAGAGAGGGTTGTGCTCCTGCATTGGAGACAAAAATACCAGTTCAGTTCAGTTCTTTGATCCGTGAGCCACGTTTATCACGGGCAAAAATCTTTAAAATTCTACAAAGGTTTTTATCAGCAAAATTGGTTTCCCTAACGCATCAATAGGAATAGACGGGATTATCAGAACAGCATTTGTGTGATCTGTTCAATCAGGGTGTAAGGTTCCCCCGGGAGCTCTCGCGGGACACCTGCGGCCTCGTCTCATTTATTTTACGCCATTTCCTTAATAAAATACAGAGATCAACGGCGGAAACGTTTGCTATCACAATCTGATAGAAACGCACAAAAGGTTTGGGAAATACAACATTTTCCGGGAATTAGTATTGAAGAGCTCTTAAAGCGTGCAGCACACTGCCGCGGAAGCGATATTAAATCGCATACTAATAAAGTATTAATATTAATAATCAAAGTTCATCATTATTAAAATTAAATATATAAATATAAAAGTAGCAATTAGTCACGTCTTTATTCCTATTGGGGACAAACAGAGGATTTTATATCTTCAAATAAAATAAATAATTTTAATTTATAAAACAGCTTTCGAATCTTATCTAGCTACAGTCAAAATAGCAATAAAGCATATAAATAACGCATTTTTCGCTTCGCATATCTCTGTTCATGTCCAATTTGGTGGCGGTGAGACCGTTCTAACCCGACACCATTTAATCCTTACTTTAAATTCTGTAAATATTATTTATGGACCAGTTTCGTTTTTGGAGCAGGGACCGGAACCGCTTACCTTTTGAAGGGTTTTCGTTCGGGTTTTTGATCGACTGGTTTTCGTAAACCCTAATGATTTGTTAACCATATCATTTGCTTACCCTGACAAAAGGCTTACTAATACAATACAGTTAATTCAACTAAGCACTAACTAATATCGCAAAACCCTATGATAGGCTTACCCTATCAATATTATTTATTCAGCCTCAAGCAATTTAATCTTTATTTGAATAGCATACAACACAAAACTGCTTGTGCAAAAAGTTTATAGGGTTAGCGAGACGACGCATCGGACTAGAAAAAGAAGGCAGGCTTTGTGGATGTCCAAACAGCCATTTAATAATTATACTAATTGCATTCACATAAGACTTATATTACATTGTTTACAGTCGTTTCTATGAGTTTGGAAGTAGTAGACAAGACTGTAGAACAAAGAGGGGGAAAAGGTTACCAACTTAATGCTAACAGGTATAATCGGAACTTTAAGGTTACTGGTAAGTCCAGTTACCATTAGTTAACTGATTCAAAGGAGTTACCATAACGTTAGGGTAAGTCAATCGATATGCTAACTGTAACAAAGGGTAAGCTTATGATGGAGTTACTCCATCGATAGACTTAATCAAATAAAGGGGTTTTCCGGTCCCTGTTTTGGAGTAGCGGTAACCACGCAAAAAACTTAGGTGCTTTAATTATTATACCTTCTATAGGTATATATAATTAAAGCACCTAAGTTTTTTGCGTAATAAGTTAAAATATCCAAAGCAAAAGTACAAATACATTAAAGAGAAGTATCCTAAAATATCTCAAATTAATTAAATATAAAAATGTTTACAACTTTTTTGGCTTCAAAAGAACATCCGTAAGCGAATAATTGTTGAAATCGAGTTTTTAAATTATGAAATGTCAGATAGGAAATATGAATTGAAATTACTTAATTAGTAATATTTTCTTATGTAGGTATTTGAGTAATTTTCCGGATTAATTCCAAAATACGAATAGAAACTGTTTTTTTACATTATATGAGAGCAGTTTGAATTAATATATTGTTTAAAATGTTAATGGTATTTAAAGGTTCCAGTAAAAAAAAATTTTTTTTTACGAAGTTTAAAAAATATATTTTATAAATATGTTTTATCACTTAAAATTATTTCGTATAGAAAGAAGTAAATATAAAATAAGAAAACGAATAACTATTATGAAAAGAAGCGTAGAGGAAAATTGATTTCGTCTCAGGACATAAAACGAAGATTCCTTCCTTTACTAGACCCTCCTCCGGGACTTTCCTGGGATTTCGTTAATTAATTGCCCAAGAAACTATGGACATCCAAATTGATTACGTTGAGGCATTTTTGTTTTATCTTACTGCGTACATTTTTAGGGTTCCGTACCCAAGGGGTAAAAACGGGACCCTATTACTAAAACTCCACTGTCCATCTGTTTGTCTGTCTGTCGGTCACCAGGTTGTATCTCATGCATTAACCGTGATACAGTTGAAATTTTCACAGATTATGTATTTCTGTTGCCGCTATAACAACAAATACTAAAAACAGAATAAAATACAACTTTACAACTGTACAACTTTTATTTTAAAAATTCTCTGTATAAATGTTCTGTGTACATAATTTGGTAAATAAAATAAAATAGAATATATAGATACGGAACCCTTCGTCGAGTCCGACTCGCATTTGGCCGGTTATTTTCTTTACTACCATACTAGTCCCAGATAAAAGAAAAAGTAGAATGTGACAGCTGCTACTCTGTGCTCTTTGTTGCATTACATAATATAACCTATACTAGCTGAAGCCCACAGCCTTGCCCGCGTGGTCAAGTATTTGACGATCTTCATACCTATTTTCCTGCTAATAGGTCTCGATAATTCTCTAACCACGGTTTGCTACAAGGTGCTACGATAGCAGCTAAATAGAACCTACACATCTTTCTTTTATATTTATCAGACTAAAGGCCTGTCACAGGACAGCCTAATAAAGGGAGCATTTGCCCATAATCATCACCCTGGGCAGACGGGATGGTGATCGCAGTAGATGAGTTATCTTATTAATTTTTATTTTCAGCCTATACTGTCCAACTGCAGGGCAAAGACCTCGTTATACCTTCCAACTCTCGAGATCAAAGGCTCTTGAGGAGGTATTCTACTTAGAGCACCCGCTTGAATAGCACCTGAAGAATAGCACCTGACATATTCCACGAAGAGCACCTAATGTTCGCAGGTGCTTTTCGTTGACTTAAATTTGTAAACTTATTTTTATTGTTAGGTCCGATTTAACTAAAGAAAGTACGAAATAAAGATGTTTTATTTATTTATCTCCCGAATACGTAGATTGAATTATAACAGATTATTTAAACAAAATGGGTTAGAATACGAGCAAAAATCTACAAAAAACATATTTTAGAAAGCTGTTTTATTACGGAAGGAAACAAATATCGTAATTTCCTTCCTGGTATTTATTTAAAATTTCATATTGTCCTAAACTTAACATTTTATATTTTAGTCAAAAAACTCGTTCGAACGATTTGAAATTGGAAACAGCTTGTCTAACGGACGATTAAAAAAGAAAGAATTGAGACAGCGTCTACGTAAGTCCTAAAAAACGGGCCCATCACTGGATTGTTGTCGATGGTCAAGACGTCCCTGTTGTGTTGGTGGAAGGAGGTTGTTAGAGTCTCAACTGGAAAATTATAGTACTTACTACTTATCATCATTAACAGCATCACAACATTAGCCATAGGAAGTCTACGGCTCGATATAGGCCTGAAGGATTTCCAAAACCATCGAATGGTAGCGGCCTGTATTTAGCGTTTATAAATATTAGTCATTCACCCTAGTTTAGCCATAGAGTTAGGATTGTACCTAAAAGTTTAGCATATCGTAAAATGACATTATTTCATCTGTCAATGTCAACTTAATTTTGGTTTTTTTATCAAAACTGACACCAGTGTTGCCCACTCAAAGACTACTAGCTTTTGACGCTGTTAATTTTGTTATAAACTTATAACATATGAATTATTACGTTCAAATGTTCAAGTACTTATAAAAAATATCAATCTTTATTATAGTGCGTAATGTTGTTTCTCCATACAAATTGGACCCCCGTTTCACCACCCTAGAGGGTGAGTTTTGAAAGATCCTTTCTTAGTGAACCCCTGGAACTTCTAAGGAACCTATGTGCCAAATTTGGAGTCTCTAGACTCAGCGGTTTAGCCTGTCCGTTAATATAATAATAATATATACATACAAGTACATTATTGGCCCATATTTATATATACCTTACAGACTAACATAAATATAATATAAAACTTAAAATAACAATATTTTGTACGTAATGTCTGTGACGCACTGCACGATGTCACGGTGTCCGGTAGCCTCCCGCGATAACGTCGGAAGACGACACTTCTCGGCCAGAAATCTTCTTTAGTGAAGGTCTCCAGTTGGGCGGTTGGAACACGCACCACGTATGAATTAAAATTCACGTTGTGACGCGATTCCAACTTAACGACTCTTAAGGTGAGCTTGGTCTTGATCCTCACGTACTCCACCAACTCTTCACTCTTCGTAGAGTAATGAAGGCGGGACACGTAGAGTAAAGTCGTCGGTACGGCAGCACGCAGCAACATGTTGGGGCCGCTGAGCGCAGTGCCGCACTTGTTTTTACGAATAGGGTTCTTCCGCTTTCTTTCAACTTTGGTAAAGCCCTTATCGTCAACGGGTCCCTTCTCCGGAACTATTTCGGAAGTTGGCACTTTTGATGGCGCCGACTTTTTCTTACATGGCTGCTGTTGCCCGGGAGGTTGGCTGGCGACCTTCGCGTAAGCACGAGGTGTTGACGTGCTCACATTCGTCACCACAGGTGCAGAAAATGCACGAGGTGCAGGACGGGGTGACGCAATCCGTTCGACGGCGGCAATGACCGGCGAATCATCTAATTTCGCTGACGCGAAACTTGAGTGCGATGCATTGAGTACACCGCTACGCGTGTCGAGTTTTGATTCTTCTTGTGACCTACTTTCGGAAATGATGGTTTTTAGTTCCACTATTTCCGAACGCAAATCAGCGATGACTGTTTGAGAAGCCTCAAACTTCAACCTTATATCGGCCAGGTTTGACTTTAGCGTCGTTATGTCCTTTAACAACCTGGTAACATCAAAGTGATCGAACGTGACGGGTGGTAGGCGGTGTAGATCCTTGCAGACAAACTCCACAGACCACTCATCCGGATCGGTCTCCTTGAACAACCTGATGGTGTCCTGTAGACTCTTCTCTCCCTTTTCATCTCTCCTGCGAGACGGCATTCGGTCGCTTTTTCCAAGCGACTCATATAGTAGCACTTTTGCGCTACGGATCTCTTCCTCGCTCCAGTTGCTGGTGCAAATCTGGATCACACTGACTTCGTCCATGCAATCCAGCTGCTTCCACAGAAACGCGAGCAATTCGTTGACCACAAGTTTTTTGGAACTCATGACAGAGGCGGGCAGCGGCTAAAGCCGCGCGTTACGTGAATTAAAAATTATAATTCGCTGGCGGAGTGATGCGCGTCCAGTTACAAAGGCGCATAGCACAGAACTGAAATTTAAATATGGGTAAAAGATTTAAATTATCATCTACATGGAACTAGTGACTGCACAAGTTAAAAGGCCAAAGTCAGTGTCGAACAAAATAAATACAGTTAGTGTGTACACCGGGGTTAATGAGTAAATATAAAGATTACTAGCTGTGTTCGTGGGCTTCGCTCCCCGTGGGAATTCCGGGATAAAAACTATCCTATGTCCTTCCCTAGAAATCAAATTTCATCTAAATAGGTTCAGTGGTTGAAGCGGAAAGTAATAACAAACAAACAAATATACAAACTAACTTTCGCACTTATAGTATTAGTAGGAAGTAAGATGTAGGTAGTGACATTGTAAAATGCGGGTAGTGTCATTATCAAAAATATCAAAATCTGCGTTCACCGTCAACAAGGAAACACCGCTGCACTTCAGTCGTCTTGGACCACGGAAGTAACTCCTATTCGAAACGCGAGACAAAACAAAATAAAGGTTTTCGCTAAGCCCCGTTAATATAATAAATCAATACTGAGAAGCACTTGCTGAAACTATGACTAATCTCTTGATACAAAATTCCTGGAACAGTTTCAACTATCGCAACATAGATAAGCCGAAACTGTGAAAGTGCTAACAACCCACAATTATCGGGATTACTTCGTTCTTTCAGGTTAGGTTAGGTTTAGGGTTTTTTTTTCGCCTAACATTTAGGTTTGTTTCTATTCACAAGAGGAGCGGACAATATTTTTTTTTACTTAATTTATTGCACTTCAAATCTTAAGATTATAGTACAAAAGGTACTTACAACTTAATGCTAAGCATTTTCAACCAGTTCACCTTTGGGACGTAGCAGAAAAGATGGTAGACGGATACATTTTTATAAATTAGCCGTGTGGTATCCGGCTGAGTAGAATACGACCACTCCTAGTCTCCGTGGATGTAGAAGGCGACTTAGGGCACAAGCTAAACAAAGCTTATAAACATCAATAGGATCTCTCCAACCCGTCCGGCCAACGTGGAGATTGTAAGCCAAATCATCTGGCTGCTTTGGTCAAGTATGGCTCTGGTAGTACAGAGTGGATCGTGCTCCTGCAGTGGAGACTAAAAAAGACCTGATGATGATTATATAAATTAGGTTTTTAAAAGTTTATTACAAGCGTACAATTAACTTTGTTTTATGCTAGTCTGGTAAAAAGAATTAGTAGAATGTTCAAGCTGCTTCTCCTTAGGGGAGAACCTGAGTCACGTCACAGGTGTTGTGGTTAACAATTTTGAGTTTGATGCCATTTTAAGGCCATACCCAAATTTTCCGGGGTCCAGTGGCGCCGCCATTTAAAATAAATCATTTAAAAGGAAACGGAGATATCATTCAAAATTGTGTCTTGGTCAAGCCCTAGATATCCCTTAAAACTATTTTATGAACTACTGTTTATAATTTAAAGTGCGAACGTGAAGCTTTTCTACGCACATCAGCTAAAAGTGGCCGTTTTTCGCAAATGTGCGTAGAAAAGCTTCACGTTCTCACTTTAAACTACAAAAAGTAGTTTAAAAAATACTTTGAATGGGTATCTAGAACTTGACCAAGACACAATTTTAAATGATATCTCCGTTTCCTTTTAAATGATTTATTTTAAATGGCGGCGCCACTGGACCCTGGAAAATTTGGGTATGGCCTTAATACAAGCTTTCATCTAGCTCAGTGGTTCCCAAAGTGGGCGATAACGCCCCCTTGTGGGCGCTGCAGGTCTCAAGGGGGGCGGTAAGAGACCCAGAAAGAAAATGGTTTTTTTTTGCTAGGAGCTTTATTTAGCTAGGAGGCCTCTTAAACAACGACTGCAAGAGCTCTCGACTCTCAACAACAACTTGTGAACATCAACTAATATGAATTAAAAGATTGCTCAAACTCGGTTCTATATTTCTCTCCGCGTAGTTCATATATCTGTCCTATTTTATTGAATATAGAAAAAATGAAAATCATGTCAATTGGTCGCTCCGTTTCGTAATGAAAGTAGACACAAACAAACAAATAAAAAGGCAACAGACACACTTTCGCATTTTAATAGTTATTAGTACTCGTAGATATCTATCATGTTTTAACAAGTTTTTGTTAAATAACCCGAATTGTGCATTCCTGTATCAGTTGGCTGGTTTTTAAATAGGTGAAAAAATGGGGGCGCTAAAAAAATATTTATTGTCAAAGTGGGCAGTAGACAAAATAAGTTTGGGAACCACTGTCTAGCTTTACCTGTCCCGTTGTCTATCTGTCTGTAATCAAATCTGTAAGTTTAATTTGATCCTCTTCCCGGTTTCCGATTTAGCTGAATTGTAACAATGCAATGTGATGATGACATGGAGCTGATATAATGACGGAGCCGGAAGTTAGCCATAGAAACTTGGTAATGAAACGACGCAACCCAATATTGAGTTTGGGCTTGTTTTATTTGTCTTGCTTGTACATAAAAGCTTGATTGATTGAGATTCCGTTCTGTTTGTATTACTACATACTATAACTATAGGTACTAGGCTCGTTAACTTTTAATACCAATTTGCAGCGATAGTCACTAAGAAATATAAAAATAAGAAATCACAGGCCCGCTCATGTCATCACTGCATTCATGTCTCCATGCCTTTGTACGTTTCTTATTCTCAGCAACAAAGAGCAGTTTATCACTAATCAGGTTTTGGCTTTGTATAGGTACCCTTTATTTTGCCTATATTTTTGTAGAACTTACTGAATAATTGCTGTAAAAACTGTAGCTACGTAGTGTCTTGTCGTCGCCGAAAACTAGCTCGTTGAGCAACCGTGTTTCGATACCTTTTATCAACTCAAGATTAAGAGATTAGAGTAGACGATAGTTACTGAAGAAGCCGTTGTCGTATGCCGTGTTGTTTCCTGCAGAGTAGAATAGGGCCACTCCAAGTCCTCCCGTGGATGTCGTAGAAGGGTAGGAAGGTCGACTTAGGGTATACAAGCTAATCAAAGCTTAAAAACATCAGTGATACCTCTCCAACCTGTCTAGCCAGCGAGGAAAGTGTACCTACGCCATATCCTCTGGCTACTCGGCTAAGTATGGCTCTGGTAATACAGAGAGTGTTTTGCTCCTGCAGTGGAAACAAAAAGACCTGATGATTATGATGATGATGTTTGATGAAGTCTAGCGGATTGACTCATTATACCTGCAGTGAAGAGTTTTTGAATAGCAACCACGTATCGGAAAACGCAATGGCAGACCCCAGGTGTGTAATCGATTAAAATGTTTAACAAAAAAAGAAAGAGAAACAACCGCCTTCATTTTGTTTAATATCGCCAAAGTTCTTTATCACAACTCTACCAAATCATCTGGGACCTACCTACTTGGTACAAGGCCTTCAAACAGAAAAAAAAAACATCAAGATCGGTTCACAAAGTGGCAAGGTATCGCGTAACGTTGTTTTGTATGTATGTTACGGCTAAAACCCAAAATGCGGCTACGCCTAGGTTTAGCCGGCTAGAACTAGGTGCAGCCGATCTGATATGACAAATCGTGGTAACTCGCGTCAAGATTTTTAACCCCCGAAAAAAGAGGGGTGTTATAAGATTGACGCTCTAATGTCTGTCTGTCTGTGACATCGTAGCTCTCGAACGGATGGACCGATTTTGATGCGGTTTTTTCACGTGAATGAAAATCGGTTCAGCTGTTTAAAAGTTATTGGAAGTTAAGGCTTGAAAGCAGGTTTTTTTAATTTCCCTGGCAAATAAAAGATGGCGCTACGAATATCAATTCCACTTAAAATCGGTTGGAAAATATAAGGTCTAACAAAAAATACTGAAACTATTGTAAGGGTGAATTTAGTCCAAGATTTTGAATAATTTTTTCCAAGGAACATGTATCGAAATATGAAAAGTAATTTTTAGCCTCCTATACAAGTTGACCGATCAACTGATCCGAGTTTGTATGGAAAGCCAAAAAATATTTTTTATATTTCGCCCGTGATAGTGAACAACATTCCCAAAAAAAATATTTATATTTTTTTGGAAAGTTGTTCACTATCACGGGCTGAATTCACCTTAAATAGTTTCAGTATATTTTGTTAGATCTTATATTGTTCCGCCACTCATCACTTATTACTTAAGATATGTTGTATCAACAAAACAATATAAACGTCACTTCAACATTTTAGTCTTTTATTTTATCACCATTGTAACCTAAAATATAGACAACCTACTCTTACAACTAATTTTAACCATCTGCGATCGGCTGCACCTAGTTCTAGCCGGAATGATAGAGGCTAAACCTAGTTCTAGCCGAAGATAAGTAGGATACACCTAAGTGTATCCTACTTATCTTCGACTTCTATCTGAGACCGGCTGCACCTAGTTCTAGCCGGCTAAACTTAGGCCTGCCTTAGCCGCGTAACATGTATACGAAAACCCTCCTCCAATAATTAAGTCGGAAAAATTAGCGTTTTCGGTCTTTGGCCGTAAAATATACATAATGATTCAAATCTCGCCCATCATGATAATGAAATCATGATAATAGGCGATGCGGCTAGCAACCCATCACTATTTTAATTCCTTTTCCATCTTAACGCCCGCCATCACGCTAAGCGTGGCCTTTGGGTCTTACGGCCCCGGGCCCTGTCTGCCCCGTCAGGGATATAGACGTGAAAATGTATCTATATATACATAATGTAAAATATATCTACGGTTGTGATAGGCGTTTAACGACCTATGCAAGGTTGTATGCAGACCGCTTCTAATTGTTTATTTCATGAATCCTTGGAGAAATCCTATGCCTAGCTGCAGACTTCAGTTGCAATGCTAAAATATATTTTATAATAATAAAATCTTTATTTAGGACAACATCAGGAGTTAGCAATAGTAGTGATGCATTCTATATTAGTAATTATATAGGAACCTATTTAAGTAACCGTGCCCGAATACTCATACGTTTCTCAAATTGCATCTCAGATGAGATTCATTTTACTTAAACCTCCTTAGTCAACCTAACAAAGAGGAAAGTCTCGGATCACATAAAACTTTTCTTCATTGATCGTGCCTGTTTATAATCTAATGTATAATTTATATTAGATGGTTAACACCTTGACTGCACTTACAATAATAATGAAATACTTATTTATTAATCCAATTCAAAAAAAGAAGGAGGTTCTATGTTCGACTGTATATTTTTTTTCATGTATGTTCACCGATTTCTACGATTTTCAAAAGTCTTTTTTTATTTGAAAGAGTGCACTTCTAAGGTTCCAAAGAAATTTTATAAAAATGTAGTTTGGAGTTGAAGACGGTTTTTAGTTAAGAAAAATTATTCAAAGTAAAGTTCACTGTATAAAATCAGTTCAATATTTTGGTTTTCCGCATTTAAGTTGAGAATCCCTTGGGCGTCGTAAACGTTTTACGCGCCCTTATTATTTATGTAGGCTGTAGGTGCGTCGTCGTAAAACAGAACGATATTTTACGAGACACCGATCCATTGCTGTAAGTTGAGAGGATCAAGAAATAGCGGTACATAACCCTGATCTAGCTTGTATCTATGTCGTAACTGGCTGGTTAGCATAAAAAATATAGAATCCATAGATCTGGTTTAATCTTTAGTTCATACTTCAGGAAAGCGCCGACATATTAAATCTCGAGTCAAGCCCTAGAATAGATTCCCCATGGCAAGCAAGAAATTGGTTGCCCCAAGCAGAGCTTATATTTTCCTTTACTGGAAGAGTTAAAATGATATCTCCGTTACATTTTTAATGATTTATTTTAAATGGGGGCGCCACTGGACCCCGAAAAATTTGGGTATGGCCTTAAGGAAAAATAGGAAAGGGTCGGCCTCCGCGAACATTCTGTGACCAAATTGTAGACGTTCTAAGAAAAGGAGAGTAAACCGTACCCGTAACCGAAGGGCATGTATAAAGAGATTGATATAGATGACGCAAAAGAGGTTTGTCAGGATCGTATATATCCTGGGAGGTCCATAGTCTCTGCTTCGCCTTGAGGCAACCTGGTGTGATATGTATGTATAGAGTTAAGTACAAACAAGGTAGATTCAACCCATTTTTATTTCATACCGATTTGCAACATTACATCCGACATTCTGATGCGTACGACGACGCCTTCTTGCGGAAGTGATGAAGATGATCAGGCTTTATACCTGGCCCGAAGTAAGGCGCGTAACCAAACTTAGCCAAAGACCGATAGCTATGGCGAAGCAATGTTGAAGACCTCTCCATCCTAGGGTAAGCAAGAGTCGCGGTCCGTCTACGATATTGAAGAAAATTTGATTTATGTTTTAATATACATTCAGGTTTTATACACGATTTTTTCAAGGTCCAGTGTGCATTTGAAATAAATTATTTAAAGGAAACTGAGGTATCAGTTAAAAATGTTGCCCTCAGTATATTCTAGATACCCTATTTTATGAACTGCTGTTTACAGTTTAAAGTGAGACCATGAAGCTTTTGTTCGCTCATTTGCCAAAAGTGGCTGTTTTTCGCAAAATAGTTTAAATGATTTTATCTAGGGCATACTGAAGACAAAATTATTTAATAATATCTCAGTTTCTTTCCAAATAATTAACTTCAAATGGAGGCAGCACTGGATCGCGAAATATGTATGTATCTCACGTTAAGTAGTATTTTTTAACACATTGTAGGGCACTCGGCCAGACACAATAGAAATAACAATTGAATTCTACACGTAAGTGTCCTGCAATGTTTTAAATATTTATGAATTTAAGAAGTACATTTCCTTTTTTGTTTCTAGTGTCTCAAAGACATATATAAAATTCACTGAATAAGTAAATATTGAATAAAGCCATATATAATTCAGCAATAATTGGCAGAAGCTCGCCATTTCTGTGTTTCGTGATTACCGCAGTTGGCGCCGAGTCAAGTAGGCTGGCTGGTGCGAAAATATTATGTCATACAATATCTGTAACGGGTGTACATTTTGAAATTTGGGGACTTATATCTTTATATATAAAAATTACTTGTCACGTTGATTGTCCGCGATGAACTCCTAAACTATTGAACCGATTTTAAATTTGATTTGCACATACGTAGTGTCTAATTTGATCCAACTTGAAAGATAGGATAGCTTACATCTCAATTTATAGTCGCGTATTATTTTATTGCACTGGACTGATGCAGATACGCCGGAGTAATAAATTCCACGCCAACGAAGTCGCGGGCATCAGCTAGTAGAAACATTCCGGACGTAACCACTACAGCACAGAATCGTATCTCCTGTCGAAACCTACGAGGAGCGAATATCCCCGATTACATGATGTACAAATGCGAAATTTATTTGCCAGGCCAATTAAAACAACCCCGACTTTTAAACGTTCACCCCCATAATATTATTATTGTGAACGTTTAAAAACTTGTTTTCAGGAAAAAAATCCGCATTATAATTGGTTCATCTATTCGAGAGCTACGATCCACAAACAGACAGACATTGGCATCAAACTTTAACACCGTCTTTTGGTGTCGGGGGTTAAAAAAACCATGGGAGAAGATAATACCACTCAGACACGCCCATCAGATCTAAATTGAAACACAACTTACAGCTTTGCTAAATATATGTCGTCAATGTGAAAAAATCTTATTTCTATTCATGAAAATGAATGAGACCCACAGATGAGACTGTTCATGAATATAGTACTCCCAATTTATGAGCAGATTATAGGCAAATTGTAATTTATTTCATATCACTTTAGTATGCAAAATCCTTCGTATAATCGGTTATGATATTATGTAAAGTGGTGTGAATAATCTGGAAGACTAAGGCGACTATATGTAGTTATAATATTAGTTATATTTAGTATGAGACTACAGATTGTATATTGTTTTAAATAAATAACTTGGTATTTAATAGTCAGCTCGGACTAACCAGGTTTTGATCTTACTAGAAGAACATCATTAGGGTAATTAATAATTATCATCTTTAGGTCTTTTTGCCTCCACTGCAGCACGACCCTCTCAGTACTAACAGAGCCATACTCGGCCAGAGCAGCCAGAGGATTTTGGCCTACACTGATCCTCGCTGTTCAGACGGGTTGGAGAGGTCTTATTGATATTTATCAGATTTGTTTAGAGTGTAATTCTTAAGTCGCCTTCTACGACATTTACGGAAGGACTTGGAGTGGCCCTATTCTACTCTGCCAGAAACTACACGGCCAGGGTAATTAATGAGATAGAATCAAAGTTTTTGCTTCCCGTATTTGGATCAGCAGTGCGATTCTGAGCTATTAGTTTTATAAACTTTGACACAAAAGCATCTTGTCAGTTTCGAATTGGTATTCTGAGACGTTTTTTGGTCACACAAAACGACTTGATTCTGGTTGAATTGACTTGAATCGACTTGACTTACTGTCATATATGACAAGATGTTAGCAGTTTTCCGCGGGTTTGCTTACGATTTGAACTGTCAACCCCGAATCGGTATTCTACGATTCGACATCTTTCGTGTTTTTGACGCTGTCAGAAGGCAATTGGTATTCCGGCAATTACAATGATCGTACTTTGGATTGTTTGAGCGCTGATTTTGTATCGAAACCGCTGTCAAAACTACGAAAGAACCTCGAACGCGTGTTTTCTTTCGTGTTATGAGCGGACTGGGACAAATATTTCATTTTACCTTTTTACATAAATTTATGTTGTAGAAATGTTTTAAACATTTACCAAATTCCAAATTGAAGATGTAAAAATATATGTCGAAGTCTAACAAAGTACTTTCTAGGGGTAGGACAACATCAATCCCATATCTATCGACAGAGGAGCACGGCAAGGGGTCACCATCTTAAAGAAGACATGCTAGAATAGGAATCTAGCAAGTTAAGCAACACCAGGCGTGGTCCGCATTTGGGTGGGTGACCACAAGTGGCATAAAAATTTCTCGAGCTACTCCGGGCTTTGGAAGGCACGTAAAGCCGTTGGCCCCGGCTGTCATCATTGTATGGCAGTCGTTAAGCAACCAGTGTTGGCCACTTACACACACGTTTGTGGCGAGAAGATACAAATAATGTAATACATACATACATAACATCACGCCTGTTTCCCACAGGGGTAGGCAGAGACTATGGACCTCCACTTGCTACGATCCTGACAAACAAATAATCTAATGTAATAAAGTTAAGCAGTGGAGCTAAAAGGCCTAGATGCACTGCTTTAATAGTAAACTATCTGGAGTCCAGGACTTTGTACGCGTAAAATGAACTTTAGAATTAACCTAACCTCCGTCTTGCCTTCTTTGGTTGGGCTGGCGGAAAACTGGTAAGGTGACAGGAACCCCTACGTGTGTATTGTCTTCACCTGCAGTACTGATAAGGTCTCGGTTTTAACATATGTATTTGTTTTTCGTTTGCGTAACTGGCCAACACTGGTACTGGTCTATAGGTACCTGACATCGCTTGACGACAGCCATACCGTGGTGATTTCCAAGACTAACGGCTTGCATATCACGTAATAGATACATTATCACATTTTCATTCCTTACGGTATACACAGAGCCCAGGGCTGTAAGACCGAAAGGACAGGCCTAGCGTAATGGTGAGATCTAAATTATGTTCATAGGCGATGCGGCTAGAATCAATGATTACTGAATATTCAAATAATTACAAAGTTCAAATTATAAATTATTTAAAAGCTCATAAAGGAATTTGTATTTCTGAAAATATTTTTAGTCAATATCCCTATTGTGCACACGATAGCAACTCGAAAGAAAGTACGAACCAAAACCCATACAAAGCCGACCTCGCCCCGCTTCGAAACAAAAACGATAGAAAATAAGATGTCATTAGATTGGTATTCTGGTAATTTACAAAGTTCGATCGAAGCCGAGTGAGCAAGTTTGGGGCCACAAACGTTTCCGATTCAAATTTAATTTCACCGGGGCAGTCACTAATGCAGGCATGTGCACGGGCTAGAGCGCGCGCGTGCGCGTATGCGTGTGCGTGTGCGTTTGCTTATGCCATGCTACGAATATTCGCGCTTTCGTCTTCGGAAAATTGCCGGTTTAGGTCTTATAATTTATAAAATGAATACAATTTGTTTTGATAAACAAATATATACGGACAAATCACACAGTTTGAGCTAACCCCAAAGTAAGTTCGCGACTTGTGTTATGGGATGAACTCAACGATTCTATATTTTTTTTATATATATAATAAGACCGGGTACACATTGCGCGTTTTAAAACGCAGTGCTTTGCTAACGCGCTTTTTGAGAACCTCTAATTCTATAGAAATGTACACATGCAAGCGCGCGCTGCTGATCAAGCGCGTGTCAAGCGCGCGTTTACATTTTTTCGTTCGAACGAGCGTTGCTCGGGCGTCATCTGCGCGCTTGGAGATATATGAGCGGCCATTTTGTTGAACATTTGATATCGCGCTTTCGTTTCGCGATTCGTTTCGGTTCCATTTTTTTTTGCTTTTTTCGCACCTTACTATCGCGCGTAGAACGCCGTCGTAAGAGCGGTGTGTGTACGCGACCAACGCGACGCCAAGCACCCAGTATGTACTAGCTCTAACCGACTAAGTACTAATCGGATTCGCGTACTAAGGGTTCCGTACCATTATCTATAAAAAATCGCGTTTGTTGTATGGGATATTTTATTAGTTTTAAGTATTAGTTGTTATAGCGGCAACAGAAATACATAATTTGTGAAAATTTCAACTGTCTAGCTATCGCAATTCTTGAGATACAGCCTGGTGACAGACAGACAGACAGACAGACAGCGAAGTCTTAGTGATAGGGTCCCGATTTTACCCTTTGGGTACGGAACCCTAAAAAAGAATACAGTTACCTAACTTATTATCAAGATTTATGCCTAACTAGCAAAGGTACTTTTTAACCCGGGAAAATGTGAGGACCCTGTGGGATGAGTAAGGCCTGTCGAGCTGTAGCCACGGTAAATAGTCTGCCGAGCGCCGCCATCACTGCGCTCGCATCGTTCGTGGCGACCAATATGTGAGCACATCGCTCACATATTGGTCGCCATACATGATACTATATTTTATAACAAATAAATATATAGATAAAAATCCAAGAATCAAGTCAATATGAAAAAGGTCATTTTCCATCTTGACCTGACCGGGGATCGAACCCGGGACCTCCGCTGTGACAACCTGGTATGACGAACCCAAGACAGCAGAGGTTGTCGAAACTAGATACAAGTTAAAATCCAGTAAGACTGGCCTCCAGCTAGACAGCGTTCCAATAAATATATGTACCTACATACCTACATGGGTAATGAAAGAATCATACATACAAAAAAAACAGGTACAGCCGAATTAATAACATCCTCCTTTTTTATGTCGGTTAAAAATATTCTATCTAGGGTAAAATAAAAACAAACCTCAATAAAGGCAACCTATTCAAAGAGCAAAAAAATATGTTTAATGTTGTCTACCATCAATTCCATGTCTACCATAAAGTGCTTGTCAAGACTAATCAAACGAGTCTTACAGTTCAACTCAATGGGGTTATGTTGTTTTATAACTGAGTTCTCGGCTCCATCAATGTAAATTAAAAGATGGTATGGATGTAACTAAAAACTAGAACTAGTTAGTAGTAGGTTACTACTCTGCAAAGCGGCTCGTCTCTCTCGACCATGGCTTGAGAAGACTTTTTAACGATATTGCTCCGCGATTAAAAGCCGCCCCTGGTGATAAGAGAAATTATTATTTTTGCTATCTTTTGCTATCCAGCGAGGAAACTATAAAAAGATTTCATTCTATGTATAAAAGAGTATGAATCTGTAGAATCATACTTTTTTCAAAACCAATATGTTTTTCTAATCATTCTGGAGCATGTCAAGTTTAAAATGTCAGCTCATGTATTATACTGCTCTGAAACTACATAATGTAAATTATTAATAATGTTGATTTTTACAGGACTCAAATTATGAATTAAATATAGGCTGGGTTATAAACATCATTTTCACAAAACACACTATTTTGGATGTTATAAATGGAACTCTTTGTGCCATAATATTAAACACAAGTGTTGAATGTTAGAGGATTCAAAGGGGTTTCGAAAAAACAAATTGGATTAAAATTATTGACTAAAGCTCAAGGACAACTACTTGAACACTGGAAATTATTGATTACTCCAAGATATTTTCATCTTGAAATGTTTTATTATAAGAAAAATAAATATTGCTTATGTATATAGTATCGTATATTATTCTCACATTATTGTCTATTTAATAAATTCCACTGCTGGACGAATTGCCTCTTCCCTGCGTAACGACGGACAGGACGATCACTGTAGATGGTATAGTAGTTGAGCTATAACATAAATATATAACTCCCTTGGTGACTTCTATGTAAAGAGCCTCTTGCGCTCGTTCACAGAGGTAGGATTGTTAACAATACATCACTTAGGTAGAGGAAACCTTCCTGTCCGATTTGTATTCCATTTAGCCGTTTTAGCAGAGATTTTGGACTATACCTATGCACGCACATATTTTCAATCTGGTAAACAGTTTTTGACATTTGTGTGTCTATGAAGTTTTGCTATTCTTGACAGATTTGTAAGTTATTTTGTTTAAATAAATGTAATACTTACCTGATTATGATAGGGATGTGCAAATTGCTAGAAGAAAAGATTTATCGAATTGATATTTAAGTGGAACGAGCAAAGCATATGTAGGATTGTTTGAAGATAAAATAAAAATGCATAACACCTAAAACGGTGCAAATATGAATGCTTAGGGAACGGCTTCATATTTGTGCCGTTTGGGGTTGAGACTTTAGGTCCGTGGGGACCATCTAAAAGTTAATCGAGGTGTCGGGTGACCAAAAGGGTGGCAATTATTTTGCCCATCGAATAAGCATTGCCATCCAACGTGGCAATGCTGCCACCCTTTTGGGAACTCTACCACTGAGAAATGATGTGCAAGACATTTTCTACTTGTAATTTTTCCTTTTTTCATTATTTTTATTTTTTGTTTAGTTTAATTTAGAGTTTAATTTAGTTTTTAATTAAAATGTTATTTAATTTAGTTTTTAATTTATATGTTAATTTAGATTTAATTTATTCCCATTGTTTAACAAAGTCTGTCTAGAGGCTAAATGAAATTTAGTACCATTTTATTTCCCTGTTTTCATTCTTGGTCTAGAGGTTGAATAAAATTCAGTACATTTTTCTTTCTCTGTTTTTATATATATATATATATATATATATTATTTTTCATCTAAATATATAAATCCTATTAGAACCATTTTTGGCTTCTACGCGGATTATAAATAAACTATCTTTAGCCCGCGACTTCGTCTGCGTAGAAGTATACGCAATGCAAATTTAAAATTAATTTAGTACTTTGTAATAAAGTCTACTTTTGTATAGCAAAATACGATTTGCAAAATTTCACCAGAATTGGTTCAGAAATGCCACGTGTAGGCGAGAACAGCTGGACAAACTGACTGACAGCCAGATCTCGAAACTGAGACGCTTCGCTCGCTCGGTCAACTAAGTATTCAAGGCGAGTGGAATTAGGTACTAGCAGGATATTTAAAATTTTGTTTTTAAGTGATCGCATGTCGAACCACACTTACGTTTAATTTTTTACATACATTGCTTATAGCAAGTTAATAAGTTTAGCCGCAGCCAAGACAGAGGCATTTGTAAAAAAAGTAAACAAAGAAATTCCTAGTACTTCAAGGGTATAGGTAAAAATAAGTAAATAAAACACAATCCTCCTAAAAGTGAGTCCAATGAAGTTCTCAACCCTAAGTTAAAAATATAATACCTTACACGCGACTATCTGTTTTATGTAAATTTTGCAGTTAGAGATATTAAGTTCATTGATAAATAAATAAATATATAGGGACAAACTACACTGATTGAGCTAGCCCCAAAGTAAGTTGGAGACTTGTGTTATGGGATACTAACTCAACGATACTATATTTTATAACAAATACATTTACAGATAAACATCCAAGACCCAGGACAATTTGAAAAAGGCCATTTTCAAACTTGCCCTGACCGGGAATCGAACCCGGGACCTCTGGGTCTGGAGGGAGGTCGTCAAATGAAAAATGCATTATTTCTGGAGTATGGCAGTGCCAACAATTTCTGTAGCACGACCTACCTCGCGTTTCATAGTTATTGTGATAGGAAGTTGGGGTTTTTATTATGAATCTTTATATTGATCATCATATTGGCGCTCAACACATTAAAAATAGTAAACGTTTCAAAGCTAAACTTTGCAATGCATATAATATGACGGAAATAATCACAGGCAAACCCATGGCCTGTTTATAAAGATCTATTCCTTTTATCGATATATTCAATTTGCATGTCTACATCCACAGACAAAGCTAGAATTACTAGAAATCGATAAGAATCGTAGTTTTTCAATCCCTACTCCGCTCACCTTCGATTTGAAATGTCAGAAGAAAGTTTAACTGGTTTTGGTTCGAGTCGAGGCGGGTTCGAAGCGTACTTTGTATCGTGAATTTGACAGTTAAAATGTAAAATACCAGAATTGCACTGCAGCTGATCGGTCAACTTCTAAGCATATTTTTTTAGTTTTATTAAATTCAATAAGATAGCGGGTACAAAGTATTTAACGTAGACATTTTTCATGTGTCAGCGAACGACCCTGGTTTCATACGTTTATCAAAGGCCGATGCGTGACATGTTTCAAGTAAGGTAAGAAGAAGGTCCTTACTTCTTACTTACGTACAAGTAAGAAGTAAGGACGAACTAGAGGCAGCGCGCGGCTTCGCCACTCGAGTGAAGTCGCGGGCGTGATGCAATATAGCCTATAGCCTTCCTCGTTATACGACCTATCTAATACCGAAAGAATTTTTCAAATCGGATCAGTGGTTCCTGAGATTATTGCGTTCAAACAAACAAACAAACAAACTCTTCAGCTTATACTCGTACAATTAAAACAATGAAATCAACACAAAATAAATTAAAAAATAAATTAAAAGGAACAAAAAATAGAGTATAAGTATGGATGATATGACTTGCCCTTGATCCATCTTAATTAGTATAAATGTTCAAATCATTCCAACCAATTTATCAACCGATCGAACACCCGCGCACATCAAAGCGATCAGCTCAAACCTATTAAACTGTGAACAGACTCTTAAGTGACCGTTTTCTAAGCGAGTATCAGCACCAAATGGTCCCACTCGCAGTCTTAATTGAATTCGCCCACAACTGCATTCAGACCGGCTCTTTGGTGAATAGACGACCGAGATCTTTCTCAAATAGTTTGACTTCCATCGTTTAAAGTTAGGTTTTTAAACAGTTACTTATAAACGGTGAACTGACTCGTTTCTAGGAGATTATCAGCTTTAAATGGTAGTATTGTCATAGTCATAGTAGCATTTGAAGTCTTAATTAAAGTTGCCCACAACTGCATTCGACTTGGGTCTTTGGTGAATAGACAACAGAGTCCAATCTCAAATAAATTGACTACCGTCGTTTCAAGTTGATTTTTAAACAGTTGCCCGTTTAATTAACTTGTTAGTGACCGTAATCGTAGGAAAAAAGCCCGCCATATATTAGAGGATATTTTCTGTGAGAATAATTCTGACGCCCGCCGCAAGGCACTCTGCCCACATATTTTGTTCTTGACCCCGAATATTACAAGTGGCTATGTGACCTAGTCGCCCCGACCCGTTGAAGTTTATCAGATAAAAAAGCTGTTCAGACAAACAGTTGCGTCTAAGGGTAAGAAAAAGTTTATGCCATTTTAATATGGCTGAAATATGATATTTTAAAGTTATCAAGCCCCATATTTCCGCCTTTCTGAAAAAAATTGAAAAACTTAATCGACAAAAAAGAGCGAAATGCACGAAAGTAGGCGAAAACAACCAGACAGACAGATTGACAATCGGTCAGATAAACTGACAAAATAATTTTTAGGCAATCTCGAAACTGAGACGCTTCGCTCGCTCGGTCAATTAAACACGTCCACATTCTGATAGCATGCGGGATATAACAAATACATATTATAGATATGCCTTCCGGCCAGCTTTAGAAATATAACGCATTTTTTTAATAATATGCGGCCGGGCTTAGCTTAGCTCTCACTCGCAGTGTTAATTGAATTCGCCCACAGCTACAGTCAAGCTATGGCTAAAATTAAAAAAGACGCTTTACAAACTGTACTTTTATATACAGAACATTTTCACATCTATGTCCCTGACAGGGTAGACAGAGCCCAGAGCCATTAGGCCCAAAGGTCACGCTTAGCGTGGTTGTGGGCGTCAAGATGGAAAAGGAATCAAAATAGTGATGGGTTACAAGCCGCATTGCCTATTACCATGATTCAAATCTCGCCCAAATGTACTTTTATATTTATTTTTAATAAATATTTAAAATTTAACTTTAATTGAAACTGTTCTGTAAGTGTTATTGTATATTGTACAATTTGATATGGGCTTTTACCTGAAAATAAAGATTATTATTATTATATTATGGCTCTTGGTCGGATAGAAGATAGAGTAGGTGTCCAGTATGGAAAGTGACACTGAGTTTATTATTAGAGCTTTAACTATTATTATTTATTTTTTTATTTTATATTTTACCTATATGTGAGTATCTAAATGTGTGCTTAGATTTCAAGTGCTTGTTAAAACCAAAATAGTTTTAATAATAATAAGAAGCACTTTAAATTTAATTTCAACCTTAATGTAGCGGAATGATTAATTAGTTGTGTTTAAGACCAAGAGTCTATTCTTGGTAAGTCTTGGTCTTTATTTTTCGTACATACGCTTACATTACTTTAAAATAATATTTTATCAATTAGTAATCGTATGGAGTATAGCTTCTATGCGATTGTCCAACCATTTTCCAACCATTTTCCGACGATTGTCCAACCATTTTCCGACAATTGTGCAACCATTTTCCGAAGAACTCCCAAACAATTGAGCATTTGAGCATATCAAAGCGATAAGCTCAAACATGATAGTGAATAGTGACCGTTGCAGCAAATATTTCCATGCTATGCACTTGATTCTTAATTTAATTTGCCCACAACTTGTGTGAATTCCTTGTTTGCCAAATTCACATACATGTAATCTAGGAATTAAGTATTTTCGTTTTGTTTCATGGGACGGAAAACATTTTTACTGCTACAATGTCGGTTTGTAACTTAGTCTAGGGAGACAGCTCTGTTGGCAACAAGCCATCAGTTGATTTCCTGTTCGTTTTCAAGTTTTACTACATGCTGACCACTTTCAACTTTGGATATTAAATTTCGTCTCTCATCACTCATGTTTATATTCTTTTTTAGACAATGTTAAGTCAATTTTTACAATTTCATTTTTGTTTTATTATACAACTAGTTGTGCCCTTCGCTCTTCGTGGGAATTTCGGGATAAAATAATCATATGTCCTTCCCTGGATATTAAACTATATCCGTATTAAATTTCATCTAAGTAGGTTCAGTGGTTAAAGCGTGAAGTGGTAACAAACAAACAAACAAATATGGATATAATTAAGGATACGGATTAGCTAGGCAGGCATGATGGCTAACATAGTAAATTATTACTAAGTCTCTTATAGACTGCGAGCTGGTTTTGGGAGTTTTCGAGAGAACCAAGTATTGCGGCTTTAAGCAGACAGAGTCCAGGACCCCAAGACTCAAAGGTCATTTTTAGCGTGATGGTGGATGAAAAGGTGAAAAAAGGAATTAAAATTGTGTTTTTTCATTTAAAGTACAATAAAGTTATTACAAACAAACAAAATTAGTGATGGGTTTCTAGCCGCATTGCCTAATAAAATGATAAGCATTTTCGCCTAGTCCCTCGATTGGCTTCTACGATCTGCGCCGAAAGTATAAGGTTTTTATTTTACCCCATTAGCGTGAAAGATAAATACACTATATAATTAATAAAGATTCCCGCACTAGAGATAAGCCTGTAGCGGGCAAATAAGCACTTTTACAGTTGTGGACGAGCTTCGGGGAAATAAGTAAAACAATGTAGGTCATGGACCTAGAAATTTTATGATGTGGGTAATTTAAAAATAGTGCATCCGAGAAAAAGTATAAAAATTTGTTTGTTTATAAAATATGCTTTTACTAATTAATACTTACAAATTCAGGGTATCAGTTTCATGCATACCAAATTTAATCAAAATCGATCCAGCCATTTGCGAGTGAAGAAGTAACATACATACAAATACACACTTCCAAACTTTCGCCTTTATAAATTAGTGTGATTACTACGCGTTTTAGTATCAAGCAACTTTGAACAATAACGTATGTTGATAAATAAAGTCTAATTTGATTTGACATAGAAATAAGACGTCGCTATTGTACGACTACGTATTATGTTTTTATGGAGTAACCAACAGTATCCTATCATCTTCAGGTCTTTTTAGTCTCCAATGCAGGAGCACGACCCTCACTGTGCTACTAGATCCATATTTCGTCAGAGCAGCCAGAGGTTTTGGCCTACACTCCTTGCTGGCCAGACGGGTTAGAGAGATCTCATGTTTATACCTAAGCTTTGTTTAGCTTGTATTCCCTAAGACGCCTTCTATGACATCCACGGGAAGACTTGGAGTGGTCTTATTCTACTCTGCCGAAAACCACAAGGCTTCCGGAAACCACACGGCTATCCTATACACACCTACAATTCATAGGAATGTCACGCGTATTGGCGATCATAAAATATTTTTGTAATGTATGTTTTATTTGAACTTATTGTGCATAGAATTGTGTGAAATAAACTTTTCGTGAAATGCATGACACTATTGCAATACCAGGTAAGCCTTTCCGCTACACATGGACGTCACAAACCGTTTGAAAAGCCGCTTTCGCCATTGTAGCACACATTTAGTCCGTTTGGCATCGAGTTAACATACGATTAGAAATATACCAGCAATATGCTAGTAGAATACAAACCTCCATGGGATTGTTCCAGATTCCAGAAATTCATTCCCTTTGCATGTTTTCCGGGTAATTGTGGTTTGTTCAAATTGAACTTCGCTTACAGCGCGAATTTATCAAACGAAATGAGCAATTTATTTTATTTCCCGCGATTACGCTCTGTATATAATTTTACCCGTCGAACGAGGCAGGGCTGGCTTGCAGAGTAGGTTCTTTGCATAGAAGGGTAGCGGTAGTACGAGTACGTGGGTAACACTGAAAAGGTTTAGAACTGGCCAGTTGGAAACATTGCTAACGAAAACTTTTTTGAATTTCTATTTTCGAACTCTTTGGTAACCTAATGAAGTATATTGCATTCATTTGTCATTTGTTTTTGTGAATGCCATAGAAGTATTGGCAACTTTCTACATTAAGCAGTTTTTCATTTTCTAAACATTTTCAGTGTTGCCTAGGTAGTGTAGTGATTTGAGAGCACAGAATTAATGTAAGTATTATATATACAGAACGGAATCTCAGGTCCCGCGCAATATGTGTCTCCGTTTCTCTCCCGTACTCGCCTTGTCGAGGGTGTTGAGCAAGCAAACACACACAATGCCGCATGCACTGATGTATAATTTAGTTTGTAGTAGTACTAGTAGTAGGCTTAAATGATACTCCGCTTCTACGAAGTGCCATACCTATGGCACAACTCAGGCACGTGCTTTCCATAGAGTCTCAAAGACATTGTCTACCCGGAGGTTCCTTAATATATGCGCATTTTTTTATTTAAAAATAAATTATAATAGGCCCTATTTTCAAATAAACGCGCGCTTTTTGGTCCATCGCGCCATAATGCTGGCTACGTACTCGCTTACTTAGGGTAGGTATACGTATACATATACGCAGTACTCTAGTCTAGGCGCAGCTACCTAGAAGACAGTTCTCCATAGTGTCTCGATTTACACACATTCACAGTGCACGGATAGGAATTTGCATCTGTAGTGTGATTGTCTACGTATTTCATCGACGACGCACACACACGCGAAATTTCCGCACACATAACCAATATCTAAGACAAGAGCTGATGCATGCCATTTTTAAAACGCGTCAGTCATAAACAAAGCTAATTTTTGTATGGAAAAAAACATTAGGTTAGTGAAACGCTGATTTTCAAAAATGGCCCTTATTTTTAAGCTAGATCTATCTCAATAATCAACGTTTTTA
Organism: Acrobasis consociella; assembly: GCA_963555685.1. Classification (NCBI taxonomy): domain Eukaryota; kingdom Metazoa; phylum Arthropoda; class Insecta; order Lepidoptera; family Pyralidae; genus Acrobasis; species Acrobasis consociella. The sequence continues at coordinate 5,681,774 of OY743115.1, forward strand.
ATCTCTTTTCACTTTTGACCAATAAGGAATGATATCGATTTCGAGCCTTTTCATTTGTTCCGTGATGCATTCCGTGACGAAAACTAGAAAGTTATTGGTTCTCGCTTGTGTTACGCTACCAATTTAAATACGCGGAAGATGTTCGAAGATAAAATGAAATTACGTAAACTTTTGTGTTAGTCGTATATATTTGATATTTTTTCTTGTCCAATGATAATTATTTGCATTGTCGCATTACAAATGATTACGATCTGCTCTGAACTTTGTTTGCGATATCAAATGAAATTAGGAGAAAAACTTTATTACCGCTTTAATGCAATGGAAAGTTTTTCATGTAAAAGTTGTGCACCAGGTGTTTGTTTGCTAACTTTTGAGGACAAAAGAGCAATAATCATAAATGGCCGATGCCAGCCTATTTTGGATTTCATTCAAACAAGCGGTAAGCTAAAAAGAACATTTTATAGTATTAAACAATATGACGCGTATAAGTGGCTCTCGGGATGTAAACACACTAATAGGGTCAATTCAGTCAGAGAGTTTTTTTTGTTTTTGATTTAAGAGGTTACTGGTATTTTGTACAAAGGGACTGTCAGCTGACCTCCGGAACCAAAAGCGCCTATTTTTAAGGACATTATGTGTACGTTAGCTACCAAAATAGGTTATCGTTAGACAGATTGCGGTTTCATATTTAAAAAATTCGCTTTCGAAAACAAAAAAGAGACATCAGCTTAAAGAATAACTGCAAAATAGGTCACAGTTTGGGTACTAATTCATGTAAAATTGTGGTTTAACAAGTCAAGCGTAAAGCTCTAAGCAATGCATAATGCATAGACACACACATCCTGTGCAATGCAGATCCGTTTGTTTTATTGATTCCCGAAACGGATGTCCGGAAGCAAACAAAGGCCACAACAGACGTATTATTTTTGGTAACATGATTTCTAGAATCGTGCAATCAGGGTGACTGCTGACTAAAATATGTATGTCACCGAATGATTGTTAACACCGATAGTTTTAATGGTAAGTAGAAAATGACACTAGTTATAATAATGTTACATTAAATAGTAAATTTAACAAAAATTTAACAAACAAGTAAAGTTTCAGTGAGGAATAAGTCGACAATGAGGGACGACTAACAATTTACGAGTGATGGCATAGGAGTGATTGTCATCATCTTTTGTCTTGGGTCTTTATGTCTCCACTGCAGGAGCACGACTCTCTCTGTACTACCAGAGCCCATCTTGGCCAGAGCAGCCAGAGGACTTGGCCTACACTCTCCTCGCTGCCCAGACGGGTTGGAAAGGACTCATTGATGTTTAGAAGCTTTATTTAGCTTGTATTTCCTAAGTCGCCTTCTAAGACATACACGGGAGGACTAGCAGTAATTGTGACGTTACAATTTGACGGTTTGACGTGAAGAGATTATAAACTGCATAAAATGAATACTTTGTATTGTGAGCAGTACGATACAGTTCACAATTTATCGACAGTTTATAATCTCGCGCGATGGTTTATAAACAAGGTATTCACAATGTTACGGTAACTTGTGTAAGATCTATAACAAAATATGTAGGTACTTTGCATATTAGAATAGCGGTAGTGGCACAGAATGAATAAAAATATTACATAGTAGTGGTGCAATGCATCAAATGCCATAGCGGCTCACTAGGTAATGATGCAGCGGACGATCTATCTAGAAGGAGCTCGGATATGGTACCGATAGGACCGCCACCTCAATCTCCAAAGCCAACACTAACGAAGAAAAGCAACAAGCCTGGAGTACCCTGGAAACAAGTTGGCAAGCAATGAAGGCCATCCCAGCGTAGAACCCACGCTGCTTACGTCTACTACTTACACTTCCAAGAGTAAAACCCAGAAAAATAGTAAGCTTACTAACAGGACACTGTTCTCTTAGTAAATATCAATTTGCTCAGGTATATTCGACAGCATCTACGCAGAGGCTGTATGGAGTCTGAAAAAACAGCGAAGTACGTGATACTAGAACTAGAATGTCTGTGCGTTGCATTAACACGAGAGGAGTACCTGAGATCTCTAAGTACGCTATCGGAGGCCTGTAGCACACCCTCTGCTCTACTCCGCTACATCGAAGAGTTGGGCTGGCTCGAATGAAAATAACATGTTCCAGTCCATAAAGGGAAGGCACAGAAGAATGTCGCACAAGTGCAAGGGGATAAAAAGAACAGCCCAGGTGCGGAAAAATGCCTACGGAACCAGGTTAACCAGGTACATAGTAGAGGTAAAGAGGTTTAAGGCCATACCCAAATTTTCCGGGGTCCAGTGGCGCCGACATTTAAAATAAATCATTTAAAAGGAAACGGAGATATCATTTAAAATTGTGTCTTGGTCAAGTTCTAGATACCCATTCAAAGTATTTTTTAAACTACTTTTTGTAGTTTAAAGTGAGAACGTGAAGCTTTTCTACGCACATTTGCGAAAAACGGCCACTTTTAGCTAATGTGCGTAGAAAAGCTTCACGTTCGCACTTTAAATTATAAACAGTAGTTCATAAAATAGTTTTAAGGCTTATCTAGGGTTTGACCAAGACACAATTTTGAATGATATCTCTGTTTCCTTTTAAATGATTTATTTCAAATGGCGGCGCCACTGGACCCCGGAAAATTTGGGTATGGCCTTAAGAGTGTAATTTGAAACCTAAAAATATACTAGTACGAACAAATTTAAAGAATAAATTCGGTTAATGGTCCTGTACTTCCTCAGGGAGTTCAAATTAAGGATGGTTTTAAGTAATTAAAAGTAAAAATGTTTGGTACGAGCATTTGTAAACAGCACTTCATTTAATGCTTCTAAACCTTTGCTAGCTTGGGCCGAATTTTTGGATCTTTTCACTGGAAATTTAGATGGAATTTTCTTAACATTTTACATACTTTACAGCTTAGGAATATGAGTCTACTGCTGGACTAAAGGCCTCTATACAAGGATGAATTGCCTACATTCATCACGCTAGAGAGATGGGTTGGTGATCGCAGTAGATGTTATAAAGTCTTTGCATATAAGACGCTGCTGCCCGTTCTCTGTTATACTTCCCCTAGTCGCCTGTTGCGAACACCGCGGGCATGCCTCCGTCCTCCTCGTGACGACCTCCGTGGCGTAGTGGTCACCATGCTAGTTCGCCACCCAGAGGTCCCGGGTTCGATTCCCGGTCAGGGCAAGTTGGGAAATGGCCTTTTTCAAATTGTCCTGGGTCTTGGATGTTTATTTATATATGTATTTGTTATAAAATATAGTATCGGAGTTAGTATCCCATAACACAAGTCTCGAACTTACTTTGGGGCTAGCTCAATCAGTGCAATTTGTCCCTCTATATTTATTTATTTATTTTATGCCTACCCATCGCCTTATAAACATCATTATTTCCCTTCCTTTGTCACTTGATGGCGCTATAGATAATAATTAAAACATTAAAATCTTTTTATTACATACTATGTTTAAATAAAGTAGTACTCTAATTATTTAAATATGACTCAATGAAATGCAATAAATATTTTTAAAGTATATTCAACGTTTTTTTGACACTTTTTTGCTAGTCGTGTGTGCTGCCATCTCTGTGTGCCTACCCGCAACTGCCAGTTTCCTCCAATGGCCACTGGCCCTCCAATGGTTCCTATAGGGTTGGTTATCTGTCAACTTAGTAATTATAATTTATCATTGGTATAGTCTTAGCATATAAGACGCTGCTGGCGTTCTCTATTATACTTCCCCTAGTCGCTTGTTACAGACACCATGGGAGAAGAAAGGAGTGGTGGCAAATTGCATTCTACTCTGCCGTAACCACACGGCCAAGAAAGATATCGAGTGGTCCATGTAGGTTGGAATCCGCAGACATTGACAGACAAAAGACAGGTAAAACGAAATCAAGCATCATTTTCAATCTGACCAAATTCTATGAATCCGACCAGATCTGACGATATATTTATTACTTTTTGTATTTGTAGTATATTCTATTGTTTTATGAGGTTTGTATTTGAAAGAATCCTTTTTGCCAAAAAAAGGTTTCACAAAGTAAAATAATGCTTTATTTGTCATGAACTGCTTCCGATTCAAATAAGTAAAAATGTTTTTAACCGCTAAGAATTTTCGCTAAAAAGTTCTGTCTATCCCGGAAGAGATAAAGACGCGATATAAACAAACATTGTAAACCAAAACAAAACAATTTAGCATAACTATACATTAAACAGAGGCCTATTGGCTAAGCCTAAGTAGTTGTAATAGTTATTAACTATTTGTATTGAGCAGTTGTTTTAGGACAATCCGTTATATTCAAAGCTAACTTTGGGGATACCTGACGACCTTCAAGTTTATTCTGACAAGGATTATTCCTGAATTACGCAAAAACATGTTTTACTAGTTAACAATAAATTCTATTTACCTTATAGCAGTTCTATTTTATTTCGGGCACCAGTTAAATTTTAAGAGCAAAGGTTTATGATTCAAAAGTGTCATGTATTCGTATTTCGAAATATAAAATATAAATATGAAAAGAATATTCATTCTTCCTTCTAAAATTCAAAGATTCGAAGAGCCAAGATTCAGAGATTCAAAGATTCAAAGATTCAAAGATTCAAAGATTCACAGATTCAAATTAGAATTAGACCTTTACAGGCACTTTTACACGCAATGCTGTAAAACGAGAGTGCGGGTGACCTTGGGTTGTACGCTCTCTGCGCGAAGTGTATTTCGTGCGGAATTATCCGGGTCGCTGTGAAACGATGTGCGGAGCGGAGACACTCGTGACGTGTGTCTCCGCTCTAGGAGCCCATACGGGCGACCCGTACGGATCTCAGCACAGCTGTGAAACCAGCCTAAGCAGTAGGTGCTCAGAATAATATGAACTTACAAACTACAAAGTGCCATAAACTAGCGGTAAGTATGCCCATATTTATGAGGAGTCGTGCATAAGTTACGTGGGCGGAACTCCAGGTCGTAACAACTTGTTGTACGGCCGTTTTATTTGTTTTATTCGCTAACTTTAGCCCGAATGGATCCGCTAACTAAATAAAAAAAATATTTTCAGTTATATATGAAGGAAGTTTGTGTATAAAATTATCTGTACACACTTGCTTTTGTTTTTCCTGTTTCTTATTGAGCATAATTTAATGTTTATCCAATATCTAAATAAAACTAAGAGAAGGTAATTCATATTTTTTCATATTTAATCGACAGAAATAAATGAATTATGCAATATTATATGGTGTTTGTAGATATAGTATAGTATATTTACTTACTAAGATGATATTATATAGTAATTTTTAACGGGAAAACTTATTAAACATCATTGCATGTAAATAAATAAATATATATAAAAATGTCACTGATTAAGCTACCCCAAAACTTAGCCTTAACCAATACATGCATAGATAAACACCCAAACTTTGTTACTAGGTTTAAACTATTGTCCGACCAAATCAAGTTGACATCAAGTAATATAATATTTTATGTTTCATCTGAAAATGGCAACTTGATTTGGTCGGACAATGGTTTGAATCTAGTTACAAAGGTCTGCGTTTTATAATAAGACGGCTAAGATCTATTTACGGTTCCTAGCCGGCGCGTCTATAGACCAAACGCCAATTCATGAATAAAACCTTGAATAAGCAGGCTCAATAAAAGACTCGTTTTCCCATAATACGTACAAATAGACGTCACGTACGCATTATTATTATTCAGATCAGCCCGCCCAGGAACTTTTTCCTTTCGCCGTGTATCCATTGCTTCCACCAAATTACTTTAGCCGAGCCCTCCCATTCTGAGTTCGCCATTTTTTGCCTATCCTAAAACTTTTGAGTCATTACGCGCAGAATGTTTTTGGGAAACCGGAGACGTTTAGATTTTGGGTGATTGTCGGAAGATCGATTTAGATTAGGATAATTTGCAATTAAGGTGAATGTTTAGTGGGTGAAATTACTGGCATTTACGAGTATTTTAAAAATATGAGATAACAGGTAACCTACATTAATTTACTACATTAAATGCTGTTAGCATGAAGTCCGCCATTTGTTAAAAGTTTGTTTTTACTTTGGAATAAAGTGAATTAAATAAATTAAGTAACTAAATATTGTAAATTGTTGTACCTGGTCTAAGAAGTGGCAAGTTGTTACTTAAAAAGACTGTTATAACTATAGAATTAGTATAATTACTAAGTTTATAAACATCTTTTGGACTAAGATAAGTGTCCGGGCGTCCAGCCTCTTTGCTGACTGACTGAGACTGACATAGACTCGCACGACACATGACAGAAGAGAAAAAAAAAGACGACTGGAGACGTGACTGAATTTTTTCCTTGAATGCGAGGGTTTTTATTTTTAACAAGACAAAATCCCTTTTAAGACCGTTCAAGGTGGTCCTTCATCGCCATTTACAACCAGACCTATGAAGTTACGGTCGGGCGCAATGACAACGCCCGCGACCGCGCCTGTTGCTGCCGCCGACCTGATCGCGCCGGGCCGACAGCCCGCCAGAGGCAGCCGCGCGTCGTCGCCAGCGCTATCTGCTCGTTCGGACTCCAGCGACCTAACAGTGCTAACAACACGTCGACAGCAAATACTGCGACTACAAATAGAAGCCGCTGAGGAACGCGCTCGGATTTTAGAGCTAAAATCTCAACTTTTGGAAGAGGAAGACCATGCCGCCGGCATGTCCCGAGCGCCATCGCAAGCATCCGTAAAACAGGCTTGTGACACAGCCGCTACTGAGACGAAAGAATGTAAGTCTCTGCACTGCGGTTTAACCATGTCTAAATTACTATCGAGACAGACATCGGCGAAGGAATTGCCGCCTTTCGCAGGTGACCCAGAAGATTGGCCGCTCTTTTATAGCCAGTTTGTATCCTCTACTAAGCTGTGCGGATTCACTGATGAAGAAAACATAGCCCGTTTATCACGATGTCTCAAGGGCCGAGCAAAAGACTCTGTATCCGCTCTCCTAGTAAGTGCTACAAACCTGAAAAGCATCATAGACACATTGAAATTACGTTTTGGAAGAACAGATCATATTATAGAAATTCTATTGAACAAAATTAGACAGATGCGCGACATACGACATGATGATGTCAACCAGCTAATCGAATTTGCGACGTCAGTTCAAAATGTGACAGCTACAATGAAAATGACTGAAGAGGTAGGACATCTCACAAATCCTACACTCATACAAGAGATTGTTGGTAAATTACCATCAACATTGCGACTTCAATGGGGAATGCACGCTTTTAAACTCTGCGTGAAAACAACCACACTCTCGCATTTATCAGATTGGTTAATGAATATAGCGAATGGCGCTGCTTATGTCGCTCCTGTTACTAAAAGCACTTGTACATCAAAGCAACATCCACAGACAAGGCCAGATAATAGATGGAAACCCGTGATGACTACAACCGCATCTACTCGTACGTGTTTACTCTGTGGTGCTGCGCACACTCTCGAACGTTGTGAGGAATTTAAGAGAATGACGATCGATGATCGTTGGACTCTCGTCAGTGACAAGAAACTCTGTTTCTCCTGCCTTTCTGAACGACACCAGCTGAAAACTTGTAAGCGTAGGGCAAGATGCTCAGCACCTGATTGTACCCGAGCCCATCATAGATTGCTACACGCTCCTCCACGCACGGCGACCGATGAGAATGAGACGGCACATGATAACAGTCTGGTGAACACCTGCACACTAAAAGAATCTCATGTTTTATTGAAAGTGGTACCAGTCGTAGTGTCGGGTACAAAAGGTAACATAATCACATATGGCTTATTAGACGAGGGTTCAGCTTTGACGTTGGTGAGCTCTTCATTGCTGGAGAGAGCTGGTATTGACGGACCGACGGCCAGCCTCCGCATCCGTGGTGCCTCCGGCATGATGACTACAGAGCCAGACTCGAAGACAGTGTCCTTTCCTATACGTGGAGTGAACGAAGATAGAACCTTTATTGTCAATAATGCGCGTTCTGTACGCAATTTAAATTTATCAGTGAACAGTTTTTGTTATAAAAAGATTGTAAATAAATATCCATATTTGACTGACTATGTGACTAATGACTTTGACATAAGACCAGAAAAAATTGAGATTTTACTAGGACAAGACAACATAGACCTTATTGTTACTAGACAAGTTATACAGAGACACAAGACTGGACCGATAATTTCTAAAACTGACTTAGGTTATGTCTTTCACGGCAACGTAGGACTGGGTGGGACTTCTGACGACAACACTGTTCTCCACCTCTGTGAATGTGAAGGACTACATGACCTGGTCAAGCTTTCTTTTTCTACGGACTCGTTTGGCGTCAAGCAAACAAATAACTTTCCTCTCTCTCGGGAGGATCAGCTAGCGCTGAAAATTATGGAGCAGACGACAAGGCTTTTGCCTGAAGGTAGATGGGAGACTGGCCTGCTTTGGAAGTCTGAAAGTATGGTGCTTCCAGACAGCCTTCCACAGGCAAAGAGCCGCCTGACTGCTATCAACAAAAAGATGGTAAGAAATCCTGACTTTGCTTTACAGTACAGGGCGAAGATTGAAGAGAATTTAGACAAGGGATATATTTCTAAGATCGGACCAGAACATGAAGCAGCTCAGACAAGAATTTGGTATCTCCCACATTTTGCGGTGTTCAACCCAAATAAACCAAATAAGCTGCGGATAGTTCTGGATTGTGCAGCCAAGACCCAAGGTAAATCATTAAATGACTTTTTATTACGTGGTCCTGATTTTTTGAAGCCTTTGCCAGCAGTTTTATTAGGGTTCCGGACAGGTAAATATTCGGTGATGGCCGATATCCAAGAGATGTTCCACAGGGTCCTGATTAGAGAAGAAGATCGTAACGCCCAGAGGATGCTTTGGGACAACAGCACCTACGTGATGAACGTGATGACTTTTGGAGCCGTATGCTCGCCGTCATCAGCGCAATATGTAAAAAATCTAAATGCCCGCAGGTATGAAACGGTACACCCCGAAGCTTTTAAAGCGATCATTGACCACCACTATGTCGACGATTACATTCATTCGCTTGACAATGAAGATGACTTGCTCAAATTGGTAATGGATGTAGCCCAGATTCATGCCTCCGGTGGATTCAATTTGCGGAATTTTGTGACCAACTCCAAACGGCTGCTGCAAGAGCTACCTACAGACAAATTGGCTCCGAATAGTCTTAAGGTCATCACTGACAGCAAGGACAACCACACAGAAAAGGTTCTTGGTGTGCATTGGGACCAAGAAACAGATTCCTTTAGCTTCCTGCTAAAGTTCCCAAAGGTAACTGAGGAGGTAAGGACAGGAGTCAAGCGGCCCACCAAGCGAGAGGTTTTAAGACTAACCATGTCCATTTTTGACCCAATGGGCTTCCTGCTTTACGTGACAGTAAAGGGGCGGATTTTGTTACAATCGGTGTGGAAGTCCAAAGTGGGCTGGGACGACGAGATTGAGTCCGGCCATTACGACAGGTGGCAGGACTGGCTGGCCCAACTTCAAAGTGTGAGTAACTTACGAGTTCGCCGCTGGCTGTTCACTGAGACGTGGGACAAGCAAAGCCCACCAGAGCTTCACGTTTTTTGTGATGCAAGCAGTAAGGCTTTTGCGTGTGTGGCTTATTTAAGGGTCAAGACTACAACTGAACAATGGCATGAAGCCCTTGTCATGGCACGCGCTCGTGTGGCCCCGCTCAAAGTTCTGAGCATCCCTCGTTTGGAACTTCAGGCCGCGTTGATGGGTGCGAGGCTGTCTGACACCTTACGTAAATATATTAATGTGGCTAGGTGTTTCATGTGGTCTGACTCAAAAACTATACTTAGCTGGATTCGTTCTGACAGTGGTCGCTTTAAGCCTTTCGTTGCCCATCGCATCAGTGAAATTTCCGAGTTAACGGACGTCTGTCAATGGAGGTGGGTACCATCGGGCTTAAATGCGGCAGACGATGCCACACGTGAGACCGCAATTGACGATAATTCACGGTGGCTGCATGGTCCGTCTTTCTTACAAGAGGCGGAACAGTCCTGGCCATCTGAGAGCCCTGAAACGATGCTCGAAACGGAAGATGATGAGCTTAAGGTATGCAATCTCACTTTAGTAAACAACGACTTTCTTGATGCAAATCGCTTCTCCAAATATTGGAGGTTTATCAGGAGTACTGCCTGGGTTCTTCGGGCAGTCCATATTTGGACCCACGGGAGCGGTGAGCGACAAGGTGAACTGACAGCAGAGGAAATCATGGCTGCAGAGTTGGTGTGTATCCGGCAGAGCCAAATACGGATGTTTTCGGCAGACATCGAGAGCGTCAAAAAAACGGGCCACGTTGACAAAACTGCTACACTGCGGCAGCTGACACCATTTTTGGACAAAGACGGCATTCTGCGTGTTCGGGGGAGGATCTGCGGTGCAGATGGTGGTCAAGATTTTACACATCCCATCATTTTGCACCCAAAAGATATGTATACAAAACTTCTTCTAATGCAGTACCACGTGGATTCTGCGCATAACGGCAGGGAACGCGTGGTATTAGAAGTCAGAAAACGGTTTTGGATAATACAAGGACGTAATGCTGTCAAGGCCACGTGGAATGACTGCCAGTATTGCAAAAACCAAAGAGCAAAGCCCTCGCCACCTCTTATGGCTGATCTTCCGGTCATCAGATTAAAGGAAGTAAGCAGAGCCTTCACCTATAGTGGACTTGACTACTTTGGCCCAGTAACCGTGAAGGTTGGACGTCGACAGGAAAAGAGGTGGGTGGCCCTTTACACGTGTTTGACAGTACGCGCCATCCACCTTGAAGTCGTTCACGACTTGGCGACTAGCTCAGTTCTGATGAGCCTTAGAAGATTAATCGCACGACGAGGCTGTCCGAAATTAATTTTTAGCGACAATGCTACAACGTTCCGTGGCGCTGATCGTGAACTTAAGCAGGCCGTTCAAGCGATCGACAAGGACGAACTGATCAAATTTGGCAGCATTCGTCAGATGGAATGGCGTTTTATAGCTCCCAATGCGCCACACATGGGGGGATGTTGGGAACGTCTAGTAAGATCTGTAAAGACAAGATTAAAAGTCACGTTAAAGACTAGAGCCCCTAGTGATCAAACGCTTCAAACATTGTTAGCCGAGGCAGAGTTTATGATAAACTCACGACCTCTGACATATGTACCTATTGACTCTGAAGACGATTTACCTTTAACTCCAAATGACTTTCTTCTGACAAAAACTGATTTTGTTGACCATCCTTTTGGAACCTTTACCGACAGTGACTTCCTAAGACGCACATGGCGGGAATCCCAACGTCTAGCTGATCTGACATGGAAACGCTGGATCAGGGAATACCTGCCGACTTTAACACGACGAGACAAATGGTACCGTGACAGTGACAGACCACTGGCTGTAGGAGACGTGGTGGTGATAGCTGACGACCAGCTGCCCCGCAACCAGTGGCCACTTGGCAAGGTCGACCAGGTCTTCCCTGGCAAGGATGGCCTGGTCCGAATTGCTCAAGTTAAAACAGGACGAGGACTCTATACTAGACCAGTGACGAAACTGTGCCGGCTGGACGTCCGCTCCTCAACTTAAGTACCAGCCTTCTGGTACTGGAGGTGGGGATGTCCGGGCGTCCAGCCTCTTTGCTGACTGACTGAGACTGACATAGACTCGCACGACACATGACAGAAGAGAAAAAAAAAGACGACTGGAGACGTGACTGAATTTTTTCCTTGAATGCGAGGGTTTTTATTTTTAACAAGACAAAATCCCTTTTAAGACCGTTCAATAAGATTTGAAAAGTTTGGCCCCCGTAAATCAGCCCTGCTTTCAAATTATAGAGCGAGTGTGTGTAAACTAAATGTATCTATATTATATCCTCTCATACATACTAAAACATTGTAAAGAATTATAAAAGGTATTACATATAAAACAAAATATGCTAAGGTCCCGCGCAATATGCGTTCCCGTTCCCTGGATTCGCACCTCTCCCGCGTTCTCTCAGCAAGTCCGACTCACCCTTGGCCGATTATTCTTGTCTTAGCTACCAAAGAGATCTACATTATTGTAAGCAAATGTAAAAATAAATAAATCTTAACTTTTGGGGGACACTAAAAGGTAATTAATGACTATCTCCATGGTCCAGTGGTTAAGGCGTTCGCAATACATATTTACAATACATATGTCTTCATATTTATATATCTTTGGTTTAAACTGTGTGTAATAAAGTTTCAAAAAATAAATAAAATGTAATTAATTATTGTCATATGGAAAATTTAATTGAACCGAGGCCGGAAAGATAATTAAAGCAAAATTCAAATTAATTTATTGTAAATTAATTGTATAACATTCTTAAGCCGCCAGAATTGAAATAATACGCTTACAAAGCGTGAAACTTATTTGAATATTGTTTAATTTTTCATTAAGCTCGTGGGAATGAAGTTGTGTCTGACACCGACTTTATTAACTGAGCCTGGAACGTGAGACTAATTGTTCGTTAAAATTAGTCTTTTGTTATTTGATTCCATTCCTTTTTAAACGAACTTCAGGGAGGAGGAGGGTGTTAATTTGGCGGAATCTTTTTAAAAACGGGACCCTTATAGATTCGTCATATCTGTCTGTCTGTATGTCTCTCCGTCTGTCTGTCCATCCGTCCGTATGTCACAGCCACTTTTTTCCGAAACTATAAGAACTATACTGTTGAAACTTGGTAAGTAGACGTATTTTGTGAACCGCATTTTCACACAAAAATAGGAGAAAAAAAAACATAAATTTTGGGGTCCCCATACTTAGAACTGAAACTCAAAAATTTATTTTTCATCAAACCCATACGTGTGGGGTATCTAATATGGATAGGTCTTTAAAAATGATATTAAAGTTTCTTTTATCATTTTTTTCTAAACTGAATAGTTTGCGCGAGGGATACTTCCAAAGTGGAAAAATGTGTGTCCCCCCCCCTGTAACTTCTAAAATAAGAGAATGATATAACTAAAAAAAATATATGATGTTAATGAGTCTACCACTCAATGCCGACAGACGAAATCCCGGTAAACGCTATACCGACAGTTCACTAACTTTTTGTTAATAACCATGCAAACTACCAGCAAAAATTGGTTTGAACGAGATCTAGCTAGTAGTTTTTTTTTAATAGGTCATAAATTGTAAACCGTAATTTAATTTTTATTTATCAACTCAAATATAAAAATAAAATGAAAACATACTACTTATAAGACTTTTATATTATGTTACTTGCTGTTACGGAACCCTTCATGGGCGAATCCGACTCGCACTTGGCCGCTTATTTTTATGTTAGTCCGACGATTATTAGAAAGCGTTTGGACCCATTTATAAAATTATTCTTTGGTTTCATAGAAATTTTATAAATTAAAAAAAAAGAACAAAAAAGAATTTTATACATGGGTCCAGACGCTTTCTAATAATCGTCGAACCAACATAAAAATAAGAGGCCAAGTGCGAGTCGGACTCGCCCATGAAGGGTTCCGTAGCAGCAAGTAACATAATATAAAAGTCTTCGCGGGTCTTCGCGGGTAAAACGGGTCCGCTACCTAACCTAGGTGATTTGACTGGTCTTTATACAGAGCGACTGCCAGAGCCAATCCTTGGATAGGTTTGAGCAAACGCTAGATGGCGTCCGGGACCCACAGTTTATACGTACCTTCCGAAACACAGAATAATCTTTCTTTTCAGATAATCAGGTGATTAAAGCCTGCAATATCCTAAACAGACAGAAAAAAAACTGTTTACTAAGTATGCTTTTCAGTGGGATTCGAACCCACGACTTCCGGATCACAAGGCAAACGCCTTGACCACTGCACCACGGAGACAGTTATTAACTGACTTTTAGTGTCCCCCAAGCGGTAAGATTTATTTATTTTTACATTTGCTCATATAATGTAGATCTCTTTGGCAGCTGAGATAAGAATAATCGGCCAAGTGCGAGTCGGACTCGCTGAGAGAACGGGGGAGAGGTGCGAATTTACGGAACGGGAACGCATATTGCGCGGGATCTTAGGTGATTTCGTTCTGTATGTAATACTATTTTTAATCCTGTGCAATGTTTTAGTATGTATGAATGGATATAAATTTAGTTTAATCCAATCCTAATTTTAGTTTGACAGCAGGGCTTATTTACGGGAGTCAGGCCAAACTCTTCAAATCTTATCTTAGTCCAAAAGAGGTTTATAAACTTAGTAATTATACTAATTCTATAGTTAACAGTCTTCTCAAACTTGTCACTCCTGAGGTCAGGTACAACCATTTACAATATTTAGTTACTTACTTTATTATTCCAAAGTAAAAACAAACTGTTGTCATTGATCATATCCATTTCCAAAGTGATTTTATATTTATTATTGCAGAAAAATTGAAGTTAAGAGCGCTATTTGACTTCAAGACGTCATTAAGGCTAATTTCTAAAATGGGATTTGTACGAAATACAGGCGTATTTCATACAAATCCCATAAAAATAAATGATTGATTTGACGTTTAAGAAAAAATATTTTATTTGAGTTGTTGAAAAGTAGTGAGTTTTAGAACTACGATAAAGAAGATGAATGTTGCATGTTTCTTCCTTTCACGATGCCCTTGTTTTTATTGTGAAACGTAAAATTTCTTTGTTTTATTAACCAATTTCCAATAAAAAGGGGATTTTTAAGGTATGCTCACCGATTATTCAAAGACGTCTGGACCGATTTGGAAAATTATTTTTGTGTTTGAAAGCGTATACTTATAAAGTGGTCCCCTAGAAAATCAAAATCAGTTAAGTAGTTTGAGGAAGAAGCCTGTTTTGAGTTTTGAAAAATTATTTTTATGTCATTATACTCAAGTAATCCAGTATAATCGCGATTATTACGCATACGTCACTTACACATTGTATAAATCTTGTATCTCACGAATTCATTGTATAAATATTGAATTCTCAGTCAGACTAGTAATAAAATAATATAATAAACAGTCCCTTGAGGTATTTGGATCTAAATTGTATTAGTTAGAAGACAAAGCTTCGCTATTAATCACACATAATAAGCCTTCGGCGGGAGGTGTTTTTCTGATAGTAATTTATTATTGGCTTTACTCACGAGTTCTCAAATAAATATACTTACATGTCTATGTTTAATTTCATCATTAATTTTCAGGGCTTTCTTAGAAATGTTGTTTATCATCGGGATATTTTATTGCAATAATAAGGTCTAACAAAATAATATACTGAAACTATTTTAAGAGTTAATTCAGAAATATGAAATATGAGAAGTGATTTTGGACCTCCCATACAGTTTGACCGATCAGCTGATCCGAGTTTGTATGGAAAGTCAAATTTTTTTTTTCATATTTCGACTGATGTTTCTTGGGGAAAGTTGTTCACTACCACGAACTGAATTAACCCTAAAAATAGTTTCAGTATATTTTGTTAGACCTAATACACTTTACTACCACGGCCTGAATTCACCCTTATAATAGTTTCAGTATATATTGTTACACCTAATATACTTTTTTTTTTTGCAAATGAAGAAGTAACTGTTTTTACATCTTGATAAATAATAAATAGATTACACATGGCATGATGATTGTAAAAAATATGTACTCACAAAATAAAATGTGCTAAGCATCTTCTGGATCTACTTTAGACTTAACCAACTTGTTTTTATATAAACGTAGTTTACGTAGGATTTCTATACGGTGTTAATTTTTGTAAAAAAAATTGTACAAAATATAAACATATTATAAAACCTAACCTACGTGACCGATGGCATATTGTCAATTGCTAATAACCTAGGTGCCCGCAACCTCCTGACAATGTGTGCCATGTCTAGGAGTACTGCCTTCTGTATCTGACTCTTGACCCAGCTAGCGAGTGGTCAAGACTCTTCGCTATAAAACCGTTCGCTCATACGACTTTTGGCACAATGATGGTGGAATCCACATCCTACATAGCAGTCACTTTCGTGGGACAAGTCAGGTATTGCAAACCTTGTACTTCTCATCATCATCATCTTATTAGTCTCCACTGCAGGAGCACGACACTGCCTGTACTACCAGAGCCATACTTGGCCAGAGCAGCTAGAGGATTTGGCCTATTTGGCCTACACTCTCCACGCTGGCCAGACGTGTTGGAGAGGTCTCATTGATGTTTATAAGTTTTGTTTAGCTTGTATTTTCTATGTCGCCTTCTACGACATTCAAGGGAAGTCGTGCAGTGGTCCTATTTTACTCTGCCGGAAACCACACGGCTTGTTCTTCTCAGCCTTTACGTTACTCTATGTAATTATTATATTGTATTGTCATATAATATAATAGGTCCATGTTTATTACTTTAGCGATGCAACCGTATTTGGCAACGCTCCCAGGATCTGTTCAGCCCACTAACCTGTCTTGTTAGAGAAATGGACTTGGCTGATTACCTACCATTGATGTATAATATTAATCTATATTTATTACATTAATCACACTAATATTTTTACTGGTCACTGTCTTTGACATTGGTCGTTACCTAAAACCATGTCAGAGGCCTTTAAGGCGGTTTAAAAACTCTGACACTAGTGTTAGTCACTAACACACACGATAAGAAGAAGACTAATATACTTGAGTTTGTGTGTGTATGTTTGTTACTTCTTCATGCGCAAACGGCTAAACCAATTTTGATCAAATTTGGTAAACAGGAAGCTGACATACATACATACTTATTATCACGTCTTTATCCCTAATGGGGCAGACAGAGCATTTTGGGTCTTGCGGTTCTATGCAGAGCCCAGGGCCACAAGACCCAAAAGCCACTTTTAGCGTCATGGTGGGCGAGAAGATGGAAAAGCAATCAATACAGTGATGGGTTGCTAGCCGCATCGCCTGTTAACATGATTTGCATTTTTGCCCATTCCCTCGATCGGCTTTTACGATCTGCGTGGGAAGGGAAGCAGCTGGTACATTCTAAGTTTTTTTATTTCTCCCAGACCAGCATGGGAGGAAGCTGACACCCTGAATTAACACAAAGGCCGCGGGTGACACCGTGGGGCACAGCTGTGTTACCCGCAGAAGTAAGGAGTGGACCTATTCTACTGCCGGAAACCACACGGCACTATAACTTTACTTATTCGTAATAGTAGTAAACCTATAAGGAGCTTAAGCAGCATCAACTGCTGCATTTAATATTAACGGCCTTAAACGCTCTCCTCAATTATCCATGACGGCAAACAAGCCAAGCAAAGCCAAGATCATTTGCTCGTGACCGAATTAACTGCTTCATATAGCTACGAGGTAAAGGGAAGCTAGATAGATATTTAGAAAGGCTAAATGGTACATGTGTAAGGACCGCAATGATTAATAAAAATCTAGTTTGATTGTGGTGGTGCAATGTGATTGTACTGTGAGATGTGACATGGATAGCGAAAAGGTCCTAACTCCTGACTTATCATGATGTCACAGATGGGAAGGGTTGTCAAACTTACGTACATATAGGTACCTCCATACATAATATTTTATTTTATTTCAACATAGCTTAAATCTATCTTTACAGTGTAAACCAATACGATAGAGAAGCAATTAATTATTATAACACATTACATACATAGCCGTTCTTATGAATTCGCTCAGAGAACAGGCAAACAGGTCTATTCTGTCAGCAACCTGGTTGAGGCTGCGCAGCGCGCGGGTCATCAGGGCTTTTCTGAGTAGCTTGGTACTATATCGCGCCTATTGCCCACAGGCGTAGGCACAGACAATAGATCCTGACGAATGTCTCTACCCACTTACGATAAAGTTAAAAGAAAAATGTAGTACATAATATGCTGCAAGATTTGCGGGCCAATAGAGTGATAAAAGGGGGATTTACATCATTCTCAGGTTAAAACTGGATTTCCGGTAAAAATTGATGGCTGGAACGGAGTTTGGAATTCTTCCGAGAAATATCAATCTGTGAAAAATTGCTCAGGTTAAAGAAAAAAGGAGATATGTTAATGCAGTCAATGAAGCTAACACTCGTAGTAACCTATGGAAAGCTAACTTTGTCTTTGTTTCTGTTGGACGTTAAACTCTTTCAATCATATATCTCGGCAACCCTTTAAAAGCTAAATAGTTCAAGGAGTCAAATATTTATGAAGTTTTGACCAAACTTAGCATCACACTGACTTAAATTCTGATGCTGATTTTATATGCATTTCCTGATAAACGATGGTAACAATTTGATATACCTATCTCAATAATATTAAATTCAGTTCAGTGAGCCTGGCCTATATTCGAGTTATCTTTCAACCCCATATATCGGAAATCGATCTCTTTGACAGATTTGCCTGCTCTTTCAATACATAAATTTTCTTTAAAAGCATATGCATTAGAACGTGGTTTCAACTATACTAAAATACGTACCCTAATTTAAGGTATCTACAACAACCATCTTATAAAAAAGGGGTACATACTCCCCTTTTGTTAATTACATTTTATTCTTATTCCTTAATCTTCTCTTACCTAATAACTAAACTAAACTTCTTCATACAACATCAAGAAAAACACTCTTTATTTCTATGATCCATAAACTTCAAAATTCCCGCTATTCGAGTAATTCGGGGATTTATTTTCGTCAGCTCACAGCTAAAAATAAATTTGTTTATGCCCCAGCTTACATATTTTCGGCTTTTGAAAAAATAATTTGGTACAAGACGGAAGCCCGCTTAACATTTTCTAAGAAGCACGTATGCAATTTAACTACGCAGGAAAGTGGAAGAAAATACGTGTTACGGATATTACATAATATTTTTACACATACATTTTATTTTTATTTATTTTACTTACATATTCAGTGTATGAACGTTTACTAAGAATTCATAAGATCTGTATGTATCTGTATATAATACGATTGACACATAATACATTTGGAAACCTGGTTGAGAGTCTCAACCAGGTTTCCAAATGCGCCTCGAAATGAAGTCTCAACTTGAGACTTCATTGATGCTGTGTCTGGATGTCCTGTGTTTTACAAACCAATCACCTTTTTGTTATGTACGATTATTGTCACTGTGAAAAAAATATTATGTACATGTGTGAGTTAGTTATTGGTTGTCAAAAACAGTTTATTTTCGTTCAGATATATAGGAGACTCGACTTAAGGGTCGTCAAGAGTGGACAAGAAGGTTTTTCAATTGTTTTTAACCCATGCTTTACTTAAGTTATGTATCAGTAACTTGGGTGTATGCATAACCAGTTATAACTGATTTGAAGCAGAAACTTAAACTCGTTCTTATATCTTACAGGGAAGACAAATTGTTAAGCAAGATTGTGGAAAAGTTACCAAAATAGTGACGGGTTGCGAGCCGCATTAGAGAAATAATGATAATATAGCTAACTTTTTATCTGAGTTGTGATAATAAATATATAGGGACAAATTACACTGATTAAGCTAGCCCTAAAGTAAGTTCGAGACTTGTGTTATTTGATACTTAATCAACGATGCTATATTTTATAACATATACGTAAATATCCAAGACGCAGGACAATTCGAAAAAGGCCATTTAAAAATTAGATTCGAATGATCGTAAAAAACAAAAAAAATAATCTCGGTAGCAACTCTTTGTCTAACACCGTAGGCGTGAATAAAATCAATTGACTGTACAATTTCTCGTGAAATCGTACGTGGACTTTTTTTTATTACCAGATTGAAGCTTTTATTTTATAGCTTCGGTAATGAATTTTGGCAATACACGGACGTTTTACACATTAACTTATCGTTGATTATTTATTGTCGATTGCTTCCGATTGAATACACTTTAACTGCTTATTTAACGTTTGTAAACATTTAACGTTTAGATGTAAATAAATTGTTTCCTTTTTTATGCATAAACCTTTATGGTTTATGGAAATCTGAAGGGGTGGCTTTTGCCCAGCTTTGGGACACTAAGGCTAAAAATAATTAAACATGTACTTACTTATTTTTTTTTAGTAATATCGTCATGATTAACCTCTGCATAAAGGTGCGTCTTAAGAGCTCAGACAGACGAGCGACAGCGCGGCTGTGGGTGACGGCCGACTTGACAAACTGATGCCAATGGTCGCTGGGGGGTTACTCCAAAAGCGGTTCGCATGTCGGACGTTACTGCGTATCCGCGTTTCAGTGCCAAGCAACATTGAGCACTAACGTATGATAATAAAGTCTATTTAGGTTTGATATAGAAGTAGGACGTCACGTACGATTAACGTACTTTTTATGGAGTAATCCCCAGCGACCCTTGCGCATTAGCATTACTGTCACGTTGCACCGCTACGCGTCAGTTCGCGGCTCATACTGTAGCTCGTTTGTTAGAGCCCTAAGGTAACTTTACCTTGTTGACTTATCAAAAATAGGTCGTTTCTGGATATTCCGGGTTCACATGAGTGGGGTAAGTATGTTATTTCGCTGCTTTTTCGTGCACCATTCAAAATATTATTTTATGTTATTTCCCATTCACGAGAATAATTTAATTACCGCAGTTCAAAGTAATTTAATTAAACGGAGGGCTTTCTGAAGCCTTTCCGGTTCTGTTTGGTTTGAACACATTCCAAAATATGTTGTTAAGGAAAAGAAACATTCCTAACAGTTTTTAGGATAAATATTTTGATGTCACCCATCGTAAATTGCGTATATGGAATGGAAATTACAAGTACATGAAGTAATTGTAAACTCTAGCGGACTAAATAACTCTTCACAAAGAAAACAACTTTTTAAAAAGTCAAGAATCATTTAATGGTTATTTGGATATTGGTAAGTTATTCTGACGATTTCATGATAGGTGGTTGTTGACGTTAAATCATTTACTTCAAGCCTACGCTCCAATTTTATCATAACTGCACTACATATCTAGCACTAAGCGATTTTTTCTGCTCAATAGCAGATGTATGGAAATACTTTACTGCACTGTTTTAGTATATTTTTTTTAAATCGCGCGTTTAGAGTTAGCAATGAAGATATATATTATGTAAAAGAACACATGTCAATGCTCAGTTGGCCAACCCGACGACCGACGGAAAGTAGATATAAAATGTAACTAATTTAGCAACATAAAAAAGGAGAATTGAAGGTAATAGGTGCCGTCATAAAACCTTTATTGTACTTATTCTCTTAGATATAAGTCAGATTATTTATAGCAGGGCCCGTTTGACCCTTACCGCCTGATAGGGGTTGTAGTAAATCATATTACATGCTTCTTTTATTTGTTCCAACGCCATTCTTTACCGCAATTGAATACAAAGTCAGTGTGTCGGTTGTTTATGACTGGGCTAATTTATTTATTGGTAATTTGTTTTATGGTGTTGCTGAATGGTAAAGGAAAGAATTTACGCGCGAATTCGGATTTTATTACCTTAATGTAACATTTCGTACTCCATTTTAACTTAAGTTATTTATTATAAGAAGAAGAGTCTTCTTCTGCCTTAACCTTATCCCACTTTTTATGTGAGGTCGGCACAGCATGTGAGTTCCTTCCACTTTGATCTATCTCCAGTCAACCCGTCCGTCACCCCCTTCCTACTCATATCCTCCCTTACACAGCCCATCCAACGTTTTTTTGGTCTCCCTCTGTTTCGATGTCCTAGGATATGTATTTTCAAAACCTGCCTGGTTATATTATAAGAACAAGAGTACCTATACCTAATACATTTTAGTCGTATAACGTCCACTGCTGGCCATAGGCCTCTTCCAAGTATTTCCAAAATCGTTTTGAATTGAAAAAAACCTGTGCCTTGTGTTTAGGGATAAGGACGTGATAGTTTGTATGCAAGTATGTATGAGCTAGCCCCAAAGTAAGTTTCAGACTTTGTTATGGGATTACTAACCCATTCTTCTTCTTCTTATCGTGTGTTAGTGACTAACACGAGTGTCAGAGTTTTTTAAACCGCCTTAAAGGCCTCTGACATGGTTTTAGGTAACGACCAATGTCAAAGACAGTGACCGGGACCGACGGCTTAACGTGCCCTCCGAAGCACGGATCATCTTACTTATCAGACAATCAGGTGATCAGCCTGCAATGTCCTAACCAAACTAGGACAACAACACAAAGTCGTTGCCCCCGCTGGGAATCGAACCCGCGACCTCCGGGTATGAACCAAACGCTCTAACCATTACACCACGGAGGCAGTTATACTAACCCATGATACTATATTTTATAACAAATACATACCTATATATATATATAAACATCCAATACCCAGGTCAATCTGAAAACAGATCATTTTACATTTTGACCATACCCGGGAACTTAAATGTGACAGCCTGGCATGATGACCACTAAGCCACAGAGGTCGTCAAAACAATTATATTGTGTTTTTATGCTTGCAGATAATATCCGAAAGTTGCGTGTTTACTCCCGTGGTGTTTTACGTTTAGCAAGTCACCTTATTACCTGAATTTCGCTAAGTGAGAGAAACCGGCTATAACTCAGCTAAGCTGCCCCTCATTACGGTAATGTTCCTTAGCAATATCCCTAGGGGGCCAAGCATTTTTTATTCAGCTTTTTAAAGCGAAGGCACATTTTTGATACACGTCTTAATAACTAGGTTCGGTGTTGAAAATTCGTTTACCTACCTTAGTTTTAGGTACACATTTTAAGGGACTGTTTATATATTTGAACAACATTGTATGTCTTTTCATATGGCGGGCTTATACTATTGCGTTTGAACGAGAAGATAAATCTTTGCAAGTGTGAAACCTTGACATGTACCTTACTTTACATAATGTGGGCCCTGAATACTTAGTCCGTCGTAGCTAGCTCAGTCGAGCGAACTGTCACTCAGGCGGGCCTTAAAACAAAAAGGGTGTAGAAGTAAAGGTCAACGGAGCTAGCACTGATCAGAGATAATAACATACTATCACGTCTTTATCCCTAATGGGGCAGACAGAGCATCTTGGGTCTTGCGGTTCTATGCAGAGCCCAGGGCCGCAAGACCCAAAAGCCACTTTTAGCGTCATGGTGGGCGCGAAGATGGAAAAGCAATCAATACAGTGATGGGTTGCTAGCCGCATCGCCTGTTAACATGATTTGCATTTTTGATAATAAACACTTCTAAAAATAATAAAGCAAAATAAACCAAAAAAATTATAATAAAGCAAGCCTAAAAAATCCGTTTAAAGTGCAAAGATGAAAACTAAAAACTACAATTTCAGGCAATTTTTTCCAGTGTGCTAATTTTTACAGCATGGTTTCAGTCGTCAGTTCATGAGTTTACTTTTTTTAAAAATTACGAAATGCTAAAAAAGGCTTTGGAATAAATTTATTCAACCAACCGCAAGGTTGTTCGAATTTTTATTAACAAATAATCCTATATATACTAAGTAGAGACAGAGAGCTCAAAATATGTATAACGTGAAGTTTTTTCTTCTTCCAATACTTTAAGAGCTAAGCTCTTTGGTATCATTGTATGGAAAGAAACGTACACTTTGTGATTTTTGACAGAATGCAGTGGTTTACCATTACCTTCTCCAATTCACAAATAAAAAACTTTAATAGTTAATCATTTAGAAGTGTGCAGGTTTCTTCATGATGTTTTTCTTCACCGAAAGCAAGTGCTGGTAGTTAAAAATGACCGTACATAAGTACAAACTTTGAGGTAAAAGTTGTGCCTACTGAGGATCGAACTCATGCCTCAAAGATACACAGCCTCTTTGTGAGGCTCGACCACTCACCACCGCTGTAGGTTTTTATAGGCCTTGCTCCCTCGAGGACAGTTGTTCGCAATTAGCCGGTCCCATTTTGCATGGGGAGCTGATGCCGGCCCCAGATCTCGAACCAGCTTATTTCCTGCAGAAAGCTTAGAACGCCTGCTGGCCTGCACTTTTCTGCCATGGTTCCCTGGTGTCTTCTTTATAAATTTCTAGGCCTTAAATGTCTGAGGCTGTCTACTTTGTACAAATACTGCCCCTGATTTCTTATCTGAATTTAGTTGACAGATTATAAGCGTTGCATGTTCAACCCGTATTATGCTTTATGTTTGCACTCTTTGTGTTTTATATTCTAGGGAAGCCCTAGGCTACGAACGAATTCATGTGACATCGGCACATCTGCAGAGACAAATAAAGGTAGTGGATAGGTTTATTTTTTAGATAAAACGTGGGCGAGCGTGAGTTGAATAAATGTCGCAAGGTTCGGAAAAAGTAATCGAAGGTTTGGTTGGAAATATAGTCGTAAAAAGAAAAGAAAATGAAATCGCTGATAAAGACAGAACTGGAAAAAACTTAAAAGTATCATATAAGTACCTGCTTAAAGTCGTTTGTAATTAATTCACACAAATCATTGTTTTTTAAATATTCTTGGTATTAAAGACCATTTGGTTTGTCTATGAATCTTGTTGTTTAAGTGCGTGGCATTATGTAACATATTATAAATATTTTCTTAATAGCTTAAGGTGGTCTTCAAGCTACGTAAGATGTCTTTAGGCAGCTCAAAAATCTAATACTTGTGTTGGCCACGTATTCAAGAGTTTAGGAATTTGATCAAGTACCGTATCTAATTTAGCGACGAGGCACCCACCTACAAGGTAGTCAGATGATCTGATCAGGGTTGCTGAAAGGCGTTAAATACAGGCCGCTCTTTATCGGTCATTTTGAAAATCTTTGAGTAAGGCCTATGTCCAGTAGTGGACGTTATGCGGCTCAAATGATGATGACCGTTTTCCGACTTATAATTGTTCACCGACTTTCAGATGTCTCTACAGCCTGCGATAAGGCTTTTAGAGATCCCTACCCTACGGTAGAGATCTCTAAAAGCCCCATCGCAGGGGATCGGTATCGTTTGTCAATCCGTATCGATACAGTCAAAACGATTTTGAGAGTGCGATGTCGTGTCTAGATATATTCGACTGATGTCGCCCATTTAGGCTATGCGTTAGGGTCAGTTCAGATAGAGAGGAAAAATGCCCGAGCGATTTATTAACTCAATTGAAAATAAGACCGTATTACCATGCCCTTAATTAAATTCCTGGGTCTTGGATGTTATTTTATATATATTTATTTGTTATAAAATATAGTATCGTTGAATCAGTATCCCATAACACAAGTCTCGAACCTTTGGGGCTAGCTCAATCATTGTAATTTGTCCCTATATATTTATTATTTATTACTAAAGTGTATAAACGTTTAAACTATTGTTTTTTTTTTCGAGTTTCATAAAAACCCTTTCCACTGCACGCTTCTCTGTCATTTTACTCATTACTAGCGCTTTCGCAAGTAAACCGACACTAGGTGTAGTCCGCACTTCGATGGAAGACCAGACAAAAAGTGGCATAAACATTTCTTGAGCTCCTTCGAGCTTCGGAAGGATGTATACGTAAATTCGCGCAGAATTGTAACTTTAAAATTATATTTCCTAACGTCGCTCGCTCCACAGGTCTCTAGACCTCTGGATGACTGGCAGCCCGTGGATAAATTGCTGCGTAAGCGACCAGGTTTTGCGTCGTTCACCATTACAGGTAAGATGTATTGTCGGTTTTAGACTCTTTAATTTAGATTTATTAGTATATCCATAAGCTTGTATGGTAGTTTATCATATTCTCCAATATTTAGAATAATGCGAGAGTGATTTACTTTTTCTTTGAGTTTTATAAGTGGCCGACGAGAAAAAAACTAAGGTTTTATTTTAAAATTTCAACACGAGAAGTGGCCAACACTGATGTCAGATTTTTCAGGCTTCATAAAGGCATCTAACATAGCTTGATAACTGCCATATAATGATGAAAGCCAGGACCAATGCCTTTAGAAGTAGGGAGAAGCTCGAGAATTTTTATGCCAGTTGTGGCCATCCATCCAAGAGCAGACCACGCCCGGTGTCGCTTCACTTGCGCAAGCGCTTGAATGCGCACTCCCGCCGGGCCACCGAGCTCCTCAATATCAACAAAAGCGACTATTTGTAACATGCGATTTCATGCTAATCTAGATAAGCAAGAAAAATAATAAAATGTATTAACTACCTAGCACACATATGTGTGTTAATAGGCGATACGGCTAGCAACCTACGACTGTTTTTAATTTCTTTTCTTACACCCAACGACGTCATTTTTGGGTTTTATGAGCCTGGGCTTTGTCTATTAAGTCAGGGCAAGTTGGAAAATGGCCTTTTTCAAATTGTCCTGGGTCTTGGAAGTTTATCTATATATGTATTTGTTATAAAACATAGTATCGTTGAGTTAGTATCCCATAACACAAGTCTCGAACTTACTTTGGGGCTAACTCAATCAGTGTAATTTGTCCCTATATATTTATTTATTTATTTCATTATGTAACAGAAAAACTGATTAAATCGAGTTGGTATAACAAGCGAACAACTTTAAAGAAATACGTGGTTAACTTTTATTTCATTACAATATTTCCCCTCCGGCTGCTTAGGCAACTATGTTTCGCAACCAGTTGTTAAAAAGAAATAATAATCTTGCTACGTACTTCCAACTCATGAACCTTGGTTGTATCTACAAAGTAAGAGATCAAGTCTAGTCCGAGTGGCACCGGCAGATACAACAGAGTTGGTGTAACAGCCGCAACTTTAGACGAACGCAGGCTAGGTTAACTTTTATTTCACTACAATATTTCCACAACAAACAAGTGTAAATTTTGTTGTTGTGGCAGCCCTAAAATGCCATATTGCGCGGCAAAATGCTTTGTGGCGAGTGTCGGCAAATTGCTACAGTGACAAATGAAGCTAGGTCTAGCCGACTAAGTAAATAATAACTCGTAGCGCTGTTGTGTCGCTTCTGGGGGAAAATCTTTTGTCACGAAACTCTCAAGTATGGCCTTTTTCAAACTGTCCTGGATCTTGAATGATTATCTACACATTTATGTATTTGTTATAAAACATAGTATCGTTGAGTTAGTATCCCATAACACAAGTCTCGAACTTACTTTGGAACTTGTTCAATTTGTGTAATTTGTCGGTATATATTTAATTTTATTTCAATTTATACTCTAGTTTTTTTTAAAGACGAGAGCGAAGAGAAGACCCCCATTATCCAACCAAAAAATTGACTAGTCCATTTTTAGGGGTCCGTAGTAAACAAAATACCCTTATAGTTTCGCCATGTGTGCCTATTTGGTCTATATGTCTGTCTTTCCGCGGTTCTTCTCAACCAAAAAGTTTTACCTATATGGACACGTGAAAAATTCACGGAAGTAGTATATTATAGAGAAAGAAAGAAATATATTTGGTGCAAATTTACAGAGGTATATATAACAAAGTTTAAAGGAAAACTATCAGAGCTAAGTTTACAAATTAAATGGTTTTAGGCGACCAACTAAAATGTACTCAGAACAAGTAAAATTTTATACAAATCCTGTAGAAAAATAGTTTTTTAGACGATTTTAGTAGTCGTCATTGGCAAATATAGTACCCTACACTGCGCGTGGCCCGACACGTGCTTGGCTGGTTATATTTTTTATTTTTTATCTATATTCAATAAGCGAGATCCAACTTCTCGTGAAATAACTGTTATCAAAAGAAGGCTTACCCTTTGGCAGCGGTCCGGCACATTATAAAACTTTGTGCACCAATGCATTCCTAAAGAGGGTTGACGTCAAGCAGGCGGCGCGGGCGGCCGGTAGTAAAATAACGTCAAACGTTCAGAAGCACACAAAGTACCTAAATTATATCAAAAATATGACGAAACGCTTTGAGAAAATATAGGTAGTGCCCTGGCGGGACACTTCGGTGTCCCCAGATTAAATTAAAAATCCGGCCAAGTGCGAATGAACTTGCGTGGAAAGGGTTCCGTACAATGCCAAAGTCAATTACATTAGTGTCGAGTTGTCTTTAAATGAGTGAAGTAAGTATTATATTGCTTT
Organism: Acrobasis consociella; assembly: GCA_963555685.1. Classification (NCBI taxonomy): domain Eukaryota; kingdom Metazoa; phylum Arthropoda; class Insecta; order Lepidoptera; family Pyralidae; genus Acrobasis; species Acrobasis consociella. Next base: position 5,709,552 of record OY743115.1, read on the forward strand.
AACCACTTTATTTTAAATCGATAAAATTCCTATAGGTTTTTCTGTAATCTACAAGCAAATAACTATATTTTGTAGTTGCTCGGTAGTTTCGAACATCAGGGGTTCAAATAGTCAATATTTGTCTTCTTCCATGAATAAAATCAAACTTTTTTTTTACAATTATTATTATTTGTTTAGTTCGATTTAGATTTTAATAATTTTTATTTTTTTCCCATTGTTTAACAAAGTAATTTTACCTTACAAGATTCTCTTAATAAGCACAGTAAAGTTAACAAAACTTTTTTTTTAAATTTCCTAATTTGCCTCCGGAAATGACCCATATTAAAAAAAGAATATATAAATTTACTTTGCACATCTGTGTTTGGGTCATAGGATTACACCATCCTACCAAATTTCACCTGATTTGGTCCAGCTGATTCAAAACAAATTGACTGTGACAGACGGACGGACAGACAGACGCACGAGTGATCCTATAAGGGTTCCGTTTTTTTATTTTTGTACGGAACCCTAAAACATATACCTTCGACTTTCGCATAGTTATACCTGAATCCATTAACCTAATACCTACCGATGTAGTTTTAGCTTTAAAACTTAAGTAGGCACACATCCATTATAGTATGGATTTATTATTGCTACATCACTCAGAATTTCCGAGAGCCTAATAAAATGTAACAACAGAGTTTATCGACACTAAGACCCCAATTTTCTAGATTGGGCCTTTATGACGACGTTTTTATTTTATAAAGATCATTTCGTTGGCTTATTGTCTTGGAAAAATCACTGGCCATATGTGTTATGTCGAGGATATACTTAAAGGCAGTCCTTTACTATAAGTTAAGTTGTTTAATCTGAAAATTTCATCAATCATCATCATCAGGTCAGTCTCCACTGCAGGAGCGCGACTTTTTCTGTACTGCTAGAGCCATACTCGGTTCTGGCCAAGGATTACACACTCGGCGAATCTAATTATTTAAGGGCTGTTTGTTATATATTCGTCGTGTGTTTTCCGGCAGAGTAGAATAGGACCATTTTAAGTCGTCCCGTGGATCTCTCGAACGCCCCTGGCCAGCGTAGAGAGTGTAGGCCAAATCCTCTAGCTGCTCTGCCAAAGTATGGCTGTAGTAGTACAGAGATGGTCGTGGGACTGTGGGATAGTATTGAGGTATATATGAGAGGATGATTTAGGGACATTTCTGAACATCTCTAAGCTGGCTTTTGCCCAACGAGTAAGAATTTCCATCCAGTCTTTTGGGCACTCTACCGCAGAACAATAACCTGCGCGTCGATGTTTTTTTTAAGTTTGTAACCTTCATATTATTCTTTGCCTTTTTGTTGTTGTACGTACATACGTTTTAATTTTTGTAGTTTATTAAGATCTAGATTTTAGTTAAACTTTTCTTTTACTTCCTATCTTCTTCCGTCATCTTTCTTGGTCTTCCTTTTCACCACATGTATTCTATTAAATAACTCTTAAGTAGTTACTGAGTATCAGATGGCGGGATGACCTTGATAAATTCATATACGACTTGCAGAAGATCTGAAGATAGAGACATGTGGAAGAATAAGGGGGAGGCCCTTGCCCAGCAGTGGGACACTATACTTACAGGTTAGAAAAAAAAGCAGTTACAAAATTATCTTACTGCTTTTTATATTATACTAGCTGTACCCGCGGGCTTCGCTCCCCGTGGGAATTTCGGGATAAAAAGTACCGTATGTCCTTCCCCGAGTCTTAAACTATATCCATACCAAATTTCATCCAAATCGGTTTAGTAGTTTAAGCGTGAAAAGGTAACAATCAAACAAACAAATATACAAACTCACTTTCGCATTTATAATATTAGTAGGATAGTAGGAAGTAGGATTATTATTAGTAGGATAGGATAGCTTAGCTCTAGAGGTGGTGTCGCCATAGCGTTGTCGTCTCATAAATCTTAAAATGAATAACGAGAACATGTTGTATGCTTTACGAGGCTCAGCTGCGAAGATCAAATAACTATTAGCTGCTTGAGATCGAACTGGGAAGTATAAACTGTGTCGTTGTTAAAGTGAACGATACCGATGTGAACTGGGTCAAAAATATAAAATTTTATTTAGTCCGTCAACTAGATTATCCAAAAAGAAAGGCCCCATATTTTTTTGTCAAAATTCACGAAGATACAGCGCTTCGAAGTTTTGGAGGGGAGGTGATTTACGTCACCGTTGATTAAAAATTTTAGCCATCGTGACGTCACGCGAAATCTAAATGCGCTGTATCTTCGTCATTATTTGCTCGTGAGAGAAAAGAAAAGCTACGTTTTTAATAATCTGAGGCAAAAAAAATTTTTTATTTACACTCCTATTATGTATACACTTTGATGTGATATTTAGTTAATAAATTAAAACACTGGTGTAATTAAAAAGGTATAACTTAAAAATGGAAATTATGTTTATAGCTAGCAACTTATAACTATTTCGATTCTTATTTCCATCTTGCTAAAGTCTTATGACCCTAGGCTCTGTCTGACTCGATCGGAATTTGGACGTGATAACGTATCTTTACCATTTCAGTCGCATTAAACTCAATGCTGGATAAGGACCTCTCATCAAGAATTCAGAACAAGTCCGAAGCTGCGTCCATCCATCCATCGACGGCTTTATGTAATAAAAAACAAATCAATCAAGGCATAGATTCTTACGACATAATCCCTAGCCATTCAGCCAAGTTCCGTGATCGTTAAAACCATCGTTAAAAGTTCCGACTTTCACGATTTTTATAATATCTTTTAATGCCGCGTCATTATGGCAAGATTTTTTAATTTCACATTTGAAATGTTCAGAAAAAGCAGCTCCTTCAAAACCACAGACTTCAAGACGAATATTAAGTAAAAATTAATTAAGCTTTTTTTATGACATTGGTTTTTCTAGACTTCGGAATAAAACTATTAAGATATTTTTAAATTATTTTTAGAAACGAAGGCCAATGAGGCAAGTCCACGCCGTTTGACCTTATTTTGCTTTTTAATTTGTTCGAAGTAATTATGATTATTTATTAAATTTTATGTAAGTATTTAAAAAGAATTTTGTTTAACAGTAAAATCTGTATTTTCTTATAAATAAAAATTGTAGTTACTTGGATTCTACCGCTATAACAAGCTGATATAAATAAAAAGTATTTTTTTATACAAAATTGTCTCGAGGTTCTCCGTGCTTCGGAAGGCATATTAAGCTAATATCCCACCTGTCGTCATTTTAGGTATAGCAGTCATCAAGCTATGTCTGATGCTTTTAAGCAACTTTAAAAATGTTAATGTTAATTGTTGGTAATTCACACACTCGAAATATTATTTTAACAGTTTTATTTATTTATTTAACTTTATACACACACTAGCTGAGCCCGTGGGCTTCGCTCTTCGTGGGAATTTCGGAATAAAAACTTTCCTATGTCCTTCCCTGGGTATCAAACTATATCCATATTAAATGTAATCTAAATAAGTTCAGTGGTTGAAGCGTGAAGTGGTAAAAAACAAACAAATATACAAACCCACTTTCACATTTATAATATTAGTAGGAAGTAGGATAGGATATTGCTCTGAAGTGGTATCTCTGAGGATGCAACCGGGAATACGTACAGGTGATGATGTCGATTTGCATGTCAACGGTTACCCAAGAATGCCGCTCCAAGTATTTTAAAGAAAAAGTTAGACCTTTCAACTGACTAAGAAATAAGATAAAAACCTAAGTTGTAGTGAATTCTAAAGACTCCGTTGTCGCTTCTTTCTTAAGCAAATATTTATAGTTTGGCGGGACTTTAGTTCTTGCCGTTTGCGAAACACGATTAAACTGGTCCGGGTTTTTAATTAATGTTATCCCGTTAAGTTTCCTTGCAATTACCTGCTGTCCAAGTAACTTTTGGTTGAAGTTCGCTACCGGTAATGCTGAAATTGTTTATTTTTTACGCGTCTGTAGAAAGTTCACGGCGTACTCTCTAGAGTTGCAACTCATGAAACTGGGCAGGACACCTGGCTACAGGGAACGATAATAGGCAGAGTTCGGCTATTACCGAATTACTATTGGGTAACCTCTCCAACCCTTCTGACCAGCGAGGAGAGTGTAAGCTAAATCCTCTGGCCGCTCTGACCAAATATTGCTTTTGTAGTATGATATAGAGATATCCCATGCTGGTCTGGGAGAAACGAAAAAACTTAGAATGTACCAGCTGCTTCTCTTCCCGCGCAGGTCGTAAAAGCCGATCGAGGGAATGGGCAAAAATGCAAATCATTTTAACAGGCGATGCGGTTAGCAACCCGTCACTGTATTGATTGCTTTTCCATCTTCTCGCCCACCATGACGCTAAAAGAGGCTTTTGAGTCTTGCGGCCCTGGGCTCTGCATAGAGCCGCAAGACCCAAAATGCTCTGTCTGCCCCATTAGGGATAAAGACGTGATAGTATGTATGTATGTATGTAGTATAGAGAGGGTCGTGCCTGCATTGGAGACTAAAAGGACCTAATGATGATGATGATAGCCATGCTCCACCTACGGCCCTTACTCCATCTACTTCATTTTCCAACGCAGTGTTAGACATTCAGTGGCTAGGTAAGTTGACGTCAAGCAAGTCGCTGGGAAGAACTGGATCGCGATGGCCTGGGATAGGACAGAATGGCAGGGACAAAAGGAGTATAATGGACGCTGGAGAATGGGTCGTGGGTTTAAATCCCACTGGGAAACATACTTTGTGAAAAGTTGTTGAATCACCTGATTATCTGAAAAGAAAGATGATCCCGTGTTTCGGAAGGCATGTATAAATTGTGTTTCCCAATAGCCATCTAGCGTTTGCTCAAATCTATCAAAGAATTGTTTCTGGTCTACACTTTCAGTTGTGGAGGTCAGATGGCAGTCGCTCTGTGTAAAAATCAGTAACCTCGTCAAATCACCTAGGTTAGGTAGCGGACCCCGGGCTCTGAATCGTTACCGCTGAGGATGCGACCGGGAATTCGCTCGGATGATAATAATGATGATGCACAATATGACAAATGGAAGTAAATTTATACTCCACGATACTATATTAGGAGCACTATACAAGAGCATAGCCTTTAAATGTAGATTGATATCCACAATAAGAGAGGAAGTGGTCCTATTTTAGCCCAAAAACCACACGGCTCATGGCATTGTGGCAACCTCTACGCTATTTCTAAGAATTATTACCACGACATCGAAAATACCACATAGTTTATACGGAGCATAAAAAATGATTATCGCGGTGTGGTTTCCGGCAGAGTAGAATAGGACCACTCTAAGTCTTCCCGTGGGTGTACTAGAAGGCGACTTAGGAAATACAGTACATAATATAGAAAATATTAAAGACAGAGAAAGCTGTAGGCCATATTTTAAAAATGTAAAAATACTGACATTGCCATGCATATACATTTTAGAAACTAGTAAATTTATGAAAAAATATCCCCAATATTAAACGAAAAAAGACGATTTACCGCGACGCTATCCCACAAGGAAGAAGAATATGTTAGCGAGGCCGAATAACACTCGTAATTTAGAAATATTTAATTCTGAGCCGCTTGCAATGACAATTAAAGTCTATAATGCCCTCCCAGACCTGCTTAGAGCAATTCGATCTTTATTAAAAGATTAAAAGCCCTGCTTATAGATAAAAATTAATATACATTGGACGAGTTTTTTAATGATAAAGATTTGACAAAATATACAATAAATGATAATGACGATTATCATAATCTGCATTGACATTTAATATAATTGACATTTAAATTAAAACAACATTTGCACGTTATTAAATATTATAGTATAGTATCGACTCATTAAATAAAATAAAAAATATGACCAAAATTAAATTAAATTTTAAGACATCAATAAAAATAAATTACATTTTTATTCATAATAATTTTAACATTGAATTTGATACATACTAAGAAATGCCGCATGCCGTTCCGTTATTTTTTTGTTGCAATGCCCTGACAGGGTTCATGTTGTACCTACTAACCTAAGAAGTGACTGTGTAGTGTAATCTAATATATGTATAATGAGAAAAGCAATAAATAAATTGAAATTGAAATACAAGCTAAATAAAGCTTGTAAACATCAATAGGACCTCTGACACGTCTGGCCAGCGGGGAGAGTGTAGGCCAAGTCCTTAGGCTGCTCTGGACAAGTATGGCTTTAGTAGTACAGAGAGGGTCACGCTGCTGCAGGGAAGACTAAACAGACCTGATGATGATACAAGATAGCGTTAACACATTGTACAACTCGGTCTCTGAGTTTCTTCCATTTACTGCATAAATTAAGTGTAAGCAAAGTCCTCTGGGTGCTCTGGCTGAGTAAGGCTCTGGTAGTATAGAAAGAGTACTCCTGTCGTGGAGACAAAAAGACCAGATGACGATGATGAAGGTGCCTACCCTTTCAAAAATATTTGTTCACGTTACTGAGGAGACTTATGGTTAGCAGTGGGGCTTTGACGATGATGATTAGTTAATGTGTTCTTACAGTATAAAAATAAAGATAGTACGTTTTAAAAAAGTTTGACTTACAGAATTAGGGGTTTTAATTAATCTATTGGTAAAATTGAAACTAAAAATTACAAATTATGTAGTCCCACTAAAATATTACCCCTCGGCAACGTGGCCAAAAGGCTGGCAGCATTGCCACGTTGTATGGCAATGCTGATTCTTTGAGCCAGATAGTTATTGTTCTTACAGTTGATTAATAGGTGCATCGTTATACAAGGCAAAGCCAGAAAACGCTCACTCGTGCTAAAGCATACAACCAGGCTATATAACCAGGTAACACGCAAAAAAATTGTCACCTCCTTACAAAAGCTGTCAACATACGTAATGGCGTAGATAAGGTCCTTTTATTTCTAGACCAAATAACCTGTCTGAAACTACACTTTATACACAATATTGCCCAATATTGTAAAAACATATTTTCATAACTTTTAACTATAGTTCCTTTGTGATGGTAACCGACACAAAAACCATTATTACTTTTAAAGAACTTGTCCTCGCTTCTTTCTTAAGCAAATATTTATAGTTTGCAAAACACAATTAAACTACTCGAGGTTTTTAATTAATGTTATCCAGTTATATTCTCCGGACTAACCTTTTGTCTAACTTAAGATTTGTTTTATTGGCTTCTGGAGTTCACCAACTTTTGTTTTAAATTGAAAATTAATATTAATATTATTTAGTAAATAATGCCTACAACTTGGAATGGACATGCCTTTAATAAATTGAACCACAGGCTATACCAGATCACTATATTAAAATGATAATAAAATAACATAAAAAAAAAGAAAAAAAATCGGTATGGAAACGCCCATTTTTTTATAGTTCTTGACTATTATTTTAATTTCATTATATTAAAGTGGTTTAGTATAGCCCGTGGTTCGATTTATTATGAGTATATCCCTTCCACGTGGTATAAAAGTATTTGGCAGATTGCAATTCTTGCGGTGAATAATGAGCACAAAAGCAAGCAAACTTGGCGCCGGCCGCACTGATGGTGAAGAGCCGGACTTTAAGTAACTCTTGAAGGTGCTCTAATTTGCAAGGCTTTGCCGAGGAAAAGTTTTAGTGTCGGAAGATGTGAATCTTGCTTTTTATGTTTTACAGGTTCACGGTTTACATTGTACCTTGCAGGTCCTACAGAAAAATCTAACTACATCTCTTTCCATGCAGATAGTAATGTCGATCAAATGATTGGGCCAGAAACTGCATCATGCCAATAAAATGATGTGGTTACCCGCGGCAATTTCTTATTCTATATTGACGCCTATAATAGTCATGCTGATTGTGACAGTCATCGGGTCAATCAAGCCCTTAGGGCTCTGTTTACCTCGTAAGGGATAAATATTTAAATTGAAAGTATGTAATATCCTATGATAAATAAATATTTTGCTTAAATTAGTAAATTGTATTAATTATTTCAAATTTCCTTTTTTATAATTAGTAATTATAGTAATGTTATCCCTTAACTCTTCACAAGCTGCCTGGAAGAAGTATTCAAAAATCTCGCAGAATCGTGGGAGACAGTTGGCGTTGACGTTGGCAGCGTAAGATTATCAAATCTACGCTACGCCGATGACATTGTGCTCTTCTCCTCCGCCTCCGAACTTCAATCAATGCTCGAAGACCTGAGTTCAGCGAGAAACCCCTGAGATTGGGGGGAAGGGACTGGAGATAATCGGTTAAGGATGAAACTGATAACGAACAGAACAAAATGTAAAATCAAGGTCAATGAGCAGAAATTGCTGTTTGTCGAGGAGTACATTTACTTAGGCCAGATAGCATCCCTCGATAACTGAGAAATATATGGAAATCCATCGCCGCATCGATAACTCCTGGTGTATGAAGGCGCAAATTAGGGGTCACCTTCCACTGTTTTTTAAGCGCAAACTCCTTGACATGTGTATCCTGCCCATTCTGACCTACGGTGCACAAACCTGGTCCTTGACCGACACTCAAAAGTACAGACTCAAGGTTTGCCAACGTTCCATGGAGCGCAGTGTACTTATCCAAGACAAAAATTGTCGATGTAGGTTTCAAATCGGCAAAGCTAAAGTGGAAGTGGGCCGGACATGTTTCTCGTATGAGACCGGCAAGATGGGTAAGAAAAGCGACGTTATGGGTTCCAGATGGACGCCGGCGTAGAAGAAGGCTGAGGAACAGATGGAGGGACGACATTGAATGCTACATGAGTGGCTAGCAGCAAGCTACCTTGAATGGTAAATCGTGGAAGCAAGAAGGTGAGGCCTTTGCCCAACAATTGGATAGTAGATTAATTTTATTTTTATAAAAATACCTTAAAGTAAACCATTCGAAACTAAGCCATTCAAGCCCAGGACCGCAAGACTCAAAGACCACGTTAAGCGTAATGGTGCTGCCTCCGTGGTGTAGTGGTTAAAGCGTTCGGCTCATACCCGAAGGTCGCGGGTTCGATTCCCGGCGGGGGCAACGCCTTTGTGTAGTTGTCATAGTTTGGTCAGGACATTGTAGGCTGATCACCTGATTGTCTGATAATTAAGATGATCCGTGCTTCGGAGGGCACGTTAAGCCGTCGGTCCCGGTCACTGTCTTTGATAATGGTCGTTACCTAAAACCATGTCAGAGGCCTTTAAAAACTCTGACACTAGTGTTAGTCACTAACACACACGATAAGAAAGAAAGAAGCGTGATGGTGGACAAGAAGGTGGAAAAAAGAAATCAAAATAGTGATGAGTTATCATTATTAATATGAAAATTATCTAAAATGTAAACGTTGGTCATGTGGTATGGTGCCAAGATAACTAACTGCATTGAAGAAGCATACTTTCCTTTTGAATAATGAGCAGCTCGATCAATACAGCAAATAACAAAAGCAAGCAAACTTGGCGCCGCCCTGACCGTCAAGTGTCGAACTTAAACACTGTTAACTACTCTCAAAGGTGCTCCAATTTGCGAGGCTTCGTCGTGGAAAAGTTTCAGAGTTAGTTACTTAACTTCTTGTTTGCGTGTCAATGGCTTTAAAAATTATATGCTGTCCGCCTGGATCAGTCATAGGTACGTTAGGACGGCCTCACGACTCACGACTATATTTCCCGTCTTTTATTGGAACCCACAACACAGAATTAATATACACGGTGATTTTTCATTGGTTTTGGAGCCGAAGGCCACTTAATAAGAATCGTTAGTAAGACCTAATTAGCTTGTCAAAGTAAAAATTCAGAACCAAAATTTCTTGACTAAAACTCAAAACTAAAATCGTGAGATCAATAAGTAGTGCCGCTGCCGGCTGGCTGCCGGGTTCACCCGAGTTCACGCGATAGTTTTGGACGAGTGTACTACGTGGTCTCGATCGAAAATCATTTTTGTAACTTTTTTATCTTATGTCATACACAAATTTGGATTACGTATATGGATAGAGTCATTTATTTACTATACGACATTTTCTTTTCCAAAACCAATGAAAAGTCAGCGTGTATGTATTACATACAGTAGAAATCACAGAATTAATAATAATGTGAATTACATACAGAACGGAATCTCCAAAGATCCTTCGCAAAATGCGCAAAGTCCCCATTACTTGTACTTACACTTCTCCCCTGTTCTCGCCTTGTGGAGGGTGTTGTGTGGTCAGCTGCGGGTGCCTGGCCGCCTCAACAAGGCTAGACAAGGGGAGAGGTTTAAAGACGGGGTACGGGGATGCATATTGCGCGGGACCTCAGGCAGGAGATTACGTTCTGTATGTAGTATTACATAAAAAACGTAATCTTCTGCCTGAGGTCCCACGCAATACAATTAAGCGTATATGCACACTTGGACGGTACAAGTTTCTTGCCGATAGCGAGAAGCGATATATAACTTATGTGGTTTAAACGAAAACAGAGCCGTACATTTTTATTGCTTTAAAAAAAATGGTATGCAACGGGTAAGAAACTCCCTCTCCGACCCGTCTGGCCAGCGTGGAGAGTGTAGGCCGAACCCGCTGTAGGGTATACCATAGCCAAGTATGGCTATAGAGTAGTATAGAGAGAGAGGGTCGTGCTCCTGCAGTGGAGACTTAAAGACCTGAAGATGATGATGTAAGAAACTTTCACCGTCTAAATGGGTTTAACGCGTGTTGAACTGAAACACTCTCGATGGTGTTCCAATTCGTAATTGTATTCGGAAAACATCTACCTGAGTATTTTTACAATAACCACTTAAAAAATACTCAGGGTGCAGAAAAATATGAAGATTCTATTTTAAGCAAAAGGAAAGCCATTCACGTAAACAAAGATGGAAGATAAATAAAAATAAAGTATTACTAAATCACACGAAACAGGGTAACGACCAAGGAGCTACGAACCTACCTTTGTTCTGAATCTGGCTACGTTTTTCTTTTTTCCATGAATCGTAAAATATTTTCTATCTCTCTTGACTTGGATTATTCAATCAAGTGAAGTCGACAGTGACAAAAGACAAGGTGACATTTACGAAACAAAGATTTAGAATATACAGGTAGTTACGGCTGGTCTTCTTATTTTATGCGATTAATAGTTTATACCAAGTAAAATTTGTCTGCGTTTTATGATAAAACGGTTTGGATCAAGTTACGAGCTAAGTAGTCTTCATCCTCATTATCATTTCAGCCAAAGGAAGTCCACTGCTGGACATAGGCCTCCCCCAAGGATTTCCAAAACGACCGATCGAAAGCGGCCTGCATCCAGCGCCTTCCTGCAACCTTGCACAGGTCGTCTGACCACCTAGCAGGTGAGTGTCCTACGCTGCGCTTGCCGGTACGTGGCCGCCATTCGAGAACCTTTTTGCCCCATAGGCCATCGGTTCTTCGCGCGAAGTAGTACTTACGGTAAAATAACAGTCATCAGTATTTGGACTAATAAAAGGCATCGCTAATTGTCAATTTGTTTTTCATAAGGATTTTTCAATTGGTACACAGATCTGTTTTTGTATGTGTGTGTAGCCTTAAGTCTAGCTTGAAGCCGCTAGACTCACAATGCTCTGACTACCCCATTAGTATAAAGGCGTGATAGAATGAACTGTCTGTGGTTAATTAAAATCACCTTTGAATTTGTAACCGTAGCGACTCCATTAGGTAACAAGCTCGGGCGTGGCTTGGAGACTTTGTAAGACAAACAGCCCAACTTCCGCGCCCATAATTAACGACCCAGATCAATAAAGCAAATTAACAAGCCGCCATTATTGACTATAGATCAATCGTCACGAATCGAATACTCAGGTTTGAGAATGGTTGAACTACTTCCTGAATATTTCTGATGCAATTCGGCTGAAGTTCAGTATCTCTAGGAATCATATTTTACAATACAATATGGCGTCACCATTTTTGAAAGAAATATTTCGTTTATTACCTCTCACTAGGACATTTGAAATGTCTGAAATTGTTTATATAGTAAAGCATTCTAGGATTTGAAGACTGCAATCAGATTTTGGATCATACATAGATGGCCATATACTTTTTACAGTTCTATACCCAAAGGGATCCTATTATTGAGACTCCGCTATCTGTCTCTCTGTCTGTCACAGGTCTCTGATTCTTAAATCGTAATAGCTAGACACTTAAAATTTTCTATAATTGTGGCCATAACACAATAGTTTTTTTTTTTACTAAAATTTCTACGATTTTGAAGTGAATGAACAATAACAAATATAAAATTTGCTACTTATATCTGGGCTGGGGTATCATAGTGATACTCGTAGCGCATTCTCAGCTGAGAAATTATTTCACACAACATAGCTGGATGTAAGTATAAGACTTTGGACGGAAAAGTTTTACTACCGTTCGCAGCCCTTGTCTGCGTCGTACGTCCTTGGGATTGCATTTGTAACATCATCAGGTCTTTATGTCTCCACTGCAGGAGCACGACCCTATCTGTACTACCAGAGCCATATTTGGCCAGAACAGCCAGATGACTTGGCCTGCACTCTCCTCGCTGGCCAGACGGGTTGGAGAGGTCTTATGATGTTCATAAGCTTTGTTTAGCTTGTGTTTCCAAAGTCGACTTCTACGACATCCACGGGGGGACTTGGAGTGGCCCTATTCTACTCTGCCAAAAACCACACGGCACATTTGTAACACTTCAATGTATTAAAATAGAAGTACTCGATATACAAGACCTGGAACAAAGCTTTAATAGCTTTCTAGATAGCTATGAACTACATATTATATCGGTTTGGGTTGGCTAATGGTAATGACCGAGATAATAATATGTTTATGAGAGTGACAATGCTTTGTTGTTCCCTGTTAGTCTGGGAGAGAGAAAGGAACTTCCAGTACTGTTTATCTTCCTGCATAGATAGTAAAAGCCGATCGAGGGAAATGGGCGAAAATGAATGACACAAATACAGAAAAAGGAACTTTAAAAGCAGCCAGTACTTTTTCTTCCTGCGTAGATCGTAAAAGCCGATCGAGGAAATGGGCGAAAATGAATGAATTGAACGAAATGTACGAAATGAACGAAATGAATAAGATAAATAACTTAAAATTGCCTTGATCAAGCCCTAGATAACCCTTCAAACTATTTTTGGACTACTGTTTACAGTTTAAATTGGGAAGTTGAAGCCTTTCTACGCACACTACCCAAAAGTGGCCGTTTTTCGCAAATGTGCGTAGAAAAGCTGCACGTTCTCACTTTAAACTGTAAACAGTAGTCCATTAAATAGTTTCAAAGGTTATCTAGGGCTTGGTCAGGACAGAATGTTATATTCCTGCTTCCCTTAGAATTAACTATTTAAAAAAGGACAAAGGACAGTACTGGACCCCGTAAAATTCATGTATCTCCCCCCCCCTAATAGGCGATGCGGCTAGCAACCAATCACTATTTTGATTCTTTATTATTTTATCGCCTATCTCTACGCTAAAGTCTAAAGTCTCTGTCTACCTCGTTAGGGACAAACTTGATACAAAAGCTAACACAAAGCTTCAACAGCTTTCTAGATACACATCGGTTTAACGACGCGAGTGATACTGCGGTTGCTGCGAGCACGAACATTCTGGACAATATCTACAGTAATTATGGTCGAGCTTTTGCGTTACGACTATAATCTACTCGAAGCCATTATACGGCTAATGACCTAGGTATGTTTATTACAAATGCAAATGTTACAATGTTTTATCCGTGTGGTTTGCAGCTAGTATACAACCACTTTATTTGCTGTGGAAGTCGTGAGAAGACTAAACAACTGATAGTCTAACAACAACAGCATTTCTATGGAAGGTTGACTTCAAGCAGGCAGCCAGTGGGCAGGTAGTCTACTTTTGGCTAATGTGCGTAGAACTTCACGTTCACAGTTTAAACCATAAACAGTAGTTCATAAAATAGTGGAGATTTATTAAGAGTTTGACTAAGACACAATTTTAAATAATATCCGTTTTCTTTTAAATGATTTATTTCAAATGGTGGCAGCACTGGTACCCTGAAAATTCAGATAACCCTTTAAGACTTTAATCTGTTCGAAGCAATTAAAGTTAATGACCGAAATATGGTTATTACGAATACAAATGGTAAAATATACGTATGATGTTTTGTTTTTTCTTTATAAGGGAAAACAGACAGTAGTAATAGATTAGCATACAGTTTTCTTTGTGTTGTTTTACTGAGGAGTAAGCTATTTTTTTTGCTACTCATTTAGCTCCTGATGCAGTCCGTATTTTTGGATGGGTAATTATGTTTGTAGAGTAGCAGAGCGGATGCCTGTTGTAAAACTTTTAGCACAAATGAATTCTCAAGAAAAGTTTACCTTATAGGCAGAAATCACATAGTTCCTAATACAGTCCAAAATGGATATAGTCATGTCCACTTTGCACTATTTTATGCAATTTTGGGTGACCATTGACATGGTTTTATATATGTGCAGAAGAAAGCCAAAAAACTCAGGCTTCAAAGCAGCACAGCTTAGAATACAACCGGAAACGTATCAACATGAAAAAAAAACAAATGTCAGAAAATAAATATACTAATTTTACAGTTTCAGGCTCTCAAATTAGTAGATATTTAATTGAGAGAACTCCTGGCAGGAATGCACTTTCGCAAGTGAAGCGACATCGGGCGAGAACTTCACTTGGATGGGTGACCACACGTGGCATAAAAAAATCTCGAGCTCCTCCGAGCTTCGGAAGACACGTATAAGCCGTGGTCCCCGCTATCATCATTGTATAGCAGTCGTCAAGCTATGTCAGACGCCTTTAGGCAGCTTAAAACATCTGATACCAGTGTTGGCCACTTACACACATACGAAAAACAAAAAGTAAGAAAATTTTAACCTAATTAGTTATATATGTATAGTGTAAATTTCGCCGTCAAACAAGTACAATGAGCAAATTTCAGGCTGCAATTTCCTGCTGTTTCACCACGCCGCTCATCTCTGCTGTAATGTAAACAAAACATGAGAAGTAGAATAATTTATACGGATATTTTGTCAAAACAGTCGTATATTAACGGTAACGAAATTAAGAAGTAGGTTTATTTTACTACTAGGATACTTTTAGGTTGAATTCAGACCATGAGGCTGAACAACTTCGTCCAAGAAACAAATATCGAAATGTGAAAAATAATGTTCGGCCCATACAAGTTGACCGATCAGCTAGCTGATCCGAGTTTCTAATGGAAACAAAAACTATTTTTCATATTTGGGAAAAGTTGTTCAGTATCATGGACTGAAATCAGCCTTAAAATAGTTTCAGTATTCAATTTTTTATTTCTTTATTTATTTACGTTTCTATGAAATAAAAAGGAATATTATTCCAAACAATAAAAATTTTCAGGCGTTTTTAAAATTTTCACCCTTTTCCCAACAGTAACAAATATTCTTTAAATTAAACTATCGGTTGAAAGTCATCTACATACATACATACTATCACGTCTTTATCTCTAATGGGGCAGACAGAGCATTTTGGGTCTTGCGGTTCTATGCAGAGCCCAGGGCCGCAAGACCCAAAAGCCACTTTTAGCGTCATGGTGGGCGAGAAGATGGAAAAGCATCTGGTAAATATAATTCCATAAATAGTGTTTCTGAATGGAAACCCAAACAAAAGTTTGGGTTCCCTACGCTACGGTGGTCGTTATCATATCATATATATGTTTTACAAAATATGATTTACATCCATTTGTAGCAATACAATTTAAGAGAAACCGCACCGTAACGTTTTCAATGCTTTCCATCGATCCGAATCTACATCATTTAAATCGTCACCGATTTCATCTGAAAAGCTGTCGAGCTGTCGAAAGTTTAATGAGGTCTATCAATTTGCGATACTTGCAACGAGCTTTCCAAAGTGTCATTTTAAATAGCAAAGTTTATTAAATAAACTACACTAAAAATAACTCGCGAAGTATACAACGTGGAAGGAACATCCCCGTTATAAATCGAACCAAGGCTATGCTAGTTCACTAATAGTACAATGAAATTTAAATAACAGCCAAAATATATAAAAAACACCGAGATTTTCATACAAAAGTGCAACCGCCCGGACAACTTGTATAGGAATGTCAATTTTTTTTTGTTTTTTGACATTTATTTTATTAGCATTATAAGTACTATAGTAATCTAGTATAGCTCGTGGTTTGGTTTGTTACGGGGATGTCCCTACCACGTTGTATATCCCCAGATAAACATTTTTGTGATCAAACAATAGTTTTTTTTTTAAATCAATAATAGAGTTAGGCTGTAGGCGAAGCAGCAAATTGGTCTACGGCTATAAATGTTTACATAAATGTAAGGCTAGTTTCACGGCTGTGCGGGAGACTGGCACAGTTCTGCAGCAATACGGGCGACCCGTACGCGAAGCCTGCGGGCCCTTCACCTGAAACAAGAGATCGGTACGATTCAGCGGTTGGCGTTGTACGGGCTCTCCCCGGAGCGTGTTCGGTGCGGAACCACAGATATGGCACTTCATAGAAACAGAGTAACAAATATACCTAGTACTACTACAAACGAAACAATATACCTATCTGTGCACACGTCAAATGTGTGAGTTGAACAATCAGGGTGGCCACCACAGAATTTGTTGCTTTGCTTACCTGCTTTCATCACTCGGAAATCTATAAAATTTTGATGATAATGATATAGATAAATGATAATGTGCGCAGTTTCTCACCATTATGATTTAATGATTCTCAGTGACTCGCGTAACTTCAACGTGCGACTAGCAACAACCCTGTTTTACAGGCTCTTACAAGGCCGAAAAGTGGTGTAGGGGTTGCGGGGACGCCAAATTGCAGGGGACGAGTTTCTGTTCGTAATATTATTGTTAATTCTTTGCTTTAACTCTCTGCTTGTCAATCGCCTACAGCTACAGGGTTACTTTTTAAACACCGGCAACATTTTTGAAGCAAGTCCGGCCCATAATTCTAGACCATTTTGTAAAAGTTTTCATAGAATAATTTATAAGAGAAACCGCACCGCAACGTTTTCATCGCATCCGATCCAAATCTCCATCATTTAAATTGTCACCATTCAGATTTTCATCTGAAAAGCTGTCGAGACTGTAATGGCGGCCATCAATTTGCGATTCTTGCACCGAGCTTGCCGAAGCTTAATGTTTGAACCTCGAATTTACAGAGTACGATATTAATTAACATCGTGAGACTTTAAATTTAACAATCCTTTAAAAAAGAAATGAGTTTCGCTGTACATTACTATATGTTTGAACTGTCTTAGTTTACGTAGTAAGTATGGATATTCTTTACAACGTAAGTACCTATCTATAAAAAGGGGTGACGACAGGGTCCGAAAAGTATGATTGTAATTAGTCCGTTTTTTAGATTATCCAAAAATAATAGACCCGTATTTTTCAGTTTACCAAAAAAGTAAAAATTCACAAAGATACGGGTACGGTATCTTTGTCTTTTTTGGTTTCTCAGAGAAAAGAAAAAATACGTGTACAATATTTTTTAATAATCTAACCAATTGACCAAAAATATTTTTCCATTTGTCATGCCTATTACTAATGTTGAACTAAGCGCCGTGTGGTTTACGGCAGAGTATGATAGGACCACTCCAAGTCTTCCCGTGGATTTCGTAGAAAGCAACTTAGGAAATACAAGCTAAACAAAGCATATAAACCTCAATAGGACCTCTCCAACCCGTCTGGCCAGCGTGGAGAGTGTAAGCCAAGTCCTCTGGCTGGTCTGATTAAGTATAGCTCTGATAGTACAGAGAGGGTCGTGCTCCTGCAGTGGAGACTAAATAGACTTGATGATGATTGAAATAAATATATGTACCTACGTAGTCAGAAATCATCGTAGCGTAATGGTTAACATGTCTGTACGCTACTCAAGGGATTCAGGGTTCATTCCCTGGTTTGGTCAAGATGAAAAATGATATTTTTTCTTGGATGTCATTAAAAATATTTTTTTAAAATATAGTATAGCCGAGTTAGTAACCCATAACACAAGTCCCGAACTTATTTTTGGGCTAAATCAATCTGTGTGATTTGTCCCCACGTATTTATATATTCACTTAAAGATACTTAAAGCGAGTGCCTGTAAAAGCGTTGTTTCTGAATAGATATTCGGTTCTTTGAAAAAAGAAAGTCGCGTTCCAAATGTTTCGATTGACATCATGTTAAACCTCCAAATCTTATTTCGTCCGAAAAAATTACGTGAAATTTTTTGACGAAATGACTTTGGAGGTTTGTATTGTAACAATAAGAACATAAGCTGCTTAATATACAAAATTATTGCAAGTTCGTAAGATATACCACATAGTCACGATTAGATTAGCTCGGAATTTCCAGGAAGTTACCGTTCATTAAATACTTTTCAATAGCGACGTTCCAGAAAGGGCTGGTGGGTTATCTTTCCAGCGCTTTAGAGCGTAATGAGTTCACCGATTAATTACGGTTTGTTGATGTTTAGCTAATAAAAGGTCTGTGTCTTTAGCTGTTTTATTTGCTTTTATTGCATGAATTTACATTTACATACACACTTTCTTGGATTTACCCCTAATATTAGACAGACTAGCCGCATCACCTGTTAAAATTATGAGTATTTTTTCCCTGTCCCTTGATCAGCTTCTACGCAGGCAATTCACGCAGATGCGTGGGAAGAGAAACATTTTAAGTTTTTTCTGAGACCAGAATGGAAGATATTAAGAATTTACATTTAATTTACTTAAATATCGTTTATTTAAAAAACACCGTTATTAGCCCAAAAGAAGAAGACCTCCCGCAATATGTCACATTTTCTTTAGTCACTGTCAACTTTGTTTAGGAAAGTAATGGTTTAATAAAAACCAAGTCCTTAAGTTATTCTGCATTTTATAACAAGACGGAGGGTTTTAATATTATTATATTGAATTTACTTTAAACAATTTTTTTACTGCAGACCTTAGATTAGACAGACCTATGACTTTCAACTTGATCGACTACTAATCCTTATCCTTACTCTCCTGACTAATAATATAAATGCGAAAGTGAGTTTGTATATTTGTTAAAAGAAAAAAGTATTATGGTTAAATAAGTCTCAACAAATAAACTTGTAGGTATATCAGTTCCATTAAAATGCTAAAACGAACGCGGAACGAAAAATAAATTATCCCATGTTTACACTAGCGAGCAGTGCGGGAAGCTCTCGGGCGGAAATCGCGGAATTAAGTTTTGCATTACGTTGCAGTTGCGCTCATTGACTAAGCTCTAGGACGTATATCAACATTTTTGGTTGCAATTACAGTTTTACCGCGGTATTCATGTTGTTTGGTATAACGCTACTGATTTCAGAAGCACTGTTCAACCAATTTTATAAAAAGTCTACACTCCTTAAATTGGTAGTGGGTAGATAAGTTTTACCCTCTAACTTTTGGTTAATACCTACAATAATACTCGCTTATTGACTAAATGATAAATTTAAATTTATGGTTTAAAAAGTACTACATAATTCTTTATGTAAAACGAGAGTTACTGCGTTATACCACAGATTAATAATAAGTTATACTTTTTGGTTTTGGTTTAAAATAAATAGCTGTAAGTCGCGCTTTTCTTATTTAGGGTTTTGTTTTTTTTTAAGGGTTTAGAATTTGTTTAGTTTATGTAGGTATTTGTGTTATCCTGTGGCATCGTTGCTCCAAAAAGAATAAACATTTTGTTTAGACTAGTTATTGAACTAAATTGATTAATTTTGACTACAAAAAGAAGGTTTATGTGTGTAACGATGTTGCAATAAGCACCATCCTTCATGTTTTTGCCCACCTCTTTTTTATCACTACATTATTTTCAATTTTTTTTTAAATTCAGACATTCCTTGGACATCACTTTTGGCTCATTCCACTTTCACTCCTGTTACGAATAACGTATCTCAGCACTTGTAATTTCTTGTAACAGTTATTTTGTATTCTCACATGTGAATGGTTTCCGACCATTTGACAAACACGTCGTGCTTACCTTCTATATAGCAAACATCAAAATAGGATTGCGATTATCAAAGTTGCCATAAGCAGTACAGCCCAGAGAAAAAAGTTCTCTAGATTTATAAGCCACTAGATTTATCAGCCACTTTTACTGTAAAAATGGCTGATAAATCTAGAATAAGGAAAGTCCACGTGAACGTAGTCGCGGGCTTCGGCTAGTATTTAATAGAGACATATAAATTTTTTCTTCAAACTCATTTACTAAAACCACTTTTTATCTTTGCCATTAAAACTAGAAGTTATCTTGGAAATGAAATATGTATGGCATCGCAGTACGGCTCGCTAATGTAAAATTAAAGTTATGATAAGAGAACGAATAAAATATCAATTTTCGTGAAATACGAGTTAGACCTTTTTATTATTCGAAGGTAAGTCTGTGTTGTTTTAGGAAAAGATAATAAAAACCGCGGCAAATGATACATATAAAAAGATAAAAAGCGTTTGTTTATTTGTTTATAAAGCTTTATTGTGCACAAATGAAGAAATATATTTATAACTATAAATAAATACTTATAGTTAGAGCCAAAGTAAGTTTTTAAACTTGTGTTAAGGGATACAAAGAGTCCAGCTCTTAAATATAAGAAGAAGAAGGAGGCACCTTGCAAAAAGTTCCAATTGACACACTCGAAAAACACAAAAAACTGAAGGATTCCTACAAGACAAACAACTTACTATGTTCCTATTCTCGCACTATTGTATATTCCATAAATTCTCCTTCCATCTGAGCAATGTCTGGAATTAGATTAGTCTGGAAGCTTAAGCACTTAATTTTTTCTGTCGCTCGCTTTGCAGGAAAACTTATTAAATTCTAGGTACTTGGAGCTATTCTTAGAAGCGGGAATACAAAATGATACAATCCACTCACAGTTATGAGGTTTATGAAATTATAATAACTGCGAGGGAAGACAATAAGAACATGTCACTTTGTTTATAGATAAAGTGAAGTGTATTGTGTTTGAAGTTTGTGTATTGTTTTTTTTTCGTTTGTTTACAATTTAAGTACCTATATTTATCTTATGATTAGAGCGTTTACACTGGTGACGCAGCGGCACCGTAAACTTGGATTAGGTATACATTTGTATACGATTCACTATTTCTAAAATTTTTGGATTCCCATTTCTTAAAATTTTCATTCGAACAGGATCCCATACTCCCTGACGGACCTTCGCCAGCAGTCTTACTCAGCAAAGGAATTCAAAGAAATATCTTCTCAATGTCGTTAGCCATATGTTTTAATTTAGCTCGCGCCAGAACTCGGCACCTTTTCGGTTAAATACCTAGAAATGCATTGCCAGCCAATTTCATTATTATTACTCTAGACATTCGATTCATGGCTTTGAATTTACTACTTCGGAATGATCGCCGCGCGCATAGTAATAATGTAGGTATATTTTCGATACCTAAACGGGAAGTGATACAGGCTTGCCTTTGCAGACTTGCAAGTGCAGTGACGTTGTATGTGTGTAATATCCTTTTCAGAAAAGGCATGTTCGTTATTTTATTAAAAAGTGCTTTAAATAATTACTTCTACTTAGGTATTAATTTTGCTTTTTGGCGCGAAAAATCTAGGTCAGTGCTTCATAAATTGCAGACTTGTATGAAAAAGAAGGGCGTGCTGAAAGGCTGCTGTAAATAAATAATAATAACTCTTAACTTTATATGTGATTTTTAGGATAAAACATACTACTCATATTGTACTGCGGTACTAAAAAAGTGTAAGAGTTTCAAAAGTGTGAAAAAAAAAAGATTTATGAAGAAGCCAAAGGCCTTTCGGCGAGTAAAATGAGTTTCTTTCAGTATTTCTTCTCAGCAGAAGTCATAGCAAAGTGCTGGTATGGGTAGCTTTTCTTTAAAAATAAATTAAATTTTAATATATTCTACACGTAATATAAATTATACTGTAAGTGCCTGTAAAGGTCTAAATACCGAATAAATGTTTCGATTCCGATTTTTTTGAAATAACAAACAAATGTAAAAATATCGACTTGAAAGAGAATAAGTATAGCGTGATGATGTCCTCCTTGACGTGTCCGTCAACGGCATGCGAGCGTATGTGGCTCGCAAAGCCAAATTTAGTCTTAAAGGTGCAGTTGCAGGAAGCACAATGCTACGGACCTAAGGAATTGTATGTTTATGTATAGGAAGGATTTGGTTGTACGAGTAAAATATCATTTTTGACGATTTGTATGAAAAACTTCTACAACCTTATATTTTCTTAAGGCTATGAAAAAGATGGCTAAAAATGTAAAGTATATTTTATTATAACCATCCAGAGTGAAACGTCTTGTGATTTAAGCTTACAGCTGTCGCTTCGCTTCTAGTATTTCATTCAGCACTCAAGTTTAATAGAATCCGCGTTCGCCATGAGGAAACCAGATAAATGGGACGCGGAGTTTTAATCCGTTTCTGTGCTACCTGTCGACGGACTTGTTTTCAAACTGGGCTTCTCTTTTATTAGTTTTTGTATTTCTTTTCTGTACAGCCATTATAATGAAGAAATATTGTAGTGAGTTTTGCTAGTACTGTTATACTGTGGTTTTGGGTGACCTAGTACTGTTATACTGTGGTTTTGGGTGACATTTTGAGCCAGAAACATTTTATTTTGTCCCAGCTTTTCTGTACATGCTAATTTTGGAATTTAATGAGAATTTTTTATATAAAAAATTCGAAAAGAAAATTATTTGCCCGATTTAAAAAAAAAATTGTTTTCAGTTCTGTTTGGCTCAACGTCTTGTCATTTAAGATCACAGCTTCACGACGCTGCTAATATTTCATTCAACACTCAAGTTTAATAGAATTCGCGTCCGCTATGACGAAACAAGATGAATGGGACGCGGATTACGCCACGGAGTTTAATCCGTTTTTGTGCAACCTGCAGATTTGGTTTCAACCATGTTTTCACAACTTTATGTTGGGATTTTATATTACTTGTCATATCTATCTATATCGTATCTCATTTTTGTACGAAGATTAAAAAATAAGGCTAGTATATTACATAATAATACTTATACATACTAATAAAAATCTATACCTCATATCTATACACTTCAGATGAGTTTGTTGCAAATTCATGTAGGTATTGTAAGGAGTAAGGTAGAAGTGCTCAACTTCAGCCATCCTTCAGTAGGTAGCATTTTAGTAAAGTTTTAGTGAAGGGACAAATTGTTCTAACCATATTCAATAAAAATAAAGTTTTCTACGTTTTTAGTATCAGTCCTAACTCTATCTGTAATACTTTTTAAAGTAAATAAATAAACTATATTAAATAAAGAAACGCACGCAACTGTATTTGACATAGCGTTTGCAGCTGTCGCGCCACTATTAGTATGTCAACACTTAAGTTTAATAGAATCCGCGTCTGCCATGACGAGACTAGATGAATGTAACGCGGATTAATAAACGGCGGACCAATCTACTATCTAATCCCCGGCATGCCAATTTTGCGTTACCTGCAGATTTTGTATAAACCACGTTTCTATAACTTTATGTTGGGATTTCATGTTATTTTATCATATTCGATAATAGATAATATTATAGTATTTTTTTATGTATTAAGATTCCAAAATATAGCCAATATAAATATATAATTACTAACATTTGACAAGTAATAAGAATCTATAAAACACATAAAAAGATTTCAATTCCTCTATCTGGATTCAATCTTCATTAGAACAGTAAAGTAGAATACCTAATAGGAAATATTGTATGTAATATCAATACGGCTCATATTTAAATTTTGTATTACAATTTCTATTAATAAAAAAGTATTAATTTCGGAATTTATTTTAGTATACTGTATATGTACAATAAAAATTTACAAAAAAAAGTAGACATGATATATAGGTGCTCCTTTTTTCTAAAAAAAAAAAATTCCAGCAGACTTGCAAGAAGAAATGGGAAAAAAGAGGTAATTGGCGTGTCTAAAACAAAAAACTTGAGAGGTGTCAAGGGACACCTGGATGGAACGAAGTTCCTTTCGATTAATTAGGAGAGAAAGAGACAGACAGAGAAACACGCGCACGCCGCACGGCTTACAACTATAGCAAAAAGTGTCGTTACAACTTTTGGTCTTAATTTTTTCCGTCCAGCCTGTTTTCGCAACGCGCGATAAGGAACTACGTTCCGAAATAAATTGTACTGTACTAATAAAATGTAAAAAGCAAGATGAAGTATTTGTTGCGTCGTTTCTATTATGTCATTCAACACTCAAGTTTAATAAAATCCTCGTCCGCAACCACAAGACCAGTTGAATGGGAGGCAGGATTACGACGAGGAAGGAGTTTTAATCCAATTCTGCGCTACCTGCAGATTTATTTTCATATACACTTGAAAATTTACAAATAAAACCTTATAAAAATAAACACGGAAGATGTAACTTTTTATAAAAAAAAACCTCCAACATACTCGCGAGTAGAAATGGGGAGAAAGAGGTAATTGGCGTGTACAATACAAAAATAAATTGAAAAAATGTAAAAAGCAAGATGCAGTATTTGACATAGCATTTTGCTATATAGTTCGCCGTGTTATATCTGGCAAAGTAGAATAGGACTACTCCAAGTCTTCCAGTGGATGTCGTAAAAGGCGAATTAGGAAATACAAGTTAAACAAAGCTTATAAACATCAATGAGACCTCTCCAACCTGTCTGGCCAGCGAGCCAGGAGAGTGTAGTCCAAAGTAGTCTGGCTACTCCGGCCAAGTATGGCTCTGGTAGTATAGAGAGGGTCGTGCTCCTGCAGTGGAGACACGAAGACCTAAAGATGAGATGAGATGATACAGCTGTTGCGTCGTTTCTGTTATGTCATTCAACACTCAAGTTTAATAGAATCCGCGTCCGCCACGACGAGACCAGTTGAGTGAGATGCGAGATTACGCCGAAGAGCTTTAATTTAATTCTGTGCTACCTGCAGATTTGTTTTTATATATTTTACGAATTTCTTTATCATATCTGATAATGTGTTTCCGTACAAACATTCCAAAAATATGGCATGTATGTATTCCGATACTTATATCTGCATTCTTCCTATGTCGTTACATGTGTATCATCATTATTTTAGCTGCGTAACTTCCACTGCTGGATATAGGCCTCTCCCAAGGACTTCCAAAATGATTTCGATGCGGCCTGCAGCCAACGTTTCCAGGAACTTTGATAAGTGTTTATCATGAGGCTTTAAGGAGACTGCCTCAATTTTTCGGTGTCCATTGCTGCCCCCATTGAAATAAATTAATTAAAAGGAAACGGAGATATAATTTAAAATTTTGTCTTAATTAATTTGCGAAAAACAGCCACTTTTGGCTGATGTGCGATAAACAGTAGTTCATAAAATTGTTCGAAGGGTTGTCTGGGCTTGATCAAGACAATTTTAAATGATATCTACGTTTCATTTTAAATAATTTGTTTCAAATGAGGGTAGTACTGGAACCCGTAAAATTCAAGTGTCTTTCTAAATAAACATTTATCTGGGCCCAGTAATGAATGACCTGTACTGCGTTAGGGCTTGCGTTGGAAAGGTCCTGAGTCTAGAGTCCCGTATTCTCCTAGTCTCTTACAACACCTGTGTCGAGTCATGCTGGAAAGCTCAGCAAGTGTGCCATAGCCACAGACCACAGATAAGATGTGACCTATATATTATAATAATTATGTTTTGAAAAGTAAGTTATTGCAAGCGAAGCGTAGGACACCACAAGGTGGTCTGATGACCTGACCAACGTCACTGGAAGTAAACACTGGAATAAGTATAATCATCAAATCGACAAAGGAATGCCTACGGTTGCGGATAGCTGTTCTCGAAAACGTTCATATTTACATTATTTCTTTTCAGATACGATCAAATAAATTTATGTGCATTTAATTCCGTGTTTTGCCGACTTTTTATAAGAATAAATTTGTTGGACGTAAATCATTTATGTTTTTTCCGTCTTAGTCGATTGAGGGAAAGTTGGAGGTCCCTTTTGCATTTCAAGTTCTTGGCATACTTACGGGGTTTTTGTTTACAGAAAATTAATTTGATTTTTTTATTAATGCGTAAATTAAAAGTATTCTGAAATTTGAAGAACCCTAAGAATTCCACGTCTTATTTATCCTATAGTACAGTCAGTAGATTAGCGATCCATCTGAAATTTGGGAGATTTTTTACAATTAACATTTTATCTGACTATGGTAAAGTCAAAAGGGTAATTTTTTATTGTTTTGTGTTTTATTAGTGATTCGAAGATTTAATATAGCTAGGTGGTGCAAAATCAACCTGTATCAGTTTATCTGTCACTGTATCTATTCAATTAACTCCTAAACTACCATATTACTATAATAATAGTAAATGATTATGTAAAATCAGTATAACTATAATAAACACTTAATTAAAAAACAAAAGCAAGTGTTGTTTGGACATAAAAGCAACAAATCTTTCCAGCGAAACTCCAAAAGGGACCAAATGACAACGTAAAGGATGCTTGTTATTTCGTTGTGATAAAATATTCACTCAGCGAAAGTAGAGACTGGGCCAGGAAGGAAGCACGGCTGACCTCTCGTTATTTCAAAGAGTAATAAACTTATATATCATACAATTCCATGCTACTACTGCTACTATAAACAAAACTGAATAGTTTTGTTACCGGAAACTCCTAGGAACCCACCCGTTCTCGCCTAGTCGATGTGTGTGTGTGTTCCCAACACATATATTATCATCTGTGCCTACTACTGCTTCTACAAACAAAACTATTCAGTTTTGTTTGTAGTAGCAGTAACAAAACTATTCAGTTTTGTTTGTAGTAGCAGTAACAAAACTATTCAGTTCTGTTTGTAGTAGCAGTAGTAGGCACAGATGATAATATATGTGTTGGGAACACCCACACACACACACATCGTCTAGGCGAGAACGGGTTGGATCCTAGGAGTTTCCTCAAGAAAAACCTTACATCGTTATTTTTACATGAGCGTGTTCCCCGTTGCATCCTAGGCATATGCTGTTGTATCACACAAGTCTCGACCTTACTTTGGGGCTAGCTCAATCTGTTTATTTGTCCGTATATATTTATTTATTATTTATCTGTTTCAGTTTATTATGTAAAATGTTTTCATTCAGTGAGGTTTTTGTCTTATCATAATTACTTGAGAGTATTATGGTTTATTTAACAACAGGCACAGTAAGTTGTTATTTAAGAAAGTAAGTATTTTATCTCATGCCTGAAGACCTGTACTACAGAGATGACAGCAGAAAGCTTACCAAAGTTTATATTTTTAAATAAATAGTCTTTAGTGGGAATAAGAGTAAATTAATAGTGTTCGCAATACATAAAAACATTGTAATGTATAAGCCTCTTTAAAGCATAGCGAACATTAATATTACATCATTAATATTTAAGCGGATTTAAACCTTTTCTGTTTTAAAACCAAACTATACGTCAGAGTGAACTGATCACAATGTTTTTTTGTATGTCGATACAATAAGAAACAAGGGTAGTTCTCATTTTTCAAAATTTGCAATATTTTTTGTTTTTTTTCATACTACAACCAATTTTGAAAAAGAACAATCAATAAACTTAGTCTTTTATTATGTTGAGATCAGTTATCAATTATCATTTAGGACAGAAAAGCCTTTCCAATTTTGTATGGACGAGTGCATCCTAGACTGCCTTTTTTAAGTAGTTTGGAAATGTGTTTTTTTTTGCTAAACAAGTTTTTATTTATCAAACAAGGACCATAATACAGGAGAAAAAAACCGGCCAAATGCGAATCGGATTCGCGCACTAAGGGTTCCGTACCATTATCTATAAAAAATCGCGTTCGCTGTATGGGAGCCCCCCTTAAATATTTATTTTCTTTAGTTTTTAGTATTTGTTGTTATAGCGGCAACAGAAATTCATAATTTGTGAAAATTTCAACTATGTAGCTATTGCGGTTCTTGAGATACAGCCTGGTGACAGACAGACGGACAGACAGCGAAGTCTTAGTAATTGGGTCCTGTTTTTACCCTTTGGGTACGGAACCCTAAAAACGTGGTTCTTTAATCATCAACCCGCTCCAGCAGCGTTCAGTGGCCTTTAGTCCAGCTGTGGAGAGGCTGCAAAGAAAGAAAGAAATCAGGTGTAGCAAACATTTTACATTCATGACCATCTGTTAAAATAGAAATAAATTTTTCAAGGCAAAACTAACATTGTCACTGTAACTTCAATCATATACTTAGTTAAGATTATGTCACTGAACAGATGTGTGATCCTCAGATTAAGTTGCAAACGATAATTACAAGTAACACTGTATTTAAACGAGTAAATAAATGAGTACCTATTGTTGTTGAGGATGTGGATTGGGAAAAATATATTATTTTATTTGTTCCGTCAACTAGATTATCCAGAAATAAAGGACCCACAGTTTTTCGTTTAGCAAATTAGCAAAAATTCACAAAATACACGTAGAAGTTTCAGTATGGGGGTGATTTACGGCGTCTTCGGTTAAAAATTATAGCTGATCGTAACGTCATGCAAGATTTATATGCGCTGTATCTTTGTCATTATTTGCTAATTAGAAAAAAAATACGTATGAATAAAATACTTTTTAATAATCTATCTAATAAGCAAAAAAAAAAATGCTTAGACATATCCATATTGCTAACCAGACAAGTGTCACAATTTCTAGATTATCCAAAAGGTTGAGTAGATCATTAACTACTCCGCCTTTTAGACAGATGTGGTAGACACGTCAACAAGCCCTTAAAATTTGATAGTCTTTCGTGTAAATTTTCGCTTATATCACGTCACAGCTTGTCACAGCGTCACACGTGAAGCTTGATTCATTTTCTCCAAAATTGTCAAACAACATGTTCGTACGTTAGTACACGTGAGAGTGAAATTATCGTATTTCAAAACATTTTACGAAAATGTTCTATACTGTCAACCATTTATTGTATATCAGTTGTCAAACTAGTTCATATTTAAAGCAAATAAGCTTTTTTAATTTCATATCTATCTTTGTTATACTGATTTGCACATCATCTCACGGGTGGGGGTGAGTTTTCGTTCTGTACTACTGTGCCTATGAATGGTTATATTGTGTCGTATTGTAATTAGTAATTTTCGCCTTTAAAATCTCTATTTTTATAATTTTATGGCTCTGGAGTCATTTAGAGCCAATTTTTTTTTCACTTCTTTTTTCATAACCTTAACCATAACTATACAGTTATAGGTTGGCGTAGGTCCTATGATTGTTTCAAGGGAGCTTAGGGCGACAAATCTATACGAGTCTACTGGTTTTCATAAACATTTCACATATTGTCTATGAGAATGAGCATTTGTTACACCAAACTACACAAATTTCATATGATGAAGTCCACTAGAATCAATTTGCAAAATAATTTAAAGCAAACGCCAGCTTCCCTCCTTAAAAATTTCTCCTTTTTTCAGTGTGTCAAAAATAAAATTTCATTCATTTTTTAATATAGCACGTCCGTGTTCAACTACAATGGAGTCTCTCCAAAAAAGAACCTAAAAGCTAGCCTCTCTTTTAGAGCTAGTTAAAATATATACAATTATTCTGAAGCATGCGGCATACCTCTCCTTTATAAAAGTTTCAACTAATTTTGTTGGAACTTGCAGAGACATAAAACCTGGTCACACAAAGCAGCTCGCGTTGATATAAACCGGAATGTAGGAAACCCAGGTTAAAAATTTAAGATAACGTCAAAAAATACAACAATAAATTTAGTGCCAATATCAACCTTATCTCTAACGATTTAAGGTTGAAATTCTTGAAATATGCTTAATTTTTGCCTCGTGCGTAACGTCAAAAAACAGAAAAGCATTTAAATTGCATTATCAACCCTGTCTTAGTTATTATAAGGTCTAAATTACAAAATGTATATTTTTGAATTGCACGTATATGAAAAATAGTTTGGACTTCGGACAGCAGACGATGAAATGTGAATTTCTACTTTTAGCTTTTTGTCGTGTTTATTGTCTAGTTCCGTATAAATACTAACGACAAAATATATTTTAATACCTTACGTTGGCAGATTTAATTAAAATTAAAAATTATTGTGAAAATTGACGTATTTACACGATACTGAAAGGGCAGTGTCACACACGACGGCAAAATGATGTACGTAACATACAAAAGAGTTAGTCTCGAATGGTCTTTTACGCAAATAATCTATTTAGAAACATGTCTAAAACGCGTATCGGAACTTGTTTAAAAAGCAACTCGTCTAAGTTGCAAGAGTCTTAAATGAAAGTTAATCGCGAATGGTCTTAAACGCAAGTAGCCTATTTATAGCAACTCGTCTAAAACGCTGATTGTCTAAACCACATGTCGTCATAATGGGAAGTGGTCTTATGATTAATCTCGTCCAAAAATGAGGTGGTCTAAAGTAGAATTTCGTCACAATTATGAGTACCTATTTTAACTAAATTGCAGCTATGTCATGTCTACTGCTAAAAGTGGTCTAAATATCAATTCATACAAAATGCAAGTAGTCTAAAATGTTACTTAACCTTAATTGCGGCTAGTCTTTTTTATCGATCCTCTCTACATGGCCGAACCACCTTAGCATTCTTTTTTCAATTTTTCTTAATACTTCTTTCACACTGAAGTTTTCGTTTTTCGTTCTGTTAATCAATATTTACGGCTTACACTTACTTACTTTAGGCTCTATGGCTTGTAAGTTATAACAAATCACCTAACCCAGTGTCCCGAAATATGTCAAACATTAGAAACTCAAGTACGCTCATTCTTTTAAGAGAGGTTCACTGTTTTTAGGGTTCCGTAGTAAACAAGGATCGCTTATAGCCATGTCTGTCTGACTGTTTGTCCGCGGTTCTTCTACTCAGAGTAAACTGCAGTTTTGGCCTGGGTATGCGGACATGACGACAAAGTGGTAAAATCAAATGACAAAATAGTAGTTTATGATACAAGTGTGGTAAACTGTTCATTACAGTCGAGGCGGGTTGACAAACTAGCGGGCGAAGCCCGCGCGTTTATCTATGGAGCCGAGACTTGTAATGGACAATACCACACGTGTGCCATACTACGTTTTTCAACACATAAAAAGAACTTCAATAATAAAATAAAACAATTTTAAATCTCGCTAAAGAAAATTTGACATATGGCGCGCTTAGATTGTCTTTGTCTAGGCGCATTTCGCGCATGCGCGAATTTTTAGTGATACGAGAGACACAGAAACCAATCCACCAACAGCCAAACGATTATTTAAAAAAAATGTTTTTTTTTTTTCAAACAGGGCTGAATGAAACATAAAAAAAACACTTTACCGCACTTGTGCGGTAAGTAATATTTACCGCACGATTTCGAATGTATGCATAAGGAATGATATTACATAAGTAAATTCAGTGTGGTAAATAGCACTTTCCGAGCTAATGTGTTGAAAAAATATATTTTTTGTTGTAGCTCCCGCTGTATGAGGCAACCTTTTTCTCTAGACTAATCCATCGTGTGGGCGTTCAATTTTGTGAACTTGTGAGCACATTTAAGGATCCGTTTCTGAAATATTGGATTTTATAGCAAATTTTTGTCAGTGTCCCCCTCCTCTATCTACTAAACGGTTGTATATGTATATTTAATAAAGTTTAAAACAAATCTATTAAAGCCAAGTAGAATTTAAAACTTAAAAAGTTATAGGCGACCAACTTCTAAAATGTTTTCGAGAAAGTAAAATTTCATATTTGATAAAAAATAGTTTTTAGACGTTCTTAGGCGCGTAAACCAATCCGCTAGATAACAGCAACCCAAATCACACACTTTTTTCAAAACATTTTGTGTGGGATTTGTATGAAATACAAAAGCGTGACGTCATGATTTTTTGGAGTCAAATAGCGCTCTTAATATCATATCTAAATCTTGTTGAAATTACCTATTTTGGACGTTTTATTTTATGAACTAGTCATCTACCCAATTGTAAACTAAATGAAAAAATATGTGCCAGACAAAAATGAATTTAATTTTAATTTTATACACCACCTCTTTGACTGATCGCCGACACAGTAAACTTTGTATACAGCAATTATAATTCACAGTGTTAGTAAGAGGAATTAAAATCTCTTAACCCGAAATTTAGTGGTATATCCCGTAGGATTTGCACAATTTAATGGGTATATAAACAAGGTAACAAGTAATTCCATGCTTGTGCGTGAAGCCCGTGTATAAATTTACATGAATAACAACATAAATCCCTGTAAACATTCAACTATTAATTTCAAGAATTTCAAGTTTCATAGACTTTAATTTTTGGATTTGGATTAAGAGTCCCCGTTACCCTAGACCAAAATACAATTTTCCATACAAACGTAGTCTACGTTTTAATTCAAAACGACAAGCCCAAATTCGGCAAAATTTTGTAATTTCTAAGATATTGCAATTATCTAGGGTAAGAACTGGTTTCCGACAGTAAAAATATGAACTTGAAATAGAATATAGTGTGTTATATCATTTTTGACCATCAGTATGGGAAAGTTCTGAATCGTTATATTTTCTTTCCAGTCCATAATTTTAGTGTAGGAAACCAGTTATTACCCTAGATAATTGCAATTTCTTTACAATTACCGATTTTTACCAAAATCTGACATGTGGTTTCAAAATTAAACGTAGACTACGTTAGTATGGAGAAGTCTAGGGTAAGGGGATTCTGAAGTTCTATTGTTCTTTTTATAACATCAATGAAAGTAACTCTTTCGTTAAGCTGTTGCTCTCGGCTGTTATCTCTACGTCACATACCTAATTAGTTCGGTCAATGAGTGCTCAAAATAGGCATGTGGATGGAAGAAATTTTTACTCAGGAACTTTGTTTGGACTAGTTAGGAGATAAACATACTAAAAGTTCTTACCCCTCCGAGGTGAGCGCGCGGGGGGAGGGCACAAAGAAGTTTCCGCTTTTTGGTTTTTCGCTTACATCTCAAAAACGGTGCGTTGTATGAAATTTTATTGTACTAATTATTGAAAGCTGATAAAATTTTCTACAACTAAGGCTTTCACACTTTTTATCTATCCCCAAATTAGCAAAAATCAAAAACAGGACCTTCTTTGTGCCCGCCCCCCGCGGGCTCGCCTCGGAGGGTAAGGACTTTTAATAAGTTTATGTCCTAACTAGTCCAAACAAAGTTCCAGAGTCAAACTATCTGCTTTCGACTTTTCCATCCACAATTATTCGTTGACTGTACTAAATAGGTAGTTTGAAAAATCTGACATCGAGATATTTGTATTATATTATAGTTTAGGTGTTAGATGTTTATCTATATCGAATCAGAAATGAGGAGATTTGTAGAAGAATGAAGGTCACTGACATAGCCAAGTGGATTAGCTCATTGAAGTGGACATAGCGCGAAGAACCGATGGCCGATGGGGCAGAAAGGTTCTCTAATGGCGGTCACGCAAGCGCAGCGTGGGACCCACCTGCTAGATGGTCAGACGACCTGTGCAAGGTTGTAGGAAGGCGCTGGATGCAGGCCGCTTCCAATCGGTCGTTTTGGAAATCCTTGGGGAAGGCCTTCGGCCAGCAGTGGACTTTCTGTGGCTGCTATTATGATGGTGATGATAATATTAGATCTAGTATTTGTATTTGTGTAGCATATTATGTATAATTTAGTAACTATATATTTATATGTTTGTGTATTCTCATTTATTCTGTATTTGTACGTAGTATATTATTACTGTGGTTTGTATCGATATTAGTGATTATTAACATAGGTATGTACATATGCTTGCATTATATTATAATTTATAAGTATAAGTGTTCTCAGTTTTAATGTTAAAATGTTCGCACGTCAACACCATCTATAGGTTGACTAGTAGATAAGGCATACAGCCTTAAATCCGCCGATTACAATTCATGTAATAAAGTTAAAGTAACGGACTCATTTATTTATTTAACATTATAAGAATATAAGAATGTAATATTAACTAAATAAATAAAACCTAAAATAAAAACTAACTAAAATTATTAAAAATAAATAAATTAAGTTAAATAAATTAAATAACCATATATTTAAACACAAAATATAAACCATTTCTTCTCTTACATCTAGTTAACTTATAATCAGTAATTACACCACCTATGAGAACCTTCAAATAATAATTTATGGATAGATCTAAAGGGAGCATAACTATCAGTCGATGACACTTGATACTTTTCAAAACTAAGACCTAAAAAAGTTTATTTGACCGGCAAATTAAAAAATCCCCAACTTTCAAGTATAACTTCTGAACCGCTGATACGATTTCCAATTTGCGAAGGTCATTAATTGGGAAAAAAACATCATAGCGCGTTTTAGTTTATGTAAACACTACGAGTAAGACAACATCTAGTGATGAGTGCTGGAACTACATATGTTTTATATCCGTAGCGCCATCTATGAATTGCTAGGCAAATTAAAAAACCCTAACTTTTAAGCGGTAACCCCCAACGCCCAATAATTTTTAACTGATTTAAAACTGATAAGAACCACCGTAAAGGAAATTGTTTCACGAAAAAACACTGCATTGAAATCGGTCTATCCGTTCAAGAGCTACGATGACACAGACAGACAATAGCGTCAAAGTTATAACTCCTCTTTTTTGTTTATTTATTTATTTATTTATTTATTTATTTATTTATTAGAAACACAAACAGATTACAACCAATACATGTTTAAAAGTAACAAAGTTATAAATATTGTACATTTTGATCTGGGTTGTACTCCAATTATATGTGTTTACAGTTGCATCATTAGTATTATAAAGATCTACTTAATTTAAATACATGAAAAAGTACTACTTAAAATATATTTGAATAGCCAGGCGTGCACCACACTGAGTCCCAGACCTGCGCAGTGACCAATCATGTTTATTATAACAGAACAGCAGCGCATACAAAACGACCATCAAAGACCCAGTATGCGCAATCCCAGCCAATATTTAGTTGGACTAAGAAAAACAGATATCATCTAAAACGGACTAACCCGCTACTAGGCCTAAGCCACTATCCGATCAAATCAAGTTGACAAATAATAACATGCCACTGTCTCATCTGAAAATGTCAACTTTATTCGGCCGGACAGCGGCCTAAACGCAGCAAAACAGCCAGCCTATAATAAGGCGGATTGTTATTAAAGTGAGAATAATAAAACTGGAGTAAATACCTATCTACTAATAAGTTTACAATATGTTGGACATAATATTGTCACGACTCACGTGACAATGTTGATTTTGTCTGAGTATTTATTAAATAACATTTTTTTAAATACGAGTGGCTTTGAGCCGAATATATCCACGCTATGATCCTCCGAAGAGAGCTCGTTGTAACATCTACACATTCTGGTTATGGGGTTATAGTAAGAAGTATTATTCCTACATACCTGTAGTAGAAAAATATTAGGATTTCGTGTTCTATGATTAGTATTGAATGATAAAGTTGTTAATAAAGCTGGCGAATCAATGAGTGAATGTATTATTTTATATAAAATCATAAGATCCTGAATCTTTCTCCTGTTTTCAAGAGACATCACATTAAATTCTGTTAACCTTTGCTGGTAATTATCAAGATTCCTGCTAATGTTGAGTCTGTATGCTAATATTTTCAAACATTTATTTTGCACACTTTCCAATCTATTAATATGTATTTTGTAAAAGGGAGACCAAATAGAGCTACCATACTCAAGCAAACTGCGTATGAGTGCAAAGAAAATATATAATAATGATCTAGGCTTTCTAAATTCTTGAGTTTAATTAATAAAAGTATTACATATCATTGATAAATTGAAAATAGGAATTTTATATCATCGTGTTTTAAATCAATGTGAAGAAAAAAAATCTTGAGAGGTGTCAAGGGACACCCGGATGGAACGAAGTTCGAGAGAGAGAGAGACAGACAGAGAAACACGCATACGCCGCACGGCTTACAACTATAGCAAAAAGTGTCGTTACAACTTTTAGTTCCGTCTAGCCTCCTTTCGCAACGCGCGATAAGGAACTTCGTTTCAAAAATGATAAGACCAAAGGACCTTTAATTTAAAAACGTGATATATACGTACACAGCTACGTGCCAACGCAGTGTCAAGCAATATTGAGCAAAACAGATCGACATATAAGGTCTTAGAATCAAAGTCTAAAAATAAACAAGAGATGTATGTATCTATCAAGAGATGTATGTATCTCGATCACAATATTTCATAGCATAATCGGACAAACTTGTTCGACAAAGGGCTTATCCCTCATCATCAAACTATCAACTCCCCTCAACTTTGGTACTTTGTCAAATCAAATCGCGTTGTCCGACTCCCCCACTGTAAATATTACAATTTATGCCGTGGAGGAAGGATCGGTTGTTTTTGCTAAAGTTAGAAAGAATTCGTTTACTTTTGCTACATCCATAAAATTAACATAGGAAATTTTGTAGTTGTTGCAGGAAAAATAATATTTGACGGTTTTTTATTTGGCATTTTACCTCCAAACATACTGGAA
Organism: Acrobasis consociella; assembly: GCA_963555685.1. Lineage (NCBI taxonomy): Eukaryota > Metazoa > Arthropoda > Insecta > Lepidoptera > Pyralidae > Acrobasis > Acrobasis consociella. The sequence continues at coordinate 5,745,894 of OY743115.1, forward strand.
CCGTATAATAGGCATGTGGAGTAAACATATTTTTTTTGGTTCTTTAGATAGACTATTAAAAAGTATGGTATACGTAGTATGGAGAGTGTAGGCCAAAATCCTCTGTCTGCTCTGGCCAAGTATGGCTCTGGTAGTACAGAGAGGGTCGTGCTCCTGCAGTGGAGACAAAAAGACCTGATGATGATGATGATGATGATGGTATACGTATTTTTTCTTTTCTCTCATTAGCAAATAATAACGAAGTTACAGCGCATTAAAATTTTGCAAGACGTCGCGATTGGCTACTATTTTTAACCAACGGTGAGGTACATTACCCCCACTCTAAAACTTTGAAGCACTGTATCTTCGTGAATTTTGACTACTTTTCTAAACAAAAAAATATGAGTTCTTTATTTTTGGATAACTAGTAGACGAACTAAATTGTACAGTATATTTTTGAACCCAGTCTTCAATAATTAATGTTTATTAACCGACTTCCAAAAAGGACGGGGTTATTTATTCATCTCATTTTTTTTGTTCACCGATTTTCGAAGAAGCCTGGACTGTCTTGACCTTGACATTCTGTTATTGGGACATGGCATAAGATAAGTATATCTCTTCAAAATGTCTTCTTTTCTTTGCTCTTTGAAACCTAACGGGACTTTACATCCTTCGTGAGAAGTAACATTCTTCGTGAATGTTCGTGATCGCAGAGATCTTTGTTGGGTTTCGAAGGATGTAACTCTCGCTTGTATAAATACTCGTATATTACTTTCCTCCGCAGATTACTGAATTGTTAATTTATTACATTAAACTTACTTTGGGGCTACCTCAATCTGTGTGATTTGTCTAAAAATCTTTATTTACTAAGTAATTTATTTTAGTAAGTAAAGTATTTATTATCTACAAGGATATAAGTTACCGCGCAAACCGGAGCATAAGCCCCACTACAATTTCATTAGAGTTACAACAGATAAGCACCTGCTGCCTCTCACGTGTGTATCCGCCCTAATTTATTAGCTTAGTATAAATAACATGGGCTTATACGAATAGCAAACAGTTATTGTGACGCTTTCTACTAAAATTTTGGTTTATTTTGTCATTTAGGCACAGAATTAATAATAGTGTTACATACAGAACGGAAATTCGCACCGTCCCCCACAATCTGGCGTCTCCGCAACCCCTCTCCCGTCATTGGGATGTGTAAGCGCCTGTAAAACAGGGTTTTTGCTAGTCGCACGTTGACGTTTCGCGAATTACTTAGGATTATTAAATCCTAATGGTGAGAAACTGCGCATATTATCATTGTTTATCCATGGAAAACAATAAAGAACGATAATTTTTTAAATTTCCGAGTGATGAAAGCAGGTAAGCAAAGCAACAAATTCTGTGGCGGCGACCCTGATTGTTTAACTAGCACATTTGTCGTGTGCACGGGTGTATTGTTTCGTTTGTAGTAGTACTAGGTATATATGCTCTTTTTCTATGAAGTGCCATACTTGTGATTTAGGGTTGGGCTATAGCATTTGTTCGGTATAGGACAGATTCTGGGATTGGACAGATTCGTGGATTCCGCAGATTCTAGGATTGGATAGATGGCTGCACGAAACCTATTCTTTTCGACGGATCGCTTCAGCAGGGCCGATGCTGAAGCGTTCCGTCACTCTTTCTCGCTCTAGCAAATGACAGTTCTGAGCGATAAAAAAGGATAGCAACATATAAAACTGCTGTTCCGTGCTGACAGATGAACCCTAAACCTTATTTAGCAGTAATGCTTAACCCTTTTCTCCTAAGAGACTGTATTTGGCTTCACGTCTCGGACACGACTATGCACTTTGCTTGTGCAATGTGCAAATGCTCTGTTTACTCGAATGCAACTTTGTGACTTTACGATTGCGAAGTTTGGGTAAAACTAATATATTGTTGCTGCTTTGAAAGCAAAAAGTACGTAAACCTTTTTTTATTATATAAAAAGCCAACGGCCTGCTCTGGATTCGCACAGGCATGTATAAATTCTTTACATGCTTGTGAACGTATGAGTGTGGTTTCCGGCCTAAAAGAGAACCATTCCATCTCTTTCTGTGATGGCGTAGAGATCAAATAAAGGATTAAGCTAAAACATCTATATTCGGAATATACCACATAAATTCCAACGGTGGATTAACTTCGGGCGGTGGCGGGTTGTAAACTTACTACTTACTTACCCACCCAAAGAGGATCTTGGCCTCCGACACTAGATGGTCGGTTGTAAAACTGCAACTGTTTTAACTGGTCTGGCTATTTCTTTCTGTTTTCGAACGGTCTTCGGGATCCTTGGGTAGCCATTGACATGAATACAAATATTTGGAGAAGAAGCAAGCCCGGCTCCGAAGTAGCACAGTTAAGGATGCAATCTGGAACGCTTTAGGATGAAGAAGAAAATAATCAGCTTAAAAATCTTACACAAGTGGCCACTTACACGAAAATGTAGTTTCTTCTCTTTAACTTATCCCAAGTTTTCAAGTACAACCCATTAAATATGAACGGCTTATGATAATGTTCCATTCACCTAAAATAAAACGAAGAAAATGCTCTGAAGTCAGTGCATTATGCAGCCTGGTCTCGCCTCGGGAACAAATTAAAGAGTTGTACAGATGTGGCTCGTTATACTTATTAGCTGTCAAATTACAAGATTCGACTTTAGTGTCAACTCTGACTTACATGCTGGTCGGGAAGCAAAGAAAATACGTATAGAGATTAGTTGTTTCTCCTTGAATACAAACAATAGACTTAGAAATCTATTCTATATAGGTAGGCAATGGGCTAGCCCATAGAGTACTGTCATGTTACGACTGTGCCTTGTGGTTTTTGCCAGAGTAGAATAGGACAATTTCCCAAGTCTTCTCGTGGATGTCGTAGGATAGGCGACTTTGGAAATACAAGCTAAAAAAAGCTTACAAAAAATCAATTAGACCTCTCCAACCCGTCAGCGTAGAGGGTGTAGGCCAAATCCTCCGGTGCTCTGGCCAGGTATAACTCTAATAATATAAAGAGGGTCGTGCTTCTGCAGTGGAGACTAAAGAGACCAGATAATTATGATATAATGATTAGCCGCTATCAACAAGTGATTGATGATATCAGCATTATTAATTTTTAGATTCATAAAATTGACACGCATATTATCCTTGGTTTAGCCAGGTGCCTGCTTATAATATATAACTTGACAGTGTTTTACGCATATTGCGACAGTAGAACTATACTGTAGTATAACTCTCTTCCTTTCTGCTATATCACGGACACGTAAGCTGCCGTATATACATCCATTTATATATATTCATGCTTGTTTCCCAAGGGAGTAGGCAGTGACTATGAATCTCCACATCTCAAGGCTTCTGTAAAAATGGATGACCTTACGTTAACCTAAAGAATGTACACCTCTGTAGCCATCTTTGTTTTCTTCCTCGGCTCCTGCAAATGCCATTTCCTGATCTTCAGAAACACTCTGTAAAATTGACATGTTTAAGCCGTTGACAATAGGTTAGGATTTACGGAACGGAAAATATATTGGAGGAAATATTTTGCAGGAGTATTCAGTATACTTTTATTGTGTGTTTGTTTGTACATAAGTGGATGGCAAATATATTTAATAGCTGTTACTTGTGGCGGTGCGCCGTGTGGTCAAAGGGTTACGTTAGTGGACAAAATCCCATGGGACGCTCATTTTCTCAAGATAAAGTAAAATATAAATTAAAAAAATAATAACGTAAATTTATTCATAAAAAGACATTACAATGAAAACAAATTACAAGTAATGTTGAAAAAAGAAATAAAGTTACAACCCGCCCTTAAGCATTTCCGGTGTAAAGATGTCCAGAACACTGGCCGCGTTACCGCACTGGATAGCTATGGCCATTCTTTGCACTAGAAACGAGTCTGAGCGTGAGTCTCCTGTTTTTTCTGCAATTTCATGATCTACCTCCCTTATAAGGCGCTTAGCGTCGTCGGATCGCCAGCTGTCCATGGTCTCTACGGCTATGGGTATAAAACAATATTCGGCTTTGGGTATAAAACAATATTTTGGCTCCAAACCCGCGTACTTCAACAGCTTTCTATCAGCCGCATCCTTGGCAGCTGCCGCCGTCATACATACAGTACCAAAGAATCAATATAACATACAGAACAAAAGGCGCTGGACTGCAACATCAAAGAGGCCAAAATAAAACTCTGGGAAAGGGACCACACTGTGCCCAACTATATTACACCAAAAGAAGAGTTACCACCTGGACGGGATCTGCCTTGGTCTACCTGGAAGTCGCTTAATAGACTGCGGACTCAAGAAGGTCGTTGTGGAGAGCTTTTGTCTAGGTGGAAAATGATTCATAGCTCACGGAACGCGTGCGAGTGTGGTTCCTCTCCACAAACTACGCCGCACCTGATTTCCTGTCCCGGGTGCCCTACCACCTGCATCCTGGATGATTTACTTCAGGCTAACGCTAAAGCCGTTGAAGTGGCCTACTACTGGGCTGATCAAATATAAAAAATCCATCGACACGCAAAGAAGAAGAACATACAGAACCGAATCTCCTACACAACAAGGACGGGGAACGGGAACACATTTTGCGCGGGACCTTAAGAGATTCCGTTCTATATGAAATACACATAATCGACTCTGTATACTGACGCAGGTTGCGTCCCATATCAGGCATTTGCGGTGTTTCCAAGGCACAAGCGTAAGCCCGTCAGGTCTCTTGTCATCCGATCTATTAAGACCTGGCGGCTCTAGCACGCAGGGAATGTTGGCTGTGACAAAGGCCCTGCAGGCTCATCAGTAAGAGCGTGATGCCTTGAATTTTAAGTGTCAATTCAAGTAACAAGCTCATCGCCATCCGAGCGTATTTTCCCGGATGCATCCTCAGCAGTAATGCTTTAGAGGTTCGCTACCTAACCAAGAAGATTTGACGAGATTGCTGGTTTTTACACAGAGCGACTGCCGTCTGACCTTCGCAACCCGAAAGGTAAATCAGATCCTCTCCTTGGGTAGTTTGATGATCAAACGCTAGATGGCGTTTGGCACCGACAGTTTATATGTGCCTTCCGAAACACGGAATCATCTTTCTTTTTAATAATCAGATGATTCAAGCCTGTACTATCTTAACCAGACTGGAAACCACTTTTTACAAAGTATGCTTCCCAGTGGGATTCGGACCCATGTCCTCCGATGATCAAAATGCCTTGACCACTGGACCACGGAGGCCGTCAATCCAATTAACAAGCTATTTACGTGTCAAATTTCATACAAATCCATTCAGCCGTTTTTGTGTGACTCAGTAACAAATGATAATATCCAAACTCTGCATTGTTTTCCTTTTTAACATATTTCATATTGAAAACAACTGCTGTTGTATTATATTATAACACTTGTGTATTAATTCTAGTAACCCCTTTCATATCCAAACCAAAGAGCTTTGTAAATATCATGAATATGTAATAAATATCGGAATCAAAATATGTAAATCCGAGCGAAAACCTAGATTGTTGCAAAGGAATTTGGAATTCAGTATAACAAAAGGTTAAATATCTGATTTACATTTCGTGGAACGAGGCCTTAAGGCCAACCGTAGATTTAGGGCGGGCGGGACACTATATCAACAATATCCAACATGTGCTTAAATAAATTGGAAGATAACCGGCCAAGATAACGCTCGAATGGTTTCGTACGTTTTTCTATAAAAATCACGTTTGTTATTATACTTCTAGAAGCCCTACTTACATTTTTTTTTCTGCTTTTTGTATTGTATATTATAGCAGCAACATAAATATATCATCTGAGAAAATTTCAATGGACTTGCTATCACTGTTTATTAGATACAGCCTGGTGATAGACAGACAGACAGATGGATGGACAGCGGAGTCTCAGTCTATTACTGAGCCTTGTTTTTATCCTTTGGGTACGAAATTCTAAAAGCAAGCTTTGGGATTTATTTACTGAGTTAAGGTTATTAGACCTTGCTATTGAATGCGACTTTGAGTAGAGTACCTATCCTCCCTTTTTTTAATGATAAATGATTTTAAACCCTATCTTCCCTACTGTCTCAAATGCTAGAAATACTTAGCCTTAAAGGTTCTCAATGGTACATGAAGAAGAGCTTGGGTAGAGCAGATCGGTCAGAAGAAAATGTGGTCAATTGACTGCACCACATTCGTATAGATCGCCACTTAACTTAGTTTTCTCGACAGCTGCCAAAACAAGACTAGAGTCTATTAGGAGATTTCCAGACTGACCAGGGGAGGTCCCAATTTTGGATCTGCCACTGCTAATGATACACCTAAAGATTAAAGAGCCACGTACGTAATTGGTTATAACAGAGTTGTGATAAATTGGACAGATTTGCTGAAGTTGCTACTCCTTTTTGATTTGATTATACGTTATTCACTGAACAGGGTCACATACAAGCCTTTATTTCCAGTCATTCAACTTTAGGGCGTTATTTGATTTCACAGGGCCCAGCGTTTGACCTTCGCCCGGGTATCGTCCAGCCGTTTTTAATTATTCATTGTTTACGCTAGAGAAGGCTACTGACCGAAACAGCTGAGATTTATTGGAAATGTTAGATTTGATACATTGACATTTGACTAAAGGCATAGAGGAATTTTTATCTCCGATGTTAATACATATACGTGCCTTCTTTGGTGAGGACGATGAGAAGCTCGGTGGCTAGGTAGTAGTACGCATTCCTAGCTCTTTTATGAGTCAAGCAACTTGTACCTGGTCATCACTTGGATGGGTGTTCACTAGTGGAATACGCACATTACATGCATATTGCGTGGGATCTTTGGAGATTCCTCGTTCTGTATGTATATATTCATTAATTCTGTGCTTCCATACAAGATACTTTGATTAAATAACTCTTATTGCGTACTCATAACTTTTAAATAAAAGCTCGTAAAAAAGGTGTTATACTTCTAATAAATATTAAGTCTATGAACTGGACAAATACCAGATGAAAAATGAATTGTTCTCTTGAAAAAAGTGTTTGACAACTAAAAATACTCAATGTGAAGTGAAACGTAATTTCTCAAAGGCTTCTCGAGAAAATTGATTATTATGAATGAATATCATATTTCAAAGTAATTTTCAAGATTATTATTTTAGTTGGAAAATTCGTTTGACTCGGGTCTTTGGTAAACTGAGAAAAAAGTCACTTACAAAGGAGATATTTAAACAATTTTTCATTTTATTTGCGAGTACGAAAGCATTTATTGTCCATCAGTATTGTCCATCTATACACAATCACATGGATACCATTTTAAAAAAATTCTTTGTTAAAATGAGTTAACGGGCTACTCACGTATAGAGTCAGCTACTGCCGACATATTTCGACCTCATCCGGAGGTCTTTATAAGGGCGAATGTAAATAAAGTGGCGGTAGCTGACTCTATACGTGAGTAACCCGTCAACTAATTTTAATAATGTCTGTGTCTCAAGTTAGTTTTAATTTAAAAAATTATCTTTGCTCTATCACTAGCTTATTCCTAATAAGGCAGGCAAACCATTTTGGATCTTGCGGTCAAAGCAAATAAAGTCTATGGTCGCAAAATCCAAAGGCTACTGAGAAGGTGGGCGAGAAGTTAGAAAAAGGATTTAAAAATAGTCATAGGTAGTTAGATGCATCGACTATCGCATTTTTGCCCATTCCATAAAGATTGTAATTGCCTGTAAGAGGTTGCTTCGGCGATAAGGCCGCCTCGTGTACCTCATTACATGATGTTATTTCATAAGTGTTAAAAAATTGTCTTTTGGTGCAATAAAGTTTTTTGTATTGTATTTTATTGTACTGTACTGCGAGGGAAGAGAAGCAGCTGGTACACTTGTAAGTTTTTATTTTCTTCCAAACTAACACGGAAGCTAATTTTCTACTAAACATACACTTAAAAGGACACTTTGAACTTTAAAGTGATTTAACCGACTTTAAAAAAAAGAGGTTATCAATTTGATCATATGTTTTTTTATGAAATCTAAGACGCTTGGAGCAATTTGAAAAGTTATTTTTTGTTTGAAATGTCAGGCGGTCACATAGAAATTTTATCAAATCGGTTGCATAGCTTGGTGTTAAAGTCGGTTTTTAGTTAACAGTTACAAAACCTCGTAAATACTTAGCTATAAGCTATAAACCCAAGCATAATACAATAATTGCTGTACTACTCCCTACTCTCTTTAAAAACATCCCTTGTAAACGCCAGCTATTTCATAAAACTAGGCACGGAAATTGTTGCAGATAGATAGCCAGTTATGAATAAATGTGAAAATCCGGTTTTCTGCATGCATTGGAATTTTAACATTTAATAAACAAAATATCGATTGTTTTTTTGTACGCTAGTTTCGGAACAAATATTTTGTCAAACTGACTGACAATTTCAATATTTGAAACCGAATCAAAAATGTATTTGTTTTCACGCTGTTTTCTAGTTTGCATAGATTTACTAGTATCTATATGCAATACTTTTTTCATCGGGTTAACTAACCAGCGAGGGCATCTATTTGTTAGGTTTTCTATCTTCTTATTTAAGGGCTACCGCCTTGAAGGTACGTCACTAAGTATTATAAAATAGAACCCATACAATCATATGCAGTACCGCACACGACGCGCAAAAAGTCCGGCGCGCGTCGTGTGCTTTACTGCATTAGATTGCATGGGTTCTATTTTAACCATAGAAATAAAAAAAATTACAGACTAAAAAGTAACAGACTAAAAAGAGCGTCACGGATAGTCTGTGTCTGCGTTGGGCCTTATTGATACATAATCTTTTTTGTATTTCATTTATTTATTTTTGAATTACTGTGCAAGCAAAATCTTCTTTGCTAATAGTGATCATGTACACGGCATAGCAGCTTTAAAGGAGAAAGAGATGAAAAGATTCCAGAAGGGACTTCAAAAGAGGATGTGCTTCTCAAATTCAAATCCACCAGCGAATATTTTTTTCTTCTGTACCTACCTATAACTTTTTCATTTTTTGGACACTGATTAAGAACTTTTTTAACCAACTTTTAAAAAAGTAGGAGTAGGTATGTTAACCTGTTGAAGAGATATTGAGAATTTGAAAAAATTTACTTGCGGGGTGACCCCATTGATTTTTTCAAGTTGTCAAAAGAATTTTCATTTTTATCAGTCAAGCATTTGCATTCAGAAAGTGTGACTAGGTAAAGTGAAACTGATAAAGAAGACCAAAAACTGAAGTCTTTTGGGAGGTGGTCTATTTGTTTTTCCTATAGTTATTTCCTACAACACACACAATATTACCCCAAATTTATTTATTCAGGAATCAGAAAAACTGATAGAAGCGTAAAAAGAACAAGACACAATTATTCGGGTATATCTCTTACTATTTATGAGAGCACTGAGAACCTATTTGAATACAATTTCGTCACGCAAATCTTGTGTGACGTCACACGACAGGATTACGCTCTGTTCTACGTTATTGCGGAAGGCGCAGGTGAGGGATCCGAATGTACGATTTAATTACTTTGAATTGGGTTGAAATCAGGCTCAGTGTTTGTGTACAGTCTAACCGATTTGGTAAATTGTTTGCTTTCTATGTAATGACAGGTTGAAAGGGGTAGGGAACCTCTAAGGGCTCTCCCAGACGAGCGACATCATGTCGTGACATCTGTCGGTGATCGTCGCCAGAGATATGGGACTTAAATCGTCGCCGACCTGTGTCGAGGTTTTACAAGGGCCAGGCACGCTTTGATAGAGCGAGACAGTCTTATTGCGTCTTCTAAAAGAAGAAAAAGAAAAAGTGCCCTGTTTTGTCCTTATCACCGACCGAACATTTGCTCATGGTCGGGTTTTTATGTACACTTCAAATTCCGTATACATGTAGTGTCATGACAAGTAAGAGAAGAGTACTTTCAAAGAAAAAAAGAATTTACCAAATCGGCCCAGACGTCATCGAAAAATCAGTGAACATGCATAAAAAGAGATCGCGAGGAATTGTTAACTTCTTTTTGAATTTGAGACATTGACTTTGACTTTCGATAAAAAAATCTACTGCAAAATTCGAGATTATAAACCTATTTAACCTTTACTATTGACCTGCCTTAAATTATACCAGGCACACATGGCTAAAGGTAGGTATGTACAATTGTACACGTGTGCTTTATGGATTTCGTGCATCGCATTCCGATGAACCCGCAAATAAATCTGAAGCACTCGAACAATATGTAAATGTATGCGTGTGTTGACGTATCGAACCTGCGTCAGATTGGTCGTTCGTCTAGTCTATAAATTATATTATTTATCTCTCGATGGACGAGTCTAACACAGGAAAGGGATAAGTGAAAGAAGATAGGAGAGACCTTTGCCCAACAATGGGATAAAAAAGGTTAACGAAAAAGACAACTCGATTAGATTTACAAAAGAAGTCCATTGCTTGAGATGACCTCATCGAAACCATTTCCAAATTTACTGATTAATAATTGGCCAAGTGCGTGTCGGGCCACGCGCAGTGTAGGGTTCCGTAGTTGTAAATGCCAACTTTGAGTTAATGCCACTAAAAACGTCTAAGTTTTTATTGAATTTGTATGAATTTTTCCTTTTCGAGTACATTTTATAAGTTGATCGGCTATAACTTTTTAATTTGTTAATCCTACTTAGCTCTGATAGTTTTCCTTTAAACTACATTATATATACTATAGCTGTGATTCTTTTTACGTGACCATATATAACCGTTTAGCAGATAGATTTGGGAAACACTTGACTTTAACAAAAAAATTCACTTTAAACCTAAATATTACAGACATGGATCCCTAAATCGTTAAATGGTGTTTACAAGCTCACAATATTTTTGAAAGACCTATTCAACGATACCCCACACAATGTGTTTGTAGCGAAAAAAAATATTGACTTCCTCTTTACTTGTATGGCAGCTACCCTAAAAAAAAAATTATATCCATATTTTATTTTTTGACTTTTTTGCCATGATTGATATACATATCCATGCCAAATTACAACTTTCTAGTACTTATATTTTCTGAGTAGGACCGCGGATGGACAGACAGACAGACAGACAGACAGACATGGCGAAACTATAAGGGTTCCTTGTTTACTACGGAACCCTAAAAATGAGCATTCAGAGTTTTCTTATCAACTCCTGAAAACGCTACGTTAATGCTGGTAGTGTTGAAAGAGGTAATTTAAAAAAATATATTTAAAACCAGCTTTTTTCTGAAACAATGAACTAAAAGTTTAAAATGCTCCTCAAAGCGAATCAAATAAGCCCAAACTTGATGGGGTCGCGTCGTTTCAGTGTAAAGTACCTATGGATATTGGATTGACGTGCAATATACGTAAGCGTGCAAAATTTCACATCAATCGGAAGCCGGGAAATGGTTCAAATTTAACTTGCAAGATTTGATTACAAACAGACAGACAAAGGAATGGGTGAAACTGACATAACAATGTATTCTCAGTCCACATATCTAATTTTAATATCAGTATAATTGTAACTTGACGTTTTTGGAGAAAATGCTGCAGTACAGTTTGTTACCGCTTCTTCTGTACTTGCGCTTAGGAAGCGGCAGTAAACTTAGCTATAAGTAAATAATCTGACGTCAACATTTATCATAAAAGAAATCGAAAGAAAAAAAATGACAATTATCAAGTGAAACAAATATCCAAAGATAAATAAATGATTTTGACTTTTAACTTTAGATATTGTAAAAAGAAATTTAGGAATAACAGCTGCTGTATTTATACATTTACATTATATACATTTTTTAAAGGTAGTTCCCATACAAGATACAAGTAAAGTGAGAGTTTTTTTTGCCTATCCAATCGTGTGGGGCAACGTTGCATAGGTCTTTTAAAAATATTGTTAGCTTGGCCATATCATTTTTATATTTAGGGATCCGTTTCTGGAATATTTGGTTTTATAGTGCAAATTTTAGTTAGAGTCAAGTGCACACGTAAAAAACACAGCTGTAGTTAATATAACGAAGTTGAAAGCAAAACTAATAGCTAAGTAGGGTTTACAAATTAAAGAGTAATAGGCGACCGACCTTTTAAATGTATTATTAAAAAAAAATCAGACAAATTAATTAGAAAAATTGCTGACGTTTTTAGTGGCGTAAACTCAAAGTTTTTTTTTTGTATTTGCACTAGACTGCGCGCCGACCGACTCGCACTTGGCCAGTTCTTTTTCTCAAATCAGTCTCATTTATATTTGCCACTTGTCTCATTTATTTAACTCGACCAATATAAATATCGCTATGTTGGAATGCAGGAAACATTGAGTGATGTGAGTGATTACGAACGCAGGTGACGACCGAATCGATATTTAATCATATTGAAATGTTGGGATATATGAAGGTAAAAATGATTTCAGATTTGAAACAAGCCTCTGAAGGCGAAATGGTAGCAGTAGTGACGCGTTATTAGTCGCGTGACCTTTAAAGTCGGCATTTGTATCTACAGAACCCTATACTGCGCGTGGCCCGACACTCACTTCGCATCACAGACACGGAAGGTGATCGATGGAACTTAGCAATAAAATGATGCAACTCTCTTGAGTTTGAGCTTATTTAATTTTATTATTTTATTAGCGCCAACATTCTAGACGGTTGCGGCTAGATTGGACGTGGACAGTGCTATAATGCAGCACTGGACTCGCGTTCACCTAGTCAAAGACACTAAACCGTCTATAAATTTTGATGTGGATATTATTATACTAACATAGTTATAAGTTTTCTTTGTTACTAACACTTAATGGGCTCTTAAGCCTGAAATAAAAGATTTTTATAACTTTGGCCTTGTTATAAAATATTGTAAAAAAGATTTATTAAAAAAAAATATTATTAAAAATATATCTTATCGGGTCTTTCGTGAGGCTCCTACCTTCAAGAGTGAGGATCTGTTATATTATTACTTACGAGGCGACGCTCAGTACAATGAAAACGGTGAAACTGTCATATCGCCGCTCCTCCTAGTACTCGCCCTGGTGATGATCGTCTAAACTTATAAAAAATTGTCAGCTTTTTCCGTCTATATTACGTGAGTAAAACCGTGTTGAATAACTAGAACTTGCTCACCTCCTAAGGCCACCACTACTTCCAAAAGCCCGAAGGAATTCTATACATAAATCATATTACCCTTCGAAATTTTATCACGCAGACATTTCTGCTAAAACACAATACCACGTCTACTTAAAATGAAAGTTTACTTCACGTGAAGTAAATTAATCTTATGAAACTTAATTACCAACAAGTATATTCAATTAAAACGAACAGCTGGAAGAAGGAACTGTGTCACATTTTAATATGATTAAAGTATACGTAGCACCTGCTGTAGTAATTATACTACATAGGGGAACCGCAAGTGGGGGTAAACACTCACAAAACTGAGGTAAAATTAACCGAACGAGTAAATAGGTAAGCCACTCTACACTACGTATGGAATAGTGGTATTACTAATCCTCAATTACAAAAACCGGCCAAGTTCAAATCGGATTCGCGCACTAAGTGTTCCGTACCATTATCTATAAAAATGGGTATGTTATATGGGAGCCCCCCTTAAATATTTATTTTATTTGGATTTTAGTATTTGTTGTTATAGCGGCAACACAAATACATAATTTGTGATTTGAACTGTCTAGCTATCGCGGACGGACAGACGGACAGACAGCGAAGTCTTAGTAATAGGGTCCCGTTTTTACCCTTTGGGTACGGAACCTTAAAAAGTAGGGTGTTAAAAATGTGACGTGTCTATGTGTGCTATGTCATAGCACAGAAATACTAGTACTCGCGTAGTCATAGACATATGCATGGTTATAGTCGTAAGCCTAACAATCATGTTTTCAAAGGTTCCGAACGTATAAAGCGATGTCAACGTACCCTATTTCTTGTTTGTTTGAAAGGTAAGGATAGTGTAAGACAATGTTTTTTAGTTTTAATTGATCCAAATCGGTTCAGCCATGTACGTACAGTTTTTTAGTATTTCATTTACTTGTTTTTAAATTGTTTGTAAAATATTTACTGTACTTACATAAACGAAAGACAAAAATGCAAGTAGAAATTAGTTACAAGATCCTTATCTGGACTTATCCCAGACAGGGATCTCCTCCAGTCAACCTTGAAATAAGAGGACAATTTTATTGTATTCGTAGAAAAAATGTTATTACGTACTTCAAAGTTCATTAACCCATCATTGATTTATTTTCTTGAATAGATACTTGTTAAGGCCATACCCAAATTTTCCGGGGTCCAGTGGCGCCGCCATTTAAAATAAATAATTTAAAAGGAAACGGAAATATCATTCAAAATTGTGTCTTGGTCAAGCCTTAGATAACCCTTAAAACTATTTTATGTGCGTATGTCAAATGTGCGTAGAAAAGCTTCACGTTCTCACTTTAAACTACAAAAAGTAGTTTAAAAAATACTTTGAATGGGTATCTAGAACTTGACAAAGACACAATTTTAAATGATATCTCCGTTTCCTTTTAAATGATTTATTTTAAATGGCGGCGCCACTGGACCCCGGAAAATTTGGGTACCTATGGCCTTAACAAAAGGCCACAGATGTCAGATGTTTATAAAATGTCTACAAATGTCTACGAAAAGCCTACGGCATATCTACGCAATGTCTACGGGATGTCTACGCTATGTCTACGTGCTTCTACGAGATGTCTACGACACAATAATTATATGAGTTCTGCGTTACGTCATTTATATTCAATTTTGTTTCATAGGAAACTTCTTTTTGTGCCAGATGGCGGCAGAAAGTGAAGTGTAGCAAAGATAAAATAACAGTCAAAAAATATTTTATTTTCATTATACTACACAGTTTTTTTTTATATAAGTGCAAATCACACTGATTAAGCTAGCTCCAAAGTAAGTTCGAGACTTGTGTTATGGGATACTAACTCAACGATACTATATTTTATAACAAATACATATATAGAAAAACATCCAAGACCCAGGACAATTTGAAAAAGGCCATTTTCCAACTTGCCCTGACCGGGAATCGAACCCGGGACCTCTGGGTGGCGGACTAGCATGGTGACCACTACGCCACGAAGGTCGTCGTGATCTAGTACAACACATAGTATATTTATTACGGGTATGTCCCTTTCACATTGTATAGAACGTAAATTAAAAACTCTTTTACGCGGCTCACAACTGTCTTTTGCACTGAAAGAAATATCCTGCGCATGAAAGTTGAACTAAAAATATTCACCTAAATTCCTCAGAGCTCTAACTTCGGCACTTAGCAACATAGTAGGCACTATCATCCTCTCCCGAATTGCTAACATCGGCATTTGCATTTCTATTTTGGCCATTATAAGAGCGGCGTTGACAACAATAAGAATAGATAGCGTATATATTGCCTTCAGGTATTCACTATCGGGCATAAGTTTTCTTTTGTATGCGTATTAATAGAACAGTTTATTTATTATTCACTTGTATATTAAACAAAGTAAAGAAAATAAAACATCCATGTTCAACGTGCTATTGAGAGTTATTTGACTCCAAGAGAAGATAACGTCATAAGTCTATACTCGGTGATTTTTCATTGATTTTGGAGCCGAAGGTTACTTCTTACGGATCGTTAGGAAGACTTTTTGAGCTGTCAAAATAAAAATATTTTTGAAGTGAAAACTTCTTTAGCGGCGTTGTGCACTTTTTTTGGAATGGGTAAAAAATCTTAAACTCGCGTCAGGACCACGTGTCCTGATCGAAAATTCGTAAGACGGCGCAGGGCGCTTGCGCGAATGTTCGTGTGTGTTTATGTTACGTTACGTTCGTGTGTGTAATGTGTCATGCTTGTGACATTTGTGACAGACTGTGGTTCAGAAAAGATTTGAAATATTTTATACTGATAATTGAAGCAATTCGTGCAAAATTATTCCCTAACCATTCCAAAATATCAAAAATGCACAACGTTAATATTCAAGTTTTCACTTCTGCCAGCACTCTCAGAGTGCAAACCGTCGTTTTTTTTATATTTTGAACCGACTTCAAAAAAGGAAGAGGTTATCAATTTTAACATTTGTGTTTTATGTAGATAATATGTTCCCCGATCACTTGAAAAAGCCTGGACCAATTTGGATTTGTTTTTGTTTGTAAGGGTATACCTGTTAGGTTGTCCTGTAGAAATTTTATCGAAATCGGCTGTGTAAGTACAGTGTCATCATCATCATCATTTCAGCCGCATAACGTCCACTGCTGGACATAGGCCTCTCCCAAAGATTTCCAAAATGACCAATCAAGAGCGGCCTGCATCCAGCGCTTTCCAGCGACCCTGGTCAGGTCATCTGACCACCTTGTAGGTGGGTGCCCTACGCTTCGCTTGCCAGTACGCGGTCGCCATTCAAGAACCTTTTTGCCCCATCGGCCATCGGTTCGTCGCGCTATGTGTCCCGCCCACTGCCACTTCAATGAGCTAATCCGCTTGGCTATGTCAGTGACTTTTGTTCTCCTACGGATTTCCTCATTTCTGATTCGATCACGTAGGGAAACACCGAGCATAGCCCTCTCCATAGCGCGTTGAGCTACCTTGAGCTTTCTTATGAGACCCATAGTAAGGGACCACGTTTCAGAGCTATAAGTCATCACTGGTAACACACACTGGTTGTAGACCTTAGTCTTGAGGCACAGAGGTATTTTGGACGAGAACAGTAAGTACAGTGTGGAAGTCAGTTTTTAGTTTTGAGAATAAATTACTATCTAATCTCCTACTAGCGCTTCTTTGTCCATCGAATAGCTAGTCTATAAAACACGGAGGCCATTGGAGAAAAAAAATCCATTAAAGCGGTGTTGGCCATGAATTTATGAATAGGAAATGTCTACTGGCAACCCCAAATGGGGCCATTTGTGTCCCATTATCACATTTCTTTAGAGGCTGTGTAATCGCTCTGCAATCCTGATTAACCTTTGAGGTTTCTAATGACTTAATTTTATGTTAGCGGATGTTTGGGTTAAATTTTTTGTCTTTTACTTTTATTTCTACAGATGTTAAATTTTTGACTTTTCTTATTGGTAATTTCGCATCATCGTCATTGTCATTTTTGTCGCATAATGTTCACTGCTAAGTCATAATTCCACATAGTACTAATTGTACGCATAATACGGAATAGTCATCATTTCAGCCGCATAACGTCCACTGCTGGATATAGGCCTCTCCCAAAGATTTCCAAAATGACCGATCTAGAGCGGCTTGCATCCAGCGCCTTCCAGCGACCTTGGTTAGGTCTTCAGATCACCTTGTGGGTGGGTGTCCTACGCTTCGCTTGCCATTCAAGAACCTTTTTGCCCCATCGGCCATCAGTTCGTCGCGCTAATACGGAATAGTGTATTATTCATATTAAGCTCGACCGCATATTAAAAGATTTTTTATCCGGTACTATAATAATTCAAGGGTGTCACATAATGTGCGGGATCTAGAGGAAAACATATGGATTGAGTACCTTTTGGTGAGCGCCACAATTATTCTAAAGAGATCTATAATATGCGGTCGGTTTTTGACACTGGAAATGTATCTTCGTTTGCTAGAGTATAGGCTTCTATTTCACGAAAAAGTGCGATTCCCTAAAAACTCGAAGAATTGTAAAGATATGATATTAAATAGAAGTTTAAAAGATGCGTTTTTATAAGTGTTGTAAGTTGCAAAAAGAGGTTTTCAAGAAAGTCAAAAACGCCAAAAGTTATGGCCAAAATTAGTAAAAAAAAACTGATTTTTTGATATTGATTTTTTTTGGTTTTATGACTGTTATTTCAATTTGATTCCGGCTGGTGATCTAGCCCGTGGTTTGATTTATTACGGAAATGTCCTTTGCAGACAATGTAAATAAGAAGAAATGATTATATTCTTAGAGCACCCAATATTTGAGGCTAAATTTCTAAAAGCCAAAAATAAATCCAGACGAATAAATCATGAAATATCCAAATACCTTCAATTACTCATATTACCGCTTGAATTGGTATAAAAATGTAACAAAACACCAAAATCTGAGCCCAGCTGAGACTTTTTATTCATTACGCAATACTTCAGTCGCTCTCCATCCTTTCAAAGCAAATTGCGTGTCTCAAATGATACGCACATTTTCACGAATCCACCCAACAAATATAATAACATTAAGGAGCGAGCAAACTGGGGCGGGCCGCAAGGAGTGTCATACACAACTGCGAAAGACACAACTGCCATATGAACGCGAATGCGACTGCTCGTGACTACTCCGAGTCACCGCTACTTTCTAACCCCAATGTGACTTCTCGCTACTGCTTTCTAACGCCACTGTGACTACCGCCAATACAACCCAGCGAAACCTTAAAGTCCCTAGGTTCGATCCCCGCCTGGCCCGACTTGTATCCTTTAAATTGTAATATGTACAATCTGCCTCATGCACATTCAGTTTCACCACCATTCAGCTCCATAAAATTGATATAAGTGATAGCTATTAACATATTCGTTAAAAATACTATTCACATGCATATCATCTTTACAGAAAAGAAGCTGAAAAGCCCACTTCGGGTTCCGAAGAAGCACAGCCAAATATGGCTAGCAATGCAATTTCGTGCGTTTTGGCTTCTGTTTGTCAAAATTGTGACTCATATACAATACGAAAGTTAATTAAAACTTCGCCTCGCGCTTTACTGCACGTAAATCAATGGAGACAAATATTGTCATTTTTATATACCTATATATGTCCCGACCCGCTACGGTTGCGTCCCGTCCGTTTATGCTCACGCTCGAGGCGATAGTACAATTTGTAAGATACGGAATGATTTGTAGGTACCTATTTTTACAGTCTAGCCAAAAATGTAATGCGATAGAATAACTCTAATGCCACTGAAAAATCGCCAAACAGAAGTGGAGATAAACGTCTACTTAGGATGCTACCAGTCTGCTAAGAGATATTAAGAATGCATATCTAGTTTGTGTTTATTGTCCAGAATACTTACTGTTAGTCTATTGGAATTCATTTCGCATTTTTTTCTTATACGTAAACACCGAGAAAGTTTCTCCATTAGAAAAATACCACTCTACTGGCCAGTAATTATAAGCGACCTGTAGCCTTTTTATGAGAACCATAGTAAGGGATATTAATAATATGTCGTGTGGTTTCTGACAGAGTAGAATAGGGCCACTCCAAGTCCTCCCGTTGATGTCGTAGAAGGCGATTTAGGTAATACAAGCTAAAAAAAGCTTATAAACATCAACTACTACCTCTCCAACCCGTATGGCTAGCGAGGAGAGTGTAGGTCAGGTCCTCTGGCTGCTCTGAACAAGTATGGCTCTGGTAGCACAGATAGGGTTGTGACCCTGCAGTGGAGGCAACAAAACCTGATGATAATTATAGCAAGGGACCACGTTTCAAAACCATAAGTCATTAATGATACCACGTTTCATTGCAGACTTTATCTGGAGGCACTGAGGTATCTTCTAATTTAATTTGCGACGAATAAATACCGTCCAAACATGAATCCGATTACATTTCGTGCCGACATTATTAAATTGTCGGAATTAACGAGCCATCCCCTTTCTAAAACAAAGAAACTTTCATTCATCACGACTGGAAAATTATTTCCATTTCTTGCCATCGAGTTCTTCACAAACAAGGGTTAGGGCATCAAAGAAAGTTGCAATACGAGTATAGAGGACGTATCTCCTAAATATGCCTTTGTTTATTTAAATTTTATGAAGTCTTCTTTTCTTATCGTGTGTGTTAGTGACTAACACTAGTGTCAGAGTTTTTAAACCGCCTTAAAGGCCTCTGACATGGTTTTAGGTAACGACCAATGTCAAAGACAGTGACCGGAACCGACGGCTTAACGTGCCCTCCGACGCACAGATCATCTTACTTATCAGACAATCAGGTGATCAGCCTACAATATTCTAATCAAACTAGGACAACAACACAAAGTCGTTGCCCCCGCCGGGAATCGAACCCACGGCCTCAGGTTTGAGCTGAACGCTCTAACCACTACACCTCGGAGGCAGTTATTTTATGGAGTACACAAAATAGTATATAGGCGGATTTAAAACTTTTATTTTAAGTAGTTTTGATGAAATCATATAAAATATAAAAGATGCATTTTTACTAGTAAAATAATAAGTTTTAAGATTGAAAAAACGGTTACATGGTGTTTTTGTAAACAACGAACAAGGTAGGTACTCACAGCATAGGCCCAAACGCTACGATGCCACAGACATACATAAGCGTGAAACTTATTACATACCTCTTTTTTGTCGGGGGTTGAAAATGGCGATACAAGCCGGGCTCGATGCGATTTAACAAGTTTAGTCTCTAAAGGCAAATTTTAAAAAAACCATCTAGTGATAAGTGGACTACACAATATACAAATTTAAAAGCTGCGTATACATTCGTTCCGGTTGCATTTAGCTGCGTATACAAATGTATACGCAAAATTATTATTTTGTAAATATGTTCCGGTTGCATTTGAGATCACGGGCGCTTGGGGATCGGAGGCAAGGGAATTTATAAAAGAGTTGGCCAATCGAATTTCGCAAAGGTCAAACGATACTCGCTCGGCATTGTATTTGGCCCAAAGGCTTTCGATAGCCATTCAAAGAGGAAATGCCGTGAGCATTACGGGGACGTTTGGGCCGGGTACGGACCGTAGGGGTCTTCTTGACTAATGTGAATAGTAGATTATTAACCAAGGGGATAAAGCAGTGTCTTCTGTCGCGGGTGAAGACTTAAATCGCGAGCGCAACGAAGGACTCGAGGTTTACTCCCGAGCGAAGCGAGGGTGTTAAATACTTAAATCACGAGCGAAGCGAGGGATTTAGGACGAGTCCTGAGTGTAGCGACGGATTTAAGTTCACCCAAGACTAAGACAGCTTTATCAAAGAGGAAAATACTCTACTTTTCGTACCATTTGCGAAAAAAAATAAAGACAATAATAACAACAGATAAGCATTTATTAATTAATTTATACCCAGATACTTAATAAATACAAAATGCTTTACGTTGTAAATTAATATAGGTACACAGAAAACTAGGCTGTATGTGTGAGACGCAAATGGCCCTTTGCTTTTTCTTTTTGGAAAACTAAACAGCTGGTGTAAACTAAACAAACAATAACGGGAGTTTTTGGCGGGAAGTCAAGGGGTTCAGTTGAAATTTGCTTTAAATTGTTTTGCAAATTGATTCTAGTGGACTTCATAATATGGAATTGGTGTAGTTTTAATCCTTATTCTCACGGACAATATATGAAATGTTTAAAGTGGACAGTCATAGGTGCGGCTGTAGTGATATTTATTTGCGGACTGAGGTTGGACGCCGTCCGCCACTCAATCGGCTATTAAAACCAGTGGACTCCCTTGTAGCAATCAAAGGACATATACCAACCTTCGATTGTATAGTTAGGGTTAGGATTCGGAATAAAGAAGAGATAAATGAAGATGGGCTCTAAAGGACTAGTATCCAGAGCCGTAAATTAATTTATAAAAAAAACAAACAATAACATGGCTTGATTTAGTTGTTTATTTTATGAAATTTAAGTGGTTATGTGGATTTTGCGGATACATGTTGTCGATTCAAAATCGTTATTTTTTTACGCCTAACAATATATAAATGATTTCAATCATTTTCAGTTCAATATAAATTTCGGTAAGTATTCCAAATTTAAACCACATTCTCTCCCTAGAGGATGAATGAAATTCAGTACAATTTTCTTTCCCTGTTTTCATTCTTGGTCTAGAGGCTGAATGAAATTTAGTACATTTTTCTTTCCCTAATTTTATTAGATTGAAAATGACTATTATTATGTTCGCTTTTTGTGCTATAGAATGTGACTTTTTTGAGCAAGTGGTACGAAAATACCTATACCTACTTATTTGACGAAGCATGTTGCGGATTTATTTCTGTAAACCTTTGACGAAGCATGCTGCGGATATATTTTTGTACATTTAAAAAAAAAAACAAATTACAAAACAAAGCGTTATCAGTTATCATCCAATAACTTTTAATTGATTGAATCGATTTCATCTAACATGGCTAAGAACCACCGCGAAGGAAGTTGCCTTCACAAAAATCCGCATCGAAATCGGTCCATCCGTTCGAGCGCAACGATCCCACAGACAGACTAGCGTGAAACTCATATCTCTTTGTTGTCGGGTTTCCAATGGCTAAAATAGAATGAGATTTGAAGTCAGTGTACATCTATTTCTTATTGTTTAATTTCATTGAGTTACGCACTTTGAGTCAGAGAAGATCATTAAAACATATCTCAAAGAATTTAGGAGAATTATTTTACTTATTTTACTCTAAAAATTTTCTAAAATTTTTTAGAGTTCCGTGCAAAAAATTAAAAACAGAACCCGTAAAGGATCACTCGTGCGTCTGTCTGTCCGTCAGTCTGTCACAGGCATTAGCTCCGAATCTACTGGACCAAATTGGGTGATATTTGGTAAAATGGTGTAATCCTGACTCAAACACAGATGTGCAAAGTAAATAAATACGAGGATCTCATCGTATATTTTTGTCGTTATTGTAAAAAAATAGCTTTTTCCTTTTATTCCTGAAAGAAAACGAAAACTGATAACCGTAACTATTGAGCCTAACCTTTCGAAAAAAATACATAGTATATTGCTTGTAGATTACAGGAAAGCCTATAATACCTATAAACATATAATACGTGATAAACTCAATATTTACGTTACAAAAAATACTTTACTAAAACACTACTAGATAGCGCTAGTAGTAGATAACTCGCGACCTGCTGTGATGATTTCAAATGTGATTGACTTTGGTAATGAACAGAATCCTTTTCACGTGAGTTAAACTCGCACTTGGCCTGTTATTTTAGGATAAGTAAGTAAGTATACGTTACATAAATTTCAATTATTTTAAGGATTATTTAAGACTCGCTACATCAATAAATTCTACATTTTAAGCTCACGAGTTTAGTACTCGTGAGCTTAAAATGTAGAATTTATGTATATGGAACAAAATTACTTAACACATATTTTAAGTACATTTATGGTAGATCATGAAATAATATTATACATAACTTTCTATGAACTTGTTTTTTATGATTTGCTAGACTTTATAAAATAATAATATTAAATAACCTTAATAAGCAAAAATAGTTTTACATCGATAAAATACAGCCTTGTCTCCTAAACAAGACAAAACCTGTATGTAAGGAGTAAGTTCTTTCCCAATCTGAATGTTTAAATTAAAAATATAAATGCATGTTGCGCTTTTATGTTTAAAAAATATAAAATTACCCAAGCTTTTGCATTTACATTCGTAGCATATTTTTTAGTTATAACATATTTCATTCATACACATTCTTACAAATTCTCGAGCTATAGTTACTGTTCTTATTCGGTCTGAGTTCCATGTATTCACCAGAGCGAGATGAAAGCAGGCAACAAGTAAGTACCTAAATGTAGGAATTTATATAAAACACTGGCTAAAACACAAACAATAATATTAATATCTATGACAAGTAGTACAAGTGGTACAATAATAATATATCCTCCATCGAGTTTTGGAAGGTATGTAAATGTGTCGTTATTGTAAAAAAATAGCTTTTTCCCTTTATTCCTGAAAGAAAACGAAAACTGATAACCGTAACTATTGAGCCTAACCTTTCGAAAAAAATACATAGTATATTGCTTGTAGATTACAGGAAAGCCTATAATACCTATAAACATATAATACGTGATAAACTCAATATTTACGTTACAAAAAATACTTTACTAAAACACTACTAGATAGCGCTAGTAGTAGATAACTCGCGACCTGCTGTGATGATTTCAAATGTGATTGACTTTGGTAATGAACAGAATCCTTTTCACGTGAGTTAAACTCGCACTTGGCCTGTTATTTTAGGATAAGTAAGTAAGTATACGTTACATAAATTTCAATTATTTTAAGGATTATTTAAGACTCGCTACATCAATAAATTCTACATTTTAAGCTCACGAGTTTAGTACTCGTGAGCTTAAAATGTAGAATTTATGGATATGGAACAAAATTACTTAACACATATTTTAAGTACATTTATGGTAGATCATGAAATAATATTATACATAACTTTCTATGAACTTGTTTTTTATGATTTGCTAGACTTTATAAAATAATAATATTAAATAACCTTAATAAGCAAAAATAGTTTTACATCGATAAAATACAGCCTTGTCTCCTAAACAAGACAAAACCTGTATGTAAGGAGTAAGTTCTTTCCCAATCTGAATGTTTAAATTAAAAATATAAATGCATGTTGCGCTTTTATGTTTAAAAAATATAAAATTACCCAAGCTTTTGCATTTACATTCGTAGCATATTTTTTAGTTATAACATATTTCATTCATACACATTCTTACAAATTCTCGAGCTATAGTTACTGTTCTTATTCGGTCTGAGTTCCATGTATTCACCAGAGCGAGATGAAAGCAGGCAACAAGTAAGTACCTAAATGTAGGAATTTATATAAAACACTGGCTAAAACACAAACAATAATATTAATATCTATGACAAGTAGTACAAGTGGTACAATAATAATATATCCTCCATCGAGTTTTGGAAGGTAGCGTGAACAATCTGATATCACTATTTACCACATACGTATAATCCTTAAAGTCGACTTAAACAGAAAACTACACAACTGATTTTGATGTAAAGTATTTTCTAAATTGTTCCAGCTGACACACATAAATTCTTGAAGTCGGTAAAAAATAGCAGCAACATAATAGGTCTCTGTCGCTTATTACATAACTAGATGATGCCCGCGACTTCGTTCGCGTGGACTTTATGACTCCGGCGTATAAATATGCTCATCAGGCTAAACAACTTTAGCTAATGCGTCATTAATGTATATTTCTAACAGTTTAGCTGGACCATTATGTTTCTGAATCAGGTGTGCCAGACCTTCGATTTTTAACCTCAACAAAAAATGCTCATCAGGCTGAACAACTTTTGCTAAGGCGTCATTTTTATATTTCTTATAGTTTAGCTAGACCATTATGGTTCTGCATCATGTGTTCCAATCTTCGAGTTTTATAACTTAACAAAAAATGCTCATCAGGTTGTACTACTTTTGCTAAGGCGTCATTTTTATATTTCTTATAGTTTAGCTGGACTATTATGGTTCTGCATCAGGTGTTCCATTTTCCAAAATCAATAATAGCCTATATGTTGCTCAGGCTTAACAGCTATGTAACAAAAAAGTTTCATTCGAATCCGTCCAGTATTTCCGGAGATTAGCGAGTACATACAGACAGACAGACAGACAGATAAACAAAAAAATCAAAAAAATATTTTTAGTGTTCTGTTACTCTTTTTTTATCGCCCACGCCCATTTTTTGTTAATTTTATCAAATGTGCAGACACGCGGTTCCTACTGTTTTATTATATGTATTGATATTGATATATTGATATTTCGCATTTCTGTTTTTATGCCTATTATCATCTGTATTTAATAATATGCTTTAATAGGATTTGTTATTTTAATACCTATGCGCTTATGCCCGTAATTTGGCATTGTCAATAAAATTTAAACAACCGTAAAGTTTCGATAAGCGTTTATTTCGTTATTTCCACTCTGAAAATATTGTAATAATCGTAAATTTCATTCAACTGTTAACCGTTTTCCGATGAGATTATGGCTGTTTCTATTTTTTGGCCCTTTTGTTAACGATGCTAATAAGTACTCTTTATCTGTTATTCTCGAGTTAGCCTGAATTTGAAGTATCTGAATCATTTCTTATCATTTGCAAACTTGGCTCGTCCTTAATCTGTTTAAAGATTTTAAGTAAACAAATTGTTCTCTGAAGACAATTAGAATTTTAATATAGTTTACCAACCTTTCTAAAGTAATCATTGTTCATTTGCATGGTAAATATGAATTAATTTGATTTTATTATGAATAAATTTAGGTATGGAATAAGTGTATCTAAGCTGTGTACACATTATAATTGGGATTAAAAAGCTTTCATTAATTTAAGTAATTGAGAGCATATTGACAGATTGTCCTTTTTCAAAAAGTTAGACTAGAAATTTTGGTCAAAACTAACCTGACACATAGACATTATTATTATTATGTATATGAAAAATATTTTTTCAAAACTCATAACCGATATCACCCCTCAACTTCTCTTAATAAAACGTCGCAACTCTATTTTATTTGTCCTATTAAATTTCTTGGCCCCATAACATAGCTTGTACAAAAAATGTAATTTTCAAAAACTTATTTATCCTACACTAAATTTTTTTTTGACTATGACTAAATTCTCAAGAAGGCTTGAGGCCAGATAGGCGGCTGGTAATATAATCTCAAACCATTTGAACTTCTTGGCTTTCTTATGTTAACCATTGCCGATGTTAAATATAATAAATTTATCAATAAAATAAATTTATCCCAAATTGAATAAAAAATTATTGATTTTGATTTTGACTTTGAAACAGCACCGCAAAGGATTCAAACATTAACGCACCTAAATCAGAGTACATATTTGACTTTCTGTTTCAGGTTAATCTTCAAAACAGCCTCGCTCGCTAGTTTAGGAGACGACCCAAAAGTTAGCCGCAACTTTTGTTATGGAATAACAGAAACAAACCTCTGGGTTGTTGAGTTGGCTATTCTTGGTATGTGAGAATGCAAAGAAAAACAGTATAGAAAACTAACCATGGATTAATGAATGACATAGCGGAGTGTGACGTCATAGTTTATTAGCAGTTGTCAAGATGTTTTAGTTCTTCTTTAAACAAAAACACGTGCAAATTGATGTAAACGACAAGTGACATCTTTTGTGACATTATATTCGTATAAAATGATTTATTTTTAACCCAGTCTGAATATCTATTGGTAAAGGAAAGTCATATTTATGAAAAGTCGCCTAGTTAGTGCTTAAAAAATATTTAAACTGGACCTAAAAGGTACAGTTTTAAAGCCAGAAAGAAAAATAACGAACAGCAGGCACATTTTTTTATTATCTTTAAAACCTATAAAAAAATAATGCTTCTGGCGTGTATATTTTTGTAAATTAACAACGTGGAAGTGGCATGGGGGGAATACCCATAGTAAATTGAACCACGGGCTTTACTAAATAACTATACTAAACTAGACAACTATACTATTTCATATCCTCCTCTCTCTTTTGCTCCAAAACTAAATACAATGAAATGTAGGAAATGTAGGATTTTTTATAAATCTACATTTAAGTTTATTACTTGGAGAAAAAGAAAATCATTTAAACTTCTGGCTATTTTGTTTAATTTTTTTATCTTCACGCCCACAAAAAACTACCCATGGATTTTGGGTCGAACAGCCTTTGGGTTTATTTACCGTGTTGGAATAAAGAGTTCATAATTTATCTAAATCAAATTCTTTTTTTTTGCTGCACTGTTCTCATTTCGAGAACGTTATACACCGTATGGTGCTGGCAGTCATGAGCTTTTCTTTTTTAATTTTTTACTGAGTTGCGAGTGTATGATATTTATTTTTATCGTTCCGTACCCAAAGGGAAAAATAGGATCCTATTACTAAGATTCCGCTGTCCATCTGTCCGTCCGTCTGTTTGTCTGTCTGTCACCAGGCTGTATCTCATGAACCGTAATAGTTAGACATTTGAAATTTTTAATTTTCACGAAATGTAGATCTAATAACGTCATATAGTTTCTTGGATTCAAATAACAATCAGAAATCTAAAATCACGTTAGAATGGATAATGGATAATAACAAGTGACATTATTTTATGACGTAGACAATGAGCGTTTTAGACGAGTTGCTACATAGACTACTTGTGTTTAAGATTAACCTGTCGTCTGTGCAAAACATCAGACACAATAGTAAAACAATGCATGTCGACCGGATTCCGGTCTGCTCACAGATGACAGGTTTTGATGACCTTTCGAGACTAAGTCTTTTATTTTCTTAACAGTACTAAATAATACATTTTTGACTCACGAAAGTCCCCAATTGGTGCAAACGTAACTTTTTAGTTGAGATCAGTTCCGGGTTTAACCACATAAACCTCCAAGAGGATCGACAGATAAAACAGCTTTATAACTTCGTGTTTTTTTATTTCCTCACTTTATTTTACCTGTCTCTCCTCTATTACCCTGGCTCTGATAAATAAATATATAGGGACAAATTACACTAATTGAGCTAGCCCCAAAGGAAGTTCGAGACTTGTGTAAAGGGATACTAACTCAACGATACTATATTTTATACCAAATACATATATAGATAAACATCCAAGACACAGGACAATTTGAAAAAGGCTTTTTCAACACACTTGCTCATAAAGTGGCTCTATGGTCACCGCAATTAGGCACATAATGACACCCATAATCAAACTGTGACTTTTTCATTGCTATCACTCACTAGTGAGTTAAAGATTTTTTTTAATTTTATTGGTTGAGTTGCTTCGTTCTTATTGAAAAAGTTTTTATTCAAAAAAAGATCGTGTTCAATAGAACAAACAAATTAATGTCCCTTTTTCTTGCTCATTTCATGCAACTTCTTATTTAAATAGATAATTTTAACCCCTACGTGTTTAATAAGTAAAACTTTCACTCAAAGATAACTTTTGTTTTCTCTGTAATAAAAGAAAACTTTGAATTCCCCATTTTGTACTTGGCAGAATAGGCGCAAATTCTATGCGCAGAAAATAAAAAAAAACCTCATCTCTTTAGTCTGTGGCCGATCGCAATGCGCGCGCATACGAAAACTGATTAATTTTTA
The DNA here is from genome assembly GCA_963555685.1 of Acrobasis consociella. Taxonomy (NCBI): domain Eukaryota; kingdom Metazoa; phylum Arthropoda; class Insecta; order Lepidoptera; family Pyralidae; genus Acrobasis; species Acrobasis consociella. The sequence goes on from OY743115.1 coordinate 5,774,569, forward strand.
CCGCCAAAGCGAAACATTTTTCACAACTCATTTTTACTGTTGAAATTATAGTTATTTATTAATTAAAATGTCTACAAGTACTAGTTACGAAGAAAATGATTAATGTTGTACACCGCCCGATATAGTATGTGAAGCCTTAACGTTATAGAAAGTTTACTACCTGAAAACTTCAAGGAAAAATATCTATTAGCGTACCAAAATTTCATAAAATGGCAAAACAGCAACAATACACATTCTTTTTCATAAAAAAGTGTTCATGGCGTACTTTAAAGAATTATCTTCTAAGTACAAACCTAGCTCTTTGTGGTGTTTATACTCAATGTTAAAAAGTACAGTCCGAACAAAGAATGGAGTGGACTGAAAAACATACTTTCATTTGTCAGCTTATCTAAAGAGACTATCCGAATTAACCGATGGATTTAGAAGCAAGAAATCAAAGGTTTTATCGTCTGACGATATTGAAAAATTTATAAAAGATTGTTACTGACGAAACACCAAGTACACCCAATGATTGGATTTCACCTACCTACACGAATAATGAGCCACCTCAAATTACAATAGAACATGAAAGTATTTCAATAAATAATCTATCGATGAGAACGCTATGCCATCAAAAACAGTTAATTATAATTTTACTAACTGCACATTTACTAATTGTTTCTCTAAATAAACTTTTTATCTACATAATAAAATGAGTTTTTATTGTTATTTTATTCACAAGTGTGTTGAAAAACGTCGTATGATACACGTGTGTATTGATGATTACCGTCCTTGGCTCTCTTAAGACTCTCGCCTACAGCTCGGGTCTCACTGGCGCTACGGAGGTAATCACCAATGTTACACACTAGTACCATAATGTACTATTTTCCAACTTGCCCTGACCGGGGATCGAACCGGCAACCTCTGGGTGACTGGAGCCGGACTACCATAGTGACCACTACGCCACGGAGGTCGTCTAATGTTTCGTATTCCAATTTTTCAAGTAAAATCATTTTTCCTGAAAAATAGGAAACAATTAAAAAGAAAGGCGATGAATGCCAGCCAGCGCCACGTGGCGCAGTAAACGTTTTAAAATGAGACCTCCTTTATTTCTCGAGCACTCTGAATTATCGACAGCAGTGGAAATTAAACGTGCGCGATCTTTATTGAACTTATGTGAACTGATGTGAAACATTAAGTAAGTAAGTTTTCGTTTATCAAATTTAAGTAAACTGTTTTTTTGAAAATATATCTTCAACACATTTGCTCGGAAAGTGCTATTTACCACACTGATTTTACTTAAGTAATAACATTCATTACGCATATATTCAAAATCGTGCGGTAAATATTACTTACCGCACAAGTGCGGTAAAGTGTTTTTATAAATGTTTTAGGAATAAGATTCTATAAATCTAAAATATCGAATATTATTTTTGAAACATAAAATCTTTGCATGCAGCCAGCCTAAACTCATACCCAAACTTTATTTTACTCAAATTATTCCTTTTTATATAGTCTCGTAACAACACAAAAATGAATTTATTAAATCTTCTTCTTCTTATCGTGTGTGTTAGTGACTAACACTAGTGTCAGAGTTTTTAAACCGCCTTAAAGGCCTCTGACATGGTTTTAGGTTACGACCAATGTCAAAGACAGTGACCAGGACCGACAGCTTAACGTGCCCGTTAAATTAAATGATCTGCCGTTAAATAACAAATAAAAACATTTCTTTTTAAATAACCGTTTGGCTGTTGGTGGATTGATTTCTGTGTCTATCGTATTACTACAATATCGCGCATGCCCGTAATGCGCCAGTAAAAGAAAGAAGAAAGAAGAGAAGCGCCATATTTCAATTTTTTGATATTTATTGTAAGTTTAAATAAATTGTACTCAAAAATGTCTACGAGTAATGAAGATTTTTTCCTCACTAATGTGTTGAAAAACATAGTATGGCGCACATGTGGTATTGTTCATCACAAGTTTCGGCTGCATAGATAAACGCGCGGGCTTCGCCCGCTTGTTTGTCATCACACCTCGACTGTAATGAACAATTTATCACACTTGTATCATAAACTACTATTACGGTGGAACTGATGAAATTAGAATTGCTTGTATTCTTAGCATGAATTAAACGGTTTGCTCAGGTCACTAGTGAGGCTACTTGCATTGTAAATATCCGGCGATATCTCGAGTGTCTTAACCTTTTGATCGTCAGGAGTTGTTATGAAAAAGGGCCCTTAGAGATGGACATTAAATTTCTAGTAATTTTTTGTTGTAAATATACAACTACGGCGCTAGAGTCGTTGGTATAGCCGCTCGCAAATATGCAACTGCGACGGTTAATGGGTTAATCGCAACTTGCTAAAGAATAGGCTCTAAAACATGAGACAATAACAAATTTTGAAGTATATAAGCCAAATCGTTAAAGGGTTTGCCGAGGTGGAAGGTTCTTGCGAGAGACATTAGTTCAATGCGAAGATTCTTAGATATTACTCGTATGAGAGTTTTATTAATTACCAACTTGTAACATCATCATCATCATCATCAGGTCTTTTTGTCTCCATTGCAGAAGCAAGACCCTCTTTATACTACTAGAGCCTACTTGACCAGAGCAGCCAGAGGACTTGGCTAACATTCTTCTCGCTGGTTAGACGGGTTAAAGAGGACTAATTGATGTTTATAAGCTTTGTTTAGCTTGTATTTTCTAAGTCACCTTCTACCACATCTACGGGGGGATTTGGAGTGGCCCTATTTCTATTCTGCCGGAAACTACACGGCACTAGTAACTGGTATAAAACAACTTTAAGCGTAAACACAGTAAAGTTTCAATAGAATTCATTAATTACTTGGCGTACCAATTGTTTGAATACTTGTGTCTACAAGTATCAAACAATTGGTACCGGGCCGGTAAATAAAATGTTCATTGTGTCCATTTAAGGTGACTTGAAATTATTAGAAAAGGATTTCTGACATTTTATAAATGTCATACAAAAAAAAATTAACCAAATTTTTAATCCACCGTCTTGCTTCACTCTCAGAGTGTGAACTAAAGTTTTTGAGGTTTTTGAGATTTTTGGCTTTGTCTATTCCGTAAAGTATGAAACTACAACATTCATACTTTGCAAAACGTATCATTATTTAAAAAAAAATCTTTAAGGGTAAACTAGGAGGTAAAAGTTTTTATAAAACTCATCTAAACAGCGGAAAAACGTGAGGATTGTCAATTAGACCACGCGGACCAGGCCGTGGGCATCACCTAGTTAAATATAAAATAAAGTAACTTTAAGCGTAAACACAGTAAGTTTTCAATAAAATCCATTAATTACTTCTCCAACACAAGTATCCAAACAATTGATACCGGCCCAGCCTGCCGCTGATTCCATTCACAAGGGTCGCCAGATTCCGCCATTGTGATCGCAGTTTACGAAACCGTTGGATGATTAACTAAATGTTTTATGAAGAGTTTATCTTGTTGACCGTAATATAATAAAAAGACAAAGTTATAGAGGAAAACTTAAAAAAAATGTCTGTCTGTTTGCACACTCTAATCTCCTGAAATACTGAATGGATTTTTTTGGTACTTAGCTATTAAGCGTGGGCAACATACACGGTATAATTGATTTTGTAAATGTAACTTCTGACAAAGAATCATAATGGTCCAGCTTAACAATAAGAAATATAAAAATGATGCCTTTGAAAAAGTTGTTCAGCCTGATAAGCATTTTTCAGAGTCATAAAGTCCACGCGAACGAATTTGCGGGCTTCAGCTAGTTAAATATAAAATAAAGTAACTTTAAGCGTAAACACAGTAAGTTTTCAATAGAATCCATTAATTACTTCTCCAACACAAGTATCCAAACAATTGATACCGGCCCAGCCTGCCGCTGATTCCATTCACAAGGGTCGCCAGATTCCGCCATTGTGATCGCAGTTTACGAAACGGCTGGATGATTAACTAAATGTTTTATGAAGGGTTTATCTTGTTGACCGTACTTTAAAGCTTATAGATATGTTACCTTTTTCTTTTGAGTTCTGCACCTCGAATTTATTTATATTTATGTATAAATCATTACAAGAAAAATATAAATAAAATCTGTTACTTGTTTAAAAAATGGGTTATAAAAATGTAAAATTATAGAAAATAAATTTATAAAAAAGGTCCCTTGTACAATGTAATTATGGAACTATATTCTGAGTGCGGTCGGCACGCACTTGGCCAGTTATTTAATCTTAATTTCTATAAGTAAATTATTTTTCATACTTAAGAGGATGCAAATAAAACTTAATACCTATAATAAAAGATAAACCAAATCAACTTCAGCTTCCGAAAAGTGCCTTTACATAAATAATATCTTAACCATACTATTACCTGCAGTGCGATTCTGAGCTATTAGTTTTATAAACTTTGACACAAAAGCATCTTGTCAGTTTCGAATTGGTATTCTGAGACGTTTTTTGGTCACACAAAACGACTTGATTCTGGTTGAATTAACTTGAATCGACTTGACTTACTGTCATATATGACAACATGTTAGCAGTTTTCCGCGGGTTTGCTTACGATTTGAACTGTCAACCCCGAATCGGTATTCTACGATTCGACATCTTTCGTGTTTTTGACGCTGTCAGAAGGCAATTGGTATTCCGGCAATTACAATGATCGTACTTTGGATAGTTTGAGCGCTGATTTTGTATCGAAACCGCTGTCAAAACTACGAACGAACCTCGAACGCGTGTTTTCTTTCGTGATATGAGCGGACTGGGACAAATATTTTTATTTTACCTTTTTACATAAATTTATGTTGTAGAAATGTTTTAAACATATACCAAATTCCAAATTGAAGATGTAAAAATATATGTCGAAGTCTAACAAAGTACTTTCTAGGGGTAGGACAACATCAATCCCATATCTATCGACAGAGGAGTACGGCAAGGGGTCACCATCTTAAAAAAGACATGTTAAAATAGGAATCTAGCAAGTTAAGCAACACTAGGCGTGGTCCGCATTTGGGTGGGACCACAAGTGGCATAAAATTTTCCCGAGCTACTCCGGGCTTTGGAAGGCACGTAAAGCCGTTGGCCCCGGCTGTCATCATTGTATGGCAGTCGTTAAGCAACCAGTGTTGGCCACTTACACACACGTTTGTGGCGAGAAGATACAAATAATGTAATACATACATACATAACATCACGCCTGTTTCCCACAGGGGTAGGCAGAGACTATGGACCTCCACTTGCTACGATCCTGACAAACAAATAATCTAATGTAATTAAGTTAAGCAGTGGAGCTAAAAGGCCTAAATGCACTGCTTTTATAGTAAACTATCTGAAGTCCAGGCCTTTATACGCGTAAAATGAACTTTAGAATTAACCTAACCTCCGTCTTGCCTTCTTTGGTTGGGCTGGCGGAAAACTGGTAAGGTGACAGGAACCCCTACGTGTGTATTGTCTTCACCTGCAGTACTGATAAGATCTCGGTTTTAACATATGTATTTGTTTTTCGTTTGTGTAACTGGCCAACACTGGTACTGGTCTATAGGTATCTGACATAGCTTGACGACAGCTATACCGTGGTGATTTCCAAGACTAACGGCTTGCATATCACGTAATAGATACATTATCACATTTTCATTCCTTACGGTATACACAGAGCCCAGGGCTGTAAGACCGAAAGGACAGGCTTAGCGTAATGGTGAGATCTAAATTATGTTCATAGGCGATGCGGCTAGAATCAATGATTACTGAATATTCATTAACAAAATTCATAATCCGTAGAAAATAATTACAAAGTTCAAGTTATAAATTATTTAAAAGCTCATAAAGGAATTTGTTTTTCTGAAAAGGGATGTGGACTGGATAAAAAGATATTATATTATTTGGTCCGTCAACTAGATTATCCAAAAATAAAGGACCCATATTTTTTCGGTTAGCAAAGTAATATAAATTTACAAAGATACAGATACGCTTCCAAGTGTCGAAGTGGGGATGATTTAAGACACCTTTAGTTAAAAATCGTAGGTGATCTTGGGGTCATGTGAAATTTAAATGCGTATTATCTTTGACATTATTTGTTAGTAATAGAAAAAATAATAATCTACCTACTCTGAGCCAAAAAATATTTTTAGTCAATATCCCTATTGTGCACACGATAGCAACTCGAAAGAAAGTACGAACCAAAACCCATACAAAGCCGACCTCGCCCCGCTTCGAAACAAACCCGATAGAAAGTAAGATGTCATTAGATTGGTATTCTGGTAATTTACAAAGTTCGATCGAAGCCGAGTGAGCAAGTTTGGGGCCAGGAAACTTACCGATTCAAATTTAATCTCACCTGGGCAGTCACTAATACAGGCATGTGCACGAGCTAGAGCGCACGCGTGCGCGTATGCGTGTGCGTGTGCGTTTGCTTATGCTATGCTACGAATATTCGCGCTTTCGTCTTCGGAAAATTGCCGGTTTAGGTCTTATAATTTATAAAATAAATACAATTTGTTTTGATAAACAAATATATACGGACAAATCACACAGTTTGAGCTAATCCCAAAGTAAGTTCGCGACTTGTCTTATGGGATCTACTCAACGATTCTATATTTTTTTTATATAATAATAAGAGCACATTGGTACACATTGCGCGTTTTAAAACGCGCTTTTTGAGAACCCCTTCTTCTTCTTATATTTAAGAGCTGGGCTCTTGTCGGTGGAGTGCTTTCCATGTCTCTCTTCCTTCCGCTAAGTTCTTAACCTCTTTATATGTTTTCACTTTTAATTTTTCTTTTATTTGGTCTATAAATTTCCTTCTGGGTTTTCCTACTCCTCTCTTTCCTTCTATTTTTCCTTCCATTATTGTTTTAAAGAATGCATCGTGGCGTAGTAGATGACCGAACATTTTGCCTCTTCTATTTTCTATAATTTGTATTATTTGTCTTTTCTCTCTCACATCCTCTAATACCTTCTCATTTGTAATTTTTTCTGTCCAACTTATTTTTTTCATTCTCCTCCAGCACCACATTTCAAATGCTTCTAATCTATCTCTATCCTTTTTGGTCATCGTCCACGTTTCACATCCATACAAGGCAGTGCTCCATATAAATGTTTTAATAAATCTTTTACGTAAACTTTCTTTAATACCAGAACAAAATATGTATTTTTTACTCTTAAATGTACTTTTTGCAATAGCAATCCTCTTCTTAATATCTTCTGAGCATCTTACCTCTTCGTTGATAATAATTCCTAAATATTTGAAACTCTGAACTTTTAATTACTGGACCTGACTTTGAGACAATTAAGGACTTGGTTTTATTTATGTTTATACTCAATTTATGTTCTTTAAAAATATTATTCATTGCTTCTATTAACTTTTCTAACTGTTGTGAACTGCTTCCAAGGGCTGCTATGTCATCTGCAAATCTTATAAAATGTATCTTTTCTCCATTAATACTAACTCCTCCTAAATCTTGGTCTTTGATTTGAGATATTGCTGCTTCTATAAATAGATTGAATATCAGTGGAGAAAGTGGACAACCCTGCCTCACTCCCTGTCGTATTTTAGCCTGTCTTTTTTCATTATTACTTTCTATTATTGTCTCTTGTTCTTTACACAGTTCTTTGATTATTCTCCTGTCTCTATAGTCTATGCCAGCATTCTTAAGCGCCTTCATCATTAGTTTCCAATTTACTTTATCGAACGCTTTCTCTAAATCTATAAACGCAATATGTGTTTCTAAACCAAGTTTCACCAAACAAGGAGAACCCCTAATTCAATAGAAATGTACACATGCAAGCGCGCGCTGCTGGTCAAGCGCGTGTCAAGCGCGCGTTTACATTTTTTCGTTTGAACGAGCGTTGCTCGGGCGTCATCTGCGCGCTTGGAGATATATGAGCGGCCATTTTGTTGATCGCGCGCTTTGGTTTCGCGATTCGTTTCGTTTCCATTTTTTTTTTTGCTTTTTTCGCACCTTACTATCGCGCGTAGAACGCCGTCCTAAGAGCGGTGTGTGTACGCGACCAACGCGACGCCGAGCGCCCAGTATGTACTAGCTCTAACCGGCCAAGTACGAATCGGATTCGCGCACTAAGGGTTCCGTACCATTATCTATAAAAAATCGCGTTTGTTGTATGGCAGCCCCCTTAGATATTTATTTTATTTTGTTTTAAGTATTTATAGTTATAGTAGCAACAAAAATACATAATTTGTGAAAATTTCAACTATATATACTATACATATATATATACTATGGTGGTTCTTGAGATACAGCCTGGTGACAGACAGACACACGGACAGAGGGACAGACAGCGAAGTCTTAGTAATAGGGTCCCGTTTTTACCCTTTGGGTACGGAACCCTAAAAAAGAATACAGGTACCTAACTTATTATCAAGATTTATGCCTAACTAGCAAAGGTACTTTTTAACCCGGGAAAATGTGTGGACCCTGGACTCATCCCAATGAGTAAGGCCTGTCGAGCTGTAGCCACGGTAAATAGTCTACCAAGCGCCGCCGTCACAGCGCCCGCATCGTTCGTGGCGACCAATATGTGAGCACATCGCTCACATATTGGTCGCAACGAACCAATATGAGCCAACGTCTACCAAGCGACGCTCACTCACCAATCCAGGTTTCGACCTCGGCTGGTTCCTTAACTTGTGAAAGCACGAGCGGTCACCCTCACATTACTAGATTTTTCAAAATAAATAAATGTGTATAGACAAATCCCACAGATTGAGCTAGCCCCGAAGTAAGTTCACGACTTGTGTAGATACTATATTTTATAACAAATAAATATATAGATAAAAATCCAAACCCGCGTCAATATGAAAAAGGTCATTTTCCATCTTGACCTGACTGGAGATCGAACCCGGGACCTCTGCTGTGACAACCTAGTATGACGAACCCAAGACAGCAGAGGTCGTCGAAACTAGATACAAGTTAAAATCCAGTAAGACTGGCCTCCAGCTAGACAGCGTTCCAATAAATATACCTACATACCTACGTGGGTAATGAAAGAATCATACATACAAAAAAAAAACAGGTACAGTCGAATTAATAACATCCTCCTTTTTTTTAAGTCGATTAAAAATATTCTATCTAGAGTAAAATGAAAACAAACCTCGGGTGCAGTCAAAACCTGACCTGGCAACCTATCCAAAGACCAAAAAAAATGTTTAATGTTGTCTACCAGTGCTTGTCAAGACTAAGACTAATCAAACGAGTCTGACAGTTCAACGCAATGGGATTATGTTGTTTTATAACTGAGTTCTCGGCTCCATAAAAGTAAATTAAAAGATGGTATGGTGGATGTTACTACAAACAAGACTCATTCTAGGCGTTAGCAAGAAAACGAGCGCGCTCGACAGACTTGATAGATGAATCGAGTAGGTTGCTACTCTGCAAAGCGGCTAGTCTCTCTCGACCGTAGGACCCTGGCGTGAGAAGACTTAGACTTAGACTTTTTAACGACATTGCTCCGCGATTGAAAGCCGCCCCTGGTGATAAGAGAAATGATTATTTTTGCTATCTTTTGCTATCCAGCTAAGAAACTAGAAGATTTCATATAAGAGAGTATGAATCTGTAGAATATACTCTTTTCAAAACTAATATGTTTTTCTAATCATTCTGGAGCATGTCAACTCATGTATAGTGCTCTGAAATGACATATTGTAAATTTTTAATAATGTTGATTTTTACAGGACTCATATTATGAATTAAATATACATTATTTTCACAAAACACACTATTTTGGATGTTATGAATGGAACTCTTTGTGCCATAATATACAATACAAGTGTTAAGTGTTAGAGGATTCAAAGGAGTTTCGAAAAAACAGATTGGATTAAAATTATTGACTAAAGCTCAAGGACAACTACTGGAATACTGGAAATTATTGTTTATTTCAAGATATTTTCATCTTGAAATGTTTTATTATAAGAAAAATAAATATTGCTTGTGTATATATATCGTATATTATTCTCACATTCTTGTCTATTTATTTATTTTTTATAAAATTCCACTGCTGGACGAATTGCCTCTTCCCTGCATAATCAGTAATTACGATGGGCAAACGGAACTGACATGACAATCACTGTAGATGGTATAGTAGTAAAGCTATTACATAAATATATAACAGATTTTGGACTATACATATTTTCAATCTGGTAAACAGTTTTTGACATTTGTGTGTCTATGAAGTTTTACTATTCTTGACAGATTTGTAAGTTATTTGGTTTAAATAAATGTAATACTTACTTGATTATAATAGGGATGTGCAAACTGCTAGAAGAAAAGATTTATCGAATCGATATTTAAGTTGAACGAGCAAAGCAAATGTAGGATTGTTCGAAGATCTTCCCATTTCAGATCGTAAAAGCCGATCGAGGGAATGGGCAAACATGCAAATCATGTTATCAGGCGATGCGGCTAGCAACCCATCACTATATTGATTGCTTTTCCATCTTCTCGCCCACCATGACACTAAAAGTGGCTTTTGGGTCTTGCGGCCCTGGGCTCTGCATAGAACCGCAAGACCCAAAATGCTCTGTCTGCCCCATTAGGGATAAAGACGTGATAGTATGTATGTATGTATGTATGTAAACTACTCTGATTGAGCTAGCCCCAAAGTAAGTTTGAGACTTGTGTTATGGGATACTAACTCAACGATACTTACTATATTTTAGTACAAATACATTTATAGATAAACATCTAAGACCCAGGACAATTTGAAAAAGGCCATTTTCCAACTTGCCCTGACCGGGAATCGAACCCGGGACCTCTGGGTGGCGGACTAGCATGGTGACCACTACGCTACGGCGGTCGTCAAATGAAAAATGCATTATTTCTGGAGTATGGCAGTGCCAACAATTTCCGGAGCACGACCTACCTCGCGTTTCATAGTTATTGTGACTTAGGAGGTTGGGGTTTCTTTTATGAATCTTTATTTTGATTATCATATTGGCGCTCAACATATTAAAAATTGTAAACGTTTCAAAGCTAAACTTTGCGTTGCATATATGACGGAAATAATCACAGGTAAACCCATGGCCTGTTTATAAAGATCTATTCCTTTTATCGATATCTTCAATTTGCATGTCTACATCCACAGACAAAGCTAGAATTACTACAAAACCGATAAAAATCGTAGTTTTTCAATCCCTACTCCGCTCACCTTCGATTTGAAATGTCAGAAGAAAGTTTAACTGGTTTTGGTTCGAATCGAGGCGTGTTCGAAGCGTACTTTGTATCGTGAATTTGACAGTTAAAATGTAAAATACCAGAATTGCACTGCTGTTTATATTTCATTGATAAATACATATATATTTCATAAATCATGTATCTAAGATGAATATTTTCCACGAAAATCTGCTTGAAAACGGTTGGGGTTGCAAGTGACGTGGCTTTTTGTGAGGCAAGGCGGGGTGTTGGCGAGCACCCAATAATCTGATATATCCACAGATGAACAGGCCTATATATATTATAGTCACCCAGAGGAGGTTCCGGGTTCAATCCCCAGTCAGGGCAAGTTGGAAAATGGTTTTTTTTTAATTGTCCTGGTGTCCTGAGTCTTGGATGTTTATCTACCTATATATAAGTATTTGTCATAAACTATAGTATTATTGAGTTAGTATCCCAAAACACAAGTCTCGAACTTACTTTGGGGCTAGTTCAATCGGTGTTATTTGTCTCTATATATGTATTTAATTATTTATTTTATAGTACATATATCAATTTAAACAATGTCAATCAATTTGCGGAGAGAGCTCACAACAAAAGACCGAAACAACCTTGGCTGGATAACTGTTTAACACAAAACCTTAATTCACTGCTCCGAACAAACGAAATCTTTCAAATTAAGTCTGTAATTATTACATAGAGATACACCACCCGACTAGTTTATTTGCCAGGTAAATCAAGAAAGCTATCGACTGTGAAGAACGCCACTTATCTAAGTCTTTTAGATATTGTTTTGATTGATATAAATCTAAATTTAAACAAGAGCACTATGTATTTTTATTTCGCTCAAACGGTACTTTCCTCTAATATAGCTACAAGGTTAAAAATTACCTTGTATTGAGAATAAAATAGTTATTGAGGAGGTAAATAAAAATCTTATAAAAATATATTATTAGATTGAGAACCACAGATGATCACTATACAAAAATCTCATCGGGTTATTCCGAAAGATTTTTAATTCGAATTTACCCAATTAGTTTTATCATCATCATCAGGTCTTTTTGTCTCACCTGTTGGAGCACGACCCTCTCTGTGCTACCAGAGCCATACTTGGCCAGAGCAGCCAGAAGACTTTGGCCTACACTCTCCTCGCTGCCCAGACTAGTTGGAGAGGTCTCATCGATGTTTATAAGCTTTGTTTGGCTTGTGTTTCCTAAGTCGCCTTCTACGACATCCACGAGAAGACTTGGAGTGGCCCTATTCTACTCTGCCGGACACCACACGGCAGCGAATAAGTTTAGAACATTATAATTTGTAATTTGCAAGAATAATATTTATTAACCATGGACAATTTGGTTTATACTTAGATGGTCTCCATTGCAAGTGACGTAGCTTTTTATAAGGCATTGTGGTGTTCTTGGCGGGTACCCAATAATATTATAACACTACAACCCCGCAGTAAAACAAGACTTGGCAAATATTGTGCTTGACATTAGTTACTTATTTAACTTTATCACAATACATGTAAATGGTGGACAAACCCTGAGGTCTTTTCTATCAGTTTACCAACTGGTTATGCTGAAAAAGCAATCTTTTGGGCGCAAGTCCAGCAAACAATTTTTTTTTATATTTAAAGTTTATACATACATAATCACACTAAAAAGGCGTAAGTTTGTGAGTGTGTATGTGTATGTTTGTTACTGTGAATAAGTGAAACGCCCAAACGGCTGAATCAAATTTGATAAAATTTGGTATGAAGGAAGCTGACACCCTGGATTAACACATAGGCTTTTTCTGCGGGTTAACACCGCGGGGCGTAGCGCAACTAGTATTGCATATAATAAACCTACACAAAAATATGCACATATAAATCATTCTCTAATAAGCAAGCCATATTCTAATCATATATACTTATTATAATCTACATTAAATACTTTCTATATAACCACTGACACTTAGGAAAAACAAGCTAAACAAAGCTTATACACATCAATGAGACCTCTCCAATCCATCTAGCCAGCAAGGAGAGTGTAGGCCAAGTCCTCTTGCTGCTCTGGCCAAGTATACACTGGCTCTGGTAGTACAAAGAGGGTTGTGCTCCTTTGGTGGAGACTGAAAAGACCTGATGTTGAACCACTGACAGTTTCCGGAGATACTGTGCGCGAACTGCCTTTCTAAACGCAAAACAAGTTTGAGCCGAATATTGACTGGGACAGCGATCCAAAGCCGCACAGCTTTTATGACATAGTATTATAGTTTTCCATGTCTAAACATTTTGGACTGTAGTTCATCATAATGAATAAGGTGAAATTGTAACTTTTTTGCTAACGCCAATGGAAAAAGGCTGCGATTCATATACACTATCGATAGTTTATGTATTATGAAAAGCAATACTATCGATACTATCAATAGTATCGATAGTTTGTTCGGCATCAGGATCGATACTATCGATAGTAACGGTACTACGGATAGACTAAAAAATTATCGATTCAGTCTTAATTAAAATACAGTTTGTCTATCTATACTAATATATTCCTTTGGTGAAAGTTGTTCAGTATCATGGTCTAAATTCAGCCTTAAAATATTTACAGTATATTTTGCTAGACCCTAAATAATAGTACTGGTTAAGTATACCTGCGCCTATCAGATATATAGGTAAAAACATCCAGAAACCTTGTTTATACAGCTGAAAGCTTTAACTCCTTGCGGAAGCTGGCGTATGTTGTGCCCTTTAACACATCTACTTAGTTAAGTACCTATACTACAGAAGTACCTTGGCCCTCGACTATTTACGGAGAAGTCCCTTTTATCGAAAAGTCAAGGACCAGTTCAAGTAAACAATGAAATAAATGAACCGTTTATTCCGCGTCTGATCGCCGCCGCTGGTGACAAGAATGCTGGCTGCTTCTTTTTTCTACGAATTAGCATAGCTATTCAGAGAGGAAAGGCAGCTAGCGTTCTTGGCATTATTCTGCACGGTCCAAGTGTTTTAGACTAGGTTTAGTTTCTAATTTAATGTTAACCTTAAATGACCAAGCCAGCGAAGTGTCTTAGTTTCGAGATTGGCCAAAAATGCTTTTGTCTGGCTGTCCGTTTGTCAGTCTGCCCGGCTGTTCCCGATTCTTGTAAAATTTTCTGACAAGGTTCGAAAAAACCGATGTTTCATCTTCACTTGTGAGAACTCCGCCTAGGAAGGTGTGTTCCCACATGAAGGTCGGAGAGCAAGAGACATCCAGAGAACAAATATATTTATTATACAATATAACTTTTATAAGAAATTACAAGTGTTGAGGTATGTTATTCGTATCAGGAGTGAAAGTGGAATGAGTCAGAAATGATTTGGAACAAATTTGTCTAGAATTTAAAAATTAAATTAGAATATAATGAAATGATAGAAAGGAGTTGGGCAAGAACACGAAGGATGGTGCTTATTGCAACATCGTTACACACTATCTGTGTGCACTTACACAAATACAAAGCTAAGCTTATGTCTCGAGAGCTGTAATTTCTCTTAGTGTTCCTCTCTCTATAAAGTGCTAGCTGGCGCCACCGAACTCCACGACTTTTAGGGTTCTGTTTTATGACAGGTCTATAAACTGTTTAATGTTTTAATTTTAATTGCATCAACTCCTCTTCGTCTAGAACAGTGGTTCCCAAACTTATTTTGTCTACTGCCCACTTTGAGAATAAATATGTTTTTAGCGCCCCCATTTTTTCACCTATTTAAAAACCACTATAACTTCAAATTAAATTAATTAATTATTGTGACCTATATATGTATATTATGTAAATATTTATTCTCAAAGTGGAGGATGATATTTATGTGGTTGTTGTTGAGAGTCGAGAGCTCTTGCAGTCGTTGTTTAAGAGGCCTCCTAGCTAAATAAAGCTCCTAGCAAAAAAAAAACATTTTCTTTCTGGGTCTCTTACCGCCCCCCTTGAGACCTGCAGCGCCCACAAGGGGGCGTTATCGCCCACTTTGGGAAAGACTGGTCTAGAAAGTTGTTAGACGAAGCACTGGAATTGCTGATAAACTTCTCGTAAAAAAATAAAGGTCTAGAAATCTACTTCTCGTAAATGGATAAAATTCTAGAAATCTAAGTTATTAGATTTAAAATTATTAGAGAACATATTTACATTTACATGGTGAAAAGAAATAATTAGGTAATTTTTTTTTGTATACTTAAACAAAAAAATGTTTCTTCATTATACCATTTGATTACGCATAACTTCTGATTTGAGAAATATCCATGTTTAATACGCTGAAAAGAAAGAAAAAAAATAGAAGTGTCTTATGAAAAAGCCAAAGGATAAATTTAATTATCTTATGGAAGATATAGACTTAGAATTTAAAGAATGTCATATTTAATCTGCAATTCCAGCTGAGCTGTCATTATTAGATGGCAGTCGTTAAGCTATGTTAGAAATAGAGAACAAATCAATGTCGGCCACTTGCACATACGAGAAGCAAACATATCACGTAATTCTTTAAAAAAAACCACTTAATAATTAACATTGCTGATATAGGTATACTATCAGCAATGTTAATTATACACTCAGGAAGGCTCGCTACTTGTAAAGAATTTAACATACAACGTGGAAGGGATATACCCGTAATGAATCGAACCACGGGCTATACTAGATCACTGTACATGATGAAATTAAAATAAGTAAAAAAACAAAAATCAAATAGACATTTTCAAATTAATTTGCTGGAAGGCTGCCCACTTTCGCCGATTTTTTTTAAAATTTTGACTGTTATTTGAATTGCATCATGCAATAGTGATCTAGTATAGCCCATCGTTCGATTTATTACGAGTATGTTCCTTTCACGTTGTATAAAGACCATGTATACTGTGACTTGTTTATTGTTATGGCATTGAACAGAGTTTTGATACGAACAATCATGTGTGTATGAACGTACATTATATTAACTACTGATTAGTTAGATATGTGTAATAACTTGGGTGATTGAAATAACAATAATAGTTTAAATTAACAATATAGCTTATTAAACGAACGGGAGCGAATATGTTTGACACGTGTATCCTTATATAATACGCAGCTGTATTATTATACAAACATAATGTTATGTTTGTTTCATTGTATTATGTGTGATGTCGCTCAAATTATGCGTATCAAATTGTAGTGCTGTATACTGCGGTGCGGTATCGTATTTTTCACAAATTTTATTTAAAAAATCTAAATCAGTCTTTAGTAGTGATTCAAGATTTTTTGGTCGAAGGTAATTTTAATTGTCTTTTACTTGTATGTCTTAATGCACGTATCAAAATCATTTTAGACGCAGTAAGTATTTTATTAGCATGAATTAAACGAGTTGCTCATGTAGTCAGCTGATCAGTTACTGACCGACATGTTTCGACTTCATCCGGAGCTCTTTATCAGGGCGAATGTGACTAAAAGACGCGCTTACACGATGCCGGTGCGTTGCATGACGGGGCGAGCGATCGCCCGCTTCGCCCGCAGTGACAGTGCGGTGGCTAGTGGGGTTGCTGGTTTCCTGCATCTACGACTTCCGTGAATGTACTGGGAGTCTAAATTTCATCTTGATCGTCCGCGGCTGGTGATAGTGCCTGTGCGCGAAAAAACATCACTGTATCAGAGACTGTTTCAATCATATTTTCCATCTTGTATGTCTTAGTGTACGTATCATTTAGGCTGAAACGTCGTCTGGTTTCCAGCAGAGTAGAATAGGCCCACTCCCAGTCCTCCCCTGGATGTCGTAGAAGGCGACTTAGGGAAAAAGACCTGATGATAAGGATGATGATGATCAGAGACTGTACAGTGTACATGGTATCTAATATAGTATTTTCCTTATTGACTGGCATTCAATTCCATTTATGTAAATATATTTAAAATGTAAAGGTACTTACAAGTACATAGTAGGTAGGTGCTACTTATTTCTAAAGAAACTTATTCCAGCAACCCTTTGAGAAACATGAGCTTTCTTAAACACATTTTATGAAGGAAACATTGAAACATCTGGTTTCTTAGAAATAATTAAACTGAAATTGAATGATGGCTGAATCAGAAGCTAAGCCTTTGATGCTTAAGGGAAAGATTTATGTACAGCTTCTAGATATGCCTATTTTAAATTATTATAATTTCTTGGAAGTTGTCGATAAGTTTGTTGTAGTCCTATTCTTCTTATCGTGTGTGTTAGACTAGCACTAGTGTCAGAGTTTTTAAACCGCCATAAACGCCTCTGACATAGTTTTAGGTAACGACCAATGTTAAAGACAGTGACCGGGACCGACGGCTTAAGGTGCCCTCCGAAGCTCGGATCATCTTACTTGTCAGACAATCAGGTGATCAGCCTACAATGTCCTAACCAAACTAGGACAACAACACAAAGTCGTTGCCCCCACCGGAAATCGAAACCCGCGACCTCCGGGTATGAGCCGAACGCTCTAACCACTACACCACGGAGGCAGTTAAGGTGTAGTTCTTAGCTAGCTCGGCAGACACTCGTTGTCTCGGTCCACACTCGGATGTTTCGTTACCAGAAATCCTTTAAACTTTTCTTTTTCCTTCATCATATAGCTGAAAGAGATCATACCACGTGTCTGTTCCTTATGGGTTAGACAGAGCCAAGAGCTTTTTCTTCTTTGTTTTGTGTCGATTGATGTTTAAGCTAGTAGCTGTAAACTGTAGTTCAAATAGTTTGAGAGGTTATCTAGGGCTTGTTCAAGACAAAATTTAAATTTATATCTCGATTTCCTTTCAAATAAATTATTTCAAAATTTAAAATAAAAAAATGACACCTTTACAAGAGTTTTTCATCCTGATGAGCATTTTCCCTCATAAAGTCCATGCGAACAAATTCACGGGCTTCTGTTACTGTGAAAATAAAATGTAGTTGCTTGTCTTATCTAGCAAACCAATATCTTTACACACTTTCCATATCCATACCTACACTCGCATACCACCCACACATGTGACCCCTTGACACAAGCTTGTTTGTATAAAGCACAGTCATTGGAGGTTTTACGATCGCACCCGAGCCAAATGGGATCATGAAAAAGAGATCCCGTCTCGATACGAGGAATATGTAAATCATTTTTTTATTAATGCAGTGTTGATGATTAGATGAGGTGGACTGACATGAATTTCTTTGCGGTATATCAATGTTCTACCTAAAATGAGAGTGGCTTGAAGTTATTTTTTTGACGAATATTTTTTATTCTGTTGCGCGATCAAATCTTCTGTGTTTCAGTTTCGGTCTAGGTCACTTTTCTCATCCGATTCTAATGAAATTTAGTATGCAGGTTCGATATTCAATATTTATGCCACAAGTGGCGTAATAATTTCTTGGGTTCCTCCGTGCTTCGGCAGGGTCGTTAAGCCGTTGGGTTCGGCTTTTATCTATGTATGTTTTCAAGCTTCGTCAGTCGCTTTTGTCTACAGACAGCTTTAAAAATTCGACCTCTTCTGCACACGACCATAATCCAATAAGGACTATTCCAGACTATTCACAATCTTGAGATGCCACAGACGTTTACAATAAAATTGATAAAACATGTCAGCCAGACATTTAAATTAACGACACGAAGTTCCAAAGCGCGCCAACTTTTCCAATATGGCGGACAATGTGGCGGTCAAAATGGCGGAACAATTTTAATAATTCGCGAGTGACACTGGCGACGCGTTTGCAATTTTTTTCAGCTTTGACGACGGTTCGGGCTAGGAAGTTTGCTGACTAGCGTTTGTGTTGTGTGGCATAATTCTTCTTTGGCGTCAAAGGGAATTGTTTGCGCAAAAATTCGGCGCTCAGTTTTATCAGTAATTTTTGAAATACAATAACGAGCTGGTTTTCGTTGCACGTGGAGTCTCTCTGAAACTTTTGGTATTGAATTGTTCTTGCGATGCATTAAAATACAATTTTAACCCGGTTTGAGACTCTTGTGGCTATTGACGTAAAACCATTGTTATTTTAGTTGAGAAAGCCCATCGGCTCACTGCACTCACTGCATCAGCACATAAAAACCGCATAAAAATCACTGTTTACTCATACACAGCCCTTATAAAGCTTATTAGAGATTGTGTAGAGTTCGCTTGAGGTGATATAGGGGCCGATTTCGTAAAGTGGTAAGCCTTAAGTGATGCTCTATGCGGAAATTTTCGAGCAAAGAAAAACCTAGATTGTTGTATCCATTAGCAGTTTCTTTATCCACGCAAAAATAAACCAAAATGTATGCCCGCAATTCCACTAAGACAGGTAAGTACTTGGGTTTTGCGATCATGGCTCTGTTTATCAGGAAAGAAAAAAATATTTTTTATTTTTTGTATTAATTTTCATATACCCAAAATATAAAAGATAAGCACAAGATTTGTGTCTAGATAAACATAGAGTTGATATAACCAAAACTTTCTTGATATGACAAAAGAGAATGTTCTATAAAAGCACACAAATGCAACAATGAAAAATACCTTTGATTTATAATCTATTCGCATTCTAGTTCTGTCCGAATATCCCAAAAACAATAGAGATTGGAATCGGGGAAACGCAGGAGTTTCAATTTGAGTGACATGTCGCTTTTATTGCCTGTTTTCTAGCGTGCAATATTGACTGCTATATGGATTTACCTACTGGGCGTAAATGTATAGTTATTTTGTTACATATACGAATAAAAAGAGGCTACTTAGCCTGTCAACGTAAATTTTCTTACTAAGTATGGAATCTTGAAACAAAAAGAAAAGGAGTTCGCATAAATATTGTAACCTGGCACTATTGATAGGCCCAGATAGTGTACATTGCGTGGCGCACTAGTGTTAACCCACTATTTATTATTACGTAGATTGAAATAGGAATAAATGATAACGCTCTATAAACACTGTACAGGCGAAAATAAGTATGAAAAGAAAAAAGTTTTTTTTTCTCTGTGGCCTAGTCATCATCATGCACGTGAAACCGGAGGTCCCGAGGTCGATCCCCGGTCAGGTCAAGATGGAAAATGAATGTTTTTTTTTCAGATTGACTTAGGTCTTGTATGTTTATCTATACAACGTGGAAGGGTCATACCCGTAATAAATCGAACCACAGACTATGCTAGATCCCTATAGTATAATAAAATTAAAATAACACGTTAAAAAACGCCTTTTCCATACGAAAGTGTGCAGCCGAGAGCTGATTGAGGAACTATAATGTTTATCTATATTGTGTATTTGATATAAAATATAGTATCGTTGAGATGGGATACCTTATACTTATAACACAAGTCTCGAACTTACTTTGGGGCTAACTTAATCTGTGTGATTTTTCCATATATATTTAATATATTTATTTATATTCCTACTACAACTGATTCTCGATTCCGTTCTATCTATAAGTATATGCTTATTAAAAATGTCCTACAGTGAACATTCACGATAACCTTCGTGGCGTATTGGTTAACACGTGAATGAATTTGATCCATTACCGAGAATCAGGGTTGACAACCCTGCTATATAATATAGTATCCTACGATACGACTGGGGATTCCCCAGCCTTATAGTAGGCAAGATAGTGCCGTGTGGTTTCTGGCAGAGTAGAATAGGGCCACTTCAAGTCCTCCCGGGATGTCGTAGAAGGCAACTTAGGAAATACAAGCTAAACAAAGCTTATAAACATCAATGAGTCCTCTGTCTGCTCTGGCCAGGCATGGCTATGGTAGTGCAGAAAGGGTCGTGCTCCTGCAGTGGAGACAAAAGGACCTGATGATGATGATGATGATGATAGTAGGCAAGGTGAGAACTAGCCTTCTTCATTGTGCGGCTTTTGTACTCTTATAACCCTTCAAAGATTGAGATGGCAGTGAGCGGGACACATAGCGCGACGAACCGTTGGCCGATGAGGCAAAAAGGTTGTCGAATGACGACTACGTACAGGCAAGCAAAGCGTAGGACACCCGCCTACAAGGTGGTCGTACGACCTGACCAAGGTCGCTGGAAGGCGCTAGATGCAAGCCGCTTTAGATCGGTCATTTTGAAAATCTTTGGGAGATTCCTATGTCCAGCAGTGGAAGTTATGCGGCTGAAATGATGATGATGAACCTTTCAAAGATAAAGGAGAGATAAAATTTCATCTTGTATTAACAAAACAAGCTGTAACCTTAGTAGGACTTATGCGCGTCACGTTAAATCAATAATGATATTCAACATAGATTCCTATTGGTCGTATGCAAAGCATTGTTTGATTTGGGTCTCTTGGAGATGGAAACAATCCGCCTGAGATATTCCTATTTCGCAACCCGATACTGGGCTGCAGGTTCTATTGTTAACAGCGACGCATTAGATACTCCTTTTCAGTAATGTATTTTGACTATTTTATTAAAAACTAGCTGTACCCGCGGGCTTCGCTCCCCGTGGGAATTTCGAGATAAAATCTATCCTATGTCGTTCTCCAAGTCTCAAACTATATCCATACCAAATTTTATCCAAATCTGATCAGTAGTTTAAGCGTGAAGAGGTAACAAACAAACAAACAAATATACAAACTCACTTTCGCATTTATAATATTAGTAGGATAGTAGGATTATTTTTATCTGAAAGTAACATAATTCGAAACCAAACACATTTTTTTTAATTCGGTCTTAAATAAGAAAAGTAATGTGCCTTTAACTCTGATGGAAATAAAAACTGTCAAGTAACACTAATAGAAAAAGGATGCACGTACTGTTATGCGACGTCATTGTTATCAGGTTCCACGAAAGAGACAGGAATATGTCCCCACTTTCTCCTACTATTCTTCACACTAACATTATTGTTTTTATTTTAGTATGATTTAATAACCAATAAAATTACCATTTTTTTTTAATTGAAATTATCGTGAGACACAGACATTATTAGAATGAGTTAACGGGGTACTCACGTATAGAGTCAGCTACTGGCCGACATTTTCCGACCTCATCCGGAGGTCTTCATCAGGGCGATGCGACTAAAGGCCCGTACACGACGGATGAGGTCGATACGTGAGTAACCCGTTAACCCATTCTAAGAAAAAAATACCATTTTTTTTTAAATATATCTAAAATCAAATATAATATATCAAAAAATTACAATAAGCAGTATGTATGCTCTTTGGTCTTTGGTGAGTCCTATAGACTTAGATTTTTAAAATGTAGTTAATATTCTAGAATAAGATAAAGTTATTAGACACAAAATAAAAAGTAGTAAGCTGTATATTCCTTTTTAACCTACAAAGAAAAATCTCTTTTATCTTTTCTTGGTATTGCTCGGTAATTATTGAGGAAAACGTCATGAACATTGGAAAAACGTGTAAAGGAGGCTTTTTGGTGCCTTGCGGCTAAAATCGACTCGAAATGACCGTAAGTACATTTTTTTTTAATATATAAGGACAAATTACACTGATTGAGTAAGCCCCAAAGTAAGTAAGTTAGAGACTTGTGTTATGGGATACTAACTCAACGATACTATATTTTATAACAAATACATATATAGATAAACATCCAAGACCCAGGACAAGTAAGTACTTGAGTAAGTACATAAACCTATACCTTTAGACTGCATTCTTACAAGTATACTCGGATATGTTTTCGGAAAGCTCTTATTATTTTTTAAATAATACACTCTAACCCCCTTATTCATAAAAAATGCTAACGTTTGCTAAACCTATTTTAGTTAAAATATGTATTTTCTCGTTCTTTCATTGACAAATATTGAAAAGAGTTGCAGACAAAACATTTTGGGTCTTGCGGCTCTATGCAGACAGAGTCCAGTGCCGTAATACCCAACGGCCAATCGATAAGAAGAAGGGGAAAAGAAGCAGCTGGTATATTCTTACTTTCTAGGGTTCCGTAGTTTTTTATAGATAGTGGTATGGAACAAGTCGTGCGCGAGTCCGACTCGCACTTGGCCGGTTATTATTTTCTCCTAGGCCAGCATGAAAGAGTACTTTTAATCTTTTCCTATTTCTTACATAGGTATCTACCTACATACACAATAAACACATTTTTATCTCTTACGGATTAGAAAGCCCAAGGACATTAGACAGAAAGGTCACAAAGAGGGAAGATATTATGATCTCAACATCAGAATTATCTACAGGCATCAGCTACGCAACAGCATCGAATAAAATCCCCTTACCCAGAATAGGAATGGGCAGCCAATGGCAGTAGGTCTATTGACCCCGCATCTACCGCTTACATAAACAATGAGACCCATTTATCAAACCCGATACCTCCTGTATTGTCGTTGACAGCGTGTTTTAATAATAT
This sequence comes from Acrobasis consociella, assembly GCA_963555685.1. Taxonomy (NCBI): domain Eukaryota; kingdom Metazoa; phylum Arthropoda; class Insecta; order Lepidoptera; family Pyralidae; genus Acrobasis; species Acrobasis consociella. The sequence continues at coordinate 5,797,943 of OY743115.1, forward strand.
ATTTCAGCTTCGGCATGTAAGTAAAGCCTTTTATGTGGCGTTTCTCTAAAAACGATAAATACGAGTGCGGGGTTGTCCAATCCTACCTACTTATTGTCCTGCCCCCCACAACCTGCACACAAATAAACGGGAAAGCCATGGCCAAACACTGTTCAGGTTTATTATAGTTGTGTCTTTAGACTCGAGAAGAAGAATAGAAGATAGTTATGTCCACATACTGCAATCGCAGAAAATGCATAGCGATAATGTCGCTGTCATTAGAAATAATGAACTGGCCAAGTGCGTGTCCGATCATGCCCAGAGTAGACTTTCGAAGTTACAACGTGACGACTTTATTTTTCATAATTTAACATGTTAACTACCTACCTATTTTTTAACAAGTTACAACTTCATGTATATAAATGTTTTTTAATACTATAATAGGTTTTTCATGAAATTTTTCACAGAGATAGTGGTTGTCTTTGTGAATTTTACATTATAATTTAGATTAAAAGATTGTGTGGCAGCCAATGGCAGTAGGTCTATTGACCCAGCATCTACCGCTTACATAAACAATGAGACCCATTAATCAAACCCGATACCTCCTGTATTGTCGTTGACAGCGTGTTTTAATAATATATTTCAGCTTCGGCATGTAAGTAAAGCCTTTTATGTGGCGTTTCTCTAAAAATAGCAAATGCAAGTGCGGGGTTGTCCAATCTAACTTACTTACAGTCCTGCCCCCCACAACCTGCACAATAAACAAATAAACGGGGAGGCCGTGGCCAAACAATGCTCAAGTTTATCGTAGTTGTGTAGTCTTTAGACTCGAGAAGAAGAATAGAAGATAGTTATGTCCACATACTGCAATCGCAGAAAATGCATAGCGATAATATCACTGTCATTAAAAATAATGAACTGGCCAAGTGCGTGTCAGACTATGCCCAGAGTAGCCTTCTGAAGACATCGAACCACGTGACGACTTTATTTTTCAAAATTTAACATGTTATCTACCCATTTTTTAACAAGTTACAACTTCATCTCAGTAATTGTTAGGTAAGGATTAATGGATTTTTCATGAAATTTTTCAAAGATGTTGTGGTAGAGGAGGTGGCATAACTCTATCAAGAATTAGTTAAATATTTCGAAAACGAGTCACTAATCACAAAATTGTCTTTGTAAACCCTCAATAAAAAAAATAAAAAAATAATCATTATAAGATTGTGTTCAATAAATATAAATAAACTAGCTGTGTTTCACTCCCCGTAGGAATTTCGAGATAAAAACTATCCTATGTCCTTCCCTGGATATCAAACTTTATCAATATCAAATTTCATCTAAATAGGTTTACTGGTGGAATCGTGAAGTGGTAAAAAAAACAACAAACGAACTAATATACAAACTCACTTTTGCATTTATAATATAAATATTAGCAGGATAGGATGCGATTACCGATAACCGCAGCTAGCAGCAACTCATTAGCAGGTAAGTGTCATTTAAAGTAATGAATAGGCAGAGATATCAATGACCTCAATGGAAAAGCCAGCAAGCGGATCCCGGGCTATGAATCAGTTCTGCTAAGAATGCAACCGGGATCACACTGTAAGATGAAAGGGATCTATTAACCTACAGGTACCAGTCAGGTCGAACGGAATTTGTGTCATACATAAACCTCGCTTGATTCCAAATTGCAGGTATTCTTTCAGGCCTGTTGTTGGTTAACGAATACGTCATAGATATACTCATAATTTTAAAGTAAATGTTTTCACGAAACTTCGATGATATTAGTATGAAAGGTTAACACAATAGGCTCTTTTACTGTGTATTTTTTTGGTTAATATTTTATTTAAAACAATAAATACCAGAGAAAGAAATATTTTTTTAAAATAGTAAGAAAATTGGTTAATTAATCAAGTAGTAAGTAATAAACATTTCAAATTTAAGAGTAGGAGCGTAGTGGGGACATCTCACTATTTCTTTAGATATATATAACTATAGCATGATTTAAAGTGTGCATCCTTTTTCTGTTAATTGACAGTTTTCCCTTCCATCACATTTTAAAAGCTTATTAATTTTAAGACAGTTTAAAAAAACCTTTTTGTTTTCGGTTTCGGATGATGTTACTTATTGATATGAATTCTAAAAATAATTGAGTAAAATACCGTCACACCGTATTCCAACATTTTTATCAGCTTGCGTCATGCCTGCGTATACTTTATTGATATTGTCTTTCAGTTCAGGAATTTTCGGCTCAAAAATGTCAGCTTTGTAACAAAGTTACTGTTAATATAAACATTCTTCATTGCGTTGTCAAAGCGGATATTTATATTAATAAAATTCTCAGCCGCTTGTGCTTCTTAATTATAAGGAGCGCACTCCAATGACGATGTTTGATTTAAACAACGAATACAACTCTCTCTCTCTTTATCTCTTTCTCTTTCTCGTCTTTATAATGCCGCGTTTCCGAATAACATCCATAAGTTCGATGCTTCGGAGCCTGGGGTCTGTTTTCCGGTTGTTGGAGGTTACAATATTTGACGACGACATAAAGTATGTTTGGAGTTGTTAAACCCTTTTGTGATGTCAGATATTTTTAATAGGGATGTGGATTGGTTTAAACATATATTTTTTTATTTAGTCCGTCAACTAGATTATCCAAAAAAAGGACCCATATTTTTTCGTTTAGCGAAGTAGTCAAAATTTACAAAGATACAGCGCTTTGAAGTTTCAGAGTACGGGTGATTTACGTCAACGTTGATTAAAAATCGTAGCCAATCATGACATCACGCGAAATTTAAATGCGCTGTATCTTCGTCATTACTTGTTAATGACAGAAAAAAAAATACGTATACCATACATTTAAAAAATCTATCTAATGAGGCAAAAAAAATGTTTGATGACTTTTACAGTGTGCCCGCGAAACCTGTCAGCGACGGTCGTCGATTTTCATGCAACCGTTGGCGATAATTTTTGACAGAAGAGACAAAGTGACACGTGTCGCGCTTGTTGGTGACAGTCGGCGACTGTCGCCGACAGATGTCGCGGATATACTGTCTCTTGTCTGCAAGAGCCCTAAGATCCAAAGGTACTTTTTTTAATTTTACTTGCAGATCTTATTACATAAGCTAATGTTTAATTTATCTATCATTGCGTGGCAATGAATACAAGAAAAAAAAGCAATACTGAATAATAACGACGCCGAGAAAACTAAAAAGAAAAATAAATTAAATTCCGACAGTGACAAGTTTCAGCGAGAAAATTGTTGTAACAAATCACTCAAAATACTCAATTAGACGTGTTTGCAAGCTTAGTCGTAAACAAAAGAAAACTAAAGGACTTAATTTGCTACCACTTGAGGCAAATGTTTGAGTTATTTATATTAGGCGTAGTAAAACTAATATGCACACGTAGAAGAAAATTAGTATAAACATAAAAATAGGTACGTTACTTAGTAGATTTATATATTACTAGCTGTACCCGTGGGCTTCACTCCCCGTTGGAATTTCGGGATAAAGAGTACTCTATGTCCTTCCCCGAGTCTCAAACTATATCCATACCAAATTTCATCCAAATAGGTTCAGTAGTTTAAGCGTGAAGAGATAACAAACAAACAAATATACAAACTCACTTTCGCATTTATAATATTAGTAAGAAGTAGGATAGTAGGATAGGATGGATCCCCTTACACTAGACTTTTCCATAGAAATGTAGTCTACGTTTTATTTAAAAAACACATGTCAGATTTCGGTATAAAATTGTAATTTTAAAGAAATTGCAATCATCTAGGGTTATAATTGGTTTCCGACTATAGGGATGTAGATGTTTCCAATACTGATGGTTAAAAATGATAAAACACACTACATTGTATTTCAAGTTCATATTTAGATTGTGAAAACCAGTTATATGCCTAATTATGTGCAATATCTTTTAAATTACAAAATTATGCCGAAATCGGGCATGCCGTTTCGATATAAAACGTAGACTATGTTTGTATGGAAAAGTGTAGTTTGGTCAAGGGTAAGGGGACTCTTAGGAGCAGTACATTTCAACCGCACAACGTCCACTGCTGGACATAGGCCTCTCCCAAAGATTTCCAAAATGACCGATTAGAGCGGCTTGCATCCAGCGCCTTCCAGCGACCTTGGTTAGGTCGTCAGACCACCTTGTTTTCTCATGTTTTCCTTCACCAGAAGGACGTGATTGTAGTTAAAAATAACCATAATGTATGAGTACAAACTTTTTGACCCTATGGAAATAAAATACTTTTCTCCTCTAAAATCTTTGCTAATACGTGTATTTGAAAATTTTCAAAATAAAACTAAGCACCCAGAATGAGAAATTGAATATGATTTTAGAGTTTCCTCACAATGTTTTTTCAAAAAATTTTCCTTCACCGGAAGCATGTTGTTGTAGTAAAAAATAACCATATATGTATGAGTACAAACTTTTTGGCTTTATAGAAGTAAAATCCTTTTCTCCTCTAAAATCTTTTCTACTTATTTGTATTTGGAAAACTTGAAATGTAACTAATCATCCAGCATGAGAAGTTATATATGATTTTCGAGTTGCGGACTGAGTCCTATCCGCCAGCGACCATGATGGCAGAAGGGTCGAAGATCTGGCTAAAATGATATTAATACTAACAAGTCCCATAATACTAACAACAGTAATGATAAGTTATTACTCTGTCTATACCATATACTGCCAATGCCAAAACAGAGTCGTGTATATCCGAGACAAAGCGACGCCAACCGTATAAATTCAGAATTAAGCTGACTGATTGCGCTCAGGTAGGTCCAATCCCCCAGAGAATCGCTTTCTATGTATTTGGCTTCATGAATAAACAGAAACCATACGTTACCATAAGTGAAAAGAGTAGATATTATGAAGAATTAGAAATTTGGTTAACGTTAGTGTTGCCGCTCGATAGTCCGCTATCGATAGACTGTCGATATTTTAAATAAAACCGATACTATTGATAATATTTAAAAGTATCGATAGTTTGCTTGTCGTCATCGATCGATATAATATTGATAGTATTGTTGCTAATCGCAATAGAATTGCTCTAAGACTAGCATTTTTTAATTGAAACTGTCGATTGTAAAACTATCGATTTTTCGGCAACACTACGTAATAACTTTTAGAGATGAACTGAAATCGAAGCGAAGCGAAAAAGAGATTGAGCGAGCGAAGCGTCTCCTTTTCAGCTTGAGCAAAAATGCTTATGTTTGGTCGGCTGTTGTCTATTACAGGTCAATTATTTTTTAAATCAGGTTCACGTGAAATTTTGTAAGCAATTGATTCGCTACTTTCCAATAATTGAAATCAGATATTTTTTAAAATATCAAAACAAACATCTTAAATGGGATTTGTATGAAATACAGGCAAATAACGTCATAATTTCTTCGAGTAAAACAGCGCTCTTAATTGACCGAGCGAGCGAAGCGAGCAAGGTCTCTAAATCGAGTTGGGGCGAAAACACATTGTATGTATGTATGTATGTATGTATGTATGTATGTATGTATGTATGTATGTATGTATGTTTGTACCGCGATAAATGCCGAACCGATGATCCAATTTCAATGAAATTGGGAAGGCATGTAGGAAATATCAATAGAATTTTCAAGTTCGTTGGGCATCAAAATCGGTTCAGTAGTTTTTGAAATATTAATAAAAATATCCGCGATTATGTAGCAAACGAAACCAAATCGCGTTCTAACTTTGGATAGCGCCATCTAGAGGTTATTAAGGTAACTGAATTGCGAATAATAATCGCGAGGTCTAAGTTCGCGGCGAACTACTAGTATCAGTTTTTCTGCAATAATAAATTTAAAATGGATATTCGGTTATTGATAACACCAATGACAAGTGACTTTTTTTTTGTGATGTTTTATTTTCATAATAGTAGCCACCCAATTTTTTTTAGGCAGTACGATTTTTTTTGTTGATTTACTTTTTTCGATATTTTTTCAGAATGGCAGAGCTAGATGGAGGTTTAATAGTGCGAGGATTATATTTATTCAGTTTCATGCTATACAAGGATACTTTTACGATATCTACAGCTTACTGAGCCACTACTTTTAAATTGGGTAAGTGTAAATATAATTATATATTCACACCTGTTTAATTACGAAAGTATAAATATTTATGCATTAAAAAGATGATAAACTTCGTATACTTTTTCCCGTGTGATTGTCAATTGCCTTTGGCCATGGATACAACAGCTATTAAATACATAATTAAACTTTTAAACAGCAGTTTTAAATAACCAAGAAACAAAAGAACTACTACTAGCCTACAAGTAATATCTTTCTACCAAGAAAACGTAACGGTTTTCCCTAGTAGTCCTCGTTTTTTCTCCATTTCCTCTAACGAGCGTCTGTCTGTTCCTTTTTAATAACTGTCTTTGAAGATGGAGATAATCGGTTTTGCTTTTGTTACTGTTCCACAACTACTGCGAAATTGCATGCAATGGGAAATGCATTCAATTTGTTGCAAAACGAGTAAACAGCATGTTACAAAATGGTGAAGCTTTACAAACGCCGGTCTGGGGTAAAGAAAAGTAGAAAATACCCGCTGCTTCTCTTCCCGCGCAGATCATTAAAGCCGACGTAGGGGATGGCGCGACAATCTGAAACATTTAATGGGCAGTGGAGGCGTGAAAGGAGTGGAAACAAGTTTTAATTTGTCTATCTATCTATATAAATAAAAATGAATGATTTTACTACTAACCTATTTGGCTGTTTTTTTTTGTTGTGTTTGATGAAGTCTGAGGAAGGTTCTTATAGGAACAAGAACGGTACCGGGAGCGGAGGCGGAAGCGGAAATGGGAACGGGCGGAACAAAATTCACCGGGACAGCTAGGATCAAAATAAAAACTAATAGAGCGCTATATAAATAATAATAAATTTTGCTAAGCGCAAAACTCGAGAACGACTTAACTGATTTGGCTGATTTCTTTTTTGTTGTGTCTGATAAAATTGAGGAAGGTTCTTAAGGCAACAAGAATGGGAGCGGGAGTGGGAGCGGAAATGGAACCGGGCGGAACAAAGTTCGCCGGGACAGCTAGTATCAGAATAAAAACTAGAGAACTCTATATAAATAAAATTGAATGTTGCTAAGCGCAAAACTCGAGAGCGGCTGAACTGATTTGGCTGATTTCTTTTTTGTTGGTTTTGATTGAAGAAAATTCATCCCAGCCACTCGGTGCTTTTTTTTTGACTCTTGTTTCTAATATATTTTTAATAAAACAACTCTTTACATCTTTTGTTGCACTAAATTTTATTTCGAGTGACGTAAAATTTTCCTATCACAATTACTTCTTTGTGATCATAGAAAATAGACCAACAAAAAGGTTTAACATCAATCTATTTTATTAGACATACCGCCCACTAAGAACTTCAGTGAACGTTCTTCATTATTTTAATAACATAAAACATTATCCGCCCACTGTGATAATGATAAAAATAAACCAAAGTTGTTGTTAAGTACTTATAACATCCTAGCAATAAAAAATACATTTCATATAAAAAATACAACTAAAAACAAAACTTACAACAGCTTTAGAAGTACTTAATCAATCTGCTACTGGCAATATACATAACTTAGATGTGGGCCTTTTGATTATATTACCATTACATTTTAATGTAACGACACGGGTAATTCCGTCCAAACCTGGATGCTTTGTTTCAACTAAACCTAATAACCAACGAGCAGGAGGAAGATTGTCTTCCTTGACAAGGACTACATCACCAACTTTAGGTTCTGGCACACATTTTGACCATTTATACCTTTGTAAACAGTGCACTAAATATTCATTTGACCATTTACGCCAAAAATCCTGAACCATCCTCTGCGTCAGTTGCCAACGTTTCAAAGAGCTTATGTTACTTAACTCATAGTTACGATCAGGAATACTAATTAATGGTTCTCCGACAAGAAAATGACCGGGTGTTAAAGGCGAACAATCAGGTTCTTCATTGGGTAACAAAGATAAAGGTCTTGAATTGAGGCATGCTTCAATTTGTGACAGAACCGTAGCCATTTCTTCAAAAGTGAGGTTGGAGTTGCCTATAACTCTTTTAAGATGGAATTTCGTGGATTTTACTCCTGCTTCCCATAATCCTCCGAAATTTGGAGCATGAGGGGAAATAAAGTGCCAAGTTACACTATTGTTACTTAGCCACTCATGTATTTCATTAGCTACAGTTGACTTTTCCACTTGAACAAGTCTTTGAAGTTCTTTAGAAGCTCCAACAAAATTCGTCCCGTTGTCACTCCAAATCTCACTTACATGACCTCTCCGAGACACAAACCTTTTAAATCCTGCAATAAAACTATCCGAAGTTAAATCACTAACAGGCTCTAAGTGTATCGCTTTAGTAACCATGCATACAAAAACACAGATGAAGCCTTTGTAGCTGCGATTACCACGACCTTTAGACATTGACCGGATGTTGACAGGTCCGGCGAAATCAACGCCGCTATGAAGAAAAGCTCTCGCTGGTGTCACTCTGACAGATGGTAGTTGACCCATTAACTGAGTTTTGGTTATTGCTGCTTGTTTAACACATGTTACACACTTACGCACATGGTTTTTAACAAGACTTTTGACAGATACTATCCAATATTTCGAACGTAAATATTGCAACATAAGCAAAGGACCACCATGTACAGTTCTTTTGTGGGCGTCATCAACTACCAAATTAGTAAAATGACTTATATGAGGGAGAATAATAGGATGTTTTGTGTTTTCTGGTAGATTTGCATTTTTAAGTCTACCCTAAACTCTTAAAATCCCTTTTTGATCCACATATGGATTTAATGGCTTCAGTTTTACCTGGTCATTCTCCAGTTCTGTAGATTGACATAATCTAATAATACTTTCACGGGCATCCTCTAATTCTGTACTCGTAAGATAAGACTCAAATTTATAGGGGCCCGATTTTACATCTTTTACTTTTAGAAATCTACGACAATACGCAATAGTCCGAAGGAGTCTTTGAAGAGATGAAAATTTTACCCATAATTGATCTTCCTTATTAGTGCTGAATGTCAAATGTGTCTTAACTTTACGTTGCTCTAACTCAGTAACAATTGATTTTGGTCTTTTATATTTTACAACTGCTTCTTTCAACCATAAAGGACCCTGCATCCACAAATTGTTCTGTGCAAGTTCAAAGGGTAAGCATCCTCGAGACGCAACATCGGCTGGATTTTGAGCGGATTGAACATGACACCACTGGCTATTGTCCATAATTGATAAAATCTGCGATGTACGATTGCCTACAAATGTTGCCCATCGACTTGGGTGACTACTGAGCCATGCTAAAACAACAGTAGAATCTGTCCATCCATGAACATTGCATTTGTACATTCGACACTTCAGCACATAATTTAGCTAATAAAACTGCACCCATCAACTCAAGACGAGGTATTGACACTTGTAAAGTTGGAGCTACTTTAGTTTTTGCTGCAATTAGGCTGATAAAAACATTGCCAACAGCATCTACAACTCTTAAATATACTACTGCAGCATATGCCATATTTGAAGCATCACAAAAACCATGAAGCTCTCTACAAATGTCATCATCTTTAGCATTTGTCCATCTTGGTATGGATACACAGCAGACATGAACTAACTCTTTTCTATACTGTAACCATTCACTTAGCAATTCATCGGGTAATTCTTCATCCCAGTCGATTCCTGTTAACCACAACTTTTGAATCATCACCTTGGCCAAAATGACACAAGGTGCAACCCATCCTAAAAGATCGAAAAGACGTGAAATATCTGAAATCACCTTCCTTTTGGTTACAGGATATTCAAGGACCGGAAGATTTACAGAATAATGTATAAAGTCTGAACCTTTTTCCCAGAAAATGCCTAATACTTTGACAATCTCGTCTATTTTGATTTCAATTTTTCCTTCTTCATTTTCTTTTTTATCCATTATTATATCTGCTAACTCCTTATTATTTGTAGTCCATTTCTGCAACGGAAAACCTCCTTTTCTTAATATTTCTGTCATCTCTTTATATATCTTCACTCCTTCCTCGACAGTTTGACAACCAGATAAAAGATCATCGACGTAGAAATCTGTTTTTATTCTTTCAGCAATTTCAGGGCAATATTTACCTTCATCAATTGCTACCTGTTGCAGAGTTTTAACAGCCAAGTATGGAGCCGATGCTGTACCGAAAGTTACTCTTACTAACCGATATTCTTCAATCTCTGACTGTGGATTATCTCTCCAAACTAATCGTTGAAACTCTGCATCTTCATCTGCTACCAAGACTTGCCTATACATTTTAACAATGTCAGCTCCGAGGCAAATAGGATGCATACGCCAACGCATTACAATGTGCCGCAAGTCTTGTTGAAGTCTGGGTCCGATCATTAAAGTATCATTAAGGGATACTCCGTTTGTTCCTTTACATGATGCATCAAATACTACTCTGACTTTGGTTGTAGTTCTCTCTTCTTTTATAATAGCGTGATGTGGTAGATAAACACTCTCGTATTTCTTCTTGTCATCGCCATTAATACGCTGCATGTGACCAAGCTCCAGGTATTCTTTGATGACTTCAGAGTACCTTGCCTTAACATCAGGATTTTTCTTAAAACGATTTTCAAGATATTGAAATCGTTTTATAGCTATATCTCTTGAATTCCCATACTTGCATTGAGGATCTTCTTCTCGAAAAGGTAAACGTACGATGTATTGCCCTGCTGAATTTCTTTGCGTAGTACGGCTATAAAAGTCTTCGCACTGTTGTTCTTCTTTATTGAGCATTGTTTTCTCAAAAGACTCTGACTCAATTTCCCAAAATTTTTTGAGCATTTCATTATCATCTACTTGGGCATGCATACTTAAAACAATGTTATGATGACAACGCATTGAAAGTTGTTAATCTCCATCTTGATGATGTGTGGGACCTGATAAAATCCATCCTAATGTGGTGTTTTGCGCTGTAGGTACACCATTAGGACCCTTGATCAACCCATTTTTAATGATCTGACCATAAATGTCAGCGCCAAGTAGAATGTCAATTTTATTTGGCGTGTGGAATTCAGGATCGGCTAGTTTTAGTTCCAGCAGTTTTGGCCAATCCATTCCTACCACCTTCTCAGCTGGGAGAAGACTGGTGATACTGCTGAGCACATGCGCACACACTTCAACCTGTAAACTCGAATCATGACGGGATTGAATTTTAAAACTTACTAAATACTTTGCTTTTAAAGTACTTTTATCGCCGCCAATGCCTGATATGACACTCCTGTTGGGTATCTTCTTGAGTCCAAGTAATTGTATGGCTGATTCTGTCACAAACGACGCCTGAGAGCCTTGATCCAACAAGGCCCGTAACAGATACGTGTTTCCGTTTCTTGCTTTAACTTCTACAAGAGCGGTGGCTAACAGAACCTGATTGCTTGCTATTTTCTTCGAAAAGTGAGCAGTGACACTAGAAGAAGATTCAGGATCTTGCAAGGACTCCTGAATATTTGACACCATAGTGTTGATTCCTACCGCCAGTTCCGATTTACTGGATCCAGAACTGCCCGGTTCCGAAGATGGCTGGGGGTGGAGTAAAGAATGATGTTTGCGTTTACAAATGCGACATTTTACAGGAGAGCGGCAAATATTAGCTGAATGATTCCGACCTAAACAGTTAAAACAAAGCCCGTTAGTTTGCACGAAATTATGGCGTGTGTCATAATTAACCTGAGCAAAATCTTTACAATTTGATATTTTGTGCTCACCTTCTTTGCAAAACGGACAAGAATATGTGGAATCGGAACTATTTGAAAGCGCGTGCATAACTTTAGATTTCGTGTTAGGTACACTGTTCTTTGCGTTAGGCTTCTCTTCAATGAATTCTAACGATCGAAACCTGCATTCTAAAAACTCTCGCATCTGTTCCAGAGAAGGCAAGTCGTCACACGCACTTACTTTCTCCTCCCATTGCTTGCGAGATTGTACATCCATTTTAGAACAGATTACATAAACGATCATAATATCCCATGAATCGACTTGGATCCCTAAATTTTTCAACCCATTTAAAGTATCGTTGGTAACATCTAACAAACTTTTTAAAGCGCTACACGACTCCTTTCCTACAGTACTCTGGTCCATAAACCTCTTCAATAAACAGTTGGCCAGGTATTTCTTGTTGTTGTACCTGTTATTTAGAAGCGACCACGACTCATGGTAAGATGCAGCAGTAATTGGAACATGCCTCAGCAGTTGCTCTGCCTCACCCGAAAGATGGCTTTTCAGATAATGCATCTTCTGGACGTCGTCTATTGAAGGGTTTGAATGAATCAGGGATACGTATAAATCACGGAAAGTACACCATTCGGAATAAATTCCAGAAAAAGAAGGGATAGAAATTTTTGGCAGTTTTACATTGAAATCATTTTTTGGTGTTGAGTGTATATGAGAAATTGAATGAGTTGAGGTTTTGAAGCCGTTTAATAAATCGACAAGATCGGCCTTGTATATCATGTACAATTCCTCCATTTCTTCATACATCTCATTTTGAAAATATTTGTCTTCCAACAAGGCATCTGTCACTTCGGAACATAACTTTCGATGAGTCTCAGCAACTACAAGCCATTGGGTTTCCAGATTGTCTAGCCTGGTCTGAATGTAAGATTCCCGGGCTAAACGATCTTTAGGAGACTTTTTAAAATTCTGGTAAGCCTTGTCTAATATTTTTTTATAACCAAGTTGACTTTTGATCAATGATGCCATGTTCGAAACAAAATACTATCTACTACAGAATAATTTAGAAATAAAATGTTATTTTGAAAAAATGTTCAAAACTCACGATACCACTGTTAGGTTTATTCACATTCAACTGTAGGTACACAGAACACTCTCCTACCGTAAACTCACTGGGCAGCAATATCTCGACGTGAAGACTATCTATGTAATCAGTAATGTTATCCGTGATTTTGCTTTACCAATGTGTTCGGTAAATAGGGTCTTACTGAATCCCGCAGCGAGTACGCCTCCTCAATGCCGTGCCGGCGATTATACACACAATAAATTGCCGTCGCATCTAAAACACTAAAAACACAGGTTCGCAAACTTGACGCGACTTCTGTTGCGATTTTATTAGATCGCTGGTTTTTATTAATCCGGCTCGAAGGACCATGAAGAAAATTCATCCCAGCCACTCGGTGCTTTTTTTTGACTCTTGTTTCTAATATATTTTTAATAAAACAACTCTTTACATCTTTTGTTGCACTGAATTTTATTTCGAGTGACGTAAAATTTTCCTATCACAATTACTTCTTTGTGATCATAGAAAATAGACCAACAAAAAGGTTTAACATCAATCTATTTTATTAGACATTGATAAAGTCTGAGAAAGATATTCATGGCAACGAGAATGCGACCGGCAGCGGGAGCGGAAATGGGAACGGGTGGAACAAAGGTATCAAAAGAGAAACTAATAAAGCGTATAAGAATATCGTGGCTATGAACGCAATAGTCGTAGTGGCCGCAAAAAACGCATCGGCAGGTACTTACAATGCGACTTTGTCGTAATAATTCTATTAATAAATTTCTATCCCAATTCTCTTATAACGTTAGTGCAACAAAGTTCTACAATATCAGAGCTCGTAATTGTAAACAAACAGGTATTATGTATCTGGTCGTCTTTGATGCAATGTTTATGAGCTAAAGACAATACATTACGTTATACAATAGGCACTTACCTACCCAGTTGGCTATGAAGCCATATGTCCAATTACCAAGTCTGTAAACAGAAGGACGTTATTCTGATATTACAGTCGGCTTAGAATAAAGTTGGTTCATTTTTATTTTATATTTTATTTTATTCAGTCACAGGCCTCCATGCTAATAATAGGCATAAGGAATGGAAAAAATATTTTTGGCGGCCCATCGCTTACATTATTAAAAAATATTGTACACGTATTTTTTCTTTCCAAAAAAACAAAGCAAAAATAAAAAAAATAAAAGAAACCAACAATTACAAAGATACAGCGCATATAAAGTTCACGTGATGTCACGGCTGGGTACGATTTTTTACTTAAATGTGACGTCGCAAGCCCCCATACCGGAACTTTGACGCTCCTTATTTTTGTAATTTTTTTTTGGATAATCTAAAAGACGGATAATTACTTACAATCATACTTTTCGGATTTCCAATCCTTGGGGGAGGCCTATGTCTAGCAGTGGACTTCATGTGGCTGATATGATGATGATGATACTTTTCGGATCAATAGTTAAGCCATGTCTGTCTGTCTGTCTGTCTGTCCACGGTCCTACAGAGAAACTATAAGTACTAGAAAGCTGTAATTTGGCATGGATATGTATATTAATTATGGCGAAAAAGTCTTTTTTTTTCGGTTTAGCTGCCGTACAGGTAAAGACGTAGTCAATTTTTTTTTCTCGACAAACACATTGAGTGGGGTATCGTTGAATAGATCTTTCAAAAATATTGTTAGCTTGTGAACACCATTTTTCGATTTAGGGATCCGTTTCTGAAACATTTGGGTTTAAAGTTAAAAATTTTTTCGAGTCAAGTGTCACCCCCCTCTCTCTGCTAAACGGTTATATATAGCCACGTGAAAAAAATCACAATTATAGCATATATAATGTAGTTTGGAAGAAAACTATCAGAGCCAAGTAGGGTATACAAATTAAAAAGTTATAGGCGATCAACTTATAAAATGTACTTGAAAAAAGACATTTTCATACAAATTCAATAGATATTAGTTGGCATTCGCAACTACGGAACCCTACACTGCGCGTGGCCCGACACGCACTTGCCCAATTATTATTTATATACTAGTCGATTTCAAAACAATAAAAATTTCTTTTACTCTCACTTTTTTGTAAGTAAGTATGTTTCAAACTTACTTTTGGGCTGCTCAATGTGTGTAATTTGTCCCTATATATTTATAATTAGCATTCGTTTTATACATTGCAAGCTCCAAAAATTTTACAGATTATTATTATTTTTTACTAGCCTTTGGTTATTATCCCACTACTGGGCGATGGTCTTCCCCTTGTTCCTCTTTTACCGGTTACACTTATTTCAAAATTTTCTTTTATCTATAAAATTTTCAACCCTCGCATCTTGCATCCGTTCGGAGCAGAAAGTTCTTAAAATTTTGAGTTTGCAATATTATTTCGTCCTGACTGTACTCAATGTTACAGTTGTACACATGTTGGGATGCACTGCTAGTTGTATTAGCCTGTTGGAGCAGGGGCTTCATTAACGGGGCTGAAGACCGGCTCAAGTTGGCTTTGATCACCGCATTCGAGTGGAATATAAAGTCTCAGTGAATGAAATTTTGGCCGTGTGACGATTTCAAAATTTATTCTGACTAAAATACAATTGGGTAAATAACTGGTTCAAAAATAAATTATTCGGTAAAGTTAACAAAATAAAACGCACAAAATAGTGTCACTTTTCATTGATATTATACATTTTCAATGTGGTTATAGATTTATTAATGCAGAAAAACTAAAATTAAGAGCGCTATTTGACTCTAAGAAACTATGACGCCATTAGTCTATATTTTATATATTATATAAAGACGACCTCCGTGGCGTAGTGGTTACCATGCCAGTCCGCCACCCAGAGGTCCCGGGTTCGTTTCCCGGTCAGAGCA
Organism: Acrobasis consociella; assembly: GCA_963555685.1. Lineage (NCBI taxonomy): Eukaryota > Metazoa > Arthropoda > Insecta > Lepidoptera > Pyralidae > Acrobasis > Acrobasis consociella. Next base: position 5,813,577 of record OY743115.1, read on the forward strand.
AGTTTGCCTTTTTCAAATTGTCCTGGGTCTTGGATGTTTATCTATATACCTATATATTTGTTATAAAATATAGTATCGTTGACTTAGTATCCCATGTCACAAGTCACGAACTTACTTTGGGGCTAGCTCAATCAGTGTAATTTGTCCCTATATATTTATTTATTTATTTATTTATACAAAACCCATGGAAAATGTTTGTTTTAATATTTAAAAATCGATTTGAATTAGAAGTATCTGATTTGAGTTGTTGCGAATTGTCAGTCTGCATTCTAGTTGTTGCTCAAAATTTGTATTAATTACTTAGTCCAAGTTGCGCACTATTCAAATTGTTAGTAAACCGCAACCATTTCAGAACAACTAGTTTAATTAAAGCTGTGTATTAAGATCTTTTCATAATAATTATACTTACTAAATATACCTTTAAATATATTATAATGATAATAGCTTTTAACATAGAGATAAATGTAATTGCTATTAACGATTTTTTATTTTTTTTAAAAGGTTGAATATTTCGACTGTTTCTCTATTTGCGCAGACTGTAGAAACCGATTTAGGAAATGAAAGTATACTATTAAGAATAATAACATGGGATTGGGATTGTATCTATGCTGTTGATATGTTGATTATATATTTATCTGTATCTGTATAAAGTTCCTATTTACAATTTTTTTTTCAAACAGAACTTGAAACAGAACCTTTTTAACACATTGCGGATCACTTACAGTAGACGTTATTCAATTGTTATTCCTAAGCAGGCTGTCCCGCAGTCGGTTAACCTATGTAAGGGCGCTTGTGAGAACGAATAAAACTAAAACCATGAAAATATATTTTAAATAGTTGAAAGCTGTCTCAAAACTCTTCTTCTATTGAAGGATCGTTATCGAAAGCGCTGTCGTTAATTGATCTACCGCCGCTGGATATCGTTAAATCTAATTGCAGAACATTTACAACCAGACGGTCTAGAAAATGGAAAATGCTTTATGCTACAATGTGCACATAAAGTTCTTTTAATATTTTGATTTGAAATATTTTTTTATAAAAAAAATACATTTTTTGTACAAGCTTTTATTTTGAGGCCAAAGGGAGGTACTGATGCGTCGTTTTATAACTGAGTTCCATCGACCACCTTCCATCTCCGTGATCAGACCCTAGGTATGTAATACTATTATTAATTCTGTTCCCTAGGCATAAATACCATATAGTGCTCATCAAGGCAAATCAAACAAGTTCTATTCAATGAGGTTATTTTGTTTATAACTGAATTCTGTCGAATATCTCCCGGCTCCGTCATCAGAACAGCTTATGACTTCATAATATTGTAATGTCATCCCCGACTTACACCAGTATGCAAAATTGCAGCTAAATCGATTGAGTATAACTGGTTGAAAATTGAGTTGCAAGATTTAACCTAAACAAACATTTATATATTCATACATACAAGATAGATTGCAAGTTAAATAAAAGCTTGAAAAATATAAGAAAATATCGGAGAAACTGAGGGGAAAATACAAACTAAAATGATGTAATTCAGATGAAATCTGTCTTCAAACTCTTCTTCTGTGGAAGCATTGTTATCGAGAGTAATGTCGTTAATTGATCCACCACCGCTAGATGTCGTTAATATAATTGCAGAACATTTGCAATGAGACGAGATGTTATGTAGGGCTTGTTCAAGACAAAAATTTATATGATATCTCCGTTTCCTTTCACATAATTTATTTCAAATGTGGCAGCACTGGACCCCGAAAAATTCAGGAAGGCAGGTATATTCGCAAGTCAAATTTTCCATACGCTTTTTGTTACGTAAAAGCTTTGATGAAAATATTAAAATCTGCAATATTACAGTTTGGAGTGAAAGTAGATTATTTCAGACTAATTTATAACGAACCAGGCGTTGTTCAAAATCACAGAACTTCTATCTCCGGCTGACGTACATAGACTATCATCATCAGCATCACGTCTTTTTATCTCCACTGCAGGAGCACGACCCTCTTTGATCTACCAGAGCCATACTTGGCCAGAGCAGCCAGAGGACTTGGCCTACGCTCTTGACCCTGGCCAGACGGGTTGGAGAGTTCTTATTGATGTTTATGAGCTTTGTTAAGCTTGTATTTCCTAAGTCACCTTCTATGACATCCACGGGAGGACTTGGAGTGGCCCTATTCTACTCTGCCGAAAAACCAAACGGCAAACAAAGCAGGCATCCTGTTTAAAATCACAGAACTTCTATCTCCGCCTGCCGTAGCCAGAATATAGAGCGCACAAATAATTCCTTTGGCCGGATGGTTCAGTGGTAACTCGTCGAAATGTGGGTTCCATCTAGCTCCATTAGTGGATCCAGCTCCATCGCCACAGGGAAATGTTCTCGTAGAATTAGGTAACAATACTTTGTACCGTCGGCAATAGGCAACCATATATACTAAGTATCCCACAACTTCAAAAGAGTTGGCACGAATAAATCCTGTCACGGACGGTTCAGTGGCGACGCGTCGAAATGTGGATTCCATCTGGCTCCATTAGTGAACCCCGGTTATTGTCACAGGGAAATATTCTTAGTTGATTTAAACTATACTCGTAGAATTGTACCGTCGGCAATAAGCATCCATACTAAGGATCCCGAAACTTCAAAAGAGTTAGAAAGGGATATAATATCTCTATTTAGTGATAAATCCTATTTGTTGTCAAAATACAGCGAAACATGGCCCATCTTGAATAGGCTCTCTAAGGGCTCTTACAGGCGGACAACTGCGGGCCTGTTAAGCTTTTAAAAAGTCAAAAAGCTAAGATAAATGTAAAGAGGATTAATAGTATATTAAAAAGAACAGATGCTAAAATATCGGTGTAAAGAGGAATACCCGACGAAATCAGCAAACAATAGAACTTCATAGTAAAGTTATTTCAAGCCGAGGAAACGCGGAATCGCTGTTAGTCCGATAAATAAAACTTTTAATGATAAACAAGCTTAAGATAGGGACGCCATTAATGGCGCAAATGAACTGAAACTGAATTAACGGTAATGAAGTGCACACGTAATTTACATTCGCAAAGTTACTTTGGGAGCATGTATACGATGCGGGTCGAACTAAAAGGTATTCTTTTTGAGTTGTGTTCAGCATGAAAATAAGGACAAACAATTATATTCTTGATGATGATGAATAATAATCAATTCTATTTCAATTCGAGTCCTTAGTGCCGCAAGAACCCACGCTGGCTTCTCATAAAGTAATATTATAAAGTTAGTTAATACTAAATAAATAAACAACCTATAATACCTACGTTTATTTGTTTTCAACACATTAGCTCGGAAAGTGCTATTTACCACACAGAATTTTCTTATGTAATACCTTTTCTATACGTTTTCTATTCATTACTATTACTATTCATTACGTACACATTCGAAATCGTGCGGTAAATATTACTTACCGCACATGTGCGGTAAAGTGATTTTTAAATGTTTTAGGAATAAAATTCTATAAATCCAAAATATCGAATATTATTTTTGAAACATAAAATCTCTGCATGCAGCCTACACTCATACCGAAACCTTGTTTTACTCAAATTATTCCATTTTATGACCTAGTAGATGAGTAAAATTCTTGTAACAACAAGATGAAAATGAATTTATAATTCTGTCCTGTTTAAAAAAAAAACATTTTTAAAATAATCGTTTGTGTGTCTCTCGTATCACTCATGATGCGCGCATGCGCGAAATGCGCCTAGAAAAAGAAAAACTATGCGCGCCATATTTAAAATTTTCTTTAGCTATGTTGAAAATTGATTTATTATTAAAGTTCTTTTTTCCTCATTAATGTGTTTGAAAAACGTAGTATGACACACGTGTGATATTGTCCATTACAAATCTCGGCTCCATAGACAAATGCGCGGGCTTCGCCCGCTAGTTTGTCAACCCGCCTCGACTGTAATAAACAATTTACCACACTTGTATCATAAACTACTATTACTTTCTGTAGCTGAAAATACTATCTATAGATAGATAGATATAAACCTCTAAATTGACTGATTAACAAATTTGCATACGCCCAGACCCCAAATGGCTGAAGTTAGAAACATATTGTTGGATGAAAGGTTTTTGGTGTAAGTAGGTGAGCAATTATAAGAAAGTGTTTTGATAATTTGAACTATACATACAACAGGGTGCAATGGTATTACTTAACTTAAGTAAGGTTGTAACCTTTTTGTATAAAAAAATTAACCGGGGTTAGACTGCTGCGTCACGCTGAGCATTTTCCATGTGCCTTTTCTTTTACTTCATCCATGAAAGACCTACTTGGTCTTCCTCTTCTTCATGGCTTCCACTTTTCCTTTCATAATGTTTTTATGAAATTTTCATGCCGAAAACCAAAAAGTTTATTTTTTTATTGGCACATTAAAAAACGCCGCCATTTGCCTTATTTACGGAAACATTTCTACAAAGAAATCTGAGCATAATTTTGTTTTCGCGACTGAATAAAAAATGAGCCAAAACTGAAGTTTCCTGGGCTCATTAAATGAAAACATATTTTTTCCATTTGCCGCGTTCACTTATTCATGTGCTTTTTGGAATTAATATTATTCTTGGCAAGGTAAGCTTTTAGTCTATTTTTACATCGATAAGAAGATGAAGTACCTTAACAATTTTACAAAAATTGTTACGACAGGTTTTTCGCAAAAAGAGGCCATTTTCAAAATTACTTCTAGTACCCAGACCAAACGTGTTGATGTTTCTGTGGTAGTAGGTTTACTGCGCGTGCTCACATCTGACTAGCAGATAGCTAAGAATGCAACTAAGACAATGATGTAGTATTAAAAACACTTGATACTTTTAGGTGACTTCAAAATGTATGTCAACATTGTCATAATTTTTAAAAACTAATAGCCGACTTCATCATCCAAAGCATACAACCGATTTTGATAAAATTCTTAGAGACTACATGACGAGTATGTCTTTAAAATAATAAAAGAATTTTCCGAATTGGTTCACGGTGCGGTCTTCGAGTAATCGGTGAACATATAACCTTCTCCTTTTTTGAAGTCGGTAAGAAAGAATGGAATTTTTATATATGGGATGACTTTGAGATTTATCATCATCATTTCAGCCGCATGGGCATCGAGCTCTCTCCCAAAGATTTCCAAAATGACTGATCAAGAGCGGCCTGTATCCAGCGCTTTCCTGGGATCCTAGTCAGCTCATCTGACCACCTTGTAGGTGGGTGAGGTACTTGGAGATTCGCGGTGCAGCAGTTCGAGTGTGTGACGCATGCCATAGGATGTTGTCAACTGCTGCCTCAGCAGGCATACGGTTCCACTGTCTGCTGTCGCGACACTCCTACGAGCCCGATGCGGCGCGATGCAAGCCAGTCAATCTGAATCGTACCTAATTCTGTGGTGCTATTTTTTAAACACGGAGTCACTAAACAAACGGTTTTGTGTACGGAAAATCCACTCGTTCAGGGGACGCCGCGTTTCGAAAATGGCACTTCAGATCCTGACGTTATCCGCTTTTTACTGCAAGAGAGTGCTGTGATTATTAGAGGACGTACTAGTAAAATTAATATTGCAGCATGGTAATTAAGTTAAGCTTGAGATAACACAATGTAAACGCAAATGGCTCATTCCAGAAACGCCGGATAGGTCTCCAAGCTCGCGTTAATCTGTTTTGTGGTACAGAATTTGTAGTGTCTTGTAAGTTATGCGCAAATGTATTTTGCTGATAGATTTATTTCTTGAGAAGGAGATAGAAATTCAATTATTCTAAGGCCCAATAAGTATGAAATCGATAAAATCGATTTTCAACCGACTTCAAAAAAAGGAGGAGGTTATCAATTCGACGTGTATATATGTTTTATGTATGTTACCTCATAACTCCGTCAAATATGAACCGATTTAAAAAATATATGTTTTGTTTTAAAGAATGCATTGCAAGGTTGGTCCCATGTAAATTTTTTTAAGATCGGACAAAGGTCTTGGAGCTGGAGACCGAAATACCTCAAAAAAGACAACTGCTGCTCAAATATTTGTGTATGTTACCTCATAACTCCGTCAAATATGAACCGATTTAAAAAATATATGTTTTGTTTTAAAGAATGCAGTGCAAGGTTGGTCCCATGTAATTTTTTTTAAGATCGGACAAAGGTCTTGGAACTGGAGACCGAAATACCTCAAAAAAGACAACTGCTGCTCAAATATTTGTGTATGTTACCTCATAACTACGTCAAATACGAACAGATTTAAAAAATATATGTGTCCTTTTAAAGAATGCTTTGCAAGGTTGGTCCCATGTAATTTTTTTTAAGATCGGAGAAAAGGTCTTGGACCTGGAGACCGAAATTCCTTATTAACAGACAACTGCTGCTCAAATATTTGTGTATGTTACCTCATAACTCCGTCAAATATGAACAGATTTAAAAAATATATGTGTCCTTTTAAAGAATGCATTGCAAGGTTGGTCCCATGTAAATTTTTTTAAGATCGGAGGAAAGATCTTTGAGCTGGAGACCGAAGTTCCTCAACAGACAACTGCAGCTCAAATATTAATAATACCTTCATTTGTATGCTAATATCACTTTCCGTCTAATGATTTCATGTAGTATAATTTGAATGAAGATCTGATGAAGGGTTTTGGATCTGGAGAATAAAACTCCGGAAATAAAAACAACAAGCACTTGTAAAAAGTGCGAAGTTTATGATTTGTGTTTTTTTTTAAATATATACCTACTGCAGATATATTTGTGGCATCTTGTGACAAGGTAACACAGCCGTCCACGATGCCAAGAGGGAAACTAGCATACGGCCCACTAGAGCAATATGTTATGTCATAAATCCGTTGGTTCAAGCGCATGGAACAGAAAAATCATCAGATCACAATACGTAGTCCTGTTAATTTTTCTGTCTGTGAAAATAAAAGAATAACAAGAAAGACAACAACATAAGCCCGAAGGCGTATACTTTTTTGTATGGGAGTTTTAGCCAGTTAACAAGTGAAACTGTTAAGACCTTCACCGCTTGGAGGTAATCCCAGCTTATGTTATTGCCTATTTATTTATTAAATAAATACTTAATTGAAGTAACCCTAAAATCAATTAAATTTTGAAAAGTGATTTTTGGTAACCGCGCAGACTAAGGTCAATGACCCAGTCCGCTTAAATGAACTCTGCTTAAATGTTAATATAATAAGGTTGAAATTTGTCGAGCGATCCGATCGGGCCATTCGGGCTAGTTTGATAACTATTTATTTATTATTTCCAGAAAAAAACATTCAGTATACAATAAATAAATGCAATGAGCTTAGTTCTCTGCCTGCAAAAAGATGTGAAATAAAAACTTTTTAAAAAAAATAATAACCGACTTCAAATCGAAATGCACTAAAAAGCAAAAAATAATAATTATTTATATCAGATGACCCTGAAGTTCTGGGTAAAAAATCTCTATAATACTCATTATTTATTTGGAGTCGGTGCCAATCTTCCTGCCTCAGAGTTCATGTACGAGTAATACCACGTCGTAGCTCCGTAGCTCCCAAATCGATGAACCGAATTTGTTTGTTTGTTTGTTGGTTTTTTTGTAATAACTTTATTGTACTACGAAAAAACACAATTACACACAAAATCAATAAAATTAATTGACAACGGCGGACTTATCCCATAATGGAATCTCTTCCAGTCAACCGGCGAATAAGAAGATAGGACAATTACTCACAAGAAGGGTATAGAAGGATTTGATTTTTTCTTGTTACAAAAGTAATTCAATCGAGAGTGTTCTTTGCTCTTTTTTGAGTTGTTGAGGCTTAGGCAATTTTAAATTAATAATTACCTAATAATGTAATATTATTTGCAGATAAAATGTGTTTTTTCACATTATTTCGATTCCCGTGGCGTATTCTAAAGTACTTCAAGAATGATTTCAATGTTAAATAGGTACTTAGATTGGCACCGACTCCAAATAAATAATGAGTATTATAGAGATTTTTTACCCAGAACTTCAGGGTCATCTGATATAAATAATTATTATTTTTTGCTTTTTAGTGCATTTCGATTTGAAGTCGGTTATTATTTTTTTTAAAAAGTTTTTATATTGTAATTAAATAACTTACCATAATATATAGACATTAGTGAAAACATATTTATGGTTTAACAATAACATACATACAAAATATAACGTCTGTTTCACACGGGTAGGCAGAGACTATGGACCTCCACTTACAACGATTAATAAAATTATTATTACTACGGTTTAACAATTCAATTATGAAAAATTTGTGGAAACGTATTTTTTCTTTTCTGAAAACTTAAAGAATTACGAAGATACCTACAGTGCATGTGCATGACGTCACGGCTTCGTACGAGTTTCACATAGTAGTGATGAGTCCATCGGTCAATACCTATTAAGTAAAAAGCCTAAGTCGGCCAAAGCCCAAGATTTGACCTAAACAAACATTCATATATTCATACATACAAGATAGATTGCAAGTTAAATAAAAGCTTGAAAAATATAAGAAAATATCGGAGAAACTGAGGGGAAAATACAAACTAAAATGATGTAATTCAGATGAAATCTGTCTTTAAACTCTTCTTCTGTGGAAGCATTGTTATCGAGAGTAATGTCGTTAATTGATCCACCACCGCTAGATTTCGTTAATATAATTGCAGAACATTTGCAATAAGACGAGATGTTATGTAGGGCTTGTTCAAGACCAAAATTTATATGATATCTCCGTTTCCTTTTACATAATTTATTTCAAATGTGGCAGCACTGGATTCCAAAAAAATCAGGTAGCCTAGTAGGTAGATAGAAATGGCAGGTATATTCGCAAGTCAAATTTTCCATACGCTTTTTGTTACGTAAAAGCTTTGATGAAATATTTAAATCTGCAATATTACAGTTTGGAGTGAAAGTAGATTATTTCAGACTAATTTATAACGAACCAGGCATTAATTTAAAATCACAGAATTTCTATTTCTGGCTGACGCACACAGACTATCATCATCATCATCAGGTCTTTTTGTCTCCACTGCAGGAGCACGACCCTCTTTGTACTACCAGAGCCATACTTGGCCAGAAGAGCTACAGGACTTGGCCTACACTCTCGACGCTGGCCAGACGGGTTGGAGAGTTCTCATTGATGTTTACAAGCTTTGTTAAGCTTGTATTTCCTAGGTCACCTTCTCATCCACGGGAGTAATTTGAGTGGCCCTATTCTACTCTGCCGAAAAACCTCACGGCAAGCAAAGCAGGCTTCCTGTTTAAAATCACAGAACTTCTATCTCCGCCTGCCGTAGACAGAATATAGAGCGCACAAATAAATCCTTTGGCAGGATGGTTCAGTGGCAACTCGTCGAAATGTGGGTTCCATCTAGCTCCATTAGTGGATCCAGCTTCATCGCCACAGGGAAATATTCTCGTAGAATTAGGTAGCAAGGCTTTGTACCGTCGGCAATAGGCAACCATATATACTAAGTATCCTACAACTTCAAAAGAGTTGGCACAAATAAATCCTGTCACGGACGGTTCAGTGGCGACGCGTCGAAATGTGGATTCCATCTGGCTCCATTAGTGAACCCCGGTTATTGTCTTAGGGAAATATTCTCAGTTGATTTAAACTATACTCGTAGAATTAGGTATCATGATTTTGTACCGTCGGCAATAGGAAACCATACTAACCCGCAACTTCAAAAGAGTTAGAAAGGGATAAAATATCTCTATATAGTGATAAATCCTATTTGTTGTCAAAATACAGCGAAACCTAGCCCATCTTGAATGGGCTCTCTAAGGACTCTTACAGGCGGACAACTGCGGACCTGTTAAGCTTTTAAAAAGTCAAGAAGCTAAGATAAAAGATGTTAAGAGAATTAATAGTATATTAAAAAGAACAGATGCTAAAATATCGGTGTAAAGAGGAATACCCGACGAAATCAGCAAACAATAGAACTTCATAGTAAAGTTATTTCAAGCCGAGGAAACGCGGAATCGCTGTTAGTCCGATAAATAAAACTTTTAATGATAAACAAGCTTAAGATAGGGACGCCATTAATGGCGCAAATGAACTGAAACTGAATTAACGGTAATGAAGTGCACACGTAATTTACATTCGCAAAGTTACTTTGGGAGCATGTATACGATGCGGGTCGAACTAAAAGGTATTCTTTTTGAGTTGTGTTCAGCATGAAAATAAGGACAAACAATTATATTCTTGATGATGATGAATAATAATCAATTCTATTTCAATTCGAGTCCTTAGTGCCGCAAGAACCCACGCTGGCTTCTCATAAAGTAATATTATAAAGTTAGTTAATACCTAAATAAATAAACAACCTATAATACCTACGTTTATTTGTTTTCAACACATTAGCTCGGAAAGTGCTATTTACCACACAGAATTTTCTTATGTAATACCTTTTCTATACGTTTTCTATTCATTACTATTACTATTCATTACGTACACATTCGAAATCGTGCGGTAAATATTACTTACCGCACATGTGCGGTAAAGTGATTTTTAAATGTTTTAGGAATAAAATTCTATAAATCCAAAATATCGAATATTATTTTTGAAACATAAAATCTCTGCATGCAGCCTACACTCATACCGAAACCTTGTTTTACTCAAATTATTCCATTTTATGACCTAGTAGATGCGTAAAATTCTTGTAACAACAAGATGAAAATGAATTTATAATTCTGTCCTGTTTAAAAAAAAAACATTTTTAAAATAATCGTTTGTGTGTCTCTCGTATCACTCATGATGCGCGCATGCGCGAAATGCGCCTAGAAAAAGAAAAACTATGCGCGCCATATTTAAAATTTTCTTTAGCTATGTTGAAAATTGATTTATTATTAAAGTTCTTTTTTCCTCATTAATGTGTTTGAAAAACGTAGTATGACACACGTGTGATATTGTCCATTACAAATCTCGGCTCCATAGACAAATGCGCGGGCTTCGCCCGCTAGTTTGTCAACCCGCCTCGACTGTAATAAACAATTTACCACACTTGTATCATAAACTACTATTACTTTCTGTAGCTGAAAATACTATCTATAGATAGATAGATATAAACCTCTAAATTGACTGATTAACAAATTTGCATACGCCCAGACCCCAAATGGCTGAAGTTAGAAACATATTGTTGGATGAAAGGTTTTTGGTGTAAGTAGGTGAGCAATTATAAGAAAGTGTTTTGATAATTTGAACTATACATACAACAGGGTGCAATGGTATTACTTAACTTAAGTAAGGTTGTAACCTTTTTGTATAAAAAAATTAACCGGGGTTAGACTGCTGCGTCACGCTGAGCATTTTCCATGTGCCTTTTCTTTTACTTCATCCATGAAAGACCTACTTGGTCTTCCTCTTCTTCATGGCTTCCACTTTTCCTTTCATAATGTTTTTATGAAATTTTCATGCCGAAAACCAAAAAGTTTATTTTTTTATTGGCACATTAAAAAACGCCGCCATTTGCCTTATTTACGGAAACATTTCTACAAAGAAATCTGAGCATAATTTTGTTTTCGCGACTGAATAAAAAATGAGCCAAAACTGAAGTTTCCTGGGCTCATTAAATGAAAACATATTTTTTCCATTTGCCGCGTTCACTTATTCATGTGCTTTTTGGAATTAATATTATTCTTGGCAAGGTAAGCTTTTAGTCTATTTTTACATCGATAAGAAGATGAAGTACCTTAACAATTTTACAAAAATTGTTACGACAGGTTTTTCGCAAAAAGAGGCCATTTTCAAAATTACTTCTAGTACCCAGACCAAACGTGTTGATGTTTCTGTGGTAGTAGGTTTACTGCGCGTGCTCACATCTGACTAGCAGATAGCTAAGAATGCAACTAAGACAATGATGTAGTATTAAAAACACTTGATACTTTTAGGTGACTTCAAAATGTATGTCAACATTGTCATAATTTTTAAAAACTAATAGCCGACTTCATCATCCAAAGCATACAACCGATTTTGATAAAATTCTTAGAGACTACATGACGAGTATGTCTTTAAAATAATAAAAGAATTTTCCGAATTGGTTCACGGTGCGGTCTTCGAGTAATCGGTGAACATATAACCTTCTCCTTTTTTGAAGTCGGTAAGAAAGAATGGAATTTTTATATATGGGATGACTTTGAGATTTATCATCATCATTTCAGCCGCATGGGCATCGAGCTCTCTCCCAAAGATTTCCAAAATGACTGATCAAGAGCGGCCTGTATCCAGCGCTTTCCTGGGATCCTAGTCAGCTCATCTGACCACCTTGTAGGTGGGTGAGGTACTTGGAGATTCGCGGTGCAGCAGTTCGAGTGTGTGACGCATGCCATAGGATGTTGTCAACTGCTGCCTCAGCAGGCATACGGTTCCACTGTCTGCTGTCGCGACACTCCTACGAGCCCGATGCGGCGCGATGCAAGCCAGTCAATCTGAATCGTACCTAATTCTGTGGTGCTATTTTTTAAACACGGAGTCACTAAACAAACGGTTTTGTGTACGGAAAATCCACTCGTTCAGGGGACGCCGCGTTTCGAAAATGGCACTTCAGATCCTGACGTTATCCGCTTTTTACTGCAAGAGAGTGCTGTGATTATTAGAGGACGTACTAGTAAAATTAATATTGCAGCATGGTAATTAAGTTAAGCTTGAGATAACACAATGTAAACGCAAATGGCTCATTCCAGAAACGCCGGATAGGTCTCCAAGCTCGCGTTAATCTGTTTTGTGGTACAGAATTTGTAGTGTCTTGTAAGTTATGCGCAAATGTATTTTGCTGATAGATTTATTTCTTGAGAAGGAGATAGAAATTCAATTATTCTAAGGCCCAATAAGTATGAAATCGATAAAATCGATTTTCAACCGACTTCAAAAAAAGGAGGAGGTTATCAATTCGACGTGTATATATGTTTTATGTATGTTACCTCATAACTCCGTCAAATATGAACCGATTTAAAAAATATATGTTTTGTTTTAAAGAATGCATTGCAAGGTTGGTCCCATGTAAATTTTTTTAAGATCGGACAAAGGTCTTGGAGCTGGAGACCGAAATACCTCAAAAAAGACAACTGCTGCTCAAATATTTGTGTATGTTACCTCATAACTCCGTCAAATATGAACCGATTTAAAAAATATATGTTTTGTTTTAAAGAATGCAGTGCAAGGTTGGTCCCATGTAATTTTTTTTAAGATCGGACAAAGGTCTTGGAACTGGAGACCGAAATACCTCAAAAAAGACAACTGCTGCTCAAATATTTGTGTATGTTACCTCATAACTACGTCAAATACGAACAGATTTAAAAAATATATGTGTCCTTTTAAAGAATGCTTTGCAAGGTTGGTCCCATGTAATTTTTTTTAAGATCGGAGAAAAGGTCTTGGACCTGGAGACCGAAGTTCCTTATTAACAGACAACTGCTGCTCAAATATTTGTGTATGTTACCTCATAACTCCGTCAAATATGAACAGATTTAAAAAATATATGTGTCCTTTTAAAGAATGCATTGCAAGGTTGGTCCCATGTAAATTTTTTTAAGATCGGAGGAAAGATCTTTGAGCTGGAGACCGAAGTTCCTCAACAGACAACTGCAGCTCAAATATTAATAATACCTTCATTTGTATGCTAATATCACTTTCCGTCTAATGATTTCATGTAGTATAATTTGAATGAAGATCTGATGAAGGGTTTTGGATCTGGAGCATAAAACTCCGGAAATAAAAACAACAAGCACTTGTAAAAAGTGCGAAGTTTATGATTTGTGTTTTTTTTTAAATATATACCTACTGCAGATATATTTGTGGCATCTTGTGACAAGGTAACACAGCCGTCCACGATGCCAAGAGGGAAACTAGCATACGGCCCACTAGAGCAATATGTTATGTCATAAATCCGTTGGTTCAAGCGCATGGAACAGAAAAATCATCAGATCACAATACGTAGTCCTGTTAATTTTTCTGTCTGTGAAAATAAAAGAATAACAAGAAAGACAACAACATAAGCCCGAAGGCGTATACTTTTTTGTATGGGAGTTTTAGCCAGTTAACAAGTGAAACTGTTAAGACCTTCACCGCTTGGAGGTAATCCCAGCTTATGTTATTGCCTATTTATTTATTAAATAAATACTTAATTGAAGTAACCCTAAAATCAATTAAATTTTGAAAAGTGATTTTTGGTAACCGCGCAGACTAAGGTCAATGACCCAGTCCGCTTAAATGAACTCTGCTTAAATGTTAATATAATAAGGTTGAAATTTGTCGAGCGATCCGATCGGGCCATTCGGGCTAGTTTGATAACTATTTATTTATTATTTCCAGAAAAAAACATTCAGTATACAATAAATAAATGCAATGAGCTTAGTTCTCTGCCTGCAAAAAGATGTGAAATAAAAACTTTTTAAAAAAAATAATAACCGACTTCAAATCGAAATGCACTAAAAAGCAAAAAATAATAATTATTTATATCAGATGACCCTGAAGTTCTGGGTAAAAAATCTCTATAATACTCATTATTTATTTGGAGTCGGTGCCAATCTTCCTGCCTCAGAGTTCATGTACGAGTAATACCACGTCGTAGCTCCGTAGCTCCCAAATCGATGAACCGAATTTGTTTGTTTGTTTGTTGGTTTTTTTGTAATAACTTTATTGTACTACGAAAAAACACAATTACACACAAAATCAATAAAATTAATTGACAACGGCGGACTTATCCCATAATGGAATCTCTTCCAGTCAACCGGCGAATAAGAAGATAGGACAATTACTCACAAGAAGGGTATAGAAGGATTTGATTTTTTCTTGTTACAAAAGTAATTCAATCGAGAGTGTTCTTTGCTCTTTTTTGAGTTGTTGAGGCTTAGGCAATTTTAAATTAATAATTACCTAATAATGTAATATTATTTGCAGATAAAATGTGTTTTTTCACATTATTTCGATTCCCGTGGCGTATTCTAAAGTACTTCAAGAATGATTTCAATGTTAAATAGGTACTTAGATTGGCACCGACTCCAAATAAATAATGAGTATTATAGAGATTTTTTACCCAGAACTTCAGGGTCATCTGATATAAATAATTATTATTTTTTGCTTTTTAGTGCATTTCGATTTGAAGTCGGTTATTATTTTTTTTAAAAAGTTTTTATATTGTAATTAAATAACTTACCATAATATATAGACATTAGTGAAAACATATTTATGGTTTAACAATAACATACATACAAAATATAACGTCTGTTTCACACGGGTAGGCAGAGACTATGGACCTCCACTTACAACGATTAATAAAATTATTATTACTACGGTTTAACAATTCAATTATGAAAAATTTGTGGAAACGTATTTTTTCTTTTCTGAAAACTTAAAGAATTACGAAGATACCTACAGTGCATGTGCATGACGTCACGGCTTCGTACGAGTTTCACATAGTAGTGATGAGTCCATCGGTCAATACCTATTAAGTAAAAAGCCTAAGTCGGCCAAAGCCCAAGATTTGACCTAAACAAACATTCATATATTCATACATACAAGATAGATTGCAAGTTAAATAAAAGCTTGAAAAATATAAGAAAATATCGGAGAAACTGAGGGGAAAATACAAACTAAAATGATGTAATTCAGATGAAATCTGTCTTCAAACTCTTCTTCTGTGGAAGCATTGTTATCGAGAGTAATGTCGTTAATTGATCCACCACCGCTAGATTTCGTTAATATAATTGCAGAACATTTGCAATAAGACGAGATGTTATGTAGGGCTTGTTCAAGACCAAAATTTATATGATATCTCCGTTTCCTTTTACATAATTTATTTCAAATGTGGCAGCACTGGATTCCAAAAAAATCAGGTAGCCTAGTAGGTAGATAGAAATGGCAGGTATATTCGCAAGTCAAATTTTCCATACGCTTTTTGTTACGTAAAAGCTTTGATGAAATATTTAAATCTGCAATATTACAGTTTGGAGTGAAAGTAGATTATTTCAGACTAATTTATAACGAACCAGGCATTAATTTAAAATCACAGAATTTCTATTTCTGGCTGACGCACACAGACTATCATCATCATCATCAGGTCTTTTTGTCTCCACTGCAGGAGCACGACCCTCTTTGTACTACCAGAGCCATACTTGGCCAGAAGAGCTACAGGACTTGGCCTACACTCTCGACGCTGGCCAGACGGGTTGGAGAGTTCTCATTGATGTTTACAAGCTTTGTTAAGCTTGTATTTCCTAGGTCACCTTCTCATCCACGGGAGTAATTTGAGTGGCCCTATTCTACTCTGCCGAAAAACCTCACGGCAAGCAAAGCAGGCTTCCTGTTTAAAATCACAGAACTTCTATCTCCGCCTGCCGTAGACAGAATATAGAGCGCACAAATAAATCCTTTGGCAGGATGGTTCAGTGGCAACTCGTCGAAATGTGGGTTCCATCTAGCTCCATTAGTGGATCCAGCTTCATCGCCACAGGGAAATATTCTCGTAGAATTAGGTAGCAAGGCTTTGTACCGTCGGCAATAGGCAACCATATATACTAAGTATCCTACAACTTCAAAAGAGTTGGCACAAATAAATCCTGTCACGGACGGTTCAGTGGCGACGCGTCGAAATGTGGATTCCATCTGGCTCCATTAGTGAACCCCGGTTATTGTCTTAGGGAAATATTCTCAGTTGATTTAAACTATACTCGTAGAATTAGGTATCATGATTTTGTACCGTCGGCAATAGGAAACCATACTAACCCGCAACTTCAAAAGAGTTACAAAGGGATAAAATATCTCTATATAGTGATAAATCCTATTTGTTGTCAAAATACAGCGAAACCTAGCCCATCTTGAATGGGCTCTCTAAGGACTCTTACAGGCGGACAACTGCGGACCTGTTAAGCTTTTAAAAAGTCAAGAAGCTAAGATAAAAGATGTTAAGAGAATTAATAGTATATTAAAAAGAACAGATGCTAAAATATCGGTGTAAAGAGGAATACCCGACGAAATCAGCAAACAATAGAACTTCATAGTAAAGTTATTTCAAGCCGAGGAAACGCGGAATCGCTGTTAGTCCGATAAATAAAACTTTTAATGATAAACAAGCTTAAGATAGGGACGCCATTAATGGCGCAAATGAACTGAAACTGAATTAACGGTAATGAAGTGCACACGTAATTTACATTCGCAAAGTTACTTTGGGAGCATGTATACGATGCGGGTCGAACTAAAAGGTATTCTTTTTGAGTTGTGTTCAGCATGAAAATAAGGACAAACAATTATATTCTTGATGATGATGAATAATAATCAATTCTATTTCAATTCGAGTCCTTAGTGCCGCAAGAACCCACGCTGGCTTCTCATAAAGTAATATTATAAAGTTAGTTAATACCTAAATAAATAAACAACCTATAATACCTACGTTTATTTGTTTTCAACACATTAGCTCGGAAAGTGCTATTTACCACACAGAATTTTCTTATGTAATACCTTTTCTATACGTTTTCTATTCATTACTATTACTATTCATTACGTACACATTCGAAATCGTGCGGTAAATATTACTTACCGCACATGTGCGGTAAAGTGATTTTTAAATGTTTTAGGAATAAAATTCTATAAATCCAAAATATCGAATATTATTTTTGAAACATAAAATCTCTGCATGCAGCCTACACTCATACCGAAACCTTGTTTTACTCAAATTATTCCATTTTATGACCTAGTAGATGCGTAAAATTCTTGTAACAACAAGATGAAAATGAATTTATAATTCTGTCCTGTTTAAAAAAAAAACATTTTTAAAATAATCGTTTGTGTGTCTCTCGTATCACTCATGATGCGCGCATGCGCGAAATGCGCCTAGAAAAAGAAAAACTATGCGCGCCATATTTAAAATTTTCTTTAGCTATGTTGAAAATTGATTTATTATTAAAGTTCTTTTTTCCTCATTAATGTGTTTGAAAAACGTAGTATGACACACGTGTGATATTGTCCATTACAAATCTCGGCTCCATAGACAAATGCGCGGGCTTCGCCCGCTAGTTTGTCAACCCGCCTCGACTGTAATAAACAATTTACCACACTTGTATCATAAACTACTATTACTTTCTGTAGCTGAAAATACTATCTATAGATAGATAGATATAAACCTCTAAATTGACTGATTAACAAATTTGCATACGCCCAGACCCCAAATGGCTGAAGTTAGAAACATATTGTTGGATGAAAGGTTTTTGGTGTAAGTAGGTGAGCAATTATAAGAAAGTGTTTTGATAATTTGAACTATACATACAACAGGGTGCAATGGTATTACTTAACTTAAGTAAGGTTGTAACCTTTTTGTATAAAAAAATTAACCGGGGTTAGACTGCTGCGTCACGCTGAGCATTTTCCATGTGCCTTTTCTTTTACTTCATCCATGAAAGACCTACTTGGTCTTCCTCTTCTTCATGGCTTCCACTTTTCCTTTCATAATGTTTTTATGAAATTTTCATGCCGAAAACCAAAAAGTTTATTTTTTTATTGGCACATTAAAAAACGCCGCCATTTGCCTTATTTACGGAAACATTTCTACAAAGAAATCTGAGCATAATTTTGTTTTCGCGACTGAATAAAAAATGAGCCAAAACTGAAGTTTCCTGGGCTCATTAAATGAAAACATATTTTTTCCATTTGCCGCGTTCACTTATTCATGTGCTTTTTGGAATTAATATTATTCTTGGCAAGGTAAGCTTTTAGTCTATTTTTACATCGATAAGAAGATGAAGTACCTTAACAATTTTACAAAAATTGTTACGACAGGTTTTTCGCAAAAAGAGGCCATTTTCAAAATTACTTCTAGTACCCAGACCAAACGTGTTGATGTTTCTGTGGTAGTAGGTTTACTGCGCGTGCTCACATCTGACTAGCAGATAGCTAAGAATGCAACTAAGACAATGATGTAGTATTAAAAACACTTGATACTTTTAGGTGACTTCAAAATGTATGTCAACATTGTCATAATTTTTAAAAACTAATAGCCGACTTCATCATCCAAAGCATACAACCGATTTTGATAAAATTCTTAGAGACTACATGACGAGTATGTCTTTAAAATAATAAAAGAATTTTCCGAATTGGTTCACGGTGCGGTCTTCGAGTAATCGGTGAACATATAACCTTCTCCTTTTTTGAAGTCGGTAAGAAAGAATGGAATTTTTATATATGGGATGACTTTGAGATTTATCATCATCATTTCAGCCGCATGGGCATCGAGCTCTCTCCCAAAGATTTCCAAAATGACTGATCAAGAGCGGCCTGTATCCAGCGCTTTCCTGGGATCCTAGTCAGCTCATCTGACCACCTTGTAGGTGGGTGAGGTACTTGGAGATTCGCGGTGCAGCAGTTCGAGTGTGTGACGCATGCCATAGGATGTTGTCAACTGCTGCCTCAGCAGGCATACGGTTCCACTGTCTGCTGTCGCGACACTCCTACGAGCCCGATGCGGCGCGATGCAAGCCAGTCAATCTGAATCGTACCTAATTCTGTGGTGCTATTTTTTAAACACGGAGTCACTAAACAAACGGTTTTGTGTACGGAAAATCCACTCGTTCAGGGGACGCCGCGTTTCGAAAATGGCACTTCAGATCCTGACGTTATCCGCTTTTTACTGCAAGAGAGTGCTGTGATTATTAGAGGACGTACTAGTAAAATTAATATTGCAGCATGGTAATTAAGTTAAGCTTGAGATAACACAATGTAAACGCAAATGGCTCATTCCAGAAACGCCGGATAGGTCTCCAAGCTCGCGTTAATCTGTTTTGTGGTACAGAATTTGTAGTGTCTTGTAAGTTATGCGCAAATGTATTTTGCTGATAGATTTATTTCTTGAGAAGGAGATAGAAATTCAATTATTCTAAGGACCAATAAGTATGAAATCGATAAAATCGATTTTATTGTAATAAAATAACTTACCATATTATATAGACATTAGTGAAAACATATTTATGGTTTAACAATAACATACATACAAAATATAACGTCTGTTTCACACGGGTAGGCAGAGACTATGGACCTCCACTTACAACGATTAATAAAATTATTATTACTACGGTTTAACAATTCAATTATGAAAAATTTGTGAAACCGTAATTTTTCTTTTCTGAAAACAAAAAAAAAATTACGAAGATACCTACAGTGCATGTGCATTAAGCATGATGTCACGGCTTCGTACGATTTTCACATAGCAGTGATTTCACTAGGTAACTATGTGAATTCTTATGTTTTAAAAGACAAGAATTTTCTAAATTGGTCCAGGTGTCTTTGAGTAGATAATCGGAAAAATTACTTAAATAACCGGCCAAGTACGATCGCGTTTGTTGTATGGGAGCCCCTCTTAAATATTTATTTTATTTTGTTTTTAGTATTTGTTGTTATAGCGGCAACAGAAATGCATAATTTGTAAAAATTTCAACTGTCTAGCTATCGCGGTTCTTGAGATATAGCCTGGTGACAGACAGACGGACAGACGGACGGACGGACAGACAGCGAAGTCTTAGTAATAGGGTCCCGTTTTTACCCTTTGGGTACGGAATCCTGATGACATATCTATTCGAATTATAACCTCCTCCTTTTTTGAGTCGGTGAAAATATGACTAAATAGAATAATACTTCTCCGGCCCAGTCATTATCCCTATTTAAAAATTTAAAATATGAGTTAAGAATAGTTGTAATGATGACGCCTGGGATTGATGTAAAATTTTCTTCAACTTCAATATTGTTTTATTTAGTGAACGGGTTACTCACACCCTTCAAACGTCGGACGCCCGGAGCGGGCGTGTGATGTATTGTTTTACTATTGTGTCTGCACTGACAACGTTTGAAGGGGTTTTAAGGGGGTTTGATGTATGTAGCTGACTCTATACGTGAGTAAACCGTTCACTAAATAAAACAATGATTGTATCTCACGTTAGTTTTAATCAAAAAACTTCAATATTGTTGCGGCTACAACATTACGGTGCGATGCGATGCGGAGCGGCTGGAAACGACGTCATTCACACACACACACAACTACGACCATCTTTCGTGGACACGGGTCATATATCTTGTAATTAAACCAAAATAAATAATATAAAATCATACAGCGCCTATTTAAAATACAGTCCATACAAAACCTAGAAGCGTCAGTTCATACAATATTTTTATTTTTTTACCGACTATGGCAAAGCCAAACGGTAGAGTGGTGATTTTATCAGTCTATGTTATGTATGTTTGTATATGGGTGTGTATATCTGTTCCACCGTTGTATCCAAGCCGCAAGTTCAATTTTCGCACATGAGTTGTCAATCGATTCGTCTATTGAATGTTACTTATAAACAAAAATATAACAACAAAAAAAATATAAACATTATCAGCCTTAAATGGCTGCTGAGCTGGGTTTAATTTGATAATTCATATTTTCCAGTAAGATTTTTCCCGTAGACGAGTATTACATCTTGTTTAATACTGCGCATAGAAAATTACTATCGTACTTAGATTTACTGCAAACAATCTAAACTAAGGACCATTCTAACATACATTGGAGAAACTTGCATCATAAATTTTTCAAGTTTGACAGTAACGGACATTCGCCCAAACAGACTCTGAGGTGTATTTTCTAAAGTATAAGTTTGTATTTTTAACCCGTATGCATTTTCCCGCTTGCCAGTCACTCGGAAGTGAAATAAAATAAACCACCTTATGTTCCTTTACTCCAGAGACATCTGGACCGAAGTTATGTTACAAACACGCGGATAAATTATATTTAATTCAGATCAGACTATTTATTTACCTACACGATAATAATATAAATGATTATTTAACCTGTTCCATTTAAAAAAGGCTGCACGTCGGCATTTATTTTTGAAAAATTCGATACTTAACATGCGAACACTTCGGAAACATATGTTAAAACTATAATATTAAAAACTGAGAACACTTACTTATAAAATTATAATACAATGCAAAGCTACTTACAAATACAGACTAAATGAGATCTTAAACATCAATTTTAAATCAGCAAATCTGATATAATCTGAAAAAAAAAATGTAAAAAAGGAGAGCTCGCGACTGATAGCCGCCGTTTGTGGTAAGAATTTGACAAAAGAAATTCTATCCAGCGCGTTGCTATCCAACGCGTCGCTAACCAGCGCGTTGCTAACCAGAGCACTGCTATCCATGACGTTGCTATCCAGCGCAGGAACGTAGCCAGTATTTCTGCTACTGTCATGGACAAGAACTTTATAGTTCAATCTTATCGTTTATTTTTTAATATAAACGTAAAATAATTGAGCTATTGTACTAAAAACAACATTGTACATAAAATATGTAAATTAAAACATGCTTTTAAGCATTATTATTAATAATCAAGTCCATTAACGTAATCCTTTCATTTACGAGACAAAAACCAATCATGAATCTTCAACTGTCAATTACTGATTTGTTTGCAATATTCACCGGTAAATAAAAATGTTATTAATCCATACAGAGCCAGATAAATTATTAATGAGAAACTGATTGTAAAGCGCTTGTTTTAATTCGGTCGCCATATTAACTCAAAATTGGATTTTAAACAAGCAACGATATTTATCAATCGTCCTGCTGATTAAATGGACGAGTCACTATAAAAAGATGAAGTGGTTCCACTCTGAGTATACACAGTGATTTTTCATTGGTTTTGAAGCCGAAGGTCACTTCATAGGCATCGATATTAAGACAAAATTAGCTAGTCAAAATAAAAATTCAGAAACAAAAAATTTGTCTAAAACTCGAAAGTAAAATTGTGAGATCAATTAGTAGTACCGCCGCCATACACCGCCTGCGGGCCGGCCGGGGTCATCGACATTACGCAGCTGTTGGCCGGCGTATAACTACGTGGTCTCGATCAATATCATTTACGCAACTTTTTTATCTTATGACATACAGAAATTTGGATTACGTATATGGATAGAGGAATTTATTTACTATACAACATTTTTTTTTCCAAAACCAATTAAAAGTCAGTGTGTATAGTTAAAATGTCAAAAAAATATACTAAAACCATTTTAAGAGGGAATTTAGTCCATGATACTGAACAGCTTTCTCCAACAAACATATCGAAATATATAAAAAAATATCTTTAAAGGAAAAATACTATTTTTTTTATATTTCGATGTTTGTTCCTTGGCGAAAGTTGTTTAGTAAAATGGACTGAATTCTCTTTTAAACTAGTTGCAGTGTATTCTATTAAACCCTATTTATATTAGGCCCTGAGCGGGACATCTCTTCCGAACGCGTTCCGAAAGACTGGCCAAATTGTCTACATTTTGGATTCCAAACGGGCGCAGGTGTAGAAGAAAAGGTAGATCTAGGACAAGATAGCGGAACGACCTAGACGGGTTTTTATGCGAATGGCAGAAGGTTGCAAAAGATAGGATGTGAAGAAAAATATTTTTTCTGACTTCACCCCCGAACCACGGGACCATCGGACAAATATGCTCTTTCAATTAAAAGAGAATTTTCCAAGTCAATCAAATAGTCTTCGAAAAATCGTATAATGAACATACATTGAAAAAGATCACGATCTTCTTCTTATCGTGTGTGTTAGTGATAACACTAGTGTCAGAGTTTTTAAGTGACTGGGACCGACGGCTAAACGTGCCCTCCGAAGCACGATCACGATGAATTGATAACCTCCTCCTTTTTGGAAATCAGTCAAAAAGTGGTTCTATTGTGTGTGACTTTTTATTCTCTTCTCTTCTCTTCTCTTATATTGAAACCACACAGCAATTATGTTTCTATAAAATCTATCAATTAATTATTGCATTAGCAATCTGCTTTGCGCATATCATTATGGTAACATAATTTGAATTCAATTCCGATTAGCCGATCCCAAGTAGGTATTTGCCATTAGTGTCGTGCCAGCAAACACTGAACCCAGTCTGCATTAATTTCCTCTGTACACAATTGATAATTTGTTGTGTGATTAAAGATATAGATTAAATTGATTGGGATGAAAATATTAAATAAATAAATAAATATATAGTGACAAATTACACTGATTGAGCTAGCCCCAAAGTAAGTTCGAGACCTTTGTTATGGGATAATAACTCAACGATACTAATTTTATAACAAATAAGTACATATACAGATAAACATCCAAGACCTAGGACAATTTGAAAAAGGCCATTTTCCAACTTGCCATGACCGGGGATCGAACCCGGAACCTCTGGGTGGCGGACTAGCATGGTGACCACTACGCCAAGGAGGTCGTCAAGATATACTTATTTTAAATATACTTGTGATGAATATTCATGAAAATCTGCACTTCCCAAAACAATCACCTATGTATGTAGTACAATGCTACCGATTTTAGAAGTGCTGAATTTCATAGATCAATTATAATAGTAGTACCCAACTAGATACCTATAAATTATACTGCAATCGCTTATGAATCGTATTTCAGCTATCAAATTACCTTTGCAATCATTAAGGAATGCAGCGGAATATGCACTCTGAAATTAGAAACTACTGTTTCTAGGAACAGTCAGGTAGGTTTACCTAACTGGGGTAATTTCGATTAAGGCGTGTAGTCTAAATAAAATCACTTCATCTCTTCCTAAGGATGTTGTAAAAGTCTAGGAGGGTTGACGTTGGTAGGCGGTCGGATCTCTTCCTAAGGATGTTGTAAAAGTCTAGGAGGGTTGACGACGGTAGGCGGTCGGATCTCTTCCTAAGGATGTT
Organism: Acrobasis consociella; assembly: GCA_963555685.1. Lineage (NCBI taxonomy): Eukaryota > Metazoa > Arthropoda > Insecta > Lepidoptera > Pyralidae > Acrobasis > Acrobasis consociella. Next base: position 5,838,262 of record OY743115.1, read on the forward strand.
GTAAAAGTCTAGGAGGGTTGACGTCGGTAGGCGGTCGGATCTCTTCCTAAGGATGTTGTAAAAGACTGGGAGGGTTGACGTCGGTAGGCGGTCGGATCTCTTCCTAAGGATGTTGTAAAAGTCTAGGAGGGTTGACGACGGTAGGCGGTCGGATCTCTTCCTAAGGATGTTGTAAAAGTCTAGGAGGGTTGACGTCGGTAGGCGGTCGGATCTCTTCCTAAGGATGTTGTAAAAGACTGGGAGGGTTGACGTCGGTAGGCGGTCGGATCTCTTCCTAAGGATGTTGTAAAAGTCTAGGAGGGTTGACGACGGTAGGCGGTCGGATCTCTTCCTAAGGATGTTGTAAAAGTCTAGGAGGGTTGACGTCGGTAGGCGGTCGGATCTCTTCCTAAGGATGTTGTAAAAGTCTAGGAGGGTTGACGACGGTAGGCGGTCGGATCTCTTCCTAAGGATGTTGTAAAAGACTGGGCGGGTTGACGTCGGTAGGCGGTCGGATCTCTTCCTAAGGATGTTGTAAAAGACTGGGAGGGTTGACGTCGGTAGGCGGTCGGAAAGCATGCATATTTCGGTGAATTTACTTCTTCCTTCCCTACGTGGGATCGGCACAGCATGTTAGTTGTTTCCATTTTGCATTTAGCCTACTAGTTAACATCTTCACTAGCCTTTTGTAAAAAAGGATAGAACACTATCCTTTTTTATTTCAACTGTTACATCTTTACGTCAATAAAAATTATAATTGTTTCGATTCATATGACGACCTCCGTAGCGTAGTGGTTACCAAGCTAGTTTGCCACCCAGAGGTTCCGAGACTCGGTCAGGGCAAGTTAGGAAATAATCTATTTCAAATTGTCCTGGGTCTTGGATGTTTATCTTTATACGTATTTGTTATAAAATATAGTATTGTTGAGTTAGTATCTCTTATCACAAGTCTCGGACTTACTTTGGGACTAGCTCAATCAGTGTGATTTGTCCCTATATATATTTATATACCGGAAGCCTCGGTTACTTACTTGTCCAGCTTTTTTTATACGTAAAATTCATAATAAAGATGTTTTTGAAACTGCTCATTTTTCCTTTTAAATTTTACTGTAATGAGCTTATATTCTGTTCTTCGTCAATTAAGTGCCCAACGCTCGGATTATGTTGCGAAAAACCGTTTCTTTATTTCACTTTAATTATTCCTAACGGGCCTTTAATTGCCAAATCCGCACACACCAGCTGTTCTATTTATTTTCTTCGCTTCAGAAATCTATAGATGCAATGTTTATAGCCGCCATTTATTAGCAATAAAATGGGTTAATTTGTTTGTGGTACGCGTAAAGCGGTTTATGGGCTAACACGATTACGTTGGGTTAACAGTTAACGACCAACCAGGGATCAGGAAGTGATATCGGCCATTTTGTTTACTCCTGACCCATCTCTTTTATTGTGCCGATAAGTCAAACTGAAAAATGTTAGTCGTTTTAGCCGTTCTCAAGAAGTTTTATTTTTTTTGTAATTATATTTTTTTACCCGAGTACGGCGAAGCCAAAAAGAGGTTTTTATGTGTTTCGTAGCTGTACATGTATGTTAGCATGTCAATATACATCTGTTCCCTCGTAATCACCATCATCATCAGGTAATTTTGTCTCCATTGTAGGAGCACGACACTCTTTGTACTACCAATTCAATTCAATTCAATTCAATTCAATTTATTCAGTAACAATATACCAGAGCCATACTCGGCCAGAACAGCCAAAGGACTTGGCCTACACTCTCCTCGCTGGCCACACGGGTTGGAGAGGTCTCATTGATGTTTATGTGCTTTGATTAGCATGTATTTCCTAAGTTGCCTTGACTCTGTGGTCTGTTAACCACTAGGGATAAAGATGTGACTAGGGATCAGAAAGTTACACTTACCAGCCATTTTGTTTACTAACTCCATGTAAGAAAAGAAACTAGCTTAAGCTCTTCACTAATGAGGCATGTAACAACTATTTATATAAAACTTTGTACTAAATGTATTTACATATATTAATCATACATTTTCAGACACATTTAACTGTAACTTTTACTAAAAGAATTTATACGAGGATGACTTGTTTCTGATTTGATTGTTATTTTATATTAGGATAATTATTTGGAATTGCAAATCAGTTTAATTATTCTCAAAACTAATGCTTGGTTTAAATATCTAAAATTATTGGCATTTTACAGTAATTTACGATTAGTAAATAATATATGATGATTACATAATTTTTAAGCGATTGATCTGGCATCATTATTATTTATTTATTTATGACGTTGTAAAACTAGTGTGGCGCCAAAATGGCGGGGCTGGGTTATAAATTCAGTGTTTCTCAGTTTGTAAGCCACTTTTTATTGTGCAACTGCAGGATAGTGTAAGTTTAATTCTGTTAATATGCTTCTTATTATTTGTGGTAACTATGCCGCATTTACACATTCACGTGAATCGCAAGGCGAATGACGAGGCGAATAACGAACACGCTAGACAGTGCAGTACACGAATGTTTCGTTGAATGACGAGGCGAATAGCGAACACGAATGTGTAAATGCGGTATAAACAGTAGTTCGCGACGGCACTCGCATTGGAATATTTCGTGGAATGTTTCGTCGAATGACGAGGCGAATAGCAAACACGCAAGTGTAAATGCGTTATTAAAATTGACATTCCTGATAAATTTGTGAAACAATTTTTACAATTATTCTTTTGTGAAGAAACCGTTATAGAATAATCAATATCTTTGATAAGCTAAGTACAGGTGTAAAGATAGTTATTCTAGCCCTAGATAATATGATGAAATAGTGGTTTCCCAAGATGAGAATGAGTAATATTGTTGTGATACTTGTGATATTATTAATGTACTTACTTGTAATTATTATTGAACTAGTCACGTAGTAGAAATGTAGACTGCTAAGCTCTTCAGGTAAGTAGGCGGCCTATACTGACGACTTTCTTTTGGGGTCTATTTTCTTTGAAAACTAGTGACCGATTACAAAACCCTGGCAGTATTGGCTTTGCTTTGAAAAGTTAAAAGAAATGTGCTTAGAAAATAGTTGTTTTGAGGGAATATATTATTTATTGAAATAAATTATGTTTTCCTCACCCTGGTATTTCATTTTCTAACACGTGCATCAGAGTAAACAGCAAAGCGGTATTCTGTAAATGCTTGTAGAAACTTTCAAACAAAATATTTACTTGGTTAGGAAAATTTTGTTTCTACGGAAGAAAGTTAGCAAAAAAAGGTGCGTAAAAATAAAACCACATATAAAAAACATTCTAAGAACAGTGGTAGGTATCACTTGTTCCAACAAAGCATACAAGTACGAAGTTAACAACAGGCAATTTAACATAACAAAGAAATTTAATTTAATTTGCGAATTTACGTGATGTACAATGTTATGCATATTAATGAGTGAATCAACCTTCTAACCACAAATAGTGAAGAAGAGATATAGCTTCATATTATAAAGGACTTTTACCGACTTCCAAAAAAGGAGGATGTTATCAATCCGTCGCGATCTTTAATTTTTTTTATGTATTTTTGAAAGACGCGTGGAGGGTCTAGAGGTAGTCTTATAATTTTTTTATTAAAATCGGTTGTTTATTATGGATGTGAAGTAGGTTTTGAGTTTTGAAAAATGATTAGCGAGTCAAGTTTAATGATGCTTATTATATTTCATTTGATGGTATTTGTTTTGTTTGTTAATATAGACTATCAGAGGTACTTAGGTTGCATACCCTGCCTAGGCCACAAAATAAAATTTAGTGGCTTTTTTTCTAAGAATCTAATTCAATAAACCTCGTTGAATAATAAAATTTATTGTATTTAAAAAGTTTAGGTAAAAAAACAAGGTTAAAGGTATTCTTACGTCAAGACTTCACTAAAGCTGAGAAAGAGTGTATATGTTTGAACAACTAATAGGATCCCGATGTCACTAAACAGATATACAATCTCTATATTTTTTTAAACGTACTTTAGCATGTATGAAGGAGTTAGTGGCGAATGGTCTTAAAAGCAAAGCATCGACTACTATTACTATTTCTGTTATATTTAACTGCCTCCATGGTGTAGTGGTTAGACCGTTCGACTCATACCCGGAGGTCGCGGGTTCGATTGTGTTGTTTTCCTAGTTTGGTTAGGACATTGTAGGCTGATCATCTTATTGTCTGATAAGTAAGATGATCCGTGCTTCGGAGGGGCACGTTAAGCCGTAGGTCCCGGTCACTGTCTTTGACAATGGTCGTTACCTAAATCCATGTCAGAGGCTTTTAAGGCGGTTTAAAAACTTTGACACTAGTGTTAGTCACTAACACACACGATAAGAAGAAGACTATTTCTGCACTAGTTTTAGGTTGTGTTCTAAGCGAACTCTCAAACAATCCTCATACCGACCTCATCATTTGCATATAACATTATTAACAAACTTTCCTCCTTTACAAGTTGGGAGAAAACACGTGTTAATTTTGGGAAAATATGAATTCTATGGGTTTCATTATACTATGTTAATAGAGCCGTATCGTGTGTTTCTGGCAGAGTAGAATTGAGCCACTCCAAGACCTACCCTGGATGTCGTAGAAAGCGACTTAGGAAATACAAGCTAAACAAAGCTTATAACAATGAGACCTCTCCAACCCGTCTGGCCAGCGAGGAGAGTGTAGGCCTCTGGCCAAGTTTGGCTCGAGTAGTACAGAGAAGGTCGTGCTCCTGCAATGGAGACAAAAAGACCTGATGATGATGATGATGTTAATAGAGAGGTATGTAAGTGAAATCTATTTATAATCTACTAATGAATAGGAAAATCTAGTGGAACTATTAACATTTACGAGTATTTTAGCTCTAGCCGATGCCCGCGACTTCGTTCGCGTGGACTTTATGACTCCGGAAAATGCTCATCAGGCTGAACAACTTTTGCTAAGGCGTCATTTTTATAATATTAGCTTAACCATTATGTTTCTGCATCAGGTGTTTAATTTTTCAAAATCAATTATACCCTATATGTTGCAGGCTTAACAGCTATATAACAAAAGAAGTTTTATTTGAATCTTTCCAGTATTTCCGGGGATTAGCGTGTATAAACAGACAGATTTTATTTTGAATTCTTACTCTATTACTATGTCTTCAAATATTTTTTTGGAAATATATTCAATGTACAGACCGACCCATTTTTTTACTGTTTTATTATATGTATATTTACTTAGTGTTGTCTCAAAGGTCTCAAAGTGTTGGGGTCCTCCCTCAGACAGATATAAGTACCTATATGTTTAAATAGTATATAAATTCTATTTATAAACAATACAACCATTGAACGTATCTATTATTAGTTACGATACGACCGTTTTGATATCATCTTTAGAAGCCTATTCGGTATTATATGGCTACAAATTCGAACTAAGACCCTACCCACCGTTTCAAGTTACTTCTAAGGCAATAAACCTATCAAATGGTAATTAGGAGCCAGAGGCGCTCGAACTATGTTCCAACTGTAAATACTTACATTGTTATTAAGTCTATGTAAGTTTTTTAAGTGTTAACTACTTTATGAAGAAAGTTTCTCCTAGAAAATTCACGCTCGCATCCTATCTTGTGTTGCTTTGGAACCAGAGGTCTATATTTAAGCTGAGACCCGTTAAAGCGGCTTTATTTTGATTTTTTTACGGTATTCTTATATTTACGCCTTATTCTCTTCTTTAAGTAGGTATGTATAGATATAAAATACATTTATATTCTGTTATAATTATAATATCATGACGCTAAAGGGTTTATCCTCCGACTTCACGCATAATATGTGGAAACTGACAATGTAACAGCCAGTGTAAAGAATGTAAAAAAGTTTTAAACTCTTAATTCCAGTTACGGACAAATAAGTTCTCTAAGATAATATTACACGGCGAATAGTTGGAAGTATATTAGGTATAGATGAGGTATAGATAGAAAATAGAAGATATATACGCTAGTGATATACCAAAATAAAACCCTACCTATCTGCAACAAACGTCTAAAAACATCTAAAACTACAGTATTTATTTTAAAATACCTATTCAACGATACCTAACAGGATGGGTAGGTGGAGAAACAAAAATTGACTCCCTCTTTACTTGTATGGGAACTACTACAATTGTTTTTTCAGGTTTTTTTTTATTGTTTTTTTGGCATAACAAATACACATATCCGTGCCAAACTACAGCTTTCTAGAACTTATAGTGTCTGAGAGACAGACATGGCAAAACTATAAGGGTTCCTTGCTTACCACGGAACCCTAAAAACGAGTTAGTCGCAAATGGTCTTAAATGCAAATAGTCTATATGGAAACTCGTCTAAAACGCATCTCGGAACTCGTTTAAACAGCAACTCGTCTACGTTGCAAGTAGTCTCAAATGTTATTTTGACTAAATGGCAGCTAGTCCCTTATGTTATTATGTCTACTGCTGAAAGTGGTCTAAATATCAATTCGTACGAAATGCAAGTAGTCTAAAATGTTACTTTACCTAAAATGCAGCTTAGATGTTTTGTAGCCTACTACTGCAACTGGTCTAGATACATATACGTTACATACAAGAGCGCGCGTCTATGTCACTGACTTGACAATCGGTCTAGCAGTATAATGTAAATGCCTAAACCCTTTGGAAGAGTCGGCAACTGCTAGAACTATCAGAGTAAAAGTAAGCTTGCCATTTTTTTTCTTTAGATAATAATAAATAAATAATAAATATATAGATATATTTGAATAAATGAAAAATACATTTATCCCTTGGGGGAGGCCTGTCCAGCAGTGGACTTCCAGTAGCTGATATGATGATGATGAAATTCATCTCGAAAACCGGTATGGTTTAAGACCATTCGCGACTAACTCCTAAAAACAAATGATCGTAGGAAGTTTTTTCACAAATCCTGCATCAGTATTCCTGCACATATTGACGGCGTTTACATTCATGGATTCATATCTCTAAAACGTAAATAAAAAGCGAGCTTACCCATCGCTTGAAAGTATTGGACGTACTCGTATGGGACGCGTAACAGATTTGGTGGCGTCGATAGTAAACTGCAGAATGACATGCAACCGTTAACACCCTATTCGCAAAATACCTTCTTTTTAATAATAATAATAATAATAATTCCTTTATTTCAGGCAATAGCATTGTACTTACATTTTTAATTGCCTTTATTTCTACTTTTTCTTCTCAGCATATTACTTACTTAAAGCCTTGCATGTCCGGGTCATTCAGTGAAAAGTATGGTAAACTATATGTGCCCGTGGGCTTAGCTCCTTGTGGGAATTTCGGGAAAAAACTATCCTATGTCCTTCTCTGGGTATTAAACTATATCCATATCAAATTTCATCTAAATAGGTTCAGCGGTTAAAGCGTGAAGCGGTAACAAACAAACAAATATACATACTCACTTTCGCATTTATAAGTAAGGATAATTCAGTGGTTCGTGAATTCTAGTTTACTTAGTACATTGAAGTTAGTAAATTTATGTACAATATCGACCTACAATTTTCCTCGATAAGTTTTCGATGAGGTTTACAGTTTCAAACTTTCGAGACGCGGTCAGGATATTAAACACTACCCAAGGTATGAAAAAAACATTCAATCATTTGATCTTAAAAAAGGTATATTGTTTTATAGTAATAAATAATATATGTATCCGGAAAACGGACAATACTTACACGATTTCTATAGCAACCAATAGGAATATTTTAAGTAGCCAAAAAAAAGGTAGACAAACTTTAATATTTTAATATGGGTAAGTAAGGCAGTTAGCAATTGCGAACACGAATTTCATGCCGTGTGGCATTGAGCAGAGTAGCATAGGACCACTCTAAGTATTCCCGTGGATGTCGTAGAAGAAGGCGACTTCGGGATTACAAGCTAATTATAAAACATATATACATTATGAGACTTCTCCAACCTGTCTGGCCAGCGAGGAAAATGTATGCCAAGTCCTCGGGCTGCTTTGGCCAAGTACAGCTCTGGTAGTAAAAAGAATGGTAAGTCATGTAGGTAGTAAGACGTTTTGCGATTTTGTCTCATGTCGACTCAACCCTAGATTTTTATGCAATATCAGTGATAGAAACCGATTTTTAGAATCGTATGCGCTTGATGGAAGTTCGATAGACATTCATCTGTAGTGAAATGGTGCATCTCTCGATATGGGTTACATTCATATATTTTATTTTGGTGTGCGTTTTGAAAAGAGAATGGAATGGAATCCGTGGAGATATTTTTTTACACCACGTACTTTTTAATTCCACGGATAAGAGCAAGCACTTGAATTACAATAAGAAGAACTAGAGACCGTACAAACTATTACAAAAATATGAAGTTACTATTGAAGAAAAAATTGACAGTAATATTAAATACTTCAACAGAAATAAATATACATAAATAACTGGCCAAAAGCGTGTCGACCACTTCACGCGACTAATAACGACAAAAAAACGAATTTACAATTGAATTTGTATGAAATTTTCCTTTCCCGAGTACATTTTTAAGTTGCTTGCCTATAACTTATTGATTTGTAAACCCCACTTAGCTTTGATAGTTTTCCTTTAAACTTCGGTATATGTGCCTTTCATTTTTTCACAAGACCATATACAATCATTTAGCAGATAAAGGGGAGGGGGGCACTTTGAATCTAACAAAAAATTGCAGGCAACCAAATATTTCAGGAACTGAACACTAAATCGAAAGTTGTTAACAAGCTATATTTTTAAAAGACGTATTCAAAGATGACAAGATGATTTTTTCGAGAGAAAAATATACTTCCACTTCGCAATGGGTATGGGAGTTAGCCAAAAAAATTTTTTTTTCAAGATATATTACTGCTTTTTGTATGAAGAATTATACTAACCCATACCATACCAAGTTACGGCTTTTACGTACTTATAGGTCTATAAGTAAAATCGGAGACAAACAGACACATGACGATACAACTTACTACGGAACCCAAAACATTAAATTTTTTGCCCAAAACATTATAAAACATTAAACATTTAATTTTTCTATATTTCGTGTCACTAAGTACGACATATAAATAAGAAAGTACCAAACCATATTTCTTTAAAGAATCCTCACAAACATATCGCCTGCTCGGTTGAAAATGTCGGTAACTCAAGCGTTCAGTTTTATGAATGTTTAAAATTATTGCTTGTAAAAATGGCGGATATTATTTCTCTGAGATGCGAGCTTCCGTTAGGTATTGATATTGAAATTGTCATGTGATTGTACATTTTGCCATGTGATTTCCAGCAGAGTAGAATAGAGTCTCTCCAAATCCTCCCATGGATGTCGTAGGAGGCGACTTAGGAAATACAAGCTAAACAAAGCTTACAAACATCAGTGAGACCTCTCCAACCCGTCTGGCCGGTGAGGAGAGTAGGCCAAGTTCTCTGACTGCTCTGCGGCAGTACAGAGAGGTTTGTGCTCCTGCAGTGGAGGCAAAAAGACCTGATGGTGATGATGTACATTTTGCTTTACCTGTATTCTACTTACTACGTATCTTATATCGTTCGTACGTACTACGTACATACTATCGTACTTTATAGATATAAGACTTAGTAAATGTGTAGCAGTGTGGTGAAGGCGGAGTATAGTTATAATACGACTTATCACCATTTTAAGGGGTTCCTTAGTAAACAAGGAACTCTCATAGTTTTGCTATGTCTATCTGTCTGTCCGTAAGCAGTTCTACTCAGAGCCTACCCTATTTAGCGCGTGCTCCGATACGCACTTGGCCGGTTATTTTTTTCTTCTACCAGTGTCAGCTTCTTGACTCAGAATGGCTTTTTATATGGTTGTGGACCAGTGAGTAGCCATACTTACTCCCCGGTCATTAGCCAAGTTTAAAAGATGATTTAAACTCGGCTAATGCACAAGAGGTTCTACAGTTAGGACATGACAGGAGGAAGGTCAAGCTTTGAACAGATACACATTCAAAACGGTCGTGGTTGAAAAAAACGCTTTTAATTTGCTTAGTAAATCAATTTGTTATAACATGAATAAAGAAGATTTCAATGAAATAAAGCTGAGTCAAAGGACAGTAATAATAGAAATAGCTTTTACTAGAATTCCGGTATCACAAAAAAGCTTTTCATTCTAGACATTTAATTTTGGATAGGAATGCTGATTATTTTTGCTATTCAGGATTTTTTTTCGGTATATATTAAACTCTCCTAATAAAGGAAGGCTTCACCCACAATCACCACCCTAAGTTGACGGGTTGGTAATGTAAATAAGAAATCAAACATCAAAACTAACTCTATAAATGCTCCTCCTGCTTTTATAAGTATCAATTGATTCCGATATTCCTCTCAGTTTTAATTTGCTCAGTATTAGCAAAAGTCTGCACTTTCTCCACGAGACGTTTTTTGATTTACAACGATCCTAAAAATGTAATGTAAATTTTCTTACATCGCACAAGGAAAAACGAATCTTAATATTCTTGTAGGAAAGTGCAAGATCGCATGTTTTAGAAGTAGTCGGTATGGTGCTGAGGTGATATATTATGCACCTGCAGTTTAGACAGGCTATTAGTCAGCGTAATAAAAATTAAAGTTGGTTTTAACTTGAGAGCCGCAAAACTGGATAAAGTTTTTCACATTAGCGTCGAGTAAAACATTTTTAAGTTCCGGCACATATGAGGAAATCTTTTGTCATTTTTGATACACTTTCATTTTTGTACTAAGTATAACTGAAGGTGAAAGAAGTATTAGAGTATCATCTAGCTGACCTTATCCCATTATCTGAGGTTGGCGCAGTATCTCTTCTCCTTCCATTGACGACCTCCGTGGCGTAGTGGTCACCATGCTAGTCCGCCACCCAGAGGTCCCGGGTTCGATTCCCGGTCAGGGCAAGTTGGAAAATGGTCTTTTTCAAATTGTCCTGGGTCTTGGATGTTTATCTATATATGTATTTGTTACAAAATATAGTATCGTTGAGTTAGTATCCCATAACACAAGTCTCGAGCTTACTTTGGGGCTAGCTCAATCAGTGTAATTTGTCCCTATATATATTTATTTATTTATTCCACGTTCATCTATTTTCCGTCATGCATACTCGAATGTACTCCTACTTGTCCATGGCTTGTCTTGCGCATTTCGTATTTTTTTTTTTATCTTCCACTTCCCCCTATTTAAGAGGTACCTATAACGGATTTAAACTTTGAGAAGCAAAACGAAGCAACGATTTGAGAAATTATCTGATGAATTATAAAACGTTTGGTTTGTATAGACATCATCATCAACATCATCAGGTCTCTTTAGTCTCCACTGCAGGAGCACGACCCTCTCTGTACTACTAGAGCCATACTTGGCCAGAGCAGACCAGAGCTTTGGCCTACACTCTCCACGCTACGGGTTGGAGAGGTCTTATTAATGTTTATAAGCTTTTTTGAGCTTGTATTTCCTAAGTCGCCTTCTACGATATCCTTAGTAAGTCTTCGAGTGTTCCTATTTACTCCGCCGGTAACAATACGACGACATAATAAACCCTATCAACAAATTTACTTGCTAGGCAAATTAAAAAAAAACCCTGACTTTAAAAAATGCCATTTAGTGATCAGTAGCGAAACTACTTAATCGATATCGCCATTTATTATTTGCTGAAGAAAACCCTGACTTTGAACCGTTTATCCCCAGTCACTTTGAAACGACAGAACCGATTTTCTTAAGGCCCAACACAGACCAACACAGGCACAACATAGACCGCGCCGCACTTTTTAGTCTGTGAAAATAGAACCTATGGAATCATACGCAGTAACGCACACGACGCGCGCCGGACTTTTTGCGCGTCGTGTGCGTTACTGCATGTGATTCCATGGGTTCTATTATCACAGAATAAAAAGTGCGGCGCGGTCTAGTCTGTCGTCTGCGTTGGGCCTAAAACATGGCTAAAACACACCGCAAGGGAAGTTACTTACACGTAAAAAAAACCGCATCTAAAGTACATCCGTTTGAGTGCTACGATGCCACATTATACAGAAATTATCGTCAAACTTACCTATAACAATCCTCTTTTCAAAATTATAAAATGTGCAAGTTTACAACCCTTCAGGAATTGACCTTGTTGTAAATAGAGGTAGAGATTCGCTTTAACTAATAATTAAAAAAAACTGAAACTTGCGGTTGTAATAAAACGTTAACAAAGGCAAACTCAGCCCGATATTGAAATTGTCGATAAAACTGCAAACGATATGAATTCGCAACATACGCGTTTCAAACGTGTAAACGTGTATCGCATGACGCAGCGCAAACTGAGTTTCCTGTGCAGCTCCGAATGTAGTTTTGGAGCGTAGTAATTGGAACAGGGAAAAATCCAGACTTTTCGTCATGATCTGGTTTCGGTTCCGTGTAGCATCCCAATCCCAATCCCTACTAATATTATGAATGCGCAAGTGAGTTTGTATTTTTGTTGGTTTGTTTGTTTGTTACCACTTCACGTTTCAATTACTGAACTTATTTAGATGAAATTTAATATGGATATAGTTTGATATATCCTTCTCTGAGTGAGAAGGATATAGAGGATAGTTTTTATCCCGAAATTCCCACGGGGAGCTAAAAAAACTTCAAAAGCTGTGAATCAGAAAGTACACTTTTTAACGTGTAGGTACCTGTCATATCGCAGCGCAAACTGTTTCATTGCAATCGCAGACAACGCCGTCGCATTACGCAGACAACGCCGTCGCCACCGCAGACAACGCCGCCGTCATCGCAGACAACGCCGTCACTATACGCAGACAACGCCGTCGCTATAAGCAGACAACGCCGTCGCCGCCGCAGACAATGCCGTCGCTACAACGTCCAAAGCAACTCTAGTATTTAAATCGCAAAAAACTGATATTTAGTCTAACGGTTTTGCAATTAAAAATTAACTGCAAAAATAGATAAAAGCCAAACAAGTTTTCCAATTTTCTTGGAGCTAGCACAAAATTTATTTTGTCCTTTGTAGATGAATGAATCAAAAACATCTATTTCACGGAAAGAACTTTTACAAAAGACCTGCTAAGTATAATTCAATCAAATCAATTTGTAAGTAAATTTTGAGATGTTAGAAAATTAATCAGAAAGATTAAAATAATTGATACCCTAACCGCAGACATTTTCATACAATGAAATTAAATGTAAGATTTCGGTAAAATTTTGTAATTTCAAAGAAATTGCGTACATCTCGCAATAACACTAGTTTTCAAGTTCATTTTTTTAATTTTAACGAAAATATAAGGGTGAAGAATTTTCCCATACTGATGGACAAAAATGATTAATACTATATTTTCCTTTAAGTCCACTTTTTGACTTTAAAATCCAGTTATATAAATATGTTCAATTTCTTTGAAATTATTAACTCGCAAACCACATATCTGGGCAAACCTTTGACCAATTTGGCTCATATTGGAACTTAAAAGTTCTATTGTTTACGCACTTTTTGGAACTTAAAATTTAAATTGAAATTGCAACTTAAAAGTTCTATCTACACGTATACCTAAATAACATTTTTTTTCAAGTTGATGTCATGATTTAAAATGCAAATGTAAATTTGACTAGAACCTATGTTTATTATTTAAAACTAGCCGAAGCCTGCGACTTCGTTCACGTGGACTTTATGACTCCGGAAAATGCTCATCAGGCCTAACAACTTTTGCTAAGGCGTCATTTTTAGGGTTTCGTACCCACAGGGTAAAAACGGGACCCTATTACTAAGACTTCGCTGTCTGTCCGTCTGTCTCTTACCAGGCTGTATCTCAAGAACCGCGATAGCTAGACATTTGAAATTTTTACAAATTGTGTATTTCTGTTGCCGCTATAACAACAAGTACTAAAAACAAAATAAAATAAATATTTAACGGGGGCTCCCATACAACAAACGCAATTTTTTATAGATAATGGTACGGAACCCTTAGTGCGCGAATCCAATTCGCACTTAGCCAGTTTTATTATATTACTTATAGTTAAGCTGGACCATTATGGTTCCGCATCAGGTGTTCAATTTCCCAAAATCAATTATAACCTATATGCCCAGGCTTAACATCTAAAAAGTTTCATGACTCCGTCTTGTATTTCCGCAGATTAGCGTGTACAAATAGACAAAAAGACAGACTTTTTTTAATTCTTACTCTATTGTGTGTCTTCATCGCCCCAAATATTTATTTTGGAAATATATTCAATGTACAGACACATTTGTTACTGTTTTATTATATGTACAGATAAAACTCTAAACCTTTAAAATGATATTTGTCTTATTGGCCTGTTCTAGCCTACATTATGAATTTATTATTTTGATTCTATCAAATGCTTTCATTAGCTAAGTTGTGGTCTTTGTCATTTATTTTCATACAGACCGTCAGACGGGCATGCAATGAAATCGGATTAAACCTGTACAAAGCGAGTCGAGCATAATCCTGTTTTAATGTGGGAATAATTTCTTAAGTTCATATTTTCATTAGTCGATGAAAAACATAAAATACTAGTGGCCCTGTGAGCTGTAGACCTCGCAAGCTTAAAGAGATTGCAGAGCGAAGAAACTTTTTACACCATATGTTTTTCATAAAATATTAAAATCTCGATAATGTTCGTTCCGCTAAGCCCGAGTAGATAGGACAATTTAACATATGGGCGCACTATAAGTTTCCGGAATGAATATGAAAAAATACTATTAAAGGTACAAAATTAATTTATTGTTTTTCAAAATAATCTCCCTTGGCGTCTATGCACTTTTTCATTCGATGAAACCAGTTTTGAAAACTTTTGTGCCACTCCTCTGTGGTGACCTCTGAAACGTGTTTTTCATACTCCTCGACAGCCTCTTCTGGTGATGAAAATCGTTGACCGCGTAATTGGTTCTAAATTTTTGGGAACAGAAAAAAGTCACAAGGTGCCAGGCCGGGACTGTATGCAGGATGACTCATGAATTCTACATTTTTCGCCTTCAAAAAGTCGTTTGTCTGTCTGGCCGTGTGAGAACTAGCATTGTCGTGGTGCAGGATGATACGGCGTTTACGGTTATTTTTACGGAGTTCGTCAATAACTTCCGGCAAACAAATGGTCGTGTACCAGTCACTATTCACTGTACGACGATTCTCTAAAGCAACAGTAGCCACGTGTCCAGTTTTATTAAAAAAAGAAGCAATCATCCGCTTAGATGCACTTTTCACGCGCGCCACTTTGGTTGGTTTCGGCTCATCTTGAAAGACCCATACGCTCGATTGCTGCTTTGTTTTGGGATCGTAGCAATAAATCCATGTTTCGTCACCTGTTACTATGTCCCACACCAAATTTGACGCACCTTCGTTGAATCTGGTAAGCATGGCACTGCACCAAGTGACGCGGTCCGTTTTTTGAGCCTCGGTCAAGTTGTGTGGGATCCACCGCGAGCACAGCTTTCTCACACCCAAATGTTTATGTAGGATTAATTGTATTTGACTCATGCCTATTTCTAAGGATGCGCAAATTTCATGGTAGGTCACATGCCTGTCTGTTTCAATCATACGGCGCACAGCATCGATGTTTTTGTTGGTCACAGCGGTGGACGGCCGACCATCGCGAGATTCGTCACTGAGATTGATACGACCACGCTTGAATTCTGCAAACCAGCTATAAACAGTTGTCTTGCATGGTGATTCATTGCCAAAAGCTGTTTTGAGCCGAGCGATGCTCTGTTGAGCTGTCAAATTACACTTAAAATCGTAGAAAATCATACTACGAAAATTTTCCCGAGTAAAATCCATGTTTTTTTAAATGGCGCCACAAGGTAAAAACAAAAGACAGTCAGATGAAACAAACTGCATTCTACAGCCAAAGAGTTCTATTTTCAAATGTTGCAATAAATTTTTTAATATTGTTTATGTAAGTGGCCAGTTCCGGAAACTTACAGTGCGCCCTATGTATTGTTATCATTTTCAACAAGTAGTTACGACAATAATATTCAAAATAATTTGTTACACATCTTGTTGGTCTGTTAAAAAAATACAAAGAATGCACTAGTTGCCTCCCTTTCCGCGCAGATTGTAAACGCCGGTAGAGGGAATAGGCAAAAATCAATAATATATCCGTGCTTCGGAGGGCACGTTAAGCCGTCGGTCCCGGTCACTTTCTTTGACATTGGTCGTTACCTAAAACCATGTCAGAGGCCTTACAGGCGGTTTAAAAACTCTGACACTAGTGTTAGTCACTAACACACACGATAAGAAGAAGAAGAATAATATATAATTTAATAAGCAATAAACTAAACTAGTAAATGATCTGACGCCAACAACTATAGAGAAGTCGTAAGGAAAGTTTACAAATATTAAATGATACAAATATCCAAAGCTAAATAAGTGACTTTGGCTTTGATGGTGGGCTTGGGAAAAGGGAATAAATTGCTAGC
This sequence comes from Acrobasis consociella, assembly GCA_963555685.1. Classification (NCBI taxonomy): domain Eukaryota; kingdom Metazoa; phylum Arthropoda; class Insecta; order Lepidoptera; family Pyralidae; genus Acrobasis; species Acrobasis consociella. The sequence goes on from OY743115.1 coordinate 5,854,628, forward strand.
CACATTGCCTCAGAATCAAGGCAATGCGGCTAGCAACCAATGCCTATTTTTCACACACTATTATGCACCACTTTTCTTTACACGCTTATATTTCGAAGTTCAGGTGTGCACTCAATTTTTCTACGTCTGAACTGGCTGTACAAAAATATGCACTGGAAAAAGACCGTCATCTACAACAAAGTCATAACCGTACGTACCATCACCAAAGAGTTTGGGGACGAATGACGAGGAGACATGACCCTGAATGAAATGGGATAACGCTAAGGAAAGGCAGATATAGAGTTTTTGGGTTATAACTACATTTTTTAATTTCAGTCGGTTATTAGGTACTCAGAACAGCAATAAAAGGAGATTCAAATTTCGTGAAGTATCTCTTGATGGGTCTGTCGCCGTGTTTTTGCAGCATCACTTGTGAATCTAATTCCGTAATAAAGACTGCCGTTGATTGACTGAAAAAAAAAAATTGATACCGTTCATAACCACGAAGTTGGGGGGTCAAAGGTACTCACAATATTCTCTAATCTTAGGACTCTTTCAGGGATGACAGTATGCCCGCGACACCTGCCGGCAATGGTCGGCGACCGTCTCAGACTGTCGCAAACGGTCGTGTGATACATATCACACTACGTGCTCTTACAGATTTCACTCATCTTAGGATTACAGGCGACACTATGCCCGCGACACGCAAATCTTTTAGGTACAAACTCTCAAAAACTGCCACAGTGACATTTGGCGACCATCGCGCGGCAAGGTTTGACAGTTTTTAGTGTGTAACGCTCTTAATATAGATGTATTTGCTTGCGGCTGCAGTTTGTTTCTTGCTTTTTTATGTTGGAATTATTTCCTAGGAGAAATCTACTTTTATGAAATTTTTCTTTACACATAATTATCTTTTAAGAGTAGTATTGACTTACCTTATTCTAACTGGAACCATGTATTCTAAGAAAGTAATTGTGTCATTTAATGTAGCGCTCGTTCCATGTAGCGTCATCTGAAATTATAACAAGTAGATAAAGTTTTAACAAAAAAAGGCAATTTTTTAGGCATTACAAAAATCCTGTTCTCCAAAAATATATCACGTTTTGCATAGTAGCATGATAGTTTATTGACGTGTTTTGAAAGAATCGTAAGGTTTTATTGGATACGCGAAGTTCAACAAACAAACATAAAATGAATTGGGAGATTTTGATAGTTATTTGATTCTTTGTTGACTATATATAATATGTTAATTTGACGAACAAAGTGGCTCGGTGGGGCAAAAATCATTTTGAACTCTTTCGTGCTTCAGAAGACATGTTAAGTCATTGGTTTCGTCATTCATCATTATATGGCAGTCATAAAGCTGCCAACTTGAAAAATGTGACAAAAGTGTTGGCCGCAGCAGTAAAACAGGGAGTTTTTGGCGAAAAGTCAAGGGTTTTAATTGGAGTTTGCTTGAAATTGTTTTGTTAATTGATTCTAGTGGACTGAAATTGATGTGGTTTAGTCTTATAAATGCTCATGCTCATAGACAATATTTGAAATGTTTGAAATGGACAGTCATAGTGCGGCTGTAGTGATATTTATTTGCGGACTGTGGCGGACTTTAGGCACCATCCGCCACTGAATCGGCTATGAAAACCAGAGGACTCGTGTAGATTTGTCGCTAGAAGATAACTTAAAAACAATCAGAGGTCCTGCACCAACCTTTGATTGTTTAATTAGGGTTAGGGTTAATAAAGAAGTGAACAAATAAGACGGGGTCTAAAGGACTAGTATCTAGAGCCGGATAATAATTTAAAAAAAGCCGTAAAACAAACCGTGTAGTGCTTTTTATACGACATTTCCATTTTTCAAGTGAATGCATGGCCACGTGCTTGAAAGGGTTACTGAGCCCGTCAATCTGAATAACTTAAAATAGTCACTAACTCTGAACAACCTTTCGGATTTGAAAAATTGCCTCGTTGCGTATTGATCGGTTTGCTCATCATATAAGCCACACGAAGTCCACTGTTGGCCATAGGTCTCCCCCAAAGATTTCTAAAACTTGTACTGTAATCTTTCTTACATTTATTCATATGATTGTCTTGCTTGTTTTCCATGGAGGTAGACAAAATCTACTTACGCAATCATATAATAACATTTTTGCATCTGGGAGTTACCCCATAGAATACGATAGTCGTACGAGTGTAACGTCCTATTTCTATGTCAAATCAAATTAGACTTTATAATCATATGTTAGTGCTGAATGTTGCTTGACACTTATTCTTCTTCTTATCGTGTGTGTTAGTGACTAACACTAGTGTCAGAGTTTTTAAACCGCCTTAAAGGCCTCTGACATGGTTTTAGGTAACGACCAATGACAAAGACAGTGACCGGGACCGACGGCTTAACGTGCCCTCCGAAGCACGGATCATCTTACTTATCGGACAATCAGGTGATCAGCCTGCAACGTCCTAACCAAACTAGGACAACAACACAAAGTCGTTGCCCCCACTGGGATCGAACCCGCGACCTCCGGGTATAAGCCAAACGCTCTAACCACTACACCACGGAGGCAGTTAACGAGGCAGAAGCTTGACACTGAAACGCGGATAGCAGATAAGCAGTACGTCCGTCTTGCGTACTGCTTTTGGAGTAAACCCCTGTCCTATACTCACTGAATACAGTAAACATATAAAATCACTATATAAACGAATTAAGTACGGATAGATTTCACACACACGCTTTATCCATTTACAAACATTTTTATGACTCAATAAACTCATGATTTACCAAAACACCTTTTGTTGAAACAGATAGAGACGAGAGAGCAAATAAAATATTACCATAAATAAAATTACTGTGAGTCTGTGCGTTTTCTTCATTCTAAAAATATATGATTGTGGTTTATCGATTTATTATAGCGATTTTATTCGACTTTTACGACTGCTTTCCGAATGACGTCGCTGAATGCTATATTTGATTTTTTGGCCAGATCGTAAAAGTAAGTAAGTCGTTTGCCTTGCAAGGAGTTTTAAGTAAAATATTCTGAATGGTTTTGGTGAAAAACATTTTTAGAGTCTTGACCAACATCTTAAGACTCTCTCGCTAGATGGCTGGGGTCAAGGGTCAGATTTAGAAGGCAGTACTCCTGGACATGACACGCGTTGTCAGGTTTCTTATTCTGGGGCCCTGACCGCCGCCGGTAGCTTGGGCCTTGCCCCGCTGCCAGCGGGCAGCTGTTAGGTCTTTTATATTATGTTTATATAATTTGTAAACAATTTATTTATGTATTTTACTTTTTATAGATATATTATAAAAACCTATGTAAGTAAATAAATAAAGAGAAAAATTATATTGTGTAACATTTTGTATCTTCTTTGAGAATCACGGGTCTTTTCATCCCGGTCCTTTGAGAGGCTTGCGTGGGGATACAGATCCAACACGTAGAGGCTCTTTGGAGAAGTTGTTGTCATGTGGCGCTCCCGCCAAAACCCATTTCTGGATATTCGTATGAAAGGTGTACCCTTGAGATAGGTTTCGGTAGGAGAAAGATCTATTGCAAGAAAAAAGGAAAGGTCTATAGGTTATGGAATGAGATTGGGATGGACTGATGCCAGGATGTTGCAATAGAAACGTCACCGGCCATAATCATGATTACTGACTATTGTAAGCAGGTGGTGGCTTGCAGCCTACTAGATGGGCCTCTCGAAAATAAAAATAAAGCAAAGGAGCAAAACCGGTGCAGGCGATTCAGGGGTGTCGAGAGGTGTGCTGCAATTTCTCCGGAATTACTCGCGGCGATATGCCCTTTAACACTTCCACCCCTGGAGCAACAGCTCTAAAACTCCTCTGCACAGTCATGCAGAGCTCTTAGAGCCTTGGGAGCCCTCAGAGCCCTGCGACCCCTTTGGGTCTTCACCCCGACCGATGAAGACGCGTCGGGGACAAGGGCTCTGACTGGCGCTTTGGAGCACTCGGATCCGTGGTGTCGTTACTTACCAACAGCTCACCACAAGCTGCCCTGCGAGTAACATTTTTATTACTAAGGCTTAATATGTAAAAATATATATACAAGCAAATATTTAACCATTGATTACCATCACTTGCTCCCGGCGAGAAAATAATCATGTGGAACCCTGCACACTCGTGGCTATTAAGTTTGGCAGTGAGGAAATGGAGAACGTAAATTGCAAACCACTCCATTAATCTCTGCCGAAAAATCGTCATTATGTGCGTGCTTTTCCATATAAATGACACCAATAAGAGTTTGGCTCTTAAATATTGTAGCTTTAATATTGTAGCATCGTACTTTATTGGTAGACAGATAAGATATAAAAAAATGAAAAAACTAAATACTTAGTGTCGTGGAACACTCAGTTGGTACGAAGTTATAAAAATTTAAGCCCCTAAAAAACCCCCAATAAATTCGAGCCCCTAAAAAAAATCGTGATGGAAAATTCTTACACTTTTTTCCCCTAGGTCGCCGCCGAGTCCGTACAGTCCAAAAAGGAACTTCGTTCCAAAACAATAACCTGGTAGCGATCACATAAGTTTAACAAATTATAAAAAGCACAATTAAAATTTAAATGTTAATAACATAACGGTTATTTACATTTAATATCGCGATGTTGGGATAGCTTTTTACTTGTATGCTATATCAACATAAATCACGATATAACAACATTGTGTTTACACCGAAAATATTGTTAACAACGAACCCAGAATAAATTAGAGGAAAGGTCGACGAGCCTAAATCACCTAAAATATTCCGGGATCAGTTAAATAAGCTTTCAAAGTAAAACTAATGGTTACTTCTAGTTGGACTATACCTTACTAAGAGCTTAGAAAAGTCACATTTTTGTTTGAAAATTGAGACTACTTAGTTGACTGTTTGTGTAAAGACTTGTTTTGATTTTCATTGACTAAGAGATTTTGTCCACAAGTAGGTAAATTCAAAGCTAATTTCTGCCTAGTCAATTCGAAATAACGAGATTTTTCGCCTGGTAAATTTAAAAAAATCCCAATTTCAAGCGTTTGCCCCCATAACCCTTAAACCACTGAACCGATTTCCAGCAAACATAAAAACCATCTCGATCAAGTCAGCATTAAAAAATCCGCATCAAAATTAACCCATTCGTTAAGGTACGGTGCACGCACAGGTAGACGCACAAACAAGTCAAACTTTAAAAAGACGACAAAGGATGTTTAAACTCTAAGGAAAACCTTGTCATAGAGGTTTGTGCCGTGTGGTTTCCGGCAGAGTAGAATAGGACCACTCCAAGCCTTCCCGTGGATGTCGTAGAACGCCTTCTAGGCTCAGGAAATACAAGCTAAACAAAGCTATAAACATCAACGAGACCTCTACAACCCGTCTGGCCAACGAAGAGAGCGTAGCTTAAAGTCCTCTGGCTGCTCTGGCCAAATATGGCTCTGGTAGTACAGAGAGGGTCGTGTTCTTGCAGTGGAGACAAAAAGACCTGATGATGATCATAATGATGAGAGGTTTCATGATACGTGACACTTTTTGTTCCAAACGTGAGGTGTGACTTCAGATTTACCAGTTAATATGAAAACGCGTTAAAAATACTCAAAATTTAAATTCGTTCTCAGTTGAACAGGATTTTTTTAATTCATAGCTCAATCCTTCCAATTTACATTCGCGATGAACTCCAGGAAGCAATTAAACCCCGTGCATAAACAAAAACGTGGGAACCAACATAAAAACAAAATGAAACATTTTAAAGCCCACTCATGGGTCGACCTGTACTTAAAGAATCAATTTACATTTGAATTTGATGATGATGATTGAATTTTTTTAGGCACTTTTCATTGCCATATGTGTGCCGTTTATTATATTAAACATGCACAAAATCAGAATTTTAACTAATAAATTTGTTTTATAAACACTTAAAACAAATTTATTAGGTAAAATTCTGATTTGACTCATTGTCAACATTTATTTAATCAACTAAGAGGTACCTTAACATTAGCATTCTTTAGACAATATCTTTGGGTATAATGTATATTATTTTAAAGGTAGCTTAGAGGTAGATGGCCACAAAGATAGAGGACGACCTAAAAAGACGTGGGGGGAATGTGTAAGGCGGGACATGGAGGAGAGGGGTTAGTACAAATATGGTAAATGATAGAAAACTGTGGAGGGGGTTGACATAGTATACAGAGCCGACCCCAAATAGCAATAAGGCGAAGAAGATGATGATGATGATGTTACTAATTGTAAAGGTCTAAAAATTTGTAAAATAGCTTTTCCGCTTATCAGCCGATAGGCCTGTAATGGTCAGTGAAAAGTATATAACACGGTGTGAGCATAACAGGGCGGGTCTTAGGTCGGTTTTACAGCTGTACGGGAGATCCGTACGCCGTGATGCACCCGGAAGCTCCCGCAGTGCTGACGAGAGTTGTACGATGTGGCGGGTGCCGTTGTATGTACACGGAACGTGGTCCGTCCGTAAGTAACGGATCTGTGTCGCTTTGAATATTCTAGCGCCTCAAGCACGTGTGTCGTCGCCCCGGGAGCACGGGCAATTCGTACGGTCATCTATATCGATCGCCATATAAACATAATTATTTCTCTGTCTTGTCACTAGATGGCGCTGTAGGTATTAATTAAATCATTAAAATATTTTATTACTATTATTAAAATAAAGTAGTAAGAACTCTAATTAAATATGACATGCAAATATTTTTAAAGCATATTCAACACATTATTTGTTAATGTTTTGTCATTCTTTTGTGCTGCCATCTCTGTGAAGGAAAGGGTACAAATTTTGCCTACGCGCTCTTCAATAGTTTCTATGGTAAAGTACGGTATAGTAAGTATATAGTTGGGTATCCGTTACGTTAGTAATTATAATATATTTGGTACGGTTCTGTCGTACAGCTGTGAAACCCGCGTTGGAACGAAACGTAGCGAAGAATAATGCGGTGTGGGAATTGAGTGTCTTTTGTTATTAACGCGGAAATTATGTGACACTCAAACATTTTCCCTCTTGAAGATTTTCGCATGTTTGGAATATAATTTAGGTTGTGTGGTAAACAATAAAGGCCCATTTAGACGGTGCCAGTTTCTTTCCTGTTGCACAACATTTTATTAAAGCAATAACTTTGAGAACATTTTCATAAATTTATAAATACTTATATAGGGAAATAAAATTTACACAGATTGAGCTAGCCCCAAAGTAAGTTCGAAACTTGTGTTATGGGATACTAACTCAACTATACTATATTTTATTACAAATACGTCAGATATACATCAAAGACCCAGAACAATTTAAAAAAGGTTATTTTTCAACTGGCCCTGACCGGGGATTTTAATATTATCATGGAGTAGAATGAAACTAATTTAAAAAATATTTTTAATGGAGCAGTTTGAGAACTATTTTTAGAGTACGTTGGGAATAACCCAAATGATGGGGTGATTTGTATATGACAGGCGTTTCGTTTAGACCATGCAAGTTATCTATTGCTTTAATTTGATTGTATGTAAAAGACAAGAAACTAGCACCGTGTAAAAGGGCCTTATGGCAAATACAAAAACTTTTTGAATTCACTACAGACTGTGATAATATTCCATTGTTTGAATGAATGCAATAATTCAAAATTTTAATTATTGGCTTGTGGACGTCGCTCGTTTTTGGATTGCGGTTTTAAATTACCAAGCTGCAGTGCAAAATCAACGTAATTGAAACAAACACAAAACCGCCGAATGACAAACTGCTTTTATAATTTGCATTAATCAACAAATGTTATTTTAAAATGATTTATTTAACTAACGAAAAAGCTACGAAACTGCAGTTCTTAGAGTCTATTATGCTTTAAATATCGAAAATTTAAAAATACTTGTTCTGAAGTTCAAAAATCAAGTTGATTAAGATCTTTTAAAAATTATTTCATATTTGTTTACTGTGATTAATAGGGATTTTACTAAGCAAATAAAAAAAAGAGTGTGTGTACTTATGTAGACGCGTTAGAAGTTATACTTCTTTGGAGTGAACATAGATATAGTACAGCCAGATCTTGGGCTAACTTCATATTTTCTGTCGGTGTGCGCGCGCATCGTAAAAGTTCACTCTCATCATTTTTCCCAATCGCGCCCCTCCTGGTTTAGTTACAGATATTGAGTACACTACCAATCAACCTTCTCGCCTACTATCATACTGAAAGTGGCTTTTGAGTCTTGCAGTTCTGGCCCTGTTAGCTTAGAGCTGCAAAACCCAAAATGCTATGTCTGCCCCAAGGGATAAAAACGTGTAAGTATGTATCTATGCTACCAATGTAATGTGATAGAAAAAAACAATGCTCTTTAAATCATTAGCATTAACTATATAACTTATTTAAGGAGTGCAGGTGCCTCTTAAAGCGTTAGTAGACTTATACAAAGGGATAATAGACGATGAAATTAAATTCCCTACCCTTCCATGCACAAGTACACTAGCAAATAAAGAGTAGATTCCTAAACACACACGCAGTCCCTCACAACGATCCCGTAATTTGAACAATGGAATCCTCAATGCTAATACATTTGCTGCTTTGATGACTTTAACAAATCAGAGGGATTTCCGCGGCCACATATTGGTCAAAGATTATTTAAAACTACAAATGATTGATGTACCATTTCGACTAGACAATAAGAAGAATTAATAACAATATTTTTTGGCAAGTTTACTCCCAAAAACTACTATTTAGGAACCTCTATTTGCAAACAAAACACGAAAGTGGTATGTTCAAAACACAAGAACGAGAAGAACAAGAACGAAATATACGAAGAAAGAAAGAAAGGCTTTAAAGGATTTATTTTATTACAAAAAAGCTAGGAAAGTACTGTTCTCAGTAAATCATTTTGCTTTCATTTTTATGAGTCGTGTATAAGATAACTTACAATGGTCATATACCTAGTTAAGTAAAGAAGTGTTATTTCTGATGAATTATCTAATTCATCAGAAATAACACTTCTCTAGTTAACTTAATATAATATTATATTACAAATATTAAAAATACGATAATTTGTATAATTTTATAGATATTTGTTCCACTTATAATCTTAAACTGACGAACGTATTGGGATGGAATTTAGCACGCAGATAGCTAATTAAGAGTACCTGAATTCACACATAGATCGTATTATGTTTTTTGTAAAGAAACGGTGTGGTTGTTTAAAATTTTACCACGCGGGCAACTCCGAGTTGGCATTTAAAGTGAGCTCTTGTGTGCCTTATAATTTTTATATTCGTTTTTAGGGTTCCATAGTAAACAAGGAACCCTTATAGTTTCGCCATGTCTGTCTGTCTGTCTGTCTGTCAACGGTCCTACAGAGAAACTATAAGTACTAGAAAGCTGTAATTTGGCATGGATATGTATATTAATTATGGCGAAAAAGTCGTAAAATATGGAAAAAAAATTTTTTCAGTGTAGCTGCCATACAAGTAAAGACGTAGTCAATTTTTTTTTTTCGATAAACACATTAAGTGGGGTATCGTTGAATAGATCTTTCAAAAATATTGTTAGCTTGTGAACACCATTTTTCGATTTAGGAATCCGTTTCTGAAATATTTGGGTTTAAAGTTCAAATTTTTGTTCGAGTCAAGTGTCCCCCCCCCCCCCTCTATCTGCTATGCCTATATGAAAAAAATCACAATTATAGCATATATAATGTAGTTTGAAGGAAAACTATCAGAGCCAAGTAGGGTATACAAATTAAAAAGTTATAGGCGATCAACTTATAAAATGTACTTGAAAAAAGACATTTTCATACAAATTCAATAGATATTAGTTTTTAGACTTTTTTAGTGGCAAGAACTCAAAGTTGGCATTTGCAACTACGGAACCCTACACTGCGCGTGGCCCGACACGCACTTGCCCAATTATTTTCTACTTTTAATATCAATGATTTTAGTAGGTATAGTTTATGAAACTGTTGCTTGGTATTATAAATGAGTATGTGTTTAATTTTGTGTGTCATATTGATAATGTCAGTTGTGTTTATAAAATGGTCTAATATAAAATCGGTTCAAAGTTTATAATTCGAATTGTACGATATAAGATTATACCATCATCATCATCACCTTCTCTGTACCACCAGAGCCATACTTGGCCAGAGCAGCCAGACGGGTTGGAGAGGTGAGGTTGATGTTTATAAGCTGTATTTAGCTTGTATTTCCTAAGTCGCCTTCTACGACATCCACGGGAGGGCTTGGAGTGGCCCTATTCTGCTCTGCCGGCAACCACACGGCACTACACACATAATTAGGACACATGAGATTAGATAAATGTATTTATTTATTTACTTAAGTATATCAATGTTTAGAGATTAATGAGTTTAGATGAAGCAAAAGAGGTTTGTCAGGATCGTAGCAAGTGGAGGTCCATAGTCTCTGCCTACCCCTGCGGGAAACAGGCGTGATATTATGTATGTATGTATGTATGTTTACTAGCTTTGGGTACTATGATTAAGGTTCTATGTGCACGAGAGACTAAATAAAGAGTAGATTCCTCAACACACTCAGTCCCTCACAATGACCCCGTAATTTGGACAATGGAATCCTCGTTGCGACGGCCGCGTAATAAATTTGGCGTCTAATCCTCCGCTGTAACGAGCCTTAATGAATCAGTCAGTTAGTTGAGGAGGAAAGTTTTCTGGCAAAGTTACTTGGTAGTGCTATAACTTGAACCCTGCTTTTGTTATATGAGTGTAGTAACGTTTTACGTTGTAATATTTATAACAGTCATTGTGACCGTAAAACTCTCAAATCATATACATTTTAAGAAAACAGAACCCGTTTTGATCATCATCAGTATCATCAGTCAATTAAAGAACTAGGTTCTTGTCTGTGGAGTATTTTCCATGTCTCCCTATTTTCTGCTAAATACTTGACCTCCCTATACGACACAACTTTTGCCTTTTCATCCATTAACGACCTTCTTGGTCTTCCTTTTCCTCTGTTGGCTTCTGTTTTAATATAACAATATATTTTCTTTTTTTTTGTAAGATTGCTTTCTCAACATCACCTTTTGGTGGACTGGTAGAAAAGTCCTTAGGCCTTGAATTCGCCATTTACATGTATTGTAATAAAGTTAAATAAATAAAACCCCTTCTCCAATTTTCACCATGGTTTCTTTGGGCTATTAAAGGGTGATAGTGTATCTTACTACTATCCAAGTAATGATACACTAAATTTATTTGTTACTTTGCCGCAGCTACGGCGGCGCCATGTGTACAAATAAAAACAAAATCAAGCGTGTGGTAGCGGCGCCGCATGTTTAAACGATTTAAAAATAAAAATGTACCTTAATCCTAATAAATAAAACTATTGTACACAATAGTATACAATTAAAGTTATTACGTAAAGTTAAAAGCTTTTCTACTATGCAAATATTCAAATATGCAAAATTTCAACATTTCAAAGTTTTATCAAATAGTGAATAAATTCAGTTGTTTCATTTAAATAGTGCTTGCGCATTGGAGATAAAATAAGATGAATTGTTATATTTTAGCATTGAAGTCTCTGTGGGAGTGTAGCTCTATGTTTTTGTCAAACTGAATGACTTTGTATAACCAAAGAGACCTTTTAAAAAAACAAAGGCGTAAATAAATACTTATTTATACCTGGCGTGTCGTTAGATTCGTCTTGATTTTGAAAGTAACACTAAAAAATATAGCGGATTTTTTGATTTTTTTCAATCAGCCGGGTTTTTGGCTTTTCTATTAATTACTTGTTCATTTCTTTACCCGTTTTTCTATTTAAATTTCGTTTTTTCTACAAATTACTAATTAGTAGAAAAAAATTAACGAATAATATCTTCTCAGAAAAGGTATATGTATTCACAGTAAACAATAAACTTTTGTCCGACAAGAGCAAAGCTCATAAAAAATATTTGACGACCTCCGTGGTGTGATGGTCAACACGCTAGACCGCCAATCCGGAGGTCCTGGGTTCGATCCCCAGTCAGGGCAAGTTGGAAAATGGCCTTTTTCAAATTGTCCTGGGTCTTGGATGTTTATGTAAATATGTATTTTTTTATAAAATATAGTATCGTTGAGTTAGTATCCCATAACACAAGTCTCGAACTTACTTTGGGGCTAGCTCAATCAGTGTAATTTGGCCCTATATAGGTATTTATTTTTTATTCTTTATTATAATAAAGAATAAAAAATGTTGTAAAGTAAACAAACATATTTTGTACTCTAGGTGTGGTAGCAAAGCTATCCATAGATAAGATGAAAAATAATTCATAATTTCATTTTATTTTTTACATATTCAGAACCATATCACTTTTTGTGCGGTACGCCTTCAGTATTACTAATTGTATGAGAAATTATGACTACAGTTTTGAAGCCTTTATTTTAATAAACAGCCATATAAAAGCAATATACCATCTGTAAGAAAACACTGCAACTATATTTTTCATTTTGTACTTAATTTTATTCAACTACTCCAGTATGCCATATCAAATTACTTTGAAAATAAATAATGGCGATGAATTAACAGACAATTTAAACTGAGATTGATTTTATATGACTTCGAATTCATAACGAAATCGCTCGTAAAGCCCAATAAGTTGATCAAAATTAGTATTTATTACTCAATAAAATAGAATCAGTTCGTAAAAGTTATGTTTTATTTGTTTATTTGTATATTTATATGAGATATCAATTCACCTTGGGTAGTTTAGACATTTTTATATATGATATAATAAAAGAAATCATTCATCATTTCAGCTACATAACCGATCTAGACCGGCTTGCATCCAGCGTCTTCCAGCGACCTCGATCAGGTCGTCAGACCAATAATGAAAGATATATGTAAGTATTAAAATGTCTTTTTGACCTGGCCTGGCTGGAAAATATAGCTTTTATGTTGCTCTTCGCCTCCTTGCCTAAAATACAAGCAAAAAGTCGATTATCTGATAAAATCCTACCTTATCCTACCCTATCCTATCCCATTCTATCCTACTAGTGAAAGTGAGTTTGTATATTTGTTTGTTTGTTACCTCTTCACGCTTAAACTACTGAACCGATTTGGTTGAAATTATTATGGATATAGTTTGAGACTCGGGGAAGGACAAAAGGTACTCTTTATCCCGAAATTCCCACGGGAAGCGAAGCCCACGGGTACAGCTAGTATGAACATAAAGAACGGAGAAAAAATATAATTTCTATTGTTTATTTTTACAAAACATTTTCGTACGGTGAAATTATTTATTTTATTCCAACACTGTGTGCTACACACGAAAAATATCTGCAATTCAGCGATAAACCATGGGAGAGTCCCATCTCCTATTAATCATGTCGGCAACGCATCACTGCCAGCCCTAACACCGCCACCAGAATAAATATACCATTTTTTTGTTATTCTTGGAATACACGGTATATTTTCTATCTCATATGTGTGTATTTATTATTAGTTTCTTTGACAACCATTCATTCAATGCTTTAGTTATAACTAGTTTTATTAATCTTAAATTCACCAAAAAAATGCTTGCACAATTTTTCGCACCAATTTTCATCCGATGCTCGATGCTGATTAAATTCTTTAAATGTAATCAGCATCGATATAGTACATATTTACGAAACAAAAAAAATTTACTCGAATCTGTGATCAGCTATAATGTTTAACCGACTTCAAAAGAGGAGGAGGTTCTACGTTCGACTCTATATTTTTTATGTATGTTCATCGATTTGTCCATAAATTGTCACCGACTTTCAAAATTATTTTTTCATACGAAAGAACACTTCAATTCAATTCAATTCAATTCATTTATTGCTTTTCATATTGTACATATATAACACTTTACTACATAGTCATTTCTTAAGTTAGTAGGTACAAAATGAGCCCTGACAGGACATTGCAAAAGAAAAAATATGGAACGGCATGCGGTTTTATATTTCGTTAGTATTTATCTAATATAAAATTAGTTAGTAATTATTTAAATAAAGATTGATTTGTTTAGTAGTTTTTTGATACGAGTAGGTAATGTCAGTTTGTATAACAAAGTCAGTATTTTAATTCATTCAATATTAGCTATATTTGTGTATTTACTCGTATATTTATGTCCTTTACATTTATGTTGTTGGTTTTATTCTTTTAAATGTCAATTTTCTTTTTATTATTATCATTTATTTTTTCCATTATCCAATGTACTTATAATATATACGTTATTCGTCATTTATTTTATATTTTTTCAAATCTTTATCATTAAAAAACTCGTCCAATGTGTAATAATTTTTTTCTACAAGCAGTGCTTTTAATCTTTTATAAAAAATGGTATCTTTCTTCTCTGCTCTTAGATCAGATCTGGAAGGGTGTTATAGACTTTTATTGACATTGCAAGCGGTCCGGAGTTAAAAATTTCTAAATTACAAATAGAATTTGGCCTAGCTAACATATTCTTTTTCCTTGTAGGATAGCGTCGCGGCAAGTCGTCTTTTTTTGTGTAAACTTACTTCCAAAGTGGTCTCATTAATATTTTATCAAAATCGGTTGTGTGGTTTGGAGGTTAGTTCAAAAAAATTATTGCTTATAAAGTACAACTGCACAAAATATTAAAAATAAAAAAATATCGTCCCGTGCAAAAAACCCTATTTTTGAGCATTTAAAATGGTTCAAAAATTTCCTGAAGAAAATGGAAAAATATGTAAATAAAAACAAAATTCACTTATTTCAGATGTTTAGGTTTAATAATAATTTACACAATAAAATTAAAATATGAGTAATAATTGAATTCAAAATGATACAAAAGATGGTTAATTATAATATCGATCGATGTTCACAATTATTAATTCCAAACAGTCATAAATACATACATAATATCACGCCTTTTTCCCGCAGGGGTAGGCAGAGACTATGGACCTCCACTTGCTACGATCCTGACAACATTCATAAATATGCTTAAATAATTTAATATATTCGACATGTCCGTCATTTCTCTGTAATATACCATAATTTCCCTGGGGTCAATCTGGGAGCGGCACTAATAAAACGTAGTGGCCCGAAAATACCGTTAATTTTATTTATTGAACTAGTTTCCCGGGTGGAATTTGATTTAAAGCTTGTCCCTCGAATATCCGTCATATCGTTGCATAATTAACCACAAAAGTATAGATGTATAATCACATATTTCATCATAAAGGAAATCCTTTTCTCGTATACGTATATTAGTCATTCCTATGGAATTATAATATTATGTAGGACTCATATTTAGAGAATGATTGATATCTCAACTAGTAGTGAAACGAAGATTCCATATAACTCGATTCCTTATAGCTCGATCCTTTATTTTTTCAAGGTTTTATTTAACTTGCAATGTAGGTATGTATGTAAGAATGTTTGTTCGGCTGGAATCTTTGAACTCAATTTTGAACCAGTTATCCTCAACCGATTGAGCTGAATTTTGTATACTTGTGTAAGTCAGATCACAATATTATATTATGAAATCAATGAGCTGTTCTGATGATGGAGTCGGGAGATATTCGACGGAACTCAGATATAAAACAACATAACCCCATCGAGTTGGTCTCGTTTGATTTGTCTTGACGAGTACTTTATGGGAGACGATTCTTAGGGTCTGATCACGCAGGCGGATGGTGGTCGATAGAACTGAGTTATAAAACGACTTAACACAATCGACTTTGGGCTTATTTGTCTTGATAAGAACTTTGGCCACACAATAAAAGCTTGTACTATAAAAGCTTGTTGTGTGCTTGTAATTTTTTTTTCGAAAAACTTAAATGATGAACAAATTATAATTAATTTCCTCACTTCGCGCTTTAAAAACATATTTTCTCCGATTACCATATTTAAGCCGACTTATTTACGGCTTTGTTGATTGCACACACTCAACATGCTCGAACAGTCGTAGTAAACAGACACATACACACAAATGTCGGTTTTACCGAGCCAAAATACACCGCCACTGCTAGGTAAGTCATATTGAAATTTTACTGTGGAAATTAAAATTGAGGTAAAATTGTGTGTACTTTGAAAGACAGATAAGAGTATATACCTAAATGGGTTATTTGAATCAACAGAATACACATGAAATAAAAAGTGGGTGTACCTAATTTAGACTTATATGTTATGTATTTTAACTCAGAGCCTCTCCTCTGTGGTTTCACCATAATTCGAGCCAAAAATTTGGAACATAGTCATAAATATCTGCTTAGTGAGGCACGGGAAATGCAAATGACATTATGAGAATTTTAGTAATAGGTGCTGAATGTTCTGGCGGTATAACATGACCGTAAATGCTGGTCTAGGCACCTAGCCTAGGTGAGTGGCACCTAGCCCATTCTACGAAGGGCACCTAATATTCGCAGGTGCTTTTGGTGGACTTAATTTATTTTTACATTTCTGTCCACGAAGAGCACCTATGATTCAGCAGCCTAGAGCTGAATCATAGGTGATGAGAAAGCGACGCTGTAATCTAGCTATCACTTTTTTGATTCCCTTTTCGGCCTTATGATCTTACGGCCCCTGGGCTCTGTCTAGCATGGCATGACACTTAGAGTTCGTCGATTCTTGCATATATATCAGATATGTTCAAAGGTAATTTTCAGGTTGTTGACAGGTGTGGCGTACGTAGTACTTACTGTGGCTGTCTAGACATGTTCTTGCACTCTCCAAACTCAGAGAAATTAGAGTCACCGCACACTAACCACTTTCTATTGTTGGTCACAAAATGACTTTAATTTTTTTGAGGTATTCCTCTTCGGGCATTCGTCTGAATGGCACCTGAGCGAACGGCACCTAGCCTATTCAACGAAGGGCACGTAATATTCGCAGGCGCTCTTCTTGGACTTAAATTTATTGTGAATGATATTTATAGAAGTTTGTTGATTCTTGCATACATCAGTCATGTTCATTTACAGGTTTTGAGGTCTGGCGTACGTGCTACTTACTGTTTGGCTGTCTAGAATGTCTTTACACTCTCGTAACTTAGAGGCATTATGTTATGTATCATCGCACACAAGTTCTCCTGTAGACCGCAAAACGAGTGGCGGTCTAATAACAAATGAATGGTATACATATATGTAATTAGAAATATCATTACAGATATTAGGCATATTCATTCTCGGGTTGTTGATAGTTGTGAGAGTAGGGGAGAGGCAAAAAGTCGCCGCACAGTTCTAGTTGAGATCTACATTAGGTAAATTGTATTGCTAAAGTTAGAACAGGTCAGCGCAGACAACAGGGGGCTTATCTCTTGAAGTGGGGTTTAAAGGCGCTGATTTTATGTTTATATTTTTTTTATTGTATCTGATTTTACTTTTAATCAATCTAACTAAGATTTCACGGACAAAGAATCCTGGAAGAATTTCATAGCATAAAAACCAACAAACACACCTAAATTTATATTAATTGTTTCCTGACAAATGCCAGTAGGCGATGAGCCTTAGGTTGAGATAAGTTCTACGCGACTGTAGTTTGAAGATACATATCTGCCAAATTTTAAGAGAATGTATCTGTAGAACTTGCAAGGTGAAACTCATATTTCTATGAGTGCTTTCATTCATGATGGTGGCCGTAATGGAGAATGGGACTCGTAAATAGTGATGGGTTGCCAGCTGCATCGCCTGTTGATATGATTCAGATTCTCATACATTCTAGATCGTCTTTTACGATCTGCGGGTAAAGAATCAGCTGGTATACTGAAAAAAGAAATAGCTAAACCAGTTTTTCTATTTGCGATCTCAGACCAAATATTTTGAATTTGGTCTGAGCTTGCGATTACATACCAAACTTTTCTTCTAAATGCCAGAACTATGTAGTTGCCCGTCCCAAACTACAACTATTAATTTCAACACTGTTTAACTACTAGCAGCCCTGACTTCAGCAGTCACTCGATTTTGGTAACGTTTAGCAAAATCTGGGATACTAGCAATCATTCTTTTTTATCAATGTATATTCTACGTTTTCTTTTTTTTAGCCAGACAAGCAAAAAAGTAGAGAAAAAAACACGACAAATATTATGAAAATTAAACGAATGCGTCAACACCCGGCCGCTGCATTTTACATGACGTCATAAGATGGCCTCGCGGGAAATACACTTCAGCGCTGACGGCCGCCACGCCGCTAAAAGTGTAATGACATTTCCAGGTTTAAATCAATGTTTATGAATACTGAAAAACTTTAAAAAGATTTTTGGAAATTAAATATGCTATTGGTTTGAAAACTGAAATCGGTATGATGAAAGCGGTGGCTATTTTAATACTACTATGGATGATAATATTCTCCGAAGTGTAATGTACATAGTTTAAAAAAGTCTTAACAATGAGCACTGAATTAATAATAGTATTACATACAGAACAGAAACTCACATCGTCCCCCGCAATCTGGCGTCCCCGCAACCCCTCCCCCGCTTTTGTTTCTTGTAAGCGCCTGAAAAACAGGGTTGTTGCTAGTTGCACGTTGACGTTATGCGAGTCACTTAGAATTATTGAATCATAATGGTGAGAAACTGCGCATATTATCATTGTTTATTCACTAAAAACGATAAAGAACGAACAATTTTTAGATTTCCGAGTGATTTAAACAGGTAAGTAAAGCAACAAATTCTGTGATGGCGACCATGATTGTTTAACTCACACATTTGACGTGTGCACAGACGTATTGTTTCGTTTGTAGTACTAGGTATATTTAGTTACTCCGTTTCTATGAAGTGACATACCTTAGCTATGAGTTAGACTTTTTTTAGGAACAGAAAGCCTATTATAGAAAGCTGGAATGCTTTTTTTTATATTATACCATAACGGTAGACGAGTTTCTAATTTACAATTTACAAAAATTACGTATTATCATATTAATTATATTTCTGTGTTGTTATGGCACGTAAAACATGGCATTAACTCCCCCTTTATTTCCCAAAACAAACTCAATTTTCCAGACAAAAGAAAATAAAAGGCAATTTTATTCGTAATCTGCGAGACAATAAACTTCCAAAACTCAAATGCACAATGATAGGATTGTGATCCATTGAAATGGGGTGGATCGCGATATTAGAGGAAGGAAAGGGAGAAATATGGCAAATGTTAAATCAGGCTCGTGCCTTTTGGAATCACACGCTCTTTTCACCTCAGTCTTTTAGGATTTTTGTGGTTCTTTCGCGGTAAAACCCGTTCTTCTCTTTACCAATAAAATCTCGGATAGGTATCGGCATGCCACCACCTGCCTCGCAAGTGGTTATTGATAATGATTAAGGCATGTACTGTTGTGTACATTACAATTATTACATTACAGTCCAGCATCAGACTTTCTAAACCATAAATATTCTACTTTTTTTCTTGTATGTAAAAAAACCTACTGCCGAAATCTAGTAAACCCTCGCATTACTTATTATAAAATAAGTATGTTGGTTAAAAAGAATGTTTCTATAAAATGAAACTATTATGTGCATTTATATTGCCATTTGGAAAGATTTAATTTACGAAGAAAAAAATCCCTTTGACTGAAAGTTCCTGACAAACAACCGGTAATACATACAGGAGAAATCATCATCTCCTTTATACCTTAACTAGCTGAACCCGTGAGCTTCTCTCCCCGTGGGAATTTCGGGATAAAAACTATGTCTTTTCCCGAGTCTCAAACTATATCCATACCGAATTTCATCCAAATCGGTTCAGTAGTTTAAGCGTGAAGAGGTAACAAACAAACAAATATACAAACACACTTTCGCATTTATAATACTAGTTGGATATACCCAAAGACGTTCATGTAAAAAAAAGAGGAGGCTTTTGCCCAATAATAGGCATAAATAGCTTAAACAAACCTTAGTTTATTATACACTAGCTGTTCCCCGCGGTGTTATCCGCGCCTAAAGTAGCCTATGTGTTAATCCAGGGTGTCAGCTTCCTCCCCCCCGATGTGGTTCCCATCTTGTCGCGATGGGGGGGCTCAGTACCTGCGGTTGCCTCGGCCGCAGGGAAGCTAAGAGGAACCCATTGCCCGGGTTGAGGCTTAGGCCTCCCCGGGCCCGGCGGAGGCCATTCCTGGCGGCAATGGCCTGGCTGTGAGGGAAGGGGGTGACGACGACCTCCCTACCATCACAGCCGTGGTAGGGGTCGCGGGGGAAGAGGAGTGTCGGTGTTTCGTTGCCGCTCGCCCTATCCTCCGCGACCAAGCGCGGCCGTGGCGCTTGGCACGGCATCGGTGGGGCCGCAGGGGAAGAGGAGTGTCGGTGTTACGTTGCCGCTCTCCCTATCCCCTGCGGCCGGCTGTGTGGGCCCCGGTCGCCGTCAGGTGGACTGGGGCAGGGCCTGCTTCCGCAGGCCCCAAATTATGAGGGCTGGTTGGACGGTGGAAACGGGATTCCATCGTCCAACGGACAGCCCTCCGGAGTGGAAGGCAGGCGCGTGTGCGTGTCAGCGCGTCTGTCCTTGGGCCAAGAGGCCAAGGCGGCGGTTACTCCGGCCCCTCTGATTCAGCAGAGGGTGCCGTGAGGCCGTTGGCGAGCCGGGGCCGCTTAAGTAGCGGCCGGCCGCGCCGGGGCTGTGGAGCATGAAGAAGCACACGGTCCCGGCCGATAGCGGCTGAGAGGTGACACCGCGGAGTTTTTAGTGGTAACACCACATAACCTTACCGGTGTCCCGTAACCGGTAAGGTATCCGAAGGGATTTTCTCCGCGTCAAAAAAAAAAAAAAAAAGGGTGTCAGCTTCCTGCATACTGAATTTCATCAAAATTGGTCCAACCATAGGTGCGTGCAGAAGTAACAAACATACACACACACACACAACCACAAATTTTCGCTTTTATCATATTAGTGTGATTGATCTTCCTATATCTATGGTCTGTGAGTGCTACGCCCCTGAAACGTGATGACGCGTCGAACCTAGGGATCAAATGCTATACAAGATATAGTATCGTTTGTGACAAACGACCGGGAATTAGCACCGTTCGATCATTAACATTGAATAAATATATTAAGGTATCGTGTGCCATAGCTTTGCAAAGGACTTCTTATTTTTTTTCCCCGCCCCTCTTTTTTTTCACTTGTTCCTATAAATATTAAGGTAGTATAAGTCCTTCAATATCTATGTGTAAAAAACTAGTTCTAATTACGGATATGCGTTCTATCTACACACTGGTTTTAACTGCAACATATATAAGCTAGTAAAAAAATATAGAGTCATTTTGTTTTCACTATTTAATTTTAATTTAAACTTGTGTTATGGTGTAATACTATATTCCATGATAAATATACACATAACCTTGGAAAGTATCATTTCATAACTTATACAAAATAAATCCAGCTTTAAAAATAACAGGATTCAAGTCGAAGAAAGTCGCAAAGTTTTTAATATCTAGTAAAATTATTTTTCAAATTCCAATAAGTTAATATGATATTCAAACTTAACGATAGTTATTGTCACACCTTCAGGTCATATCCAATAAAGCTTGAAGGTCACTCACTTATTATTGTCAATGAGTAACCTCAGTTTCAGTTCAATTACCTTGCAATACTAAATTCTTTAAATACAGAAGAATAACTTGCATTTTCATTTACCAAAATTATTTTCTTCACCTAAGTGCGTTCCCGGTTGCATAGTTGATTGTGCTTTCTTTGGTGCTCAGGGTGCTCTTTCCATATTTTTGACCTACTTCCAAAACAGAAGATTATTAATTCATCGGTTTTTTATATGTATGTTCACCGATTATTCGAAGACCTGGACCGATTTGTAAAATTAACAATTGGAAATGAAACCGACTTCGCCCAAAAACCACAAAACTGATTTTTATAAATTTTCGATAACCGGACCACGTGACAATTATGCCCTTTCAAACCAAACAGAAGAGAAGAAGAATTTTTCAAATCAGTCCAGGTGTCTTCCGCAATAACCAGTGTAAAAACATAAAAAAAGATAGCGGCTAATAGAAAACCTCCTCTTCTTTGAAAGTCATTTGAAAAGAATATATGATAAGACAGAAAGCTCTGCTGTATTTTTAACGAAAGTGTCTATTCCATTAACTCGTTATTTTATCGTTCGGGAACGCATAATGGAAAGTTTGCCATAAATTCTAATATTGTTATAATGAGATTATTTTGTTCATTAACGAAAGCTTTTAGCGTATTAGTCTCCAGCCAAACCGAATTTAAATAACGACCATTAGAAACCTCATAACAAGGCACGTAGATGAGAATAATATACATGCTATAAGTATCTACGAATATGTTCTTTTAGTACACTGACGCTTTAGTACACTGGTTTGAAAGACCAAAAATATGTTTGGTGACCCGTAATTACAGGTTATTCGTAAACCTAGCATGGGCACAGTCCTCCACAATCAACTAATATATGTGCATGCCGGAGAGTTCAAGATAATGCCTCTCAGTTATTTACTACAACGCATAAATGATAGTTTGTTTTAGCTGGACGATAAGCCCAGGTGGACACTGAGCATCTGTGTGGGCTAGAGAGTTTAACAAATGCGTTTGAAACTCATGTATTAGCACGAGGTGGGCCGCTGACTTATTCCGTGTAAGTTATCTTTTGCTCCATCATGTATATGTAAACGAAACCTTATGTATGGTGCTTCGTTTAGTTCTGTTGTGCAACCTCTTTGGTACTCTATATTTACTATTTTATTCTATTATAGATGTAAGGATGATATTTGACAACCTATTGAAGTTGCATTAAGAAATTAAACTGTATATGGTGTGTTTTTTTAAATTTTACATTATTTTATTATAAAATAACCTCTAATTTACGTAGCTATAAAACATTTTGGTACTTCGCGTCATTCAAAACCTACATTTTTTTTCGTCGAAACAAAATACCGGTCCCGAAAATAAAAAAGGAAGTTTGAATTAAGTCTTAAATCCATTTTGAAAGTGACCGCTTTGCATTTTCCTTTGACAAAGCACAAATAGAACAAAGGCTCGCTTTGTGAGTACACCATAATTGATTTTTAGTTTTGATATTGTGAAGAGTTTTTTTTTGTTTCCCACCTACACATCCACTACCACTTTGAACGTGGGCTTTGGGTTATGTTTCTAAGCTTTGACTTTCACATAAGGATGAAGGCAAGATGAGTATGTATATTGTATTATATATATTGTATCGCCGTGAGGTTCCAGCAGAGTAGAATAGGACCATTCCAAGACTTCCCGAGGATGTCGTCGTAGAAGGCTACTTAGGAAATACAAGCTAAACAAAGCTTAACACCAATGAGACCTCTTCAACCCGTCGGGTCAGCGAGGAGAGTGTAGGACAAGTCGTCTGTCTGCTCTGGCCAAGTATGGCTCTGGTAGAACAGAGAGAGTCGTGCACCTGCAGTGGAGACAAAAAGAACCAAAGATGAGATGATTGTAGTATATAGTATGTATGTATTTAACAGTTCCTAGTAAGTAAACAGTGATAATCGTTTTACTATAGAATTATAATAGCACAGGGTTTTGAAAAAAACTGTTATTTGTTTAAGGGGTTACATGATTGTTTACAGTTTAAAGTGACAACGTGAAGCTTTTCTTCGCACATTTGCGAAAAACGGCCACTTTTGGCAAACATGCGAAAAAAAGCTTCGTTCTTACTTTAAACTGTAAACAGTTTCACGAAATAGTTTAAAAAGTTATCTAGGACATACTGCAATGAAGACAAAAATTTAAATGATATCTCAGTTTCCTTTTAGATAATTCATTTTATGTGAGGGCAGTACTGGAACCCGAAAAATTCATCTGTTATATATCTTAATAATTTACTGTTGTATATCAGTTACAACAGGACAGATGCAGAAATAAGTGCCATGGGATCTTTTTGTATGAGGGAATAACGAATAGGCTAGTAAAGCTATTTGTTCGCTGCTCTCGCTCTTTTTATAGCTATGCTCGTGGGGTTGCTAATGTGGTCAAACTTTTAACAATCCCATAGCAACTTACAATTTTTCAGGAATTAAAAGTATCCTTTGTTTTAATCCATTTAAAAAGCTATATACATTCAATGTTTTTGTGTGAAAGTACAACAAACATCCATACATCCACACTAACAAACATTCGCATTTATAACATTAATAGAATAAGTACCTGGGCGACCGAGCTTTGCTCGGTTACATCTCAAACATTAACTAATTTTTTTTAAACTTGTCTAGAAACAATGCAAAGCAAAAAAAATAAATAAACTTAAACATAAAAAAAAGCAAAAGTAAGTCACCGAGTGGGATTCGAACCCGTAACACTCTTTCTAGCGGTCGCTATCCTTAACCACTGAGCTAAATCAAGGCGGTTGCGGCGCGACGAAATTAGCGACCATATTCTGCGTGGAAAGAAAAACGCATGAAAACTCGAAAACACGCGTTTTCCCAAACATAAAACTAATCTAGATCGATTGTTTACCCCCGAAAACCCCCATATACAAATTTTCTGCGAAATCGTTAGAGCCGTTTTCGAGATCACAGAAATTTATAAATAAATATATATACATACATAAATACAAGAATTGCTCGTTTAAAGGTATATATATATAAATATATATAAATATAATAAGATTTACCTACTCACAATCAGTTTTTATTCCATCACAATTTACAAAAATATTTTTGCCTCACTATTTTCATTATTTAATCTTTCCAAGTAATTACCTACAAGATCTGATTACATGGAGAGAGTGAATTGGAAACAAGATGGTTGAAATACCTAACATTTATTCAATTCAGACGTATCTAGAGAATCGCAAAAAACCTGTCTATTTTCCCGACACAGGAACGTATACAAAACTTTTTGAACATAAACCCAAAAGCAATTTCTATGAATAGGAAACAGACTAATGCATAAAAAGTCGTTTTCATAAAGGCGCTGTCACACGCACGCGTCAGACATGAAACGATAAAAAAACAACACGAAAACGCTCCTAGTCGAATGCCCCTTCTGTCAACTCGGTCATTTGTCACCCTGACGACATGATGCTGACGAATAAGTGTATTGTTGCCTTATTACGATATCCCTAGGGTTAAAACGACACGTCACATGACATGTCTGAATGTTTTAACTTAGCGAGCGAATTCCTCTGAATCTTCTAAGAACAATTCGTCGTTTGTGATGGCGTGTTTGACGAAAACTTGAGTTTCTTTAATCAGAACTTCATAAAATTTCAAAGTTTAGTAAATTAAACCATAATTTTAAGTAGAAAATAGCTCAAATGGATTAAGAATCAAGGGATTATGCCATAAGATTAGCGTTAGGTTCGTAGCGTGAAGTCCACCAATTGTAAACAATTGTTCATTTTGGATCAATAAAGATTTGATAAATAAATAGATAAGAGGTATTCAGAGGGTCAAAGTGAATGGCGAACTACTGTTTACTAATTACTGTTTCAAAAATGATATTTTCTTTGAAAATCTTCTCAACGACTTGCCAGTTTATTTAATAATAACGTCCTACCGACAAGATTTAGGTTTTCTTTTATTTTGATATTTCTTGGCTGCCAGCTGGATTTTCTTTGGCTCCATCGACTGACAATGTCCTAGTGCCCAGCTCATTGCCACTTAGGCCCCTCGCCCACCGCGACTTTTTGTCGCGATGCAAACGCGATACTGTCGCGTATTTGCATCGATGCAGTCGCTAGCTGTGTACCCTCGCCAACCTAAACATGATGCAGTCGCGATACCAACGCGATACTGTCGCGCTTCTGTCGCGATGCAAACGCGCGACAGAAAAATGCGTCATCGTCACATTTGCAAGATGGACTCCGTTGAGGCAACATTGGTCACGTTATCTTTGGTGATGTTCGGTTCTCCACACGTGCTACCCTCCCTCCACTCTCTCCCCGATGTCATCCGAAACGGTCGCGCGACAGTCGCGCGTTTGTATCGATGCAGTCGCGATACTGTAGCGCGTTAGCATCACTACTGTATCGCGCTGCAAATGCGACTAACGCGCGTTAGTAGTGATGCAGTCGCGCGACTGCATCGCGACAAAAAGTCGCGGTGGGCGAGGGGCCTTAAGCTTCTCGATCTTTACCTTCCATCGTCCAGAGACCATTTTTTTTTGTTTTTCTTAAGTAAGTTATTTTGTTTGTTTTTTTTATAAAAAAAAACCTCTTATATTCTCATTAAGTACGCAACTATCATCCGTGTATAAGACTGATAATAAAATCGCGTGGAACTTTTAACCATTCCGTGCACCGCGCTGCAATTCCATAATGCATTCTTTTGAAAGAGCATCATTAAATTCTGGCGGCAGATAATGATGATGACTCGGTAACTGACGTATAACCATGAAATATAATATGATCATGACTGAAATTCTTGTAGCAGTTTTCTTCACTTTAATACCATATTTCTCAACTAGTTGCAAAGAGAAAGAATCTTATAATCGCAACTGGCAACTAAATCTGCTCTTGTATGTTACGAGCACCTAAATGAGACAAGTAAATTGAAATGATATTAATGTTCAGCAGTAAGCAATAGAAGGGCTGAGATGACATAGATACATTGTCACGTCTTTAACCCTAGCGGGGTAAGTAAAGCTTAGGATCGTAAGACCTAAAGGCCACACCTTTATTATGGACGTGAGTGTAGGCCAAAGTCCCTTGGCTGCTCAGGCCAAGTATGGCTCTGATAGTACAGAAAGAGATGTGCACTCTTTGGGTACGGATTACTAATGAAAAGTATTTTGCATTTTTAATAGCGATGCATGTATAGTGCTGTTCTAAATAAATGTGAGCAAATATTAAAGAAATAACCAACTATGCAAATATTTACCGAAACTGATTAATGTTTACTTACTGCATATGTACGTATATAATCAAATCGTGGGTGGTTTACTGAAAAAAAATTGCTTCCCGCGTTTTTTACTGCAGAGGATTTTAAGCACAAAATGTAATATCGTAGATTATTGTTTTTTTTTTCTCTCAGAACGAAAACTAAGCATTTTTGTGTAATTATATACAATCATTTTTATAAAATTGTTGTCATATTCATAAATGTATGTGCTCATGCTCAAAGAGTGCATTTTAATAATGTGATAGCATTTGGCTGTATGACAAGTTAATTTTTATTTATTTAACTAAGTACACCACATACACAAATACAAGTGTAATGGCGGACTTAAAGCCTAAGGCCTTATCTACCAGTCAACTAAACGGGTGATGTGGAGATTGATAGTAGTGCACAACTTGAAATTTATGTGGTGGAAAAAAAAAGACTGTAAAAATAATAATAAAAAAAAAATCTACATGCAAATAATACCTACATATACTACATAAATACACTATGATCTATCTGACAGTTTTCAAGAAAATGTGCCTTCACCTGTTTCTTAAATGAAAAACGGGTTTTAGCCTTCCGGACGCATCAACTGGTAATTTGTTCCATAGTTTTATAGCTTGGACGATAAAAGAATTTGTAAAGACTTCACTTCGGTAAACTGGCAAAAAAAGGTTGAAATTGTTAGAAGAACGAAGATCTCTGAGATGGTTACAAGTTATATCTTTGTCAGATGTAAAAACAGAACTGTCATCTGAAACGTTAATGTCACTGTCTTGGCATTTTAAATACACTTACTTCTTGTCTTCTTGCTTAGCAGCGGCCAGGAATGATTTTTCATACTTTCTTACTTTCCTGGTCTAGACTGATAAGTAATGCATGGCATGAGCCAAGAATTGCAAACTTCGTGTTTGCTTTTTATAATAATATATAGCTTACATATCCGAGCATGTTTGAGAAAAATATACAACGTGACAGGCACAGATTAGACAGATTATATCCTAACGGACAGGGACATACCCGTAATAAATCGAACCACGAGCTATACAGTATACAAAAGATCATTTAGAATAATGATAATAAAATAACGCTTTATTAAAAAAATCTGCATTTCCATACTTTAGTAGCAACCCGGACAATTTGTATAGGAATGTCGACTTTTTTTTCTTTTTCTCTGTTATTTTATTATCATTATACTAAAGTTATCTAGTATAATCTGTGGTTCGATTTGATACGGGTATGTCACTTTTTTTTTAAATTATTTATTTAAGTTACAATATTTTTACATGGTTTACATAAAGCAATACCGACAAAAACCTATTTGGGTTTATACGTGGTACGGCGAGTCACTCGTTACAATTTTATACAGTTAATATGAAGTTTTTAAGCATTAATTTACATTTGGTACTATTTTCTAAATTACTTCTACGTTGTATTTGGCTTTTCTGAAACAGCCTGTATAAAACAACTCCGAATGGATGTATGTTGTGGTTCGCCACAATCATGATTGCATCTCCATAATCTACATAGCAGGGACATGTGTGGAATTGCGAGATGAGGTCCCCAGGGCGCACCTGGAACATTGCTGTACAGTCAGCCAACGGGATACGTAGGCCGGCCCTCTACCTATATCATGATTTTTCTTTTACTTAATTATTTATTTAACTTTAGGCCCAGGGCCTTATCTACCAGTCAACCTACAGGTGATGCCGAAAAAAGATAATTTTAGACAACATGGCACATCCTGATTTAATGTTTAAAATCTTACCAAAGCAGATTTCAGTATAATTTTATTATATATACATTCATAAACCCTTCATAGACTGCGTAAATATTTATAGGTGAATATAATGAGCACGCAGAGCAATTTTCTTTTAAACTCAAAATAATATTAACATGAAAATGTATTTTAGAAAGATTTTATTTAAATCTTTTTAAATATACATTTCAGTTTAAGAGATAATTCATATAGGTAGAGGCAGGCCTGTGTTTCTCCGCGTTTTGGTATCGAAAATATACCTACATTATCACTTTATATGCGCGCGGCGACCACTCCAGAATGGTAAATTCAGTGACGTGAATCGTATGTCTAGAGTAATAAGAATGAAATTGGCTTGCAATGCACTTCTAGGTATCTAAACAAAAAGGTGCCGATATCCGACGCGAGCTAAATTAAACCATATCGCTAACGACATTGAGTAGATATTTCTTTGAATTCCTTTGCTAAGTAAGACTTCTATGCGTAAGTACTAGTACTTATTCTGTGGTAGAGAACCGGACCAGGTATCTTGTTGGCTGACTGTACCTCTATGTATGGCCGTGTTTCGTTTCGCTTGTTTGCATGTTACAATGACTTGTTGCAGCGAGATTTCACAAGATTGAATGAGGACCTCCGAGGCGAACTGGTAACCAAACTAGTCCTAGACCACTAGCACTTCATTGTGCCATAAGGCGTCCCATATTTTATGATTTGTATAGTTCACGTTTTGTTTAGATCATGAAAATAATTTTTGATTCAATTTAATTGTGGATATACTTATATAAAGTCATTTTTTGATCAATTAATTGTAGATATACCTAGGCCTATGGCTTTTTTGGCACTTTTCGCGTGAGAGAACGATGGGTAAAAAAGCTGTATAATTGATGAGCACTAGATTGCTAGCTTTTGATCGTTTACTTGGAAAATGGCGTTTTAGAAATAGGGTTTTGTGGACTAAGTATATTTTATTTCGCTTTGCCTTTCTTGACGTATCATAGACTGAACCCGCTGCTTAGGTTGGTTTTACAGCTGTGCGGATGACCCATACGGGTTATCCTGCAGTACTTTGAAGTGAAACGAGTGCTCGGTACGCATTCGGCGGATGGTGTTGTACGGCTCTACTCGGAGCATTCGTATAGAACAATCCGCGTCGCTGTGAAACGATAATATAGCGCCTCACGTGTACGTGCCCCCTCTCCGAGAGCCCGTACGTTTTTCCCGTATAGCAACGAGTTCAGTCTAAGATACGCATACTGCGGATGGCGTTGTACGAGCTTTTACCCGGAGCGTGTTTCGTATAGAACAGTCCATGTCGCTGTTAAATGATATTCTAGCGCCTCACGCACGTGTCTCCGCTCGGAGAGCACGTACATTTTTTCCGCATAACTGTGAAATCAACTTAAGCAGCGAGTTCAGTCTAAGATACGCATACGGCGGATGGCGTTGTACGGGCTTTTACCCGGAGCGTGTTTCGTATAGAACAGTCCATGTCGCTGTTAAACGATATTCTAGCGCCTCACGCACGTGTTTCCGCTCGGAGAGCACGTACATTTTTTCCGCATAACTGTGAAACCAACTTAAGCAGCGAGTTCAGTCTAAGATACGCATACGCCGGATGGCGTTGTACGGGCTTTAACTGGAGCGTTTTCCGCATGGAACGATCCGCATCGCTGTGAAATGATATTCTAGCGCCTCACGCACGTGTATCTTCGCTCCGAGATGCCGTACGTTTTTCCCGCATAACTGTGAAACCAGCATTTTTTGTATGATTGGCATTTT
The DNA here is from genome assembly GCA_963555685.1 of Acrobasis consociella. Lineage (NCBI taxonomy): Eukaryota > Metazoa > Arthropoda > Insecta > Lepidoptera > Pyralidae > Acrobasis > Acrobasis consociella. The sequence goes on from OY743115.1 coordinate 5,884,839, forward strand.
ACCGTACGGATAAGCTAACTTTGTTTCATTCATAATTAAGGGTATTAAAGCACACACTGTATTTAGTAATTGCCAAACGTTTAACCGCCTCGATTAACTGAAACGCCTCAAACAACATAATTTTAATGAACGCAATACAGCCTCCGAAGTTACTGGTAATTTTCATATTACGCCGAGAACCGTGGGCAAACTGCCATAAAAACGGGTCGTTGGAATAAAAACCTTTTTAATTCAGTTTGTTTACGCGGTATAACATAATAATGGGCCGTTTAGTTTAAAATATCATTAAACCACGCTAAGTTCATGAATGAACGGCTTACGCGAATGTGTATAAAATTGTGAGTTTTTTTGCAACCCCTGTAGAGAAATGTTATTAAACAGAAATAACGACAGCAGTGAGTTGAGTAAGAAAATAAACGAAGAGTTTTAAGCAGATATAGCAAGGGCGTCGTCATTCGCCATACCAGCAGAAAAACAGAAAAACTTGTTGTTAGTACTGTCAATATTTTAGTTACGTGACAGTTTTATTTATTTGTAACATGTTCGTGAAAACAAAACCATCCATGCGATAGATTTGGTAAACCTTTAAGAATCCCAACCCATGAAACTAACAAAGAACCCAAGATTTTTCCATACAAACGTAGTCTACATTTTATTTTGAAGCCACATGTCAGATTTTGGTAAAAAAAATATTTTGAAAAGAATATATAAGAATGTAGGAAAGTTTCCCATACTGTTGGTCAAAAGTATTATAATACACTATATTCTATTTAATGGACATATTTTTATTGTACGAAAGCAAATATAACCCTAGACAATTGCAATATCTTTGAAATAACAAAATTTTGCCCAAATCGGGCATGCCGTTTCAAAATACAACGTAGACTACGTTTGAATGGAAAAGTGTAGTTTGGTTTAGGGTAAGGGAACTCTTAAGTTATCGTTAAACAAGGATGACGTCACTTTGGAGAATACAAGCGGCTTAGTTTCCAAGATGATGGTGCGGGCTAAGTTTGTTTAGGGTGGCCACGTTTACATTTACCTTGTATGGGCTCCAATCAATGGCTCTGCGGGGAGTTTGATCGTAAGGCAGATGCAACGTTTTACTGATCGAAGTCCGTTATTCTAGTAAATTACACGATAGCCGTTCGATAGTGTTGTCTTATTCCAATGTTACGATTTATACTAAATCATTAATTTGTAGGGCTCATTGTTACTTTATGGCTCTAATACATGGTCTCTTACTATGGGACCTATAAGGCTGCGTTTCCACTGAAGCGGAGCAGAGCGGAGAGGAGCTTAGCGGTGCATGAATTGACCAATCACAATGCTCGAAATCTCCGCTCCGCTGTTTGCATTGTGATTGGTCAATTATGCACCGCTAAGATCCTCTCCGCTTCAGTGGAAACGCAGCCTAAGAAGGCTCAAGGATGTGCAACGCGCTATGGAGAGGGCTATGCTCGGTGTTTCTCTACATGATCGAATCAGATATGAGGAAATGCGTGTATGAAAAAATTGTGATAGGCATTTGAGTAAGCCGAAATTATTTTTGCTATTATTTTAATTTCCATTCGCTTAATTCTCCAAAATTTCCGTAAATGATAGTAAAGTCGTCTTCATGCAAAAGGTCCCAATCACCCTCAAATATTTTACAAAAGGTACTAAAGCTTTTCTATTAGCGACGTCAATATTGTAAACGGTATTAAGTACCTTGTAATTTTTGATGTCGACAAGGTATTATTATTGCTTATTTTTGTTGTGGCTTGTTCTTGTTTTGATTTTTCACGCCTCATAAGCGGAGCCCTATAATACAAGGATATGCATTACTGTCAACATGTCAATGTCAAGCACTTTTCTGGACTTAAACTCTCTATTTTTTTTTCTTCTTCCATTTTACTGACAGCTATCTCAATCTAGTGCAGGCTGGAAATGGCAATGCAAAACCTTTTGAGCTAAATATAGGCCAGCCTTCATTCAGCTTCAGCCTGCCGTCGTTCATAATTTCACATTTTCCCAATTTTCTTCTCCCGGCATCGGATACCGGAAAATGCTTGGATCGCGTTTGTTGTTAATGGTATTTTAATGCATTACCGAAATTTCTCGTTTTTGGCAAAATTTTCACATCCCTTGGGTTTCAGCATCGTGAATGTACACTCGAGTGGAAAAAAATGGAAACGACGCATTTTTACGCATATGTTAGAAAATTTCTTGTTATGTGTAAGGTATTTCTTTTTTTGAAAGCGTATAATAGGATTTGATTTGAAATTGATATTTTAGAGCCCAGGGTCCGCTACCTAACCTAGGTGATTAGACGAGGTTACTGGTTTTTACACAGAGCACCTGCTGTCTGACCTCCGCAAACCAAAGAGTAGACTTGAACCAATCTTTGGATAGGAATAGGAAAGGATATGGGACTAGGAAATTAAATTATGTAAAATAATAAATTATTTATTTGTCTGATATTGTCTGACATGAGTACAAAAGTTGTTAGTTTACAGTGTAGGACTTCCTACTGTGCCGTCAGGTATACAATTTTAGGTTTTAAGGAGTAAGTAATTTCGATATAATTATGACAATTATTGTCGTTATGGTTTTATTATAGTTTATGAATTAGTATTATTTTTATAATATCACAATTTATACTATATATTTTGCTCTGAGTAAAATAAAAGAGTGATAACAGGTATCTTAAAATTGTTTATTTCTTGGCAAGATCGAATATGAAATGTCAGTTTGTTGAATACTTTTGGTGCCATTTCGAACATACTTTGTGTAGGAACTTTAGGAAGGATATATGAAACTTATTGGCCCGACCGCGACGGTAAACGGAAATGTGTCTGATGCACAAATATGTAGTAAATGTGATTGTATGTGCCATAAAACCCAAAAATAGTGCTTTCCAGGTTTTGACTAATTTTTACATATAAGGTGCAAATAACTGAAATTCTAAATAAACTTAGAATGTAGCAGCTGCTTCTCTTTCCGAACTGATCGTATAAACCGAACTAGAGAATGGTTGGAAATTCGAATCATGTAAATAGGCGGCACGGGTAGGAACCCATAACTATTTTGATTTCTTTCCACCTGTCCGCCCACCATCGTACTAAAAGTGGCCTTTGAGTCTTGCGACCCTGGGCTCTGTCTACTGAGAGCCACAAGGCCCAACATGCTCGTGCTCAGTCTGCTCCATTAGGAATAAAGACGTGAGAGCGCATACGTAGAAAAAAAACAAAAGGCGATCTCGATTTTCTCGATTTTTCCGCACCCGAGTGTATTCAAGACACAATGTTTACTTTGACAACAGGAAGAAATTATCTGGACCATTTTATTTTAATGCGAAATTAAAATTCAATTAATTTGAAATATTCTAATGAATTCTTCGGAAGGTTCTCCTGATATGCATCGTCCGTTGTTTCGCAATAAGGAAGTTGCTAATATAAGCAAATTTTTAGGGTTTCGTAACCAAAGGGTGTCAACGGGACCCTATTGCTGAGACTCCGCTGTCTGTTTGTCCGTCTGCCCGTCCACCTGTTACATGGCTTTATCTCTAAAACCGTAATAGTTAAATCTTTAAATTTTCACCCATTATTTATTACTTTGACCGCTTTAACAACAAATATTAAAAATGATAAAAATAAAACATTGTACATAGGTGCGGGACCGTAAATGTACGATTACAACTCGCGCTTGACCGGTTTTATGATTTAAAATAAATGACCGAAGTCAGTTTTTAATTTTCAAAAATTGTCGCTTATTCACTTGGGTTTCATAATGTGCGTGAGACGAAAAGTTAGCTTTTTAGGGTTCCGTAGCCAAATGGCAAAAAACGAAACCCTTATGGATTCGTCATGTCTGTCTGTCCGTCCGTATGTCACAGCCACTATACTGTTGAAACTTGGTAAGTAGATGTATTCTGTAAACCGCATTAAGATATTCACACAAAATCATAAAAAAAAACAATAAATTTTGGGGGTTTCCCATACTAAGAACTAAAACTCAATATTTTTTTTTAATCAATCCCATACGTGTGGATAGGTCTTCAAAAATGATATTGAGGTTTCTAATATAATTTTTTTCTAAACTGAATAGTTTGTAACTTCTAAAATAATTAAATTGAGATTGAGAATCATAAAACTAAAAAGCCACCACCTACCACCGAAAATTAGACTGAACGTGAGTAAGTAGTTATTGTTTAAATACTACTTACTAGATCTCGTTCAAACCAATTTTCGGTTAAAACTAAATCAACAAACTGCGAGAACTTTTATATTATGTTATTTGCTGCTACTGAACCCTTCATGGGCGAGTCCGACTCGCACTTCGCCGCTTTATTCTATTTATCTCGACTTACATGGTTTTCTCATTCTTCTTTTCATTGCAGTGCTTGACGTTTTTGTGGACTTAGTCGATAGTCCATAACAATAAAAAAAAAAGAATTAAATAAGTATCTCCTAGAGAATTACAATCGCTTACACAAACATTGCTTTGTGCAGCATAATTACTATTCCTACGCAATTTATCTTGTCTATTACCAAAATTAGGCTAAACAACAACAACAACAAAACTAACACCTAACTCAGAATATTCAACAAAGTTGAGATAATGTCGATAGTTATAGCACTTGTAGACAACACCGGCGAATTTGTGCGCCTCTAATAGAATTAAGTTTGACCTGTTAGTCTACTTAAGTCCAATGTTTGCAAGTGGATGACATCTACACTTATCTACACTAATATTATAAAGAGGAAAAATTTGTATTTGGGCGTGAGTATATTTATAATGAATAAACTCAAAAACTACTGCGCCGATTTCAAAAATTACTTAACCTTTAGAAAGCTACATTTATCCTTAGTAACATATGCTATATTTATCGCTGGAAAACATTAGAAATCCTTATTAAAACGTTAGTTACGTAACCAAAAGGGGGGAGAAAGGGGGTCTCATTAGACGGAGTCATGGGCTTAATTTATGTCGGCATCCAGTGAGACTTCAATTCCTAGCTCACACCTCCTCGTGGTCTCCCCTGGTAATTGTGGCGAGTAATATAGCATATACATATACTGTATTACTCGACATAAGCAAACGTGACAGGAAGAAACTCGCCGAGACGCACTGGCCAGCGCGGCGTTTTACGGCCAAATCACTTTTGTCCTCATGAATAGCGCCAAAAAACCACGGCCCTCAATCCCCAGCAGCCCCGCTATTCCTAATCACGGCAGCGGTTACGGTAACGGCGGGGCAAAGGGTGCGAAGAATCCCTGGGTTCGATCAGGCTGCTATATAGAAAAAAACTGGATAGCTAGGGCTAGGGATAGGATTCAGTGGCGCAGACAAAAGGAGGCTTATGCCCAGCAGTGGATCGTTGAGAGCTGACGATGATGAACGTAACCCAAGGTGTAAAAAAAATGCCACCACTATGTCCAGTCAACCCGTGCGAAGGCGGGACAGGCCGCTAGTTACAGATAAACCATAATAAGCATCAAGTCTTTTTGTTTCCACTGCAGGAGCACGACCCTCCCTGTACTACCAGAGCCATACTTGCCGGGAGCGGCCAGAGGATATGGTCTACACTCTCCTCGCTGGCTAGACGGGTTGGAGAGGTCTCATTGATGTTCATAAGCTTTGTTTAGCTTGTATTCCTAAAGTCGCCTTCCACGACATCAACGGGAGGACTTAGAGTGACCCTATTCTACTCTGACGGAAACCACATGGCAAATTATGTAAGTAAACCGTATTTACCAGTATATGTAAGTATTTTCATACTGGCATTGAATAAAAAATTGTCGGCATAAGCAGCTTAACTTTCAAAGACGCACGAATAGGGATTTCAATGCATCTCTGAGAAATGCTCGATAGCTTAAAATCTCGTAGCTGCAACTTCAGAGCTACTTTACCGGGTTTTTGCAGTCTTAGGAGAATTGACGTATGGAGTTGCGAAAAGGCTAAGGTTTACCTCTTTAGCCAGCCTTTTAACGTCTCTTCAGCATCGTATGGGTATTGTAGTGGCCTATATAGGGCTTCAAACCCCGAGAATTTTAAGCACAATAGTAAAACAATGCATTCTTGCTTAGATGTACGCAACGGCATACGAAAATTTAAGGGTGCAACCTATAACCTCTGAGTTTGTGCCCATACATGTCATTTTCGTCAGCCACTACTTGCTTCCAATCAAGGAAAACATCGTAAGCTAATTGAACATACTTGTCCAATAAGTGTACAACACTACTATATAGTTATAGCAATAAATATAGTTTATAAGTCTACATATCTATAGTTTTTTTTATTTTATTTGTACCATAATGAGTTTACAAATAACTTTCAAAACAGCATAGTTACGCATGTATCCTATAACGTGCTATTTCTTATACCTTTAAGCGAGCAATTCTTGTATATTTATATGTAAATTTATTTCTGTGATCTCGGAAAAACGTCTTTCTTTCGCTGGGTATATGGAGGTTTTCGTGGGTAAACAATCGATCTAGATTAGTCTTATGTTTAGGAATAAGCGTGTTTTTGAGTTTTCATGCGTTTTTCTTTCTACGCATAATATGGTCGCTAATTTCGTCCTGCCGCCCACTGTCCGTCTGGTCCAGCGGGTTAAGGCGGCAAGAAACGAGTGTAATGGGTTCGAATCACGCTCGGTGACTTACTTTTGTTTTTTTTATATGTTCAAGTTAATATATAATTTTATAATTTTTATTGATTTTCAGACAAGTTTAAAAAAATATTAATAATGTTTGAGGTCGCCTAGGTACTGACTTATAAAATAAATAAAAATTTGTGAAGAAGGTGGATGATTACATAAACAATGTAGAAGGGAAATACCTTCTCTATTATAAAGAAATAACAGTTAAAAAACAAAAAAGAGACATTCCCATTTAAATTGCCCGGGCGGTTACACACATTAGGAGGGAAAGGTCGATTTATTTAAAAAAAAATGCCCGTTATTTTATTATCATTATACTATATATATAGCTAGTATAGCCCGTGGTTCGATTTATTACGGGTATGTCCCTTCCACGTTATAATAGCAAAAAATAATTCGATTCTGGAAGGATTCTGTGCTACCAAGTTTCGCTGACAAATGTTGGGGGAAGAAAACAATTTTCTTAAAATACCGAGTATTAGAGCAAATGAGAGGCTTTATGGCCATTTTACAGATATTTGTGTTTTTTTGTAATAATGTTAGGCGATTCGAAGTCAAGGTTTTTTTTATTGGTGTCATAATTTGTCTTGTACCCGAATAAAACGATTGCCCATAAGGATGCCCCTTATTTTATATCATTAAATGGGTCCCATGCTGGTCTGGGAAAAATGAAAAAACTTAGAATGTACCAGCTGCTTCTCTTCCCGCGCAGATCGTAAAAGCCGATCGAGGGAATGGGCAAAAATGCGAATCATGTTAACAGGCGATGCGGCTAGCAACCCATCACTGTATTGATTGCTTTTCCATCTTCTCGCCCACCATGACGCTAAAAGTGGCTTTTGGGTCTTGCGGCCCTGGGCTCTGTATAGAACCGCAAGACCCAAAATGCTCTGTCTGCCCCATTAGGTATAAAGACGTGATAGTATGTATGTATATATTAAATGGGTATATTTTTAAATTTAACTAGCAGCCCGCACCGGTTTTATACGAGTATGTTACTTTTAAACATGTTAACTTTTCCTAAAATTGCTCTACATGTTAGTGAAGAGCACATCAAAATCGGTTTTAAACTTTGTTTTTATAATGTGTATGGACGAGGTAAGTCATATACTTATAGATACCCTCAGGTCCATCCCTGCAAGTACCTATATAATATGTTTGCGCACCAGGTGGGTTGGCATAGTTTGCAAGTATCGGAACTAACTTACATATAATAGTTTGCTTTAAGCCACAAATTGAAGTAACTTCATCAACGACACCCGTAGATTTTTTTTTACTCTGCTTCCACCAGGATGACACAATGTTTTTCATTTCCTAATCGCTAATCTGGAAGGCGCTGGATGTAAGCCGCTCTAGATCGGTCATTTTGGAAATCTTTGGAAGAGGCCTATGTCGAGCAATGGAAGTTATGCGGCTGAAATAATGAATCAATAATCTAAAAACGCCTTTGAGACTTGCGCCTTGACTCTGTCTGGTTAGAGCCGCAAGACCCAAAGTGCTCGGTCTGCTCCATTAGAGATAAAGACGTGATAGTATGTATGTGTGTTAAACTTTTCTGCCTTACCCTTTGTAGCGCTGTTAAAGTGGCAACCTTCTGCAGGGAAATTATGAATTAACTTTTGAGCTTTCGAAATGAGAACAAGAAAAATACAACCCACAAATACTGTTATTTAAATTATAAGGTAAGACTGTAGTTAGCTCTAAGTTACTTTTTCTAAAAAAATGTCTAGATACTTACAAACAAACATAGATACATACAAAGTCGAAGGGACATACCCATAATAAATCGAACCACGTTCTAAACTAGATCACTATAGTATAATAGAATAAAAATAACAGTGAAAGAACAAAAAAAATGGAATTTCCATACTAAAGTTAGCAGCCGCCCGAACAATTTGGGAATGTCGAAAAATATTTTGATTGATCGACTATTCTTTTAATTTTAATAGGCAATAATAGTGATCTAGTATAGTCCATGGTTTTATTTATTACGGGTACGTCCCTTTTACGTTGTTTAATTTTCGTTTTCCCTGCAAATCACATTACCTCGTAACGTATCTATGTAAACATTATGTGCACTATTACCATTAGTAATGCGTTCCAATACCCGCATATAGTTGGAAATCTCCCAAAATTTATCACGCAAATGACAGACCTATTGTTGTTTATTATAACAAGAAAAAACTGACAATAAATCACTGGGTATCTGCATAGAACCTCAATGTTAAGGCTTAGGACACACGGTCGCGTAGGATGTCTATTAGGTAATTTCGAATTACCCCAAGAGCAATAAACATAGGAACTAGCAACGTTAATTTCCCTATAATATTCAGTGTACCTAACACAGGTTGTACCTATATTGTTTTAGATATAAGTAGTCTTATTTTTTTATATTTTTTAATGAGATGGACATTAAATGTTCTCCTGTACGTCACTAGTAGTAGACTTTTAAGTGTTTTAGGAGAATTTTATTTTCATCTGGGCCATCGTTTAGTTATATCAAAATGCCAGCGCGAAGACTTGTAGAAAGCTAAACCACAGATTACTAATAAGTGGCTAAACCTATACCCACCCTATAACTATGTATCTCATTTAAGAAAGAAAAAAAAAGTTTTTTCAACTATTTTCTGCCGACATTGTTTTTTCTAGGAAAAGATCAATCAAATTCACTATAAAAGTACAACAACGACGCCAAACAATACTAAAATCGCATCAATAGCCAAAAATACCCACTCGAGAATAGAAAATTCAATAAAACTCCGAATTGGTGGAATATATCGCAAATAGACGTGGGAGTTTAGTAGTTTGTAGTGACGCCGCGGTGTAAATTAAAAATAACATCAGATGTGTAGTTGATTCTGTGGTAACGGCAGAGTATAGTACGCTTTTAAAACACAGGAATTACCCGTTAATTTTCCACAGATGTCGTAAAATATTATTAAGACTTTAAACACCTGGTGTCCTAAAAACAATTAAAAATATCAAAGCATGATATACAGAAAAGCATAAAGGTAGTATTACAAATTTGGCGTAAATATTCTTCTGTGCTCCTTCCTTGCAGGTCTGGGAGATCCTTCCATGCTGGTCTGGGAGAAAAGAAAAAAACGTAGAATGTACCAGCTTCTTTTCCCGCGTAAATGGGCGAGATAGAATCATGGTAATAGGCGATGCGGCTAGTAACCCATCACTATTTTGATTCATTTTCCATCTTAACGCCCACCACCACGCTAAGCGTGGCCTTTGGGCCTAACGGTCCTAGGCTCTGTCTACCCCGTCAGGGATATAGACGTGAAAATGTATCTGTATGTATCTGTATTCTTCTGTGACTTTCTATAATTTGTGGCAGTGACGCTCCGGGCTATTTCGAATTTCCATAATACCCTTTATGTACAAAGCCTGGCTTTGGAAAACCCTTTTAAAAAAACACATTTATATTTATTCTCCTAATGTGTGTTTTGTTGTTCTTTTACATTTTAAGTACATATTCAAGTCAGCTGTAAAATTAAATTCTGCAATCTTACCTATTTTGAAAACTCTAAGTTTTAAATGCAGTAATTTTTTATGTAACAATTTTTATGCAAGTTTATACTATACTATCTACCAGCGACTTCATCTGCGTGAAATTCAGCACTTTCAGTGATATTCTTACGCATTTTTAAACAGGTGATCGGCGAATAAATTAAAGTAAATTTTTGCCCTAATATAAGACATTCATGTTACTCTAATTTGAGCTTTATTGTTAAAAAAACCGACCAAGTGCGAGTCGGACTCGCGCACGAAGGGTTCCGTACCATTATCTATAAAAATCAAGTTTTTTGTATAGGAGCCCCCTTAATACTTATTTTATTTTAATTTTTTATTTATTATTAAAATCAAAATACAACTAAGTATTTTGTAAATATTCAAATGCCTATCTGTTGCCATTATTGATATCGAGCAAAAAAGGGCAAAAAATCGCGTTTGTTGTATGGCCCCCCTTAAATATTTATTTTAATTTGTAATTAGTATTTGTTGTTATAGCGGCAACAGAAATACATAATTTGTGAAAATTTCAACCGTCTAGCTATCGCAGTTCTTGAGGTACAGCCTGGTGGCAGACAGACGGATAGACGAACAGACAGCGACATCTTAGTAATAAGGTCCCGTTTTTACACTTTGGGTATGGAACCCTAAAAACCATGTAAAAATCCATTTAGTAGTTTCGCAGATTAGCATGTACAATATTTAAACATGAACAGAAAAAAAAACTTATTAATAATGTGTGTGATGATGACGATATATGTAATTTTGTTTTAATATGAGTATGAAGTACATTTATATAAAAAGTTTTATGTAAATGAAAAAACTCAATATATTAAAGTATATACAATATGTACGTTTATTTTTAAACTTGAACTTACAGCTACCGAAGTTTGTTCCAAGCAAATATAAGAAAATAAAGTAAAAAGGAAGACGTAACTAAAACTGCTGCCTCGGTTTTTAGCAAGTAACGTAAACTTCAGAAGTGTCTAAGAAAGTGTCCGATATAAAGTTCTTAAGTTCCGTAGGTAATAATACAAGTAATTATAAAAATGCATTACAAGTAATAATAAAAATGCATTGGCCCACCTAACAATGTATATCCTTTTCAGTTTGATACAAAAATAATTGATAATTTCAGTTAAACTTTATATAATTACGATTATTGGGATTAACCTGTTAAACCGCGGTATCGCAAGGTCAGATATTTAATACCTAGAAAAATTGTTTTGGGATCTGAAAAAACCTATTTCTTCTCCTATTGCGTATACACACCTATTCGGGTATTTATTTTAAGCTACTGATATTTTTTATTCATTTTTTTTTCTTTATTTACAGGTTCATCAATTTACAAAACCAATCGTGAAGGCACAAACATGACATAATGATTATCCTTTACTTTAATTTTTTGTAAGTTGAATATGACACACAATAAAATTGAATATGAAAATAAAATTGAATGAAAAAACGACAGGTATCGTTTTGTCACTTCTCTTCAAAACCCCAAAAAGGGTTAATCGGAATAGGGGTGATTTGATTTCCTATTTCCGTCTTCACGGTAAATGTTACCTTTGGGTCGAACGGTCATGCACTATGTTTGGGGTTAAAGTCGTAATAATGTATCTGTACATTACCACGACCTTTATTTGTTTTAAAATATAGTATCATTGAGTTAGTATTCCGTAACACAAGTCTCCAACTTACTTTGGGGCTAGCTCAATCAGTGTGATTTGTATCTATATATTTATTACCATTCTTCCAAATTTCCTTTATTCCGTTTTCAAAGAGCCTGAATGATTAAAAAATAAAACAGATGAATGGTTTCACAAACTGACTTTGAAACCCCAAAAAGGGTTCCGACGTCGAAAAGAGTTCCAACTTCGAAAACATCAGCAGTTTTCTTTTCTGCCCGTCCGTGTCGTACAGTCGGCGGCGCAAAAACTTGAAGACGCACGCATTCTGCGTCGACGTTTACAAATAGCTCGCATTTTTCACGCGCATCTGATTAAAGTTTGCCCAAGATTTGCAATAAGATGGGACTGCCGCAAAATGTGTAATGGGGGATGACCTAGCGGCGTATCTGGGGCTATAATAAAGTAAGCAAATAAGCGAGCTAGGTTTCCTTCATTTTTCTTGAAGTCATATTACGTGTAGGAAAGTGTAGTTTACTTGTACTATATACTTATATATGTAGGTACACAGAGATTGACTGCTTTTTTGCTAGCCAAAAAGCTTCTATTGTTTCGTTAATTCATTCTTAATAATATTATAAATGTGAAAGTGAGTTTGAACATTTGTTTGTTTGCCACTTCACGCTTCAACCACTGAATCTATTTGGATGAAATTTTATATGGATATAGTTTGATACTCAGGGTAGGACATAAATAATTTTTATCCCGAAATTCCCACGGGGAACGAGGCCCACGGGCACAGCCAGTACTGGTATATTTTAATTAAAATACATATGGTACGGATTTTATTGGCATGCGATGTGACATGTAAAGTGCATGAAACATGCAAAATATTTTAAACTTGAAATAAAAAAAGGCTTTTTTGGCTAGCAGATAAAAGTAGTCATATCTACCTGTTTAAGTAAATGTAATGTCATGTATATATGTAATGTATTGTAATGTTTAAAACTTATTTTATTATGTCAACAAATAGGTGTTATCAAGATAAGTTACTCGTAGGTACCTTTTACCATTATTCCAAATTTTTCTTGGGTCTGGAAAGACAGAAAAACGTTAATTGTACTGATATCTGAACACTATATTCCTTAGTCTTCCTTTCCGATTCTAATAATCCCTGACATCCCATAGAATCGGTATTCACATTGAATATATTCTGAAACTATCCATGCGTGAGTCAGATACGTGGCCGCCGGGTGATATCCCGTATATCCCCTTCAGTTCACAAACGTAATATCGTTGTTAAATCCTAGGCTAGTATTCAAAAGATACGAGCTTCCCTGGGGCCTCAACAAATTGTTCTTTTCAGTAGGTTGAGTTTTGGTATTTCTCTACTAGATTGAATCGGAATTAGAAGACTTAGGTTGACTTGCAGATTAACTCTTTTGTAGTTGCAATAAGCGCGGCACAGCTTCTGAATTAAGTTGATTCAGCTAAAGATTTAATCAACGAATAGAGTAGAAAGGTTCTTGAATATGTAGCACATACTTAGGTTGCAAGGAAAATGCTGCAAAAAAAGGCAAGCTGCTTCCACCGGTAATTAGACGAAGTTATAAACATACATACGTACGACGTACTGCCACATATTTATCCCTAATGGGGCAGACAGAGCATTTTAGGTCTTGCGGCTCTAAGCAGATAGAGTCCAGGGCCGCAAGACTCAAAAGCCATCTTAGCGTGATGGTGGGAGAGAAGGTGAAAAGGGAATCAAAATGGTAATGGCAGCCATAGCGATGATTCGCATTTTTGTGCAGTCCCTCAATCGGCTTCTACGACCTCCGCGGAAAGAATAGCAGCTGGTACATTCTAAGTATTTTATTCCTGACCAGAATGGAAGATATTGTAATAATTTAACAGGAATTATCTAAGTGAAATACAATAACATCGGCAGTACCTAATAACAATCATGCCCTTCGAAATCCACACAGAGTAACTTAAAACGCTAAACTAAGCTAAGAATAACTTCTACTATCCGATAGTAATATCAAAACTCCATACAAGTTTGACATTACTATCTGAGAGTAAGCGTTATTCTTAGAATAGAAGTTTCGTTAAATCCAGCCTAAAGCAAAGAAAAACAGAAAAACATGCGCGAGCGCAGCCTACGTTCCTCAAGTATCATCAGCGAAAGTATTATAATAATTTATTCGGTGACTATAATCAGTATTTAGACAACTAACTTAGTTTTAGTAAAATAAATGCTCAATTTATTTCTCCCTATTTGTAAACCATTTCGTAAACCCTTATCAGCACTTATCACTTGAATGTAGTGGAATGTAGTCACCCGTTATAAAATAAATAGTTTAGTGGAGTCATGCGACCCACAATCACGGAAAAGGTCTTCTATTCAACGTCAATAAACGGCCAGAGATACCCAGGAAGGGTTGGTAAGGTCGAGCCTCGTACCGCTTATTTTATTCGATTCTGAATAAACACAAATATTAAGTGGTAGACAGATTCTTGGGCCTAAATAATTCTTAAAGGCATTTTTTAGCGTGTAGGTGAAAGTGTCATGAAAAGAGGAATTAACTAGTGATAAAACGATTCCGATTTTCGCTCACGCTCTCGATATATCGGAACAGTGAAGTGAAAACTGGTTGTGTGGTTTCGGGCAGAGTAGAATAGGGCCATTCCAACTCCCCGTGGCGACTTAGGAAATACAAGCTAAACCAAGCTTTTATCATCATCAACCCGTCTGGCTAGTGAGAAGAGAGTGTAGGCCAAATCCTCTGGCTGCCCTAGCCAAGTATGGCTCCGGTAGTACATAGAGGGTCGTACTCCTGCAGTGGAAACTAAAAAGACCTGATGATAATGAGACTAGCAAGAGACAGTGTACATGTATTTTTTCAGTTCTATTTTTGGTATCTATTATGATGATGATGATGAAGTAAAAACTTCTTTAAGCGCGTTGGGCATGCACTGTTACCGTAACTGACACCAAGTTTTCACTTCTGCCGGCACTCCCGGAGTGCCACTGTTTTTTTTCTCAGAACAACATTGAATTAATTTCATTGTATTATGTAAATTATGTAAATATTCACACATACATACATATTATCAAGATCGTAGAGTGGAACTCCATAGTCTCTGCCTACCCCTGTGGGGTAAAGGTGTGATAAAATGTATTTATGTATAGGTATATAAATTTCTGTAATACAGTCTAGTATTTCAAATAATAATTATGATAGGTACTGCACGCTTTTCTTACTCTATATATATCTCTCACAAACCTCTGAAAGATATCTCTCTTTTGAGATAAGTAATGCCTTTGTACAACTTTTTTTTTGTGTTCTCTGTATATATTTACCTTAAACATAAATTGGTAAACAAATAAATATGTGCATTGTAAAAAATCTATTTTAAATCGTACACTAGTAAACAAATAAACTATGAATATCTCAGATTACCATATAGAATACTTTTATCACAAAATGCACTACAATTTATACCATTGAACTACAATGTACAAGAACAGACATAGGCTACTTCCATTAAGTGAACTAGTATGATGTGCAGGTATCCTGACGAGGTTTTCTTAACTGGAAGCAAGTGGTAGAGCACTTGAGAATAATCGTACAATGTTTAATACTTAGGTTGAGAATGCTATTAACACTCTCGCTGCCAAGTTAAAAGACACATAGAAAATCTATTGTTTGGGTACCGCCAGCGCACCCCATTGGCAAAGAGAGTGTTAATATTGTTGCAGCCGTATGTGAAGTGTGAAACCACAGTCAAATAATTTTATTGGCTTCCGAAGATACTTTTCTTCAAAGAATGTAAAACAGAACTACAGTTTTGATGCAGCATCGCTACAGATAACGAGAGAAAGTCACAGTGTAGATAACTCTCTTATAAAGGAAGAATTTGCCCACAATCATCATCAGTATAAAGTCGTTGTGCAGAGGACGCTGCTTTTTGTTCTTAGTTACCTATACTTCCTTATTTAGGTATATCTAACGACATCCCTGTGAAACAAAAGGGGTGGTGGGTGACAAATAATAAATTCTATGCTGACGTCACCTCACGGCGAGGCATCTACATATATGACAACTCTATGCGCAATAATCTCGGTTAGTTCACCAGATTGAAGCAAATCTGGATACTGTATGTTGACGACTTCGATAATAGTCGTAATCCCGACGGACTCTTTTATATTTCCTCTTTTTGGTTATGCTACTGTAGATCATACTAATATTATAAACGCGAAAGTTTGTGTGTGTGTGTGTGTGTCACGCGCAAATGGATTGACCAATTTTAATAAAATTTGGTAAGCAGGACGTTGACACCCTTGATTAACACATACTATTTTCCGCGGGTAACACTGCGGGGCGTAGCTAGTATTAAGTATATATATAGTACTACATATTTTAAAAATAAATTTAATAATCTAAGATCTTAACAAAGCGATAAAGCCGAACCATCAGATTAAACAATTTATTTCAAATGGGGGTGCCAACTTTGCGATGTATTCACCTTAAGTCACTCGAGCGATGGGATAAAATCTCAAAAATCATAACAGTAGGCAATACGGCCAGCATTTAATTCTCTTTTCCACTTACAAAACCATTTATTTTCCACTTACAAACCAACGCGCGGAAATAAGGAACTGGGAAAGTCTTCGTTTTTATTTTCTCGCAGACCAGCGTGGAAGGAAATAGACACAGCAACAAAATAATCTTTAACTGACATGCTCGTCCAACTCGTTATTATGCTTACATGCAAGTTTAAACTAGCTAGCCCTGTCCCCAAGTTATTCCTGTAAGCACAGCTGCGCTGTTGGCGGGATACCCTGCATTTCGATTGTAACGTTTAGTACTGAACACATTACACTAATATTACAAAGGCGAAAGTTTGTGTGCGTGTGTATGTTTATTGATTTAGATTAAATTTGGTATGCAGGAAGCTGATACCTTGGATTAACACATAGTTTATATTTTTTTTGCGGGTAACATTGTGGGGCGTAGTTAGTATTAAGTATATATGTAGTATATTTAGTAAGTGTATATGTAATATATGTAGTAAGTGATACTTACATATTCTATGGGTCTTTGATATCCAAAATAAACAATTATTATTATATTATTATTATTTTATTTTATTATTATTATTATTATAGTACAAGATATTTTCAAATTAAATCTAATAATCTAAGATCGTAACAAAGCGATAAAGCCGAATCATCAGATTAAACAATTTATTTCAAATTGGGCTGCCAACTCTGCGATGTATTCACCTTAAGTCACTCGAGCGATGGGATAAAATCTCAAAAATCATAACAGTAGGCAATACAGATAGAATTTAATTCTCTTTTCCACTTACAAAACCATTTATTTTCCACTTACAAACCAACGCGCGGAAAAAAGAAACTGGAAAAGTCTTCGTTTTTATTTTCTCTCAGACCAGCGTGGAAGGAAATAGACACAGCAACAAAATAATCTTCAACTGGCATGCTCGTCCAACTCGTTATTATGCTTACATGCAAGTTTAAACTAGCTAGCCCTGTCCCCAAGTTATTCCTGTAAGCACAGCTGCGCTGTTGGCGGGATACCCCGCATTTCGATTGTAACGTTTAGTACTGAAGACATCACTAATATTACAAAGACGAAAGTTTGTGTGCGTGTGTATGTTTATGCATTTTGATAAAATTTGGTATGCAGGAAGCTGATACCTTGGATTAACACATAGTTTATACTTTTTTTGCGGGTAACATTGTGGAGCGTAGTTAGTATTAACACGTTAATGGACAGTAGGACTTCTATAGACGTCATCAATTGTTTTTTCTATTGTGTCGGGCTTAGTGTCCATGAATGAGTTAAGTATATATGTAGTACAAGATATTTTCAAATTTAATGTAATAATCTAAGATCTTAACAAAGCGATAAAGCCGAATCATCAGATTAAACAATTTATTTCAAATGGGGGCGCCAATTTTTCGATGTATTCACCTTAAGCTACTCGAGTGATGGGATAAAATCTCAAAAATCATAACAGTAGGCAATACGGATAGGATTTAATTCTCTTTTCCACTTACAAAATCATTTATTTTCCACTTACAAACCAACGCGCGGAAATAAGGAACTGGGAAAGTCTTCGTTTTTATTTTCTCGCAGACCAGCGTGGAAGGAAATAGACACAGCAACAAAATAATCTTTAACTGGCATGCTCGTCCAACTCGTTATTATGCTTACATGCAAGTTTAAACTAGCTAGCCCTGTCCCCAAGTTATTCCTGTAAGCACAGCTGCGCTGTTGGCGGGATACCCCGCATTTCGATTGTAACGTTTAGTACTGAACACATCACACTAATAATATTACTTTTTTTTTCTTCTTCTCTTTTTATTTGCGAATATCGCTGTTTCGCTTTAAGTAAATATGTTGATGGTTGATGATTGTTATCGCTTTTTGAGTGGGTCCTCCAGCGAGATCGCTTTTTGAGTGGGTCCTCATCATTCAGGAACAATGTCTTTCCTTTTGAGTCGCTTCTGATAAGAGCGTGTTGTCAGCCCGGCAGCCAGTTCATTAGGGTGGACCTCTAGTTTCCCCTTAAACATGTCAGACATCTTTAGTATTTCTTTCTTAACTGTGTTCATCTCATCTGTAATTCTTGACTTATTTCAGCGTTAGTAACCGGCCAAGGCACAGTTATTATAAAGGCTAAAGTTTGTGAGTGTGTGTGTTTGTGTGTTTGGGCTGGACCAATTTTGATAAAATTTGGTTTGGAGAAAGCTGACACCCTGGATTAACACAGGCTAGTTTAGACACAGGTAAATTTTAGCGTTTTTTTACTCATAATTTTGAAAACATTTGACTAATTATTGTCTGTTTAGGTTTGTTTACAAGGGTACTAACGAAAGGGCCCCGCTATGTATTGCTTAAGGGTACGTAAGTACTAGTATTTATTCTGTGGTAAGGGTCAGTTCAGACAGAAAAGAGATCAGCGGAGAGGATTTTACTGACACTCGAAAATAAACTTTAAACTATTAGCATACAGTGCAAGACGCAAGGGAGCTCGCGAGCATTTAAGGGGACGCACCGTGAAAATGGGCATTATCTATTTCTTATTTCTCAGCGAATATCAGAAATTTAGAACTGATACTTGCTAATAGCATACTAGAACGCTTTTCTAGCATAATTGTGGTTGTGGATACACGATTAGTTAATTTTTGTAACACAAACTTGCTCATCAAAAACACCTCTACCAAAACATATATGGTCTAATTTCTCACAAACGAGAGGGACTTTAGCTTTGAAACTTTTTATGCAGATTAGTAATTATGTAATCTTTAAAATTGTGGTACAAATTTTTTTTTGTTGCTTTTGTTTTAATTTTAGAGCCATTTTTCTATAATTGATCAGTTTTGCGTGGCTTTAGATTTCAGTCTTATAAGCCCTTTTGCCTTCCTGAAAAATATTGTACTTGCCGTCTCGCTTTTTCGCGAGTGTATTTAAATAAACTGTTCTTGTTGCACAGATTTTTGACAGTTATACACCAAATTGTCAGATGGCCGATGGGCCTCACGAAGCAAGGACGCGTCGCTCTTCACAAAAAAAATGCCATTTGATTTCGTAAAATTATTGTCACAGTGTAAAATAATATCACGAATATATATGGGTCGAACAGTCTGTAAACAAACGTGCGAGTAACTTTCTTACACTGTGTCACTTGACATAATGTCAAAGGAAGTGTCAAAGCATAGCGTGGCATAGATTGATTACGTGACAGACATGGTCGGCATAGATTTTTTTTATATAAGTAATGTACATACAGTATCAATTAACAATATTTTATTTTTATTTAATTACCAGTTTTGTGGCAATAAATTAATTTTATAATAGCCAAATAAACTTATCTATAGATAATACTCTTCGGATTTATTTACTTTTAGATTTCGAGAAATATACACGTACAGTTCATATTTTACCACTGACTGACTGGCTGACTGATTGATATGGTTTTTAGGGTTCCGTAGTAAACAAGGAACCCTTATAGTTTCGCCATGTCTGTCTGTCTGTCTGTCTGTCTGTCCGTCCGCGGTCCTTCTCAGAAACTATAAGTACTAGAATGGCATGGATATGTATATTAATCATGGCAAAAAAGTCGTAAAATAAAATATGGAAATAATTATTTTTTTAGGGTAGCTGCCATACTTGTAAAGAGGAAGTCAATATTTTTTTTCACTACAAACACATTATGTGGGGTATCGTTGAATAGGTCTTTTAAAAATATTATGAGCTTGGAAACACCATTTTTCGATTTAGGGATCCGTGTCTGAAATATTTAGCTTTAAAGTGAATATAATGCTCAATCAAATGCTGCTTCACTTCAAAACCTACAACCTGTTCCATAGCCAACAATTCGGTTTTACTGGCGGGAAATCGACCACCGATGCGGGAGTGGCACTCGTTACACATACGAGTATGGGAGAACAAAAATGATGGAATTGGATCATTTCGTGATCTCTCCAAAGCATTTAATTGTGTAGATCATCCGACACTTTTGCTTAAATTTTGTCAATACGGTTTTGATGATAATTCAATTAAACTAATAGAATCTTATTTAACAGATAGGCATCAAACTGTTGATTTAAATGGCATAAAATCGCACGGATCTAATGTTTAAATAGGCGTACCGCAAGGTTCAATTCTTGGACCTTTCCCTTTCTTGGTTTATGTCAATGACTTGCCTTATATGGTTGAGAAACAGGCTGGCATAGTGCTGTTTGCTGATGACACCTCACTAATATTTAAAATAGATCGACATAGCACAAACGCCAGCGCAGTAAACAGCACCTTGTCTTCCATTTCTGATTGGTTTTCTGCCAATGCTAAAGGCAGGCCTGCGTTGACATAATGCTAGATGGTGAAAAACTCGATCTTGTTGAAAGAACTACCTTCTTAGGAATTACAATAGACTCAAAACTTCAATGGAGTGCTCATAAAACTAAATTTTCTAATAGGTTTAGCTCTGCGGCTTATGCTGTTAGGAGAATAAGACAATTGACAGATGTAGCAATTGCTAGACTAGTGTACTTTAGTTATTTTCATAGTGTAATGTCTTACGGCATACTATTGTGGGGGAGTGCAGCCGGTATTCAGACTATTTTTATTTTACAGAAACGGGCAATTCGTGCTATTTATGGGTTAAGACCAAGAGACTCACTTAGAGAATTATTCAAGAAAATTGATATACTTACATTGGCATCGCAGTATATATTTGAAAAAAAAAACATAATGTTTGTAAGGAAAAATATTTCCTTATACAATAAAGTAAGTGATATGATCGATAGAAACTTACGTAATAAGAATGAATTATTTGCACCGTTTTATAGGCTCAAAACAGTTAGTAAGACGTTCATGGGGAACTATATACTTTTTTATAATAAATTGCCACAATCGGTCCTTGATATGCCTGACAAAAAATTCAAAACTTATGTAAAGACAGTACTTTGTGAGAATGCTTATTATAAGACCGATGACTACCTTAAAGACAAAAAAGTCTGGCTTGAGCTTGGCGCGGGTCCCTCTTAAAGGTTTGTTATATCGGTACTCGCAAATGTTCATAATTTGGTACATTTTGTACAAACTAAATCTACAACTTGACATTTATTTTAAAATTTTGACATTCTTAAAATTTAATTTAAATTATGATATGACATAACAAACAATGTATTCTCTGTCCACATTAACTTTAAATATTAGTTTAATTGTGAGTTGACGTCCTTGAAGAAAATGCTGCAGTGCAGTTTGTTACCGCTTCTTCTGCACTGTGGAAGCGGTAGTAAACTTAGCTGTAAGTAACCATTTGATGTCAACAATTGTGCAACAAAACAATGACGATTATTAAGAGATATTATGAATATCTTATGATAATAAAAAAAAAAAAAAAAAACTTATTGCGATCTTTTTCTGCACGTGTCGTTGGCTCAAACTAATAAATATTGATCTTTCATTATGAAGTTCGGACATTCTAGACTTCCCTCCAGAATGTTAGTCATTGCTCAGATTTCTTATTGAAAGCTAATACCTCTGGTTCATTGAACTAGTAGGCTTGATAAGTCTGAGTTTCAAAAACATAACGTAACTAATAGATAACGTCACATGACCTTTTTCAATTCTTTACAAAAACATAACATGTTACAAAAAAAGTAAACATACTAGAGATACTTTTCATTACGTCATGGTTTTCATACCGTAACCTCTATATATTTTTAACTCTATCTGCATTGCATTTAGACATTACTACAAACCTAGCGGAAAAGAACGGACAACTTTTGAATCAATTTTGACAGATTTTGAAAAATAAAAACGTAGAGCCAAGCCTTAATGATTAAACGATTATACACTGGTACTGTCACTGCTGGTGTGTAAAAGCGCTTAGGGCTTCAAAATGAATGTGGACTAAAAAAATATTTTAGCTCATTAGATAGATAAATAAAAATGATGGTATACGTATTTTTCTTTCCTCTGATTAGCAAATAATGACAAAGATTTTTAACCAAAAGTGACGTTAATCACCCCCACTCCGAAACTTCGAAGCGTTGTATCTTTGTGAATTTTTACAACTTTGCTAAACGAAAAAATATGGGACCTATATCTTTGGATAATCTGGTTGACGGACAAAATTACGGACTATTATGCGCAAGTATTTTATAGAAATAGGTAGTTAACTATGTTTTCACTTTAGTTTTTAAACATTGTTAGATATATTTTTTTCTTCTCGAAGTTAAATCATTTTGTTTACTTATTGTACCATTATCATACCGTATGTATTTTTATAAATTATGCACCTAGGTGCAATAATAGTAAATGCAAGTGTAGCCTAAGCTTTACAGTTATGCGGTTAAATTTAGGTCTCTACTTACAGTGACTTTAACGTCTGGGTACATCTATTTTAGATACACATTCCTCGACTACTTTAGCATAAAATAAATTGTGTCATGTTTTGCATTCTAGTAGTACCTACTACGATTGTTTGGTTCGAGAGTCACAGTACCACGATTTTTTGTTTCGAGAGACGAAATTGTGAACTTTAAAGAAGATAAACAAAGTTAAAAAAATTATATATTTGTATATCAGCCAAATTAGACAAAGGGGTTGCCGAGTGTTTCTCGCGTGGTCCTAATTACCTACTTTTGATAGTGAAATGTTTTGCAAAACAAAAATCATATTTGTTTGTTCATTACCTAGCTGACCCTTGCAATGTTTTATGGATGCTTTATGGATATATGCAAGTAAACGTAATAAATCGAACCACGGGCTATATACTTTATCCTTACACGCTGTAGATTGATCAACAAAGGCTAGATTTATCCCATAATAACAAAAGGTTATTGAGGGGTGGTCTACTTGTGGTCTTCAAAATAATCTGGACGCATGAAACCGCTGACGAATAAATAATAAATTAATAAATATTGGGACAAATTACACTGATTAAACTAGCCCCAAAGTAAGTTCGAAACTTGAGATACTAACTAAACTTTAGTATATTTTATAAAAAACTAGATGAGCCCGTGGGCTTTGCTCCCCATGGAAATTTCGGGATCAAAACTATTCTATGTCCTTCCCTGGGTTTCAAACTACAAATCATATTTCATCTAAATAGGTCTAAATTTCATCTAATAGGATAATGGTTGAGCGTGAAGTGGTAAAAAACAAACAAATATACAAACTCACTTTTGCATTTATAATATTTGTAATGAAAGGATACATATTATATAAAAAAACATCCAAGACCCAGGATAATATAGTTAGAAAAAGTAAAAATAAGGTAGAACATTCTCGATCGACACCAATTGCTTCCTTTTAATCTCCCACTTCGTATTCCTTTGATCATATAATGGAAATGTTTTCCATAAATCTATATTTTTTGTGGCTTCTGTCCCTTTGAAGAAAAATGAGGGATATATTTTTAATGGAATTGTTATTGGATAATACTTGCGCAAAAACAAAGTGGTTTTATTTGGTTCGCGGCTTCTGATAGACATTTGATTTTACGAAGGTTTCATAAGTTTAGTTTTTCTAGATTTAACTTCAAACTCGCAGAGGGGTCTTTCTTAACAGGTGTATCGAGGACAACCTTAGCAGTAACATTATGTGCTATCAACATCTTCATCATCAGGTCTTTTTAGTCTCCACTGCAGGAGCACGAGCCTTTCTGTACTACCAGAGCCATATTCGACCAAAGCAGCCAGAGGATTTAGCCTACACTCTCGGGCTGGAGAGGTCTCATTGATATTTATAAGCTTTGTTTAGCTTGTAATTCCTAAGTCGCTTATTACAACATCCACGAGATGACTTAGAGTGGTCCTAATCTACTCTAACGGATACCACAAGGCAGACATTCACGTGTATTAGCTTGTAAAAACATTTAATTTCTTTTATACTTTATTGTTCCAAAGTACAAATAAACTTTTAACAAATGGCGGACCTAATGCTAAGAGCATCTTTTCCCAGAATACCAAAGGGCTAAATAGAGGAAATTATGCTGTTATTATTTATATCATAGCGTGCTCTTGTGCTGGCATCTGAGAAAAATTCTTGGAAATAGTTGTCTGCAAATTGTAATTGTATAATTTAAATGTATGTATAGCTTAAGTGTAAATCTGTATTGTAATTGTTACATAGCCCATCAGGCTGGGTAGGGACCAATACTGAACTGGGTTTCTTTCGGCGTAATCTTCCCAGCAGTGGTCATTCCGAAACGCTAGTAGTTTTTAGCTTCTGCACTAAAAAACAATATTTAAAAAAAATGACCTTCAATAAGAGATAAATTTATCCTACATTGAATAAAATTTTTTGACTTTGACTTTGACTTTGACTGGAGACCAAGACTTACTACTCGCTGAGCTAGGATAGTAAAAAGTAAGTAAGTATTTATATTACTATACTTACAGTATATAATATTGCTTCTTCTTATCGAGTCGAAATGGTTTTAATGTAGCTTCAATTTCAAATTATCTTTGACCAGTGTAGGGCCACGGCGATCCCGTTGTCATTAGCCTCGTTAAGGTCCTCTATGGTACATGTCGTAGATCAGCTCGGACACGACAGAAGGTGGTCCATTGATTGGATGGCGCCGCAAAATATTGCGGTTTTCTCTTGAGAAATATTGGATCAGACTTTATCAATTAATTGCTTTTGTATCTCCTTTAACAACCTTTATTAGTCCACTGTAAGAATGAAACCCTTTTGAAATAAAGGAAAGATTAGCCAACGATGGTTAATTAAAGAAATAGGAAATTAATAACGGAAAATTAAATTAATTATCTTTAAGGGGAAGAACCGTTTTATGTTACTCTGCTTAAATAGTTTGTACATCACTTTCATAAGTAATTATCTCGTCCCAAGTCAAAATTAGAACTAATTTTAAGTAAAACTGAACTTGTGTAATTAAATAATCAAGCGAATGGAAGTCTATAATGAACATTATTAATTTCGTTGCCTCCAGTCTCATATCTATCCGTTAAATGTTAAGATACTTGTTAGAAAGTTTATTAATTAGTGAATTTGCTAATCCGTGTCGAATAGGGGTGACAAGAAGGTAAGAAAATATTATTGTAATTACAGTCCGACTTTTAGATTATTCAAAAAAAGAAGTAGACCCATTTTTTTCAGTTCATCAAAAAAGTCAAAATTCACAAAGGTACGGAGCATCAAAGTTCCGGAGTCGGGCGTGCGATGTCACCGCTAAGTAAAAATCGTACCTAGCCATGACGTCGTGTGAAATTTCAATGCGCTGTATCTTAGTCATTTTTTGTTTCTCAATTTCTCGGTAATCTATCATACTCACTATTTTTTTCCTTTCGAATTTTATGTGTTCAAAAATGGTATGACGAAGTTTTAAGTGCCAAATAGTTTCTTTTACATATTTTGTGTTTCAAGAAACTTAATTTACACATTTACACACGTTTCGTTTTTTAGACAAACTGTTGTCCGATTCGCAATGCATGCAATTGGAATAATGTTGGGAATTTAATGTTTTACTACAATCATTTTAATTTCCAGAAGTATGAAAGATAAGAAGTTACCTTTTCCATATTGCACAAAAACAACTTGACCATGGTGAGTAGGTTAGGTTCCTTACGTTTCCTGTGACCAAAACAGGAGCGAACGAAGCAAGCAAGTGACTTTCGGAAACGGAAGAGGCATTCAGTCCAGCAGTAGACTGATATAAGCTGTAAAAAATGGAAGTAAGTACGTAATAATAACATGGAAATGGAAAGGGCTATGCTCGGTGTTTCTCTACGTGATCGAATCAGAAATAAGGACATTCGTAGGAGAACTAAAGTCACTGACATAGCCCAGCGGATTAGCTCGTTGAAATGGCAGTGGGCGGGACACATAGCACGACGAACCGATGCCCGATGGGGCAAAAAGGTTCTCGAATGGCGACCACGTACAAGCAAGCGAAGCGTAGGACACCCACCCACAAGGTGGTCTTACGACCTAACCAAGGTCGCTGGAAGGCGCTGGATGCAAGCCGCTCTAGATCGGTCATTTTGGAAATCTTTGAGAGAGGCCTATGTCCAGCAGTGGACATTGTGCGGCTGAAATGATGAATATGGAAATAATTTTTCAAAACCAGAAACCGACTTTACTTTCAAACTGCACAATCGATCTTAATAAAATTTCTATGGGACCGCCTCGAAAGTATACACTTTGATAAAAAGAAAGTATTTTCCAAATCGGTCTAGGCGTCTTCGAATAACCAGTAAGCATACATTTAAAAAGATTGCGACGAATTGATAACCTTCTCCTTTTTAGAAGTCGGTTAATTAAATCACACGGTCAAAAGAGTAATGTAATACATGAAACGGCTCGGCTGACGGTACTGATTTCTACTATTCGATCGACACCGCTTTGATTGTATTCCGTATTTCTATTCAGTTCTATCAATATAAAACCATCAGAGTAGCGAATTTTAAAATGGAGATTTTATTGAATTTGTGATCTTCGTGGCCGATTTCAATCTGATAGAGTTGAGAAACTTTACCGTCGCATTGTGAGGTTAAAATAAACAACAAACAAATGCGAAAGCCATGAATGTGCATTCGCAAACGATTTTCATCATTATGAGGTTGAGATAATGACTGGATTGCAACGTTTCGTTTGTGAAAACTGTACCCATTGTCAGGAGAAATAAACAGTTTCACACAAAGAGCTTGACCTGTGACGAGAACAATACTTGTATTCGTGGATTCAAACGCTACTGTTAATGTTTATATTTCAGAACTGTGCATTTTGGGGAGGTTTTTACGGCGATGTAATAGCAACCCGCTTTGTATTAAGTTGAATAGGTACAGCTTGGATCGCGAACTAATATTATTATCACTTAATTAGGTATGCTACACATTATGTAATTTGTCAATTTTAACAACATAACATTTACTATACCGAAAAAATACATTGCAATACATTTGCCCTACTCATCATTTATTTTTCGCGACAAAAATCTGCCGTATGTTTATATCTTCTTACCTCTATATATTTACTTGTAAAATATAAATTAAACTTAATTGAAAATCAAAATGTTGTTCATGTGGTATGGTGCCAAGAACACTGGCAGCATTCCAGCGTTGAATAGCTACTGCAATCCTCTGCGTGAGCCATTTTTTTATTGCACCAACTAAGTATGACATAATCAAAAGTACATATAAATATAGTAGGTACAAAGGCCTATCACTAAAGCGATTTCTTCCAGCCAACCTATGGGTAAAGAAGACTGTTAAAGATGTAGATTGATGCAAGTATAAAAGATGTAGTAGGTACAATATAAAAATGTTTTTGTTTCATAAATACGCATGTCGATTTGGTGCCAAAGATTACGCCTCGAGACCAAATCTCCCGGCCATCTGTTTTCTTTTCGGCCTCAATTTCGAATTTGCCTCCGAAAAAGTAGAACAAAAGGGTCCGTGTCTTGCTCTGCTTTGTTTTATTCGTTTTTGCGTAAAGGCGTGTCAGTTTCGTTTCTAATTACTTAAAGCGATGTTGTCAGTAGCCCTTACTCTTGGTTCACACTATCACAATTTATTTAAGACATACTGATTAACATCGGAAATACAAGCTAAACAAAGCTTAACAATAATAGGACCTCTCCAACCCGTTTGGCCAGCGTGGAGAGTGCAGGCCAAATACTCTGGCTGCTCTGGTAAAGTATGGCTCTGGTAGTACAATGAGGGTCGTGCAGTGGAGACTAAAAGACCTGATGATGAAGTGATGATGATACTGATTAAGGTTTGGATAATAGATAAATGATAATAAAAATAATTGTAACGTACTAATTAGAAAAGATTGTTAAGTAGGTACTTACATCACTTAACCATTACTGCATTACTTTACTTTAAAATGCCTTTACGACAGACAAACATAATCAGTGCCTAGGACTTTTTTAGCGTACAACTACATATTTTAGTAAAGCTGGTCAAAATAACGGCTCTTCCGTTATTTTGACCAGCTTAACCTCTTTATGACGAGTAGAAGCATTATCGATAAGATGCTGTACTACGTATGATATTTAATCGAGTACCCATGGTATTGACGGTGGTGTCTGTTTTCTCTTAATTACAAGGCACGAAAGGGTAGGCGCTGGTGTGAATCACGTCTCACAGACGTGTTGGCTCCGAAGCAGTGGTATTGGCCAAAAATATTTTAATACAATGTCAAAGGGTTTAAAGATTAGATGCAAATATTAGTACGGGCTTTTGTCAGTGTCATTAATTATTGTTCCTGGCAAACAAAGATTAAGAATATACAAGTAGTGCCACCGAGCGACCGGTAAAAGAAAGACATAATAACGATACTACGTGTATATTTGTGAGAACCAAACTTGTGCCTTAAAGACATACCACCAATGCTAAACCCCTTAGTCATTACCGTTTCCCAAGTATAAAGGTACTTATATAAAATGAAAAATCAATACCAGAAAAGAACAAAGAAAATAATGCATACGGAGTAAACAAATCACGTCAGGATAATAAAGATCCCATCAGTTATATCTCACAAAGGTCGTTCCTCAGACTCCTTTTTATTGCGTGTTTGGCAAAAGTACGACAAGTCAAGGGCATCGTTTATTCCCAAATAATTTCCGAAGCTATCATTAAAATTTGGCACAGTGCCGCGACGACTCCATTCATCCTGTTCGATAGTTCACGCGCCATAACGTTTTTATTGTGAGGAGAACTCGCAACTGAATGATTTGTCGGAAGAATAACTTAAACAATGTTATTATTTCCTTGTATTGTACAGTTTTAGGGTAAAAGGTGTGTATAACAAGTATTTATTTTATAATACATAAATCCCCGACTGTCAGAAAGAAAGAAAAAGCAACTTTTTAACGACATTTAGGTTTTTGAGACCAATCTAACGATATCTTAATTATTGTATGTGAAGTTTGTATAAGTGCAATTAGAACATAAAATAAAAAAAAATATTTACGAGTGTGTATTGTTTTCTCTTGCAAAATTAGGTGCTAGCTAGAAAAACATTTAATGTACATCAATAATATTATTGCATTTTTTTATAGAAGACTATAATCGTACTTAGTTTTAATTCACATAAGTTTTGATTTTATTTCACAATAAATATCTCAAAAGTGTTTCATTTTGCCTGTGGTTTCCGTCTAAAAATAGTATGTCCTAGATGGCTGAAAGCCCGTCTCGCTAGAAAGAGCAAAGACCTTTATACCAAAATCCAAACATTTTAATGTGTTTAGTTCTGCTTACATCATAAGTAGAGCGTTGAAGGAGTGCTCTAATAACATGTCAGGGTCAAGCATTTACTGTTTCTATTTTATTCCCCACTTAGCACGGTTTTACGGAAAATAAATTCTCAAAGTGATATTTAAAAATAATTTATTTGCCTTTGGATATTTCTATCACTATTGCCGTGTGGTTATCGGCAGATTAGAATAGGGCCACTCCAAGGCCTCCCGTAGATGTCGTAGAGGGCGACTACGGAAATTAAGCTTAACGAAGCTTATAAAAATCAATAAGGCCTCTCCAACCCGTCTGGCCAGCGAGGAGAGTGTAGGCCAAGCCTAGCTTCCTCTGGTAGTCAGTACAGAAAGAATTGTGCTCCTGCAGTGGAGACAAAACGATCTGATGATGATGATGATTTCTATCACTTTCACGATAATTGTCAATTTTTCTAGCTAATAGCTAATACATTCCACATTTTATTTTACTCCAAGAACAAGTTCTAAAAATTGAACAATGACCCAAATCAAGGGAATCTCAAAGTCTCTGGGTGGCTCGTATCATCGATCGAACGCGCCGCAGATCACTGCCTCGTGTAAATTGAATTAGACCCAAACACAATTTGCTTAGGGCGGAAACTTGGCGAGGTGCTCGGTATGTTTTATTATGGCGTCAGATATTCTTCTATGTTGGTCTGGGAGAGAAAAAAATTTGAGTGTACCAACTGCTTCTTTCCTGGCAAGATCTGAGATTTTAAGTGATTTAATGTTTTTATTACTAACAGATGATGGACTACAATTGTCTGGAATAACTGAATAAATAAATTGAATTGAAATAAGATCGTAGAAGCCGATTGAGATAATGGGCGAAAATGCAAATGAAACTTTTTATGTTATATAGCTATTAAGCCTGGGCAACATAGAGGGTATAATTGATTTTGGAAAATGGAATGAAATGCCTTCCTATGCCATTATTGATATCGAGCAAAGGGCAACAAAATCGCGTTTGTTGTATGGGAGCCCCCCTTTAATATTTATTTTGTTTTGTTTTTAGCATTTGTTGTTATAGCGGCAACAGAAATACATAATTTGTGAAATTTTCAATTGTCTTGCTATCGCGGTTCTTGAGTTACAGCCTGGTGACAGACAGACGGACAGACGGACTGACGGACAGACGGACAGACGGACAGACGGACAGACGGACAGACGGACAGACGGACAGACGGACAGACGGACAGACGGACAGACGGACAGACGGACAGACAGCGAAGTCTTAGTAATAGGGTCGCGTTTTTACGCTTTGGGTACGGAACCCTAAAAATGACGCTTTAAAAAAGTTGTTCAGCCTGATTAGCATTTTCCGGAGACATAAAGTCCACGCGAAGGAAGTCGCTCGCGGGCTTTGGCTAGTAAATAAATGTTATAGTTTTTCTCTGATCAGCAACAGGTGCTCGCTGCTCCTTAAAAATAAGTTTAAATTAGTTCTTAAAGAACAAAGATTGTGACTTTTCGAAAACTGATTGCTGAAGAGCATATGAAAAAAAGTCTTATCGAAAATAAACTCAGATTGCTTTATTTGCGAATTCACACATAAGATAAAACTTTTTATTTCCAAATAAACCGAGGGAATATTGAATGACTGATCGAGATTTATTTGAAAACTGCGACGAATAATTTGAAGAAGATAATCGAAAACCAAACTTTCAGCATATCAATGATATGAGAATATAAAAGGGATATAAAACGGAATAGTAAAATAAATAGTTTGATTCGTCCACTTTCAATGCATCAAGCAATGTAGTATGATAATGTTATAGTCACGTCGCGAAGAGTAGTTAAAATACTACTCTTGTTCCCTAACAAGAGCTAATATGCTTTTTACCCTGACCACATCCCTATGTGGACGGGGTAAAAAGCATATTATTTTATTTGGTCCTTTAACTAGATTATCCAGAAATAAAGGATCCATAACATATGTCTTTAGTTTAGCAAAAAGTAAAAATTGACAAAGATACAGCCATACAGCGCAGCAAAGTTTTGGGAGAAGGGGTACGTCACGTTTGGTCAAAAATCGTAGCTGATTGTAACGTCTCGCGAAATCTAAATGCGCTGTATCTTCGTCATTATTTCCTAAATAAAAAAAGAAAAGATACTTTTACCATACCTTTCATTAATTTATCCAATGAGCCAAAATTATTTTATCTCCCTTAATTGAATTGGATTATTTTTATAACTACCACTAAGGTATTAAATGAAACCCACTAGATCTGGTTAACCAACCATTGTAATTGTATACAGGTCAGGCAACGGGATGATGGAAAAATTATTTAGTTATTGGAGACTGAGTTGCAAAGTAATATATTAATAAAAAATTACTGTGTTATATTTACAAGTTCAGTTAATACTTTATGTGCAAAATTAACAAAATAAATTATTTGCTTATTAGATTATTTGATTATTGCAGACTGAGTTGCAGAGTATTTATAGATAAAATAAATTACTGTGTTGTATTTACAAGTTCAGTTAGTACTTTATGTGCTAAATTAACAAAATAAATGAATTGCTTATTAAATATACATCCTAGTGCATATAAAGTACGAAAGGCTGTTATAATTTTCTCGGGCAAAAAATACAAAAAGGTCTTTAAGTCAAAATAAAACGTCAATATCAAAAGCATATTCATCCATTACAATATTGTAAATAATATGAAAGTGCCTTTATTTGTGTGTCCGCGTAAAAAGGTATGCTTTTTTATGGTTACGGAACCAAGGAACCCTTATAGTTTCGCCATGTCTGTCTGTCTGTCTGTCTGTCCGTCCGCGGTCCTACTAAGAAACTATAAGTACTAGAAAGCTATAATTTCGCATGGATATGTATATCAATCATGGCCAAAAAGTCGTAAAATAAAATATGGAAAAAAATTTTTTTTAGGGTAGCTGCCATACAAGTAAAGAGGAAGTCAATATTTTTTTCTCTACAAACATATTGTGTGGGGTATCGTTGAATAGGTTTTTCAAAAATATTGTGAGCTTGGAAACACCATTTTTCAATTTAGGGATCCGTGTCTGAAATATTTAGGTTTCAAGTAATTTTTTTTGTTAAAGTGTGTCCCCCCCCATCTATCTGCTAAACGGATATGGACACGTGAAAAAAATCACAGCTATAGTATATATAATGTAGTTTAAAGGAAAACTATCAGAGCTAAGTAGGGTTAACAAATTAAAAAGTTCAAAGGTGATCAACTTATAAAATGTACTCGAAAAGGAAAATTTCATACAAATTCAATACTTAGCCGTTTTAGACTGCAAGTTGGCATTTACAGCTACGGAACCCTATACTGCGCGTGGCCCGACACGCACTTGGCCAATTATTGTAATTTAGGTAATATTTGACACTCCGAAGAGTAACGCGGGTTATCTTAAGATGTCATCTGATAAATATGAGCTAGTCATGGGAAAAGCTAAAAGGTACATTTCTATCTTTAACAGTCTAATGCTGGATTGCTGGGCTAAAAGCCACTCCCAATATAGGGAGGATTTGCCTTGTTCCCTGTTACTTATACTTCCCTTTGCCTCTTACAACACCCGAGAGAGAGGATAGTAAGTAACTACTTGCCTTAATAGTATTTTATGATGTACTTCATCTACATTCAGCTTATGAATGTACTTTTGATGCATCGAGCATTGTAATATGATAATGTAATAAAAGTCAACCGACTTTAGGATTATTAAAATGAGATAACGGATCACGTATAGAGGCAGCTGCGAGCCTGTGCGGTGTACGGGCCTTTAGTCACATTCGCCTTGATGAAGACCTCCGGATGAGGTCGAAACATGTCGGCAGTAGCATAGTCTACATGTGAGTAACTCGTTAACTCATTTCAATAATGTCTGTATCTCACTTTAGTTTTAATTAAAAAAAGACTAGGATTGTACGAATTTCTTTTGTCGTTTCTTCTTCAGTGCTCCTTCCGAAACACTGCAAACACAAAACAAAGAACACTATGTACTTACATAGTTACTCGAAAATTTCAACGTAGTATTTAACTACGAGACTTTTACTTGGCAAACAACCTAAAGTTGCCAGTAAAGTACCTTCTTACACAGACCGTAACCGCAGTCTGAAAGAGAACAAATAAAAAAGAAATTCTCACCTCCGCACCAAACTCCGAAGAGTAAGAACAAATCGAGCTTACAGACTAGTGATGTTAAATTTTCTCAAGATGACGCATTACATATTAGGTATGCTCAGTTGGAGCCATTTTTGGGAAAAATGATATACCTATAAAGTCATTTATTTTATGATTGTAAATGTATTTTCATTTCTTGTAATTTTTTGTCCTTGAAATGATTTTTTAAATCTACTATCTAATTACCTATCTACAAAAAAAATAAACCAAAAGATTTAATACTGTTCTTTTTCAAGAAAATAAAAATGTTATTTGAAAAATATACCAAGAATGCTTATAACGTACCTCAATTCTGCTCTGCTGTTCCTTTGCTGCATTTTATTTTGTATGTCGGCCTTTTTAACATATACATAATTTAAAAAATAATATTTAATATAACTAAATATTCGCCAGACAAGAGTCATACAGTGTAATCACAAACAAAACATTTGTTACAAAAAATATTTTTGAGCTTTGGTGCTATATCTACAAGTTTCTTTATCAATTTACAGACATGAGAGCACCAAATGGGAGCAGCCAATTCATTTGCAGGTGATATTAAAAGATCGTAACAATTTTCAACTCTCTTCCTACACACATAAGATTGTTTTTTGACTGGCGATGTGTAGGTATATTCTTTATTTATAGCGATCCGTGATCGAGAGGCGTCGGTTCAAGTATTACCTTTACTTGAGTAAACCATCTGTTTATTGGAATAGCTTGAAACTGAGAGTGACGTGCGAAAATCCGATTTGAAATGTGCCAGGATTTTCTTTTAAATCATGGATTAGAGAAAGTTATAATTAAAAATTTGAAATAAAATGTACAAGCTTTTACATCAGAGCTTTTTCAGTATTATAAACTGCATACTTTGACGGTATTTTTTATATCTTCCATGCTAGCCTGAGAGAAAAGAAAAAACACAGAGAATAATTATGTATCAGCTGTTTCTTTTCCCGCGTAGTTTATAAAAGTCGATTGAGGGAATGAGCAAAAATTTTTATCAAACACATAAAATGAAGTCGTATCATAATATCTGTTTGTGTTGGGAGCTCCATCCTCGAAGTTGTAGACCAGTATATCTACTTGGGTCAGTTGATCCAGGCAGGAAGTTCCACCCCCCCGATGGGTTCCCGGTTTGTCGTACCGGGGGGGCTCAGTACCCGTGGTGCCGTGGAGCCACGGGGAAGCCAAGAGGAACCAGCGAGGGGGCGCTCCTGCGGTTTGCGCCAGCAGTGAGCGCCCACATTGGGGCGGCGGGGGAGTGGGAAGATCTCCCCCCACCCGGGGAGGGGCGCTCCCGCGGGCTCGGCTTCGGCCTTGAGCCTGCTGGGATGCGCCCAATGGGGCGGCGGGGGAGTGGGAAGTTCTCCCCCACCCGGGGTGGGGCTGCCGGGAGGGGAATGTTTCATTGCTCTCCCGGCGCTTCAGGCGGGGCCACACCGCCGTGGCTGTGGTTGATGATCGGTCGCGGAGGTCAGGGAGTGTCGGTGCTACGTTGCCGCTCTCCCTGTCCTCCGCGGCCGAGTGGTGCCGCACCGCGTTTGCGGCGAGAGGTAAGCGTCGGAGCCTCACATCTTCT
The DNA here is from genome assembly GCA_963555685.1 of Acrobasis consociella. Taxonomy (NCBI): domain Eukaryota; kingdom Metazoa; phylum Arthropoda; class Insecta; order Lepidoptera; family Pyralidae; genus Acrobasis; species Acrobasis consociella. Next base: position 5,920,133 of record OY743115.1, read on the forward strand.
CCGCCGCTGGGAGCCGGTTTATCTGGCTCCCATGGGCCCACAGGCGGTGAACTGCGTGGGAGTTCGCCGCCTCTCAACTGGGCCGAGGAGGTACGGCGCGTCCGTGAGTTCCGGACGCGCCTACTTGGTGAGTGGGGGGGCGCTCAGACGCCCCCGAGGAGGGGCTGCTTCGGCGGCCAGCCGCGCCGGGGTTCGCGGTTGTATTTCCTTTCCCGTGTCCCCGGCAAAGGCGGTTGAGGTGGAACTCCGGAGGTTTTTTAGTGGGTAGGCACGTCACTCTGGCGTGGAGTCCCACATAACCCGACAGCCTCCCCCGCAGGCTGATGGGTATCCGTAACAGGGATCTTTCCTCCGTTAAAAAAAAAAAAAAAAAAAAGGCAGGAAGTTCCAGCTTCAAGGAAAAGGTTTTTCGAAGAATCCGAGTCGGCTGGGCAGCGTTGGGGAAGCGCGGTGTCTTCTCGTCAAAAATACCTCAGTCTTAAGACTAAAGTCTACAACGAATGTGTGTGACCAGTATCAAGATACAGAGGTCGCTGTAAGTAAGTCGCTCTAGATCGGTCATTTTAGTAATAGGGAGAGGCCTATGTCCAGCCTTATGTAGCTAAAATGATGAATGATGATAATATCTGTAAACAGTATAACTTTTGATAGCAACAGCACAGCTTAACAGTCAAAACAAATGCTAAGAGAATAACGAATAACATTTTTAATAGTCAACTTTAAATATCCTATGAAAATTCTCTAATAGCCCACTAAACTGAATGCCACACAAATTAATTTTACGGTCGTTGGAACACAGGCAGCTTTTCTAACGAAACAAATTTGGTTACGGCCAATCAAAAAACAACTTTGAAATTTGGTTAACAGAATCGAATTTGTTAAAAAGCTCGAAACCGATGAAAGTGTTAATGGCGCTATTTTTAGTGGTTTGTATATTTTGTCTCTCGTTTTCGGCAACATTTAAGTTTCCTGTGTATTTCAAATTTTTATTTTCTGATAACATTATTTTTGTTAATTTTATTTCCTAAATAAATTTTGCTTTAATTCACAAACCTTATGTACCTATGTAAGTACATTGTACAACCCGCAGATATAAAAGGAATGTTTTTTCCCTTTGTATGTATGTGGTACCTAGGATTGAAGCCACAAATTTCTGCTGCAAAATATGAGTTGCAGAATTTTTCCTGCATTCGGCTTCATACGGTAACACCGCTTGAGTGTCAGAAAATAATTGTGATTTGTTTTGTACAATCGGAATTTTATTTTAAAGAGAAGAAATATAATTTTTTTTACTTATTTTCCACAGCAGATATTACGCTCGTTTAACTTCACTTAAGTTTGGAAAAAAGGACCAAAGTAAAAATTGCAAATTTATTTTGACGTATAAATATATGTTGTTTTAAATACTAAAACGAAAATAATATCAAAATGTTGAAATTTCACTTATCATGTATTTCTGTTGCCACTATAACAATAAATACTAAAAACAGAATAAAATAAATATTTAAGTAGGGCTCCCATGTCATTATAGATAATCGTACGGTTTTTATATTCCTACTAACAGTTGTCAACTTAAGATAATAATTACAATACTCTAGCTTTTAAGACATAAGGTGTATTTAGGAGAAATGTTCCTTTGTGTTATCTCCTCTTCCTGAAATAAAAAAGCGTACAACAACGTTTTTTGATCAATAAATAAAACATAACAACTTGTAAGAAATCACAAAAGCCGTTTTCGCAGTGGACCATAGACAATTTTATTTACATTTGTTTCGCTTTGATGTTACAACAAATTCCACAATTTTGTTACTCCCATGCATATGCCATATCCCCAGGCGATGTTTTTGGGGTTCTGTAACAAATAGTAAAATCCCCAATAGTCTGGTATAAGTCCGTGGTGAGTGAGAGGCTTGCGGTTTGCTTTTAGTGTTTAATCTAAACATATTTTCTGAATCTCTTACCAGATTTTTTTGTGTTGTGAGTCGCAGGAAATGATTAGGACAATTTCACTGCTAAAAAAACTCACAAGTAATTTTTCTCGCCATGTTTTTAATTTAGGCATAGTAAAATACATCTCTGGATTTATTTTGGAGGACCTAATGTCATTTGGTAAGGGTTAAGCACCTTATCTTTATCGTCATTTTGGAAAACCTTATATTATATCTCACGAAAACCATAATTGTTGTTGTTGTGGTTGCAAACTGTTCCTTAATGATAGCTTTGTAAGGAGGAAATTTGTATGAAAACAGTTTGTGTGCAATTACAATTATGCATATACTTTTCATTGAAAATTTTAAGAAGGCACGACGTCACGAATTTCACATGCAATGTACTACTGACTTTACTGTTTACTGTACTTTATAATAACTGACGGGAAAAACAGGATATTTGGAACAAAGTTTCTTTTGAACGCTATAGACTTGGTGGATGGGGCTAGGCGAAAAATAAGTAAGATTTTTTGTCACTTCTTTAAGGGCTGGAATTTTCTTTGGGTTGGTTTAGGGGCTTCAATTTTGGTAACCTCGTTTCAACCAAGTGTCCCACGACACGCAGTTTTTTATTCATCCAGCTTGTACGGAACTCTTTGCGAGTCAATGGCATCGGCCGTTTGAACAATCGGATCACGTAAATGTACCGAAATAAAGTTATAAAAACAAAAGCGTTTCGATCAAGTGATAACGCCATAATAAAGTCTCTATGGACGGATTGGGAGCAAAAACTGAAGGGTCCCGAGCGCCTATAAAAATGGACAAAAAGTTCGCGTAATCTCGCTTTATTATGGGCATTGATAGAGCATAAACACGGAAGTCGAATCCCGGCATTTATGTTATGTTTTTATCTGTATATAAATGTGTATAATCACTTTGGGTCCTAAGAAAATGGCGCTTTTATCACGTTTCATTACTTCGTTTGAGAACTTTAGTACTGAAGCTTGAATGATTAAAAACCCTAAGAAATATTATATACTTATAATTCTATAAGAGATTGATGAGTTTAGATGAAGCAAAAGAGGTTTGTCAGGATCGTAGCAAGTGGAGGTCCATAGTCTCTGCCTACCCCTGCGGGAAACAGGCGTGATATTATGTATGTATGTATGTATAATTCTATAAAAGTTTAAAAATATTTATTTCTTTTGGACAAACTTTGATTAGGTACGCATTTGTAGGTGTTCTACTTTTGTTATTATTATTCTGTTTTGTATTTGCTAGTTTTTCTTATAGTCTGATATGAAAATTGTGCTACTCGGGTATGGTGATATTTTTACTTCGAGCGATATACACGAATTCATGGCCACACTCAGGATTCCACCATAGAATCACTTGCTACGCTCGTGATTCAATTTTGTAATCCTTCGTATCGCTCTGGATTCAAAGAAGCGCCCTCGCGTTAAAAGTTTTACCTTTACCCCTAGTAGCACAATCTACTATTACGTACTTATAGCAAAAGCGTAAAATTAGGGCACACATAAACATATAGACAAAATATCACTGTGGGTCTTAAAATTAAACCCGTTTGTGGGTGACCGACACGAGGAGGTTGAGGGTAGTTCGGGATCAAAGGATACTACGTTCTCGTAAGTAGCTAACAGATAGAGCATACGTTTGTAACGAAATGTGTGGAATTGCTCTAAGCTTGTGGTTGAGTGGCTTCCGCAGGTGAAATTGTTTAAATAAATATATACCTAATTAATATATTGCATTTGAAGACCTCCGTGGCGTATTAATCACCATGCTAGTCCGCCACCCAGTCCGCCGATGAGGGATAATTGGAAAATGGCCTTTTTCAAACTGTCCTGAGTCTTGGATGTTTATCTAGAGGTATAATATGTATTTGTTATAAAATATAGTGTCGTTGAGTTAGTATCCCATCGATGACACAAACCAAGTCTCAAACTTACGTTGGTGTTAGCTTAATTAGTTATTTGTGCCTTTATATTTGTATTTTTTATAAAAATATATTATAAGTGAATAAATTTAGAAACATTTATTTCTTTAAATCTTAATATATAAAAAAAGTTGTTTGAAAATTAATAAGTACCAAATATAATCTACATTAAAAAATATTGGTTTTATAAGAAGGAAGTTTTATATGTAATGTATGATCAGTTTTTTTTATATAGTATCCTTTATTGGAAAAAAAATAAATTTAACTTAAATTAAAACTATACAAACTTATTGAAATTTAAATTAAAACTAAAATTAAAACTAAAAATTACAAATTATGTAGTCCCACTAAAATATTACCCCTCGGCAACGTGGCCAAAAGGCTGGCAGCATTGCCACGTTGTATGGCAATGCTGATTCTTTGAGCCAGATAGTTACCAGCCCTTTGGTCATGGGATACCTCGAATAAACGTTTAGAAATAATATGGAATAAACTATGGGCGGAAGGACCCCACGGACCAAAAGTCTCTACCCCAAAAGGCTCAAATATGTAGTTTTCTCCGATGTCTACATATTTGCGCCTTTTAAGGTTCTCTGCTGCGGCAGCTGCTGCGCCGGCCTTTGACTTGGTGACCTGAAGATGGGACGGAGCGAGGGTGTCCACACAAGTAGCGTCCCAGACCAAGGGCCGTCCCAATCTCCAAGGCACCAAGGTCATTCCGTCCGGCCTCTTGCCATCATCCCTGGCCAGACCATTGGGTTCTAGGGCCGCCGGGATATTGATGGTGGCGAGAGAACGGAGGATAATATTATTAAGGGCTGCATGGCGCCCTAAACGGCCGGCACTCCTGGTGCAGGAAAGTCCGTGAAGTCCAAGGCCATCGACGGTATCCCCGCAGGGGCAGGGATGTGGGACTACACATGTAGCGCCTACCCGCAGCGCAGTTGCCACGCGGAACGCATCATTATGCAGAAAGGTACCCAGGTTTGCGGATGGTAAGGCATGCAACCAAAGTCCAGATTCCCATTGCGCTACAGCCAGAAGGCGGGCACGCTCTACAGAATTGCTCGACGTTTCTATTAAATGATCTTGTGCAATTCTGCAAAGCGGGCCGTCCCAGTGTCTCTGCGAATTTGGGTAATCAGGAAATTTTGAATTTGGAAGTAAGCTTGCCCAGGTGCTCTTGGCCTCCGATGCATAGCAAATTTCGCTTGGAGAGTTAACATAAATTTTCTTATAAAGACTTTCAATGCTATGTATCGAAGACAAAAACGCTGGGAGAGCCACACTAGAAATTTTGCGAATACCTAAGCCCCCATACCTGATAGGTAAAGAGGCTTGGTCCCAAATACGATTGCGAAAATCTATATTGAGAATGGACGAAAGAGAATTTTGAATAAACGTATCTAACCTGTGGATCAGATGAGGATGTTTCCAAAAATGACTGCACCGCAGATTATAAGTGAAATTTGGGACGAACAGGCAGTATCGAATTATGGTATATGCGAAATGGGATTGGATATCTAGGAGACGGTTCGAAGCTTTCTGGAAATTATCAATTTTTTGGTCAATGAAATTAGAAAATGATTCTTCAAAAATAGGTGAGCCAAGGAGGTGGAGTGAACTTTTGTCTATAATTTTAATATCAGGAGCAATTGTACAGAAATCTGATATAATATTTAGTTTTTGAGTGCAGTTGTCTGAAATAAAAAGTTCACATTTTTTGAAGTTTAGATCTAGGCCAATGTTGTGTAGGTTTTCAATTAGAATTTTGAAATCATCTAAAACTGTTTTAGATTCACCCGAAGACAAACAGGCATCGTCCAAATACCAAATGTTTAATTTAGAATTTAAGCGCTTTATGATGGGATGAATGGCAAGACTAAATACTGCCGGTCCGAGCGGGTCGCCTTGCTGACACCCTACGCAGGATAATAGAAGATTGTCTTTATACATTAATTTTGAATTTTTACTATAACATTGCCAAAGATACTTGTATACAAAAGGAATTTTGTCCTTTACCTCCGTCAGCAGGGCGCCTCTGTCCACAGAGTTGAAGGCGTTTTTTATATCCACCTTTAGCAATACCTCTCCCTCCTGATTATTTAAAAAAGATCGTACGGAATGGACGGCGGCTTCGCAACCACCCTTAGACCCAAAACCTACTTGTAGGGGTTGAAAATAGTCTAAAAGAGTAGGTGTGATAGCCCTACAACAAATTTTAGATGTAAGACGTCTATACGACGTCCCAACCGCTATGGGCCTAATACCGCCATCCTTTTTTTTCAATGCGCATAGATTGGCGCCATACAGGATGTCTGTGATACTTTCAACGACTTCCCCGGATAGCATCAAGTTCACTAGGCACGTTATATCTTTCAAAAGCTCACAACCGGCGTTCCCACAGTCGCCTCCCACAAGATCTTTTAAATGTTGTGGTGACAAACCGTCGAGACCACCAGCTGAACCACTTCTGAAAGACATAATTGCCCTTTGAACTTCCTCCGGCGAAGTCGTGAGGGGGGAATGGGTTGTGTCGGGGGGGTCAGGAAGATTAGAATTGTTAGAAGGTGAATGCTTGTCTCGGAGAGCGGCAAGGGTCTCCGAGGTGTCTGGCGCAATTGCATCGTCGGAGAATAAAATTCTTGCTGCCCCTTTAATATCTTTTAGTTTATTTATATATATAAGTTTTTTTGTAAGTTTCCTAGAGTCTTACTCTACTATATTATACAGGTACTATACCCGTAAAGTGCGTTGAGAACAGCGAAACCGTCGGGTCACCGGTCCTCGTAACACTCGCCCTGAGGATGATCGTCTAAACTGAAAATAATAATCTGTAATACAAATATATACGAGTATGTAAGAAAAAAGTACGTACGAGTAAGTAACTAAAAATCTCATATAATCTTTTCTAGTTCAACAATTTGATTTAGAACAACTATCACGTCTGTATCCCCATTTGGGCAGACAGAGCATTTTGGGTCTTGCCTTTGGGTCCTAGAACCTATAAAATATGCCTATAAAGGTCTAATTACTAAATCATCATCATTTCAGCCGCATAACGTCCACTGCTGGACAAAGGTCTCTCCCAAAGATTTCCAAAATTACAGATAAATAAACATTTGAATTTTGACTTCTGAATCTTGCGGCTTAATGTAAACAAGAAGGTGGATAAAGGTATTAACATATTGATGGTTGCTAGCCGCATCGCCTGTTAATATGATCCGAATTCTTGCCCATTCCCTTAATCAGCTCTTACGATCTACCGGGGAAGAGAAACAGCAGGTACATTCTAAATTTTGTCATTTTACCAGACCAGCATGGACGATAATTGATTTAGGAATGTGAAATAACTTAAAAAAATTAACTCTTTTACAAAAAAAGTATCTTTACTACATACTTAATACACATTAAACTAACATAAATACCTATGAACGAAGCTTTCGCAACGTAAGCTGCCCGCTTGAAAGTTTACTTTGCTAGGGGAATTTTGAACAAATTTGCTTCAGCTAACTAGGTATCGATTTCCACTATAGGCGGGTAATTATTATAACATACACACGTAACTGGAACATACTCTTTCACATTGTAGCATTAGTTACATCACAGTTTACAGTTACAACTTTATCTCTGCTGCTTCGGAGTCTATGCGGGCTTGCTAGCTTTTTCGAGGATGCAAAAGACAGTGTCAATAGGTGAATTAATAATTTTTCAAACCTAAAAACCGACTTCACCACCAAACTACTTAACCAATTTTATTTAAATTTCCATGGAATCACCTGACATGTATACATAATTTTTATTAATCAGTCTAGGCTTTTACGATAAATCAGTGAACATACATTAAAAAAGATCACGATGAATTTATGACCACCTCCTTTTAGAAGTCGGTATAAAATTTTTTTATATTGGTTTTATAGAAAGGAAGTTTTATATGTAATGTATGATCAGTTTTTTAAGTTTCCTAGAGTCTTACTCTACTATAATATTATACAGGTATTACACCTGTAGAGTGCGTTGAGAACAGCGGAACCGTCGGGTCGCCGGTCCTCGTACTCGCCCTGAGGATGATCGTCTAAACCGATCGAAAATAGTCGGTATTTTCCGACTACACTATCCGTCTTATTATAAAACGCATACTAACTTTGTTACTAGTTTTCCTTTTACCATAATACCATTTGGTCGAATAATGGTTTAAACCTAGTAATAAAGTTAGTCTGCGTTTTATAATAAGACAGTATGAGTTTAAAATATTTAGGTACTATACCTATTCTACAAGGGTATGGTAAAAGGAAATTTTAGCAAAGCCTACTACTTTTACTAGCGCCAAATACTCTACCAGTTTCCCTCTACTAATGTATTAAAAAACTACTAAAGTAAAAATTAGTAGTGTTGATAGGTTTTTTGAAAGTCGTTTAAAAAAACCAGAGCTGTAGCAAGAATTACGCTGTAGTTTTACGACCGGTTACGACATTTAGTTTAAGGAATGGAGTAAGCTAAAGAGCCGGAAACTACACGGTACTAATAGCGACATCTATTTGTAATCATGCAAAGATTTGGCGCAATTCTCGTCAAATGGCTAAGAACGGCATTTCCGTTTCCTAGAACACGTAAGCTTAGATACGAGCATTCAGCTGTTCGTCAGCTGGCCTTAATGTGCCCATTACGGTGCATCTGGATCTCTAAGAGACGAGATTTTAACTAAGCTATCAAGAAAAAATGTATACGGCGTCACTAAGTCAGTATACCTAACTTCATTTTTGGTTGGCAAAATCCAAAATCATTGTAGGAAATATTACAACTAAATAAAATACGAACTAAAAATAGAATTTAATAACCGGCGAAGTACATAATAATTTAATCATAGGAAGTCGTTCTCGCGCACGAATGTTTCCGTACCACTGTATATTTTTTGTATTCTGTTTTGAATACTTATTTGTTGATATAGCGGCAACAGAAATACATCATGTGTGAAAATTTCAACTGTCTAGCTATCACGGTTCATGAGCCTGGTGACAGACAGACGGACAGCGGAGTCTAAGTAAGAGTCCTGTTTTTACCCTTTAAAACTGGAATACTAACTACCTACATGAATAAAATAACAATTATAAAAGAAAAACAATTGTCCTGCCGTAAGGTGCTCAAAACGCTGGCAGCATTGCCGGGTCAAATGCCTATGCTTACTTTGTGAGCAAAATTTATTTTCAAAATTTAAAATTACCGAGAGTTTTCGAGGTATGACTTACTTTGACCGATATACCATCTGATTGCCGAAAATAACAGCTTATTGTGCCTTTCCAAGCTCAGAGGAGATAAATATATAGGGACCAATTACACAGATTGAGCTAGCCCCAAAGTAAGTTCGAGACTTGTGTTACGGGATACTAACTCAACGATACTATATTTTATAACAAATATATATGTATATAGAAAAACTTTCAAGACCCAGGACAATTTGAAAAAGGCCATTTTCCAACTTGCCCTGGCTGGGGATCGAACCCAGGACCTCCGGATTGGCGGTCTAGCGTGTTGTCCATTATACGCCACGGAGGTCAATATATTATGTAATTTGTGGTCCAATTAGCGACCACGCCACAGATTAAGTACTAGTTCTCACGTACAGAAGTCTTACTCAGCAAAGGAATTCAAAGAAATATCTACTCAATGTCATAAGCTATATGGTTTAATTTAGCTCGCGTCAGAACTCGGCACCTTTTTGTTTAGATACCTAGAAGTCCATTGCAAGCCAATTTCATTCTTATTACTCTAGACATATGATTCGTGTCACTAAATTTACCAGTCCGGAGTGGTCGCCGCGCGCATAGTAATAATGTAGGTTTATTTTCGATACCTAACGGGTGTGACACAGACCTGACCACGCCCGAGTTTGCATTACTTGCTCCTATGACCAACAACAAAACCTATATCGAATACAAAAAGAGGAATATCATCCCTGGGACATATTTCATGTGAGACGACTTGCCTCCTGACTCAAAAAAGTATAGATGTGTGAAAATAAAATCATTGAGCTAGATCGACTTACGTTAAATCGAATGAAATGAGCAACGATGCCTAACGACGTTGAAAATTCTATTTTTGCCGTGTTGTGAACCGACCCGAATACTTTTATACATTTTTGTGTACGGAGAAACATGTAGGGGTGGATGTTTGACGAGCTAATTCGAAGCCTAACTATGAAATCTACATACACCAAGTAAGATTGAAGTATGTGTGTTAGATTCCTACATATTGTTTGACGGGTTAATGTAATGCCTCACTTAGAAATCTACAACAGGTGAAGTTAAAATATTTTTTTCTTTATCTCGGTACCTACAAAGCAGAATAAAATTTTCAAGCGCCTAAAAACTGAAATATCTAAATTCTTTCATAATTTTAGATATGTATTTTATAAAATTAGCTTGATACTTAGAAAATTGTTTGAATAACTTGAAAAATAATCAATTTAATAAAAGAAGGGAAATGGGATCCAATTACTATCTCAAATAGATTTTTATATGCTGAATATGGGTCCGGTTTCAGTTTTCAATCTAGGCGAAAGAATATATTTTTTTAAAATAAATTTTCAAATTGTTTAATTAAAATATGATAATTTTTTCAAAACTAAAATCTATCTAAAATGAAGTGTTTGAATAATAGGTAAACATACTTTAAGAAAATAAGGCCGCGACAAATTAATAACCTTCTCCCTTTTTTGAAAGTCGGTTAATAAATAGTGATGAATTTCTTGCCAAATCGACTATTGAAAATTATGATTCAACCCCCTTCTGGAATCGCCTTTTACGTCTATATAAGAAGAGAGTCAGGTGGTACGTTCTTCATTTCTCTTCCTCTCAGCCCGGCAAGAAAGGACTTAGGTACTTGTATGTAGGATGTAAGAGTTTTGAATCGAAAGGAACGTATGATTTGTTAGAGAAGGGTAGATGACACAAGTAAGAGGGTGTGAAAGAGAAAGGAAGAGACGCGTGAAAAGTTTGAATTGGGAAGGATATGTGAAAAAGAGTGATCAGGGTTACGGAGAATGCAAGATTACGTAAAGACGGAATTTAAGTTGTAAGACGTGTTTTAAAGATAAGTTTTAAGATTTAAAGACTAAAGACGTGAAGACGAAATTGTAAAGTCTAGTTTTAAAGTTAAAAGTTGGATATATTACCAGATTTTTATATCCGCTCAAACAATTTCTTTCTGAGGATCTTCCTCAGCTCCATCCCCACATGTATATTTTTTTTCATCTCATTCACATACACATTTTCCAAGCGATAAAATTAAAACTAAGCCCACGCATCTCGCGTAGCTGGTGCATGTTCATAATAAACTATGAATAACAGCGCATTCTTGAAGGGAGGTAATGGATGAGAGCAGCGACCGTGCAAATGAAATTCCAACATGCTTGTTGGATAAATACTTTGGATTCAAAGTATGCGATGTGGGGTGGACATACTGGCAGAGAGAATTCCAAATATTTCAAATTTCCGACATATTAATTAGATTCTAATGGTTCACTTAAAAAACTCGCAAATGTTCGTTCACATTTTCGTTTCAGCGAAATTGTATGGCGTGCTCGTACGAGCAAAGAATTTTTCTTTTGTTTCTAGTTAAGTATATTATTAGAATGATATTTAATGTAGTTGAAGCTTAGTGTTCCAACCACAGACATAGATGTTCCAACGTAAGGTATCATAATCTGTTTTGTTCTCATGAATATAAACGTACGAGATCTAAAAGTTCTGTTTGAACGCAGACAGTGCGTGCAAATCTTTAAAAAAGAAAGAATAATTAAAAATGTCATTTAAAAATCATATTTTAACAACCTACAAACTTGAAATACAGTAAATAAATAACATTTAAAAAAATATTTTTTTTATTTCGTAATTTTATTTACTTACATACGTTGACACATTATCCCTTTGGGTTCTATTCATCTTGTAACATCGTAAATACTATTTTTCATAAACGAGTTGATAAAATATTCTGTACATGACACAAAAATATTAAGAAAATCTTATTTTAAAAGACGGTGTGTATAATAAAGCTGTGGTTCATAGCATTCTGCAAACTTTTCTTCGATTTATTTCCGTCACTTTGAGATTTATAGAGGAATGTTACTTTAAATAAAATTAAAACGACATTTGACAATCCATTGTATTCAGTCATGAATCGTTTATTTTATTGGTATGTGATCTTGAACCTGTCGTTTTTATATCTGATTATTATATTATCATATACAAACATAGCAAGATTGATTTTAAATATGAGCGCGAGAACCAGCGATGAAAATTGCAGCTTATTACTTCCCTGGGGATATGTTTCGCATCATCACATGAATTGTTAAACTTTGAATGTATGTGGTTGTTTTCTCGTCAAGTATTTGAATGGTTGCCGCTTTGATTAAAAGGGTTGCCGGAAGTGAATGGTCAGCTCGGCTTCGCTTTTTTGACTTTGAGTAGTATTTCTTATACGAAACTTATGTTTGTTAATTCGTTCACAAGAATTATTACGTGTTATCATTATGATGTATATATTATACAGTGTATTAAATTATTAGTGACTATTAAAAAAAGACATAATTATAATAAGAAAAAGCCCTTCTGATGAAAATAGGGATATAAGGAAATAATTGGGCAAGTGCGTGTCGGGCCACGCGCAGTGTAGAGTTCCGTAGTTGCGAATGCCAACTTTGAGTTCTTGCCACTAAAAACGTCTAAAAACTAATATCTATTGAATTTGTATGAAAATGTCTTTTTTCAAGTACATTTTATAAGTTGATCGCCTATAACTTTTTAATTTGTATACCCTACTTGGCTCTAATAGTTTTCCTTCAAACAACATTATATATGTTATAATTGTGATTTTTTTCACGTGGACATATATAACCGTTTAGCAGATAGAGGGGGGGGGGACACTTGACTCGAACAAAAATTTAAACTTTAAACCCAAATATTTCAGAAACGGATCCCTAAATCGAAAAATGGTGTTATGAAAAGTTGTGGCACAAGCTAACAATATTTTTGAAAGATCTATTCAACGATACCCCACTCAATGTGTTTGTCGAAAAAAAATATTGACTACGTCTTTACTTGTGTGGCAGCTACACTAAAAAAAAAATATTTCCATATTTTATTTTACGACTTTTTCGCCATAATTAATATACATATCCATGCCAAATTACAGCTTTCTAGTACTTATAGTTTCTCTGTAGGGCCGTGGACAGACAGACAGACAGACAGACATGGCGAAACTATAAGGGTTCCTTGTTTACTACGGAACCCTAAAAAGCGATTTGCTAGCCATTTCGCTTATTGACATAATTCCTCGATATTTTGTCCTAACACTGTGAATATGAGTTTCTTTCAGCGTTTATTCTCAGGAGCGGTCGTTGCGAAACGCTGGTATTTCGAAACTTTTCTTTAAAAAACAAATAAAATTTTAACATACACTACACCTAATGTAAATATATACTTATTGACGTGTGTGCCTGTTAAGATCTTGTTACTGAATAAACATTTGAATATTGAATAATTTAACCACAATCATTATTATTTAAGTATAAGATACATTTGCCCTCGCAGGTAACATTTATAAGCAAGTTGTTTGCTTATGTTTATTTTTAGAACTGTAGAAAAGTTGGCAACCTTTTTGGAAAACCAAAAATGATCTTAGTGATAGGTATCAAGAGAAGAGTTGTTCATAATGAAGAGCTGAGTCACTCATAAATGTCACAAGAAGTTCATGTTATTTACACCAATATCTACTTTATTCTAGAAAGAACCACAATAAAACAAATAAAAACATAATAATTGTTCATTTCAATCGAAAACTTATTTATAACTAGTGATCCAAATGTTTGTCATACTTTCCTCGATTAGCAAATGCGTTATTGGATCCTAAAGTAAACACCAGTCAATTCTAATTTCCATTTATAATTGAAAAGCCCGGAACTGTTACGTGATATATGGGTGTAAATGTGGCCTGATAGAATGAGTAGTGGAATTTTACAATTTTCTATATTTTTAACTAACTTTGAGAATGGAAGTTGCTTGTCTGAAACGTTTTCGAAAATAGTTTTATCGTGCTAGTGAACATACGGTGTACGATGTAAATTAATATGCATAAATTAAAATAATATATTTTTTCGAGTATAACCTTGGTAAATTTTAAGAGAATTTTAATTTTTTTATGAACGAACACGTATTAAAATAAAATTATTAAAGAGTTTACTGAAATACGCACAGCAAAAAGCGTATTTTCCCCTCATTTTAATTCAATAAATCCAATATAATAACGTAAAAAATATAGGTATAATAAATCGTATATCGTTCGATAAAGTCGCATCTACTCGTACTTACCGTATTCCGTATTTAAAGAGTGCATACTTTTTAAAACAATTGTCAGAATACACAATACTTTCCTGAATCAGAAGCGTTATTATAAACAACTGTTTCAAGAAATGCAGTTTATTTTTTAATAAATGCACTGGTAAATCTTGACGTCTCTTGACCTAGCTAATTAACACTTTATTTACGACTAAACTGCAACAGATGTGACGCACGCGGTGACGTGGCAGCGACGGTGACAGCCGTAATGCGGAGCGTGACATTCTGTGTCACAGTGAATTGTGAACTTCATTTGTTTTGTGCTCCTTGTTTTTAGACAGCGTGAAGCGCTACATTAGGGCGAGTGTTTAAATTGTTTCTTTATTAGCTTCGTGAGTTTTCAATGAGTTAGTCTCGAATGGTCGAAAACGCAAGTAGTCTATGTAGCAACTCGTCTAAAACGCTCATTGTCTAAATCGCATGTCGTCATAATAGGAAGTGGTCTAAAGATTAATCTCGTCCAAAACTGAGGTGGCCTAAAGTAATATTTAGTTGTATGAGATAGTCTAAACGAAAACTAGTCTGATTGCGTTGTAAAGTTAAATATCTCGTTCTATTTAAAAAGAAAGAATATATTTTTTTGGTGGAAATGTACAGGAGTTTTTTTATTATTATTTAAATGCATTAATTGATTTAGGTACTTAAATAATCATGTATATCTCGATGTGTATACAGAAAAAAAAACGGCAATCAAATTTTCATTGACTGGGTGGTAAGGTAAATAAATTCACATAGATATGTGTATAGAAATCAAGAAAATCACATAGAAAGTTTATCAGTAGAGTAGAGAGATATTGACAAATTACAAAAACAAGTAAAAAGTTACCTATTTAATTTACCTGCCTACTGAAATGGCTACATCAATTTTTCTCTAAATTTTACCAAATTTTTACCTAATTTTAACTTTGTCAAAATCCCCAAAAATGATCACAAATATTCAAAGAGACAAAATATGGCTGGGCATAAAAAAACACATCCCGTGAATATAATTTACCCAATGAATACCAATATGTTAACATGCGTTCATACGTTTTCATCTTAGAATGTCAATGCACATCCCTGAGATTTAGGTACAATCCCCTCCAATTCCTCACGCCGACATGGCCTGTCAAACGGGAATGGAAAATAATAAATCACTAGTGTTTTAGAAACGGATAACATGGAAGTCAACGTATTCGAAGAATGGGATTCTTGGGCAGAGAACGTAGGCACTTATATCTATATATAAGGTCTAACAAAATATACTGAAACTATTTTAAAATCATTTAGTCCATGCTGGTCTGGGAGAAATGAAAAAACTTAGAATGTACCAGCTGCTTCTCTTCCCGCGCAGATCGTAAAAGCCGATCGAAAAAATGCTAATCATGTTAACAGGCGATGCGGCAACCCATCATTGTATTGATTGCTTTTCCATCTTCTCGCCCACCGTGACGCTAAAAGTGGCTTTTGGGTCTTGCGGCCCTGGGTTCTGCATAGAGCCGCAAGACCCAAAATGCTCTGTCTGCCCCATTAGGGATAAAGACGTGATAGTATGTATGTGTATGTAGTCCGTGATAGTGAACAACTTTCCCCAAAAATAATTTTCATATTTCGACATAATATGTTCATATGACGAAATGTTAAGAAAATATTTTTTTTGCAAGAAGGAATGAAGGGAATGGGCGAGATTTGAATCATGGTAATAGGCGGTGTGGTTAGCAACCCATCACTATTTTGAATCCGTTTTCATCTTACCGCCCGTCCATCACGCTAAGCCTTAGTCTTACGGCCCTGGGCTTTGTCTGCCCCGTCAGGGATATAGACGTGAAAATGTATCTGTATCTTTTCATACAAACTCGAATGAGCTGATCGCTGAATTACTTTTCATATTTCGATACGTGTTCTTTGGGAAAAGTTGTTCAGTATTATGGACTGAATGCACCCTTGAAATAGTTTCAGTGCATTTTGTTAGACCTTATATAGACACCACCAAAAAAACAAAACCGAACAGTACCAATATAAAAAGGTACTTAATACTTATAATACAGATTTTTTTTTAACCAATTTAAGAAATTTATAGGAACACCGATGGGCGGTGCCCATCGTCATCCGTGCGTATTTTCCCGATTGCATCCTCAGCAGTAATGCTTCAAAGCCCGGGATCCGCTACCTAACCAATATTTGGAGAAGTTGCTGCGATGCGTGATGCGTGATGCCCATTTATGGGTATAAATCTTATACTTATGTTATTACCAGAAAAAGGAATCTTTTTTTGTGGTTTTGTATTCTGTTAGTTTCAAAAAATGTTGTTCTTGTAGGAACAATACTATACACAAGTTATTTAAAACTTTTTAGCTAGCTGTAAAAGATTGTGTATGTCGATTTTAGAACTTCTTAAGGCGCGTTGGGCAAGCACGGAAAGCATTAAGATGAAAAAAACCACTGGAATCGACACTGTCACCGACACCAAGTTTTCAGTTTTGTCGACACTTCCAGACGGCTTCTGTTTTTATTTAGATATGTAGAACCGCTGCCTGACTGATTTAGAAGGTTAACCATATATCTAGGAGACTGTAAATTGTAAACGAGATTTGTCAGTGAGTGAGTAATTTTTTGTGGAGATACTTTGGTAATATTAATGGACTGTTACGTTGAAAACCATTATGTACCTACTAGTCTTTGTGCAGTCACAAAATGGCTTGCTCGTTAATAATTTTATAACCATCCTCTTTCCGCAAAAAGGAATCCTATATTTAAAGCAATCATACATGTTTCGTAAGCTTTTGTTTTTTGCATCAGACGTGGGAGCTTAAAGCTTTGTGTAAGCTTTTGAGGAGGTAAGCTCGGTCCAACACCGGGGTAATGACATTATCTTTTTGCTCGTCTACCTGAGGTTATCTCGTAAATTAAATTTTTAGAAAGGAAGCTATAAATTTTTAGAGACTATGGTTTTTTTAAAGAAATTTTACTCTAATGCAGTCGAGACTTTGTAATTGTTTCAGAGGTTCCATTATGGATTACGAAAATTAAAGTAGACGTGGACTTTGAAGCTTAATAGGAACTTTTGAGTAATTTGATATTGGGACTTATGTTTTGATGTAAATTAGGAAAAATGGCTTAGCTGAGGCTTCTGAGACCGAGAGGGGTAAATATGTTAATTTTTCAAAAGATACTGTAATGCATTCGAGTTTACTTTGTAATTGTTTTAGAGGTATTATTATGTATTATGAAAATTTTAGTGAAAATGGATTGTTAAGCAATGGAAACTTTTGAGTAAGTGCAATTAGGGCTGTATAGTAGACTTTTATAACAAGCCCATCAGGCTGGGTAGGGACCAATACTGAACTGGGTTTCTTTCGGCGTAATCTTCCCAGCAGTGGTTGTTCCGAAACGCGAGTAGTTTTTAGCTTTTGCACTAAAATAATATTTAAAAAAATGACATGACATAAGAGATAAATTTATCCTACATTGAATAAAAAGTTTTATCTTTGACTTTGACTACATAACAATAAAAATACTGTCTTCACCACAAACAAATGGAAATACAAGAAACAGAGAAAAAACAGGAAATTTATACAACTACATTGACACATTGGCCATATCGAATGTTTATGAATTTTTTCGAATAAGTACATATTTCATAAATACATATTGGGATTTTGTTTATTTTGATGTAGCGTAGAAAAATGTCTTGTCACATTACCCTCAGTTTGTAGAAGACACATAATACACTATCCCGGTTTTCTATGTTTTCTTTCTTGTTTATTAGGATAGTAGAAAGGAAAACACTTAGAATAGGTACATCTGTTGCTTGTCTTCCCGCGTTGATCGTAAAAGCAAGAATATGAATCATGTTATTAGGCGATGCGGGATTCTTTCATGGGCCAAAAATATTTTTTTTTGATAAGAAAATAAAAGGTCACAAATAGTGTCACTTGACATTGATTATAGCCATTTTCGAACTTACTTTGGGGCTAGCTCAATCAGTGCTATTTGTCCCTGTATTTATTTATCTATTTATTTATATTCAACATGAATTAAGATTTATTATTGAGAAAAACTGATAATAAAAGAGCTATTTGACTCCAAGAAACTATATGAAATCATTAGCGTGTATTTCATACAAATCCCATAGGAAATATTTATTTTGATGTTTACAAAGAATGTCTGATTTGAGTTGTTGGAATGTAGTGACTTGTAAATTCCATTTTTATTAAGTTCTTTTTGACCCGTTAAGTACTACACACACGGAAATGGTGTCGACGTCATAATCTTTATCACCAGGTCTTTTTGTCTCTACTGCAGGAGCACGACCCTCTCTGTACTATCAGAGACAAACTTAGCCAGAATAGCCAGAGGCCTTTGGCCTACACTCTCCTCGCTGAGCAGACGGATTGGAGAGGTGTAGACATAAGACTCAATAATGGTGTAATACTGACCCTATAATTCTCAATGTAAGACAAATCGCACCCGCAGACGCCTATCAGATGGCAAGCAGCCAAACGGCTTCAGCCACGAAGACTGATAATTATTCAAGTTCCGAATTTCCATGATAATACAAATGGGTGGATGATAATGAGATTGTCAGTATATTAGAGCAGAGAAAAGGAATGTACAACAAAAAATGCTGTAGTTATTGCTAAAAAGTCAATGGTTCTGACATTAAGAGATTGCTTTTAATTTGCACATTTGCACGGAATCTGTACATTACATAGATATACACGCTGACTTTTCATTGGTTTTGGAAAAGAAAATGTCGTATAGTAAATAAATTACTCTATCCATATACGTAATCCAAATATGTGTATGACATAAGATAAAAAAGTTACAAAAATGATTTTCGATCGAGACCACGTAGTACACTCGTCCAAAACTGTCGCCTGAACTCGCGTGACCTCGGCGGCGCGGCCGGCCGACGGCGGCATTACTTACTGATCTCACGATTTTACTTTCGAGTTTTAGTCTATTTATTTTATGTAGTTTATTTTGACTAGCTAAATAGGTCTTACTAACGATTCTTATTAAGTGGCCTTCGGCTCCAAAACCAATAAAAAATCACCGTGTATAGATACATTATAAGTATAACATGAAGGACGGTATATCCTAAGTTTCGGCGCAATATGCGTCCCTTTTCACCATCCCCGCACCTCTTACCTGTTTTGGCCTAGTTTTGAGCGATCGGCTGCAGGCGCCTGCAGATGGCTCTACAAGGCGAGAACAGGGAAGGGTGCGAGTTCTATATGTAATACCTATATTCATGCTGTGACATAGCTTCCAGTTTCATAACTTAGAGAAAAAGAACCGGACAAGTACGGACTTGCCCACTGAGGGTTGTGCGTGCTTTGTAGGTACATGATATAAAAAGTTCAGGGATCGAGTTTTTTTATTATTATTTTCCCCTCTTATAGCATTATATGTATATTTTAATACGTTAATTTACAAATTTTGGTACTTTCAACTCGTTACCTCGACGCGTTCCCGAGTTAAAGACTCAATTCATTATCACTTTGTATTTACACTGTAAGAGTTCCGTTGTTGCGAGTACAATTATGGTACGGAACCCTAAAGATAAAAACACTCAGAGAAAACGCTAAAATAATTTTTTTCTTGCAGTTTATTGGAAAAACTTAATGTTAAACAAATGCTTGAGTTGAAAACGCAGGAAATCAGATCCCAGCCTCCAAATCAGCTCACCTTAGGATGCAACTGTGATCATACTTTGATGAGATGAGAAGCAGAGAGTTAGCTACTTCATTATTCCTTTGTCTTAAAGTTCAAAATATAAGTTTTTTGTAGGTATTGTATTGTACAAAGGACGTTGAAGTCAGTAATTTTCACCAAAGAAATGAAACAGATCAAAGTAAAGAATACGAAAGGAATCGAAATTTTATACACACAGTAGTTCGAAACCCAAAGTGAAATTTATTCTTTACAAATATCTGAAAGTTGAAAAGTTTTCGTTTCCATATATTTTCGTAGACGTCGAGTTAGGAACTTTTAGGTCCTGACGTGGTGGATTTAGAAACTTTTTTTATTACTTTAGTTTTGAGAATTACCTAATGACGAAATGTTGAGTTTATTCAATGAGTGTGGTTATTTTTCTAAGCAACATACATAAAGCAATATTCATAAAATATGCTGTATATACTTAAATAGATGTACATTATTATTTATGTATGTACGAAACCACCATATGGTTTCAATATCACGATATCGAAAGTTTATGTAAAAAATAAGAACTAAGCCTTTACCTGAGAGTTTTTAAAATATATTTAAATAAATTAACTAATATTGCAAACAATTTCTTAATAACTGGTAACATATACTATAGGTGTATGTACAGTACAGTACTGTACAATTAGTACTGTTTATAAATTACTAATTTAGGTATAATTTTTTTAACTGGTATTGTACAATAACTTACTGATACTGGCATGTACAATGTACACAAGAATCATGTCACACTCACAAATAAAAGCTTGTAAAAAATATTGAGAGAATTATTATTATTATTTGTATTGCTTTATTGTGCTGCACTATTTTCTCTGTTTATCCCTATGGTTGACTGGGAGAAAATGCTCTTAGCATTAAGTCCGCCATTTGTTAAAAGTATATTTGTACTTTGGAACAATAAAGTTTGATAAAATAAAATAAATAAAATATTTGTTTACTATTAGTACCTTGTAACTATTTATATAACTCACAGTTCTTTATCCAAAAACATATAAAAAAAACATAGGTTTATAAGATAAATAAATATTATTTCAATTTAAATCTTTAGGTACTCATAAAAAAATCTCATAAAAGTTTAACATTTTTACATAAAAATATAGAAATTATTATTTCAGTAGCCGTTATAGCAAAGTAAACCAGTAAAATTAAAAGCAATGGGTAAATAAAAATAAAATAAATTTCTAGCTAGCGACGGGTGCAATTTGCAAACTACTTTTATGATTGAACAGCTAAAAAAACAGTAGGCGCCCGGCAAGGCACTTTGCCAAATGCTCCAAGTGGGCTCGCACCCATTCTTCCTTATATAACGTGGAAGGGACATATCCGTTATAAATCAAACCACGGACTTATACTAGATCACTTTAGCATAAAATGAAATAACAGTCAAAAAACCAATAAAATATTCGAAATTCCCATGCAAATGGCCCGGGCGGCTGCACAGTGCACAGTAGTATGGAAATGTAAATTTTTCTTTCTTTTACTGTTATTTCAATTCCATTATACTTACTAAAGTGATCTAGTATGGCACGTGGTTCGATTTATTACGGGTGTGTCTCTTCCACGTTGAATAACGTCTAACAAAATATATTTTAAGCGTATAAATTCAGGTTATGATACTGAACAACTTTTCCCACGACATCTTTACAAAATTCGAATTAGCAAAAATAATGTAGAGGAGGAAATCTCACCTTCTATACTCAAACCGAAATATCAAGATTTTACAGTAGCCAATATAATAAACATATAAAACAAATAACACCGATTGAGCTAACCCCAAAGTAAGTGTAAACTTGTGTTATGTGATACTAACCCAACGATACTATACTGTATTAAATTTTATAATATTATATACAACGATACAAAATCATTTATTCATAATAATAAAATTGTCACCACTTTACATTTTTGAAATATCCTAAATACACTTACATACACAATTACAATCCACTCCTTAGCGTTTCCGGTGCAAAGGTACCTAAAACACTAGCCGCGTTGCCACGCTGTATTGCTATGGCCATCCTTTGCACCAGAAACGATCCAGAGCGTACGTCACCGGATTTCTCCGCTATGCGGTGCCCGATCTCCCTAATTAGGCGTTTGGCATCAGAGCCCCAGCTGCCCATTGTCTCTACGGCAATGGGCACATAACAATATTGTGGCTCCATTGCAGTGTAATTCAGCCGCTTCTTCTCCGCCGCTTCCTCGGCAGCCGCCCCCGCTGTACAGGCAGTCCGACTCAAGTGGCTGGGTGCAACTGTACTGACACAGGTAGCATCCCAGACCACGCATCTGCCTCGCTTCCAATGCACTAGGGTAAGTCCATCAGGTCTCTTTCCATCCGACCTATTTAGGCCCGGTGGCTCCAGAATACAGGGAACACTGGCAGCAACGAAAGCTCTGCGAAATATATCGTTAAGCGCATGCTGCCGCGGGAACCTACCTGAGCAGCGACGGCAACTCAGGGCATGATGACCGTCAGCTTCCACCCGGGACCCACAGATGCACACGTGTGGCTCACATACTCTGCAGCCCAGACGGAGCGCCACGGCCACACGCAATGAGTCATCATCTAACAAAGTGCCCAGGTGAGGTGATGGGAGTGCGAGCAACCATGCACCCGATTCCGGTTGTGATACAGCCTTGAGTCGCGCCATTTCCGCGCCTCTTGCATCGCTCATCAGAAGACTTTGATTCGTCTCAGCGCCAACGTCATCCCAGGCCCGCTGGACAGAAGGGGTCACCGGGATCGACGCACCCGAGTTTGCCGCCACCCAGGCTGCCTTCGCATCGGCCACATAAGGTATGTTTAGCTCGTCGCCATTTGTAGAAAGAATGACAGCAACGAGACTAGCGACCCCATACGTCGACGCCACGAAAGCCGGCACACCAACATCTCGGGCACGTCGCACCCCAATACCCCCCAGCCGTATCGGAAGCGCCGCCTGGCTCCACTGCGAGTCGTTGAGGGATACGTTGAGAATCGATTCAACGGTAGACTTCAGAGTGTTATCAAAAGAAGAGATCAGGGCAAAGCCATGTTGGCGTTGTCCGAAGCAAGAAATTGATTTTTGGCAACGCAAAAACGTTCGCAGCAACACCAAAGCTACGTGTGTAGGGAGATGTTGCAGCCGTTCCCTGATATTTTTTAGTAGCTCCCTTCGGTCATTGATAGCCTCAGGAACTGCCTCCAGAAAAATAGGTGATCCCAAGAGATTCAATGACGCAGCTGAGTGTTCACCGAGACCAGGCAAAAGCTCACTAAAGCGTGTGAAGTGAAGTCACGCCTCGGGACCACAAGGGTAGAACTCACACTTAGTGGGATTCACCTCTAGGCCCAGAGCTTTCAAGCGCGGAATAAGAGCTTCCAAGTACGGGTAAACAGTCTCTGGTTTGCCTCCAAGAGTACCATCGTGTAGATACCAGACATTCAGAGGCGACGCCAGTTCAGCTTCGACGATACTATATTTTATAATAATTATATACAAAAATTGAAAAGGGTTGTTTTCCATCTTGTTCTTACCGGGGATCGAACCCGAGACCCCCGAACGGCGGACTAGCGTGCTTACTACTATACTAAAAGTTGAAAGGATGCGAGACCTTTAAAGCGCAGGTGTCTGGTTATAATGGTTATTTTGTTGTATGAGGGATAACTACGTTACGTGAAGCTGTTTAGACTGTTAAGTTACGTGTAGTGAAAAAGGCCTAAAGACAGACATTAAACTTGCAAGCTTACGTGTGCTTTGGAGGCCTAATTCAGTAGGAGATAAGTTTTCCCTTCATATCTTTTTGGACTTACCGCATTTTTAACCTCCGATAAAAAAAGTGGTATAAGTCTGTCTGTGGCATCTTCAATGAATCGATCGATTTCTGTACAGTTTTTTACTTGTTGTTTTTCTTTTTAGCTGTGTTTGATGTGTTTGTGTTTGTTCAGCGGTTCAAAAGTTATGGGGAAACGCTTGGAAGTCGTGAGAACTTTTAATTTGCCTTGAAAATAAACTTGTTTCTTTTGACTATTATGTTTTATCTTCACCTTTACAATTTTTCAAAAGAACTAAACCGTTTGAACCAGTTTAGTTTTAAAAAAATACATTAATATTATAGTGCAGTGATGTGCCATCAGAGACACAAGAACAAAGTGCCTTCCCCTTAATAGAGACAGTAAAAAAAGTGCCAATGCACACATTCTTAGACAATAACGTATAAAACTAGGTCAATGTTAAATTATTTATTAGTCTGAGTTTAAGCTAGATTGTAATACTATTAGCGTACTTAAATATTTTAGTTAATTAGAAACGTTAAGAAAGGAAAAAAAACCTTTACAATTTCTTTTCATGCTGAGACAAAAGAAAAACTTAGATGTAAAATAAGAGATCGTCTTAACGCAGGAGTAACAGAAAATGTTCTTGCTGCTTTTATTATCGTGTGTATCGCAAAAATCGATCAAAGGAATAGGTGAGACTATAAATCATGTCATTACTATTCAACAATTTAACCATCACTATTTTTCGCCCATGAGT
Organism: Acrobasis consociella; assembly: GCA_963555685.1. Lineage (NCBI taxonomy): Eukaryota > Metazoa > Arthropoda > Insecta > Lepidoptera > Pyralidae > Acrobasis > Acrobasis consociella. The sequence goes on from OY743115.1 coordinate 5,944,638, forward strand.
AGAGCTCTAATTGTACTTTTGTTCCATCCAATGCCTAGGTACCGAGCTAAATGTAATTTTTTGATCTCACAGTTTTAGGCTTTGTTGTTTGTTAAAAATAAATACGTGCTAATGTACCAATCTGTGAGATTAGTATAAACGTTTACCTTCATAATTATTCAAAATAATCTCTCATGTTTTCACATTACACTAGAAAATAGAAACCCACGTCAAAAATCAGAACATTATCGGGATTAATTTAATCAGAACGAAATCAAGTTGACCCGAACCCTTGTAATCCCTCAGGAAGAACCAAACTCGGCGCTTGTTTAAACCTATCTCACTACACGTTCATCACGGACGATTACTTTAGCTAACTTGACGAAGCTTATGTCCTTTGTTGATCTAATTAAGTTAATAGATTCCATTATTCGTTTGCCAAAGAAGGTTCATATCGAATTACTTACGTGGAAAAGCCACCATGCTGTTATCATTGAAGTTTAAGCGAATGTTCGTTTTATTTTTGTTAAATTCGATCAACTTTTATTTTATTAATCTTTCAATGCTTTAAATTAAATAATTTGAATTAAATAAATAAGTTTGGGCAACTATTAATAATATGCATTCCTACAAAACATGAATGTATTACGCACAAGCTAAAATGGAATATGCATGAAAAAATATGTGTTATCTAACCAGTTTATTTATAAATATTCAAAAGTAATGTACTACCAGTGAAAACTTAATAAAAATTGGTTGAAAAACGAACGGGATATAATGATTTTACAAAAAATATGTCTATCTCACTCGCAAAAACGCGATTTTCGATGAGACATGTATAGACGACATGGACGTTGACGTCACCAGTCCTTATCGGACTTCTCTTTCTAATTGAAACTTTAAAGTATCACAAGGTCATCGCTGATCAAGATATTTTATAAATTATTTCATATTTGTTTACAGTGGTGAGGTGGTTTGTTAAAGGGAGCGGTGTGGAGTAAAAGAGGATGTTGTGACTAAAATAGAGAAAGGGATGTTAAGATGGTTTAGGCATGTAGAAAGGATGGATGAAAAGAGATTGACAAAAAATATTTATATGACAAATGTGAAAGGAACAGTAGGAAAGGGTCGGCCTCGGCGAACATTCTGCGACCAAGTTGCAGACGTTCTAAAAAAAAGGAGAGGTAAAAAGTACCCGCAACCGAAGGGTATGTATAAAGAGATTGATGAGTTTAGATGAAGCAATAGAGGTTTGTCAGGATCGTAGCAAGTGGAGGTCCATAGTCTCTGCCTACTCCTGTGGGAAACAGGCGTGATATTATGTATGTATGTATGTTTACTGTGGTTAATAAGGATTATATTTTTCTCTATTATGCTATATCCACGTACCATCTTATTGGCAAACCTTGCCAGAGGTCAGTAGGAATCTCTACACTTATGAATATAACCCTGTTGGTTCTCCAGGCACGTAAGTTAAGGGTTTGCCAAGATTGAACAAACGGGGAACTGTAACAGTTAATTTAAATTTTCGGACGGCATTATTTATGGTTATTTAAAATTAGTGCGTTATTCCTTACATAATTTAAAATTTGTCTTTTTCAGTTCATTTGACAAAAGAAAAGGAATTCCTCACATTTTTTCAGGATAAAAAATATACGTATAAATCTTAATGATAAACAATCTACATGTCTCATTTTATTTAATACTAAACATCCATACATTCCTCCTTACATAATTTCACATTTATGGTGTGAGATAGTTAAGTTATCTACGAGTATAATGTTAAAAAGTTTGTTGAAAAGTTTACATTTTTTGTACCAGCTTTTATTGTGTGATCAAAGTACTTATCAAGACAAATGAAATAAGCCCAAACTCGATTGTGTTCGGTAGTTTAATAACTGAGTTCTTTCGACCACCATCCGTCTGCGTGGTCAGACCCTAAGCATCGTCTCCCATAAAGTACTCGTCAAGACAAATCAAACGAGACCTACCCAATGAGGTTACGCTGTTTTATAACTAAGTCCCGTCGAATATCTCCCGGCTACATTATCTGAATAGCTCATTGAATTTATAATATTGTATTGTTATCCGACTTACACAAGTATACAAAATTTCAGCTAAATCGTTTGAGGATAACAGGTTGAAAATTGAGGTCAAAGATTCCACCTGAACAAATATATGTACTTACATTCATACATACATTGCAAGTTAAATAAAAGCTTGTAAATTAAAATAAATAAAGATAAAAATACAAAGGAAATGTCATAAGAATAATTTGATTAGTCTTATTCTGACGCAATTTTAGTCAATACGGCTTCAAAGGAAACGAGTCAAAGCAAGAGGCTTTCTCTAAAAACATACGCACGAGTACCGAACCTTCATCGGAAACTAAGTTAAAATTTTCACAATAACTGCAAACTGCCACATACGTGAAGCTGCAAGTTCTTAAAAAACATGACTCATTTTCCCAATTTCCGAGTTTGTCTAAAAAGTTTTCACTTTCAGAAATCGTGCCCTTTTGGTTTGATATAACTTTTTGGTAAAATTTCTCATTTTATTTTCATCAATTCGCTCAACCTTTTTCCACGCCAACAATTTTGTATATAAAATGGTTTTTATTGATATTACCTTTATTTATGTTTCAACATGTTATTGACTGATTACTTTAAAAAGGAAGGTGGTTATCAAATCGGTGGTTATTTTTTATTACCGTTAGGTTTTAAACCAAATTAACTTTAAAATATATTTTCAAAGTAAATAATAGTTGCTCACTTTTCTGTGATTGTTACTGGTATTTGAGTCTTTATTTGTTTTCATAATTATGTTTGATTGAGATCATTTATTTCGTTGATAAAATTTTGATCCTCCATTAAACGAGTTAGTCGCGAATGGTCTTAAACGCAAGTAGTCTATGTAGCAACTCGTCTAAAACGCTGATTGTCTAAACCGCATGTCGTCATAATGGGAAGTGGTCTTATGATTAATCTCGTCCAAAAATGAGGTGGTCTAAAGTAGAATTTCGTCACAATTATGAGATTGTCTAAACGAAAACTAGTCTAAATATGAGGTGGTCTAAACTGAAACTTGTCTAAGTATCAGGAGGTCCAAACCGAAACTTGTCTATGTATGAGGTATCAAAATTTTGTCAATACTGTTAGGAGAAAATTAAAAAAATACTACTGCAATATATTTTCAATAAAAAGAAACCCTGAACATTAAGACTTATTATCTTTTTAATATGCAACACCCTAGATATGTCACATTTTACTACTCGATGAGGTAGGGTTGTAGTACAAGAGTTAGGATTTAACGAGTTCACATCTTTGCCATACTTTATAATTTTAAAATTAAAACTTTTATTGACTTCTATAGAGTAGAAATTATAAATATTAAGCTTCTTTTGAAAATAACGCCATCAATAATAAAGTAAATATTTTTTATTAAAATCATACTACAGATTCCATTTATAATTTATAACAAACATCTAAGACTAGCTGCATTTTAGGTAAAGTAACATTTTAGACTACTTGCATTTCGTACGAATTGATATTTAGACCACTTTCAGCAGTAGACATAATAACATAGGGGACTAGCTGCCATTTAGTCAATATAACGTTTGAGACTACTTGCAACTTAGACGAGTTGCTATTTAAACGAGTTCCGAGTTGCGTTTTAGACGAGTTTTCATATAGACTATTTGCATTTAAGACCATTCGCGACTAACTCCATTAAACTTGTACATCACCTTACGCGAAGAACTTAGTTCAGACTGAGGGTAACACGGTGGAGACGATTTTTTAATGACACTCGAAAATAAATTTTAGGCTATTTGAATAAAGTTGTAAAAAATGTTGATTAAAGAAAAAAAGGATAGATTCATTAAGCCATATAACACAAAAATTGGATCAACCTATTAAGCTCAGAAAGCCGAATTCAGAACTAGACCCATAAATATCTCCAAATTGCATGCACACAAAAGAATTTTCATTCTTTTCCAGCCAAAATTCTTGCACACAATTGTAGAATTTGCCTCCTCTTACCAACATTACGGATGCAGGGTTTGTCCCCGCATATTGCGGTCCACCTGACCGTTCAGCCCAGGCCGCTATTTAATGATTTTTATTGGCACTCCCTTCCTGAAGATAGGGATGTCCCTATATCCGTGTTTATACAAAAGTCAAGTAAGTAAATTTAAATTACCGATATGGTCAGTACTATTTTATTTCAGAATACATACTGCAGTTCGAAATGTTACTTTCTTGTAAGTCAAACTCATTTTAATAATCTAAATTAACCTAATCTAGGGACAAAAGATTCTTGAATGGTGACTGCGTGGTTAAGTGTCTAGCGCAGCGAATGACTTCCCAAAAATTCTTGCTGTGCACACTATTGAAGAATTACCTACTTTAACGGACCTCTTACCAACATTGCAGGGTGGGGTTATCCTAGCATTTTGTAGGACATCTGAACATTAGGCCTGGTTACTATTTAATATTTTGTATTTGCACTCCCTTCTGAGCGTAGGGATTTAGTCTTTAGTATTTTTATTTGCTGCTTGGGCCAAAATGCTTTCGTATCAATGTCCGGCTGTTCTGCTCTATCGCTAAAATCTATATGTGTATGCTTAGTACCTAATGATGAGCCAATATTAAAATGTAAAGCATCAAAATTCAGAAATAAATTGTTGTAAAAACAAGTTACATAAAAGACTGAAAATCAGCCAGACCAGACGCAAGAAGAGCGAAAATAAAACAATTTTTAATTTCGTTTGGATTCACGGGTCTTTTAAACCTGCTCGCTCGCGTGGGGATAAGTATATAGATTCAAGTGAATGTTATGTGGCACTCCCGCTTAAAGACAACCGTGAATATATGTACTTTTGTAAGCAGCCTGATGGCTTCTACTAAAACTAGCCATAATATAGTTAGTATAATTTAAAAAGTAACTATTTTAATACCGAAATAAAAGTGTCCAGTTCTTGTATTTATTTATACCGGGACATCCCTTTTGTGGGCCCGGGAAATTTACCTGGCTAAATCCCGACCGCAAGGAATCGTTATTGGACGTTTATTAGGTATCACATTGAAAGTTATGGTGTGGGTGCGTCCTTTCATTCTCTACTCAAGTGGATAATGGATACGCTTATTCATTTTAAGTTATAACTTATACTGACCCTAATTGAACGAGAAAGCGATTCGAGCGGAATTACGGGCCAGAATACTTGAATTTCACACAGATTTTATAGAGGTAAAACATGTCGGAATAAAAGATGCCTTACGTGGGCCTTATTGAATTAAAAAATGTGACGACAATTCAGCGCTCCACCACGTGCTGACCCGTAAGTTTCAACCACATGAGTAATACATTCTAAACCACACATATATTCTCTTGTTGTTACAGTTGTTCGCAGTACGGCTGTCCGCACCAAGGAGAATTCCCGCACAAGACTGCTCTTCGTCATCGCGTTTTTCCCAGACGTTCCTTCAGTACGTCACTGCGATAATAGCACCATCCACCGGTGCGGCAAACTCGCGTATTGAGTTTCGGTGTAGTCAAACAAATCAGCCGATATACATATTACATTTACTGTCAAGCATGTGGTCTGACTTAAAATTATAGACAAATCATTTGAACTGTTTTGGCTATTTCTTCTCCACTTTGCAAGGTATTTTACATTATTGGATGACAATTGACAAGCATATTATATATTACGAAAAGAAATAGAATTATATTTGGAGAAGAAAAAATGGGAAATCACACCACCAGTGGACAAAATACTCACTGTCACATCTTTATCCCTAATGGGGCAGACAGAAAATTTTAAGGCCAGTTCTAAGCGGATAGAGCTTAGGGCAAGGAAGTGGAAAATCCCTCGATTGGCTTTTACAAGTTTTGCGGAAAGAGAAGCAACTTATACATTGTAAGTTTTTTCTTTTCTTCCAGACTACCACACAGCAAATATTGTGCAACTTAGTAGTTCAAGTAGTAGACAACCGAACATTTTCGCTCTTCTATTTTCTTTAATTTGTAGTATTTGTCTTTTCTCTCCCACCTTCTCTAATACCATTTCGTTTGTAAGACAATATTTCTATGACTCATACATCAACTAACTTAAATTAATTACTTGGCGACCGAGCAGAAAATTTAATTGCATTTTAATTAAAACTCCGTCATAAATACCGTCAGGACCAGCAAATTGTCTAAAACATAAATCAAGCCGCATGAGTTTATTTAGCAGAAAAGTCCCATTTTTTGTTTATATTTCATTAAGCCACGGCCAACAGTGGCACTTTCGTGAAAACATGCCAACCGGGAGTTTTAATTTAAATATGTAGATGTGCCAAGGAAGTGTAGGTAACGAAGTGGAAAAATTCATAAACTTTGCGTTTTGTTGCGTTATTTATTCATCGTTGTTTTGGACCTGTTTTGATATATGAATAGATTATTTTTAAAACTTCCACATTTTTTGTATTTGGATTATTTCATCTATTATTGTACCTTCCGCAGCTGTAACATTATTTAGTGCGTGGTTTTATTATTTTTAACCGACTTCCAAAAAAGTAGGATAGGAAAAAAATTTGAAACTTCTTTTTTTGTTTGAAAGGGTATATTTGCCAGGTGGTAACATAGAAATGTTATCAAAATTCGTTGGAGTAGTTTGCTGGTGAAGTCTTGAAAAAATAAAGTCAACTATTTTAATGAAACAAAAAAGATTTTCACTACATCTACTAACTGCCTCCGTGATGTAGTGGTTAGAGCGTTTGGCTCATACCCGAAGGTCGCGGGTTCGATTCCCGGCGAGGGCAACGACTTTGTGTTGTTGTCCTAGTTTGGTTAGGATATTGTAGGCTGATCACCTGACTGTCTGATAAGTAAGATGATCCGTGCTTCGGAGGGCACGTTAAGCCGTCGGTCCCAGTCACTGTCTTTGACATTGGTCGTTACCTAAAATCATGTCAGAGGCCTTTAAGGCGGTTTAAAACCTCTGACACTAGTGCTAGTCACTAACACACACGATAAGAAGAAGAATAACTACATCTACTACTAAAAACATTATTTTGCTGATTAAGTTTAGGTTTAAAGCATTTGACGACCTCCGTGGCGTAGTGGTCACCATGCAAGTCCGCCACCCAGAGGTCCCGGGTTAGATTCCCGGTCAGGGCAAGTTGGAAAATGGCCTTTTCAAATTGTCCTGGGTCTTGGATGTTTATCTATATATGTATTTGTTATAAAATATAGTATCGTTGAGTTAGTATCCCATAACACAAGTCTCAAACTTACTTTGGGGCTAGCTCAATCAGTATAATCTGTCCCTATATATTTATATATTTATTTATTTATTTATTTATTTATTTCTCATAAAAACATATTTATATTTTCTAATGAGAATTTACAATATTATATTTGCAAAAAATTCTACAATAGTAGTTTATGATACAAGTGTGGTAAACTGTTAATTACAGTCGAGGCGGGTTGACAAACTAGCGGGCGAAGTCCGCGCGTTTTTCTATGGAGCCGAGATTTGTAATGGACAATACCACACGTATGCCATACTACGTTTTTCAACACATTTGTGAGGAGAAAAGAACTTCAATAATAAAACAATTTTAAATCTCGCTAGAGAAAATTTGAAATATGGCGCGCTTAGTTTTTCTTTTATTATTTAAAACTCTTAGATCTGTTGTAGTAAATAAGTATCTCGATTTGTAAACAGTATTCTCATAAGTGTTGCCAAATTAATAAAATCTAAGGGATAGTCCATAGTTGGTACGTTCGTACGGACGGGTATCTGTGGCAAGTAGTTACGAGCAGACGGATATTTAAAATGTAATATGCGGCCCTGGGCTCTGCATAGAACCGCAAGACCCAAAATGCTCTGTCTGCCCCATTAGGGATAAAGACGTGATAGTATGTTATGTTATGTTATGGATATTTAAAAAATTGGCAGCGCTAAGTGACCGGTGGTTGAGAACTCATTCAAATTAATGATGAAGTTAGAAATTAAACGTCTTTGGTGAACAATTGTAACAAGCTCTCTTTGGCCTTAATAGTGGAGATTAAAACACGTGTTATGGAATCTATGCGAATCTTTAATTTAACATAATATAAACGCGAAAGTTTGTAAGTATGAATGGATGGATGTTTGTTACTCTTTCACGTAAAAACTACTGAATGGATTTTAATGAAATAAAACATTATAAATATAATATAATATACAATATAATATAGCCTATACATCACAATAACACATAGGTAACAAAATGATATAAATAAAGATATTGTGTGATAATCCTGCGCAGACGAAGTCGCGGGTTTGTTTAATCGTTAATATCACGAAACAGAGAAAAGGTTTTTCTTTTCCTTTTTCTCTGTTCTGTGTTAATATTTAACATTTTGCTAACTTTCAGGTGTTAAATAGACCTTTAAATTATTAAATGAACGACTGCTGAAAGTTACTGCGTTAGTCCGTTTAGTTATAATACGAGATTTTGCTAAAAGTAGCCACTTTTGGAAAAACGCGTTTGAAGCTAGACGCGGATACCAATGATACTTTTTATAAAATTTATTCATAAAATACCTAATTTAAATTATATTCTTTTACATTATTTTCCTTTTCCATAATTTTATTTAATTTCATTAAAAACTAAACAAAACTTCAGATTATAAAAAATAGACATGCTAGCGGTTAAGAAGTTTATAGTTTAATGAAGTTGATAACTACATAAACATTATGAAAAAGAAATCAAGTGCAACTTTGGTTGTAATAAATAATTGGCCAAGTGCGTGTCGGGCCACGCGCAGTGTAGGGTTCCGTAGTTGTAAATGCCAACTTTGAGTTCATGCCAATAAAAACGTGTAAAACGTCTAAGTATCTATTGAATTTCTACGAAATTTTCCTATTCAAGTACATTTTATAAGTTGATCGTCTATAACTTTTTAATTTGTTAACGCTTCTTAGCTCTGATAGTTTTTCTTTAAACTAAATTGGTTATACTATAGCTCTGATTTTTTTCACGTGTCCATATATAACCGTTAAACGGTTATATACAATACACGTAACAAAAAAATCACTTTAAACCTAAATATTTCAGACACGGATCCCTAAATCGAAAAATGGCTCACAATATTTTTGAAGACCTATTCAACGATAACCCACACAATGTGTTTGTAGAGAAAAAAAATATTGACTTTCTCTTTTCTTGTATAGCAGCTACCCAAAAAAAAATATTTCCATATTTTATTTCACGACTTTCTTGCCATGACTGATATACATATCCATGCTAAATTACAGCTTTCTAGTATTCATAGTTTCTGAGTAGGACCGCAGACGGACAGACAGACAGACATATAGACATGGCGAAACTATAAAGGTTCCTTGTTTACTACGGAACCCTAAAAATATGTAATAATTATTGTTTTTTTTTTTGTTAATAACGTCGAGTATAATCTTTGGGATAGAAATAATACAAATATTTCCAATGTGCATTTACTTTATTAAATCGATGTACGACATAAAAAGTTACCTGTACACAGATAATTTATTTATACTTAAAATACTAACTAATGTGATTTGGATAGGCGCATAGTCAGTCATTTAGAAATTATTGTTTTTTTCTAGGTCATGTTGACTATCTCTGTAATGTTTTAAGAATGTCTTACAAATATAAAATCTTTATAATTATAACGACACGTTTCAAATAGTCATCGTTTTAGATTGTGGCACAACTTGGAGTGCTAAATAAAATAAAGGTCGAACCACACAGCGTGAGATGCGCGCCGCAACTTGCATCGTTCATATACACACCTGCATTTCTACCCGCGAAACTAGATGGTGGTGGGTAGAAATTGCATGAAACACCATGCAGCCGTGTAACGCGAGGCAAGTTTCGTTACGCATCTTGCGCTCAACACTTATAAGTACAAATATTCCTCCCAATTAGCAAACTATAATATAATACCAGCATATTCAAGCGCAAGAATTAAACCATCAAAACTCTATTCAAGTAGGCGGTACTAAATTCTATATCTCGTTTTCTGCCAATCATCATCAGATCTTTTTGTCTTCACTGCAGGAGCACGACCCTCACTGTACTACTAGAGCCATACTTGGCTAGAGCAGCCAGAGGACTTGGCCTAAACTCTCCTCGCTGGCCAGTCGGGTTGGAGGTCTCATTGACGTTGATAAGCTTTGTGTAGCTTGTATTTCCTAAGTCGCCTTCTACGACATCCACGGAAGGACTTGGAGTGGCCCTATTCTACTCTGCCGGAAACCACATGGCTCCAACTACATTACTAAGATTACTTCACACCAAGTCCATATCTCTGGGCCAATCACTGGCTGCTGTAAGACGCTGCGTCACAGCGGACATTGGTTGACAGTTGTCTATGGGCCGTTTTGCACTATGTTAATTATTGAAGTTACGCTTTTAAATTAATATACGGTCCGCTGCTACCAACACAGATTATAGTAACTCATAAACATAAACTCTGGCTGAACTTAGGCAAGTGTATGTACGCCAAGTAATCAATTTCACAAAGTAGGTACAAATATTGGCAAGTGGGTAAATTCCAAAATATCAATGAAAGAGAGCCAACATGACAAAGTATATTCACTATAATAAACTCAATAGTAATAACACTAACATTCAACCAATTATAAATTATTTCACAACATTTTTAACGTCTATAGTAGGTATTTCTTTAATTAAGACTTCGAAGGGCACTGCATTTCGACTTTGTTATTTTAAAACATTTAGTTTTTATCAAAAATTTAACTAAACAGTTTGAGTGAAATAGAAACATAAATACCCATATTATTTTTATGTCTAAAGATTATTTTGTTAGGTGCTAATCATCTTCGTGGTTCTCTCGTGTGATCGAAGAATAGGTTTACACAATAAAAGAAGTCAAAAAGTATAGGTTAAAACCAGATATCGAGCGTTATATTTTTGACTGAGGTGTCCTTATGAAAAAAAAATTGACTGTTTTTACGTAACAGAAATTCAGCCACTCATTTTTTTGCAACACAAATTACGCTTGTGTATCATTAAGGAGCTGTAGAGTATAGGCGTGGCACTCACTCTTAGCTTTACTCTTAAATATATCTAAGTATAGATGTTATAATAAATAAACCAAACAAAATTAGTACCTTATGTAGGTACAATTTCTACAAGCTGCTACTTCAATTTCCATAACAAATTACAGACTATTGCAAAAGATATTAGCTGTAACATTCAACGGTCACTTTGCGTTTGAACAATTTGCTAAATGATTCAGGACGAACGAAACTTTCTTGGCAGTAAGTGACGTAACTTTACAAGACCAGTCACTGGTCGAAGTTTCATCCGGTATTTTAGACTTTATTGCTCAGAACAAGGATCGAGATTCAATTTATTTAAGTAAGTCAGTAATAATCAGTAAAATTTTTATTGTAAAGTGCAAAATGCGATTAAAGTTGCATTTCTTGTATGTGATTTAAGGCATAGGGTAGAATTGGCGCTCTTCTTCTTCGGCGTAAGAATATATTTATAAAAAAACCTTTGAACGCATTATTGGCAGTCCATCTAGCTTTAAAACGCGTTTTTGTTAAAACTCGCCACTTTTGGCGAAAACTTTTAAAACTAGGCGGAGTAACTTAATGACGAGGAATGATTTTTCATAAAGGTCTATTTATATGCCGTAAAATTTGATATCAGTATCACCGCATTTCAATAATTTTTTTCGTGGACGCTACTTTTGCCCTGTTTTCGCCTTCAGAATAATAATTTGTTGTTTAAAATTAAGCTTATGGTAATCATGGTCATGATGCGATGGCGCTTATAAAAAATAACATATAGTATTATTATATATATACATAAGTTATTTCAAAATAGGACTTTACAGTTCTCCTTTGCAGAACAATTTATCTAGCTGATTGAAATAAAAAAGTACATAAAAAACAACAGTGCCTCTCCGAGTCTAAAGTTCTAGAACGGTCGCAGTACAATAGGAAAGTTTCAATTAATATCACAGTTTCCGTATTTAAAAGTAGGACACGACTTTCTAGTCCTGTGAACTATTTACACTTCTACTATCTAAAAACAATAAGTCCTCGATACGTCTGAACACTGGCCTTTCTGTTCTTGTCACCCGAAGTAGTACTGTGCATTGGAATATCGATATAAACTCCTTGAGTTAGGGTCTGTTTCGTTTTGCATTTGTACTCTAGGCAGTGTTTTTACTACTCCGCGGCCTAGAGTTCCGTGAGGCATCGTCCGGAGCGGCATTTCTATGGGGAATTCCGCCACTTGTCCGTACATATTGGTACTGACGTGCGGGTAAGTGTTAGGCACGGGTCGTCCCACATAGCGATTTATCTTCGGACTGAGAGCTACGTTTGTAAATTGCATTTCTGGCTTCATTCCAGAGTCTACGGAATCGACTGGCCCAGAAAGACTGGTAATGTTGATGTCGTTGTCTACTTCTGATATGCTGTCATTGAAACCGTTGGGGATTTCGGTGGTGGCGGAAACGTCTGGACCTTTGGGTTGCTCGTTGCTTTGCTTGTGCATGACGCATCTGACAGTGGCTACGACAATGCAGAGCAGGATAGCCACTGATGCTGCAGCGATTATGTACACGTACATGATTTCGAATTGATCTGTTGACAAAGAAAATTATAAAGGAGTCAAATCAGATACTTATTTTTATGAAAATTGAAACAATGACGTCATCGTTTTTAGTGAGTAGTCAAATAGCTTTTTATACATATTTTTGTTTTTGAATAAAAAATATATATAACTTTAATGCGACTATATTTTGTGATGCTCATTTTTTGTTTGGTCTCTACTTGCCTAATTGTTAGTAGTTAACAACAAACAAAGCCACTTCTTTAAATTTCTCCTTTAAAACACAGAACTACTATTATGAAACTATTTCTCATTTAAAAACTCATTTTTAAAACGAAAATAGTCAAAGAAAAGGTACAAGTAATAAACGATACGCTTTATGCCATAAATTCTGTTATGCACTACCTAGAAATGTTCAGTTTAGAGCTAGCCATTTAGCTACAAATTGAATTGCTTCATTTTGCTCAAACCTGGAATTTTACCTTAACTACTGTAAACGATTAAGCGTCATGTTTGTTCGAAAAAGTTATAGTATTTAAAAAAAGTCCTTTACGTTATCATTTTTGTAAAAAGAGAAAGAAAGACAGCAGAATGTGTGAAAATAGCTACAAGTATAAGAAAACAGGGGGCTATAAATAGGTTAATGACAGAAACAAATGAAGAGAATTGATTTACAGAGCCGATCCCAAATAAGAAAAAGCTGATGAAGTTGATGATGATGTTCTAAATAATTTGAATTAACCAATAAAATATACTTAGTATCTCACATCTCTACTTGTGCCAATAGGCGGAGAAAAATATAACGGCAGTAAATATAAACTTACTGCTGTTACATTTTATTATACCTAGGTTTAAATGTACTATTGATGATCAATGAAGATTCTGCTCAATTTTTTAGAGAACCAATTCTAGGAGCTTGAAAAAATTTACTAAACAAAATTTTATAATTTTAAGATCCTAGCATTAGACCCATAGGAAAAGTTGTGGATATCTCGAATGAATAACTCGAATGATGGTTCTCCTCGTTATCTTGTAAAAATTATGATAAAATTAAAATAAGTAAGAAAAATTGTAACTTGACTCGTAAAAAGCTAAAAGATTTACTCTGAAGAAGTCGTCTCGAATATTCCAGAATGCGCTCTGCACTCTGCAAATAGTTTTCATTTTAATTGGAAAGAACATTGACCTAATTAGAAACTTGGCCTAATTATATCAAGAAATTCAATTTCAATACTCAAATACGGTATTGGTGGATGAATTTAATACCTATTGATTTTATGTTCAAATGTACTTGAATTTTAATAAGCGGAAACGATTGTTGAAGACTTTTTTCTTAGAGTTTACGTATTATTGAACAATACCGCCTCTCGTTTATTTTTGGGTTTTTATTTGCCTTTGATTTCTATGTTAACGAAGACTTAATTTTATAAATTTGTCGAATTTGCAACAAACCATTACTTCACAAAAATAAGTTTTAACTATACTGATGTGATACAGCGGAGACGTAGAACTCCCATTCCGTAGGGTTTTGCCTATTCACTTATGGTTATTAAGTAATTGTTTTAGTTATTTAAAAAATCTTTTAAGGCTTAACGACAGCCGTTTTTCCTACCTAAATCAATCAATTGAAAGTCACCTTTCTTGAAAATCCTTGTAAGCTTATGTCTAGCAATGCATTTCCTGAGGTTAGTATGATGAAGATAATAATTTAAATTTAAATAGAGATTTCTCACCATCCTTAGCCAAGTGATGCTTAGGAGGCGATGCCGAAGGAACGTCCCTAGCGATACTAGTAGCGTTGATACTGGTTGACATGGAAGGTCGTTGAGGAGGTACAGCAGCCACGGCTGGAGCCGGCGGCACTGCTGACTCCACCCACCATCGGTCACTGGATTCATCTGAAACAATTGTCAATGTTACAATTTTTTTCTTTACATGTCGACCTAATTTCAAATTTTAAAAACAAGTGATTGCGCATTGCATTTGACAAGTATGAGTGAAAAGAAGTACGGGAGACTTAAACTACTACTAAAAAGTACTTTGCCCAGCTTTGACAGCATAGCTTAAAAAAAAGTATCTCAAACGAGGATGATAAAGTAAGAGATTCTATTCTAGTAACTATAGAATGAGATGGCTGTTTGTGTTCCTATAAGCATAATATCACGTTTTTGTCCTTGACGGAGTAGACAAGTTCAGCGGACGTAAACCCAATGACCTTATCAAGATGATGCACCGGTAGTGGAAAACGGGAATCGCGTCTTTCATTTAATTTTTTTTTGTCGATTATTCATTACCTATAATACGTTGTGTTTGAATGTCATCAAGTCAAAATCATCAACATAACATTATTTTAGACGCAGCATTTCAAACTTCATCATGTTTCATAGGATAGTTATGTTTGTGCCCATAATCATGATCGATATTCACAATAATTTATTTCTACCTTTAATTTAAGTGTGACCTTCGGTTGTATCCATCTTGTAAGGAACGAAAACGTGATTGTGTACTCATTTGAGTCACTTAATTTTAAGTAGACAGCTCATGCTCAACCATAATCCTGCCAAATGCTCTAAATCCTCATAGGGATTTTACTGAGCAGATCCTGACGTCGCAAAATACTAATAACATTACTAATAGAGTTAGAATATGAACCGTCACGAATCCGCCTTAAGGAAAGCAGAGCTTTTATCCCGTAATCCGTTTTTACACTGACAAAGCAAAGGACCTCTCTACAGGGAGCAAAACATCCAAACAAATCCTCGTGGATTGTAAGAGTCCAAATTAAGAGTGGATTAAGTAAATTTCTTCGCTTGTTCCCTTGTACGATAATAAAGTTGAGATGAATTTTAATTTTGCACATACACGAGTTATGTTCTCTGTTATCTTTAGAGACCATAATAAGGTATTTATGTACAGGCCTGTATACAAGGAATGTGCCTTGAACCCTCCCTTTCAAATCCTTCAATTCTTAAGTAAATTGTCTTGTGATTTTGTTAATTAGGTGCAAGCATGTATGTATCTAAGATAGAGCGATAATTACTCCTTCCGAAGCTTTGTGAAACCATCCTGAATTTGACGGCCCTTCGCCTGCCTCATTCAAAAGCTGCATCACCCTTGATCAGGCGTAAGGCTTTTCATCATCATCTTCATCATTACGCCTTTTTAATTTTCACTGCGGGAGCAAGATCCTCTCTGTACTACTTAAACCAGTAAATACTTAACCAGAGTAGCCAGAGGATTTGGCCTACACCCTCAAAGCTTTACTGCATGCCTTTTGCAGCTTAAAAATCTGTTTTAGCCACACGAAAAACAAACAAACAAAACGAAATTCCACCCATTTAACCTTGGCTACGTTCTTGGATAACGTTTGAACTAATTAAATCCCTTTTGTCGAGATATTTCGTGAATTTCGGTTTTTAGACGCAAACAAAGTTTGACACATGAGAAACGAAATCCATTTGCTTAATGTATGTTACGTTTTGCTGAATATATAATGTTGGGATTGTTTGTTATCGTGAATTTGTTACATTGGGGATGATTTATCAAATCACTTCAACTTATAATGGAGCTTTTGGAGTAAAAAACACGGATGTGGGACAGTGAAATGCAGTAGAAAAAAATTGATTCATCAGGTAAATTATTTAAAAATATGCTATATGTATTTTTTCTTTCCGATGATTAGTAAACAATGACGAAGATACAGTGCATGTCATCACGATCTAGTAGGTAGATGATTTTTACTAGAGGGTGACAATTATTTTATTCATTATTGTTTATTACATATTGATAACAGTTTGTTACAGGTCAATATAACAAAACTTAGATTTATTCAGCACATCAGCACACAAAAAATTAGGTATAAACACACATGTCTTAGCGAGCGAAGCGAGCGAAGCGTCTCAGTTTCGACATTGGCCAAAAATTCTTTTGTCCGTCTGTCTGTCTGTCTGTCTGTTCTCGCCTACAGGTCGTATTTCTTAACCGATTCTCATGAAATTTTGTAAGCAGGTTCAGCAACTAAATAGAATTTTTTTGTCGACCCAGTTTTTCGAAATTTTTCAAAATGGCGGAAATATGGGGGTTTGAAATTTTAAAACTGTCATATATCCGCCATTTTAAAATATTTTCAAAAATCTCATTTGACTTTTTTGTTGCCATTATAAAAACGCAACTTTTTTATTTGAACAACTTTTTTTTCTGAACAACTTTTTTATACGGTACATATACTTGAACGAGTTTAGGGTGACTCGCGAAATCTAGCTGACTGAGCCGTAACGGATATACAATACAAATCTTCTTACAAAATATACTGAAACTATTTAAGGGTCGATTCAGTCCGGGTTACTGAACAACTTTCTTAAAAATGCATGTCTACCGTGGGAATCAAACCCACGACTTCCGAGTTACAAGGTCAATGTCTTGACCACGATTTTTAAGAAAATAAGAAAATTGTCAAACATTTATTTTGTTGCGTACATTGAATACCATCTAGTTCATAAAAAAAACAATAGATGTCGCAAGAAAAATTTTAAAACTCTTAGAACTCGCTATGGTTTTTTTTTATAAGTTTACAAGATCGACTTGATTTTTCAGTCAACTTCTTAAAGGAGGTTATCAATTCGACATTTTTTTTGTGTATATTACCTCATAACTCCGTCAAATACAAACCGATTTAAAAAATATATGTTTCGTTTTAAAGAATGCATTGCAAGGTTGGTCCCATGTAATTTTTTTTAAGATCGGACAAAACATCTTGGAACTGGAGACCGAAATTCTTCAAAAGACAACTGCAGCTCAAATATTAATAATACATTTGCATGCTCATATCACTTTCTAATATAAACCGATTCTAATGATTCAATGTTTGTTTGGAAGAATTGCTTATAAGTTTCTTATAATTTGAGTGAAGATCTGATGAAGGGTTTTGGATGTGGGGAATAAAACTCAGGAAAGAAAGACAGCAAGTCACTTGCAAAAAGGTTTTTTTGATAACCCTTTTTGTTAACCTCGCAGACCAAAGTCAATGACTGAGCCCGCTTAAATGAACTCTGCTTAAATGTCAATGTAATAAAGTAAAGTACTGCATGCGGTTATATTCTGATAAAAAAAGTGTTCAAAATTCAAAATTACAATTGTAATAGGCTAAAAGCCCGGAACCGGCCTACAGCGAAAGTACCGGCGAACCACAATAACAAAGAAGCTGCACAGGCCTACGCTGATCAGCAGGCCCAGGGATTGGAAAAAACCATTTACCTACGTGTCGGCAGCAGAGTCATTGTGAGTTAAAAAGGGCTTGGTGAATGGTGCATTAGGCACTGTTACTCAATTGGTTTACCCTCGAATTGCTCCCCACCTACAGATTAACCTTTGGTGATAATGAACCAATTTGACACCTACACTGGGCCACATATTAACAATTCTGTGCCCATAGCGGCCGTTACTCGATCTTGGCGTTCTGGAGAGATCACTTATTCCAGAACCCAATTCCCTCTTATATTAGCATGGGCAGTGACCATCCACAAATCGGGATGTTACTACGTTGCCCTCTCTCGTTCTCGCCGACTAGCGGACATAGTTTTTGAGCCATTTAATGTAGACCGCCTCACCAGAATAGCTAAATAAAACTTCTTCTGTTAAGAATAGAGGAGGAAAAGAGATTGAATAAGCTAGCAAATGTAAGGGGTGTGTAACGGGGTGTGTAGGACTGTCTACTTTCTTCCCAACAGGTTTCAAAACCCTCAAGTGGCTTTTGCTAAGCCAGGAAAAAGATTAGGATATCGGTTATTCCATGGTTGTAAAGTTATAAAGGCTCGCGAGGTCTGCTGTTCTAACAGAACTACTAGTTTAATATTTTACAACATGAAGATGTCATCAATTTAAATACATTTAATTAGCAAAATTCGTCAAATGAGTAGGGGGCTCGTTCTATCAGCCATTTTTAACTTTATTGTTAAAGATTAAGGTATAACACTGGTCTACACTAATTTTGTTTCCTGTTTTTTTATTACTGTTATTGGGTATTTCTATGGCCCTGACTATGAAAAAAATAGTGGGATATTGCTAACAGCTTTATTTTTTGAAATATAGACTTTTACTATTTTGACTAAAAATAAAACGAAAATTAATCCACATTTTTACAAAATGTATATTAAACACTATCAAACGATCTTTTATATGATTTTCTAGAATAAACAGCATTAGGTAGTAGTCTGCCATCATATGTGCGTCCCATCTTCCCTGATAACGCTCTTCCATGGTCCGAATATCCTGATGAAATCTTTCACCCTGTTCCTCACTAAAATCGCCTAGATTTTGTGGAAATCGGTCTAAATGCGAGTTCAAGAAGTGAAGTTTTATGTTCATGTTACACCCTAGCTCTTGCAAATTCGATAGCATGCACTCAACAAGCTGGACATAGTCGTCAGATTTCTTGTTACCAAGGAAATTACTCATAACTAAAACAAATGAGTTCCAAGCTTTGGATTCAACTTCAGTCATTGATTTGACAAAATTAGGATCTTTCACGAGTTCCCTAATCTGTGGTCCATTGAAAATACCGGCTTTTAATTTTTCTTTACTTAATCCTGGGAATTTGCGTGAAAGAAAATTAAAACATACGCCACTTTTGTCAAGCGCCTTCACAAACTCTTTCATTATGCCGAGTTTAATATGAAGTGGTGGAAGTATGATGCGGCTGAGGTCTTTGAGCAGAAAATAAGTTCGGATATGACCACTTACTTCGATTTACAGGGTTAATTCCGTTTATTTTTACAACGCAGAAGTAGCAGTCGTCATGGTGGTTTCGAGGTTCCCGCCAGATCATAGGTGTTACGAACTTTATTGCATCCCTTTTTCCACTGGACCATAATCGTAGACATACAACACATTTCTGATATACAGTATGAGGAACCCATGACTTATTCTGATTACACAATTTAATCTTAAAATATTGATGATACGCAGTTTTTACAAAGTTCGATATAGGTTTCCGATATTTTTCGAATATATATTCACCACACACATAGCAAAAACAATCTGGATTAAGACACAACATCTTCTTGAAGAAGCCATGTCGAAAACAACAACAAAATATTATTGTCTCCAAAAAAATAATAATATCTTAATAAAAATAGTAATTAAGGGTAGTTAGCTATAACTCAAAAAACAAAAGCTGTTAGAGAAAAATTGTTGCCATATCTAAAAAGTACGTGTCAAACTTAGATAGAAATAATAATAAAATCTCAGGAAACACAAGTAATTTTTTTTTCTGTAGGGTTGTGTAATCATAGATGTCATAATGTGCACTTCTTCGAAACTTCAATACGCGTACGAGTATCTCAAGAAGTTTTACTAATTTGATAAACCAAAAAAATTTGCCCAATATTTTTGTTAATCTAACTAATGGACTTAATTCTTCTCTTTTGTTCTTTAAGAAGAAGATGAACCAAAAAAAAAAAAACATTATTTGGATCAAGTCCAATACGTGAAGTAGATTTTTACCATTTTCAAGTGAATGATATTTCACTTCCCTTTATATTATATAGGTGATACTAGGACAATAAAGTTTAATGAAGCATCAACACGATCAAGAGATGTTTTTACTACTTTAAGTAAATAAAAAAAATACTAAGTAAATACTTATTGTCGATCAATTTTCGCCTATTATTTGGTTGACACGCATTTCTCATTTCTTTTCTATTTGGCCTAATTGATTCCGGAATATAATAAGTGTAGCCCTATCACAGATTCATGAGGAAAATCAAGTTTGATGTGAATAAATTTTTACTCAAAATTCTTGTCGGAAGTTACTTTAGATACGGTAAAATGAGATGAAAAAGACTTGCAAGTCATTGGGAGAACATTTTCAAAAAACTCTTTATAAAAAGCTTTGCCTTATGAAACAGAACTAAAATTAAATAACTCGATTGAACACAAGTAATTTCGAAATCCTAACACCCCCACTTGACAATAAAAATAATATTAGAAGGTAGTATTATTCCCAAGAATTTATTATGGAACCCATTAAATATAATTTCAAACAATGTAACAATCTATAACAAACTTTATACCCGAGAGTTTCGAGGTTTCAAACGAATGCTAACCGTTGTCATTTATATATGTGTGTGTGTGTGTGTGTGTACGTGATGCAGTTTTCGAATAAACTTATTATTTATTTATCTATAAAATAACTAAGTAAAAAAGTCATTTCGTCCAAAAAAACAGGTAAAATAGTTCAATTCGTTTAGTTTTACGAACAAACTATCACAACAGCCGAATTTTCCCATCCATTAATTATCAAGAGTTGCAACTTCAATTAAGACTAGTTGAATCATTTCAGACATAGTTGTTTTCCACAAACTTGCCGACTCGTTTATAACCGCACTTTATTACCTTAACTACATACTCCAAAGGTTAGCCCCAAATGCGATCCTTACAGCACCTTTATAGCACCTTTATACAACCGCTATAAAACTTGGTGCTCTCGATTTGTAAGATTGTTACATCCTTTATAGTTTCCACAGCTATTGGCTTGTTTCTCTACAACTGTGATTACTATCACAATATACGGATTCTGATTTATGTAAGGCGTAGGTTTTGGTCATATTGGGCGAGTTGGATGGGCGAGTCATGTACATGATCACGCAACTTCACGTGAACAATATTTTAATTTGTGAACCAATAGATGACTTGCATGGTCTAAACAAAACGTCAACCATAAATATAATTTATTGCTTCAATTAAATTATATACAAGAAACAGACACTGTGTAAACTACTGTGAACTTGACTGGAGATTTGCAATAAAAAGTTCCTTAGAAAAGCATGTTAGGTATAATTTATTTATTGGTTTCAAGTTCGAAACCAATTCTTTAATGCTAGTCTGGAAAAAAAGTACCAGGTTATTATCCTTCCACGCAGATCGTAAAAGCCGATCAAGGGAATGGGCAAAAATGCAAATCAGGATAATAAGCCGGTTAGAGCATTTTGGGTTTAGGCCGCAAGACCCAAAATGCCCGTCTCCCCCTTTAGATAGATAAAGAAGTTATTGTTTCTATGTATGATTATGGAGTTATTTCGAAGCTGTAAGGAGTAAAGGATCGATTTAAAATAGTGCCTGTACTCTAACACCGGTAAAAAATAATCAATTGGCTACTTTCCAAAACTCAAATCAGATTCTTTTTTCTAAACGTCAAAACAACATTCTCTATGGAATTTGCATGAAATCCAGACTAATGACGTCATAGCTTTTTTGGAGTCAAATAGTGCTCTTATTATGAGTTTTTCTGCAATAATAAATCTAAAATCACGTTGTAAATTTGTACCGAGTAATGAGGCGTTTTCCAGTGAAAAAAATGAGGTTAAAAGCATTGTCAATAGATGGCGCATAATAGTTTTAAATCGTTCTGTCAAAAATTAAAGAGGCCGTTTGGTTTAATATTTTTAATAAATTTGTAATTCATTAAACAATCTTGAATTTTACTATAATTTAATTAAAAAATACATATTTACGAACAATAATATATTTCAAACTAAATTTAATAAAGAAGAAAATTTTATATAATTGATTGACATCAGTATATATATTGTACTCTGTGATTGACATTGACAGAACAATTTATGTGATTGCTGCGGCATCTATGTCACGTGAAGGAACTATTTTTTTAAAACGCCTTATTTATTTTTGACTTAGGAAAGTTCACTAAATAGCGTATGTAGATCGAACAATGTGAAAGTTTGTAAGCTTTAGCTTCAGAGTGTTGGGATAAAGAGTTTCAGTGAAAGCAATGGGAATAATGGCTTCGTCATTATTTCTTTGTTGTAATACATTTTCCTTTACGTTTGCTCTTGCCAATTTTTTTGTCGTATTTCTAAAATATAAGGGATTCATGGAATTTGCAAATAGATTGTTTGTTATTGTGTATGTTGAAATTCGATGTTGTTTCTTCATTGAGTAGTAAAGAAAGATTTTATTATATATATTTTTGAGTATCCGACATTTTTATCACATAATCGGTTAATCTGGGCATCAGTGAGGCTACCTGACAACCTTCGGACGACAGGCTATATATTACTATAGTAGATATACTTATATACTCAAATTAAAATAGCAGACAAAATAGAAATTCGTCATTTCCATACAAATACACAGCACACTTCTATTTGGAAATGGCATTTTTTCATACTATAGTGATCTAGTATATATGTATAGCCCGTGTTTCGATTTATTACGCATAATATGCGAGGAACATTTATGACCCTGGCTTTAAAATATCCAATTGTCCACAGCGACAGTCTGCAAACATTCAAATTCAGATACAGTCGAGTCAGGTAATAGCAGTGACTAGGGAAATATAGAAAACATCGATTCTTAGTTTTGCATTTCTATTTGTTTATTAGTTTACCAACAGTTAATACAACAGTACTTGTTTACAAAGAATCGAGTATTTAGAAAAAAGGATGATATATATTATATGCATATGGAGTAGAATACAAAGCATGGTGTTACCTATATTATAAACGAGCTGTACCCGCGGGCTTCGCTCAGCATGGGAATTTCGAGATAAAGGGTACCCTATGTCTTTGCCCGAGTCTCAAACTATATCCATACCAAAATTTCATCCAAATCGGTTCAGTAGTTTGAAGAGGTAACAAACAAACAAATATACAAACTCACTTTCGCATTTATCGTTGAAAAGATTCTATAGTTGTAACTATTACCTATATTACATTGTTATTGTTATTGTATCTATGTTAACGGAAATGCATAAAACTTAGGAATTGTTTACAATACCTAGGATATGTATACAATTCCGAAGCTAATAAGGAAATGTATTAAATATTGTTTCAAAGATTATGTAATACACACATATTCTAAGAAATGTATTAAATATTGTTTCAAAGATTATGTAATACACACATATTCTAAGAAATGTATAAATTTATTAGAAATTGTATACATTTCCAAACTCGTATTAGGAAATGTTTATAACGAATGCTTTCTACGAATAAAATGAGTAAAACGGGAGCGAGCGACTTAAGCTTAGGGCGAAAATAACACAGACACAAAAAAATCTTTGCCACAGAGTGTAGGTTAGGTTCGTTAGGTTTCCTGTGACCAAAACACGAGCGAGCGAGCGAAGCGAGCGAGCGACTCTAGTTTAGGGCGAAACTAATACATAAACAAAAACAACTTTGCCGCGGAGTGTAGGGTAGGTTCGGATGATACCGTTCTTGGTACCAATTTGATAGAGCGTTTGTACATTTCCGACAGCTACTTAGGAAATGTATATATTACCTAGGAAATGTGTCTAATATAAATTAAGTCACACATTTCCGGGCGGTTTTAGGAATTCCTAGGAATTGTATACAATGACGGATTACACACATTTCCGGTAACATCTATATTTATGTGCGTGAGATTATGCAGTGAAGTTTAATAATCGTCTACTAAAAGTACATTCTAGCAAAAACTTTTATACCTTTTCTCTAATCCGCTCCCTATTTCGGATTTTTTTGCAACATCTTGTAAAGAATTAACTGCTAAGCGAGGCTTTTAAATTTCATTGAAAAACTTTGATAAATAACGAAAACATCACCCTTTTACTTTAAAAATTTAGAGAACAGACAGACTGACAAAAAAAAATTTGGCCAATCTCGAAACTGAGACGCTTCGCTCACTTTTTTTGCTCAATTAATAAAACAAACATTGAATGAGACGTTAGGATGTCCATCGCAATACGGAAATTCAAATTCAAATACAGTCCAGTCAGGTATTGCAGTGACCTAAGGGAAATACAGCGTAAATCGATTCCTTGTTTCTAGTTTTCAGGAAAAGGCCGAGACTATTCATGCTGAATGTTGGTTATCAAAATTGCTTTATGTCAGGTTAGGTGCACTCCGCAGTTTAGACATGAAGCTAAGCTAATAAAAGCATTTGGTTTAGTTTGACGACTGCCATACAATGATGACAATCGGAATCAGCAGCTTAACGTGCCTTCCGAAGCACGGATGAACTCTAGTGCACTTGTGGTCAATGTGCCAAACAGAAGATAGAATTTAATCTACCATTGTGGCACATTATCACAAGTTGTAAAATCGAGCTCTGTGCTTCGGAAGGTACGTTAAATGGCTGTCATGTTATATATAGCCGTTAAATAGAAATAAAGCAATCAAAGTTTACGACACCTTCCTTTTTACGGTCCAATAAATTATAAATATCGTCACAAATTGGCAACAGCTCCATTTTCCGCCAAACAGTTTTGGGTGATGTCCAAAACGAACAGACTTTCTTTCCTGAAATAGCTGACATGAAGTTTGAAAAATCTTATATACCGATGAAACTTTTCAGGATACGTTCATGTATTGTACTTATATGAAAATGGATTTTCCTGAAATTTGGGCCAGGAAATTGATGTACGTTACTGCTACCACCAGATTAAATTGAATAAAAGTAAACTTCGAGCAGTGAGCACGCTCAGTACGGTCTCGACTTACCGCAGGCCACGAGCAAGCAAAATTCAGTTCAGAATTACTAAAAGGCTCCCAACCCACTGGGATAAGAATCATCTGGCACTTGCTAGCAATTACATAAGCACAGACTGCACTTAAAAGTATCAGACCTCCGGCCTGGTGACCGCTACGCCACTACGAGGAACTACAACCACAAATAATAATGAATGAAGCGATACTATAGTTCAAAAGAAGCATACGAGATGGCGCCAGCAGTATCCTACATCTCGATCTCAGAGTTCTAGTTGCAACTGATATATACAACCTCCGACGGTACATCGTCAGAGCCGCGATTCCTCAGGCGCATCCCTTTGTGGCGGTCGAGCATATTACCTCGCTCCCTCTACACTCGTTACCGGAAGACATGTATCAAGAGAGTGATGTAGAATGTAGATGAATTAAGGCGGCCCTTCCCGGTCCGTCTATCGTCAACGCGAGCATGGTTGAAAATGCTTGTTGTTTCATCCAGAGCCATGATAGAAAAAAAGCAAAGTGAAAAGAGAGAGATAGCAGCTGAGCGCTCCGTTTGCATTCTATTATACGAAATTAGTATTATTATTAACTATTTATTTAACGAATATTAACTTTTCGTAGGGTGCGGAAATTTCATAAAACTTGTTCCAGGTGATACGTGTTTTTCAGGAAGCCTTACGAGTGTGTGAAATAAATGTTTTTTATTTAGAATCTTCATTATATTTGCAAGGTTTGTATGCAAATATTTTCTTTATTTTTACAATTCATGAGTACTATAT
The DNA here is from genome assembly GCA_963555685.1 of Acrobasis consociella. Taxonomy (NCBI): domain Eukaryota; kingdom Metazoa; phylum Arthropoda; class Insecta; order Lepidoptera; family Pyralidae; genus Acrobasis; species Acrobasis consociella. Next base: position 5,970,486 of record OY743115.1, read on the forward strand.
GATCGGCCGAAGTTCAGGTAAAATTTGTACAAAAAAGCAGATTTTTGGAGACTTATACTGAATTTGTTTTTCCAAATTTTAATTTTTAATTTCGATAGAAACCTAGATATAGTGCACAAGATTCCTGTTAATTCAAAACTTTCCAAGAAAGATCTGTTACAACGCCATAATCACGTACGAGCGTTTGTATGAAAAGTAAGGCGGGTTGGCCGCTCTTAAGAGAGGTCTGTCAGGGTAGTAGCAAGTGGTGAAAAAGGCGTGATATGTACGTACACATGTAACAGAATTCATTATTCTTTAAATCCAAATATACCTGCTTTTACTGAAGGTTAAAAAAGATTTTTAAAAATTGGTCGTGTGGTTTCCTTTTTAGTGGAACAGGAACACTCCAAGTCTTTCCGTGGATGTTGCACAAGGTGACTTAGAAAATGCAAGCTAAACAACGCAATGTGACCTATCCAATCCGTCTAGCCAGCGTAAAGAGTGCAAACCAAATCCTCTGGCTGCTCTGGCGAGGCAGGGAGAGCCATATAGACCCCTCTCCCGTAGTAGTGACTAAAAAAGTCCTAATGATGATGAGGATATCGATGGATATGTGTAATATCTTTTAATAATAGTAACTTTGTTATTTTTATTTTATTTCATGAATAATAGTTTATTAGCTTAAATAAAAATTACATTACAATATTATTAACATTAAAACTTATATAGATAAAATCATATCAACTTTGTTATTGGGTTTAAAACTACTGTTGACTTCAAAAGTGCTTCCTGTACAGAAGAAGCGGCAACAAACTTTACTGTAGCATCTGCTCCAAAGACGACAACTAACTATTAAATTGATATAAAAATCAGAACAAATTTAATCTGAATTGTATATCTGATATTTACAAAGAAACCATCGCAACACAAACGCATTCATCAGATAAAGAATTTATGGACGGACAATATCAATGATTTAATATTTTCGGAGTTGTCGAAGCTTCACTGAATTATGGCAATTTTGACATCAACTGTAATTTAACTTGAAACATTGAATGGAATGAAATGAATTGAATTGGAATGGATTTTATTAATATTTTGATCTATTTATTTTTGTTTTGTTTTTCGGTACAAATTACACTGATTGAGCTAGCCCAAAAGTAAGTTCGAGACTTTTGTTATGGGATACTAACTCAACTATACTATATTTTATAATATATACACATATAGATAAACATCCAAGACCCAGGACAATTTGAAAAAGCCATTTTCCAACTTGCCCTGACCGGGGATCGAACCCAGGACCTGTGGGTGGCGGATTAGCATGGTGACCACTACGCCACGGAGGTCGTCATTAATATATCTACCAATATTTTGCCATCATCGTCATCATCCCAGCCCTTCTACCGCCCACTGTTGAGGTATAGGCCTTTCTTAGTCGACGCCACCTATCTCGGTCCTGTGCTGCTCTCATTCAGCACCTCAATATATATTCGATTAATTTGTTGATGATATTAAATAAAAATATATTCCATGATATGAACGAAATACTCTTCCTTGCTAGTCTGGGAGAAGAGAAAAAAACTTAGAATGTACCAGCTGCATCTCTTCCCGTGCAGATCTTAAAAGCCGATTGAGGGAATGGGTGAGATTTAATCATGTAAATACCTAGGCGATGCGGCTAGCAAACCATCACTATTTTGATTCCTTTTCCATGTTATCGCCCACCATCACGCTTAGCGTGGCCTTTGGGTCTTTCGGCTTGGGCTCTGTCTGCCCCGTCAGGGATATATGTAGACGTGAAAATTTTCAGTTTTTTGTGTGTTTAGGAATCAGAAAACAAGGGTCCCCCTTGTTTCTCAGACAGAAATTTCATAGAATTTAGTTCCGCAAAAAATTATTTCTTAATATAATATTTGCTCCTTGTATTTTTATTTTGCATATTATTGTATAATCATCAGCACTTGAATGAAACATCATTTCAAAGAAACTCCAAATTTTATAATCTCTTTTTTTATTTTGTCAAATTTATCAAACCAGAATAGAATTATTTCAACAAATATTGTTTGTTCGATATGTATGGAACAAAATTAGTAACAAAAGATAAGTAAGGTTATGGCTTTACCTACTGTGACTATTACAAGAGCGAGCGAGCTTCGACCAAGCGACGAAAGTAACCAATTTGACTACCCAGAGTAGTTACAAAAGGTAGGTTAGGTTATGGTTGAACAATGATCACCACAAGAGCGGGTGAATGAAGCGAGCGAGCGTCGATCAAGTGACGAAAGCAAATCTGTAAATAGTTTTTCTTAAAAATAAGTTTACAATTATTTACCTTTTCAAAAAAATAAAAAATAAAATAACATTAATATTTGCTTTGTTATTCTAGGAAATGAAAATCTAAACATAAAAATTATATTCGTACCAAAAATCAAATTTATTCTAACTTAGATTCGGTATATAGATTATTCTATGAAATGATATTATAAGAAAAAATATTTTTAAAAAGTAATTCTATAAATTTATTTTCTTTTTTTTCATTCCGTACGACCTACTCTTGTAGACTATCCATCAGACGGTTGAAATGCCATGAAGTTTCTAATAAAAATATTATCTCGACTAACAAAAAAACAGAACAACTTACCAACATCATCGTTGTCAAGATCAGCGTCGTGAGCAACCTCGTCCTCCTCAGGAGCACTTTCGAACCTCTCCTTAAGCACCGTCCGGGGCACTGCAACAAAAAATGCACTTTAATCTCTTTGCCACAAAACATACTTTCAAACTCCCCAAAACCCAGCTCTTCATAGTTGGCTGTTACAAAAACGTGCTTGAAATGAGAGCAATACAACTGATTTTTGAAGAACCGGATTTCAAGTGCTCTTAAGTGTACCTCATTAAGGTCTGTCCTTAAGTTTAATTTTAGATTTTGGGGTGGTGTGCTGCAGGGGCATTAGGGCGTGGCACGTTCGGTATACCACTCTGGGGCGTCAAAAATAAAGGGGCAGTGGTGCAGAGTAAAGAAAACGCTGAGTATCGAGCACATTAGATTATAAAATTTGTTTTTCAGACTTAGTCGCGTGAACTCAAAGTTTGTATTTGTAACTGCGGAACCCTGCAATATGCGTGGCCCGACTGAAGCACACTTTGCCAGTTATTCAAGTATTTTTCCTACCTCATTTAAAAGTTACTTTGTTATAAATGAAGTAGGTATGGTACTTTAAACAAATGTTACTTTGTTAAACTGACTTGAACCATAATGACCAGTATATGTGTGAGAGTAAGCCTTATATTGTAAATGCCATCGTTTTCCAATTTCTTTTTATTTGGTTGTTATAATATTGTAACATTATTTTTTAACTTTTTATATTGTAATATATTTTGATATTATTTCAAATTAGCTAGTACCAGGTTTAAATACACGGTCAACACATTAAGAGGTAACTAAGCCTGTCGAAATCACACTGAAAAGCTGACACCTCCTCAAAAATATTTACATTCTGAAAGAGGCGATGAGACGTTATAGGCAACAGGGATCTGGGACAGCGTCCCTTATGAAAAAACTTCATAACATCTACTGTAACCAGTACCAGCACCAGTCCACCTGCTCAGCGTGGTGATCATGATTGCTCATCCTTCCTTTATTTGGAGAGGCTGTGGACTGATGTAGGTAGTAAAGAAAGATCAGAGGGAGTGGCTAAAATGACTCGCTCATGGTCTCCATTAGTGCTAAAACCGGCACTCTGTGTATTTTTGTTGTGTAGCTTACGTTTTATGACAAAGAACAGTTCGGCGTTACGTGACTTGTCGGTCGGTTGGCTTTTTGCTGACTGAGCGCTGTTTGATGTTAGTTTTTGTCGGTATTTTTAGTCAAAGGGGCGAGAGTAAAGTTTGAAATGATTGGCTTTGTTCAAAATCCCGTTACACATATGAATTTTGGACAAAAATCTGTAGCTATACAACGTGGAAGGGACTAAGGGACACACCCTTCATCCTTATACTGTAGTGATCTAGTTTAGAACGTGGTTCGATTTATCACGGGTATGTTCTTTCCACGTTGTATAACATCGAAATAATAGGTATATCTTATACTTTTAAACGAGCAATTCTTGTATATTTATATATTTATAAATTTCTGTGATCTCGAAAACGGCTCTAACGATTTCGCTGAAAATTGGTATATGGGGGTTTTCGGGGGTAAACAATCGATCTAGATTAGTATTATGTTTGGGAAAACGCGTGTTTTTGAGTTTTCATGCGTTTTTCTTTCCACGCAGAATATGGTCGCTAATTTCGTCGCACCGGCCGCTATCCGTTTTGGCTCAGCAGTTTAGGATGCGGACCGCTAGAAAGAGTGTTACGGGTTCGAATCCCACTCGGTGACTTTCTTTTTTTTATGTTCAAGTTTATATATAATTTTCTACTTTGTATTGTTTTTAGCCAAGTTAAAAAAAATTTAGTTAATGTTTGAGATGTAACCGAGCAAAGCTCGGTCGCCCAGGTACTGTGGTTATTAAATAAGGTGGTCTGGTTATTAAATAATATGGTGGTAATTAATAAGGTTTTAGTCGTTATACAAATAATTTTTTGAGTTTTGGTATCACGCATGATAACAGTATTAATTAAATTAAATGGTTAGGTTGAAATTCATTATTTCAACTATTTAATATTTTCAAAAATTAAATTTATTACGAAAGAGCACCATCTTTCGAGCCCAGTTTTACGCGATGATCATTCTAGTTCCAGATGAACTATAGACATAGCCATCGTCGCAAGTTGGTTAGTTCCAGCTGTCATTATTGTACGTGAGTAATCAAGCCACTATCACAACACAGAAAACAAAAACAAACCACGTAAAAGTATAAAGACAAGAATAAAGGCTCTCCCTCATATTCGTAAAAAATAACTACCGTTTGCTAAATCTATTTTATTTAAAACATGTTTGGTCCCTTTCCCTCTTTTAAATATTTAACATTGAAAGAACGAGACAAACATATTTTAACTAAAATCGGTTTAACAAACACTTATATTTTTTATGAATAAGGGGGTATTTCTTTATGCAACTTATTTTACTCCCAAAACTCTAATATATCATTCGACATTAACGTCACACGACTGATAGAATCTCTGCTGAATTAACTCATACGTAATGGGATCAAAATGAACATTATATCAGACTAATTAAAATTAGTTACAGCTGTCTGACTAATGATTTATAGAGTAGGTGCCTAATAGGTCATAGTAAGTACTGTTATAATATGTAGATACATAACTAATGGTAAATGATGTTTCATTATGTGTTTCATATAGGTGAAACATATAATGAATTTGATTGGGCCATTGATACCAAATTTAATTCATTATGATGAGGATGGTATTGCTTAACACAATGTTATTTTATCTTTTATATATAATATTTACTGTTATATTTACTAGTACTATTAATATTATAAATATTATGAATTCAAAAGTTTGTATGGGTTTTTGTTTTCAAGCAAAAACGGCTTAATGGAATGAAAAGCATGTAATTGCAAAAATGTTGCATGTAAATTACCTAGAATAGAACACATTTACATTTTATCTCAAAAAATGTAAGGTTCCCGAAGGATTGACAAGCAACACCGCTGGCAATAGCTAGGAAACTACAATTCTTTACAGAGTAAGGTCATTCAAATGATATATTTTAATTATAAAAAAGACAGTTGACGTAGTTGTAGTTTAAATAAATGCGGTAAAGAAACTTAACATTTGCTAAAAAAAAGTAAAATATTGACCTTTGATTCGACGACCTTAGAAAAATTTCTAATTGGGCCAGGCGGATGATTTGCTTTCAATGGTCTGAAATTCGGTAGGTCTAAAATTCGCTATTCAGTTTTTCAAGAAAATACAGTACACTTAACCCTTTGTAGCGTCGTGTTGCATATATGCAACGTACTGGTTTTTTTATTTTTTTATTAATAATTTTTATTACTTTTAATATTTTTTAAATGTTTTAAATTCAGTTGTAATATCCTTTTGGTACTTAATAAAAGAAATTAACTGTTCAACAAATCTTTAAATATTTTTTTTGTCTATGCCAAGTCAACTTTCTTGCGACAACGAACCAAACAGCCAAAATCCATTTTTATTTAAAAAAATATTTTATATATTTAATATTGTCAAATTGACACAAAATAAACTGCATAAAATAGGAAATTAAACATATTTTTATAATTCATATATAAAAATAACGACAGTGAAAAATTATTTTATTTCATAAAGGGGGCCCTTTTTTTCGAAAATTCTAAACTTTTTAAAATATTGGCCGTTAAACAAAGCAAAAATGTTTTTTTTATTTTTTTCCCGTGATAATTTTTGGATAATTATTGACCAATGATGTAAGTTTTATGAAAATCGAAAAATTTGCGCTACAAAGGGCTAAAAGGGCAAAAATTTTATCACAATATAACATGTAAAACTTGCGAACGTGTAACCAAATTCAAAGTACTACTGTCACGTTCTTTGATTATGCCTATTCTCGATTATGCTGACGTAGCATATTTGGATCCTACAGAGCAACTACTTGACAAACTGGAGCGCCTCCAAAACATTTGTATTAGGTATGTCTTCAACATACGAAAATTCGAGCACATTACCGAGTTTCGAAAAAAGCTAAATTGGTTTCCTGTTAGGATACGTCGCAATATTCATATTCTTTCCCTTCTCTTCAACGCCCTTTTCAATCCTTCTTCCCCAAATTACTTGCACTGCAAATTCAATTTTCGAGATTTGGATAGTCGGTTGCGCTCAGCCGGTAGCCTCGTTCTAGACATTCCACGGTGTTCGTCTCAGTCGTATTCCAAATCTTTTACAGTACTGGCGGCAAAGCTCTGGAACTCGCTTCCTGCCGAAGTAAAGATGGCACCTTCACTGGACTCTTTTAAAATTAGGTTATCAAGGTCCTCTTTGGTTGCATCATACTTAGACTGAATTAAGTACTTATCTGTAATATGTATTCGTATTCGTATTCAATATGTATGTATGTTTATTATATGTATGTATGTATAGTATATGTATGTATATAATACATATTTAGTCAGTATATGTGTATGTATTGCTATATTAATTTATGTATGTTTATAATGTATACCTATTTGTGTGTAGCAATGTAAGCATGATCTTATAGTTAAATTTGTACGTACTTGCTTCTACCTTTTAATTGAGTAAATATCCTCTCAATCTATCGCAGGTTGACTGGAAGAGATCCCTACATGGGATAAGTCCGCCTTTGTATATTTGCTCTTTCGTAAGTTGTCTTTGTATATGTATTTGTTTTGGTACAATAAAGTTATTACAAACAAACAAACAAACAAACAAATTCAATTAGGTGAATAAGGGATCCCATACTTTGTGTCGAATGATGCTGAAGCGACGCACACACGTTGTGGCGAAAATATTTGAGCTTGGTACACCGGAGCGAAAATTTATTAAGACGAAAGCTATTAAGTAATATATAAATAGGTAATAAGAAAAAAATTCGCCATAATGCCTTTCGCTGCGGTGTCCTTCGACTTGGTAGCTTTCGTCTAATTAGTTTTTGCTCCAGTGTACTAAGCTGAAATATTTTCGCCACAACATGCGTCGCTTCAGCATCATTCGACACAAAGTATGGGACCCATGAATAAGTATTGCTGAGTTTCCTAAAAAACAAAAGCCGAGCTGATCAGTCTATTTAGAGGCAACATTCATAAGCTAACACGGGGATCAGTTTTGTAGTTTGAACCGAGTATACTTTAGTTATTGTCTTTTTATTATAATGGTTAACGGGTTACTCACGTATAGAGTCAGTACTGCTGACATGTTTCGACCTCATCCGGAGGTCTTCATCAGGGCGAATGTGACTAAAGGCCCGACACCACACCGGCTCGCGACACTGACTTTATACGCGAGTAGATAACTCATTTTAATAATGTCTGTGTCTCACCTTAGTTTTAGTGTCTTCTCTTATAAAAGATTATGTTCGACGGCAATGAAATAAATCTCAGATGACAGGTATGACTCAGCAACTCAATTCGAAATGTGATTTTATACTTACTTATCTCTCAAGTTGAGTGTTCCATTTAACGTGCTACCTGAAGGTGGATTCTTTCGCATAAGTGTTTAAATTCTTTATGATTATTACCGACGAATGCCGTGTGGTTTCCAGCAAAGTACAATATGACCACTCCAAGTCTTCCCGTGGATGTCGTAGAAGGCGACTTAGAAAATATGCTAGACAAAGCTTATAAACATCATGAGACCTCTCCAACCCGTTTGGCCACCGTTGAGAATATAGGTCAAATCATCTGGCTGCTTTGGCCAAATATAGCTATAGTAGAACAGAAAGGGTCATGCTCCTGCAGTGAAGTCAAAAAGACCTAATGATGATCATCTCCGTAGCGTAATGGTCAACACACTAGACCACCAATCCGTAAGTCCTGGCTTCGATTTCGAGCCAGGGCAAATTGGAAAATGGCCTTTTTCAACTTATTCTGGGTCTTAGATGTTTATAAATATTTTGTATTTATTATAAAATACAGAAAGTATTATGATGTTTGATTCCGGCGACTCTCGGCGGACCTCGGCCCGAGTTGATAGCGCAAAACTTACTTTGGGCCTTGCTCAATCAGTATAATTTGTCCTTGCTTATGAATTTATTTTATTTTTTATTTAAAAATGCTTTAATTACTTATACCAGAGTTTTTAAAATTTTGATTTTCGGATAAACTATTTAAAGTCGCTACTTCAAAAAAGAATTTCTAAGATTATACAAAGAGGGGTGTTATTTCGGTGTTTCATTCGGTTCTCCTCATTAAGCTTGTCAGTGGGCGTGTTGATTCGTAGATATCGAGTGACGTTGACTAAATATAACTAGAATAACATCAAAAGTCTATTTAAATTCCTTTGAGATCAAGTTATTTAATAAAAAAAAATTAACGGCCTCTTTGATTGGTTAACACGCTTGTCCGTCACTTGAGAGGACTCATATATGTGTTAAAACACAATCAAGCAAGTAAATAACAGTTATGAAGTAATAGAAATAAGTAGTTTACTTATTTATTTTAGTAACAAAATAATTAAAATCTAAGCGTTTATATTTTTAATACATACTTTTGCAACGAAAACATAATTTTTCACAAAAAATTGAATATTTAATTTTTATTTGCCGTATTTTTTTTTCAATAAAGGTCACTTTTGTTTTTATTTCGGATCAAAAAATATTAACGTCAAAACATATAATTAAATCTAAATTTTGCATGAAAAGATTCAAATTGCATGTTTTAACTGAGAAAAAAATTTTGCTTATTTAACTTTTCTCATATTAATTTTCTATTTGTTTTTAAATTTAACTGTACTCAACAAAATTCACAAAAATGCAAACACTATAAAACTCTGACAAAGCAGAATTCTGCTGGGAAATAAAACAGAAATTCGAATAGTCGTGTCCGCACTTTTATTGCCTCCATAAATCAATCTGAGTCTTTTATATATTATAATACTTGTAGGTAAGGTAGGTTCCTAGTTTAGTATATATAACAAACGTAAATTACCAAGCTGTATGTATATACAGACAAATTGAAGAATATCACTTTCAAAAATCTTTTACTTATTCACAAAATTCTATCGTATAAAAAATACTAACTCAACGTTACTATATTTTATAACAAAAACATATATAGATAAACATCCAAGACCCAGGACAATTTGAAAATGACCATTTTTCAACTTGCTCAGACCGGGGATCGAACCCGGTACCTCTGGGTTGCGGACTAGCATGGTGATCACTACGCCACGGAGGTCGATGTATGTTAATTTATAAAAGCTGTAAAAACATTAGTATCATAACTATACCACTGGAATCAAACCCTTATTAGCAAAATTAGTACTATATGATTACAATCGATATAAAAATTGGACGCAGCTACCAATTTTTTAGGATAGGTATTTCAGAAACCATTAACAACCTAAGGTGTTTGCACTTTCGTTTTACCTGTGTGGATTCCAAATATTTCTCGAATTTAACATCAAAAATCTATTTGATAGTCGAAAACTTTTAGTTTGGCACAAAACCCCTCGCTATAAATTCCGAAACTAGTAACAGCTCTCTATTTACACAGTCCGCCCGTTTTGTTTTATTTTAGTTAGTATTAAAATTTACTGTTACATTGAAAATACATGTTCGCAGTGCCCATGCGTTTATTTTTTTTTTGTCAAAAGAATTATGGAGATAGTATTTGTGTAATTTGAATAAAAATAGACCACTATTTTTTGATGGTCCATGATGTTAGAATTTTAAATAGGTACCTACTCTTATTTTTTCACAAACAAAGCTCTCGAGACTCTCATCGACGTAATATACAAACTGAGTATGAAACTCCTAGTTATACAGCGTGGAAATGACAACCCGTAATAAATCGTATAAATATATAAAATACCTGAATCATATTGTACGAAGCCCAATTAAACTGCTGGTATACTTCATGCAGACATTACCCCAAATCAAATCATTAATATTGATTTCATGTGAGTAGGTATTTATATAAACTATTTTTTAATGTAAAAATAGGTAATATATCTGGAAAGTTTTATTCAAATACTTCGAGCCATGAATTTCAATATCGATTTTTTTTTCTGCTTTTGGTGACTTTTATTGCTTTTCTTTGAACTTATTATGATTCTACAATAATATTACAATTAACGTACATTATCAATTTTTTTTGCCTTTCTTATTAATTTTTTGTTCATATAATAAAATGTTATGATGCGATGCGGCTAGCAACCCATCACTATTTTGATTCCTTCATCCACCTTCTTGCCTACATCAAGCTAAAAGTGGCCTTTGAGTCTTGCAGCCCTGAGTTTCTATCTGCTTAAAGCCGCAATACTCAAAATGCTCTGTCTACCCCGTTAGGGATAAAGACGTGATAGTATATATGTATGTATGTGTACGGGACAGCCGACAAACAGCTACATAAATATAGTATATAGATTATAGTTTGTACATAGTTGTAATAGGTCGCAATTAAAATATATTTTTATAGTGGTTTTATTCTCCCTTAGTTAGTAAGTTAATAGTAATACATAGGCAAATAGGTGTATGCATAGGTAATAGTAGATACACTTATGTTATAATCATTGTAAATAAACAGATTTTTCTCTTGTCTTTTTATTCCCCAGATAGCTAGACAGCCTAGATAGGTAGGAAATAGTATAACAGATATAGGTGACTCTGATAAGAAAATAGGTTTTCATTACAAGCAAATAGTCATAGGCTTATAGTTCCTATTTGTTATTAGATTGTTATTATGTGACTTGCTAGATCATATTAATTAATGTAATAGATAAGAATTTTATATAGTTTATAGAAATAAAAGCCTAAGTACAGAGAGCGTGAACGATACACGGACAGAGGGGCGCGCGCGGGGGGAAGCACACCGCAGCTTCTTATTGGCGCGTTCAATAGGCGGTATCGCAATAGATCGATACAGAAAATTATAGGATATATATACGGCCATATCGGCGTTTCGCACTGCCTGGCCGACTTCGCTACAGACTCTACAGACTACTGCCTGCACGACTTCAGCACTTCAAGATCGGACAACGGGTTATGAAAAAACAGCAAGACACAGTGGAAATACAGGAAATAGAACGCCACTCTGTCCGCCCGTACGTTCGTTTCGTCCACGCTCGCCGTACCGCTGGGTATATACACGATAACATCGTGTTTTATTTCGTTTCTTTGATTCCCCCGTTTCTTTTGATACATCCCGTTTCTTATGATTATCTGTGTCAAAGTGGTACGGCTTGAGCCCCCGCGATCAACCGCATCGTGTCACAGTACACAGAGACAGACAGCAGCCCGCACATATATATAGGAGAGAGACCAACGTGTGGGTCCTACAGTCCGAAAGTACGTAGGTTCGACACCAGCGCAACCAGTGTACGGTTCGTCACGTACATTGCTGGTCCTTCAGAGCCGGATAGAAGATAGCGTGGGATCTACGTACAGCCGTCGCGTCGTGGAAAATAGAAGATGCCAGTCACCAGGTCGAGGTCCGGTCGGGGCGAGCGCACACCGAGGGCAGCGCCAGAGGCTGCCGCACCCGTACAGCCGTCATCGGAACAACCTGCCGTCGCTACAGCATCCGCCGTGTCGCCGCCACGAGACTCCGAGAGTCTCGTTTCGTCGGAGATGATAGCGTCGTCGTCGCACGGCACCACGACTACAGAAGAAACCCACACTTGGTCTCACGGAACTACAGCTACAGAAGCGAAGTCGTCACAGTCACACAGCACCGCCGTGAGAGAAGCCCCGCCGCGCCCCTCCGCCTCCGTCGTCGCCGCGGGAACCGCTCTCTCGCAACCCACAGCACGCGTAGCCTCTCCTCGCCCGTCTCATCGTCGAAGCAGCCAGAAGAGCAAGAAGTCACTTCGTCTCATCGAGGCTAGGGAGGAGCTGCTGTGCCTACAGGTCGAACTCGCCGCCGCCCGCGTCGCCGCCCTAGAAGAGGAAACAGACACAGAAGACGACGACACACTCATCAGTGAACAAGAAACGGCGCGTCGAGTCACCGACTGGCTGGACACCAGTCAACCGCAGCTTGCCATCACAGATCAAGCTCACAACCCGTCACCTGCAACGCATCAAGACGTCACGGCGCCAACAGCTCAAGCCACAGTCGCGCCGCCCGTCATCGTACAGCCAGTGTTGCAGCCTACAGTACAGCGCGCGGCACCCCCACCGACCCCGCGCGCCCCTCCGATGCCCGTTCCGCCACCGGCGGGAGAAAACACCACAGTAGCCCTTGCATTCGCCCTCGCCGCGCGATCGGGATCCCGTCACGTGCAAGAATTGCCTCCGTACTACGGATCATATCAAGAGTGGTTATCGTTCCGTGCCGCATATCAAGAAACAGCTCCGCATTACTCTGATATCGACAACATGGCCCGCCTTCGTCGCAGCGTACCTTCACTGCCGCGCCCCAACGACACGCCTAAGGACATCTGTATCTTCGCTACTCGAGTGGTCAACATCATAACCGCGCTTCAAGCTCTCGGCAAGATTTACTACGTGTACAACCCGGAAGTCACAACGAAGATAGTCGACAAGCTTCCTACGACGCTGAAATACCGCTGGTACGACTTTGAAGCGGAACAGAGTGAAGATGAAGCGGATTTAGTCAAGCTATCGCGATTCCTACAGCGCGAGGCAGACAGATGCGGCCGACATGCTCTACCTGAGGCGATACCTGCACACACAGATACGAGGCAGACACAACAGCGGCGGGAGCGTCAACAGAAAACATTCACCGCGACGGAGCCGCCGAAACCTACTACACAGAAAACGGAGTGTGCGGTCTGCGTCAAACCCGGTCAGCATCCCTCCGCGTGTCAACAGTTCATAGAAGCGGATCCGAACGGAAGGTGGAACATCGCAAAATCGAAAAGGTTGTGTTTCCGCTGCCTCACCTACCGCCACCGAGGTCACACGTGCGAGAAGAAATCCTGTGACGTCGACGGGTGCACCCGCACTCATCATAGCCTACTTCACTTCGAAAAGAAGAAAGAAGAACCCAGTGAAGTTGTCGCCTCAACTTGGTCATCGAGGAAGTGCGCGCACGCCTTCCTGAAAATAGTTCCGGTTCGTCTCAGCGGCCCGAAAGGCGAAATTTCAACCTACGCTCTGTTGGACGACGGTTCGACAATATCTCTGCTCGACGAAGGAATAGCACAGAAGATTGGCGCAAGAGGACCGCTTGACCCTCTGCATATAGAAGCCATCGGGAAGACACAAGTGGACGCTACGCAGTCACGACGTGTATCATTCACCATCCACGGTGCTAGCAACAGTCACAGAATGCAAGCACGCACGCTCAACGGCCTGCATCTATCGCCGCAACGCGTCACCGACAAGGACATAGCCGGCTGCGATTACCTCACAGATATCGCCAACGACATCAAGTATCAAGCTGCGACGCCGAAGCTACTCATTGGGCAAGACAACTGGCACTTGTTACTCGCCACAGAAGTACGAAGAGGTCGACGCGATCAGCCGGTGGCATCGCTTACGTCACTGGGATGGGTCCTACACGGCGCGCACACGCGTACGCTAGGACAGCGCGTACACTTTATCAACCACATCGTCGAGCCGAGAAACACAGAAGAAATCGACGTCGACAACAGAATGGATGAACAGCTGAAAAATCACTTCGCTTTGGAGTCCCTCACCATAGCACCGAGACAACCACGCAGCGACCCCGAACAGCGAGCACTCGTCATGTTAGAAGAAAATACACAGCAACGAGACGACGGGCACTACGAAACAGCGCTGCTTTGGAAGTCGACAGACGTTGTAATGCCAAACAATTACAACAACGCCTATAGAAGATCGTTATCTACAGAAAGAAAAATCGACAGGGACCTCCAACGCGAGATGAAGTACGAAGAACAGATGGACGCGCTCATCGCGAATGGTTATGCCGAGCGCGCGCCGCCAAGATCGCCTGAAAACAAAAGGACGTGGTACCTTCCCCATTTCGCCGTGCTAAATCCTATGAAGCCCGGGAAGGTACGAGTGGTACATGACGCCGCAGCGAAAACGATGGGAACTTCGCTCAACGATTGTCTGCTCACCGGCCCCGACCTCCTGCAGTCACTACCCGGCGTGCTCATGCGTTTCCGACAGCATCCAGTGGCCGTGATGGCCGACATTAAGGAAATGTTTATGCAAGTCAAGATAAGGACAGAAGATCGCGATGCACTACGGTACCTGTGGCGGGGGGAGAAGAGGGGGGATCATCCGCCGGAAGAGTATAGAATGACTTCGCTTATATTCGGCGCGACGTCATCGCCAGCTACAGCAATCTACGTCAAAGACACGAACGCCAAGAAGTTTCAAGACTCCCATCCAGCCGCCTACGATGCAGTCATCCGAAACCACTACGTTGACGATTATCTACAGAGTTTTCCGAGCGAAGAAATGGCGATCAAGACAGCGAGCGACGTGCGCGATATACATCGGCGGGCACACTACGAGCTGCGTCAATGGACATCGAACTCAGCGCGCGTACTACAGGGCTTAGGCGAAGCCAACACAGAACAAACAGTCATCAGTCTACACGACGGGTCGAAAACTGAAAGAGCTCTTGGACTAATTTGGAAGCCGACTACAGATGAGCTCGCCTTCAACTTAGACTTGGCGCGTCTACCACAGGAAATTGTCAACAACAGTAAGCCTACCAAGAGGGAAATACTCAAAGTAGTTATGTCTCTGTTCGACCCGCTCGGATTCGCATCCATCGTGACAACACGCGCGAAACAACTTCCACAAGAAATATGGAGAAGAGGAACCGGCTGGGACGAGCCAGTGGATGAAGATATAGTGAAACAGTGGCAAGAATGGATGTGTCATCTCCGCACACTTCGTGACATCACCATTCCAAGAACTCTACGGGGGTACAGCGACGCGCTAAGAAGAGAACTCCACGTGTTCGTCGATGCCAGTGAGGCCGCCTACGCCGCCGCGCTATACTGGAGAATAGTTCATCCGAACGGCGAGATATCGCTATCACTAGTTCTCGCCAAAGCGCGCGTAGCGCCGATCAAGGTCACGTCAACGCCTCGTCTTGAACTTCAAGCAGCAGTAATGGGGTGTCGCATGGCCGCGGCGGTCACAGAAGAACATGACAGCAAGCCAGACGAGAAGACATTTTGGACCGACAATAAGACAGTGTTAACGTGGATCAAGAACGGCGCGCGTACCTACCGGCCATACGTCGCTCACCGCATCGCCGAGATCGAAGAAAACAGTACAGTCAGCGAGTGGCGATGGGTGCCTACGAAGTTGAACGTCGCAGATGATGCCACGCGGGATGTACCTCAAGATCTCGACAACAATCACCGCTGGTTTCGAGGTCCCGAGTTTCTACGCCAAGATCCGTCTACGTGGCCGTCCGACAGCCCTGCGCCTATAGAAAAACAGGGGAAGAAAAAACGTGTCACGTCACAGTACAGAAGTCATCGGCCGCCCTACGGGAATGCACTCCAGACGTCCACAGATTTTCCCGGTGGGAGCGGTACCTACGCTCCACTGCGCGGGTCCTACAGTTCGTCGATCTAACGAGAAAAAAGAAGACAGAATCCGTGCATTACAAGCGCACGCGAAAAAACACAGAAAAGGATCCGACGTGGCGCAACATTGAAAAACGCAACTCGCAAAAGAAAATCGCAGTACATAATAGTGAAAATCAACAGCGACAGTACATACAGATCCCCGCCACAACACTACGTGCCGCCGAAGAATTAATAGTACGAGCGAGCCAGCAAGAAAGTTTCGCGAGCGACATCACAGCACTCGCAGGCGGGAAGGAAACTAACAACAACAGCCGACTGCGCCCCCTAGCGGTCGAACTTGTCAACGGAGTGATAACGATAAGATCAAGAATAGCCGCCGTTATCAATGTCGAAGATAGTATGAAGAGACCGGCGGTTTTGGACGGGGATAATTATGCTACGCGACTCTACATAGAATATGTACATAGAAAACTACATCACGCCGGCGTAGAGACGACAATCAACGAGTGTCGACAGAAATATTGGATTTTACGCCTGCGACCGACAGCGCGGGCTATCATTCATAGCTGCATACCGTGTCGTATAAGAAGAGCTACGCCGCCATCCCCACCCACCGGTGACCTACCACATTGTCGACTCGCGCATCACAGACGACCCTTCACCTACTCTGGATGGGACTACTTCGGGCCATATACAGTCACAGTCGGGCGAAGCACACAGAAGCGCTACGTGGCGTTGTTTACATGCCTAACAACGCGCGCCGTACACTTAGAGGTCGCCGCATCGCTAAGCACAGATTCCGCAGTACTGGCCTTCCGAAGGTTCATAGCAAGAAGAGGATGCCCTACAGAAATGTGGTCAGACAACGGTACCAATCTCCGAGGTACAGCATCAGAACTCCGCGAAGCAGCCAAGGCAACAGAAGGAGAGGCTAACAAGAGGTCAATCAGCTGGAGGTTCATACCCCCCGGATCTCCCTTCATCGGGGGTGCATGGGAGCGACTCGTCCGTAGCGTAAAGACAGCGCTAAACACCGTCCTGCACGAGCGTCATTCCTCAGAAGAGACGCTCGTCACGCTTCTCGCCGAGGCCGAATATACAGTCAACAGTCGGCCACTCACGCACGTCTCGGTCAACCCTGAAGATCCCGAGGCCATCACCCCAAACCACTTCCTCCTGGGTGGTTTAGCGCGAACTCCGAGCCCCGGCACCTTCGACGACAGCGACCTCATCGGGCGCCCCCACTGGCGCGCCTCACAACGTCTTGCCGACCTATTTTGGGCAAGATGGCTGCGCGAGTACCTGCCTGACTTGCAACACAGGCGGGAGCCCCATGCTAAGGGCCCCGCAATCCGAGCCGGCGACGTCGTCCTAGTCGCTGATGGGACGCTGCCACGCAACACATGGCCGCGTGGTATCGTCATCGCCACACACCCCGGACCGGATGGAGTCACCAGAGCAGTCGACGTGAGGACCAAGGGTGGAATCCTGCGGCGACCCACGAAGAAGCTGGTGATCCTGCCTACGGCGTCGGCTGCCCTCCAGGAAAATCAAGAATGCGACGACCTGGCGGACGACGCACGGCGGGAGGATGTACGGGACAGCCGACAAACAGCTACATAAATATAGTATATAGATTATAGTTTGTACATAGTTGTAATAGGTCGCAATTAAAATATATTTTTATAGTGGTTTTATTCTCCCTTAGTTAGTAAGTTAATAGTAATACATAGGCAAATAGGTGTATGCATAGGTAATAGTAGATACACTTATGTTATAATCATTGTAAATAAACAGATTTTTCTCTTGTCTTTTTATTCCCCAGATAGCTAGACAGCCTAGATAGGTAGGAAATAGTATAACAGATATAGGTGACTCTGATAAGAAAATAGGTTTTCATTACAAGCGAATAGTCATAGGCTTATAGTTCCTATTTGTTATTAGATTGTTATTATGTGACTTGCTAGATCATATTAATTAATGTAATAGATAAGAATTTTATATAGTTTATAGAAATAAAAGCCTAAGTACAGAGAGCGTGAACGATACACGGACAGAGGGGCGCGCGCGGGGGGAAGCACACCGCAGCTTCTTATTGGCGCGTTCAATAGGCGGTATCGCAATAGATCGATACAGAAAATTATAGGATATATATACGGCCATATCGGCGTTTCGCACTGCCTGGCCGACTTCGCTACAGACTCTACAGACTACTGCCTGCACGACTTCAGCACTTCAAGATCGGACAACGGGTTATGAAGAAACAGCAAGACACAGTGGAAATACAGGAAATAGAACGCCACTCTGTCCGCCCGTACGTTCGTTTCGTCCACGCTCGCCGTACCGCTGGGTATATACACGATAACATCGTGTTTTATTTCGTTTCTTTGATTCCCCCGTTTCTTTTGATACATCCCGTTTCTTACGATTATCTGTGTCAAAGTGGTACGGCTTGAGCCCCCGCGATCAACCGCGTCGTGTCACAGTACACAGAGACAGACAGCAGCCCGCACATATATATAGGAGAGAGACCAACGTGTGGGTCCTACAGTCCGAAAGTACGTAGGTTCGACACCAGCGCAACCAGTGTACGGTTCGTCACGTACAGTATGTATATTAAAATGTTCTAGAGAAAAGTAACAAAAGTAGTATTTTTATTAACCTTTCTGAGATGCTATGGAAGGTTAGAAAGAGAAATTAATAAAAATAATTGCAAAAAAAAAACAATATTCCCAAAATTCTAACTTTAATGATCGCATAAAAATTGACGTAGTCTCTATTTTCTTATTAAATAAAGTAAAAAATCTTGTTTGTATTTTGATATAGATATATTTAATGTGCAAAGTTGTTCAAAATTATGAATTGAATCGCCGCTTTAAATATTTGTTCTTACGTAAATAGAAAACATCTTTTGTTTAGGTGCAAAAGGATGTACTTATATAAAAGTAGCATTTGTGCCTCGATACGGGCTAAATATTTCATTGACATTCTCAAACAGGGTCAGTACTCAGTGCTAATAACTATTACCACAGGCAATATGAATGCAGTACAGAAGCTATTACTAGATACGTGAAGTTGGCAATAACTTGCATACGAAATGCAGTCGATACTCGACAGTCCGCAAGTTTAATTGACTTCGTGAGTTGCGTCACCAGAAGTTAGCGTTGACGTAATTTCTACACAAGACAATCGTGAATCCTCGTGTGTATTAGTCGTATAGGTTATTTGCTCTAGAAACTGTAGTTTATAGGGGTAGGATTGACGGTGTACGGTGATACTTGAACGAAGAGAGTTTAAATTTAGTAAATATCTCTTTTTTATCTACGTGATTGGATTAGAAATGAGGAAATTTGTGGGAAAACGAAACTCACTGATATAGCCTAGCGGATTAGCTCGTTGAAGCGGCAGTGGGTGAGTTACATAGCGCGACAAACCTATGGCCGATGGGGCAAAAAGGTTTTCAAATAGCTACCACGCACTAGCAAGCGAAGCGTAGGGTACCCACCCCAAGGTGGTCAAACGACCTGACGTCCAAATCCTTGGGAGAGGCCTATGTCCAGTAGTGGACGTTATGCGGCTGAAATGATAATGAAATATCTTTTTGCATATATTCACAAATATTTTATTTAAAATATCAAAATAAACTACGTTTCCAAATTACGTATTTAACGACCTTTATCTCATTTACTGACTGCATTCATACTAATGAATAGCTAATTTAAAATATGGCGCCCGATAAAAAGCAGTTAAACTAATAAGGTTTTATTGCACCATACTCGAATAATAGTTGGATTATGCTGCAATTCTGAACAAAATTATTGTAGATATTATATGTACTGATATAATAATTATATGGGGCCTGGCCACATATAAGAACAGACATTTTGCCACCAAGTCATAACAATACACTATCACGTCCTGATACCTGATAGGGCAGACATGGACACAAAATGAACTAAAACACTATTCCATTAAGATATCATCATCATATCATTTTGTCTCCACTTCAGGAGCACGACCCTATTTGTACTACCAGAGCCATACTTGGCCAGAGCAATCAGAGGACTTGGCGTAGGTCTCTCCAACCAGTCTGGTCAGCGAGGAGAGTGTAGACTCCCCTCGATGACCAGACTGGTTGGAGAGGTTTTATAAATTTTATAAGCTTCCTTTAGCTTGTATTTCCTGAGTCGCCTTCTAAGACGGGAGATCACGGGAGATCTTGGCGTGGCCTTATTCTACTCTGCCGGAAACCACACGGCTATTATTATTATATAAATAACAAATTAAAACTAATACTAAACATAAAAAAAATTGTAAAATTAACAACCATAGACAATCTGACATCTGATTAGAATTCCACGTGATAATATCGTGTTACTGGGTCTCATATCTGAGACTGACAACGGACAACCGCATCTCTGTGTGACATGCCTAATTAATGAACGTTTGGTAATGTGACACTCACCTATGTGCATGAAGAACATACTTGGAAGTTTTAGACAGACCAATGGAAGCAAATAAAGGATATATAAAATAGAAAACAATAAATACTGTTGAATGTTAAGAAGATCGGTGGGCACTTTTTGACATAGTGTTCAATCAATTTGTCTAAGGAAATTTTAAGTAAGAACACGGCGGCGTGACAAGCTAGAGCCATGTCTTTGATGGTACGGTCATGAAGAGGCCAAAAAATAATTGAAACGTATTTTAAAATAAGCTAAATTAAAAGTAGTAATTATTGGGATTGCAAAAAAATACTTTTTTTTTTTCCTTTAAAGTGGGAGGTGTCGTGTAGTAAAATCTAGTTGTAAGTATATATATTATGAGAAAAGAGAGTTATAATGCAACCGAGCCTCCTTCACAACATGACCAGAAAAACGAAAGACCAAGTCGTCCATAAGATGCCTCTGAAAGTCTCGATTGACATGGATATCTGTCGTAAACAGGACTTAAAGAAAGCCCACAGAACCAGCGACTACCCAAAAGAGATACCTACGTTTGGAAAAGAAAGATTAGGAGAGCCGATTCCAACTTGAAATCGGATAAGGCCGGAAAAAGAAGAGGATAAAAAAACTTATAAAAAAAAACTCCAAATATTTATAAATTATACACAGGTCTTTATGTTTTTGTCATAACCATAATACTTTTGACCTGAAAAGTGAAAAACAATGTTATATTGAAATCATCAAACGTACAGAATCCTTTCAAAAAATCCAATTTGCATTCAAAAAACTGACTGACAGGGCTTAATAAAAATATCGAAGGGTCCATAAATAATGTTTAACAAGAAAAACAGCGAGGAAAACAAAATAATAAAAACAAGAAGAGCAGTATCAACTTTTTGACTGATTGGCAACGAATCCAGCAAAATGAAACGGAGAAACAACGAGTCTGTAAGGCAGAATAGACGAGCTACTTTCAGAAGTGAAGAGACATTTTCGTATACATACGAAAATCTCTATTCGGACACAGGTTCATAGAAACATTCCTATAAAAGCTGTTTCATACTGGCCATAATCCTTGAAGGGCATGCTTATTCCGTGATATGGAAGAAATTTTCCAGGAAAGGAATTTTAAAATACGTAAAAAAATACATGCTAATTCCGCTCTGTATGTAAAATACTTACTTAATTATTTCTGTACAACCTAGTAGGTAGTAGAATAGCAACCATATAAACTCTTATAATGGTCGTAGTTTTTCGTAAAGTAGAAGACATTAATGGCTGACTAAGTCAACTCTCGAGAACGATAATCTATATGCACTAATGACGCAACACAATGCCATTAGCCAAATTCTACTTTGTGAAAATGCGTTATCTAAATGTTCCATAGTGTAAAAAGTTTTTCAAATGATATGAATACACTAACAGGTCTCTAAAGCTAAAAGCAAAAAGTATCGCGCATACTTCGCTAAAAATGACAGTATTTCCATGAACATATTATGTAGATTCAATCTACAAGGTTTTGGCTTGTAGTCAGCAGAAAAAGGAAGTCTTTATGGTGATGGCATATGAGTGTACATTCTGTAGATATATGGAAAACACATCGCATTGATTATCTACAAAAACCCAACGAGAAATTTTATATGTGGGTTTTGCCAACCCTACAAACATGCATGTTCGAATTTATAGGTATTTTATTTTTAGTTACAAACAATAATTAAATTAATAAAATAAGCAAGAAAATTAACTATAACTAAACTAATAACCTAAATTACTTATAAATAAAAAGCCCTGGCAAATCGCTGCCCCGTGGTAACGTGTCAAGAAGGCTGGAAGCTATGTCCGATGCCTTTAGGCATCTTGAAAAATCTAAAACCAGTGTTGGCCACTTACACATACGAAAAACGAAACCTGTGCCACAAAAATGCATTTCAGACTTAGATGTTAGGAGTTTAAATGAAAAATGTTTGTTTATTTACAAACAACATCTGCATTACTTGACATACCTATATAATACCCCAAAATATTAAAAGTCCATCAAGAAGAGGTAAATATACTCATGACAGAAAAGGGACCAAATGGAAGTATGGATTATTTTCAACTTTTTCCTCGTCCACATTCGTGTGTTGACGGATGGAGTGAGATTTCATTATGTCCCGGTTTTCCATGTAAATAGGGAAATAAAAATGATGTATATTCATACACTATTTTATTTTAATTTTCATTTGCGTACCTGCTATAAAAACTAACTAATTTATGACAAAATTAAATCGAATAGGAAGAACTAAACTTAGTGTTTCAAAGAAAGCCGCGCTTTAAAACAAGTTTATTTAAAATTTATTTACTAAGCAAACAAATATTAATAATTTGCGAATTGTTTTATTATTATTAAATTTGCAGCAAAATTAGAGTGTGAATGAAAAGCTGTAAAAATTTTGTAACAGAAATAAAATAATACCTATAAATATGTAAGGACAAATTACACTAATTGAGCTAGCCCCAAAGTAAGTTCGAGACTTGTTAATGTTGCTATAGACTTCGTGTATTTTGTAAAAATCCCTTCTTCTTGAAGAGCTCTTAAGTCAGCTCTTAAGCAAGAGCTCTTAAGAAGAGTAAGTTCTGGTTATAAATATGCCTATATTATACAAAATATTTGAGCTATGGAGTTCTATACTGAGACTGTAACTGTAAAAGATTAGCGACCTTCGTGGCGTAGTGGTCACCATGCTTCTCCGTCACCCAGAGGTCCCGGGTTCGATTCCCGGTCAGGGCAAGTTGGAAAATGGCCTTTTTCAAATTGTCTTGGGTCTTGGATGTTTATCTATATATGTATTTGTTATGAAATATAGTATCGTTGAGCTAGTTTACCATAACACAAGTCTCGAACTTACTTTGGGGCTAGCTCAATCAGTGTAATTAGTCCCTATATATTTATTTATATTTATATTAAAGGATACTTTTAGATCAAAAACACTTACCACAGGTGTAAACGACTTTGAGGTAGGTTCTGCTCCCTGGCCGACAAGGCTTCCCGAACATATTGCTGTCAGCTGAGAGCACGCATCTCCTCTTCCCGTGACACTCCCGCATCGCCGTCTCTGTCGCGTAAGGCTCCAGGCAAGCTGGTAACAAGAGTAAATTTATTTATTTAAAAAATTATTGCTCAAAAAAAGTGTACAAATGGCAGACATGACGTCATATGGCGTTCTCTGCCAGTCAACCATTGGACCAAGTAGATAAATAATTTGAGTGGTGCGACAGAATGTGAGACCTATATATAAAAATAGAAATGAAATACCTCTAAGAATATAATAAGGTTATATTCTTAAGGTTTCTTTCTTTCTCTTTTCTTTATATCATTTAAAATATATGTATACCGGTACAATAACTATAGATAAAAAATATTTAATACATATTATATAATTCATAAATACCTAAAATAATATATATATATACATAATTAAATATCAAATGAATGACTATTAGGTTACTGTACAGGAGAAGAAGTTAAAAGTAAACTTAAGATAGACATCTATTTTTATATTTATTACTTTTTTCTTTACAAAGTTTGTTGACAAGGCTTACAACAATAAGGCGCTTAAGACAAGTATAATGTGAAAAGTAAAAAGGTCTGTTTACATAATTACTTTTTCTGTTATCGGTGCCTAATTTCTCTATTGACTTATATAATCGGCGCGGGAAGATTAGACAGTTATGATATGCATAGGTTTCAGTCCAAAACTGTATTAGTTATTTGTTTCTACAAAACAGGCCCTATAATTCTCCTTGCCATTAAAGAGCTTGTTGTCGGTAGAGAGTGAGAGAAACAGAGATTTTTCTCTTTTTAACGTCCTGGGAGTACCTTTTCAGAGATTCGTGATATTTTGTAGGCAAGTATTAAATGAGACTAAAGGTATTATGGATTGAATTAGTTTATGAGTTGCTGAAATGTGGGTAGACGAAGAGAGGCCTATACTCAGCAGTGGGTGGAAGAAGGGCTAACACATACATACATACTATCACGTCTTTACCCCTAATGGGGCAGACAGAGCATTTTGGGTCTTGCGGTTCTATGCAGAGCCCAGGGCCGCAAGACCCAAAAGCCACTTTTAGCGTCATGGTGGGCGAGAAGATGGAAAAACAATCAATACAGTGATGGGTTGCTAGCCGCATCGCCTGTTAACATGATTTGCATTTTTGCCCATTCCCTCGATCGGCTTTTACGATCTGCGTGGGAAGAGAAGCAGCTAACACGATGATGATAATAATGGGGTTGTGAGCTCGCGATTTCACAGTTTAAGCGAACTACCAATATTCAAAAGTATCCGTCCAAAATCTGTACCTAGTCTTTACCCTACGTTACAATTGTTTTAATATATAGGTCTATATGAACTTAACTCACAAGAATTTCAAATAACAAATTCTAATTGTCACACGAGTACAGTTAATATCAAGTGATTCACTCCTGAATATAGAGTAACTCTTCGCTGGCACGTATAATACCGGTAACATGCTAACATTGTACAGCATGCACGAATTAAATGGAGGCATAACCACGGGCGTAGGTCGTAAGATATTAATTTTGCCGCACATTTCTGTAGGGCTGGCAATATGCAGTATTTTGTACAAAAGCGAGCATTAAAACTAAATAGGATTTTGGCACAGAAGAAGGAATTTTCCTAATATTTTAACTGCCTCTGACACGTGTTTACACTTAATTAGTTTTACTGATGAAAATTTCATCTGGAATTTTGTGACGATCGCCAAATCGAGCAAACATAGACATTATATATTCGCGCTGCTCGTAAGAGTCGAGTAAAAAGTAAAAACACTTTATAAAATTCAATATAATTATGCCAATTTAAAAATGGACTTCACCCCCAAACTACAAAATCTATTCTGATAAAATTTATATGGGACCACCTGACTAGTATGCTCTTTCAAATAAAGAAAGAATTTTCCAAATCGGTCACGCGATTAATCTACTATTTTTTGAAAGTTGGTAAAATAATAAAGGCGAAAAATAGTTTGACTAAAAGAAACACAGAAAACCTTATGTTCTCTAATATTTATTAGATTACTCTCGGAGTGGAAACACGTCTAGAATACCTAATTAGGAGCGAGTAATAACTACAGATTTGTCCGTGTCTTGAATTCTACCACCACCTCCTAAGACTCAAGTAACATACTTTCTTAGAAAGCTTTAATAATATTAGTTTTTTTTTTTCATTTTTGGTACATATTTATATTTTAAAAACAGTAACTACTAAGTATCTAATAAATAGTGTGATTCAGCTATTTAAACTCGCCAATGTCCAAAAATTCATATCTTTTTTCTACACGTCAAAATAAAAATTTGCTATGGGATTTGTATTCAAATTCAAAATTTAAATTAAAATATATCTTTATTATCATAGGATATTTATAATATCTCTTAATAATCGTCATTGTTTTGTCGTACAATTGTTGACGTCAAAAGTTTACTTACAGCTAAGTTTACTACCGCTTTCAAAGCGCTAGTGCAGAAGAAGCGGTAACAAACTGCACTGCAGCATTTTCTCCAGAAACGTCAACTCACAATTGAATTAATATTTAAAGTTAATGTGGACTGAGAATACATTGTTTTGTTATGTCATATCATGATTTTAATTGAATTTTTAAATGTCAAAATTTTTAAATAATGTCATGTTGTAGATTTAGTTTGTACAAAATTTACATGTCATTTGCGAGTACCTATATTACAAACTTTAGGAGGGACCCGCGCCAAGCTCAAGAAAGACTTTATTGTCCTTAAGGTAGTCATCGGTACTATAAAAAGCCTTCTCACAAAGTACTTTCTTTACATATGTTTTGAATTTATTATGCGGCATATCAAGGACCGATTTTGGCAATTTATTATAAAAAAGTATACAGTTAAACGTCTTACTAACTGTTTTGAGCCTAGAAAATGGGGCAACTAAGTCATTCTTATAACGTAGGTTTCTATCGGTCAAATCGCTTACTTTACTGTATGAGTAAATATTTTTCCTTACATGCATTATGTTTTCAAATATATACTGTGATGATAAAGTAAGTACATCTACTTTCTTGAATAATTCTCTGAGTGAGTCTCTAGATCCTAACCCGTAAATAGCACGAATTGCCCGTTTTTGTAAAATGAAAATAGTCTGAATATCGGCTGCACTCCCCCACAGGAGTATGCCGTAAGACATTACACTATGAAAGTAACTAAAATAAACTAGTCTAGCAGTTGCTACATCTGTCAATTGTCTTATTCTTCTAACAGCATAAGCCGCAGAGCTAAGCCTATTAGAAAGTTTAGTTATATGAGCACCCCATTGAAGTTTTGAGTCTATTGTAATTCCTAAGAAGGTAGTACTTTCAACAAGATCGATTTTTTCACCATCTATCATTAT
Source organism: Acrobasis consociella (assembly GCA_963555685.1). Taxonomy (NCBI): domain Eukaryota; kingdom Metazoa; phylum Arthropoda; class Insecta; order Lepidoptera; family Pyralidae; genus Acrobasis; species Acrobasis consociella. The sequence goes on from OY743115.1 coordinate 5,997,418, forward strand.
GTCAACGCAGGCCTGTCTCACATTAGGATGAAGTATAGACCAATGACGTCATAGTTTCTTGATGTCAAATAGCGCTCTTAATACCAGATTTTCTGCAGTAACAAATCTAAAATCACATTGAAAATGGATATGATCTTGACAACTAACACTATTTTCTACGTTTTATTTTCTTAACAGTACCTACCAGATAAATTATTTTTGATCCAGGAACCCAATTACCTATGTACCAAGCAATATGTAGGTATTATTAAGCAGCGCATCCATTCAGCGGCATTGATTACTTTCCGAAAAAAGAATATTATAGCAAGTACAAAAATACCCAAACCAAAACATGGTCTGCTAATTTGGTATGCGGGGATGTAAGTTTTTTCGAAATTTGGTGGGTATTTCATTTTTGGAAATGCATATATCAGATTATCTTCCATGCTAGACTGGAAGAAAAGAGAAGCTGTTGAATGCTCTAGCTGCCTCTGATCCCGCGTAGATCGTAGAAGCCAATCTAGGAAATGACTGCCGTGTGGTTTCCGGCAAAGTAGAATAGGTCCACCCAAGTCCTTCCGTGGATATCCTAGAAGACGACTATGAAAATACAAGCTAAACAAAGCATATAAACATCAATAAGACCTCTCCAACCTGTCTGGCCAGCTCGGAGAGTGTAGGCTATGCCCTCTGGCTGCTCTGGCCAAGTATGGCTTTGGTAGTACAGAGAGGGTCGTGCTACTGCAGTGAAGACAAAAAGTCCTGATGATGATGATGACAATGAGGAAATGAGCGAGAATCAAAATTTATATATCTAAACTCTAATAGTCGATGCGGCTACCAACCCATCACAATTCTGATTTCTTTTTCCCACCGTGACGCCGCCCATCATTACTCTCCCCTCCACGCCCCCATTCATGCTAATCGAGGCTTTGTCTACCCCATGGTATAATAAAACAAGGTATTCTCTTCCCGAGATGGAACTTGACTACGTCACGATGAGTGTTGCCACTGATTGTTTTTCACTAAATTTAAGGACTTTCTCAATTAGTTTATAAATATTAAATAAAAAATTAAGTAACTTAGCTATTTAGTATCTGGCGTGATTCATCAATTCAATATTTTATAAATTAATATAATAGATTATTAATTCAAAATTGGTATAAAAAGTTCAAAAATGCATTACGCTCGGGTAATTCAATTTCACACAGTGGCAACACATCAAACTGATGACGTAGTCAAGTTCCAACTACGTCATCAGCTGTCACGGGAAGAGAATACCTTGTTTTATTATACCATGGTCTACCCCATCATGATAAAGATGTAATAATGTATCAGATTTTCTATAGAACTTTGAATAAGAAACTCCATAAAACTTTTGATTTTAGAAAACGAAGGCGCATTTAAAGAGTATATTTGTCGACGTAATTGACAATCCTTTTTCTTCCTATTTGTGATTCTACATAATATGAATCTTACATTCCACACCGTCTTTAATTTTACACAGATGCGTTCCTTCACGATTCTTTACAATAATAATTACATTACGATAGTGGCTACGTGTGATGAGCACTTTTGTAAAATATGTCAAGTTAGATACCAACTAAGCTGTAAAATAAACTTATACTAAATTATGCTAAATAAAAAATAAATAAAAAATCACACTAATATAATAAAGGCGAAAGTTTGTGAGTGTGTGTGTATGATTGTTACTTCTTCACGCGCAAACGGCTGGACTAATATTGATAAAATTTGTTATGCATTGAGCTCACATCCTGGATTAACACATAGACTACTTTAGGCGCGGGGAATATCGCGGTGCGCAGCTTGTTTAAATAAAATTGTTTTTTGTTTAAACCAGCTTTTCAGTCACAGACAACCCTGAATTTGGAGTGCAGTTCAGAGTAATGTTGCTCATTTCACAAAAACTTAGGTACAGGTAGGTTTCTAGTATTTTGAATTTGCATACTATTTTGGTAATAAAGTTTTGAGTCATCCCACTAATATTATAGAAGCAAAGATTCAGATGTGTCGATGTGTGTGTCTTACTTTGCAGATCTCGTTGGCCTAGTGTACGTATTGTTAGCGCTTTTATAAGTCAAGCAACCCCAGCGTGGTCCTCATTTGGATGGGTCCGCAAAATAGTGAATCCGGTCTGCTTTAAAAATTAATATTTGTTAACGTGCTTGAATGATTTGTAAGATATAGTCACTTAGTTGTAGTTATTTCCTAAATCAGTAAAAAACATTTTTTTTTTTATTATAAATGCGAAGGTACAATATTATCACGCCTGTTTTCAATGAAGATAAGAAGAGACTGTGAATACTCCACTTGCTATAATCCTTACAAAACTCTTTTATTTCGTCAATACACATTATTTCCATAAATATCAAAATTATTATTTCAGGGACAAATATTCCTATAGATACAATTAAAAATGGTGGAAATATGTTTCTGTGTATCGTACTTACATCGTAGAATAAAAATGTAATAGTAAATTATACCTATCTACAGAAAACCTGTATTTTATTTCAAAGGAATATACAAAAACCGGCCTAGTGCAAATCGGATTCGCGCACTAAGGGTTCCGTACCATTATCTATAAAAAATCGCATTAGTTGTATTGGAGCCCCCCTTAAATATTTATTTTATATAGCGGCAACAGAAATACATAATTTGTGAAAATTTCAACTGTTTAGCTATCACGGTTCTTGAGATACAGCATGGTGACAGACAGACGGACAAACAGCGAAGTCTTAGTAATAGGGTCCCATTTTTACCCTTTGGGTACGGCACCCTAAAAATGATCCAAGAAATTAGTACTAATATTGAATCACCTAAATCCGTTTATCCTAAGGCGCTGAAATTGCGGGAATTTGCTCGGTGGGAACTGTAAATGAACAATCATTGAGATTGTCTATAGAAATATCGGATCCCACGGGTGTCTGGGGATTTTAAGGGAATGTGAGCGAAGAAATTGTCGAATAGGCTTGAAAATATTCTGTGATTCAACTGTAACAATTCGGAATTTTATGTACTTACTCGTATGTACAATTATGTTCTAAGTAAGTATTACACTTACGTGACAATTTTTAGAGGTATTCAATCCATGGTACTAAAATAAAAACATAATATGGAGACAAAATTATTTACAAATGCAGAATTAATTTGGTCTTTGTGCAGAAAAAACTTGGATACAAGAAGAAGAAAAAAACTTTGAATGCCGTGTGGTATCCGGCAGAGTAGAATAGGACTTAGAAATTACAAGCTAATCAAAGCTTCTTAAGCAATCCATCTGGCCAGCGAGGACAGTGTATGCCAAATCCTCTGGCTGCTTTGGCTAAGTATGGCTCTGGCAGTACAGAGTAAAAAAATTAAAAATAAAATAAAAATGTTTTATTTACGTTAACAGAGAGAGTCGTGCTCTTACAGTGGAGACTAAAACAGACCTGATGATGATAATGATGAGAATGTACCAGCTGCTACTCTTTCCGCGCAAATCGTAAGAGCTGATCGAGAAAATGGGCAAAAATCGACATCATATTATTAGACGATGAGGGTAGCAATCCATTTTTATGCCAATTTTGGTCACCCATCCAAGTGCAAATCACGTCTGGTATCGCTTAACTTCCAAAAGCGCTAGCAATACGTACTCCCGCTAGGCCACCGAGCTCTGGCTGTCTCTCTCTGTCCGTTAGGGATAAACATGATAGGATATTGTGTCATCATCATCAGGTCTTTTTAGTCTCCACTAAAGGAGCACGACCCTCTCTGCGCTACTAGGGCCACACTTGACCAGAGCAGCCAGAGGATTTGGCCTACACTCTCCACGCTGGCCAGACGTGTTGGAGAGGCCCTATTGATGTTTATAAGCTTTGTTTAGCTTGTATTTCCTAAGTCGCCTTCTACGACATCCACGGGAGGACTTGGAATGGTTCTATTCTACTCTGCCGGAAACCACACGGCACTAGGATATTGTATAAGTGCGAAATTTCTAGATATTCTAATTCAACTAACAATGACGAACAGGAAGCTGAGAAGTTGCACCGTTAACACAAACCTTGACTTCCTGCAATAACTGAGTTTTCAACTGTGCAATAGTTACGAGTGCAGTTTGCACTTGTAACTATTTTGTGCATGAAACTTTGCACATTTGAACAGATATATGCTTTCCTATTTGTTTAGAAAGCGGAGAATTTTTTAATTTAATTAATATTATAATGCTGTAATAGTTGTCAAAAGTTTTATATAATTATTATTAGTATTATAGTAAAATAAAATAAAAAAATAAAAATTGTTTATTCATAAAAAATGTTTGACACTGAACACAGGTAGCAGGGGCCCACCAATTAAGTTTTTATAAACCTGTATCTGGGGAGTCCCGCCCTTTTACATCATAAATCATTACAAAGTACATCTAATACTTTCTCTGATAAAATACCTTTTCAATGTGAAAAGTAAAATACCAGAAAAATATTCATATGCGCACTTTTATTTGTAGAAAATATTTATTTAAACAGTTTTGTCAAATCATTAAAAATTAATTTTTTTGGGAGATTATGGTATAATTATTATAAATACTAAAATTAAACTAAAGATCTAAATTAAAAACGAAATTAAATTTAAAACACATTTTTCATATCTACTTATTTACTTTACTAATTCAGTATTTTAGAAATCACAAAAACTGTTAGAAACAGGAAAACATCTGTCCTGAGAATTTCTATTTTCGCCTCGAAATAGCGTTGATTGCGTCATTCTTCTGGTTTGAAGTTTGAGAGCCACTGTAATTATGACGGACAAAAGGATTTTTTTCTTTGACAAATACAATCTCGGCTGAAGTACAATCGGAGGATAATGGTTGTTTTATTTTTTTCACTAGTTTACAGGAAGGTTACCAATAAACGTCTCAATTAGCGATCTGATAAAAATGAGGAGGTTATCAATTGGTCGTGATCTTTTTAGGGTTCCGTAAAAAAGATGAAAAAAACGGAACCCTTATAGGATCACTCGTGCGTCTGTCTGTCCGTCCGCTTTTCACAACCAATTTGCTCCGAATCTTCTGGACCAAATCAGATGAAATTTGATAGGATGGTGTAATCCTATGAGCCAAATACAGACTGCGAATTAATTATTTTTTTTTAAATATGGTTCATTTTCGGTGGACAAATTAGGAAATCAAACTGTGTCATAAATCAAACGAAAGAGCTCGTTATGAAGAACATAGATATATTTTTGTAATTATTATAAAATAAACAGGGTAAACAGTTCTGATTTTATCCATAAAAGAAGATGAAAATTGACCATCTTCGAAACTTCTGAGCCTACAATTATACAAAATATACACAATATTGTTCACTAAACAGCACTAGATAGCGCTGGTTAACTTTGGCATTGTATGGAACCCTCTCCACGTAAGTTCAACTCGCACTTACACCGCCTTAATGCCGGTTTATTTTATGTATGTTCACCGATAATTCGAAGACGCCTAGACACATTTTCATTCTAAATATATATATATATGTTACGGCTAAAACCCGAAATGCGGCTACGCCTAGGTTTAGCCGGCTAGAACTAGGTGCAGCCGGTCTCAGATGGCTACACTTAGGTGTATCCTACTTATCTTCGGCTAGAACTAGGTTTAGCCTTTATATTCCGGCTAGAACTAGGTGCAGCCGATCGCAGGTGGCTAAATTTAGGTGTTTTCTATGTGCGTTACGTTTGAACTACTTAGAAATTTCATCAAAATTAGTGGTGTAGTTTGGGAGTGAAGTCGGTTTTTAGTTTTTAAAAATTATGTACAAAATCTTTTTAAGTATATTTGTGTTAATAAATTAACCGATTGATCATTGTTATTAGATAAAAGGGAAGTCTTTGTTTTTTAGATTAAATTGCTTACTCTTTTATACTAATGCATTCGTATAATATTCACGCCAGTCACGCCATTTTACCCAGAAATTGAATTTTTATGGCATTGCTGATTTCAACATATGACGGGAAATACCCGAAAGCCTTAGGTTACCCAAAGCGACGTGACGGAATGGGGCTTATGAATTTAGATGAGTCAGTCAGGTGGCAAGCTGCCTCTAAATAGAATGGAAAAATAGAAAAATGTGACCATAATAGTCTTATACAAGGTGGAAGGCACATAACCGTAATATATTGAACCACGGGCTACACTAGACCACTATAGTATAATTAAATTAAAGTAACAGCTAAAAACTATAAAACAATTGTGCATTTCCATAAAAAAGTGTGCAGCCGCCCGAGTGATTTGTATGGGAATGTAGATTTTTTTTACTGTTATTTTATTATCATTAAAATATACTGATCCAGTATAGACTGTGGTTGTATTTATTAAGGGTATGTCCCTTCCACGTTGAATATGTAGTCTTATAAGGCCTTATGAGATTTTGAGGAGTATTTTTTCGAAGTGCTTTTGGATATGTTCTTGATGTATAAACTTAAGCGCCGACTGTTGCAAACGGTTACGTGACACATGTTAATCTATTACAAACTGTCAAAAAGTGTTTCTAAATGCAGCAAATAAAACCTGAATTCTTTGAAGCAAGCTGATGAGACAATGTAGCTTTTATAAACCTTATCAAGTATACCTTTGCGTCACTAAAGCGGCTTTATAAATAAGATGAAGAAAACTCGACAATATCCCAAGAACATTGATCAAAATTTTGTAGATATAGAAGATGCGCTCAATAAATGTCTCAGAAAAGGACTGGAAGAGATCAAAGTATAGGATAAAGCTGTCATTATATAGTTTTATAATGTTACTTTAATTGTGACTGTACAATAAAGATATGACAACAAAAACAACAACTGTTTAATTACATCTATTTCAAAATAGCACTGAGGCTTAAATCGGAGGGCTTTTATTGAATTAACTTTTCTCGTAAAAATATATAAAATGATGTGTGGGTTATTATTTCATACCTTGAAAAACATCTCAGGGTTTTAATTGTTTCACTTTTTCAAGAAGCCATTATCCTAATAATTTAATATTTCACCTTAGTTTTCTGCAGCCCTAAGAATTTCAAAAATAATCGAACGAAAACAATCTGTTTAAATATTAAAGGACAAATACTTTCATATATCATATATCTTTTCATATTTTTCCTTAAATATTTGTACTACGAAGTATCTTGAAAAAAAAAATCATTGCCCAAGAAAGGAAAAAGGTAATTTTGATCATTATCTTGATGCCTTCATCTCTTGTCTCAGATTCGTTTCCTTTGTATGATTTCATATAACAAAGAAAATAATGTCATATACTCGTTCTGTGATGGTATTAAAGGTAAAGGCCAGACCACGCATTTTGACTAAGGTAATATATATAATAACCTTAGTCAAATTTCGTTGTCTGGCCCTTTATAGAGAATTTTAGACTTGGATTCACGGAGAACCCTATACGCTATGATGGGAATGAGTGAGTGTTAGATTAGGGCGTGTAGAGGATTAGGGCGTTAGGAGCTTGGCGCTCCATGAGATCTGATATATTTTTCTTAGGCATTTTTATCTATCTACATATATATCTATCCTTCTTTAGGTATTTTTAGTCCTAACTGCATGAGCACGACCCTCACTGAGCTACTCGAGCCATACTTAGCCATAGCAGCCAGAGGATTTGAGCAACATTCTTATGGCCAGACGGGTTGAAGAGGTCTCACTGATGTTTTTAAGTTTTGTCGCCTTGGCATTATGACGACCTCCATGGCGTAATGGTCACCATGCTATACCGCCACCTAGCAGAGGTCCCGGATTCAATCCCCGGTCGGGGCAAGTTAGAAAATGGCCTTTTTTATAGTCCTGGGTCTTGGATGTTTATCCATATATGTATTTGTTATAAAATATAGTATCGTTGAGTTAGAACCCTTTATCAAAAGTCTCAAACTTGCTTTGGGGCTAGCCCAATCAGTATAATTTGTGCCTATATGTTTAGTTTATATTTATTTATTTTTATTGCTTTACATTTTTTTCCAGTATCAACTTTTGAGTTTGTCATCACCTATTACACATTCCAATAAGTCGATAGAAAACTACATAAATCTATTGAACTTATTGCGAAATATTCAGGATTTCGTATAAAAGCCACTGACTCGAAATCAGGTTAGGAGTTTGCACATGATTTTCTGTCAAAAATATTGGCACAAATTGTCCAATTTCGTTCCAACGGTTCAGTCGGAGTGGTCATTGTAGTATGAAAAATAGAAAAAGGCCCGTTTTGTATTCAGAGGAAACACTCAAGTGTCAAAATCGGTGAACGGTTAAACACATTGGAGCGTGTGTTGAACAAAACGTATAAAATATATTGCTGATGCGTGCCTGACACGTGTAAAACTTACCTATTTGGAAAAGTTCTGGTTTAAAATATAAAAATATTTCTAGGTACTTTCATTTTTTAACCGACTTCAAAAAATGAGGAGGTTATCAATTCGAATCTGTACATGTTCCTTTAAGTGATTTCTCCGACCCGTTTCAAAGGGTTCAAACAAATAAAGAATATTTAAACAAAAGTTTAAAGAATATTTTGAACAAATTGCTCTTTATCAGTTGAATTTTATATACTTACTTTGACTTGAAAACAATATAACAGAACCTCTCTCTCATTTAGCGCTTTGTTGCAACTTCACATCCAAAATATCGAACCATTCTATTTTTTTAATAAATGAATTATTAGGTATTAAAGTAATCAATTTCCATTATAAGCATAAATTAAACGCGTTACTCGCGTAAAGAGTCTGCTACTAGCTTCGTCCTCATCCGAAAGTTTTCATCTATTGATGTCTACATGTCGACTAGTAGATGACTCTCTACGCGAGTATGCGAATAATGTCTGTATCTCAGTAACTTGTTGTTAATCTGTGGTCTCACGTAGTTTTAATCAAAAAATCAATATAAGGTTTTATTATAAACAACGTAGACTCTATGACAAAAATTCTCACGACATTATGTTGGAAATATAAATTACTATTATTTTTACCACTAAATTTTAAACACTGTTTTCTCTTAATCATTCAGTTGAACTAATTGAAGTTTTACTAATTAATTTTCACATTTGAACAGCTTTTGCATACATTAGTAATAAATAACTTCGCTGAACGAAGCGTACTATTCAAACATACAATATTAAGCCTAATTATTTTACCACAGATTGTTGCAAATAATATACAAATACAAGTAGCCCCAATTGAACTTTATTTGAACACATATACTAGACACGTACTGTGTTTTAGAATAGATTATATGTATGTATGTTTTTAGAAATGTGTATTATGCTTTTGTTTTGTGCAGTGTAGTTTCCGGCAGAGTAGAATAGGGCCACTCCAAGTCCTCCCGTGGATGTCGTAGAAGGCGACTCAGGAAATCCAAGCTAAACAGTTTATAAACATCAATGAGACCTCTCCAACCCGTCTGGCGAGCGTGGAGAGTGTAGGCCATGTCATCTGTCTGCTCTGGCCAAGTATTGCTCTGGTAGCACAGAGAGGGTCGTGCTCCTGCAGTGGAGACAAAAAGACCTGATGGTGATGATGTTTTTAGACGAAAAGTTGAGTAAGTTTGATTTTTATGAAATTCGATAGGTGTAGATGTGGCCAATAGAATATTCAAACATGAGCAAAATCGGTAAAATGTTGCCGAGATTTGGGGTCAGCAGTTCAGAGTTTGAGGGCAACTACAATTTAATTTGTATTCGTGTAATCCAGAGTTAACAATAACATTATTCACTCATTTTTTTTTATAGGGGCGAATTACACTGATTGTACCAGCCCCAAAGTAAGTTCGTGACTTGTTTTATAGGATTCTAATTCAACGATACAGTATCGTTGAATTAAATAATAATTGTTGATAATATAGTAACTATATTTTATGAAAAATACATATATATATATAGATAAATAACAATAACCATACTATTTATAACTATAAGCTTTTCCATTTTTAGTCAAGGATCAAAGAAAAATAATGGTATGTTGCTGATTCTCCGCGCAAGTTCTATTGATCAAAGGGGCGAGTCACTATTTTTGTTTCCTGTTCTCCATCAAACATGGTTTTCTCATTATGTCTGTCTACCCCAGGTCAGGGAGTGTATTTCTCGTGTGCTACGCATTACGGACGTAAAATACCACTTGCGGTCCAGGTTGTATAATATATTATATAATTAGAATCTCTAAAACGGCGCGAACCATTTCGTTTCAAAATTGGTATGCAAAAGGTTTCGGGGATCAAAGATCGATCTACTTAGGCAAATATAGTATGTCAAAAAATATTTGAAGGCCCGTTACTAGGTAAACTGGTAGTTGTGGGGTAGGCTCACAGAGATGGCACGACTAGCAAAAAGTGACAAAGAAAGTGTTGAATATGCTTTAAATATACCTATATTTATTGCATTTTATTTAAGTTATAAATAGAGTACTACTTTATTTAAATAATAGTAATAAAAGATTTTAATTTTTTGATTCAAATCTTTTATTACGATTTTTATTAGTAGGTCATACCTATCTATGTTTATAAAGCGATAGATAGGTATGACCTAGGTTTTATGTTTATCGATTTAATGCTGTGTCCAACTGACAGTCGGGATAGACTTCAGTCAGGATTAACTATTTCGATTTCGTCTTCTGTCGGTCTAATGCACGAAAAGTTAATGAACTGTCGGTATATATCACCGAGATTTCGTCTGTCGGCATTGAGGTAGTCTCTTATTTTTGTGATCTGAGATAATGTATGATCTGTAAATGCTATAAATACTCACTCTCCTCCTTGATGCCTCTGGGTTGCGGGCACTGTATGGAGTACTCTGTTCTGCCATACTGAGCCGAGTATATGGCGACTCTGGAGTGAGGGTTGCAGCTTAGGTGAAGGACGTCGTTCTCACAACCCACTTTGCTGCGAAATTCATCTGTGAAAGAAAACTATGCTTAAAAAAATAATTTTGGTTCTAATTTTTTTTAAATATACGAATTTTTAGTCCCAATGTTGAGCAAAGGTCTCGAGACCAAAACTATAAATAGAAACTGCGCTTTAACTATTCAAGTACCTAGTAGTGCGCCTCTTCGTAGGTTCTGGGTTCGGAAAGTTTAAGAAGTGTCTTTTTTGATTACCCTCGGTCTCGAGTGCATCCGTAACTTTTTTCATTGGTCTTTTATGTTTCTCCTTGTGTGCAAAGACCTCTTTTTCCTTCCATGATTTTTTATCTTTGGTCATTTTACAATCCTTCCAAATTATTTATTTTTTTATCAATTTATACAATTTAGAGAACTAAACATGTTTAATTTGCTTCCAAATAAAAGCTTTCCAAAGCTCCGAATCACTTTGTTAACAATACACGATAAATACTACAAATGGGTTCCATTCATTGCATTTTCTGTCTACCGTTAATGGTGTGCATTGAATTTATGTTCTATAATCGCTTAACGTTTGAAATAAATTTAAAAACGATTCTATGGAAAGGATAGAGGAAAATGGAAAAGACTCACATGCTGTCCCGACCCCACGTAAAGTGGGATAAGGTGAGGAGAAAGAAGAAAAACGATTCTATGGATCGTCTAAAAAATAAAAAGTATCCTCTAATTTTTTATTTATTATGTTGCTGATGTTTTAATATGATAACTTAGCATGGTCTTAGACCACGGCCTGGGTAACCTAAACAACGCGTCAGCCAAACAAGATTGATCAATCACTTTTATCAAAGTACGAATATTGAAATATGTTAATATTAATAACTTCCATAAACACTCGGATCAACTAATAAATCAAAATAGTTAAATAGGATCACGGAAGGTAGGTTTGTATGGCAGCGACCATCACAGTAGCGAGCGAGCAAAGCAAGCGAGCGTCGACCAAGTAGTGAAAGCGACCAATTTGTCAACCGACCAATTAATCACCAAAGGTCGGTTAGGTTATGGTTGTGCAATGACCATCATAGGAGTGAGCGGGCGAAGAAATGATTGAAATTTTCCCATCACCATTTAGGAAAAGTAGATTTCCAATCGATTTTAGAAATTGTTTACATTTCCTATGAATTCTGTACAATGAAGGATTTCATACATTTACGGTAACATGAATATAAAAAAACTTACATGGACGGCACTTGTAGGCGACTTCCACGAACCTCCTGGACCCTGGACAGGGGTCGGCCCCGAACGCCTTGGGGCTCGTATGGAACTTGCACGTACGCTTCTTCTGGCAAGCCTCCACCACGGTCTGCAACAAGGAATACTAAGGATTTTAATTAGTATGCCTGTTCTGGTCTTATTTAAAGTAATATTAAAATCACTAGGGAAATATTATAAACAGGAAAGTAGGAATTAAGGCTGCGAGGATGTTTGGTTGGTTTTCATGTTAAAATGGCTGAACCGACTGAAATTGAAATTTGACATGTTAATAGCTTGTTACCTGTTTTATTATTGTACATAAGCCCTAGATTTGCAGCGAACATTTTATCCTTTGTAAAAATATGCTCAAGTCATCTAGGCAAAAAACAACAAGTGACCCACGAATAATCTCTAATAAGCAGACTATTTTTTGTAAAAAATAAACGTCTAATCACGTTTTTTATGTACTAAACCCATCTTGTTTAAAAACTAGTCGTAGTCATCTCCATTATAGTTTTTTTCTGGTTGCAAAAGCAGTAAAAAGTGACATAAACAGATGTTGAAGAATGTTAGTATCGCGGGATACAAAAAAGGAGGAACAGAAGTGACTACTGAATCTACAGGCGCTTTAACAGCGAGAAGCTAGCTGCGTCGTATGAAAAATACGTAGATCTAAAATACTTAGATTTTGCTCCTCATAGAAATCAAAACCTTTTGAGGTATCCAGGTTTTTAAATTTCGAGATATTGAGGTATTATCAGTAAGCATTTTTATTTTTCGCTAATTTAATTAGATACTAAAATGGAACATTGTGCAATCCACATATAGTAGATTTTTTATATTTATTTGAAGTTGTTTAGTATTTTTAGAAAAATATTTATTTATTTAACCTTTATTGTACAGAATACTATTTAAATTGTAAATATTTCGCTTATTGTGTTTGATATTATAACATATTTTATTAACAGTTGAAATATATTTTTGTGTAGGAACTAAAGACTAGTTTTGTAATGTGACCGCAAACCATTGTGCTGTAAAGTGATAGACAAGTTTCTGCAAAGTGCACATAATTATTTGAATGAGAGTTCTTCTATTACCCTTTGTATTTTGTGTCTAGGATTAGAAGGGATGACATAAACATCGGCAGCTGGCGATAAAATCCTTATTGCCCAAACATATCAGAAAATGAGCCATAAAAGTCTACCAGCAAGCCAACATGCTTTGAGAAATCATGTTGTGTGTAGCAGATTGATAAGGGGCACTTTTTTCTTGTTTCACGACTGAGTCAGAAGAAAAGTACATATATTTTTTGTGGTTGTATTTAAGGTCTTGTAGGCCTGTGTCACTCCCCGTTTAGGTATCGAAACTTACAATGCTTGCGGCGTCCACTCCGGAGTGGTAAATCCAGTGAAAAGTGTATCCAGTGTAATCCAGTGGTAAATCGTATGTCTAAATTGGCTTGCAATGCACTTCTAGGTTCCTATCTAAACGAAAAGGTGCCGAGTTCTGACGTGAGCTAAATTGAACCATATCGCTAACGACATTGAGTAAACTTTTCCTTGAATTCCTTTGCTCAGTAAGAGTTCTGTACGTAAGTACTAGTACTTATTCTGTGCTGTAGGTGATGCTGTCTGTTTTTTCATAGAGTTGATCAATATATAATATAATTAATAGCAAGAAATTAAAATTGTACTTATAGACCAGAATTTGGCCACTGTCATTAGTTTCATTTCAATCTGCCGATAGTACACGGAGTCGGACATTTGGAACTTTTTTTAATTGCCAGCTGTGGTACTAAAACGTTCGAGTATGACAATGATCTTTTTAGGGTTCCGCACCCAAAGGGTAAAAACGGAACCCTATTACCAAGACTTCGCTATCTGTCCGTCTATCCGTCTGTCTGTCACTAGGCTGAAACTCAAGAACAGCGATAGCTAGACAGTTGAAATTTTCCCAAATTATGTCTTTCTGTTGCCGCTATAACAACAAATACTAACCATACAACAAACCAGATTTTTTATAGATAATGGTACGGAACCCTTAGTGCGCGAATCCAATTAACACTTGGCCGGTTATTTTAAATTCATAAATATACCATCTCAAAGATCTTGAAGTTTCAAATAAAACCATAAAATATGCATTATAAGTGCGTACGGGTATTTTTCAGTGCAAAATTAAAATCAAATAAAATATTTACTACATCTAAATCCAAACCAGCGAAACATGATAAATCAAATTAGACTATATTCGAGTATATTAGCAGCAGAGTCAGTGGCGATCAATCACTCAGTGTAACATACTGGCATTATTATAATTAACAGCCATATGTACAGTAAACATTTGTATTTATAGTTACAGACTTATATTTGTATCTTTTATGAATACCCTTATTATATATCCTTTAGGTAATAAGGTCCAAAAAATATTTCATTTGTTTGCTGTTATGACAAAGTTTTTAATGCCAGATAGCTCTTTTTACATATTTTGTATTTCTGAAACTTAATTTACATATGTTTCGTTTTCTAGAAAAACGGTTTTTCGATTATCAAAGCATGTTATTTTATTTTGACAGGTGTTTTACTAACAATCATTTGAATTTCTGGAAGTATTAAAGATATTCTTATCTTACGTAACCTTTTCCATATTACACAAAAAGAACTTGACCATGGTGGGTTAGTTTCGTTAGGTATCCTGTGACCAAAACATGAGCGAAGCGAGTGAGAGACTTAAGCTTAGGGCGAAAGTAACACAGACACAAAAATAACTTTGCCATATACTTAGTGTAGGTTAGGTTCGTTAGGTTTTCGGTATGTTGAAATATCATTCTTCACTTATTTTTTTTATAACATTTTTAAATAAAACATCTCGTGATAAGAACTGTAGTTAAACGTTAGATTAGAAAAAAAATGTCAATTAATCTTCGATCAAATGAAAATATAGAAATTTAAAAAAAAATTACGAAACATTTTCGATATATTTAATTCATCCAGAATCTATTTGCATTTTTTAATAGGTATTTACGTCTCTAAGAAACTACTTTGTAAATTAGTTTCTTTAGGTGTTTCATGTCAGCAGTGGTCGTTGCGTACCTAACGCTATCAGTAGCTTTTAATTTTACATGTCATTCATCATTTCAGCCGCATAACGTCCACTGCTGGACATAGGCCTCCCCCAAAGATTTCCAAAATGACCGATCAAGAGCGGCCTGCATCCAGCGCTTTCCAGCGACCCTGGTCAGGTCATCTGACCACCTTGTAGGTGGGTGCCCTACGCTTCGCTTGCCAGTACGCGGTCGCCATTCAAGAACCTTTTTGCCCCATCGGCCATCGGTTCGTCGCGCTATGTGTCCCGCCCACTGCCACTTCAACGAGCTAATCCGCTTGGCTATGTCAGTGACTTTTGTTCTCCTACGGATCTCCTCATTTCTGATTCGATCACGTAGGGAAACACCGAGCATAGCCCTCTCCATAGCGCGTTGAGCGACCTTGAGCTTTCTTATGAGACCCATAGTAAGGGACCACGTTTCGGAGCCATAAGTCATCACTGGTAACACACATTGGTTGTAGACCTTAGTCTTGAGGCACAGAGGTAATTTGGACGAGAAGACATTGCGTAGCCTCCCGAACGCTGCCCAGCCGAGTCGGATTCGTCGAAAGACCTCTTCCTCGAAGCTGGAACTTCCTGCCTGGATCAATTGACCCAGGTAGATATACTGGTCTACAACTTCGAGGGTGGAGCTCCCAACACAAACAGGTAGGGGCGCAACAAGGACATTCGACATTACTTTGGTTTTGTCCATGTTCATTTTAAGGCCCACTTGTTGGGAAACTCGATTTAGGTCTCCGAGCATAGTACTTAAGTCTTCCATCGATTCTGCCATGACAACAATATCGTCGGCAAATCGAAGGTGAGTGATATACTCGCCATTGATGTTGATGCCAAATCCTTCCCATTCCAGAAGCTTGAAGGCATCTTCCAGTGCAACGGTGAACAGTTTCGGAGATATAACATCTCCCTGTCTTACACCTCTATGCAGTGGAATTGCCCTCGTGCACTGCTCCTGTACTCGGACTGACATAGTGGCGTTACTGTATAAGCACTTATCTTATAGAGTGCTTAAGGGGCGGAGGGGGGAGGGGGAGGCAATCAAAGATGGCGGAAGAGCAGTTTGGTTTTCACGCCATAATTCCATAAGTACTGGACTGTTTTCCAAAATTTAAATGATTTCTCAAAGGTAATCATATGCTCCATGTTTTGTCCATACACATCTTAGATGTATTTATTACAGTTGATGAGTTATGTTAAATGAAATGTTGAAGCTACAGAATTTGATTTACAACTAGAAGTGCCCGCGGGCTTTGATCCACATGGGAATTTCAGGATACCACTATCCTATGTCCTTTCCATGGTCTTAAACGATATCCATGCCAAATTTCATTTAAATCGGTTCAGCCGTACACGCGTGATGGCGTGACCAAGGGAAATAGGGATTTATTTATACATATATAGATTTCCTCCACAATAAAAACGTGCTAGCGTTTGGAGCGATTACATTTGGTACTGCAAGATTTCAAGCATCTATATCTAATCAATTCTAAGCATGCTTGAGCAGCCATAGGACTTTGGGTCCACAGTGGCACCCAAACTTTTCCTTCTTCTTGCCAACCCCATTCATATGGGTAAGGAATATTCTGATTTTTTATTAGAAAAATAAATCATTATCTACAGTTATGATGAATTCTTTACCCATTCGTAAGTGCTTGTTTACCCATGTTTGAGTCACAATGTGACGACAAAAGATGGTATAGCTCTTCTTTGTTTGATCCTTCACGAAGAAAGTTAGCCTTTTGGAATCCTTGTATGTTCGCTAACTATTGATTGCGTGGTTGTAAGCGTTTGCCAGAACCGCGTTTTTCTCGAGCTGCCATTCTTCAAACTCCAGTCACCAATCACGTCCAGTCTTTTGACATTAGATAGTTCTCTAATCAGAAAGGATGAAAATGCATTGGTAGCATAATCCCCAAATATTTTTGACGGTTATGGGCTCAACATATGAACTAAAGCCGAACCATCTAGTATCTTAGCTGTTACTCGGAGAGCTGTTGGATAAGAAGGACAGGCAAACCGAAAAATTGCCTCCTACAGAGGCTGCTCTCAAACAACATACCTTAAGGGCAGTTTTACAAGCTGTTTAGGTTTCGGGGCAGTGCTTATGAAAAATCTGAATATTCCTTGCCTATCTAAATGGGGTTGGCAGGGAAAAGGAGAAGTTTGGGTGCCACTGTGGACCCAAAGTCCTATGGCTGCTCAAGCATGCTTAGAATTGATTAGATGTAGATGCTTGAAATCTTGCAGTACCAAATGTAATCGCTCCAAACGCTAGCACGTTTTTATTGTGGAGGAAATCTATATATGTATAAATAAATCCCTATTTCTCTTGGTCACTCCATCAAGCGTGTATGACTGGACCGATTTAAATGAAATTTGGCATGGATATCGTTTCAGACCCGGGAAAGGATATAGGATAGTGTTATCCTGAAATTCCCATGTGGATCAAAGCCCGCGGGCACTTCTAGATGTAAATAAAAATTCTGTAGCTTCAACATTTCATTTAACAAAACTCATCAACTGTAATAAATACATCTAAGATGTATATAGACAAAACATGGAGCATATTATTGCCTTTGAGAAATCATTTAAATTTTGGAAATCAGTCCAGTACTTATGGAATTATGGCGTGAAAACCAAACTGCTCTTCCGCCATCTTTGATTGCCTCCCCCTCCCCCCTCCGCCCCTTAAGCACTCTATAACCGAGAGTTTCGGGTTTTGAGCGTTACAAGGAATCCAACGCCACCAGTCGTGATAGCCAGAAAGGACAAATGAAAAGTTTCATATAGTAGTTCGAAGATAAACCGTTCTATGCGGCTCTATTAGGTATAAGCAATAATTATTTTATTTTACATTGAAAATAAATAAAAGTATATTTATTGTTTATATTTTAATAATTTGCATTAAACGGGCTCTCGGATAGTATTTTTTATAAACCAAGTTTCATACAAAAATATAAAAATATAAGGGTTTGTTTACATTACGTTACTACAAAAAGTTTAGTATTTTAAGTATTGCGTCGCATTTTGCTACGGAACCCTAAAAGAACTGGTATGAGGAATGAACTAGGCATCATCTGGTTACCTGAAAACGACACCAAACTTAATTCAAAAGTCCAAAAAAATCTGCCAGATTTTTTTTTCTGAGCGCCGGGAGCTCTGTTCTTTGGGCCCCCCTCCCCTCCTCCTGACGCGGAGATCAATCTGGCTCCCGGGCGTTTTGGGCTTGGGTAGATGTGTATAACATTCGTACCAAGTGGCATTGCTGAACTAAAAATTGGCGTACTTTTTCCCCTTAAAAAACGGACTATGAGTTTCGAAATATGACAAAGTTTGTCGTAAATGCCCAGATTAGTTTTTTTTATAGTGTTTCGACTTTTATTCGATTTAGAATTTTGTTTAAGTATAAGAAAGTAATAAACAGTTTGAAGATTATTGTAAATGTCAAATTTTTTTTTGCCTTAAAATAATGCCACTTATCGTGATCATGTCCATTTTCAACGAGATTTTAGATTTATAATTGCAAAAAAACTGATATAAAGTGTGCTATTTGACTCAAAAAAACTATATTGGTTTTTAAACTATCACACTTTTTTTTAACACATTATTATCAACAAAAGAAAAAGAGGTAACAAAAAAGGATCGTGCAAAAAAGGATTTGTTTTGACGTTTAGAAATTGTATCTGATTTGAGTTGTTTGGAAAATAACGGATTAGTAAATAAATTGCAATTATTTTAGAAACTTTAAATATCTAATACCGTAAATATTTAAAATCTAAAAGCAATATAAATCTGCGGTGTTTATTTATTTTTCAAGCAGTGATATATTTTACGGTAACCTATCATATTCACGATTTTTTCTATACTTATTTCATTTGTAAGACTGTATGATTTGGTTTGAAATGCCAGATAGCTTGTTTTACATATTTTGTGTTGAAAACGGTTGTCGATTTTATTTTGACAGATGTTTTAGTAACAACCATTTTAATTTCTAAAATTATTAAATATAAGAAATTATCTTTTCCATATTACACAAAAACAACTTGACCAGGTTAGGTTCGTTCGGTTTTCTATGACCAAAACACGAGCGAAGTGAGCGAGAGACTCAAGCTTAGGGCAAAAGTAACACAGAAACAAAAATAACTTTGCCGTATAGTGTAGGTTAGGTTCGTTAGTTTTTCGGTATATTGAAATGTCATTCTTCTCTTATTATTTTCATATTATGGGAAACATTAAAAAAATAAATAAAACATCTGGTGATAATAACTATGTTCAAAGTTAGGTTAGAATTTACAAAAACAAGGAGCATAAAAACGTAAACTAAATTTATTGACATGTAAAAGTGCCTGCAAAGACTTTATTACTAAATAAACATTTAAATTGAAAATTTTTGAAAAAAAAAATTTTTTATTGGATCCGGTCATCAGCTAATGATTAAAAACGTAACATTACGTTTTTACGTATCTTAATGAGGGAAGTAGTAGATCAAGATTAAAAGTGTTATAGCATCGCTCGCTCAAGTCGCCAACTTTTAAAGCCAGTAGAGTCGAGATTAAACAACTTGCAAGTCCACTAACTCAGTAATTTAGTGTCCCTGCGTGGGTCTGCACTGCGGTATTGCATTAATCGCTTTATGATTTGTTCTTAGTCTTTCAAGCTGAGGTTTGCTCCCAAAGGAACTTACTCAAATTATATGCCAGCGTTTACAGATATTACTTTACTCAAAAAGCCACACGAGAAGAAAAGCATATGACTGGTATAGTAATAGACATATAGAAGGGAAAGAGAGGAAAAGGACGCTCATTTACAAGGAGTTAAACCATCTCTAATGATTTGAAAATGTTGTGTATAAGCCCAGAAATGAGGCAACACCGCCAAGAATGACAAAAAAATATTAGAGAAGCCGGCCCCGTATAGGGATGTGGCAAGAAGAAAAGAAGAAGAAGAAGAAGACTCAGGAAGCCACACGATATCGATAAGTAGCTACGTGTTAGCGTTGCAGTAAGATGCACTAAACACTCAGTCAACTCAGTTTAAAATATCCGCCGATGGTATAGCCACTCGTAATACCTAGCCTTCTCTTCCTTTATACGCGATGACGTATTAACTTCTCACAATTTATTGATTTGCTATTTAATTCAATTAAAAAAGGAAACTTGATTAGTGTTTGGTTTTGCTTGCTTTTATACTAGTTTTATCTTTTCCACTAATCATGGCATTTGAATTTTGTTATAGTGACTCTTGTTTGTTTACAACGTGGAAGGGACATACCGTAAGAAATCGAACCACAGGCTATAATACTAGAGAACTGTTGTATTATGACAATAAAATAACAGTTAAAAACTAAAAAAAAATGGACTTTTCTATACGAAAGTGTGCAGCCGCATGGGCAAAAGTATAAATAGTCGGATTTCATTATAAATAGTCAGTTCTCAGAATGTTCTAACCTGCAAATGGCTCGGCCATGCACAGGACGTGTCCCCTACAACTTCCACTGCTACAGGCTGGTATTCCGCCAGCTCTGAGGTGCATGAGCTCTGGGTTGTGGAGGCCCCATACTGCGCCACCTGGATGCTGATGGTGGTGCCTCGTGGGCAGATCAGAGTCACCATCTCCTCGTCACACGCTGCTTTTTGGTGAGTACGTAACGTGCCCAGAAGCAGCTCTGTAACAAAAAAGCTTTTATTAAAATGAATCGAAAGTAAAATGTGAAAATTTTCCTCGTGTTCATTTCAATGAAATATTATTAACATTATTTTATCCTACTAATATTATAAACGCAAAAGTTTGTAAGTATAGATGGATGTTTGTTACTCTTTCACGTAAAAACTACTGAATGAATTTTAATTAAACTTTACAACAATATAGCTTATACATCAGAATGATACATAGGCTACAATTTATAAAGATATTGTGTGATTCTATATTGTGTAAGCGCAGACGAAGTCGCGAGCATTAGCTTGTATAAAACACTTACTCTGCTAAAGTATTTGTTTCATAATTCTGCTTACTAAATATATTATCATCAGTCTTTTTAGTCCCCACTGCAGGAGCACGACCCTCTCTATACTACCAGAGCCATGCTTGACAGAGCAGTCTAAGGGTTTGGCCACCTAAATATATAGTATACCTAAGTACATAAATTTTGCGAAGCATTAACTGAAATAAAAGCATTCATTTGTAAGGAAAGGAATGCTTCTGTCTGATGGAAAAAATTAATTAGGTATTATGAACAAAATAAAAAATTGAGAATTTTGGCGAGAAAATGTATATTTTTTCCCTCGAGACACGAGATGTGACAGGTTATCGATAAGAACTAGATGATTCATAATGCTCATGGGAAATCTTCCGACCTGTCAATTTAAATTTCGTGTGTTTTCTGTAAAACCGGTGAGTAAATTAGCAAACATTCTTTATTTTTTAACCTAAATAGTTGTTATGTCATATTTGAGTTACTTAATGCCGCTAGAGTGCGCTAGAGACTGTAATTTCAGCAAAACCTCACCTTTATTGTCAAACCATAATCCCTTTTTTAGTCTATCTACAAAATGTACAATGGGATTGTATGTACTGCATGTACCTATAATTATAGGTACATATCTACACTAATATTATAAAGAGGAAAGATTTGTTTGTTTGATTGTATTGAATAGGCTCCGAAACTAATGGATCGATTTTAAAAATTCTTTCACTGTTGGATAGGTATGTTATCCCTGAGTGACATAGGCTATGTATGTACCACGGGCGAAGCCGGGATGGACTGCTAGTATTTTATTAAAATTATAATTAAAAAAAAAACAAGAATCTCGCGGCTGTACGGTAACTATTTCTCAAGCTATAAACGAACTCTATGCATTTCTTTGAATATAGATCGGCAGTAAAGTGTGCTGCTAGCTGTTTCTGTTTCAGTGTGAATCGGCGCTTAGATATCAACTAATAATAATCTAAATTACGGTAAATTTTCTATGTAAATGAAAAAAAATATATATACACATTAAATTTTCTTAAAAACTAAAATAAAGATTAAAAAACTACTTACTACAATACACTACAAATTAAAACAAAATTACAAATAAAATAATAAATAAATTTACAAATAATCTGAATAAATCTGGTATAGAAATGCGACCAGATTAGAGGCTGTTTATGAGTAATATATTATTTCTTATTACTAATTATGTTATGAAGGTAATAACATAACTCAGATTAACCAACCACTCTAACACTACATAAATCCGACGGATTATAATTTCTCGCATAAATAACCACGTGTTTACCATCTGCTACGTTTTAATAGAGACCATTAACGTTGATATGTTTCTAATACAATTTTACAATACTCGGACCACACACTTCTTGGGGGTCGTTAAGAGCTTACAATGTTTAGAGTGGGCTATAACGGATTACTTCTGGATACTTCACAGAAGGCGATTAGTTATAGGACGTCGTTTTAGCCGTCTCTTCATTTTTTGGTTAAAACTAACTTGAGATGCAGTCATTATTAATTTCAAAACACGGGTAACTCACGTATAGAGTCAGCTACTGCCGACATGTTTCGACCTCATCCTACTACTCCATGTCCGCATACATCCTACATGTCGGCAGTAGCTGACTCTATACGTGAGTTACCCGTGTTTTGAAATTAATAATGTCTCTTCATTTCTTTTGTGCCTGGACGACGGAACCGACCGACCTTCTCTCTATTAGCGTATAATATACTGGTTCTCTTAAAAATGAAACCTAGCTAGATCTAATTTTGATCCTGAAACCTTGTTAGAACCGTGTCCAAGATCCTTATATATCCCCTAAGCCACTGGGAGGAATTCCTCCCGACTTACATTGTTTAACTATTGTGTCTGGTATTGGCGCGTTTCAAAGAGATAATAATATATAATTATATACAAGAATTGCTTGTTTGAAGTATTGGTTGTTATGGTTAGTTTTTGTTTAAAGTTTTTTTTTTATAATGTTAGAATGTTTGTTTTAATTTACTTGTAATCCAAAAACTTATTCACTTCACCTTAAGCATTGAAATCATATAGACATCAGGTATTTATTGTCATTATTTTTTTTTAAGACTAACAAATTTATTGAAGAAACGAATTTATTTACTAAGCTCAAAATTAAATGACTGGTAAATAATTATAAAGTTAAATAAAGTTTAATACACGTATGTAGACTATACCTGAAAGGTAAAGTGCTCATTACTATTACTTGGCTGACTTAGAAATCTGTAGTGGATCTTGGCATCACAGTCGAGAAAAGTCTTGAGTAATCTATTCTAAGCTATTATATCTTGCATTTGCTACTTTCCAACAACTCAAATAATTATTTTTCTAAGCGACAAAACAAAAAAATTCTATGGGATTTGTATGAAATATAGATTAATGACGTCATAGTTTCTTGGAGTCAAAAGCGCTCTTAATTTCCTTTTTTCTGCAGTAAAAATCTAAGATCTGATTGAAAATGTATATGATCGTGACAAGTAACATTATTTTGTAACGTTTTATTTTCTTAGGCCCAACACAGACGACAGACTATCCGTGACGCACTTTTAGTCTGTGATAGTCTGTGAAAAATAGAACCTATGGAATCATATGCAGTAACGCACACGGTGCGCGCCGGACTCTTTGCGCGTCGTGTGCTTTACTGCATGTGATTCCATGGGTTCTATTTTCAGACTAAAAAGTGCGGCACGGTTTAGTCTGTCGTCTGCGTTGGGCCTTATCAGTACCAAATAAATTATTTTTGACCCAGGACCGTAACCAAATATAATTATAGCGGCCACATATAACATACTGTCACGTATAATCGGTGTCAATTTTTTAATGTCTAGCGGCTATTACAGTTCCAGAAGTAGAGCCCTGAGATGGACGGACAGACATACAGATAGACTGCAGAGTCTCAGTAGTCCTAGGATCCTATTAACCTGTTGGGTATGGAACCCTAAAAAGTATCGTGCAAAATTTCACTTAAAATTTATTTAACCATTTCAGCTTAGATGTGGAACCATTATAAACATTACATTCATAAAAACTTATAAGTAAGATTGGCTATATTTAGGTTATATCTTATTTTTCCCAAAATAGTCATATAAAGAAGTCTTTACTTAATAATAGGGAACATGCGCACACGTCAATCATCGGCCGTATAATCTAAACCATACACGCATCATAAAAATAGAGATAAAAGTGTTTAAAGTGGACTACCCGGATTATTTGCTCTTAACAAGGGGTCATTAAGGTGCTATTTGTAAACCATGATCGTATTTCATACATGACGAGAGGCGTAATAGCTCGCACGTGGGTAAGATGCAATTCTGTCTGGAATAGTTGAGAGGAGGTAGCGGACGAGGTAGCGATTTTGATTTTCTTTAACAATTTTTTTTAGTGTCATGTTTCTATGTTACAGTTTTGGATTAGGTGTTTAAATTTTTTAAAACGTTTTAATTCATTCTTAATGTTAAATATATTTAGTACCTGGGCGACCGAGCTTTGCTCGGTTACATCTCAAACATTAACTAATTTTTTTTAATCTTGTCTAAAAACAATGCAAAATAAAAAATTATATATAAACTTAAACATAAAAAAAAACAAAATTAAGTCACGAGTGGGATTCGAACCCGTAACACTCTTTCTAGCGGTCGGTATCCGTAACCGCTGAGCTAAAAACAAGGACGTTGGCGCGACGAAATTAGCGACCATATTCTGGGTGGAAAGAAAAACGCATGAAAACTCGAAAACACGCGTTTTCCCAAACATAAAACTAATCTAGATCGATTGTTTACCCCCGAAAACCCCCATATACAATTTTCAGCGAAATCGTTAGAGCCGTTTTCGAGATCACAGAAATTTATAAATATATATATATATATATATATACAAGAATTGCTCGTTTAAAAGTATAAGATATATTGTACAGAGTTGTTGTTTTGTTTCGGTTTTTGGCGTATTAGTGGCAAACGCCGCTGGCGTAAGATTTTTTAAGCTGCATAAAGGTCCAAATATAGAAGTTGTAATTTTTTCACTAATTCAATGTATGCACTTAGATCTTTCTTGTAGGTAATTATTCTGTCGGCTTGAAAAATATTCTTGCCTTCATATAAGGCGACTGGCATACTGCTCCGCACCCCGCTGCATTGCGCCGGGCCACCATACAAAAACACGCGCAGAGACGTTGTCAGTGTGTTGTCCTATGCGTGTTTTCTATACGAATTGAGATACTTACCGGTCCCGGTGCGCTACGCAGTGCAATACGAAACAGTATGTGAATCGCCTGAGCCAAGCTATTTTCGGTGACATTGAGGGGTAAGAGACGCACACAAAGACTATTATGGTATAATAATTGTGAGTTTATGTAGTACAATAATCAAAATAACAGGCCAAGCGCGATTCGGACTCGTGCACGAAGAGTCCCGTACCGTTATCTATAAAAGTCACGTTTGTTGTATGGGAGCCTCTCATAAATATTTCTTTTTTTCTATTTTTAGTATTTATTTTCATAGCGGCAACTGAAATACATCATCTGTGAATGTGAATTTCAAATGTCTAGCTATCACATTTCATGAGATACAACCTGGTAACAGACGGAAGGACTGCGGAGTTTTAATAATATGTGCCCGTTTTAACCCTTTGGGTACGGAACCTTGAAAATAAAAGTTTCTTTATGCAAACAATTTCGACAAACTTATCTGTATAACAGAACTAACGTAGCTGCCACGGTTCAACAAGCAAATTACGTCTCATAACTTTTTACTTATAAAATCACTCAAATAACTTCCCCAGGCGAAAACGCCATCCAACATTATGTGACAGAGATTGATTGCCTGCTAACCGTGTCTCCATCATTTCGGTTCTCATTATGTAGCACTTCCCCTTAAGACATGAATGTTAACCGCAGCAGAACAGATGTTGGTTGGTACAAAATTTAATTTTAAATATTACCATCTAACAATAACTTTTAAGTATTCTATTTTCTTTGACGTGAATTAAATTTCTTGCCGCTTCTGCACTTGTGTTTGTTAGCTCTGAGGCATGGCGAGAGTACATATTACTATTTCTTTCGCAAGTTAAGGGACAATTGACAATCCGGCGTGGTCCGCACTTTGATGGTGACATGGAGCATAAAATGTTCTCGAGTTTTACATGCCATTGCGTGGCAGTTGTCTTTAGGCAGCTTGTAAAATCTCACCATTGTTGACCACTTACACACATAGAAAAGAAAAACAAATACTTGCGTCTAGGAAGCGGCAAGGCACTAAACGTAGCTGTAAATCATTAGATTGGCGTCAGCAAGGCATTATGAAATCAAGTATTAATGATCTAAGTATCAAAAAATTTTTAAAGATTTTTGACTTAGTCTTTGAAAATATGGGAAATAAAAATAATTTATCGTCATTATCATCATCAGGTCATTAAAGTCTCCACTGCAGGAGCACGACACTCTCTGTACTACTACAGCCATACTTGGCCAGAGCAGCCAAAGGATTTGGCCTACACTCTCCACGCTGGCCAGCAGGGTTGGAGAGGTCTCATGATGTTTATAAGCTTTGTTTAGCTTGTATTTCCTAATTCGCCTATTACGACATGCACGAGAGGACTTGGAGTGGCCCTGTTACTGCCGGAAACCACACGTTAACGCACGTTAACGCAAATAAAAAATTTAAACACAAAAATAATTGAAACCTCGAAAATATTAGCTGCTTCTCTACCCGCGCAAATCGTAAAAGCAAATGATTAAAACAAACGTGATACAGAGACATTATTAGCATGGATTAAAATAGTGTGGCTCGAGGTGACATTGTGTGCGCGGGTCCTCTAGTCACATTCGCCCTGATGAAGACCTTCGGATAAGGTCGAAACATGTCGGCCAAAAGCTGCCTCTCTATCATCATCGTCATCATTTCAGTCGCATAACGTCCACTGCTGGACATAGGCCTCTCCCAAAGATTTCCAAAATAACCGATCTAGAGCGGCTTGCATCCAGCGCCTTCTATATGCCTCTCTATTTGAGGAACCTATTTAATTCATGCTAATAATGATGACAGATAGCTCTGCTCTCCTAAGCAAATGGTAAATCCTGATGAAATTAAAAAGTTTTTAAAAACATGACCAGTGCGTAAAATGGCACTGTGCTACATTATTAGCAAACCATGCCAAAAACAGAGTAAAAAGAAAACGAAAAAGCTACGCCTAAAACAAGAATAAAAACATTATGAATAAATGCATAAATCAGGAACGCTATGTAAATAGTACTGCAGGATGTCCCCATAAAACACATATCAGTGAACAAATAAAAGTCTTGGCCGAGGCAAGAGCGCCGTGCGGCGAGGCAATAAAAACCTAATTTTTTTCCCAAGACATTCTTTTTAGAGTTGCGTAGTAAAAAACGGAAAGAAACCTTTCAATCTGCTGAAAATTTTAAAAGTTTCCGTCTTGTACAACACTAATGTCTCTCCCTTTTTTTTAGGGGTGTGGTGTGTCCGGTAAAAATGTCTATTAAGCCGCATTAAAATGGCCTTTCTCTAGTATATATATACAGAACTATATACCGGAAGATTTCATTTAATAATAGCACTTAGTTTAAAATCATTCAACCCGAAACATCGACTTCTATACTAATTTGTTTACGACACTATTTCATTAAAAAATGTATCCTTTATTAGTATTACTGCACAAGTACAAACCAAATTTGATATTTTGCTTATACCTATTATTATTTTTAAATTTGGTAATTATTTATTTATATGTTTGGTATTTATACCTACTATTTTTTCGCATTGAAAATTGACAATCAAAATGACTTAATAACAATAACACACATACCTACCACTTCATTCTCTACCATTCATTATATAAGTTTTTTGGAACGAAGTTCCTTATCGCACGTTGCGAAAGGCTAGACGGAAAAAATTAAGACCAAAAGTTGTAACGACACTTTTTGCTATAGTTGTAAGCCGTGCGGCGTATGCGTGTTTCTCTGTCTGTCTCTCTCTCTCGAACTTCGTTCCATCCGGGTGTCCCTGGACACCTCTCAAGATTTTTTCCAAAAACTCACAAAACCCTCATAAAGCCCGCCCGATTCGTTCTTAGCCGTTTATTTTTTCGACTATGTTCTTGACAGCTGGCGTAAGCCCAACACTGCAGCCGCTCAATTGTAAAGTGCATACTTAGACTATTTTTAGCATAACATTCCTCTTAAATAGTTAAACATTGTCTTTGAGAGGCACCAGGCCCATTTATTTTAGAACACCCCTTATGCTTTTATTTTTAGAAACAATCTTCATTGTGGTTGGAAGACACGTGGTTTTCATATCCGTTTCATTTATTTTTACTCTTTGACATTGCAGCTAAATGTTTTTTGATTTTTACTCATTTAGTTTTTACTTTTTTTAAAGTAAATACTCTTTTTAATTTTACCTCAAAAACGTTTCCTACCTAAGTTATGTTAATGTTCCTAAACATATCAAAGCTTATAACATTCATAAAAACCTTTAAAATTAATTAATTAACATTTTTTTATTGAATCAACTAATACAGATATATACTAAAATAAATATTAAACAAAAGACTGAATAAAGGTTGATGAACTTAGGTTTATCGAGTTAAACAACTTTCATGGCTCAAATTTAAGTTTTGGCAGGCTTCAGAATATATAATAAATTGCTTTATGAAATACCTATATATATTCCTAAGAACTTGCAAAAGTAGAAGGAAGTTTAATTTGTTATTGTTCTATTTCTAAGAACAACAAATGAAGGAGAACCAGATTATTGTTTATGTTAATTTGACATTTTTGATGGACGGGTGGATTAAGATTTGATGTGTATAATTATTTTCCTTTTAGTTAGGAAATCCCGCCTTACTATACTCAATGAGTTTTTGAAATAAATTAAATATTTTGTACAAGTTTTTACTGCGAGGCCAAAGTACTTTTTAAGACAAATCAAAAAGTCCAAACTCTATGGAGTTCCGTCGTTTTATCACTGAGTTCCATCGACCACCTTCGGTCTTCGAGACCAGCTCCTAGACATCGTCTACCACAAAGTGGTGTTTGTCAACACAAATCAAACGAGTCCTTTTCAATAAAGCTTATTCTATAACTAAGTTCTGTCAAATATGTACCGACTTTATCGTCAGAACAGCTCATTGACTTCAAAATATTGTATGATCATCCGACTTACACAAATATGCAAAATTTTAGCTCAATCGATTGAGGATAAATGGTTGAAATTGATTTGCATGATTTGACCTAAACAAACTTCCATCCACATACAAAAGATACATTGCAACTCAAAGAAAAGCCTGTAAAAAAAAATATTGCAAATATTTTATGGAAGGAACGAACTAGTGCGAACGAATTTTTCAGAGCCTCTTGACATCCATCTATCATCAGGATTCGACAAAAGATGGGCAAGAAATATTATTGCAAATCCTAATCGGTTGTCTCGGTCGAAAGGATGTCGAGTATTCTTTTACCCTCTTATGAGTCCCTTTACCCTAGACCAAAATACAATTTTCTATACAAATGTAGTTTGTTTGTTTGTTTGTAAATTCTTTATTGTACAAAAAGGACACTACAAAAATACAGTAGATAACAATACAAAGGCGGACTTATCCCTTTAAGGGATCTCTTCCAGTCAACCCAACGCCAGAGGAGATAATCCTATTAATTAGGGTGGAACACTGTACAATACTTACAAGCTAAAATACAAACGAAAACCTTGTAAATGTGTATAAACATAAATAAATAAATACAACATATACATAAATATATATATATATATATAATATAAATATAAATAAGGACACAATACATACATACAACTCAATCCAGGTCAGGAGTCTTTGTAAAAGTTTTTGACCCTAGCTTTAAAGGAATATAAAGAAGTTGAGGCTTTAATGGTGGGTGGTAGTTCATTCCATAAATGAGCAGCCGTGATAGCAAAAGACTTAGCATAAGCTCGAGAGGAGAAAGTGGGGATGTCGAGAATGTCATTACGAGATCGAAGGCGGGGGTTAATAACTCTAAATTGGAATTTGTCTTTAAGGTATTTGGGAAAAATAGGATTGTGAAGGACATTGTAAAGAAAAGTAAGGATATGTAGAAGGCGACGGGTTCTTATAGTTAACCAACTCAGGCAAGAACGGAATTCAGATATATGATCGAACTTACGTAGTCCAAACACATACCGAACACACATATTCTGAAGTCGCTCCAGCTTGTCAGACAATTCTTCCGTGAGATCTAGGAAGGTCACATCTGCATAATCTAAGATAGAGAGCAATAACGAGCGAGCCAGAAGCGCTTTAGTATCAGTCGGCAGAAAATTCTTTAAGCGTCTTAATGAATGCAGAGAAGCAAAAACTTTCCGACTAAGCTCATTGATTTGCGGAGACCAAGATAGAGTTTCGTCCATGACAATACCCAGGTTATTAACAACCGAAGAGAGAGGGATGACATCATTACCCAAGACAACGTCAGGGAATGCCATGGACTTAAATTTGGCGATGAAATGAGAACTTCCTATCACGATGGCTTGAGATTTTGCAGCGTTGACCATTAGCCCGAAGTTCTTAGACCATTCCGCGATAATCGCGAGGTCGGAGTTAATGGTTGTAATAGCCATATCGAAATTATTGAGAGGAGCGGCTGCATATATCTGGAGGTCATCAGCATACAAATGATAGCAGGAGGAGAGAGAGGCAGTAATGCCATTAATGAAGATAGAGAATAGGATAGGTGACAAAATTCCTCCCTTTGGGACACCTGCCCTGAGATCACACCAATCCGAGCGCCTATCATCCACCCTCACCAACTGTCTCCGTCCACTCAGATAGGATCGAAACCAAGCGATAGTGTCAGGGGAAAAGTTAAATAACTGCATTGTTGCCAGAAGCAACTCAAAATCCACTGTGTTGAACGCACTGGTGAAGTCCAGTAATACGAGGAGAGTAAGGGCTTTATTGTCTATATTCCAACGAATGTCGTCTGTGATTTTCAATAGGGCAGATGTCGTACTATGCCCCGCACGAAAACCAGACTGAAACGGACTTAAAAGGTTATATCTGTTGAGATATTTGGTGAGACATTGGTGAACATGGTGTTCTAATACTTTTGAAAGGAGAGGTAGGATGGATATAGGACGAAAGTGGGAAGGAGAAGACGGATTAGGACTTTTTGGTAAGGGAATAATATGCCCATACTTCCATGCACTAGGAAATACACCAGTGTCCAAAGAACAGTTAATGATGTCCGTGACAACAGGAGCTATCAAGGTTGCAATTGGTTTGATCATGTCCAGACATATGTTATCATTGCCAACTGCCTTCGTTTTAATAGAATTGATAATTTTTACTACATCATCCGAAGTAATCTTCTCAATATTAAATAAAGGACAATCAGGGGGAGCCCTATTCCTGAGACTATTAAGTGTCGCATGTTTAGCGTTAGAGGGAAGATTGACAGGAGAATCAGAGAAGTGCTTATTCAGGACATTCAGATCAAATTGCTGATCGAAACTTGCACTTTGCTTACCAACACCCAAACCCTTAAGAAATTTCCAAAGTTTATTGGGAGGGCAGTCATCTAAATTTTTATGAATGTGTTTACGCCTGGCTTCACGGCATTTCTTATTGCAAAGATTACGAAGTGCTATATAAGAATCATGGTTGGCAGCAGAGGGATTGTGGCGCAACTTTAGCTTCGCTTTATCTCTTTTAGCCATCAGCTTCTTTATCTCTTGTGTTAGCCATGGAGCAGGAAAGTGTTTCACCCTGACCGGGTGGAGAGGCGCATGTTTATCGAAGAGAGCCAAAAGAGTTGAATTAAAGGCAGCCACCTTCAAATCGACGTCAGACATCCTGAGAATATTTTCCCAATCTGCCTGTGCAAAATCAGATAAAAAAGAATGTTCATCAATATTTGAGTAGCTGCGCAACATCATAATTTTATGTCTTAGTTTAGGTGGCCTAAGCTTAAAAGAAGCAAACACCAGATCATGTGCCGAAAAGCCAGGTGCTTTAAACTGTCCATGATTTGAAACATGGTCCGGAGAGGAAGTGATCATAAGGTCAAGTAAAGAAGGAGGGCCATTATGAGGAAAATGAGTTGCAGTTAGAGGAAGGATGTGTAAATCCAGAGAATGAAGAAGTGAAAGAAGAGAGTGAGCACGTGAATCCTCCTTGAGAAGGCAGGTGTTAAAGTCTCCCATTAAGATCACATGGTCAAAATCTGTGCGATATTGTGCTAATAAAGAGTCAAGAGAATTAAAGTAATTAATACGGGAGCATGGACTATAGTAAACTCCAAGCATGACTTTGGTTTGGTGAAGTGATATATCAAGAAAGAGATGCTCAGGTTTTTCAGGTTCAGGAGGGGACAGGGAAAGGATTTGACAAGGGATGTCACAGCGCAAATATATTGCAACCCCCCCACAACGCATCATCCTATGAGATCCATCTTGGCCAATTGTTTGACAGGTTCGGTCATTTCGAATCAATCTAAAACCTGGAAGTGGGTAAAGGGTAGATGGCAACGACGGTTTGAGAAAACTTTCAGAAATAAGAATGGCATGGATTTGAAGTGAAGAAAAGGTGGTAAGAAGTTCTGCGTAATGCTCAGGAACACTTTGGGCATTTATATGCACCACATTAAAGTTTTTTGCAAAGGATTGAAAGGTAATACTTAGATTATCATTTAAGGATGGCATGTCGTCATTTTCGGCACTCATAAAACTACCTGGAGATGAAGATAAAGAAAAAAACTCTGGGTCAGAAACCGGAGAAAGCACATCTGACATTGAATTGAGTAAACTATAAATATGTATATATGTATATAAACGAATAAACTAAATTATAACTAAAATATAAATTCGCAAGGCCGCAAACATTGCTTGCTCGCCAAGTACAAAACTGTTGACACCAGATATATCACACGAAAATAAGTTAAGCACTAAGATCTATTTCCATACTTACTGTATCATACAAATGTCTGTTTCCATCAAGATATACCTACTATGATTTGCTATAAACAATAATAATAAGCACTGCCAGCAACCTCTGCACCAAGCAATACAATACTATGCATTGTTCTACCTAGTGCAGAAGCAGTGTAGTCTACGTTTTATTTTGAAATGACGTGCCCGATTTAGGCAAAATTTTGTAATTTTAAAGATATTGCAATTATCTAGGGTAATAATTGGTTCCCGACATTAAAATATGAACTTGAAAAGAATATAGTGTGTTTTATCATTTTTGACCATCAGTATGGGAAACTTCTAAATCGTTATATTTTCTTTTCAGTTCAAAATTTTACCGTCGGAAACTAGTTATTACCCTAGATAATTGCAATTTCTTTAAATAATTTTACCAAAATCTGACATGTGGTTTCAAAATTAAACTTAGTCTACGTAGATTAGATTTGTATGGAAAAGTCTAGGGTAAGGGGATTCTTAGGGATGGGTCAAGAGTTCACTGATTTCACGTTTTTTATTTTGAACTCGTAATCTAAACAATCTTTAAATAAGATGGTTTTACTCGTAAACTAAAACCATCTCATTAAAAAACGCGGATAAATTTTTAACCGACTTCCAAAAATGGAGGAAGTTATCAATTATCAATTGTATTGTATAAGTAATAATATGGATATCCACCAATTATTAGAAGACGCCTAGACCTATCCGAAAAATTCTTTTGTTAGAAAGGGTATACTTTGGACTTGGTCCAAAAGAAATTTTACCTAAATCGCTCATGTAGATCGGGGGAGACGAATTTTAGTTTTGAGAAATTATATTATTTTGTTAAACTATTATTTGACAAAAAAGTTTACAGCTAGTAAAATTACCTGAAGACATCAAAAGTATCTCAAACAGATTCCTATTTAAGAAAAAAGTTCAAACGTATCTCTCTGTTAATTTGTTTCAGCAGAACTAGTCATCAAATCAAAACATTTGTACTATGTCTGAATTTGTATCTAAGTATATATGTGTATGTATATGTATGTGTATTATACGTATGTATCTAAGTAAACTTGTATTAGTATATAGTGTATTTTAAATACATCTTTAGGCACCTATCGCATTTAGATAAAAAATTCTGTTTTCCTACAGGTTGACTGGTAGAGAATGCATTAGCATTAAGTTCACCTTTTGTACCATTGTGGTCAATAAAGATTTTAATAATAAATAATAAATAAAATTACACTACCACATCTGTTAATTTCGTCTGGTCATCATTATTTCAGCCGCATAACGTTGGACTGCTGGACACTGCTGGACATGGGCATTCTCTTCCCTTGCAGATCGTAAAAGCCGATCGAGGGAATGGGCAAAAATGCAAATCATGTTAACAGGCGATGCGGCTAGCAACCCATCACTGTATTGATTGCTTTTCCATCTTCTCGCCCACCATGACGCTAAAAGTGGCTTTTGGGTCTTGCGGCCCTGGGCTCTGCATAGAACCGCAAGCCCCAAAATGCTCTGTCTGCCCCATTAAGGATAAAGACGTGATAGTATGTATGTATGTATGGGCCTTAGGCCAAAGAATCAAAAAATGACCGATCAAGAGCGGCCTGCAATTATGTCAACTGATAATTTTAATCAATTAAAAAACCTAACAATATAAAAACTTATAATTAAATCGAGTAGCAAGTAGAAGTCAAAATATTTAATAAATATTATGTCGTTTAGAAAAATAAATAAAAAGAATCTAAATGAATTATTTTTTGAGCAGCATTTACAATGCTCGGTTGCTAAATTAATGCCAAATTAAAACAATGTGATGAAAAATTTCGCCACGAGTGGGATTTGAACCCACGACCCTCACGATGGTGAATTTTCTCATCACACATTTAATTTGAATCTAAATTAATATAAGAAAAATAAAACAGCATTCGCATTAAGCAATCGTCATTTTTACAATTTCCTTGTTAATTCTATAACGTCACTTAGCGAGAAGAAAATTACGTAGCACAATTTTCTGACGGCCTTAAATAAGGGTCTCCATTAAAAACGCAATTGTGGTTTGACAAATAATTAATCTGTGATTGCGGGAAAGGGAAACATTTTGAAAGGAGGGAAAAGAAGGGAAATCATGGGGCGGGTTGCAACGCCTCAATGAAACCGTCCGAGAAAAATGTACGACTACGCAATTTGTTTTCCTCAAATACATTTCCAAACGTCGGTCGTTTTGATAATTTTTGTGGACCTTTATGTATATTTTAGTAGCTGTGCCCGTGGGCTTTGCTCCCCGTGGGAATTTAAGGATAACTAGTAGTTCGTCGCGAACTTAGACCTCGCGATTATTTTTCGCAATTCAGTTTCCTAAATAATCCCTAGATGGCGGTA
Organism: Acrobasis consociella; assembly: GCA_963555685.1. Classification (NCBI taxonomy): domain Eukaryota; kingdom Metazoa; phylum Arthropoda; class Insecta; order Lepidoptera; family Pyralidae; genus Acrobasis; species Acrobasis consociella. The sequence goes on from OY743115.1 coordinate 6,032,956, forward strand.
TCCAAAGTTAGAAAGCGCTATGTTTAATGTAAAATGGTTTCGTTTGCTACATAATCGCGGACATTTTTATTAATATTTCAAAAACTACTGAACCGATTTTGATGCCCAACGAACTTGAAAATTCTATTGATGTTTCCTACATGCCTACCAAGTTTCATCAAAATCAAACCATCGGTTCGGCTGCTATCGCGTTACAAACATACATACATACATACATACATACATACATACATACATACAATGTGTTTTCGCCCCCAACTCGATTTAGAGACCTCACTCGCTTCGCTCGCTCGGTCAAAAACTATCCTACATGAATCACTGGGTATTAAACTGTATCCATATCAAATTTTATCTAAATAGGGTCAATGGTTGAAGCGTAATGAGTGGTAACAAACAAACAAATATACAAACTCACTTTCGCATTTATAATATTAGTAGGAAGAAGGATTTTTACTCTAAGGTGGTTATTTGTGATTTACTATTTGGTTTCACTCGAATAATTCTGGTTAGGTAGATTAGATGGTTGTGTGCTGACTGCACAGTGGAGACTAAATACCTGATGATTAGATTTCATGAAAACTTGATTTCTTAACACGTTGAACGCCAGACTCAAAACCATGTTTAGCCCAGTGGGCCGCGGCAGACACCATGTGACCGCATCATATCGGGTCCAGGGCGCCGCGGCGAACACCGTGTGTCCGCGTACCCTCGGTAACTTTAAATGCCTTTACACGGCCGGCAGACAGCGTTTCGATTATTTTTTCAAGGGGAAGTGATCCGCGCGGCCCCACAGTACAATCTGGTCGCTTGGCACAAAAAAAATTGAAAGGACTTAGAATTTATGGGCTTTTCAACAAGATGTGTCCAAAAACTGTTTTGAGCACATTTTATTGAGTGTTTTGATTTTTAATTTAGTGAGGTTACAGTTAGGTAAACATATTTTTTGCCTTTAATATTGCACTAGAAAGTCATAAGAATTATAATAGTTATCAGTCAAGCACTTATCCAATAAGTAATCCGGGTTCCGTAGGTAATAATTAACGTAAGAAGTTACCTTTTCGTGAATAATTCTACGGTTTACCAATATTTCGACTTATTTTGTAAAAGTAACAAAATACAGACGGAGGGTTATGTTTTTCGAATGAATGTGTATTTATGTATGTATGTAAGTACTTACAAAGGTAGCAAGAGCAAAAGTCCTTGCGACACGATATCCGCTCCTTTTAATACTAAATGTATTAAGGAGACGATAAAGCAGAACAAAGGCTATAAAATGTTTGCAAGAGCTATGTCGGTTGGGCAAAGTCGATTGATGAAGCTGAAGACTGAAGGCGTAGATTGAGAGGTTTTATAGACAGCTGTAAACCTCAGTTTCACAACCCAGTAAACAAATGGCTAAAGACCCAAGAGCCAAGTTAACCCGACACTATACCGAAGATATCCCGGACATCAGCCTGTACGAGATTAGGATGGCCCTCAAACAGCTTAAAAACAACAAGGCTCCGGGCAAGGATGGAATTACAGCAGAGCTTCTGAAAGCGGGCGGAACGCCGGTACTGAAAGTCCTTCTGAGGCTCTTTAATTCCGTTCTGCTCGAGGGCGTAACGCCGGAAGCTTGGAGCAGGGGCGTGGTGGTCCTGTTCTTCAAAAAGGGAGATAACACCCTATTGAAGAACTATAGGCCTGTCATGCTTCTGTGTCATGTATATAATTTGTTTTCGAGGGTCATCACGAATCGTCTCGCAAACAGGTTCGATGCCTTCCAGCCTACCGAACAAGCCGGTTTCCGTAAAGGTTTTAGTACCTTGGACCACATTCATACGCTGCTGCAGGTTATAGAGAAGACGAGGGAGTATAACTGGCCGTTATGCTTGGGGTTCATGGACTATGAAAAAGCCTTCGATTAGATCGAAATATGGGCCGTGCTTCAGTCCCTTCAGCGAAGTCGTATTGACTATCGGTATATCTAAGTGTTGAAATGCTTATACAGTAATGCCACTATGTCAGTCCGAGTACAGGAGCAGTGCTCGAGGGCAATTCCATTGCATAGAGGTGTAAGACAGGGAGACGTTATATCTCCGAAGCTGTTCACCGTTGCACTGGAAGATGCCTTCAAGCTTCTGGAACGGGAAGGATTTGGCATCAACATCAATGGCGAGTATATCACTCACCTTCGATTTGCCGACGATATTGTTGTCATGGCGGAGTAACTCCAAAGGAACCCTAATTTTCAATAAATTTTCAATAACACCACGACCTTCTCCTATCCAAACGCAAAGGCAAATGAACGAGTGAAGCGCGTCTCGCTCGCTGGGGCTCGCAGGTGAGGGCGGCGCGGCATAGTGCAGGGGGAGCCGACAGTAGGACCCGCGCGGCGCCCGCGCAAGGAAATACTGTTGGACGTTCTAGCAGGCCGTGACGGACACTGATGTCTGCCATTTAACATCTCAGAAAATAATGCATAACGTCTCTGTTCTATAAGTTGCCCATTATTTTTAGGTTATTTCTTATCGATATTTTCAAAAAAAATCCCTATCAATTTTTGGACGTTCTTTAATTTTTGGTACGGCCCCAGGGGAAAGTATGCTGTCGACCACATGGTGTCCGACATGGCGTTCAACGTGTTAAAGTCAAAGTCTCTTCCATGCTGATCTGGATCAAAAGTAGCGAAAAGAACAACAATTAGAAAGTAATAGCTGCTTTTGTTCCCGCTCAAATCATAGAAGCCGGTCGAGAGAATGGGTGAAAATGAAATATGTATTAGTACTTTTTAGGGTTCCGTACCCAAAGGGTAAAAACGGGACCCTATTACTAAGACTTCGCTGTCTGTCCGTCTGTCCGTCTGTCTGTCACCAGGCTGTATCTCAAGAACCGCGATAGCTAGACAGTTGAAAATTTCACAAATTATGTATTTCTGTTGTCGCTATAACAACAAATACTAAAAACAAAATAAAATAAATAATAAAGGGGACTCCCATACAAAAAAGTTAATTTTTATAGATAATGGTACGGAACCCTTCGTGCGCGAGTCTGACTCGCACTTGGCCGGTTATTTCATATTCACGCCCCCCATCACGCTAAAAGTGACCTGTGATGTTGAACCAATGTTGTGTCTGCTTTGAGCCTCAAGACCTAATACCATTGAATTAATATGAGTATTACATACAGAACGGACTCTCCTAGGGTCCGGTGCAATTTCCCGCTCCCGCACCTCTCCCCTGTTCTCGCCTTGTGAAGAGTGTACAGTACCTATACAGCGGGCAGACGCCTGCATCTGCCTCTACAAGGCGAGAACGAGGGAAAGTTCCCGCTCCCGCACCTCTTCTCTGTTCTCGCCTTGTGAAGAGTGTACAGTACCTATACAGCGGGCAGACGCCTGCAGCTGCCTCTACAAGGCGAGAACGAGGGAAAGTTCCCGCTCCCGCACCTCTTCTCTGTTCTCGCCTTGTGAAGAGTGTACAGTACCTATACAGCGGGCAGACGCCTGCAGCTGCCTCTACAAGGCGAGAACGAGGGAAAGTTCCCGCTCCCGCACCTCTTCTCTGTTCTCGCCTTGTGAAGAGTGTACAGTACCTATACAGCGGGCAGACGCCTGCAGCTGCCTCTACAAGGCGAGAACGAGGGAAAGTTCCCGCTCCCGCACCTCTTCTCTGTTCTCGCCTTGTGAAGAGTGTACAGTACCTATACAGCGGGCAGACGCCTGCAGCTGCCTCTACAAGGCGAGAACGAGGGAAAGTTCCCGCTCCCGCACCTCTCCTTTGTTATCGCCTTGTGAAGGGTGTACACTGTACAGTACCTATACAGCGGGCAGACGCCTGCAGGGCGAGAACGAGGGAGAGGTGCCAGGACAGGAAACGGGAATGCATATTGCGCGGGATCAAGTTGGTCTCATTTGCTAGAAATTAAATCCACGGAAGCTGAATATAGAGCACATTACCGGTAATACGACGAAATTATAAACATTTATACTATCCCGTCTTTATCTCTAATGTGGCATGGCAAAGAAATTTAAAAAGTTGTCATTTAAAGAATCTCGCCCATTTTTTTGATCGGTTTTTCTGATCTGCGCCAGGAGGAATTACATTGTATATATGCTGTTCACAATATACAATGGGAAAGGGACATGCCCGTAATAAATCGAACCATAGGCTATACTAGATCACTTTATTATAATGATAATAAAATAACAGTCAAAAAACAACAAAAAAATTCGACATTACCATACTATTGTTTTGGCGGCTGCACACTTAAATATAAAAACACCGATTTTTTAGTTTTTGGCTGTTGATTTAGCAGCATTATTCTATAGTGATTTAGTATAGACTGTGGTTCGATTTACTACGGGTATGTCCCTTCCACGTTGTTACACATATGTCTATCGTACGTCGAAGGTTTACACGTGCTTATATATTTTCAAAGGAAAAAATTGCGGCGTAATAAAAATCTTTTTTATGTTTTTGTGTTATTTCTCTCTTTTCAATCAGATTTTTCTTTTCATCTGTTGTTTATCCATAAAAGCCTCAATGTCAACAACTTTAAACGACTTCTTAGAAATGAATTATTTCTGTAAATGTTTCCCCAAACACTTCATTCAAAGTATCAAACGGGAACTATTACTTTAAATTGTTTGTGTAACAATTGCCTTTTGAAGTTCTACTTTATTAAAGTTCTGGGAATCACTCAAGTTTACGATCAAAAAAAAATCTTTACATTTGAATGTCTATGCGTGTGTCTGCTTTTACGTCTTTGGTGCGTTAGGCCCATGTGTCCTATCAAAACATTTTTACGACTATGCGGAGGAAATAAGGGTTAGTCTACACACACTTGGGTCGTAAGCGTCGTGCACTGCGTTGGTGTAAAGTTAACACATTTTGTACAAACTAGCACTTTCATAATTACTTTCACGAACAAAAGAGTAAGTTATGAATTTTATAACAATTTATTTAAACTTTTGTAAAATGTATAAAAGTTAATGAAAAGCATTCTACTTTATGAATATTTACTGAATTCATTCATGAATGCAGCCTGTGAAAAGCTTTGATTTTGAATACGACCAATTTTATTTGCATAAAATATTATCATATGAAACGTCGAACTGGCTTATAGATAGATAGATAGAAAAACACAAGCCATATTAGTCAAAGAGTTTATTTTAAACTTGCGCGTTTCGACTCGGCAAGAAGAAGCGAAGGATGAAAGGAAAGGTCCTTAGAAACGTGAGACCGAACAAAAAACGTTAATATAAATAGGTCAAGGGACTGGTGAAATTTTGTAACTGTTCTTAAAAGAGTGAGTAAGCACATTTTACATTTTGGGTCGAATAGCTACGATATATATTTACAAGCGCCCAAATAATATGTCAACCATTCTCACACATCACACAGCTGCTGGGGTCCCCAGAGTTGTAATCCTAGTTTCATAATTTTATATATTTCTACTAATTATTAGTATTAGTGATTGAATTAGTAATAGAAATACAAATTTGTTGTAAATGTTGTGTGCACCTGCAATTGGTATATATTTATGAATAACTTTTACTGAATGTTGTAACGCAATTTATTGTATACATATATACTGTTGGCGTGCCTTTTCCCAATAAAATAAAAATAAAATAAACCATTCTTTATTGTCCAATCCATTAGTGCATTGTATACTTTAAAGATTTTATTTGACGTTTACTATCCCAAACATGGTCAACAGTAAAAACACTTCAAAATGACAGATTTAGGGTTCTGTTGAAACATAAAGTGTTGGGGACATGTTCAGTGGAAATGGGACGTTACAGTTTATAGGCCGTAGAAGCATAAATAGGACTAAGTAAGCTTTACTGGACGGTGTGAGTGATATGAGTAGTTCGTTTTATGGCGGTTTAGTATCAAAATACATATGACTGATATGTTTTTGCTCTTATGCCTACACTATAACTGCGCCACGCGGTTTACCTACATCTAAAGTAGCCTATGTGTTAATCCAGGTTGTCAGCTTCTTGCATACCAAATTTTATCAAAATTGGTTTAGCCGATTGCGCGTGAAGATGTAACAAAAAAACATACATACACACAGTTACTGACACACTTTCGCCTTTATAATATACTAGAGGCAGCGCGCGGCTTCGCCCGCGTTAACCACACGAGTGAAGTTGCGGGCGTGATGCAATATAGCCTATAGCCTTTCTCGATAAGCGACCTATCTAATACCGAAAGAATTTTTTAAATCAGACCTGTGGTTCCTGAGATTAGCGCGTTCAAACAAACAAACAAACGAACGAACGAACGAACGAACGAACGAACGAACGAACGAACGAACGAACGAACGAACGAACGAACGAACGAACGAACGAACGAACGAACGAACGAACGAACGAACGAACGAACGAACGAACGAACGAACGAACGAACGAACGAACGAACGAACGAACGAACGAACGAACGAACGAACGAACGAACGAACGAACGAACGAACGAACGAACGAACGAACGAACGAACGAACGAACGAACGAACGAACGAACGAACGAACGAACGAACGAACGAACGAACGAACGAACGAACGAACGAACGAACGAACGAACGAACGAACGAACGAACGAACGAACGAACGAACGAACGAACGAACGAACGAACGAACGAACGAACGAACGAACGAACGAACGAACGAACGAACGAACGAACGAACGAACGAACGAACGAACGAACGAACGAACGAACGAACGAACGAACGAACGAACGAACGAACGAACGAACGAACGAACGAACGAACGAACGAACGAACGAACGAACGAACGAACGAACGAACGAACGAACGAACGAACGAACGAACGAACAAACAAACAAACAAACAAACAAACAAACAAACAAACAAACAAACAAACAAACAAACAAACAAACAAACAAACAAACAAACAAACAAACAAACAAACAAACAAACAAGCAAACAAACAAACAAACAAACAAACAAACAAACAAACAAACAAACAAACAAACAAACAAACAAACAAACAAACAAACAAACAAACAAACAAACAAACAAACAAACAAACAAACAAACAAACAAACAAACAAACAAACAAACAAACAAACAAACAAACAAACAAACAAACAAGCAAGCAAGCAAGCAAGCAAGCAAGCAACAAACAAACAAACAAACAAACTCTTCAGCTTTATATATTAGTATGGATTGTGATGTGATTATTGTGGTAAAGTGATAAAGCTGCACTATATTATACTCTATGATTTTAAAATTTAAAGTAAGTTCAGTACTACACGATACTAGTAAATTTTCTTGGATACAGATTCAATTTGAAGTCTTTAACTCTAACGGAGTACACACATCTGAGGGCTTCAAGTACTAAAGGACACTCTTAATGTGATGTTTGGCTAGAAGATGGTAAAAGGTAGTTAAAATAGTTATATTTTCAAGGAGCATATAGTGAAATAGGAGGAGCATACAGTGAAATATGAAGAAAAAATTTTGTAAGGGAATGATTAGTCATGAAGTCATGATATTAGTAATTACGTACCTTAGGTACGTCAAATATTATTAAAGGAATGCATACATGAGGGTTAGTAAACATTATAAAAAAATTGTGAAAAAAGAATTGCAATAAAGTATATAATATAAATTAAGACAAAGAAGAAAACATTTCGAGACTGCAAAAATGCTATAAACAAAAAGCGATATCTTGACTTTCAAGACTGAGAGATCTTCATAATATTGGAGACGAAACAAGAATTTTCAACGAACAATTCCGTCCTTTTGTATTTTAAAGTTCGCCTCAGTACATTATTTTAGTTTACGAACTCAAATTAAATTTTTTATTCTATTCTTTGTATCTACATCTACAAACCTTTGTGTTGTTTATGGTATTATAAAGTATTATATACATAAAGGTATTAAGATCAAATTAAGGTTATACAGTCACCGACAATAGTTGATAATTAAAATCACGACAGAGAGACATAAACCATTTGTTATTATTGAAAAAAAAATTGTATTATTTAATCTTTAAGTTTTTAAGCGTAGTGGTCACCATGCAAGCACACCACCCAGAGGTTTCGGGTTCGATCCTCGGGCAATTTGGATCGCCTTTTTCAAACTGTGCTGGGTCTTGGATGTTAACTATATATGTTTTAGTTATAAAATAGAGTGCTGTTAATTTAGTATCCCATAACACAAGTCTCGAACTTACTTTGAGGCTAGCTCAATCAGTCCCTATATATTTATTTATTTATCTATAAGAAGTGAAAGGAATTTTGTTTTTTCCTATTTGCTTCTAATGATCGTCATACATATCATCTTTGTAGAAGAAAAAGCTAGAAAGCGCGCAATATTTAAATTGCTACAGCTAACCACGTTACGTCAAAAGTAGTTCTATAAAAAATACTCTTGTATCAAATAGTCCAAGTACTTAAAAAAAGGTTTCTAATTGATAAAATTTTAATCTGAAATTCCAATAAGAAAATACGATACCAAAAAGACCTACAATAAAATTACGAGCCAGATTTCTCAGCGAAATTACGTTGCTGACTGCTATAACTTTGAAGAACACAAAACGTTGTACCTCATATTAAGTCGGGTTACGTGTCCTGAAAGGTAATATTTGCACCTTGTATTCTGAGCTCTGACCCTTCGACCTCATGTCCTTTGAGTCCACAGAGCTAGAAATATTAGACACGGCTGAGTAAAATTAACTGCTACACGAGCACGTGTGATGACGTCACGTAATCAAATTACTGTCGCAAATGGTTTGAGATTTTAACGATAATTAGAAATAAGATTTATTTGAAATTTTTACTTGGAAGGTTTTTAGATTCTTGATAAAAGTCTAACTTGATTTTGTATGTCTTTACAAGGACATTTTAAGGGCATTTTTGCTGGTTCTGAAAAATAGACAATATATCATCTAGTTTTGTTAAGTGGACAAGTCTTTCTCAGTGTAGGTACTTATGTTAAATAGTAAAATATACAAAATGTTGCAGGTTGACTGGAAGAGATCCCTACATGGGATAAGTCCGCCTTTGTATATTTGCTCTTTCGAATTTTTTGTACTTTATTTTGTTTGTTTGGTACAATAAAGTTATTACATACAAACAAACAGACAAACAAAATGTTAAATTTCTTGTTTCACTAAAAATTCAACAATAAAAAGCACCTCTAGAGACCAAAATGCGCATAGTTTATTTTTAACTCCCAACAAAAAAAGAAGGGTATTGTAATTGTCTGTCTGTCTGTGACATCGTAGCGCTTGAACGGACGGACCGACTTCTGTACAGTTTTTTTGACGAAAAGCAAGGTTTCTTTTATATTTATTTATTTATATGTAGGTATATAAATTTATTTCTGTGATCACGGAAACGGCTCTAACGATTTCGCTGAAATTTAGTATATGGGAGTTTTCGGGGGTAAATAATCGATGTAGATTAGTAATAATAAATAAAAAAAGACGTGTGGCACTCGGGGACTGCCGCGGTAAAGCTATTGCAAACAAGGAAGGACGGCAACGTCGCAAACGGACGACGGAGACGAAGCGGCAACCTACATGGTAGGCGGAGTGCGGAGCGTGAGGTTTTTTCGTTACGGAATTTCTGGATTCGGTCCCCGCGCTCAAGGCCCGCGATAGAAGATATGCAATAGCTTAAAAATGTAGTTAATGTTTGAGATATAACCGAGCAAAGCTCGGTCGCCTAGGTACTAACATTTATAACACAAAGAAAATGTAAAGCTCTATTGCAAAATTATTACTAAGTCTATACCGACACTTAAGTATGCTTTCCTGAGCTGAAACGTGGGCATCCCAAAGTTACCTGCCTTATTAATGACGTAGCTGCCGAAGGTATGATAGGTACCTTTTCATTGAATAAGTAACAAGTTAAATCACTTCACATAAAGGGATAAAAGTCTAGCCTCCTGTATTCAGAAGAAAAACAATGTTTTTTTATTTATTTAAAAGGTATTTTCTAAGGAGGAATAATGGTTTTCAGGCCTCATCTATCACTGGAAGGGATATCCCCGTAATAAATTGAACTACTAGCATGATGAAATACATAGTATAATGAAATTAAAATAACACTAAAAAAATCATGCATTTTCATACGAAAGTGTTCAAGTGGAAATTTTTGTCTGTTATTTTAATTTTATTATACTATAGTGATCGAGTATAGCCCATAGTTCGATTTATTATGGGTATTTCCCTTCCACGTTGTATGTGTCGCAGCTATTTGGTTAAACTAGCCAGCTAACTGGACGCCTAGCCTTTTAATTAAATGGCTAAAGGATGACTTGCCAAGTCAATGAGTATCAAAGATAAATCTTTGATACGAGAATCTGTTATCTGTAGATTGACTCACAGAAACTTGTCTATAGTACCTACCTAGCTGCCAAGATTTATATTATCTTTGATACCTACTACTGGGTACTATGGATATTGGACAAGTTCCTATTGGTCAATCTGTTATAACCAGTACATACTATACTCTCGTACCAAAGATTTATAGGTGCCGATTATTTACAATTATAACCGATTGACTAACAGAAACTTGTGCATAGTACCTAGCTAGGTATCACGACTTATATTATCTTTTATACCGAGCTGAGTACTATTTCCAAGTTTCTGCTAGGTAATCTTTTGTCTGTTACCTACTACACTCTCGTAACTCGTAAAACTAAGCTGCAAGAAATGAATTATCGGAGTAATAACTCAGGATACTAAAAGTGTTCAAGCTACAATAGATCGAAACAGTCTTTTTCTTTTAAACGGTTATCTGCTACGTTTAAACTCGTCCGTTTCGCATATCTGGCAGTTTTGGTCTTCCTCGTGAAATTTATGTTGCATTTTCTTTATACATTTCCATAAATTATGTTTTGAGAATGTTTTGCTGGAAAACTTACTAGCATATTGTTTTCTGCCTATCTTATTAAGGATAAAGAAGTTATATTGTGTATGTGTAGTGTGTCACTTGTGTTTTAATGTTTTTTGCACAGCATATAAAAATCACTAAATAAATAAATAAATAAATAGGGACAAATAACACAGATTGAGCTAGCCCCAAAGTAAGTGCAAGTGGTTGAAAACATGCACCTTTTATTTTAAAATATACATATAATAAAACAGTAAAAAAAGTGTCTGTATATTAAATATATTTCCAAAAAAAATATTGGGGGTGATGGAGACTTAGTAATAGAGTAAGAATTTAAAAAAAATGTTTGTCTGTATGTCTGTTTGTACACGCTAATCTTCGGAAATACTGGACGGTTTCGAATGAAACTTTTTTTGTTATATAGCTATTAAGCCTGGGCAACATATAGGGTATAAATGATTTTGGTAAATGGAACGCCTGATGCAGAACCATTATGGTCCAGCTAAACTATAAGAGATATAAAAATGCCGCATTAGTAAAAGTTGTTCAGCCTGATGAGCATTTTCCAGAGACATAAAGTCCAAGCGAACGAAGTCGCGGGCTTCGGCTAGTTTTAAAATAAAATATAAGCAATTTTCATTTAAAATGTTATATTGTTATGTAAATGTACATCGATATGATATTGGACAAAATCCCCTAAGCGAAGCTTTCCATGTTAACTCGAATCGGCTGGTGGTTAATTTGTATGAGAGCGTTTTTTTTTTCATATTCCGATTTATGTTCCGTGGGGAAAGTTGTTCAGTATCATGGACTGAACTCAGTCTTAAAACAGTTTCAGTATATTTTGTTAGACCATTACTTCATTAGATTACAAAACATATTTAGTTCATTTTCGAGTAGAGCTTTATTAATTTAAATTCGTATGATACATAAATTGAAATATTTAAATGAGATAATTAATTTTCCTAGAAAAATACGTCAGAGAGATTAATATTTTATTATAGTAATATTTTAGAATGTACATATGTATATTGTATTGCTTTTTTGTGCCGCATATTTTTCTCTGTTTATCCCTATGGCTGACTGAGAGAAAATGCTTTTAGCATTAAGTCCGCCATTTGTTAAAAGTATTTTGTACTTTGGAACAATAAAGTTTGATAAAATAAAATAAAATAAAATAAATTTATTAAATGCAAATGTGCAATACAATTTAATGTTAATAATTCCTACTTAGTAATATTTCTAAGCCGTGTGGTTTCCGACAGAGTAGAATAGGACCACTCCAAGTCCTCCCGTGGATGTCGTAAAAGGGAATACAAGCTAAACAAAACTTATCAATGACAATGAGACCTCTCCAACCCGTCTGGCCAGCGAGGAGAGTGTAGGCCAAGTCCTCTGGCTGCTCTGGCCAAGTATGGCTCTGGTAGTACAGAGAGGGTCGTGCTATCTTGTAGTGGAGACAAAAAGATGATGATGATGATGATAATGATAATTCCTACTTAGTACTTACTGCTACTTTTCTTAAAAACGATTTCTGAAAATTAAATAAAAAAATGCTTTCCTATAAAACCGGTGCATCAGGCATGGCAGACGCATTTTTTTTTAAAAAATTTTATATCTTTTTTAAAGAATTAAAATTCAATATGATGGGTTGAACTTTTTCCAAAAATTTGGCTGATGGTTGAAAAATGACTCTTTATCATTGGGTTATTGTGACCTGACAGCGTAAAATTAACCATTGTATCAATGGTTAATTTTACGCTGGCTACCTACCGTTTCTACCTATGGCCTTAGCATAAGTACTTATGTACAGAAGTCTTACTCAGCAAAGGAATCCAAAGAAATCTACTCAATGTCGTTAGCGATATGGTTTAATTTAGCTCGCGTGCCTTGCAAGCCGATTTCATTCTTATTACTCTAGACATACGATTCATGTCACTGATTTGGCCACTTCGGAGTGGTCGCCGCGCGCATAGTAATAATGTACGTATATTTTAGATACCTAAACGAGGAGTGAAACAGGCCTGCTATGGTTTAGGAATTTATCCTAATACCTAATACGTCACGTTTCGTACTACGTACAGGTAGGTAATCTACCTAGGACAGTATTTAATGTTCCTGAAAATAAACATGTTATACATGATTCATAAATATTGTAGTCTTGATAATGTATGTATAATTGTATATGTATCCGACTCGCTAAAAAGAAGAAGAAGAAGATTGTATATGTAGTCTAGGTATCTTTGGCTTTATTCACCCGAAAGGGATGAAAGGATCTCAAGATCCAAATGGCTCCTATACGCGTCTATCTAAAGACAGTAATTTTTTAAAACTAAAAAAACCGACTTCCAGTCCAGACTACACAACCGAGTTTGATAAAATTTATATGGGACCACCTAGCAATAGCGAGTACGCCATTATGCTCATTTAATAAAAAACTTGAGAGATGTCAAGGAACACCCAGATGGAACGAAGTTCGAGAGAGAGAGACAGATAGAGAAACACGCGCACGCCGCACGGCTTACAAGTATAGCAAAAAGTGTCGTTACAACTTTTGGTCTTATTTTTTCCCTCTAGCCCCCTTTCGCAACGCGCGATAAGGAACTTCATTTCAATAAAAATACTATTTGAACCGGGGAGCATACATAAAAAAAACATAAACAGTCGAATTGATGACCTTCTTCTTTTTTAAAGCGGTCAAAATATAATAAGATTTTTTTAAATCTCTACCATATATATATTCCCATTCTTTTGAACGGCTTTTCAGATTCAAGGGGTGAGAAGAAACGGCAAAAATATTGTAAGTTTTCCTTCCTCCCATAGACATGAAAAGATAACAACTCAACTGACAAAAACGTAACCTTTTTATTATAAGTACGTTTCATTCCCATAAAAGACTGTTATTTGAAAAGGCCCATAAACATGCACATGACAGGTCGAAATGGGCGCAAAAATACAGTTTGACAAGCGAATCAATAGAATCCTTTTGACGTGAAAATACTTTCACTATACCCTTTTTATGGCTAACCCTTTTGATGAAAAGCCCTATTATAGACCTCCTAAGTTACACAAAACCTTTTAGATATTTTATTATAACCAGTTCTGTACATAAGTCTTTATTCTTTATGTAAAATATATGTTTAGGCAACCACAAAGACACAAATGTATTTGTATGAATGAATGGCGAAATAACTTCAATAGTAGTTAATCATATTTAAAATCAAAAATGTCTCTGACAGTGAAATTTCCGTATAAATAGACAGACGAAATCCCGGTGAACGCTATACCGACAGTTCACTAACTTTTTGTGCATGAGACCGACAGAAGACGAAATAGAAATAGTTTATCCCGACTCTCACGAGTAATCGGATCATCTTACTTATCAGACAATCAGGTGATCAGCCATGTCATAAACCAAATTAGGACAACAACACAAAACTCCATTATCAGATCATGTCCATGATATTATTAAATTGCATTATCAGGCGATATACATAGGCGCGCAAAATTTTAGCTCAATCAGAAACCAGGAAGTGGAAAACTAAATAAAATAATAATAAGTAAAGGCTTTTAATAATAAAATGTACATAGTTGAATACACAGTACCTCGGCGACCGAGCCTTGCTCGGTTACATCTCAAACATTACTACATTTTTTTTAAACTTGTCTAAAAACAATAAAATATAAAAACTTGAACATAAAAAAAGTAAGTCACCGAGTGGGATTTGAACCCGTAACACTCTTTCTAGCGGTCCGCATCTTAAACCGCTGAACCAAACGGCTAGCGGCCAGTGCGACGAAATAAGCGACCATATTCTGCGTGGAAAGAAAAACGCATGAAAACACGAAAATACGCGTTTTTCCAAACATAAGACTAATCTAGATTGATTGTTTACCGAAAACCCCCATATACCAAATTTCTGCGAAATCGTTAGAGCCCTTTTCGAGATCACAGAAATTTATATACATATAAATAAATATACAAGAGCTGCTCATTTAAAGGTATAAGATTTATTTGTCATCGCTTTTTTAAGTCGTGGGCGGTGACCTTGTTAGAGGACTAACAAAACCTAATTAGGTTCTAAATAATTAATTACCTCTACTTTCTTCTTATATCATATATAAATCACCATTATTATTATCAGGTTTGGAGAGGTCTCTTTGTTGTTTATTAGCTTGTATTTCATAAGCTGCCTTTAACGACATCCACGGGAGGATATATTATATTTACTCTTCGTACTACATATAATATAAGAACAACATATACGACTACAAACGCTGGACTATTCAATCTAGCGAACTTAGCTCACTTTTCCGCGTTTGTATATTTGGAACTTTAAATGTTATTTTTCTAACGCTATTCCAAGTGAGCAGATTTGCGCAAAGATGCACAGAAAGCACTATAGCTTTAAGCTTTAAAGACAAACAGGCGACGAGACGCCGCTCGGAGCTTAGACAGCTCGGGAAAAGTGCCAGTAAAATATGTTTAACTTTAAGCTTGATACGACTAGACATTTTGTTTTGAAAGTACAAATATAGTCTTTGATCAAAGGAGAATAAGATTTTTCTTTTGAAATTTCCATTTCTGAGTAATTTCTGTTTTAATGATTCCAAATTTTACTAACCTTGCCATTTGTCGTAGAGTAATCTCTACAAAAAATGGCAGGTTAGTAGAAAGACTTTTCTTTAAGGTTTATCCATTAGGATAAACCTCTTTTCTTTTCCTTGCTTGCTTGCTTATCGTGTGTGTTAGTGACTAACACTAGTGTCAGAGTTTTTAAACCGCCTTATAGGCCTCTGACCTGGTTTTAGGTAACGACCAATGTCAAAGACAGTGACCGGGACCGACGGCTTAACGTGCCTTCCGAAGCACGGATCATCAGACAATCAGGTGATCAGCCTACAATGTCCTAACCAAACAAGGACAACAACACAAAGTCGTTGCCCCCGCCGGGAATCGAACCCGCGATCTCCGGGTATGAGCCGAACGCTCTAACCACTACACCACGGAGGCTTTTTTTTCTTTTACTACCATGCTTTTTTAAAGACCAAAAACAGAGATAGTGCCAACTACTTTGACGCGAAAATGTTTAAAAAAGTTCACCAAATGTTTGTCTGCCTTTTAGAGATAAAGATGTGTCAGTATGTGTGTATGAATATGTATATTATACATATTCATACACACTTATCTTATCAATACTTATCTTACTTATCAATCTTACTTATCAATTATACATTGTATAATTGAAAATCAGAGAAATCATGACAATAAACGATGCTGCTGCCAAACAGTCACCACTTTGATTTAATTTTTTATGTACACTACTTAACTTGCAGCAATAAAACCTAAACTTTGGGTCTTAAGAGTTTCCTTATCCTAAACGTAGTCTAGTTTTTATTTTAAAACCACGTGTAAAATTTCGGTAAAATTGTGTAACATAAAAAATTAACCGACAATATAACTGATTTTACAGTCAAAATATGAATTTGAAGGAGAATATAGTATATATATCATTTTTGACCATCAGTATGGGAAACTTCTACCTACACCCTTATATTTTCTTTCAAGTTCATATTTTGAATTTAAAAACTAGTTATAGTAGGCCTAGATGTATGGAATTTTTTTAAACAAAATTTTACCGAACGTAATTTCATAATAAAAGCTAGACTATGTTTGTATGAAAATGTCTTAAAACCCTCCAATAATTGTAGGTTATGAAGATGCGATTTATAGAAAATTCATTGAATTTTTTTCATAATTTTGACATCACAAATCAATATTTTAATTTTAATTATTTAAGTATCAATCTGTCAGTCTTACAAAAATATCACTATTGGGAACCGGCGGTTACACTGCCTGAGGCACTCCCTTGATAAATATTCTCATACTTTCTGTATATCTCTCTATATTTGATAAACTCATCGGGCCGATGAGTAATTATCACTTTATATTCGTTGAGTAGGTTTCGACGTAAATAATCCGTTCTGTATGTAATACTTATATTAATTATACTTATGCCAATACTGTATTGATTACATTATATACGCTATTGATGAGAAAACAATACTAAGATGGAAAAGAAAACTTACTCCGCCAAACAACATGTAGCTGCAATGTATTCGAAGAAAATAATTAATCTTTCGCCGAAAGAATGTGTGGAGGAAGGGAAGAGAGTGATGTGAGCAGAAATGATGAGGAAATTCCTCGTAACGTGAATTTATAGGTCGTTTATTACTTAGACTAACAGGGTCGCCGTGTAGAGCCAAGAGCCAGCGGCCTATATCTATGCTTGAAAGTTTTTACTGTTAGGACGTCACCACTCTTGACACATTTTTTTCAGTCAACAGTTTATTGAAGTGAAAACTTCTTTAGGCGCGTTGGGTATGCACGGAAAGCATTTTTGGATATCCCGACACTGTTACCGGCACCAAATTTTCTCTTCTGCCAGCACTCGCGGAGTGCCACTGTTTTTGCGACACTATTACCTGCACCAAGTTTACCCTTCTGTCTGCTCTCCCGGAGTGCCACTGTTTTATTTAACTGGTCTCATGAGTGTTTTCCATTTATATAGTGTATTTATTATTATTTATAAAAAATACATCGACAAGTTTACCCTTCTGTCTGCTCTCCCGGAGTGCCACTGTTTTATTTAACTGGTCTCATGAGTGTTTTCCATTTATATAGTGTATTTATTATTATTTATAAAAAATACATCGACAACAAACAAAATTCATCTAAGACTACAAATAGTACACTTCGTCAAACGCACCGAAGCAAAGTACCAAAAATACTGGCAGCAGAAAAAGCTGCCAACTCTTGGATCTCTAGCTTGTAGCTTCGATGAGACCTCACTTGCTTAACACGCAGAAGTGGGTTAAGCTTAATATTACCGTGTTAAATTATACTGTGTGATCTGTTTATAACCGAAATATAATGCATTAATAAAGTTGTAACCTAACAGTCCTCTATAGTATACAGTAATAATTGCTCACTCAACCATAAAGTGCATAAATTGCTCAAATCGTCGATCAAAATCCCACTTCTGATTATACCGTGGTGAGCTATTTATAACCTCTTTAGCTGCCGTGATTGAGTGCACTGATTGCCCGCACGCAAGAGTCGAAGTTTCGAATTCATTATACTTAAGTGCACAAATGTATCGTTTTGTTTACTTCCACTTTTAAACTTAGGCAGGTTTCACAGCTATGCGGAAGATCCTTACGGTTCGGCCGTAATACCCGCACCCACCGTCCCGAACGGAAAGCGCCCGCATTGCTCTGAAACGAGTGTTCAGTATGATCAAAGATAATATTATTACTAACGTAACACATACCCGACGCCATATAAACTAGTGGTGGGATTGTAAGTAGGCAAAACTGGAGTTGCGGGGTAGCCTAACAGAGATAGCAGCACACACGACTAGTGAAGTACGAGTACTTTAGTTTGTAGTGTAGTTTTAATTATTACTTTATAGCGCTATATAAACAATTATGTTTATAGGCGATGGATAGGCGTGGTACGATTGAGTGGGTACGTTGTCCGGCGTCCGGGCTCTACTCGAAGCGAGTTCCGTAGGGAACGATCCGCATCGCTGTGAAACGATGTACTAGCGCCTCATATGTGACTCTGCTCCGGGAGCTCCGGGATCTCCCGCATAGCTGTAAAACGTGTGAAACCAACCTGTAAACACTTTCAACCGCACTTCAAGTCTTGGTTGATCGAGCGAGCTCAGAGCGCGGTCGAAGTCTTTGTTTCAGTCGGGGCAAAAATGGATCCTGTCTGTTCGGCTGTCCAGCTGTTCTTCTCTAAAAGTTTTATTTCTTAGGCCTCTTACAGACGAGCAACAGTATGCCCGCGACATAGGCGGCGGCGGTCGTCGCGTCGTCTGTAAGAGCGCTGAACCTAATACTGTGTTTTTTTAAAGGGAAATGCAAGCCTTTTTCTTCAAATCACAGAGCCACTAGATTTTTAATAACAATTGGAATAAAAATCTAAAAAACAGGCTCTGTTTTATCGATTTTTAATCGACAATTTGTTCAATTCATGAATTTGTGGTTGCTATTAAAAATAAATGGTATTATTGCTTAAAAATACATAACGTTTTACTAGCGAGTATATTTTAAAAATGAGAAGTAGAATTTTCATTGACAACTAGTGAAAATTTTATAGTAGCTTCTAAAGTAACTTGTTGTGTGTAAGAAATCAGTGCACTCAATCAAAGTTGGTAGCAAAGTAATTCACACCATCATGCACCAAGATAAAATCAAGCTGAATAATAGTTACGCATTTTTTTAGATTGAATAAGGGAAGTAAGCGGAGGCCTTTGCCCAACCATGTAAAACATTGTAGGCTATAAAAAAGAAAAGATTATGAAGGTAAAGGAAAAGATAGGAAAGCACCCAGTATTTAGACTGTTCTTCTTCTTATCGAGTCCAAATGGCATAAATTAATTGTTATTAGACCAAAACCTAGCCACTGCGACCGCCCTGTAATTGGCCACATTCAGTTCTGCCTTAGTGCAAGGAGTCGGACAGTTGGGACATGACAAAAGATGGTCCATGGATTGAGTGACCCCACAGTCACACAAACTGTCGCCAGACTTTAGAACTAGGCTACTAGGCTATCAAAATAAAGAAAATTAACAGATTACAAAAATACATATTAAATATATTGCATTTAATTTGAAATGATTAATAATTATTAAAATTGCGTGCAGTCGAGTTTTTTGTCTGTTTTTTGTTTTATAACAACATGTTCAATAACATGATCAAATTGGTAAATTACATATTTTTTTTTACCTCCTGTAAAAATTATTTATTTTCATGTATACTAAATATGTCACATGAACTGCCCTCTGTATAAACCGTTT
This sequence comes from Acrobasis consociella, assembly GCA_963555685.1. Classification (NCBI taxonomy): domain Eukaryota; kingdom Metazoa; phylum Arthropoda; class Insecta; order Lepidoptera; family Pyralidae; genus Acrobasis; species Acrobasis consociella. Next base: position 6,052,681 of record OY743115.1, read on the forward strand.
ATAAATTTGTATTCAACCTGAAAGGTACATACTCGTAATAAATCGAACCGCGGGCTATGCCCAATCACTATAGTATAATAGAAATAAAAGAATAAAAAGAAATGTTGGAATCTCCATACTAAAGTGTGTAGCCGCCCGGGCAATTGGTATGGGAATGCCGATTTTTGTTTTGTTTTTTGACTGTTATTTTAATTTTATTGTGCTATAGTGATCTATCTCCCATGCTGGTCTGGGAGAAATAAAAAAAACTAAGAATGTACCAGCTGCTTCTCTTCCCACGCAGATCGTAAAAGCCGATCGAGGGAATGGGCAAAAATGCAAATCATGTTAACAGGCGATGCGGCTAGCAACCCATCACTGTATTGATTGCTTTTCCATCTTCTCGCCCACCATGACGCTAAAAGTGGCTTTTGGGTCTTGCGGCCCTGGGCTCTGCATAGAACCGCAAGACCCAAAATGCTCTGTCTGCCCCATTAGGGATAAAGACGTGATAGTATGTATGTATGTATGTATAGTGATCTAGTATAGCCCGTAGTTTGATTGATTACGGGTATGTCTTTTCACGTTGTATATATTTTCCGACTACCAATTGACTTTTAAATAATATTTTTTTAATTTAGCATAATTTAGTATAAGTTTATTTTATAGCTTAGTTTAGTTTAGTTAAGTTTTTTTGTTGTTATTACTTTTTTCTCAATAAACATGTTTTAGCCATTAACATAAATAAAATAAAAAATTAAAAAAATTGACTTTCAAGTTATGTAGTTCACTCAGACACACTTAGCCAAAGTGCTTATTCATTACTTTATCCATCGATATTTTTATAAAATAAATTGCCTCGGTGCTTATTCTATGTGATTAGGTTTCTATTATTAACTGTTCGGTGATTCTGAATTGAATCTTTGGCGTAGGCAGAACGTGGGAGAACAAGCGCTCTGCAAATAGGTATTCAAGGGCCCAAATATAGGTACTTAATATACTAAATAGTCCAGTAACTGTATGCGACCTATAACTATTTATCTCTTTAATAATTTGCTATAATGCGTGAGCATTTCTTTTGATGAATTATCAGTCAACTCGTGCCGGCACTATTACCCCAGAATATAATAACCCCATAAGCAAGCCACGAATAGCCGCTCGAGGTCAAAATATTGGATTATTAATTGAGCTAACATCATGAAAAGTCTGCAAAAAAATTAGAACTACCGGATTTGATACAAAGCACCTTTCCTTTTGTATTGTATTGTAATTTTTTTATTGTACATAAAAAGATACAATTTAAACATAAATGAAACACAACAGTACGAAGGCGGACTTATCCATATCAGGGATCTCCTCCAGTCAGCCTTACAAGCAGAGAAGATGCTGAACAAAGGTGGGGTAGAACGCTGTATACTTACAAACTAAGACACTAAATGCTACTCGTGATTACATTACTGAATTAATATACATACACATTATCTATATATATATACTTACAATAACAGATCCAAATACGATATATATAAATAAACATATAAAATTCCAAATCAGGAACCTTCATAAAATAATTGAATACTATTCTTGAAGGAATTCAAGGTACGAGACTCTTCAATTTCCACAGGAAGTCATTCCTTAAATAAAAATGGAGGAGGTTATCAACTCAAATCGCATTACATCTTCTTATTCTTCTTCTGCCTTCCTTCCTTGTCCCACTAATTATGTGGGGTCGGCACAGCATGTGAGTTCCTTCCGTCAAATGCTCGAATCGCATTATATCATCATCATCATCATTTCAGCCGCATAACGTCCACTGCTGGACATAGGCCTCGCACAAAGATTTCCAAAATTACATTATATGGTTTTTTTTTGGAACGAAGTTCCTTATCGCGCTTTGCGAAATGGGGCTAGACGGAAAAAATTAGGACCAAAAGTTGTAACGACACTTTTTGCTATAGTTGTAAGACGTGCGGCGTGCGCGTGTTTCTCTGTCTGTCGCTCTCTCTCTCTCGAACTTCGTTCCATTCGGGTATCCCTTGACACCTCTGAAGTTTTTTTTTTAAATTTATGTTCCTGGATTGCTCGAAGACGCCTGAACTAATTTGGAAAACTCGTTTTTGTTTGAAGGTAGTCCAATATTTTTTTTTTCAAAACCAGATGTGTGTTAAAGTTAGTTTATAGTTTTGAAGAAGATAGGAAGGATACTGGACTAAAACGTCTTTTCGTATTCTCTTAACATCAATATGAATGAGTCCTTGAAGGCTCAAGTCCCTTAGTAGTGCTGTTTTGGGAACTATTGTCGAGTGCACTAACTTGGAAAAATATTTTTTTGTTTAAAGGTCCCACAGAAATTTTATCAAAACCAGATATGTAGTTTGTTGTGAAGTCGGTTTTTAGTTTTGAAGAAATATAAGCGACAAGTGTACTGGACTAAAACGTCTTTTCGTATTCTCTTAACATCCATATGAATGAGTCCTTGAAGGCTCAAGTCCCTTAGTAGTGCTGTTTTGGGAACTATTGTCGAATTGTCGAGTGCAAATTTGTGTTTTCCTGAAATAAGAGGGTTCTATTTTGTTTGGTAAATTGATTGCGACTCCGAGATAAGGGGAATTCAATGAGCTCTTTCAAATAGGTTTTTGCTTGCGTTTTCCGTTTTTGCCTGATTTGTTTATTTGAGTGTATTCTGTTGTTTAGGATGTTCTATTTATATTTCTTATTATTTTGTTTGAGTATTTTTGTGTAACTAATTGGAGGAAGAGTTTTAGAAATATTTTGTTTTAACATGAAATTCTTCTTCTTATCGAGTGTGTTAGTGACTAACACTAGTGTCAGAGTTTTTAAACCGCCTTAAAGGCCTCTGACATGGTTTTAGGTAACGAAATAATATTCTTTATTAAACATATATGAATACAAAATAAAATTACAGGTATAAACATATTAAGTATAACTTTAAACAAATATAATACAAATTTAAAGTTACATTACTTAAAATAATAAATCTAAATTAAAACCTAAAACAAAATAAAAGAAAGTAAATATGAAATATTTCCTTAACTGCATATGATCGAGGTAAAGTACCCAAAGCACTGGCAGCATTGCCTCGCTGATTAGTAAGGCTAATTCTTCGGGCAAGGAAGCTGCCAGCCCTAAAGTCTCCTGAGGCCTCGGCCAGACGTGCAGACAAATATTTATAAATAGTTTGGCCTCAGGGCCCCATGTCTAATGTCTCAATATATTATCGAGAAATATTTTTTTAAGTTAATCCCAACACAACTGAAGCTAACAATCATTTCGATCATATCAGCTTTCAAGCAAAAAAAATCGTGCAATTCGTTTAGGAGCTAAGATTCCACAGACAAAAATACACACTACATCAGAAACCGGCAAGTGAAACCAATTTTACTGACAATTTTTTTACAAACATATTGACCATACATTGCAAGTTAAATAAAAGCTTGTAACAAGTTCATTAAAATTTGCTAAGCTATTTTTAAAAAAACCCCGACTGTCAAGAACGCGAATCTAGATAGTGATGAGTAGCAGCACTACCCATACAACTTGTTATCCTTTTTTTGTCTGGGATAAAAATGGAAATCTGGAACCAAAACAGAAGCAAAAATACAAAGAAAAAGATAAAAACTGTTATCAAAGTCTAGCTTTGTGCCGTGTATCTAAACTTTTCATAATTTCCACTTTATAATGTTCATGTTTATTTAAATCTTGCAAGCTTGTAACCCACTTACCCGCGTTCTATTTAAGCTGAACTGAAATATATCTGAAATATGAAGCTTGGATAACTGAATAACATCACACGGATGAATTTAGTACATTGGACAACTTTCCCGAAATACAAGTAACGTTATTGACTGTATGAGCGAAGCGTCTCAGTTTCGAGATTGGCCAAAAAATTTTATTGTTAGTCTGTCAGTTGCTATTTTCGTGAAATTTGTGAGCGCGATAATTATAAAAAAATATTGTCAATTCTGTTTCGAAATGGCAGAAATATGGGGAAATATACCTTAAAAAAACATTTCGTAAAATGTCATTTTTTCGTTACCCTAAGCCATAATTTTTTTGTGTTGGGGGTGATTTGCGCAGTCTACAGCTCACTGAGTCACTAGTATTATTTATCTTGCTATAAACTTAACTGTTTAGCAGAATATAAATAAATATATACTTACAGACAAATCTCTCAGATCGAGCTAGCCCCAAAATAAGTTCGAGACTTGTGTCTTGGGATACCAACTCAAAGATACTATATTTTATATCAAATACATATTTTTGTATAGATAAACATCCAACAAGAATGGCTTTCAGTCTAGAATAGGACCCCTCGAACCTGTGGATGTGAAGTAACTTAATAATTATTTTATATTTTATATTAATTTTATATTAAAGTAATTTTGTAATTTTTGTAAATACATAAATTAACCTTTCCTTAATTACGAATTTCTTTTGTTAGTCGACAAAGTTTTAAGACTCAGTAACAAGAGGGCCAATCAAGTAAAACTTTAAACTTTGGAAAGGTAAATTATTACTATTAAGCCTGGCTTCAGTTCATTGAGCTTTCGCCTACACGTGCCATAGAGTTTGGGGTTCTTTGAGAGGTTAACTAAAATCAAATCTGGTGATGACAAACCTTATAAAGGGAAACTTTTTTAACACCAGCCAAATGTTTGGAGCAAATACTTTCCATAAAAACAAATAACATAAAAAAATATTTGGTTTTCCATACAAGTTAGCGCTCGGTCAAACGGATTTTGTAAGGGAGGACGATATTTTTTTTAACTTTTTTAATTTATTCAAACTTTGATGCACAAAAAATTTACAAATGGCGGACTTAACGCCATATGGCGTTCTCTGCCACTCAACCATTGGAGCCAGTAGATAAATAATTTTATCAATTTTGAATACCGAAAAAAAGCATTACCTTTGAGGGAGCACGCTTTGACAATACATTACCTTCTCGCATCAAGGACGCAGACTTTCTTCACAGTTATAAGTCCCAGTTACGCGATCATATAATAAGTCAAAACTGCTCACTCTCCTAAAAATAAAACGGGATAAAAGAAAATAATACGGTGACTGCTTGCTAGTTTAAGTACCTTTATAATTAAGTTTTCATGTAAGTGGATCTATGTAATCTTTTTATGAGAATACATTCTTTAAACCTAAAATATTTTTTTTATAGAAAGTATTTAGAATTATAATCTGAATTTGCTCCAAAAGTTTGGCTAGTGCTCATTGGCAAGGTAGGAGTTAAGTATAACTATAATGCATACTATGTGATTTGAATTACTTTGTGTGATTCCGCCACCAGTTAGTTCATGCAAACTATTGCCGGCCGGCGCCCACCCACTACTGTAAGTCCCAGTATACCTGCCACCAGCAGCCCATGTGCACCCGCCACCACATTCAATTCACATAGTATGTAACTTTGACTTCCGCAAAATAACACCTGAATCTATTAACTACACTACTATATTATTAATTTCAAAACACGGGTAACTCACGTATAGAGTCAGCTACTGCCGACAGGGTGTGTCGCGAGCCGGTGCGGTGTACGGGCCTCTCGTCACATTCGCCCTGATGAAGACCTCCGGATGAGGTCGAAACATGTCGGCAGTAGCTAACTCTATACGTGAGTTACCCGTGTTTTGAAATTAATAATGACTGCATCTCACGTTAGTTTTAACCAAAAATACACTACTATAGTGCTTTTACATGAGCAGCCCTGGCAATAAAGGCATAAATATCTCCGTCCCTCGGTCCCTCAGACTGGTAACTTGGTGTCATCATTAGACGGCAGACATTAAGCTATATTAGATGACTAGTTTCAGATTTTTCAAGCTTCCTAATAGCTTGAAAAATCTGACATCATACTAGCCGACGTAGTACGGAAAACACAGTTTGTATCATTTTAATTATTTTGTTTCCTACTTTATTAATTTTATTATTATTTTTCTTTTATTTATTTCAGCCGCATATCGTCCAGTCGTGGACGTTTTGCGGCTGATATGATGATGATGATTATACGAAAAACACACAAACGTGGTGCATTGAAAGGAATTTACCATAAAAAGTTGTACAAAATGTTCTGTGTCCATTAATCCGCCAAGATGAGTATATTACAGTTTCATCTCAGACAAACATACAAAAAACCAGGTGAATGCGAGACGAATAAAAGCGAAAGTTTGTGTGTGTGTGTTTGTACTTCTGCAGGCGCAAACGGCTGGACAAATTTTATTAAAATTTGGTGTGCAGGAAGCTGATTCCCTATATTAACACATAGGCTACTTTAACTATGGATAGCATTTTTATGTACAAATAAATCACGTGTTTTGTATGGAAGCCCCCTCAAAATTTATTTTATTCTGTTATTAGTATTTGTTGTTATAGCGGCAACAGAAATACACCATCTGTGAAAATATCAACTGTCTAGCTATCACGGTTCATAAGATACAGCCTCGTGACAGACAGATAAACGGACGGACGGATGGACAACGGAGTCTTAGTAAGTGTCCAGTTTTCAACCTTTGGGTGCGGAACCCTAAAAAGATTTAATGGCATCACAGACTGCCTACAAAACTATTTCTATCCCACTCTACCAAATGGTGTTTTATATCTTTCTTACTCACGGGGGTCATTAAATGTCGTATTTGTAGGGATCGTAACTAAAAAATATATAACAGTAATCTTCTGATTTTATTAATACTAAAAAAATTTGATCCACTTAGATTTTAGAAGTAATGAAAATCGTGAGTAAGGGGAGTTTTAGTCTCGGGGAAAAAAATGTTTATGTTAAAATAATATAAAAAGCAATTGCGATTCAGGGCTGCACAAAAAGGCAGAGAAAACATCTTTTATTTTTTTTGTCCTTGTTAATGGCCATGCTCATTTTGTTCGTTTTCTATTAGGTACTGTAAAAATGAATTGTTGGATTTGCTTTCTGTTGCTAAACGGATCTCAATTGACGAAAATTTGGTTGAATAATATTATCAAAACACCGAAAATTAATAAAAAAACGTTTTGCATACAAAAAAAGGAGGGGATAAAACCCATAATGCAGTCGATAAAACCCATAATGCCGTCGATGTTGCTTCTGAATGAGAGAAAGATAGTTTTTTATATAATTTACTAATCTAATAATATATATAATAATACATTAAGATATTATTTAAGTATAGTATCTATACATTATGTTTGATTTTATGCTAATCTGACAACAAAGGGTTATGTAGAATGTTTGCGTGGCCCATGTTTACCGTAACGTATGTATTTCGAAATGGAATATATTTTTTAATTCAAAAGGGAATAGTTTAGACACTACTAGTTATAACTATCTATCTATAATTACTTATGTAAATTTTGGCAACATTGCTCCAAGGATATGATTAAAGTTGTGCGAGTTTATCGACCTAACATGGGACATATTGCGAGCGCTGTTAGAATAATAAAGGTTAACCACGTCTTATATTAAGGTTTCGTATATCAATGTAATGTTGATTACTGCGAAGTGAAATGTAAGACAAATATACAATTAGGAGAACTGAATGATGATGACTTTACAAAGAAAGGAATTTCAAAAGACGAGCGTGAAGAGAATTTGGTAGATATTTATTTTTATTTCATTTAACTTTATTACAAATGTAATAGGCGGACTCAAAGCCATAGGCTTTATCTACCAGTCAACCCACTGGTGATGCCGAATTTCTTTAACGTCAACGAACTGGAGTGCTTTACCAGAGCCGTGAAGTTTGACAAAAAAGGAGTTGACATAAAATTTGTCCGGAAAAGAGATATAAAGAGTTGACATGTCGCATTAGAATGCATTGTGAATTTATGTATAAGTAAATATAAATATTAACTAACTAACGGTTACTTCTACTTCGTTCCGCCCGTCCTTTTAGTTCTGCTTTTCAATTTTCCATATATACCTTCCCTGAATTTTCACAAACACTTATTTCAAAACCAAAATAAGACAATTTGGTCCAAAAGTTCTTGATTTTTAGCAAGACGAACAGCAATTTTTATTTTTATATAGAGTATATAAAAAAAATCGATCTTGAAAATAAATCATTCTATACGATATCGAAATGCATCACAAAAAATGTCAGTTTTTCCAACGGTTTATAAATGACGAAGTTTTGAGGTAATAAACATTTTTTTAAATGATGATTTCAATTTCGATCGATTCTAATGATTCGGAGCCCTGGAAAATGCATTTCTGATACGATACCGAAATACGAAACTAAAACTTTTTTTACGAATTGATTTAAAATGACGAAATGATAAATGTCGGAATTTTGAAGGTGAACATTAAGCGCGGCCGCATACCATCAGAATTTTCTAACAGAAAAATTCTAACGCTCGCCGGACGCATGCCGGATACTGTCAGAAATTTCGATCCGGCAGCTTTTTAGCCCAGTCGTGTTGCGTTTGCGGAGACGCGACCTGGCCCAGTCGTGTTTTATCTGTACTTCTATACGTACATTAATTATATTACCAATATGGATGAAGATACGTTATTGTTCTTAGCACGTCTTTTTTTGTTTTAATAAAATAAATTGGCCAAGTGCGTGTCGGGCCACACATAGTGTAGGGTTCCGTAGTTGTAATGCCAACTTTGAATTCATGCCACGAAAAACGTCTAAAACGTATAAACATACGTATCTATTGAATTATTATAAAATTTTCCTTTTCGAGTAAATTTTATAAGTTGATCGCCTATAACTTTTTAATTTGTTAACCCTACTTAGCTCTGATAGTTTTCCTTTAAACTACATTATATTTACTATAGCTGTGATTTTTTTCACGTGTCCATATATAACCGTTTAGCAGATAGATGGGGGGGACATGTGATTTTAACAAAAAATTTCAATTTGAACCTAAATATTTCAGACACGGATCCCTTAATTGAAAATGGTGTTCCCAAGCTCACAATATTTTTGAAAGACCTATTCAACGATACCCAACACAATGTGTCTGTACAGTAAAAAAATATTGACTTCCTCTTTACATGTATGGCAGCTACCCTAAAGAAAAATTATTTCCATATTTTATTTTACGACTTTTTCGCCATGATTGATATACATATTCGTGCCTAATTACAGCTTTCTAGTCCTTATAGTTTCTGAGTAGGACCGCGGACGGACAGACACAGACAGACAGACAGACAGACATGGCGAAACTATAAGGGTTCCTTGTTTACTACGGAACCCTAAAAAGAAAGCTAAACCGTCGATATTGGGTTCACCCTCTTAATACGACAAGATTACAAGATAGCAATTATGAATATAATTATTTGGCATATTTGCTCCAACGCTAAATCCTGTATTTTATTTTGATCATTTTCGTTGTAGAGATTCTACAAAAAGGGATATTTCTCAACTTCGGCGATCAAGTCTTGAATCGTACTCATTTTGCGTCGAGAACGTAGGAACCTAAACAATAACAAACATAAAACAATACGGGTGACGACAGGGTCCGAAAAGTATGATTTTAATTAGTCCGTCTTTTAGATTATCCAAATAATGGACTCGTATTTTTCAGTTTAACAAAAAAGTAAAAATTCACAAAGATACGGAGCGTCAAAGTTCCGGAGTGGGGGTTTGCGACGTCACACTTAATTAAAAATCGTACCCAGCCGTGACGTCACGTGAAATTTATATGCCCTGTATCTTTGTTATTTTTGGTTTCTCAGAGAAAAGAAAAAATCATGTACAATATTTTTTAATAATCTAACCGATGGACAAAAAATATTTTTCCATTGCTCATGCCTATGACTAACACGTGTGCTCCGTGCGGCGGCGTGCCTGACCTGAAGTGCTATTTTTGAAACGCGGAGTCACTAAACGAACGATTTTTTGTATGGAAAAACCATTCGTTTAGGTGACTCCGCGTTTCAAAAATGGCACTTCTGACGCGAAACTGATAGTGTGCGGGGCCTAGTACAAAATGTATGGTAAACACGCCTTCCGCAATTTCTGTCAGAAAAATTCTGACGTCCGGCAACGGTGCGATCCGGCGGACATCAGAAACGGACGGGCCGTTAGAATTTTTCTAACAGTGTGCGGGAGCTAATACAAAATATATGCACGGAGTGCCTTCCGGCGAACGTTAGAATTTTTCTGTTAGAAAATTCTGATGGTATGCGGCCGCGCTAAAAAGTAACAATTTTTATATTCAACAGCGCGTGACGCCACTCTTCTGAAGTTCTGTCATGTGTCGGTCTCTGTGTCATTTTCCAAAATTGTTCATAAAATCTCTGGTTCCACCGCAGTGCTTGTTATAATTATATACATTTTGGCAACACTGCTCCAAGGTATGATTAAAGTTGTGCGAGTTTATCGACCTAACATGGGACATATTGCGAGCGCTGTTAGAATAATAAGGGTTAACCACGTCGTATATTGAGGGTAGGTATATGATTGTAATGTAGATCCGTGTGACGACAAATGAGCGGGAAAATTCACAATACGAGACAGTTTTATATGAAGTCTTTTGAGAATGATATTACCATTGTAGGTAGATGATATGAGACTTTAGGATATTGATAAATGTTTATCTCGTGTATATCTGGATTAACAATTGTTTAGATAAATATTAAGTTTAAAAAATTAAATGATTTTCAAAAGATTTCCGGCGGTAAGAAATGTCATAATAATGCTTTTTGATCACTAGTTCAAACAATTTTTTGTAAACAAATTACACTAATCAACATATAATGCTTTTAGTTTCGACAGCTTATGAACAACTTGTAGTGATATTATTGCAGATTATTTTGGATTGTCAATAAAAAGGAAATAATGTGAAAACGGTCGATTTTAGATTACGGTGTTGAGCTGTCAGACGTATAATAGCCCCAAATTTTTAAATGTTTAAAATCATCATCCCAGCCCTTCTTCCGCCCACTGCTGAGCATAGGCCTCTCTTTGTCGACGTCACCCATCTCGGTCCTGTGCTGCTCTCAACCAGATGTGACCCGGTCGTCAACCCATCGCACAGGCGGTCGCCGTTCTGGGCCACCATTCGGTCAGTGCCATTTCTTCGTCGGGCCAGGTGCCCTCAAAATGTTTAAAATATTTTTGAAAATTAGTAAATTGAAATGGATAGTCAAAACTTACCAAGATTGTCTGCACGTCGCAACGGGAATAAGGCCACGCACAGGACAAAAAGCAGACCTGCCTTCGCCATGACACTTTACGTATTTCTCACTCAGTTCAAACACTTTATCATAGTCTAACCAATTCAAATTCCATAGTTCGCACCGCAAATGTTCAAAGTTCTCTTCGATTTCGAGACTTCTCTCGGAAAGAGTCAATTTCCGATTTATTCATAGCTAAGAAATTTAAACACCAAGTTCACGAAAGTTTCAATTCAGCACAATATTTATTCACAAATTTCAGTTCTAAGAGCATCTTTAAAATTGATAATTTAAAACGAAAGTTTACAGGCTTTTAAAGTTTCAAGATTTGACTTTTAAATTTTTTACTCGAGTTTTTAATTTGTGCATTTCTTTTGTTCTGTGTGAAATGTACCTGTAAAAAGAAAATTCATATAGTAAAGTTCATGCATATTTTAATTTTTCAATTCTCAATGTAAATTAGAGAAACACGTTTTCGGACGGCACGGACAACCTCCGTGGCGTAGTGGTCACCATGCTAATCCGCCACCCAGAGGTCCCGGGTTCGATTCCCGGTCAGGGCAAGTTGAAAAATGGCCATTTTCAAATTGTCCTGGGTCTTGGATGTTTATCTATATATGTATTTGTTATAAAATATAGTATCGTTGAGTTAGTATCTCATAACACAAGTCTCGAACTTACTTTGGGGCTAGCTGAATCAGTGCATATATATATAAATATATAGGGACAAACTTGTCCCTATATATTTATTTATATTTATTTATTTACGTTTGTTTTCTTTCCTGAAAGCCTAACATAAGTTTAAAAACTTACTTAAGTAAATATACAGTTTTCTTTTTTTAATTTTAATAAGTAAAACTTCATTAAAAGTAGCAAGCGGACCTAACTTAAAGAAAGCAGAAAGCATTACCCAAAATACAACATAAAACAATTTAAAGATAATATAAGTTATAATATATACAAATATAAACCTACACCTATTTTGCCTACATAGACTACACAATAAGTGTGTTGTTTTACGTTTAACCAGTAAAGTGAAAAAGAATCTTTAAAACATTACTTAGTGAAGTTTTCGCACCTTTTTACCATTTTCTTCTGAATAGCGATCTTTTATCATGTCGGAGCTTTCCTCGCTAGTGCAAAAAGTAACTAACTACTCCAATAAAACAATGTCTTCCGCGTAACTGACCTTAGCTAATGACTTTTAAGTTAGCAAGAAAATGTATGTGTAGGACAGGCCATTCGTTTCTCCACTTAAGTACTGGTTGGGTGCGGTATCTTTACTCGTAGGACGGGATAAAGTTGGCTCATGTAGGGGTCAAAGCATAGGAAGTGTTAAACTATCAACCCAAACGGGAGTTATTATTATTATGTTTATTAATTTTCAAACATAGATTAGTTTTTATAATATATCTATAAAGTAAAATATAAAATAAAATACAAAATATAAATACAGTATAAAACCTAATCTAGTTTTATTATTATTATTTTTATTTAATGTAAAACATAAGTTAGGTTTCTTTATAATACATCTATAAAAAGTAAAATATTAAAAAAACATATTACAAAGAATAAAAATATATTATGAAAAACCTAACCTAGCTGCCCACTGGTAGCGGGGCAAGGCCAATAAAACAATGTCTAATTATTTGTTAAATAAAACCAAAAAAATCCATCAATGTCCCAGTTTTGGGTAAAGACCCTCTCTCACTTCTCCATAGCTCTCGATTTTGTGCTGATGATTGCAATTTTTATTGTATTTATTACTCGTTAGGTCATCCAATAGGTAACCATTTTAGCCCATTGGTATTGTCACAAAACAAGAGTGATCCACATAAACACACTTTTGAGCATATTTCTCACTATTTTGCTCCATTTTCTACGGTTCTGTGCCTTCTTCTTCTTATCGTGTGTGTTAGTGACTAACACTAGTGTCAGAGTTTTTAAACCGCCTTAAAGGCCTCTGACATGGTTGACATGGTAACGACCAATGTCAAAGACAGTGACCGGGACCGACGGCTTAACGTGCCCTCCGAAGCACGGATCATCTTACTTATCAGACTATCAGGTGATCAGCCTGCAATGTCCTAACCAAACTAGGACAACAAGGCAAAGTCGTTGCCCCCGCCGGGAATCGAACCCGCGACCTCCGGGTATGAGCTGAACGCTCTAACCACTACACCACGGAGCCAATCTCATTTAGTGCTTAGCCGCCGACCTCTACACATCATCTGACGGACCAGGGCCACAGAGTAAATAGTAGTGCCAGGGGGCTGGTGGTTTCTCTTCTGGTCTGTTTCCTTGTTTGTAACCGGCGCGATTTGTTATGTGACGATCCCACTGGAACTTTACATTTTTTGGGATATCAAAATATACGTGAAACTATTTAAGTAGCTGTATAGGCTTAAAAGCGGAACAAATATCCATCTTTACAAAATTTGGCATTTATTTTTACATTAGCTGTGCCCGCAGGCTCCGCTCCTTGTGGATAAAACTATCCTATGATCAAGTATAGACAGGCAGACCAAGGAAGACGTGGATAGAATGTGTAAGGACAGATATGAAGGAACGAGGGGCTAGTGCAAATATGGTGAATGACAGAAAGAAGCGGAAACAGAAGAAGTGTTGACAAAGAACCGACCCCAAATAGGAAAATGGCGAGGAGAATGATCATGATGATCTTATTCAAGACTCAAACTGTATCCATACTAAATCATATCTAAATCGGTCCAACCTCTCTTGAGTTAAATGGTGTAACTAACCCGTTACACTTTCAAAGGTAATTACTTTCCAGAAAATAATTCTAGTTCAGTAATAAATTATCTGAATTATTATTAGTAACTTAACTATAAAACAAAGTCTTATGGCTTCGTTTTTATGGTACCGTACCCAAAGATTAATAAGCGGCCAAGTGCGAGTCGGACTCGCCCATGAAGGGTTCCGTAGTAGCAAATAACATAATATAAAAGTCTTGTAGTATGTTTTTTTTTTAATTTTTTATATTTGAATTGATTGAATGAAAGGTAAATTGCCGTTTATGAGTTATGACGTATAAAAAAAAAAACTACTTACTAGATATCGTTCAAACCAATTTTCGCTGGTAGTTTTTATGGTAATGAACATCATGTATTTTTTTTAGTTTTATAATTCCCTTATTTTAGAAGTTACGTGGGGGGGACACACTTTTTTCCACTTTGGAAGTGTCTCCCGCGCAAAGTATTCGGTTTAGAAAAAAATTATATTAGCAACCTCAATATCATTTTTGAAGACCTATCCATAGATACCCCACACGTACGGGTTTGATGAAAAATAAATTTTTGAGTTTCAGTTCTAAGTATGGGGAACCCCCAAAATTTATTGTTTTTTTTCTATTTTTGTGTCAAATCCTTAATGCGGTTCACATAATACATTTACTTACCAAGTTTCAACAGTATAGGTCTTATAGTTTCTGAAAAAAGTGGCTGTGACATACGGACGGACAGACAGACAGACATGACGAATCTATAAGGGTTCCGTTTTTGCCATTCGGCTACGGAACCCTAAAAACGAGACCGTATTACTAAAACTCCGCTATCCGTCTGTCCGTCCGTCTAACACTCTGTCTGGCACCAGGCTAAATCTCATGAAACGTGATAGCGAGACAGTTGAAATTTTACATATGATGATTTCTGTTACCGCTATAACAACATATACTAAAAACAGAACAACAAACGTGATTTTAAAGAATGTGGTACGGAACCTCGTTCTTGGCCGGTTATTTATTTGATATGTTAATAAGTTTATGCCCGGCTCCAATTGATCAAAAACCGTTCCGGGCTGGTTTTAATTTAGTTAATGCTCTTTGAACTGTTTAAGAGCTGAACTTAGTTCTAGGTTTAAGAGACAAAGTGATATAAACCCTTAATGGCTTCCCCTTTAAGTAACACTTTAAGTCATTAAGAAGCTCTCTACATAAAGTTCGAAACTTAGTTTTTGATTTTGCAGTTAGTCATTTGTAAAAGCACAAAAATGATTCCTGAGTCTCACTTGACTAATAAAAATTTGCAGAAATGGATCTATCTATAAATTGAAAAATGGTGTTCATTAGCTCACAATATCTTTGAAAGTCCTATTCAACGATACCCCATACGATGGGATAGCCAAGAAAACATAATTTGTCCATGCATGGCATGGAAGAAACAATAAAAAAATATATGTAAAGATTTTATTTTACCGCTTTTTTGGCATAATTATTATACATAACTGTACCAAATCACAGTTTTCTAGTACTTATAATCTCTGAGTAAAACCGCGGACGGACAGACAAACATGTAGCGAAACAATAAGGGTGCCTTGTCTACTACGGAACCCTTAAAAACGTATACTACAAAACACTTC
Organism: Acrobasis consociella; assembly: GCA_963555685.1. Lineage (NCBI taxonomy): Eukaryota > Metazoa > Arthropoda > Insecta > Lepidoptera > Pyralidae > Acrobasis > Acrobasis consociella. The sequence continues at coordinate 6,068,183 of OY743115.1, forward strand.
GTCTGTAATAACAAAATTAGACAAATTTATTTGCATTTTCTCCAATACACTTATTCAAAATATGTATTTATAAGGCCTACCCAAAAAAAAAAATATTTTTTCAGCATCAAAAACTTATTCTAAAGTACATAGATGGGAACACCTTAGAAGTATTAGATACCTGTGTTAGGTGCCCCCGTTTCTCCCTCCCGGTAAAATAAAAAAAATGATTGCATTTAACACTCTTTACAATAATGATATTTCCTCACTATTTATTACAATTGAATTTAAATAGCTATTTAATTTAATTCAATCAATTTTATTGCATATTTATTTTTATACCCAGATAGAACGAAAACATAAGAATGAACAATATCACAAAAAAATTGGCTACATCTAACTATGGTATACGCCTCAGAGTAGGGTACAATAGATAAGCACCCAACAATAAAGCCAAAGAAAAGAGGTAATACGGAATTGCCTTTCGCCAAAAATAACAGACACGATGGGGCTGATTACTACTGCACTCGAAGGGGATTTGTATCTTCACGAAGAGATTGTGTGCCAAAAGATAAACAAGGAAATCCTTGAAACTACTTCTGTGAGGCTGAGCGCAGATTAGAGTCAAGACAGTCTTAAAACAGACTACGAGTATTGCCTTATTAGAACTATGGAGATGCGCGCGCATACTGGAAAAAACCGGCCAAGTGCGAGTCGGACTCGCGCACCGAGGATTCCGTACAAACCTGCAAGGTTTGTTTTCGGAATTTTTCCTTTATGTGTGCTATAAAACTTTGCTTCATGCCAAATTTCAAGATTCTAGGTCGACTGGAAGTACCCTTTAGGTTTTGATTCCCTTGCGAGTACTTGCGAGTTTCAAAATATGCAGCTTAAATTGCTGTTTCTTTTGATTGCGTTGACATAGAAGTTTGATTTTGTTACAGCTTAAAGGTATTATAGACCTGAGTATTTGGTATGAATTTCAATTTAATACCTCTACGCGTTTATGAGGAAATGGGTAGTAAGTTTAAAATTATTTAAAAAAAATATATTATGTGATGTAACTAAAAATTTATGGTTTTCGTAATTTTTCCTTTATCTATGCTATAAGACGTTGCTTCGTACCAAATTTCAAGATTCTGAGTTCACGGGAAGCACCCTGTAGGTTTTGATTCCCTTGCAAGTGTCGAAAATTTGCGGCATAAACGGCTGTATCTTTTGATTGCGTTGGCTTAGAAGTTTGATTTTTTCACAGCTTCAAGGGACAGTAGACCTGAGTAATTGATATAAATTTCAGCTTCATACCTCCACGCGTTCCTGAGAAAAAGGGTCTTGACAGACGGACGGACGGACGGACAGACGGACAACAAAGTGATCCTATAAGGGTTCCGTTTTTTCCTTTTGAGGTACGGAACCCTAAAAAGACTGAAAAGCAATGCTGCCAGCAACGTTACAGGACAGCGATTTGCCAAGGCTTTTTATTTGTGAGTAATTTAAGTTATTACTTTAGTTTTAGTTAGTTCTCTTTTTTATTTTATTTGTTGAAAATCTAAATAAAATTCCTTATTTTTATTTTTTTTGATAATTTTCCCATATTGTTTTACTAATTTTGTGTCATGCATTTCAGTGTTATGACAGACTTATGTCTTATTAGGACTATAAATATGCGCATACTGAAAGAAAGATGTCTAATAGATTGAGCAAATTTATTAGTCAAGTTTTAAGAAAGACTGAAAAGCAATGCTGCCAGCCTTCTCGATACTACGGGGCAGCGATTTGCCAGGGTTTTTTCATTATAAGTAATTTAAGTTATTACTTTAGTTTTAGTTAGTTTTCTTGTTTATTTTATTAATTTATTTGTTGAAAATCTTAATAAAAATTTTCCTTATATTTTTTTTTTAAATAATATAACCATATTCTTTTACTAATTTTACGTCATGCATTTAACGTTTAAGGCAGACTAATGCCATAATAGGACTATAAAGATGCGCGTACTGAAACAAAAATGTCTAATAGATTAAGCAAAATTAGTCAATTTTTAAAAGAAAGACTGAAAAGCAATGCTGCCAGCCTTCTGGGCACATTACGAGGCAGCGATTTGCCAGGGCTTTTTATTTGTAAGTAATGTAAGTTATTACTTTAGTGTTCTTGTTTATTTTTGTAATTTATTTGTTGAAAACCCTATTTTTTTTCCTTATTATTTAATTAAGGAGATGCGTTAAATAGTAAAAAGATATCTAATAAATTAAGCAGATTAGAGTCAAGACAGTCTTAAGATAAGCTATACTAATGGATATGCGCCTACTGGTACAAAGCTATCTATTATATTGAGCAGATGATTAGATTAGTTATAAAAACTATGGAGTTAAAACTGCCTTTTGAAAGTTTGGTCTTACAGTTTACAAGCAGCAGGGAGTTGTAGAGGCGAGGCCTTCATCTGAAGACGGACAATTCTACTAAACTATTTTTATCTTTTTCCATGTGTTACTAACAAAATCTTACTGGTTATTAAAAACAAGTAATTATTTAAAAACTTAAAACAGGCTTTTAACTAAAGACTCTCCTCAAGACGAATCAACTGATCCCATTCTCGATGGATTTCCATCGTTTCATTACGAAGTTCCTATGCTCATCCTCCAGCTCCATCATCAGCTCAGCGCCAGGTCATGATAATATCACAATATCAGGTAATATACGTATGCGTGCAAAATTTCAGCTCAATCGGAAACCGAGAAGTGGGTCAAATTTAACTTGATAGATTTGATTACACACAGAACGACATACATCGGGACAGTTGAAACTTAAAATAGCTTGTAATAAAAATATAGCACAGCTTTAATGTGGAGCTACAGCCTTATAGACTAAAAAGACAGTTTTGTCCTTCGCAGAGTGCGTGGTGTCATAGACACAACAGTCTTAAGCATTTTAAGACAGATTTTTCTTTGTGAGATAAAACAGTCTTATGCCAGTCTTGTCTCAATCTGCCCACGCTCTCAAACTAAGTACTTCTTTTATCCCATGCTACTTAGCCTACTTTATATAGGTACGTGGCTACGCGTAAACAATGGATGATAAAAGATATATATTTCTTTGGATAGTAAATCACTTGATTTCCCGAACATTGGCAATGAATGAAAGACAATACCCATAAATAAAAATACGGTGGCTTAGAGTCTTCTGTTTTATTTTTGTGTTTTATTTACTTTAGTGTTGTATTGATATTGTACGGATATTTAATAATTCATTTCGATATACTGGGTATGTAGGTATCTGATCTGATACACTTGACGAAGAATAAATTAGTTGATAACAAGAAGAAATGTCAAAAGTTTTTAAAGAGTTTTGTTGTGCTTCATAGGGTTATGGCTTATGGCGTGTCTTGAAATTCAAGTAAAAAATACTTAGGTATTTGTTTCGTGTCTTTATATATCATTATCATATGTTGGTACGTCTTACCGCCTGGGTCCAGGGTCCATGGGAGACCCGGTCCGTTGAGGCTAAAGCCAACATAAAGGGGTTTTTTAGTACACTTTTATCCAAAAAGTTAGATGGCTGCATGTATTACATCCTAAATATGATAGCAGACCGGTACGACTCCCCAATCGTCAACCAGTTGATGAGGATAGGTATGGGTGCTATTAAATAAAAATGTTTAATTGTATATTAACATAGGATAAGAATATACTTCTAACAAAATCTATGGATTGACATCATCTATACATATAATAAAACAGTAAAAAAATGTGTCTGTACATTGGATATATTACCAAACAAATAATTATTTGGGGCTATGGAGAACTCCATACAGCAATAGAGAAAGAATTTAAAAAAAATGTCTTTCTTTTTGTCTGTTTGAACAGGCTAATGTCCGCAAATACTAGTTTTTTTTTTTTTGTTATAACTGTTAAGCCTTGGCAACATATAGGGTTTGGAAAATGGAACACCTGTTGCAAAACCATGACTAAATTATAAGATAAGAAATATAAAAATGACGCCTTAGCAAAAGTTATTCAGCCTGATGAGCATTTTCCGAAGTCATATAAATTCCAAGCGAACGAAGTCACGGGCTACGGCTAGTTTATAAATAAATCTGTTTACGTAAACAGCTTATTTTGATGAAAGTCTAGGCTTTAGCAAAGTCTGCCGCGGCAGGAGGTCAATCGGAGGCCAAACGAAATTACTCTTATTTCTTCAATAGGGCAGTAAAAAGATGATTTGGCTTGAAGGTTTAATAAAATGTTGCTGAAGGTTTTATCGTTAATTTGCCTTAAAATTAAATTGAATCTGTAAAAAATATTTAAGTAAAAATCTGACCGTGATATTAAAAAGAAAATCAAAATATATGATTAAAAGTCTATAATTTTTATTTGAATATTTTCTCTTATTTTAAAGAAAACTAGTGGCTTGCACCGGTGTATACAACAACCCACACGGTATACAAAATACTTAGTATGGATACAAGCAACCCTTTGTGATACAAGATATAAGTAGTTTCTAAAACTAAACCTCTCAATAATGTAAAAAATTTTAAAAGAAATAAGCTCTTTCATTTGATACTCCACCCGATATGATTCGATTTATATTATTTTTTTGTTATTTTTTGGCCATTAGAGGGTGCCATATTAAAATACCAGAATTGCACAGCTGTATCTATACAAGCCCGCACTCAATACATACATGCATACATAGCAACGAAATACATATACTTCCTTTTGGCTTCGCCGTCTTATAAAGTTCACCTACTACCATAACTGTTACTGCTTAACCGACTTTAAAAATGGAGGAGGTTATCAATTCGGCGCGATCTTTTAGATACTCTATTAACATTGGCCCAGAATTGTTTGAGGGAAATCATTTCTAATGAGTACCCAGAGCACTTCAATTTATAATGCTCAAAATGGGATAAAAAACATTACAGAATACTGGTGCTTATCGTGTTGGTTGATCAAATTTCGTTCTTCCAATACGTTGCTACTTTTACGCCTTCCTCCGAGAATATAGTTCAAACGGTACAGCTCAAGTTAAAAAAAAATAGGTTTATGGTATAGCTGGTGGGGCACAAAGGGCATGAGAGAAGGTGCTGCAAAGTCTGGTCATCGTGACCATACTAACACTGTGCTTCTGCTTGTCATCAAAGATTTAGAATATACAAGTGGATTTGCCACCGAGTGACCAGGGGTAAGAAAAAGACATACGATACTACGTATATTTTTATCGAATTTGAAGTGTGCATATAACCCGACCATGAACAAATGTTCGGTCGGTGATAAGTACAAAACATGGCACTTTTTTTCTTTTTCTTCTTTTAGAAGATGCAACAAGACTATCTCGCTTTATCAAAGCGTGTCAGGTCTTGTGTGTTCGTGTGGTCAATGTCGCGCTAGCGACCCACCTCACCCACCTCAGTACGGGTCCCATACTTTCGTGTCGAACGATTCTGAAGCGACCGACGCACGTTGTGGCGAAAATGTTTCAGCTTGGTACACTAGAGCGAAAACTTATTGAGACGAAAGCTACCAAGTCGAAGGACACCGCAGCGAAGGGCATTATGGCGATTTTTTTTTTCAAATTCCCTATTTTTATATTCTAGTTTAAAACTCTAAAGGCGAAAGGAAATACAAAAAGTAAAGGCATCAGTTTAATCAATAAAAACTAAAAGTTTACCAACGAAACAAAGCTGGAATGAAATGTGAAAAATCATGTCTTAAACTAATTATACCTAGAATTTACCTTTTACCTAGAATTCTTTCAATTGTGTGGGCCGTTGTGTTCTGCATTTATAATTTGTACACCACTACTATCACGTCTATACCTCATATGGAGAGTAGACCGAGTGCTGAAACTAGATAATGCTATTATAACGCATTTTTTAAAAGAAAACAAAAACAGTAAATTACCAGGAACGACAATAAAAAATTCTCACAGACACTTGTAGCTGCAGGCTGGACGTAAAAACTGTACCGTAAAAGCATTTCATGAGTGAAATTTATAAATGTTTTCACAAAAATACCACCAAACCAGAAAGCTGTAGGTTTAACATCCATTTGTCACTTTACACAACCAAAGTTGCTTCAAAGCTAAAAGCATTCACATTATTTTGAGCCAACAGCTAACTTTCTCATAATTTGGTATAACAAATTTTTCGCACAAAAGATTTTCAATTTAAACCAGGTAACGATACTCTAGGGTGCAACAAAATGATCCTTCTCGTTATGTTTTTGATTTATTTTTATCTGCCAATGGAGGGTTAATTTTGTGGGTAATTTTTGGATCCGAACCTACACTAGATTAACGGAACCTTTTGTATTGCCATTATTATGACTTTCTACATATTTAAAAAAATCTACATTGTAAACGTTTATGCAATCAGCCGTCTGTATTTAAAACCTAATAAAAAACAATATTAGTTCTTCATTAGGTATTTTTAAGTTGTTTTTAATTAGATCTAGCTCTTAAACTTGTTTCCAAGCCAGCCAACACATGGTTTTTGTGTATTAAATAAATCGGCTCGAATTCACGCGCGAAGGTTTGTATAGAAATCCCACTTAAATATTTATTTTATTCTGTTTTTAGCACTTGTTGATATAGCGGCAACAGAAATATATAATCTGTGAAAATTTCAACTGTTTGGCTATCAATCATGGTTCATCATGAGACACAGCCTGATGACAGATAGACGGACAACGGAGTGTTAGTAATAGGGTCCCGTTTCTATCCTTTGGGTATAGAACTCAAAAAAAAAAAGAAAATAAAGAAGAATATTAATATAATAACGAATTGCAGAGTAACCTTAATATCGCGGTAAGATTATCAACGTGCAGAGTTGTTGGCCAATTTCCAATCCTTTGCTACTAAGAAAACCTCAGTTTCCTATGTAGCATTTAATACAATTATAAATGCTGGCCAAGTCTCTTAAAATAACATACACGCATATTCTTAATTACTTTCTTTTTAATATGTAAGCGCTAATTTAATAATTTTTCAAAATTGAAAAGTGATTTCCATTATTAATTTTCATATTTTTTTATGAGATTCTATGGATTTAATAATTTATACCAGAACGGGACCCTAATTCTAAGACCCGCTGCCTATTTCTTATAGAAATTTTATTAAAATCGGTAGTGTAGTTCGTTGATGAAGTAGGTTTTTGGTTAGAAAAATTATAACTTACATTTAAGTGTTAATTTTATGTTTCAGCCAACAGAGTATTTTGTGAAAAGTTTTCCATATCAAATATGGTTAAGAAAATACATTAAGAATAATATCATGAATTGGGTTAAGAATTTCTGCTGTGAAATTATTCAAAAAAGCGCCAAGTGGTATAGCCAAATGACCATTGCAGGATTTGGCTATAGGCCAGAGGCGCCATTATTTTGAAATAAATTGTTTATCGAGTTTTATACAAAGATCCAAATAACTTTAGTTTCGTACTATTTGAACTTCGTGGTTATGAATATCATCATCATCATCATCATCATTTCAGCCGCATAACGTCCACTGCTGGACATAGGCCTCTCCCAAAGATTTCCAAAATGAAAAATCTAGAGCGACTTGCATCCATTATGAATATATTTCGGTAGTATAGGTAGATTAAAGGTATTTTTTATTGTATAATATAAGAAATCTGTCTCCAATGTACCCTTTCATAGTCTCCTTACTTTATCTAATCCACTATGTCCCATTTTATTACACGTAATGCATTTTCTAATTCAATAAGTCATTTATCTTTCATGGGATTGGGCGGGTCACGTTTGTCCAATGGTGCCGGATAGATCAGCCCACATAACGACCATGTGGATTCCAGGAGAAGGGAAACGATCAAGGGAAGGTCTAAAATTAAATTTGAGTAAAGACCTGTTTGCGTTTGACAAGGATTGGAAAGAAGTAACTAAAGATCGAATTACCTGAAAACAACAAGGGAAGGCATTTGCCCAACTATGGGCATAAAAGGCTGATAAAAAAAAGAAAAGAAATCAATATACGTATTATGTTGAGTGTAATACTATATGTATTGTTTTGAGAATATTAAAAGTGGCTTTGCTATCTTTACCCCTCCAATTTTTTTTTCCCCCAATTTTCCAACATGTCCCAAAGGCAAACCAGTAGATAATGCATTAGCATTTAGTTTGAGCTATTGTTATCAATCCATCATAATATTTTGTGCAATAAACTTAAATAAATAAATATTAAAGATTTGGAGACTATTTCGGCCATTGAAGCTTTATTTATGTTAAAAGTAAATGCATTCAGTCCAGATAGATTTGCAAGACTACAAATGGAGATGCGACTTTTTATCTTCGACATCAGAAGTTAATAAAACAGGACTTAAAGAAAAACTTTCAATATCGTGATCAACTTTAAAAATGTGCAGAAGAATAAACATCTACATTCATTATTTTTTTTCGCTCAGATCATTAAAGGACCACATACGTGTAATAAAATAAATAAATATGAACAAATCACACAGATTGAGCCAGCAACAAAGTAAGTTCGAGACTTGTGTTATGGAATACTAACTCAACGATACTATATTTTATAACAAATACATATATAGATAAACATCCAAGTCCCAGGATAATTTGAAAAAGCCCATTTTTCAACTTGCCCTACCGGGGACCGAATAGCCAACTTCTGGGTGGCGGACTAGCATGGTGACAACTACGCCACGTAGGTCGTCAAAAATTAAAAATTAATGTTTCTGCTTCTACTATGTTAAACAAAGTTCGGCTTTACGAGTACAGTCGGCAGCAAAAATATGTCACAAAAACGTGTTCTAATGTGAAAGGTTTTTATATATAGCAAGAACATATAGGTCAAAAGGTTTCATTTACAATTTTCTTGAATTCAGAGAATGTTAACCGTCGCGATAAAACTAAAAGCATTTCTTAGCAGCGTTTCATAGTAAGAAACGAGAGTATTGCGTGTTCAAACAAACCAGCCACGGATAAGGAGCAATTAAAAACTTCATACTTACCCGAAGGTTAAGGTGGCTTTTGGATCATAGCGATTAAAAACAACAAAAATATTTTTTTAAATCTCTATTCTATAAACGAGAGCAAGATGGAAAATGGACTTTTTAAAATTGTCCTGGCTCTTAGGTGTTTATCTATAAATGTATAAAATAATTAAGTTAGTGTCTCATAACCCAAGTTTAAACTTACTTTGGAGGTAGCTCAATTAGTGTGATTTTCCCGTATATATTTATTAATAGATTTTTATTTATATACTTATTTTGCTGGCATGTCTTTAGAGTGTTCTAAGACACCTGTTACTATGTGCTTTGTAAGAAGGGAATAAAATTCACCTTTTGATTTTCCGTCGTCAAGTAATCCAATCAGTTGATTGCTCATTTGCAAGGACTTTTGTTCAAACGTTAATGCTTGAGAAAAGTTACCCAGTATCATTTAGCTATTCATGCTGCAAATCCAAGAGTAAGATCAAAAAGTGCAGAGGACATCTTCTGCTCTTTTTGTAATAGGTAGATAACTTGATTCTGTTTGCAGACACAATCCGTCTTATTATAAAACACGGACTAACTTTAGTACTTGATTTAAACCATTTCTCTTATGTAACTGTAAACTTCATATGGGTGAATATGGTTTAAACCAAGTCGTAAAGTTAGTCCTCGATTTATAACAAGACCATCTAGATTTAAAATTATTTTAGACGTCTGAATAATGTAACAATAAAAATAATTTAATTGACGCTAAAGTTTTTGAATTTTCATTCTTGCTCGAAGAAAACTATTGATAATTATATTGTAGAATGCAACTTTTTAGATAACACTTTTATAAGTAAGTGGGTAAATATCTCTAAAGAAGTAATATTTTGTGCACATTACATTATGATCGTATATGTGAATAAGTATTGTCATTGTGTGCATGTATGCAGTGAGCCAGTGAGGCAAAATGTATAGATACAGAAGAAGATTAATAACATGCTTATAAAATAGATAAAATATGACTCGACTGTTTTCAAATAGTTATCAATCTAGGATGGAATAGTATTTATAAACTTTTTAGATTACTCTTTTTTATTTTAAGCAAACGTTATAATTACTTTATAAAAGACCGAAAATTGTAGATAAAAGGATCTACTGCCATTGTCTTATGGCAACAAATCGCCGGCACGCATGTCTCAGACGATTGACGGTTGGATCCGAACCATACCTTAACATAAAAAGAAATGTGACGTATATTTGAACTGAAGAAACCTAGTGTTCCATCTAACAATTTTTTTTTTGCCACACTGTAATAAATCAAATGTTGCTTTGCTTTTCATGAATTATTTTCGGTAGTACTTCATGTTGTTCAGTTTATTATTACAAGCACAATTTATGGTAGGTGCCTCAAATATGGCTTCCTAGGAATACCAAGCCAAAAATAGTTTTATTTTTTTTATTTTATTTCATTGAAAGACACTTTCGTAAATATTTTTTTAAAACTGAAAACCGAGCTCCGTCCCAAACTACACAATTTACTTTGATAAATTTGTATGAGACCAGCTGAACAAAACAAAAAAAAAAAGAATTTTCCAAATCGGTCTAGGCGTCTTCGAATAATCGGTGAAAATACATAAAAAAGATCACGACGTACTGATAAAGTCCTTTTTCTTTGGAAGTCGGTTAAGAAAATATAAATAAGAGCTCTACAAAGTCTACAATAAGTACCGAAAATTAAAAAGTACAAGTATTGATTGATTCAGAAGTAGTTATCGGACAAATATACTAACATACCAGACAAGACAAAAAGAGAATCAAATAAATTGTTTTGTTTTTCGTATGTGTAAGTGGTCATCACTTGTGTCCGATTTTTCAGGCGGCCTGTTGGCATCTGCATAAGCTTAACGACTGCCTTTCAATTATAACCGGTGAAACCAACGGCTTAACTAAAATTACTTATGACAACCAGTGCCGTAAATAGCCTTTTTTGCGCCCTGTGCGAGCTTCTATAACTGCGCCCTTGTTTTTTTAGATATAATAGGTACCCTAGAGCAATGCTATGTATAGGTCTACTTTATTTCATTCAGGATGATAAAATAAAGCACAAGGAACTTGGTGTTGGTGGACCAATTATCTAATATTTTGGAAGAAAAATCTATTTTTTTAAAGAATTGATGTGGGCAAACAAGCAGATGAGCCATCTGATGTTAAGTGGACCCTTCGCCACTGTGTCTCACTCACTAAAACTCAATCGCAAGTTCACTAGTGCAAATGCGTTGCCCACCCTGATGCTTAAGATTAAATTTTTGGGCCACTATGGTTTTCATACTTCTATAATAAAATAACACCCTGCAAAGTTTCAGTAAACTGTAAATTAATTTAATTTTAAGTACTTGGTTGCGTGCGCTGCCAAAAAAATGAGCGCGATGTTTTGTCTAATTTAATAGACGTTTTTGATGATACTGGCATGTAGGTACGTATGTGTTGGAATCGAGCACTAGGGACGCAGCGGGAACTTATCAGGAGCAAACCGAAAAAATAATAGTCCTACCTGATCTGGCCGTTCTTGCGCCCCCCAAAGTCTACGCCCTGTGCCTGGGCACCGGTGGCACCGCCCTATTTACGGCACTGACAACTTTAAGTTACAGAATAATTTTATGTCGCTTATAGTCACCAATCCAAGTGCGGGGCATGGCTTTAGGCTGCCTACAATGAGGTAGCGACATTTTAATGTTAAATATACTAGTAGTTCGTACCGAACTGTGAACTCGCGGACCCCATATCTCCGCAACCCTTAAACCGATTTGGCTCATGTTCAAACTCAAAAATTCTTTTAGCTACTACTATACGCCTACCAAATTTCATAAAGGTCCGATTAAAATTAATCGAGTTATTGTCGAACAAACATACATACATACAAACGCCGGGTTGTTCAAATAGACTAGAAGTACTTCGATCGCTGGTTAAAAAAATTCTTGTCCATACAAATTTAGCTCCATTTCAATGATCTCTTCAATATTTGCACTGACATGCCTTTGATCTTGGCTCCTGAGGATAGTCCAATTAGTTCAATTTGTACTAGGTATCTTCTTACTTTCCTACCAACTCGCCGATAATTAATTTCCAGAAAGGAAAATGATCTCATAATTCAGGTATTTAGGTATTTTACAACCATAAAGTTAGAGATAAACATCCTTAATTTTAACGACAAAGTTTTTCAAAACCAAAAACCGACTTCGCACTCAAAATACACAACCAATTTTTATAAAATTCTATGGGACTACCTGAAAAGTATACCGTTTCAAACAAAAAGCAGATATTACAAATCGTGGAAAATACATACATACATACTATCACGTCTTTATCCCTAATGGGGCAGACAGAGCATCATGGAAAATAGAAGAGGAAAAAGTTCAATCATCTACTATGACACGACGCATTCTTTAAAACAATTGAAGGGAAGATAGAATGAAAAAGAGAAGAAGGAGAATCCAGAAGATTTTTTTGGTCAAATATAAGAAAAATGTGAATACATATATAAAGGTTAAGAACTTAGCTGGAGAAAGAGAGACATGGAAAGCACTCCACCGACAAGAGCCCGGCTCGTAAATATAAGAAGAAGAATTTACAATCAATCAAAATTATAGATTGATAGTCATAATCATAAACATAAAAATTAAACATAATTTTTTCAAAGTCCATAATTTGTTATACTGAGCTTTTCTAGTTGAAATTAAAATAACTACAACTATTTTTACACACGAAAATAGGATGAAAAAAGTTTGTAACATGTTTTGGAAAGTATATTTATAGCTTTCATGCAATTGACGCTATTGATAACCATATTATATTTGATGAAATACTCTTATTTATTTATAAGTGTTATATCGGACTGAAAGCGTAAGGACTTGGCTAATAGTGAACCAAACGCTTGATGTGAAAAATAAATGATAGTTAAAAAAATTATAAATAAAATTAAGTTATAGATAAATAGGTAATAAAAAAAATAATGTACTTAAGTAGTACTTTATAATTATTAAATTAAAGAATCCAAATATCTATCAGTTTTTCCTGAATAAGTAAGTAACCAAAAAATACAATAAAATTACCAGTGTAATTTACTGGTGAATCATTAATTCTGCACGTACGTGACGTATTTATTAATAACTTACATAATTTCCGAATCAATTCCCCAAAATCATTAGCACAAATTTCCCAAATTGCAATCAATTCAACTTACATCTTCCGTATCCAAAGCACGATTCAATTAAAAGTAAAACATCCCACGCATCCAATGAACGCACACACAAATCAAAGTCACACACAATATTAGCGCGACGAAATCGTAGCCAAATGCCGCACAGGGAGCCCACGACACGTCTGTCTCGGCCGAAAACGCGCGGGTGACTGAAACCTTCAGATCTTTCACGGTCTTCCCACTACATCTCTCACTGCGCAGATCATCTATGTCCCATATTGGATGTTGCTTTTCATAAACATCGGCTGTTGATTCAGAAAGTATAAGAGCCGCCGTAATTAAACGAAAATAATGATAAAGCTTTGAGTATTTTAGTTTACTTTGAATTTACGCTCGTGTTTTGAAACAGGATTTAAGATTTGGAGCTCGAATATGGAATTTGTAGATAACTATGATCTATGTTTGTTGGATTATTCATTCATTTATTTTAATTTAGGTGATTTTTGCAGTGAAATGAGGTATTCGGTTGTCGATTTCAATCAAAAAAAGTTTAACGTACTCTTAGTACTCTTATTTACGAGTACTAAGAGAGTTACTTCTAGTTATTTTTATTGTAAAAAAATTTTTAAAAAGATATTATCCTGAAATTCCAAATAAATGTAAAGATATATGCCTATTTCCTTTTAATTTTACTCAAAAAATGTTTTATTTAAATCACCGTTTCCGATCGGTCAATTTGCAAACCTTTGTACAGTGTATTCTGCCCACTAGTGGACTTTTTTACATCTGTAATAGTAGTAATTTTAGAAGAACATATTCTAGCTATTTGCTTTGTTCATCACATAATATTGCTAGAATATTACATTCTTTTAAAACAGACATTTTTAAATATTCCCTAAGCAATTAACGAAACCTTGTAAATTTAATTTAATGAAACCATATTATGTACATAACTCGAGCACCTTTATCGATTGAAAACTCAAATGTAGGCCACCTTTACAACCACATTATTTTACACCAAAGAGTTATTCAATGAAGCCAAGAATCAATGTTTAAAATCAAACCGGGATGAGAATTATTTCTAAGCATTGCTAAATGGTGGAATACGAGTACCTTAAATAACAAAGCGGTATTGCCGAATAGGAATAAATTAAAGGAAATATTTCACTGGGGCTGAAAGTTCGAAGCATTTCTTTACAAAAATGTTTAAGTAGGCATTTAACAAGTTTAAGAGAGAAGTTTGTTAGTTTATCGCTGAAAATAGAGACGTGTGAAAGGATAAGGTAAGCTTTGCCCAGCAGTGGCATGCGTCTGTACTATTATAAAAACACGAAGGTTTAAAACTTCTTGCTTTTTCGCGCTTGGCTCGATGTAATTAATACAAATTGCATAAAATATCCAATTACAATATTAAATAAAATTAACCTAATATTAGAACTAACTAAAATTAATTAAAAATAACTAATATTAAATTATATAAAGAAATCGGGGCGAAATTACTGCTGGCACAGGGCACAGTACCAAGAGGCTTGCGGCATTTCCGAGTAAAGTTATTTTGGATTTATTATTGCAAAAAAAAGAGCGCTATTTGACTCCAAGAAAGTATGACGTCATCTGCCTGTATTTCATAAAAATCCCGTAGAAAATGCTTGTTCTCACGTTTAGAAAACGTATCTAATTTGATTTGAGTTGTTGTAAAATTGTGGATTTTGGGACGCGACGCGAGTTCTATAATACAGACGAGTTTAGCATACATTTCCAAACTAGTAATCGAATTCAACTACGAATCTAAGATCAAACTGAGAGAATATATTAATATCAAAAATAACTATTCCTGAATAGCATTAGCAAACATTTCAGGTTCGAGGCAGTGGTCACGAATCCTGGAGTGTAGTATCATTATATTGTTCAGGCAATGGTTTTCAATAGCATCTAACATTTCCTTTTGGAATCTCAGGTTTTTTCACCCCGGTCCTTTGGGAGGCGTGGAGAGGAGATACAGATCCAATACGTAGAGGTCCTTTTGAGAAGTTGATCTTATATGACGCTCCCGCCCTAACCCATTCTTGAATGATACCAATGAAAAGTGTATGTAATCTTAAAAAGGTTTCGGCAGAAGAAAGATCTATTGCAATGCAAGAATACTGGTCAAGTTCGTGACAGACCACGTGCAGTGTAGGGTTCCTAGTTGCGAATGCCGACTTTCAGTTCACGCCACTAGAAACGTCTAAAAACAATTTTTCTATTGAATTTTCACTGCCCAGGTACATTTTATAATTTTGTCGCAGAACGATTTAAGTTGTAAACCTTACTTAGCTCTCTGACAATTTTCCTTTTAATTTCGTTATATACAGGTACTTATACTACTACTGTGAATTTTTTCTCGTGTCCGTACATAACCATTTAGATAGTCGGGGGGACACTTGATTCTAACAGAAATTTAAGAAACGGATCCCATGTTGTCGGTCGTCATGTTGTGCGAAACTATAAGAAGAGAAGTCGGTTTGGGAATGAGGTTGTGATGATTAAAGACTGGTAATACACAGGCAATAGATGTAGAAACAACGTCTATTATTACATAACTCTGGTTAATGGTATGTTTACCTAATATACCTGGCTTTCTTGCCTACCTACTTACTTTTACCTACTCCAAAGTTTCCTGCTTCTTCCAAGTTTGATCGTCTTATACAAAGGTATGAAACTTGTATCGTTCGTTCGTTCGTTCCTAAATATAAACCGATGTTAATAGCAAAAAATATTTCTGAATGGTAATATATTATTAAAGTTACACGTTTCAGATTCCCTCTTGCGTTGGTCACGAATCTAGGGCATTAGATGTGCAATGGAGTTTTTGGATGTACCAGTGTACATACAGCTTTGCGCGTTATTGTTCAGGCAGTGGTTTTCAAACTGGCAGGATTACTATCTGGAAAAAGCATATAAAACAATAATAGGAATCAATCAAAATTTAAAATTTGTATGGTCAACTATTGCTTTAATATTATTTTAACTGACTTCCAAAAAGGAGGAGTTATCAATTCATCGCGATCTTTTTTTATGTATGTTTCACAGCTTACATATTCGAAGACTCCTGGACCGATTTGGAAAATTCTTTTTTTTTGAAAGGACAAATTTGGCAGGTGAATCTATAGAAATTTTATCAAAATCGGTTGTGTAAATTGAGGGTGAAGACTGTTTTTAGTTTTGAAAAATTGCAGTGTGTAAATTGAACTTTATATCTACTGATAGAGAAAAAAACTAAGGTCTACAAGTATCTATGTAACAGCTCTGTCTGTTTAAAGCCGCAAAACTCAAAATGCTTTGCCTGCCAATTAGTGATATAGACGTGATAGTATATGTATGCAACTAGCAAAGTTTTAAATCAGTCACTTATAGACACTATCAAACTAGGCCTTGCTCAACTTTTCTACCTCTAAATCAATTTTCTTCTTCATTCTCCCCTTACCATAGACATAATCATACAAACTTAGTCTAGCTTTTTTTTCGAAATTACACGTCAGGTTTCGGTAAAAATTTGTAATTTTAAAAACATTGCATACATCTAGGCATTTATCTAGATTTTAAGTTCAAAATATGAACTTGAAAGAAAATATGAGGGTGTAATAAAAATAAAAATATTTTGACATTAAAAACCAGTTATATGCTTACATATGTCCCTATCCCCCAGCGTCGAAACGCCAGAATATTATGCATGCTTTATGCCATCCTCAACGACCCCAACTCCCCAGCTTATCTCAAGTCTCAATTTTCTCTTCTTAGCTCTACACATTCGCGTAATCTTCGCTCTTCCAAACTTTCAACATTATCCATACCTGCTCATCATTCTGATTTTATGAGAAAATCCTTTCAAATTAAAGCCATCCTTCTCTGGAATGCTCTTCCGGAAGCCATTAGACGTGCACCTAGTCGTCTAGCCTTCAAACGGGCGGTTCATAAACGATTTCTCCGAGAAGTCTCTTCTTCGCATGGTGTCCCTATGCAGTAACTAGTAGTCATCCATATAGTATTTATATATGTATATATATTCAGGTATTTATGTGTTATTTTAATATGTATTAAATATTAATTTTATGTATAGTAATCGTATCCGTGTACGTATACCTATGTATATATTTTTAAATGATATTTATTATGTTCTTGTAGGTATTTAATTTATACTTTTCTATATAGTCTCATATTCTGTCGCACCACCCAAATTATTTCTCTACTTGGTCTAATGGTTGACTGGCAGAGAACGCCTTATGGCGTTAAGTCCGCCATTTGTACACCTTTTCTTGTGCAATAAAGTTTAAATAAATAAATAAATATGTATAATTTCATTAAAATTACAAAATTTTACCGAATTCTGACCCGTCGTTTTGAAATAAAAGCCAGGCTACGTTTATATGGAAAAGGGAGCTCTTAAGAGCCCCTTACTCTAGACCGAACTAAACTTTTCCATACAAACGTAGTCTACGTTTGATTTCGAAATGACATGCCAGATTTCGGCTAAATTTAGTAATTTTAAAGATATTGCACATACTATCTAGGCATATAACTGGTTATCACAGTCACAATATGAACTTGAAATAGAATATACTTAGTGTGTTAAATCATTTTTGACCATCAGTATAGGAAACTACTACAAACTTGTATTTTTTTTCGAGTTCATAATTTTACTGTCGTAAACCAATTATCATCATCATCATTTCAGCCACATAACGTCCACTGCTGGACATAGGCCTCACCCAAAAAACTAATTATAACCCAAGATAATTGCAATTTCTTTAAATTCACAATTTTTATCTGACATGTGGTTTCAAAATAAAACGTAGACTACGTGTGTATGGAGAATTCTAGCGTAGGGAGATTCTTAAGTTTGGGAATCGCATGCACTGGGAACATTAATCATGTCATGCAGTCTTTATGTGCATCCGGCGCCGCACCTCTGAACAGGCCGCACGACATCGTCCGGCTAACTGCTACTCACGTGGCTTCTCTCTCACATTTCGCTAACAAAATGATAATGAGGAGCTGGGAGTGCGCATTGCTAGCGCTTTCGCAAGTTAAGCAACACCGGGCATGGTCAGCACTTAGATGGGTGACTACAAGTGGCAAAAAAAATCTCAAGCTCCTTCGTGCTTCGGAAGGCACGTATAAGCCGTTGGTCCTGGCTGTCATCATTGTATGGCAGTCGTTAAGCTATGTCAGATGCATTTAGGCAGCCTAAAATATCTGACACCAGTGTTGGCCACTTACACATACGAAAAACAAATAAACAGATTACCAAATGGCACTTTATGACAGCTGAATCAATCTTTAACTGTGGACGTCATATGCAGAAAATCAAAAATGTTATGAAGTTAGACCGAAAATGTTATTTTTATTAAATAAAGTAAATTTATGCAAACTGCGTGTTTGTGTGTGCACATTTATATGATTATTTGTTAGCCATTTATTTCCCATTGCTGGTCAAAGTCTTCCTCTCTTTTCTTCCAAAATCCTCTATCTTGATTTTCACAGATTCCACTATTCAAAAGCTTGCAAATCTTTCACCCATCTCGTTTCTTCGATCATGCCTGCCCATCGCCTCATAAACATAATTATTTCTCTTCCTTGTCACTAGATGGCACTCTATGTAATAATAAAAACATTTAAAAAATTATTACTATTTCTTAAATAAAGTAGTACCTTATTTCTTCTTCTTCTTCCTCCGGCCTTATCTCATTTCTAGTTGGGGTCGGCTCTCAAAATCTTTCTTCTCCAAAGAGATCTCTTTTGGGTCGTCACTGGTCTGTTCAAAGTAGTACCTCATTTATTAATATAAATGCAATGTACGCTCATTTATTAATATGAAAAGCAAGAAATATTTTTAAAGCATATTCAACTCTTTCTTTCTTAGTTTTTGCTAGTCGTGTTGAACTGCCATCTCTGTTTGCCTACCCGCAACTACCAGTTTAGTCTACTTACAGGCTCTCCTACGGTTTCTATCGCGATAGGTGTCTGTTACGTTAGTAATTATATTATCTTTGCTACGGTCTACATTATTTTCTATACTTATCCACGTCTTCCATCTGTAGGAAATCAGTTTAAGGCAATACTTCCGAATGAATGTAAATTAAATGATAAGGATTTTTGTTCCCCGTCCCGATTTAAAGAAAACTATACAAACGTAAGGAGCGAGAAAATTTTCTACTAATTATTGGACTAACCTACTAACGAAATTGAATTACTGAAACTGAAATAATAAACTACTCGTAAGAAGATTACAAAACCACGGCCAGGAACATTTAATTGGGGTTTGAATAGCCGGTGCCCACTGAATCCTTTTCAAATATCAGGACTATCTTTAGCTTCGTAGATGAATTAAAAGTTAGGCACTCTGGTCATATAGACTCAAAACTTTTCTGGTATAAAGTTATGAATTATCCTTTCCATCCTTCCAAATCAAGGATATAATTTTCATCATCATTGTAATTTTTTACAACTCATGTTGGTATAAAGTAATAAATTACCCATTCAAATCAAGGATTTTATTTTCATCGTCACTGTCATCTTTTTAAAATTCAATGTCAGTATAAATTTATCCTTTTAGATCAAGGATATCATTTTCATCATCATTGTCATTTTTTACAACTCATGTTGGTATAAAGTGATGAATTACCCATTCAAATCAAGGATTCCATTTTCATCATCACAGTCATATTTTCAAAATTCAATGTCAGTATAAATTTATCCTTTTAAATCAAGGATTCCATTTTCATCATCACAGTCATATTTTCAAAATTCAATGTCAGTATAAATTTATCCTTTTAAATCAAGGATTCCATTTTCATCATCACAGTCATATTTTCAAAATTCAATGTCAGTATAAATTTATCCTTTTAAATCAAGGATTCCATTTTCATCATCACAGTCATATTTTCAAAATTCAATGTCAGTATAAATTTATCCTTTTAAATCAAGGATTCCATTTTCATCATCACAGTCATATTTTCAAAATTCAATGTCAGTATAAATTTATCCTTTTAAATCAAGGATTCCATTTCCATCATCACAGTCATATTTTCAAAATTCAATGTCAGTATTAATTTATCCATTCAAATCAAGGATTCCATTTTCATCATCACAGTCATATTTTCAAAATTCAATGTCAGTATAAATTTATCCTTTTAAATCAAGGATATCATTTTCATCATCATTGTCATTTTTTACAACTCATGTTGGTATAAAGTGATGAATTACCCATTCAAATCAAGGATTCCATTTTCATCATCACAGTCATATTTTCAAAATTCAATGTCAGTATAAATTTATCCTTTTAAATCAAGGATTCCATTTTCATCATCATTGTCATTTTTTACAACTCATGTTGGTATAAAGTAATAAATTACCCATTCAAATCAAGGATTTTATTTTCATCATCATTGTCATATTTTTGAAATTTCATGTCAGTATAAATGTACCCTTTTTAAATCAAGGATATCATTTTCATCATCATTGTCATCTTTTTACAGTTTCATGTTAATATAAAGTAATGAATTTCAAATCATGTGTTTTATTTTTGTCGTCATCACCCCATCACCATCATATACCTGTATACTAACATTAAATTGTAAAAGGATGACTATCATACTAACAAGAACACTTTTTTCCGACAAGTCAAATCAGATCCTTTTTTCTAAACGTCAAAACAAACAGTTTCTATGGGATTTTGTATGAAATACAGGCAGATGACGTCATAGTTTTTTTGAGTCAAATAGCGCTCTTATTATTAGTTTTAGAGCAATAATAAATTTAAATTACGTTAAAATCGATATGTTCAAAGACAATTGACATTATTTTGCGACGTGTTATTTTGTTTCTTCCATGCTGGTCTGGGAGAAAAGAAAAAACTTAGAATGTACCAGCTGCTTCTCTTCCCGGGCAGATCGTAAGACCCGATCGAGGGAATGGGAAAAAATCGAATCATGTTAATAGGCGATGCGGCTAGCGGGTTGCTAGCCGCATCGCCTATTAATCATCACTATTTTGATTCCTTCATCCACCTTCTTGCCCACATCAAGCTAAAAGTGGCCTTTGAGTCTTGCAACCCTGGGCTCTGTCTGCTTAGACCCGCAATACTCAAAATGCTCTGTCTGCCCCATTAGGGATAAAGACGTGATAGTATGTATGTATGTGTTATTTTGTTATCAGTATAAAATCATTTATTTTTGGCTTGGGAAAATACCCAAATTTCAAATCAAGGACTTCATTTTCATTATCATTGTCACCTAATTAAAATATCCTGACATACATACATAATCACTTTTAACAATTTTTATTAGATTTTGAAGGGGTACCTTCATATCGCAACGAATCATACATACCATCACGTCTTTATCCCTAATGGGGCAGACAGAGCATTTTGGGTCTTGCGGTTCTATACAGAGCCCAGGGCCGCAAGACCCAAAAGCCACTTTTAGCGTCATGGTGGGCGCGAAGATGGAAAAGCAATCAATACAGTGATGGGTTGCTAGCCGCATCGCCTGTTAACATGATTTGCATTTTTGCCCATTCCCTCGATCGGCTTTTACGATCTGCGTGGGAAGAGAAGCAGCTGGTACATTCTAAGTTTTTTTATTTCTCCCAGACCAGCATGGGAGATTGCCTGCAATTATTATATTGCCTGACAATACTTGCATCATAGCTTGATGAAAGCCGTATTTAGCTTATAATGAGACCTACTTTGCCATTTTCCTTGTCTCCGGCCAAGGAAAATTGTTGAAATACTTAATCATAACACTGCGAAGAAACTTGGCGCTGCTTTTGTGTAAACTTTTTAGTGTAAAAGTTTAGGACATCCACCGACAGGAAGTAGAGGCACAAAGGACCGGATGTACATATTTTTTGACAGATTAGATTCGGATGAAAAGGGTAAATACAGAAAATGAAGATAAAAACTGCAAAGAGGGTATTCTACGAAGTTAAGTATTTTGTATATGCCTACTCATTTTTCTTATTATACTTATTTCTACTTGATCTAAAACATAATTGTTGTTTTTGTTAAACACAGCCTAAATACAAATTAAAGGTAGGTAATATAAGGAATTTGGAAGAAAAATGCTTTACTAATCAAAATGTGGAAAACATACACAAATAATTTGAATACACAAAAAAAGTTTTGGTTACCCATAGACTAGTACTGAATTACACATTAATCTTATACCTTTATTACTTATACCAGAAAGAACGATTCTTGTATATATATATATATTTATAGATTTCTGTGATCTCGATTTCGCTGAAAATTTGTATATGGGGGTTTTCGGGGGTAAACAATCGATCTAGATTAGTTTTATGTTTGGGAAAACGCGTGTTTTCGAGTTTTCGTGCGTTTTTCTTTCCACGCAGAATATAGTCGCTAACTTCGTCGCGCCGACCGCCTTGTTTTTAGCTCAGCGGTTAAGGATACCGACCGCTAGAAAGAGTGTTACGGGTTCGAATCCCACTCGGTGACTTACTTTTGTTTTTTTATGTTTAAGTTTATATATAATTTTTTATTTTGCATTTTTTTAGACAAGTTTAAAAAAATGTAGTTAATGTTTGAGATGTAACCGAGCAGAGCTCGGTCGCCCAGGTACTAATATTAAAATGAGTTAACGGGTTACTCAACTCACGTATAGGGTCAGCTTGCCGACTGCCGATATGTATGTCTATTGATATGCCACAAGGCCCGTACACCACACCGGCTTGCGGCACACTGAGTCACTTACTTTGTGTCGCGATCCAGTGTGGTGTACTGTACAGGCCTGTGTCATCGCCCTGATGAAGACCTCCGGATGAGGTCGAAACATGTCGGCAGTAGCTGACTCTATACGTGAGTAACCCTTTATCTCATTTCAATAATGTCTGTGTCTCACGTCAGTTTTAATTAAAAAAAACACACTATCACGTCCAAAAATCTGTCTATCTCTAACTGTGATCGCATTTTTACCCAACAGGACAAACAGAGGCCGAAGCTGTGCAACCCAAATGCCACGTTTAGTAGTTTGGTGAAGATAATGACATGAAGATGATAAAAGGAGTCAACATTGTGTAAGAACTCAACCCTACGTCTATATGATAGTCTATGATTCAACTGTCCTACTGAACGTCGAACTTCAAACTATCGATACAGTTCTGTATCGATAGCAATTTGCAATTTGTTTTTTGCAAATTGTTTTCAAAAATTGCAATACCTAACCGCTCCAGGGCGGCGTTATCATATCGAAGTGAGAATTGTCTGCCGAGGTAGTACTGGCTGAAGTCTTGTAGAGTTTTTACCACAGCCAAGAGCTCCCTTATTGTTACGCAGTAGTCTCTTTCGGGCCTTTATAACGATTTACTAAATTAGCTAAAAAACTTCAGTGTCACTCTGTTTTTGTGATTGATAAAACTCCACCAATCGCAGTATTGCTTGCGATCGATACCGATCGATGATGAATTGGCCACTAATTGGCTGTGCGCGGAAAAAGGATCAGCTGGTATACTCTATATTTATTATTTTCTTACCAGATTATCATGGAAAAAGAAAATTTAAATAAAAACAAAATCATAATATCTTTAGATCGTTCTGCAAGCTTATTTACGTAATCGGATTAATATTAAATTAACGTTAATATTTATCCCATTTGATGTGTTAATCCAGTTAAGGTTTTTGTTGGGTTGTGGAGTTTTGATGCGTAATACTGATGAGCGATAATACATGGGGACAGACATTCGTAACTAGAGACATGTAACAACAGCTTTACATAAAAAAGCGAAATGAACTGTGTAACTAGCTAATCATGTAAAACAAGTTTATTGCCAGGCAAATTAAAAATGGCCGACTTTTAAGCGTTCACCTCCTAATAACTTTAGAATCGCTGAATCGATTTTAATCAAACATAACTAAGAACTACCTGCCTGCAAAAAATCTGACAACAGTGTTGGCCACTTACATACAAAAAAAAACAATGCAATGCTACTCAGATCGTCAGGTCACAGTAGGGCCACCTCGTACCGGTACATGTACCGACAAGCGCAGCTTGAAATACCCAAGCCACAAAAAACTAACCACCAAAGCTGAAACAGTTCATATAAGTATTACATACAGAACGGAAACCCCTAAGATCCCATGCAATATGCATCCCTGTTTCCTGTTCTCGCCTTGTCGAGGTTGTTGAGCAGGCGAACACACACACATTGCCGTGTACACGAATGTACAGTTTCGTTTGTAGTAGTAGCAGGCATAAATGATACTCCGCTTCTA
This sequence comes from Acrobasis consociella, assembly GCA_963555685.1. Lineage (NCBI taxonomy): Eukaryota > Metazoa > Arthropoda > Insecta > Lepidoptera > Pyralidae > Acrobasis > Acrobasis consociella. The sequence continues at coordinate 6,092,573 of OY743115.1, forward strand.
TGAAGTTCCATACCTATAAGCAGCGCTTGCCGGTACATTGGTCACTATTATATATATAGGGAAAAAGTACCTGGGCGACCGAGCTTTGCTCGTTTACATCTCAAACATTAACTATTTTTTTTTAAACTTGTCTAAAAACAATGCAAAATAAAAAATTATATATAAACTTAAACATAAAATAAAATAAAAAGTTAGTCACCGAGTGGGATTCGAACCCGTAACACTTTTTCTAGGGGTCGGTATCCTTAACCACTGAGCTAAAATCAAGGCGGTGGGCGCGACGAAATTAGCGACCATATTCTGCGTGGAAAGAAAAACGCATGAAAACTCGAAAATACGCGTTTTCCCAAACATAAAACTAATCTAGATCGATTATTTCCCCCCGAAAACCCCCATATACAAATTTTCAGCGAAATCGTTAGAGCCGTTTTCGAGATCACAGAAATTTATAAATATATATATATATATATATATACATAAATACAAGAATTTCTCGTTTAAAGGTATAAGATTACGCAGATTGAGCTGGCTCCAAAGTAAGTTCGAGACTTGTATTATGCCATGCTAACTCAACAATACTATATTTTGTAACAGAAACATATATAGATAAACATCTAAGACCCAGGACAATTTGGAAAAGGCCATTTTACCTCTGGGTGGCGAACTACCATAGTGACCACTTCTCCACAAAGGTCGTCATTCAGGAACCTTGCTGCCTCACCGGCTTGTGCTCTAACCACTGCCATTTCAAACGCGCTAATCCGCATCCACACAACTGTAAGCTATTGTTACTTGTCACAAGCTGTATCTCATGACATAGGAAACGAACATAAAATTAACATCATTAGTCGCCGGGCGGAAATTACTTTTTGCTCTATTAATGTTTGTTGGCAACCGATTCGATTCTGTTACACATATTGGAGCCTATAGGAAACGCATTTGGTAAATTGGTTTTTCCATTTGGCAATGGCTAAATGAGACCTTAATGGAAAATTATTTGTCCATTTGGTTTTAGATCATACACTAATGTTTTAGTTCATTTGTTGAATTGATGTGGACGCCATCGGCGCGCCAAACAGGCCACGCCTTTAATAAAGCCGATGCCGCTTTGTCGGCACTTCGACGGCGTACCAATAGACTAAATCAAAGTCAAAATTATTTATATCCGTACAAGTAGTAGCGCCCCGTGGTGTTACCTGCGGTTAAAGTAGAGTAGCCCATTAACCCAGATAAGCCTGAAACATTTTTTTTCTTAGAAAGTTGTGAATTTTAAAAATATATGTTAATATAGCCCTCGCATCTCAGGAAACATATTTTAAAAAATCTGCCACTTCAAAATTATGTCCCATATATGGGTCGGTCGGCACAATCACGCCTTTTAACTAATATGTTTTAATACGAAATAAAGTCATAAATCAAACAGTTTTTATTGAATCAAATGTATTATTCACTTTTTATGATATATTTATAGAAATACAGTTATAGGAAATATTTCTTACGCAGTATAGTAATTGAAAAAACATTGTTTGGGATGTGAATGTACCTATGATACACTTCGCGCAAAAATAATTGAAATTTTTTGATAATTTGCACTTTAAATCTTCTTGACATAATTTATGAGAAGACCCGTTTGATCATATCTTGAATCTTCTAAGGTGACTTTTAGGTATAGGACAAGGCATAAGCTTTTCACACCGTTCAGATGTTTCTAAAATGGCTCTTGTAACAGAAAGTCGAGGTAATCGAGATCTCCACCATTCATACGATATAATTGCCATGAATTATGTAGTGCTATGTCAATACTATGACAGAATAGAGAAAGCACCACATTTTGCCTCTGATGCAAAGTCCAGTTTAGGCCTATGTTGTGATTAGATCGATCAACGCCTCTCTTATTCTCACTACATGTTTCGACAGTATGCGGTTGATCAATCTGTTTAAATTTATTTCAGTAGTCGAGAAAAACGCCTCGTTTCCTGTAATGGCTCAACAGACTCTGCATCAGAGGCAACCATTATACGCCTTTGCAGGTGCACGTATAAGAGAGAACCTAGTAAATTCTGTATGGTGATATTATCCTTTTCTCCAGAATCTTCGTCAGTAACAAAAGCATTTGCGTTATCTGGTGGCTCAAATGTAATGAAATAGGACCGGATTATCACCATTCTTTATTTTATTCTAAATTTCTTACAGCTATAATGGTTTCAACTTGAAATAAAAAAAGGATATGGTTTTACAGAAATACTAATGTTGTGCCGACGGTTATGCCGAATATTTCAAGAGAAATATTCGGCATAATAAAAGTAAAATTAAAGAGAATTATTTGAAGTTTTTTTGTAATATAAATATTGTAATAGCCCATACTTAAAATTTTTGAAATTATATTTTTAGAAAAATAACAATAAATCTAATATAATCTTACTTTTTTGAGGACATGTTTTACAATTTCCAAAACAGATTTTTCTCTTGCAAAAAATAACTAGAAATTATGAAATTCACTACGTATCTTATTTTTACAGTCATTAACTGATGATTCTAAAAATATGCGACAACTGTAATTATAAAATCATACAATGAGGGTAGATTTTTTTTATTTCTCGAAACCCATGTATGGGTCGGTCGGTTTAATTGGGAGGCTATAATAGGCTACTTTAACCGCCGGTAAAACCTGGATTAATGGATTAATAATTAACTGATACTATTAATTAATAAATTAATCCAAGGTGTCAGCTTTCATACCAAATTTTATCTTAATTATTCCAGACGTTTTCGTGTGAAGAGGTAATAAATATTCACACTGACACACTCACACACTTTCACATTTATAATATTAGTCTGATATTTTAATCACTTGATAAATTTTATGTAGACTAGGTTATGCTTAAATTAGCTATAAAAGCAACCTACTTAGCCTAGTAGAGATGTAAAACTGTAAACACACCTTAGACAGTGATAAAGAAAGCCCAATTCTTGCAATCCCAGACTTTTCTTCTTGAAATGGTGTCAAATTTCTTGAGCTACTTCCACGTATCTGACGTGACTTAGAGCCCCACTACATTGGATTGGCATGGCATGGCATCGGAAGCGCCGCGTCATTTCCAAACAAGCTATTATAACCTTTATGTCTAGTGATATAAGATGCATAACCGCTTAAACGTGGAGAGCCGGCCGGCGGCCTGCCGCACACTCCCGCGGAAAAGACGCCCTCGGGCTGTTATGCATCTTATATCACTAGACATAAAGGTTAAAATACCTTGTTTTGAAATGACGCTTCGCTTTCGATGCCATGCCATGCCAATCTAATGTAGCGCGGCCCTTAATGACCGTCATTTATTGACATCAGTCATTATTGCACACTAGTAAACCAGTGTGAAGGTTTCCTCGCGATATTTTCATTCAGCGTAAGTATTATAACAGCGAGGATGTTTATCTCGATCCCATTCTCGTCGCCAAATATTATAACGGCGAGGAGAAATCGAGATAAACAACCGGTGCTATGAACAACGTTTATTCGACTTGTCGAACCCAGCCGTTAAATCCCAAACAGATCGATACGTAGGTACCCACAACAATATTTAAAAAAATATGAATTATCATTTACGACAGTAAACAAGTAATGGTTCTAGTATTTTCTTTTCAATGTATGTATATCATAAGTATAAATCTGTATTGTAATTGTAACATAGCCCATCAGGCTGGGTAGGGACCAATACTGAACTGGGTTTCTTTTGGCGTAATCTTCCCAGCAGTGCTTGTTCCGAAACGCTAGTAGTTTTTAGCTTTTAGACTTAAATAATATTTAAAAAAATTACCTTTAATAAGGGATAAATTTATCGTACATTGAATAAAAACATGGAACACCTGATGCAGAACTATAATGGTCCAGCTAAACTATAAGAGATATAAAAATGGCTACTTAGTAAAAGTTTTTCAGCCTGATAAGCATTTTCCAGAGACACAAAGTCCACGCGAACGAAGTCGCGGGCTTTGGCTATTAGAGAATATGATATTAGTGTAAAGAAACTGTTAAATGTGTGAGTCACTACAAAATTGCTATGTTTGACAGTTTGTCTAGGGCGGCCTGCTTATCGGCAGCTTTTCCAGACGAACAGTTTCCATTACAGCCCGGTTCTTATCATATAACTGCTGAAGACCTTAAATGATTCACTGATGACAGATAATTTATATGTATACTTACTTCACGTTTAGTTTCCTAATTGTCGGTTAATCATGGTCATGTAATTTTGATGTCTTCTTTTTAAAAATATAGTAAAACAATGTTTTTGTTATTTGTATTATTATGGCAAAATTTCGAAATTCAAAATTTCAAACGGTTATTCCGTACCATAATTAGATCTTAACAGGCACTTTACACGTCAGTAAGTATAATTAACCGACTTCCAAAAAAGGAGGAGGATGATTCATGATTTTATGTATGTCCACCAATTATTCAAAGACGCCAGGATCGATTTGGAAAATTATTTTATGTTAGAAAGAGCTTGCAACGTAGTATCATAGAAATTTTATCAAAGTCTGTTGAGAAGTTTGGGGGTGAAGTTGGTTTTTAGTGTAGTGTGTATTAAATTTGAATTTATTTTTGTAAAGAATAGCTGCGCTTCGCAACGGCCATGTCGTCCATTCCATTTAATTAAATACGTATCATAATACGAGTCACCATTTCTTTTGTCACCGTAAACTTAATTTAGTCTACGTTTTATAGTAAGACGAAAATATTCACATTCGTATTATTTAATCAAAGACTATTGCGTTGTTCCTAAGCTGAGAAAATACGAAGCTGTGAAGCTTTGAAGCTTCATATTTTCTCGTAAAACACCCGTGTCTAACTAAAACGTAGGCTACCGTAGATCAACATATTTTACTCGACTGTCTCATGCTGTCTCTCAGTATTTTATGTTATTGTCAAGCTATCAGATTCATAGGGATATTTTATATCTGCATCTATTTATTACCGATTTGCGGGGAACACATCTAGGAAGATAATCTAAAGCGGGTGATTTCTCCGTTCAGTTCTTTAGAACTTTCATCATAATCATCATCATCGTCAGGTCTTTTTGTGTCCACTGCAGGAGCACGACCCTCTATGTACTACACGAGCCAAACTTGGCCGGAGCTGCCAGAGGTCTTGGCCTACACTCTCCACGCTGACCAGACGGGTTGGAGAGATCTCATTGATGTTTATAAGCTTTGTTTAGCGACTTAGGAAATACAATCATAAGTCGCCTTTTAAGACATCCACCGCAGTGTAGGACACCCACCTGCTAGATGGTCAGACGACCTACGCAATGTTGCAGGAATGCGCTGGATGCAGGCCGCTTCCGATCGGTCGTTTTGGAAATCCTTGGGGGAGGCCTATGTCCAGCAGTGGACTTCCTGTGGCTGATATGATGATGATGATGAAGACATCCACGGGAGGTCTTGGAGTGACCCTATTCTACTCTCCCGGAAACCACAGGATAAACTTAGAACTTTAATGTAGGTATAATTCTGTGCCCGATCATCCATACAAATGCCCGACAGGCCCAGTAAACTCTAATCCCATATTCACAAAAGTTACCAAACGTTTGTTAAAGCTCTTTTAGTTAAAATGTATTTAGTCTCATTTTTACTATGTCAAATATTGAAAATAGAGGAAAAAGACGAAAGATGTTTTAACTAAACAGGTTCAGCAAACTACTGTTCATTTTTATGAATTCGAAGGTAAAAAACTTTCGTTCAGCCCAATTTTATCTTAACCAAACTCAACGAAAAAGGTATGCAAGCGCCTACCGAAGCTATAATTACAGCTTAGGGACATTAAAAGCTAATTGGGTTAATCACGCCGCCTTTATCGAGCGCTAATAAGCCGATTACAATAATGCGCAGTAATGCCAGTTTGGAACTGAAGACATTACTCTGATGACATCACGACGTCTAGGATTTAGATTTATCGCTTGAAATATGCTTTTAAGTTGGTCTGGGAGAAAGGAAAATAAGTAGAAAATATCAACTGCTTATCAACGGATTTCTGCGCAGATCGTAAAAACCGATCTAAAGAATGAGCGATGTAGCTAACCCATCACTGCTTTGATTGGTTCTCTTTTGAAACTACGCCTACATCATCATCATCATTATCCGCCTACATCATCATCATCATTAACTGCCTCCATGGTGTAGTGGTTAGAGCGTTCGGCTCATACCCGGAGGTCGCAGGTTCGATTTCCGGCGGGGGCAACGACTTTGTGTTGTTGTCCTAGTTTGGTTAGGACATTGTAGGCTGATCACCTGATTGTCTGATAAATAAAATGATCCGTGCTTCGGAGGGCACGTTAAACCGTCGGTCCCGGTCACTGTCTTTGACATTGGTCGTTACCTAAAACCATGTCAGAGGCCTTTAAGGCGGTTTAACAAATCTGACACTAATGTTAGTCACTAACACACACGATAAGAAGAAGATTATCCGAGGGCATTCTCGGTCGCATCCTCAGCGGTCACGCTTCAAAGCCCGTCTACCCCAGTCGGGGATGGTGTGATGATGACACATGACACATGATGGTGTAATATTATAAAAACAGACATCGGTGACTTTCGGTACTATCATTCAATTCTCGCCATCCAACGTAGAAATACTACCATCATATTGCCCCGGTGTGGTGCGTTGGAAGAAATATTTTATTAATGATAATGTAAAATTGTAATTTTGTAATTAAGTTTTGATAAGAAAATAAAAAAACATTGGTACGAGTAGTAAGTACTAATTACTTACATAAAATACGTCGAGTACCAATCCATGAAAACGGTTTTGGTTAAAACATCGCTTTTTATTCAAGCTATCGAGAGTATATTTACATTGTTTTAATTTGGATTGCTCCTGATATTAAAACAAATAAAAGCGTGCCACAAAAAGAGAATATATTTTGGTAATTACAAACAGTAGGTATTAAAAAACATATGTTAAATTAAAAGCAATTCGAGCGTAACCGCAAACGGCCGAATAAAGGCCTTCGCCTATGACTTCCACACGAAGTAGTTTGCCAATATAAAAAAAAAAAACACTGAAATATCACATTACTACCGTTTTCTGATTACTAACCTGACTTACTTTCCTATTTAGTACGAACCATAAGGGGGCCATTTTTAAATACTACTAATAGTAAGGGCCTTCGCTAAAGTGACTCGGGCGCACGCGGCGGGTTCGGTCTATCTCCGTCACAAACTCTAAATGCGAAAGAGACAGCAGAATCCGTCGCGGGTTACCTGTCTCTGTCGCAAGTAGCGTTTGTGACAGAGAAAGACTGAACCCGCTGCGTGCGCCCGCGTAACTTTAGCGAAGGAAGGTAAAGTCAGGCAAGTAAGCCCTAAGTAGGCAAACAGGCATGTTTTGCATGCACACGCGACGACTACACAGGTGAACTAGTAGCTCTAGTTATGTATTTTAATACCTATATCATTGTCCACTAGTGTACTCGTTCTGTCTTGGATAATGCGCTTGACTTCGAGCCAAGACAGTCCTTTTGTCTTCATTGCCGTCATATGCATGGATCGATCACGGTTCTTTTTTCCTTGTGGAGTTATTCCAATATAGGTATATAGGTAACCGTTAATTAAATTTTCAGTCTGAAACCACGCATCATGCATTGGTTTTAATAAACAAAGTTGCTGTAATGAGCGAAAACCTTTATGCGTTTCAGAATCTCTGCTGAATTACAAATGAATTCGATTTCATTTTGTAATACCTACCTACAAGCAATACAGTCTATTTGAGTATATCCATCTAAAATATCCATCTTTAAAACTTCGTCTGATCATCTGATGTAATTAATCATGGAATTATTACGAAAGTTTCTAGGAAAAATGTGATGCAAAGGATAGTTTTAAGTTTAATTCTCTAGTATTTCACCTAACATGAACTTTCTGAATATTGAAGAATGATGTTTTGATTTAAAGTTACATAATGTTTTGAAGAGTTTAAAATACCATTTTGCGTGATGCCGATTGAGTTTGAATATAATTTATATGCGCTAAACAATGATGTAGTGGTAAATAACAAACGGAGCATTTTATAAAATAATATTGAGCTAGCCCCAAACTAATAAGTTTAAACTTGTATACCGAATAATAACTCAACGCTAAAATATTTTATAATAATTTAATGCGAAGGGATTAAGGAGCAACCAACGGAAAGGGGAAAGGGGGAATATTTTGGGCTTTCGACATGAGAAGAAGAAGACGTTTAAATCCCTTACAGGGTGGATAGTGCCTACCGTTAGCCTACCGAACCAACGGCAACCTTAGGCATATAAGCAGCCCTTCAAAAAAGACAAAACTCGCTGAGAAAGATCGGGTCATTTCATATTAAAAGGCCATTATTTTCACCAGTGGCTTACACATATTTTTATACCTGCGCGGGGATAAATTTCATGCCAGCGGAACTGTCGACCCTTATCTGGTGGGTATCTGGTGGAGTAAAGGGGAGAATACATTAGACTTATCCATCCATCCATATTTATAACTTGAAGTCCCCAAGCACACACAAGACATTAAGGAAATTTTAAAAAAGTAAGATATGTATATAATGTATTTTTTTATATTAATTTATTTAATGGTAGATTTCAAACTATTTTTTACATGATCGTGCTCTCCGAAGTACGGATCATCTTACTTATCGGACAATCAGGTGATCAGCCTACAATGTCCTAACCCAACTTAGATAACAAAACAAAGTCGTTGCTCCCGCTGGGAATCGAACCCGCGACCTCCGGGTATGAGCCGAACGCTCTAACCACTACACCACGGAGGCAGTTACGCAGGAGGAGAGACGAGGCAGAGACGGTGTAATAAAAGGGGGTGACGTGTTTGGTACGGCTTCCACACACAATAGGCCAGCATTGTCGGTTTGGCAGTATTTGTCGAATAACAAAGCCGAAGCAATTACTGCACTTGTTCGGCATCATTTGGCTTGTGCCGATCAAGTAGTTCCTTGTGATTTGATCGGCACTATTCGGTTTTTGATATGTACAAGAAATCTTCACTGCTATGGCAACCGTCAGAATTCGCCAGTTGCCAAGTGGATTAATTATGTGCGGTAGCCGAGCGGTTTGTTAGCTATTGTCGAACATATACAAATATACATTATCACGTCTGTATCCCTGATGGGGCAGACAAAGCCCAGGGCGCAAGATCCAAAGGCCACGCCTAGACGAGATGGTGGGCATTACGATGGTAAAAGTTATCAGAAAAAAAACAAAAACAAAAAAAGAATTTTCAACTTTATTATTAAGATATTTAAATTTACCACCCGGCTAGCGGCTGTGCCGATTAATGCCAGCCCGAATATGTATGTAGCAACCCTAACTAATTACTAGATACAAGGTAAGAAGTGCAAAATGGCGACTGATAAAAAAATTGTTTTCTTATTTTTTTTACTTCTGTCGATACTGTAGAACTACTTTGGGCACAGAGGGTTTATTGTCCATTTCGATAGTGAAAACTCACCCTTAGATGCGAATTTTAAATACTTATTAATTATAATCAGTACTTACTCGTTGCCATAATTTATTGATAATCTCATGAGTAATAAATTTTAAAGGAAAAGCTTGTCGTTTTTGTTACTACGTAATTTTAAACGTGGTTGGTTTCACAATTATTTCGGGTGTTAAATAATTAACTTAAGTATTATTTGTCCACTTTAAATTATAACGAGAAGCTTATTGGCTTGGCAGGAGGTGAGCGTTACTAACGCTTTCGCTGATAGGATGGGTTACAGCAAGTGACAAAAATTTTTTTTGATCTCCACCACGCTTCTCCAGTCACGTTAAGAACCCCTTTACCCTAAACCAAAATACAACTTTCCATACAAACGTAGTCTACGTTTTATTTCAAAACGACATGTCCGATTTTGACAAAATTTTGTAATTTCGATATTGCAATTATCTAGGGTAATAACTGGTTTCCGACGGTAAAAATATGAACTTGAAATAGAATATAGTGTTTTATATCATTTTGGACCATCAGTATGGGGAACTTCTAAATCGTTATATTTTCTTTTCAGTTGATAATTTTAGTGTAGGAAAACAGTTATTACCCTAGATAATTGCAATATCGTTACAATTACCAATTTTTACTGTAATCTGACATGTGGTTTCAAAATTAAACGTAGACTACGTTTGTATGGAGAAGTCTAGGGTAAGGGGACTCTTAAGTCGTTTGTCTTGGCTGCTATTAATTCAAGTTAAGTCAGATGCCTTTAGGCAGCTCAGAAAAGATACTCGGATACAAATACATTATCACATTTTTATCCTTTATTGGAGTAGACAAAGCCCAGGGCTGTAAGACTCAAGTTAATCAAAATAGTGATGATTTGCTATCCGCATCGTCTATGAACATGTTTCAAATCTGGCCCGATGAATACACTCGATAAAATCTCTCTAAGCTTTGTTGGAATACGATTTAGATTTAAAAATAGCAATCATCAATTCACACTCAAATACAAATAAAATATTCAGAACAAACGTTTTCCGTCGACCGGAACGTATCGAAATACCGCAAAATGTGAAATGTTCCATACATCATATTTGTTTTGTTTCAACCAAATATTGGACTTTATTGCTAACGAAATAAAGGTGTTGATTTGACAAAAACACGAAATGTTTTTAGATGTGATTGTGCATAAAATTTTTAGAGGCTCGTAAAATATTCTTGGTTTTTATTTCGCACGTCGACTTTTAAATATTAAGCAGCCTTTTGATGGCTGCTACATTATAGTTTTTTTTGGTAAAATTAATATTTTAGCTCGTGTATAATGGAATTGGTACGTAACTGTCCGTTTCGTAGAATTTAATTGTTATATTTGACGTAACACACCTTGAATATCGTCAGTTTTTTTTGTTGAAAATCATTTTGGGGAAATTATTTCTTAACCTGTACGCTCTGCGGGTTGACGTAACTTCACACTCGCGCTCGCTCTTGACCTTGTAATGGCGGAAATGCAATTTTTTTGCAAGTTTGCAAATTTCGCTATGTTTATACTTTGAGACAACATTTATTGATAAAACTTACAGGAAATCTTTTTGAATGTATGTAGTATCAAATAAAATAGTTTATAGATGTTAGCACTCCAACAAAATTCATAAATTACCCTTCAAAGTATAATAAAGCAAATTTTTTACGACTTTACTTACCTACATGATTCCACGTTCGAAGTATTTTTTGCGCCTACTTTTTATATATTTGCGTATTTGTTACATTACCAAAAATACACATAAATACTTTACTGACCTTTATATTTCCAAAATATTACACAGACAAATGAAAAATCAACACTTTCAAAAATCCCGCCGAAGCACTTTGACGTCCCTTTGACGTCCCGATATTTCCAAACTAAATTGACGTTTTATTTTTTATGTGACATTAGTAATTTATGGTACGGAATTGAGAAGTATTATTTTGTCTTTGTCTTTATTATACATTCATCCTACAAAATAATGTGAAAAAAAGAGAAAACAATCCTTTTCAGCAGGGAAATATTTGAGTACACATGTGTACCTCTCCCAAGCGGACGTAAGTTTCTTTTTTCAAGTACACATTTGTATTCCTGCCAAGCGCACAAGTACTTCTATATAAATGCAAAAGTAACTCAGTCTGTCTGTCTGTCAACTCTTGAACTGATTTAGATAATATGGACTGATATGAAGGACATAGGAAAGATTTTATCCCAAAAATCATCCAGCATAGGAGTGAAAATGGGAGTGAAATTTTGTATATGGGTATGGGTAATCCTGTTTTGCTATGCATAATTAGATTTTATTACAAAGTACTAAATTTACGCAAACGCAGTCGCAGATTTTTCAAATAGCTAATGTATTTATTTTTATCTCTTAAGGTTGTTGGGTCCGGATCCACAAATAATTAAGAACCATTTGACTTTACTGAAATATCTTATTGAAAGTAGATAAAACATATGAAAGTCAGAAAAATTATTTCTAGACTTTAACCTTAAAATTACGAAGACTCCTGTATATTATGTTCTTGTAAATGTAAACCTTGTCATCTACTTGTAGAGGTATAAACAATTCAGTATTTATTTGTTTTTTATTAGCATGTATTTATTTTGACGACCTCAGTGGTGTAATGGTTAACCGCCTGTCTGCTGTCCGCTACTCAGGAAGTCCCGCACCGGTACGATCCCCGATCAGGCCAAGATAGAAAATGATATTTTTCTGATTGGCCTGGGTCTTGGATCTATATATATATATATATATCTGTTATAAAATATAGTATCGTTAAGTTAGTATCCCATAACAAAGGTCCCGAACCTACTTTGGGGCCAACTCAATCTGCGTGATTTGTCCCTATATGGTTCCACTTATCCCTGGTATATTGCAACCTGCTGCTATTTCCTCCTGTAACTGTCGATGTCGTGTCACCATTTTCTTCGAAATTGTGATCACCTGTTATTTATACATTTTGTTATTTAATTTCAGTGGATATTTATGCTTTTAGCCTTCGCAGCAATACCAGTCGACTCTGTGCGTCTCCACAGAATTTTCCAATACATTGACGGCTTCAAATCCGACTACTACCTCCAGGGCTGGCTCCACGTCGGCACCAACTACGCAGTTCTACTCCGAAAACCCAAACCTCATGACAAATACCTCACCTACGAACTGTATGAAGCCAAAAACCTCGATGACTTAAACAATGTCTCACCACGCTTGCTTGCAATATCCAAAGTCCCTGTAGATTACATTAAGGAACAATTACAAGCTTATAGAATCGAATTGCATAACGCTAAGTACGTGGACCCTAATGTGGTGCCTGGTACTCAAGTGAGGACGCTGAGGGAGTGGCAGATCTCGAAGTCTTTGAGCCTACATACTGGAGACAATATCTTTGTAGACAAACCGAACGTTCTTAGAGCAAGGATGGATTGAGAAATAAATTGTAATCTTTGTTATTTATTTGTTTTGTTGTTGCCTGTATTATACTTTCTATTCATTTTCTTCGATTTGTATTTTGGTAGGATTTATATTCGTTTTTTTGTTGAGTTACCAAAAAAATAAATTTTGAGCTTATATAAAAGTAACTGCTGATCAGTTTCTTTTATACAAGTTATGTATAACATAATAAATCTAGTGATACTTGAAGATACTTACTTAAATTGTTACCAGTAAGTATTTGTATAAGCTAGCAAATGACAAATACATTTCTACTACAGACAAATTTCCAAGTAAACCGAGCAAATCAGTGAGCATCACCCGTTCACGAATCGACGCTATCTTCTTCTTATATTTAAGAGCTGGGCTCCTGTCAGTGGAGTACTTTCCATGTTTCTATTTCTTCCGCTAAGTTCTTAACCTCCTTATATTTTTTCTTTATTTAAACTAAAAATCTTAGGTTTCATCAGCCATCGCCTATCTCAAGAATTTTCACATCTAATAGTTAGTGAACCAACCATCTCAATGAATTGTTGTAAATTGTGTATACGTAATAAAACGGTAAAAAAATGTGTCTGTACATTAAATATGTTTCTAAAAATAATATTGGGTTCGATGGAGACATAGTAACAGAGAAAGAATTTTTTTTAAATGACTTTCTGTTTGTCTGTTTGTATACGCGTATCTCCGGAAATACTGTACGGATTTGAGCCTGGGAAAAATAAAAATATAGGGTATAATTGATTTCGGAAAATGAAACCCTAATGCAGAACCATAATGCAACAGCTAAACTATAAGAAATATAAAAATGATGCCTTAGCAAAAGTTGTTCTTCCTGATGATCATTTTCCGGAGTTACAAAGTCGACGCGAACGAAGTCGCGGGCTTCGGCTAGTATTTAATATTACTCGACTTTTACAAATCAACCCTTTGGAAGTCGGTCTAAATACAAAGTCGGCCATAAAACTTCCCACAGGTAAGACCATGGGTCAGCGGATCCCATAAATCAGTCAAATGCTATCTCCGCAAAGTGTTCATTGTACCTGATCATTTGTACCCTTAGCGGCTGCCTTCATTACCAAGTAATTTATGACCGGAGAAGGGTTCATCTGGCAGGACACAGTAGAAAAAGGAACGGTTAGACTAAAATAAATCAAAGTATTTTGGTTATACGAGTTATCAAGGTTGCCAGAATATATTGGAACAGATAGGTTTTATTTATTTTATATGATTTTATTTAACACTAGCCGAGGCCCGCGAATTCGTTCGCGTGGACTTTGTGACTCCTGAAAATGCTCGTTACGCCGAACAACTTTTGTTTTAAGCTATTGCATAGCTTCTATCGCGGGCCTTGAGCGCGGGGACCGAATCCAGAAATTCCGTAACGAAAAAACCTCACGCTCTCCCCACTCCGCCTATCATGTAGGTTGCCGCTTTGTCTCCGTCGTCCGTTTGCGACGTTGCCGTCCTTCCTTGTTTGCAATAGCTTTACCGCGGCAGTCCCCGAGTGCCACACGTCTTTTTTTATATTTCTTACAGTTTAGCTGGATCATTGTGGTTCTGCATCAGTCGATCCATTTTCCAAAACAATTATACCCTATATGTTTATAGCGACGACAGCAGAAGCCATCAAGAGGCGCAAATATGTGGTATGCTGCTATACGTGCCTTTTGCTGTAGAGACCTTAGGGCCCTGGGGTGCGGAAGCTCGTCAAATTTTTAAGGAAATTTCCGCACGCCTGATCGATGTCTCCGGGGACCCAAGTGCGGGCGCGCATTTCGGACAGCGTTTAAGTATTGCTATCCAACGCGGAAATGCTGCCAGCCTCTTGGGTACTTTGCCCTGTGACGGCAGCGATTTGACCTCAATTTTTTATATAATTTAATATAAATTATTTTTGATTAGTTTTAGTTAGTTTTCATTTTAGGTTGTATTTATTTAGTTAATATTATATTGTTATATTATGTTTATTGTTAATAAATTGCTCGGGCGGTAAGATTGTAATTTAGATATTAATTTAGATTTTTAAATTAGTTTTTATATTTTGTTCAGTAAATATTTAATTAACATATAAATATTAAACCCTATATGTTGCTCAGGTTGCTAAATGTTCCAAAATCAATTATACCCTATATGTTGTTTAACAGTTATAAAACAAAAGTATCATTCGAATCCGTTTAATATTTCTGGATATTCGAAGAATCGGATGTAAGTATAAAAAGTCTCATAAAGATGCTTTATGATCAGAGTGTCTAACTCTTATTTATCTGCTCGAGTAACAATTGATTATTCTTTTATCAGTTTTTGTAAGTTTTGTTTTATTTTCAATTGATTAAATATACTTTGTTGCTTTGGGAGAAAAGAAAAACTAGAAATATACCAGTTTCTTCGCATTTTCGCCCATTTCTTTAAATCGGCTTTACGTTCAGCGCCGCAGGGAAGCAGCTGGTACGTTCTATATTTTTCCTTAATTAGTAATCCTACTAATATTATAAATGCGAAAGTGAGTTTGTATATTTGTTTGTTTGTTACCTCTTCACGCTTAAAGTACTAAACCGATTTGGATGAAATTTGGTATGGATATAGCTTGAGAATTGGGTAAGGACATAGGGTACTCTTTATCCCGAATCACCCACGGGGAGCGAAGCCCGCGGGTACAGCTAGTAATAAATGCGAAAGTGAGTTAGTGTATTTGTTTGTTTGTAACCACTTCACGTATCAAGCAATGAACCTATTTAGATAAAATTTGATATGGATATAGTTTGATACCCAGAGAAGGACATAAGATAGATAGATTTTATTCCAAAATTTACACGGGGAGCAAAGCCCATGGGCACAGCTAGTTAAATAATAAAAAAAATGTTTTGCAAATTAAGATAGGAAGATCGGTCGGAGCATATAAACGGTGGATTTAAATACAACGTGGAAGGGACATTCCCGTAATAAATCAAACCACAGGCTATACTAGAACACCATAGTATAATGATAATAAAATAATAGACAAAACAATTTTTCAGTTATTTTAATTTCACTATACTATGGTGGTCTAGTATAGCCCGTGGTTTGATTTATTACGGGAATGTCCCTTCCACGTTGTATTTAAATCCACCGTTTATATGCTCCGACCGATCTTCCTATCTTAATTTGCAAAACATTTTTTTTATTATTTAACTAGCTGTGCCCATGGGCTTTGCTCCCCGTGTAAATTTTGGAATAAAATCTATCTATCTTATGTCCTTCTCTGGGTATCAAACTATATCCATATCAAATTTTATCTAAATAGGTTCATTGCTTGATACGTGAAGTGGTTACAAACAAACAAATACACTAACTCACTTTCGCATTTATTACTAGCTGTACCCGCGGGCTTCGCTCCCCGTGGGTGATTCGGGATAAAGAGTACCCTATGTCCTTACCCAATTCTCAAGCTATATCCATACCAAATTTCATCCAAATCGGTTTAGTACTTTAAGCGTGAAGAGGTAACAAACAAACAAATATACAAACTCACTTTCGCATTTATAATATTAGTAGGATTACTAATTAAGGAAAAATATAGAACGTACCAGCTGCTTCCCTGCGGCGCTGAACGTAAAGCCGATTTAAAGAAATGGGCGAAAATGCGAAGAAACTGGTATATTTCTAGTTTTTCTTTTCTCCCAAAGCAACAAAGTATATTTAATCAATTGAAAATAAAACAAAACTTGCAAAAACTGATAAAAGAATAATCAATTGTTACTCGAGCAGATAAATTTCTTTGTTTAATTTGCGAAAGCCTGTTATCTCGAAAACAATATCAAACTGAAATTTGCCTGAATAAATGGGAGGGAACTCATCAAAAACAAAAGGAGGGAAAAATATTTTGCGAGCTATTTGTCTACTTAACGCCGTTTGGGAAGAACGTCAGGAAAAACATCTATTGAGAAAATCCGGATTTTACTGAAAAACTGGAGGCCAAGTGCATTAATGGAGACGCTTTGTGAGATGAAGGGACCTTTTTTATGTATGCTCCTTGAATTGATACCTTTTTAGGCATTTTGAATGGTAGACACTTTGATCTCAATCATTGCATTTTAAGTATTTTGCTTGGTAGACATTTTGTTCTCTAGATCACTAACTATTCGGGAATAATTGAATTTTGAACATTTTGCCTTGTAGAGATTTGTTTCAGGTTTTGCTTCGTAGACAAATTAACAGTTAGACACTCTGATCATAAAGCATCTCTATGAGACTTTTTATACTTACATCCGATTCTTCGAATATCCAGAAATATTAAACGGATTCGAATGATACTTTTGTTTTATAACTGTTAAACAACATATAGGGTATAATTGATTTTGGAACATTTAGCAACCTGAGCAACATATAGGGTTTAATATTTATATGTTAATTAAATATTTACTGAACAAAATATTAAAACTAATTTAAAAATCTAAATTAATATCTAAATTACAATCTTACCGCCCGAGCAATTTATTAACAATAAACATAATATAACAATATAATATTAACTAAATAAATACAACCTAAAATGAAAACTAACTAAAACTAATCAAAAATAATTTATATTAAATTATATAAAAAATTGAGGTCAAATCGCTGCCGTCACAGGGCAAAGTACCCAAGAGGCTGGCAGCATTTCCGCGTTGGATAGCAATACTTAAACGCTGTCCGAAATGCGCGCCCGCACTTGGGTCCCCGGAGACATCGATCAGGCGTGCGGAAATTTCCTTAAAAAATTGACGAGCTTCCGCACCCCAGGGCCCTAAGGTCTCCACAGCAAAAGGCACGTATAGCAGCATACCACATATTTGCGCCTCTTGATGGCTTCTGCTGTCGTCGCTATAAACATATAGGGTATAATTGTTTTGGAAAATGGATCGACTGATGCAGAACCACAATGATCCAGCTAAACTGTAAGAAATATAAAAAAAGACGTGTGGCACTCGGGGACTGCCGCGGTAAAGCTATTGCAAACAAGGAAGGACGGCAACGTCGCAAACGGACGACTTGTTTGTTTGTTACCTCTTCACGCTTAAAGTACTAAACCGATTTGGATGAAATTTGGTATGGATATAGCTTGAGAATTGGGTAAGGACATAGGGTACTCTTTATCCCGAATCACCCACGGGGAGCGAAGCCCGCGGGTACAGCTAGTAATAAATGCGAAAGTGAGTTAGTGTATTTGTTTGTTTGTAACCACTTCACGTATCAAGCAATGAACCTATTTAGATAAAATTTGATATGGATATAGTTTGATACCCAGAGAAGGACATAAGATAGATAGATTTTATTCCAAAATTTACACGGGGAGCAAAGCCCATGGGCACAGCTAGTTAAATAATAAAAAAAAATGTTTTGCAAATTAAGATAGGAAGATCGGTCGGAGCATATAAAAGGTGGATATATATACAACGTGGAAGGGACATTCCCGTAATAAATCGAACCACGGGCTATACTAGACCACTATAGTATAGTGAAATTAAAATAACTGAAAATTTTTTTTGTCTATTATTTTATTTACATTATACTATGGTTTTCTAGTATAGCCTGTGATTGAATTTATTACAGGTCCCTTCCACGTTGTATATAGGTATGATGGCAGTAATATAGCATATAGTATGAAATCGTATTTTACTAGTACTCAAGTAGACAAGCATAAGTTCTGTGCTAACTTATCTCAGGCGCCATTTCCGGAATATTTACAGCACGTAGAAAGAAGATTTGAAAACTTATATTTTCAGTTCTTTTGAACGTGCTCTGAAACTTATGAAATGCAATCTTTCGTCTGGTAATCAGGTGGATTAAAATGCGAGCTTTTTAGGGTTCCGTACCCAACGGGTAAAAACGGGACCCTATTACTAAGACTTCGCTGTCTGTCCGTCTGTCTGTCACCAGGCTGTATCTCAAGAACCGCTATAGCTAGACAGTTTAAATTTTCACAAATTATGTATTTTTGTTGCTGATATAACAACAAATACAAAAAACAAAATAAAAAGAAATATTTAACGGGGGCTCCTATACAACAAAAGCGATTTTTTATAGATAATGGTACGGAACCCTTAGTGCGCGAATCCGATTCGCACTTGGCCGGTTATTTAACAGAAATACCTACAGATTTTTTTAGTGCCAAATATTAACAGCAAGTTAAGTTCATAGTACTGATTACATTGTCTATAAGGAAATGTAAATAAAAAGAAGATTCAAAGTACAAAGGTCCAAAAATCCAGGGGTATACCAATAAATAGAATGAAATGTACCAATTGATACCTTTTTAGTGATAAATTAGCAATCCGTCACTACTTAATATTCTCATTTTCCAGTTTTAAACCTCTAATCTCCCATGCTATTCTGGGAGAACGGAAACGTACAATACGCAGATCGTACAATTCGATCTTCCAGTTTCAGACAAGACCAGAGTCGCTGTAAGGCAGTGGATGCAGGCCGCTCTTGATCAGTAATTTTGGAAATCTTTGGGTGACACTTATGTCGATGATGATGATGATCGAGAGAATCTGAATCATGTAATTAGGCGATTAAAACTAATCGAGTATAGATCGGAAATCACTTTTTTACTAATGCAATCCAATCTATACAAAGCTAGTACGCAAATACTCGCGTATACTTCGTAGTGACCTAACTCATTAGCTTGCTCCATAATATACAGTGCCAGTCAGTACGCATAGACGCATACGGACTAATCGTGTATAGATCGGAGGAGTTCGCCTGAGTAAGCGCGCTAAAATTTAGATTCCGAATTATACGCGAGCAGTTGCATGCTCAACATAAAAGACAAACTATTTTATTTTTTCTTGTGTTTTTGTATCTTGCACTTCTTGTCAAGCGTAACGTGAGTAATGTAGGATAGTCCGGAACCGAGACGCACGTATTTACGTTACGAATTACACACTAGTAGTACGCAAAATTCGTGTATACTTTGTAATCACAGATTTGAACATAACATAACAAAATATACTCGATCAGTTTACTATAGCTGTGTTCTGGCCTTGTATAGAACGGAAAGACGCAACTGCGTCAACCTATTTTAATTTCGTTTTTCCATCTTTACGACCAACATCAAGCTAAAAGTGGCCTTGGTTCTTATGGCCCTAGACTCAGTCTGCCCTGTTACTGATATAGACATGATAATGTATCTGTATCAGTTTTTAACCACTACCGTGTTAAGCATAGTTTGTGGCATAGGTTTTGAGAGAGTCGACCTCTGTGGCGTAGTGGTCACCATGCTAATCAGCCACCCAGAGGTTCCGGGTTCGATCCCCGGTGTGGGCAAGTTGGAAAATGGCTTTTTTCAAATTGTCCTGTGTCTTGAATGTTTATCTATATAGGTATTTGTTAACAAATGTAGAATCGTTGAGTTAGTATCCCATAAAACAAGTCACGAACATATTTTGGAGCTAACTCAATCAGTGTAATTTGTCACTATATATTTATATTCATTTATTTTGCGACCGTTGCTTGACCTGTATTATAGAAGTGGTTATTTATAGAAATAGCAACCAAAGATGAAATACTTACAAGTACTTAGTCTGCCTATCCATCAATCTTTACTTGGAAACAGTTTGGAGGGCCCAACTTTCGATCGAAGTCTTAACTACCCATATTAATCATCAACAATAGACAATGCTAAAATCGTTGCGATATAAATTACAGGTAGGTAACTTTGGCTGTAAATTATAGGTGAGTTTTATACATGTAGCTAAACATGTTTTTTAGCCCTCATTTGAATCCTGCTAATATTATGAATGCAAAAGTGATTTTTTATATGTGTTTGTTTGTAAACTCTTCACGCTTAAACTACTGAACCGATTTGGATGAAATTTGGTATGGATATAGTTTTAGATTTGAGAAAGGACATAGGGTACAATTTATCCCGAAATTCCCACGGAGAGCGAAGCCCGCGGGTACAGCTAGTAATCTATACAATTAAGAAGATTTTTGATAATGAGTTGTAGACCTTTGAGTGATATTTGTTTTCTCTCCTGAAATCCGTTCCTATTTAAAGGCGAGATTCCAAACACTTCGGCGAGCCTGTCTTTTTATTGCTTAAAACTAAATGAATGTTTATGTCAAAAACCTCCAAAAACTGAATCAAACAAAAATAATAATAATCGAACCTCGAAAAGTATTAATAACAATCGGTTGAGAAATGTAAAATCTGGTAGAAGCAATAGTGAGTAGAAGAGATATAACAGACAGATAACAAACTTGATCATCATCAGTTTAAGCTTAATTTTTTCGACCTCTGTGGCTTAGTGGTTATCATGCCATGCTGTCAAACAGGAGATCCCGGGTTCGATTCCCGGTCAGATCAAGATTTTGGCCTACACTTTACATGCAGTCCAGACGAGTTGGAGAGGTCTCATTGGTGTTTATAAACTTCGTTTGGCTTCTACAGCTCTCTCGTTCAGCTTGTAAGGCTCTAGTAGCACAGAGAGGCCTGCAGTAGAGACTAAAAGACCTAAAGATAGATTTAAAAATATTAGTCAATAACGTACTCCGTTAAATAGCCTATCGGATAAAATAATTTTTCCTTACTATTGTAAAATGTTGCATTGCATAAAGGCTAGAGCCAGAAAGGCATAAAGAGAATAAATCAAGGGTATTTCAGTGGCGGAGTTTTTATTTACCTTTTTTCCTGCACGTCATGCATGAGCTGTGCATGAAAAGAGGTATAATTAAAATTGATATTTTTATTGAACGAGCAAGTTGAAGTTCTCATGGACAATAAAGAATTTTACTGTGTATGTTTTTGGTTAATATCTATCTATATACTCGTATATAAAAGAAGAAACTGAATGACTGACTGACTGAGTGACATAGCAACGCCCAGCCCAAACCGCTGGGCCTAGAAACTCCAAATTTGGCACATAGATTCCTTATAAGGTCTAGGGGTGTACTAAGAAGGATTTTGCAAAACTTACCCCCTAAGGGGGTGAAACTGGGGTCCAAAGTTTGTATGGAGAAACAAAATTAGTTGGACCATTTTATTCGAAACTTCGCAGGAGTACTCCTGGTTGTAAACGAGTAAATACCTGTTTCAGGATTTTTCAAAATTCAACCCCTAGAGCGATGAAATAGGGTGACCTACCTAGGCCATGCTGAAGCGTTCCGTCGCTCTATCTCTCGCTCTAGAAAATTACGGAAACGGGAATGGGACCTGAAACAGTAACACGAATAGGAATGGGAAAAATATAAACTGACTTATTGGTGACCGACTGAAATATGAACTCACAGTAAAAACCGCTGGGTTTAGAGACTCCAAATTTAGCATATAGGTTCCTTATAAAGTCTAGGGATGCATTAAGAAAGAAGTTTTCAAAACTCATCCCCTAAGGGGGTGAAACGGGGGTCCAATGTTTGTATGGAGAACCAAGATTAGTGAGACCATTTTTTCAAAACTTCGCAGGAGTACTTCTGGCGGTAAATGAGGAAATACGTGTTTCAGGATTTTTTAAAATACAAGCCCTAGAGGGATGAAATGGGGTGACCTACTACCTAGGCCATGCTGAAGCGTCCCGTCGCTCTCTCTCGCGATCTAGCAAATGATGGGAACTTAAATGAGAACGAGAACGGGAATGGTATCAGAAACGGGAACGATAACGGAAACGGGGACGGGAATACGGGAATGGGAACGGATCGGGAACGGTAACGGAAATGGGAACTGGAACGGGAATGGGAAATATAAACTGATTGGTAACTGACTGACATATCAACGCACAGCCCAAACTACTGGGTCTAGAGACTTCAAATTTGGCACATAGGTTCCATATGAAGTCGAAAGGTGCACTAAGAAAGGATTTTTCAAAATTCATTCACTAAGGGGGTGGAACGGGGTCCAAAGTTTGTATAGAAAAACAAGATTAGTTAGACTATTTTATTCTAAATTTTGCATGAGTTCTCTGGCGGTAAATGAGTAATAGGATTTACAAAATTTAATCTTATTACAACCACTTTCGACTTCTACGCGGACGAAGTCGCGGGTGGCTAATTTTATATAAAACAAAAAATACTACTGATTTTTTTTTAAAGCAAGTAATTTGATTAATTAAGGAAGCAGAAATTAGCATTTGAAATATAAGAGTAGGAGCGTTATGGGGACATATCGCTATTTCTTTCGTACGCGCGACACCTAAGCAGTGACGTCAAGAAGACTGTGCGTGCATCCTTTTTCTGCTGCTTGACAGTTTCCCTTTCCATCTGAATTTAAACGCTTATTTTTAGGCAGATAAATAAATCATGTTGTTTCCAGCTTCAGAGTATGTTACTTATTTGATATGAATAATAAAAATAATTAAATTCAACGCCATGTTTTTGTATTTAATAATTTATGGTAGAAGACAAGAATAATTTTGAATATCACTGCCCACCATGCTTCCACTTTTTTATCTCGATATCACAGAATTAATAAAAGTACCTGTTACATATACCAGTATTTAAAATACTGAAATTTATATTGGTATAAAAAAATATTGAAAAAGTAGGTATTTTTATCTAATTCTCTCACCTTATTTCAATTTTTGGAGAAAATTCTCTATACAATATTTTGTGATATTTTGACATGAAAATCCTGTTAGTTTACTTTAACCAACGTGTAAAATATGCAAACGTATTATTAAGGCTCCTCCCTGCGCTAACGACCTTGAAAACACAAAAAAATTAATTTCTCTTTTTGTAAGTGAGATTATTAGAAACCCTCCTACAACTTTTTAGCTAGTATCCTGAAGTTTCATTAGAACCTCGAAAGTCATTGAAATACTATCCGGTTTAGAAACCTTTACAAAAAAAGTCAAAAATGGCCGTTTTTAGTATTTTTTGCAAAGGAAAATTCAGGGTATTTTATTTCAATGATTTTCGAGGTTCTAATGAAACTTCAGGATACTAGCTAAAAAGTTGTAGGAGGGTTTCTAATAATCTCACTTACAGAAAGATAAATTAATTTTTTTGTGTTTTCAAGGTCGTTAGCGCGGGGAGGACCCTTAAGTGGTTGTGTAAAAGGCGTCCAGAAATTACGTAGCTCAGTCTCGTTTTTCACAAGGGAGATATAATCCCTGGAACATGCTCCATTAAAGGATTTTCACCTTTTAGACAGGGCACTGCCTCAGTACCAGAAAGATGGCTGTCGCTTTGTATGTTGAATATCGCCTAAAGTTTTGTGTGTCACAAATATTAAAAATTTTAGGCAAAATTATATATAATTAACATGGGAGTTACACACACACAAAAAATTTTGTGTGTGTGTAACTCCCATGTAAATTAATAAAATAAAAATACAACGTGGCAATGCTCCAAGCCTTTTGGGCACGGGGCAGTGATTTGCCATTCCTTTTTATTTATAATTAATTTAAGTTATTAGTTAAGGTTAATTTTCTTGTTTATTTTATTAATATAACCTTAGAGGTAAAAACTCTAAACTCAGTCCAGTGTCTTAGCAAGTAATAAATTTCTTAAGGATAATGAAAAAATATACATGCTATGTGATTCAAAATAAATTACTTTATGCTTACAAAATTTTTCAAAAAAGGCCTCACGTTCTTACTTTAAACTTTAAACAGTAGTTCATAAAATTGTTTTAAGGGCTATAAAAAGGTCATTTTAAAACCAACATTTTAAAAATTATTTCCGTTTTCTTTCAAATAATTTATTTCAAATGGGCGCAGGACTGGACCCCGGAAAATTCATGTATCCCGGTCTTCTCTACTTGTTTCCAGTATCACTTTACCGGTATCGTCAAACAAACATTACCTTTCCAGACCTCGGATTATCCAAGCAGATTCTAAGAATTTCGCTCGTTATAATTCTCTCTAACGCTAATTCGTTACAGGTTTTTATAACTTAGTGCAAAATGTGTGCGAAAACATTTATTTATTTAACGTCTAAAATTACGTAATAATTTGATTTATGTATAATAGACACCAGAATAAATTCAATGAAAACTATTTATGCCAAAAAATGTAATGTAATGGCAGATGCCAATCAGAAGCGAAAGTATACGGCTTTTAAAGGGCCCTATATTTTTGCTCCTTTTGCCGTGGAGACCTTGGGGCCTTGGGGTGCGGAAGTCTATCAGTTGTATAAAGAGATTTCCACACGCCTAATCAACGCCTCAAGGGATCCAATGGCTGGTGCGCATTTAGATTGGCCATTCATCGTAGAAATGCCGCCAACCTCTTGGGCACCCTACCCTGCGAGCGCAGTAGTTTAGGCTCAATTGATGTTATTAATTGTATCGATGTATAGTTTCGTTCTTTATCAAATATAAATTCTGTAATAGGTAAACGAATATTAATATATTTCTGCGTTTAAAAATTTTTCGAAAAAAATTAAGAAATAGGACGCAATTATTTGTCGAAGAAAAAGAAGATCTGAGATTATGGACATATGTGTGGTAAGGTTATTACCATAATGGCTGTTTCAGAATCAATTAACCATATTGAAAAAAATACTAAGGAAAGTAAATTCAATTTCATTTATACTCTTTACTGGAAACACATCATTTACTTTTTTGTTTGGACTTTAAATTTACTTTTACGATAGTGATGATGCCCTTATTTCTTGTATAGAAAGTGATAATAACTAACTCTAGTGTCACATTTTTCAAGCTGCTTAAAGTACTTTTTACCTGACTACGGCAAAGCCAAGAGGAAGGGTAATGATTTTAGCAGTCTATGTATGTATATGGATATTTATGTTTGTTCTACCGTAGCATCCAAACCGCTCGTCCGATTTTTACAAATGAGATGTCAACCGAATGTTTGACACATAGGCTACAATTTGTATGTAATAAATGTAAATAATGAATTAAATGCGCTGTATCTTTGTCATTTTGACGATCTCCGTGGCGTAGTGGTCACCATGCTAGTCCGCCACCCAGAGGTCCCGGGTTCGATCCCCGGTCAGGGCTAATTGGAAAATGGCCTTTATCAAATTTTCCTGGGTCTTGGATGTTTATCTATATATTTATTATAAAATATAGTATCGTTAAGTTAGTATCCCATAACACAAGTTTCGAACTTACTTTGGGGCTAACTCAATCAGTGTAATTTGTCCCTATATATTTATTTTTAACTAATCAGAGAAAAGAAAAAAGTATACCATACTTTTTAATAATCTATATAAACAGGACAAAAGACATTGTCCACGTCAGTATTCGGAACAAGAAATCGAGATAATACTGAATTGCAAGCCATGTTCAAAACATGTCTCCAATTTTTATTCACCTTAATTCATAGATATAAAAAAAACATGTTGGACTTCTATGTTCCAATATTCTATAAACATGACCAAATACTTCTCCAGCAGATGTTCTTTATCGACAAATAAAAGAATATGAAATACACAATCTGATTTCTTGTCTTCAATATCAGCTTTTGATGATTTTGCTCAATAAGTTGCAAATATGAAAGAACATGGTATTGAATAAAAAATCACAACAAAACGGTACATTATTCTTCTACTCCTGTAATATAATGTTATCTGTGTTTTAAATAGTCACAAACATTAATATAATATTGATAATTTATGATTTCAGGAAAGTCTATAGTCTATTTGTAACAGCACATGTATCGTAATTTCGCCAAAAAGATGCGCCTAGCCATAGACTTAGAACTTGTTCTTCTTTAGATCTATCGTACTGCCAACATAAGATAAACGTTTTTTAAAATAGTCACTTGGAAGACGGCAATTAAAAATAACCGGCCAAGTGCGAGTCAGACTCACGCACGAAGGGTTCCGTACCATTATCTATAAAAATCAGGTTTGTTGTATGGGAGCCCATGCAACATCACACAAGTTGTGAGTTTTTAGAATTTGTTATTGTAAAACTTTCAACTGTCTAGATATCACGGTTCATGAGATACAGCCTGGTGACAAACAAACGAGCAGACAGACGGACTGACAGATGGGTACGTATACTACCCATTTGTTAGGTATATATGTAATGTACTTACTATACAAATTCTTCCTTGGTTGGCTTTTTTATGTAAGGAGGTGTGAAACACTACTTTTACTTTTTGCAAAGGTTTTATAATATATAATTTAAATCGGTAAATAATACGCCAAAAAATTAAATTAATTTTGTTAATTTTCCCGCCAAAATTCGGAAATTCTAGGGTCATCCTCGTAACTGGCCGCGTAATCCTCATTCGAAACCCTAATAAAGGCCTAGCCTTAATTCCAATACAAAAGAACCCACCGTTGAGAACAACAAAGACTAATTTATCGCTAGTACAATAATTTACTGCTGAGGAGCGTGAAATACGACCATTTGTCTTTCACTTTACGTCTTGCTGTGCAACCAACCTAATTCAATTAGAGGTGTAGATATTGCGAATGGTACGGACTACTTACTTGAAATGAAAACGTCACTTGGTTTTCATTTGTTATAGCTAAAAAAAAATTAACCAATTCGATAAGTATTATGGAATTTTTTTAAGGTTTTTTGATGGATTTTTGGTCTTTTTAGGGTTCCGTAGTAAACAAGGAATCCTTATAGTTTCGCCATGTCTGTCTGTCTGTCTGTCCGTCCGCGGTCCTACTCAGAAACTATAAGTACTAGAAAGCTGTAAATTGGCATGGATATATGTATCAGGCATGGTGAAAAAGTCGTAAAATAAAATATGGAAACAATTTTTTTTTTTGGGTAGCTACCATACAAGTAAAGAGGAAGTCAATTTTTTTTTTCTCAATATGTTAAATAGGTCTTTCAAAAATATTGTGAGCTTGGGAACACCATTTTTCAATTTAGGGATCCGTGTCTGAAATATTTAGGTTTAAAGTGAAATTTTTTGTTAAAGTCACGTGTCCCCCCCATCTATCTGCTAAACGGTTATATATGGACACGTGAAAAAAATCGCAGCTATAGTAGGTATATATAATTTAGTTTATAGGAAAACTATCAGAGCTAAGTAGGGTTTACAAATTAAAAAGTTATTGGCGATCAACTTATAAAATGTACTCGAAAAGGAAAATTTCGTACAAATTCAATAGATACTTAGACGTTTTAGTGGCATGAACTCAAAGTTGGCATTTGCAACTACGGAACCCTACACTGCGCGTGGCCCGACACGCACTTGGCCAATTATTTGAAAATGACAGGCCAAGGAGACCCAATAAGCGAGGTGAAAATTTATTCAGTTTCATCTAAGAGCTCGGAGGCCCGGCCAGAGTATGCATTGCAAGTACTTTCGCAAACGGGCTTGACACTTGGATAGATGACTGTCATTGGCATAAAACAAACAAGCTAAACAAAGCTTATAAACATCAATGGAGCTCTCCAATCCGCCTGGCCAGCGAGGAGAGTGTAGGCCAAAGTCCTCTAGCTGCTCTGCAAGTATGGTTCTGGTAGTACAGAGAGGGTCGTGCTCCTGCAATGGAGACAAAAAGACCTAATGATGATGATGATAATTGGCATAAAATTTTCTAGATTCTTCCGTACTTCAGAAGGCACATAAAGCCTTTTTACCTGCTATCATCATTGTATGGTTGTTGTCAAACTACCCTAGTGGCTCTATGAGCTATAAACCTTGCGAGTCAGCCCTGACTTATTGAAGTTTATCGGATGTAATTTTTCTAAACAAAAACCGACTTCAAAACCATGCTATACAACCGATTTTGATAAAATTTCTATGGGACCTGACAAATATCAAACAAAAAAGAATTTTCTACATTGACAAAAAAAAACTATATAATTTTCGAACCACCTCACAAAATTTCAGAATTGGTTAAGAAATGCGACCTATAGGCAAGCTAACTTCATGGGGAGAACACTCTCTGGCTTCATAAGAACAGCCGGACAAACTGACAGCCGGACAAAGGCATTTTTTGGCCAGTCAAGAGAAACTGAGAAGTTTCGCTCGCTCAGTCAATAAATGTCCTTGAGGCTGCTTGAAAAGATTTGACACGATTGATGCCAGTAACAGACGAAAAACAAAACGAAAAGTTTTAATCTACGTAAGCTATGCACACTCGCGAGGTCTACAGCTCAGAGCCACTGGTAAAATATTTTAATGATTTTGTTGTTTCACCTGAATCGAGCTTTTGCCCAAATTCAATTAAGCTGCTACGTGGTTATTATAAAATTAAATACTTCCATTCATAAAAACTGCTCTATTATATATCTACGTGAAAATTAATAAGAAATTTAATAAATGGAGCTTTTGTACAAGTATAATCTACTTATCTTTATTTAAAAAAAAAGTTTTCTGGAAAATAGTTGAATAAATTATGATTCTACGAAAATATTAAAATCCATTTTAGCGAGCATAGCCAAGGATTATTTTTGGTCTATGATAAAATTTTAATTTGGTCGTGATGTAAGACAAGTTTAGGTCTTCCCCGTAAAGGATAAGGACGTGATAGTATGTAAGGAATCTAAAATAAGGGATGCGGTATAAAATAGAGTGACATCTATCACAGAGCTCGAGTCACTTGCGAAAAATCAGAGTAATATTTTAGCGTTGGCTTGAAAAATAGAGTACCGTGTCAAGTGAGTGTTACATAAGGACAGAAAATCTTTTGTGTCTTCACGTATTTTAGTGAAATAGTGGAAATAGTTCGGTAGAGAACCTTTTAACTGCAATTTGCAAAAAATAATTCCGCTGGCGACTTTTTTTTTAAATTAGCTTTTTACTGCCTTACTTTGCGCTTCTTTGATAATATCGTTTATTGTTTCAAATATTACCAGTACGGTAATAGGTATTAGTTGAAAACCAAAATTAAAAACCAACTTTTCACCAAAACTACTCAACCGGTGTTGATTTAATTTCTATTGGACCAAGGACAAGTATGCCCTTTCAAACAAGAAAAATAATTTAAATTGGTTTAAAATAACCCAAAGCTCAGGTCTGTATACAAAAATTAGGTACCTTTTTGACCCAAAATTTTAAAATGTACTACACTGTAAATTCTGTCATGGTACCTACTACCTCATTTTTCAATGACCTACCCGAAAGAAGAAACCTCAGCAAACGCCATAAAACATCCAACCTATAAATTCTCCACTCAAATCCGCTTCATAAGCAACAAATGAATCGAAATCAATCTTGTCGTTAATGTAGCTAAATATCCTATTAATTTCATTACCCTCATAAAGTAATTCGGCATGGCATGACCGGAAATAATATCGAAGCGCATAAAACAAAGGGAAAATAATGGCACCCATTCTTTTAGCAATATTGGGATTTTGCGAGGTGTGGCTGACTTGTAAAGCTGGTTGTACAACCGAAGATGTGCGATAAAATATTGTAGCATTGTTAGGTGTCATTATAGTGGCTACACTATCACGAATACTAATAAATAATCATGAACAATATTTTATAACTCTATAATTGATATTGATAAATATAATTGATAACTGTAGAATAAATGGAAAAAAAAATACGGGACAGAAAATGAGTGAGAGAAGGCGATAGAAAATTAGTGATTTGAGTTTGGAACCTTGATGTGATTTTGTTCGAATTTGGGGGTAAATAAGCAGTACAAGGTGCGGCCTAAGCCAGATTAGTTTGTGATGAAGCGTTTTCGGGGAATCGAACCCCTGGACGCCGTCATCAACATAAATTGAGCAGACCCCTGTTACCACCCTGGTATGACAAGGGTCTGGAGGTCCTAATGAGGTAACCTACCGGGATGGGTGTATTTGAAACCAACTATACCAACGGTTACAATGATTTATTTACAGGTTTTGCATATCAGAGCTTAACCTAGACTTAGCCTACACTGTCTTAAATCTAGATTTACAGGTTGCCTATTTCCAGTCGCCTATGCAATTCCCGAGAGTAAATACGGTACGGTACGGAACTCTTGTCGGGGCACAGCTACAAACGAGATGGCGCACTACCCAATTGAGGATCGGGTAGACGGTGCGTCGGCGCACCCTAAAGTAACGGGATGCACACGGGGGTGCAGAACAAGGGATGCGCGGGCGGTGGACGGGGGGGGGCAGGGTACGGACGGACCTGCCGGACGGAACGGTATTGACGGACGCACGCGGGCGTCGGGGTGCCACCCCTATCGTGGGTTTACGGTAGGGTAGTGGCAAGGTGCTCGAGGGCGCGGGGTGCGGGGTGCGGAAGGCACACTCGCCAACGGTATCTGAGCGTGCGCGGGCACGTCAGCGTCGGGACACCTACCCATGACGTTGAGGACGACTGGGGGTTAGTGGGGCGCACGGGATAGTGGCCACCCGACAGGTCGCAAGGTAACGAAGGGTTGCTCAGGCGATCTACCCTGAAGGGGTACGCGGGACGCGCAGGAGCACGTCGGCGTCGCGGCGCTCCCTCACACGGGGGTGAGAGGGGGTGTCGCGGACGACCACAAGACGGACGGGATAGGAGGGTGTTTGGGAAGGATCCCTGACCGTACTCAGATGTCTGATCCAAGCGGCCGCGGGGGAGGGGTAAGGAGGGGTGAGGGTTCGGGAACCCTGACCGTACTCAGACTTTCGATCCAAGCGGCCGCGGGGGTTAAGGAGGGGTGAAGGTTCGGGAACCCTGACCGTACTCAGACTTTCGATCCAAGCGGCCGCGGGGGACGGAAGGGGAGAGGAGAGGGAAAACCTGATCGTACTTAGACTTGCGATCCAAGCGACCCAGGCGGATACTCGAGTGAGTATCGGCGTCTAATGGGCTCGCTCTGCGTTATATAGCCGGCCGCCAGCCGGCGCGGAGTGGGGGCACGGTGGGGGAAACTAGATCATACCGGTTCGTTATCGTGAATAGGTTTGTAAACGGCGCGCATCGATTGTAGCTGTGTGAGTAATGGGATGTTCGAGAAGATTCCACAGGCGTTTGTGCGCGGCGACGTCGGCTTGCCGATCGCTGCGTCACAAGTTTGACAAATAAATTCCGAAGAAGGAAGAAGAAAAAGAAAGTAAAAGTGAAGTGTAGTAGTGAGTAGAAGTGAAGTATTCAGTGCAGTTAAAATACGCGCGAATGACAGTGCAGTGATGTTTCTGCGAGTAACAGTGAAGTGACGTTTCCGCTCGAAACAGTGAAGTGATGTTTCCAATCTTAAGACAGTGCAGTGACTTTTCCGCGCGCGTGACAGTGCAGTGACTTTGCCGCGCGCGTTATAGTGAAGTGACATTTCCGCGTACGTACCTAGGAAGGAAGGTGACTAGTACGCTGTTAATTGTGAGTATCCACTTGAGATGTGAATAAAGACACTATTCCATAGGACTGTCGTTTCCTTTCTTATGCCCAATCCACCCTCGTGTATTAACTTCCCGTTCTTATTCCCGTTCCCGTCCGCTCTCCAGGTGTGGTGACCAGCACTAGTGTCAGATTTTTTAAGCTGCCTTTAGGAATCTGACATAGCCTAACGACTTCCATACAAAGATGACATCCAAGACTATCGGCGTATACATGTCGTATCCGAAGCACGGAGGAGCTCAAAAATGTTTAATGCCACTTGTGGTCACATTGCCAAGTGCGAACCACACCTGGGGTTGCTTTACTTGCGAGAGCGTTAGTAATGCGCACTCCTGCTGGGCCATCGAGCTCCTTAATCTGTGGTACATACATGGTATACTTAACAACTATTTTATCAAATATTTCCCATTAGTTGGTACAACAGTTTCCTTGCATAAAATTGTGCATCAATGGCCGAGCAATACATACGTCATCGCTTAGTATAAGTGGACAACCATCCTAAGTCTGGATTTCTGGAATCGTGGCGGGAATATTATGGGAGTATTAAATTAGCAAGCAATTTTATTTTTAATCAACTGGAGTAGATAAAGTGATTTGGGATCGAATGATTGGATTCTAAATCGCGGTGACGGCTGCGAAAAATGAATGGGTGATGATTGAGGGTCTGCCCACACGTCAGAGTGGCAGGTCGAGAACAATGGGAAATTGATTTCGATTATAATTTGA
Organism: Acrobasis consociella; assembly: GCA_963555685.1. Classification (NCBI taxonomy): domain Eukaryota; kingdom Metazoa; phylum Arthropoda; class Insecta; order Lepidoptera; family Pyralidae; genus Acrobasis; species Acrobasis consociella. Next base: position 6,125,400 of record OY743115.1, read on the forward strand.
TTTTACTTTTTCCAAGTTTTGAGAAACCATTTTTAATTTGATTTATTAACAGCGTTTACTGGCCTGACGACAACACTGTTTGGGAATTCATTTGTGCGAAAAGTAGTAACCGGACACCGCCCAACGTCAACCGTCCTTGGGGATGCAGTAGTATGAGATGTGTATGATCTTTAATCGCTACATACGACATCCACAGTACTAAATATTAAATAAAATGCTTGTTTGGTAACTAAGATAATACAATAACTGACAACTTAACAGCTGCAAATCTATGCCTAGCTAGACAACTGGCCAGTACATGCCACACAAGAGGAAATAGAGAGGTAAAATTTTAGGCTACATAGCCATTTATTGGAATATAAGTGTAAATAAGATAAAAACAAGTATTCTAATCCGTGTAACCGTAGCCGAATAATATTTCAGGCGATCCCTAATATTTAACAACACCTGCCGGCCAATAACAGGCGTTGGCCGTCGGTTGACCGGTGTGCTTATTGGCCCCGCAAATTTATGGACACCCGAGGGTTACATATTTTGTATTGGATATGCAATATAATGCTGTTCTTTTGTATGGGGAAGTGCAATGTAATGTTTTATATAAATATTACAGGATTTATTAAAATACGGATATAGACAAACATTTTTTCTGCTTACTAGGAAGATTATTAAAAAGTATGGTATAAGTATTTTTGGTTTTTTCTGATTGGCGGGAACAATTGGTGGTAGTTGAAGATGACCATATATGAGATCAAACTCAGAGGCACCATTTGAGCCTAGCGAAAATTGGCTATGTATTGTATGAAATAACGACTTACGACGTCACAGTTTCTTGGAGTCATTAGCGCTCTTAATTAATTTCAATTCTTAATTTCAATTTTTTCGCCATAATTAATCTAAAATCACGTTGAAAATCATAAATGATAAGTGAAATTATTTTCTATTAACAATACCAAATCATTCATTTTTGACGAAGGAAACTTTTTAAATACATACGTACTCGTAGTTTGTGAAAAGGAAGCTTGCAAAGGATTTCCAATATTTGTGCGCTCCATATTTATGTGCGATTAAGTAAAAACTCTTCATATATTAAGTGCCTAATTTCAATATATCTAGACCGCCTTTCTATTCAGCTCTGTGAGAGTCTTACTACTTTAAATTTATGCTTTCATATATTAGGGACGACAAGCCCTAAGGTCTTTTCTTTTGGGTCTTTATCCCGTCGGTATGGTATTTTTAGTATCTAAAATTTTATTGAAAATGAGACAGTGTTCCAACTTTTTATGCCGATATTTTTATTAAAATGACTATCTGAAGCCTGCGAGTTTGCGTAGACTTTGTGAAAATGCTCATCAGGTAGTACAACTTTTGCTGAGCCGTCATTTTTATATTCTACCTTCTATATACCTTATTCTTTCCAAAATCAATTATACCCAATATGTTAACCAGGTTTAACAGCTATATAACAAAGAAAGTTTCTCTCGAATCTATCCATTATTTACAGAGATTAGCGTGTACAAACAGACTGACATTTTTATTTTAATTCTTAGATACTCTATTACTATGTCTCCATCGCACCAAATATAATTTTTTGGAATATATTCAATGCGACTCATTTCTTTACTGTTTTATTATATTATTATGTATAGATAATGTGTCCACGAGAGTGTGTTAAAAACAGAAATCCAAGCATTATCAATTAAGTTTTACTTATTTAATCAAAAGTAGATATTGCACTGAATTAATTTTAGGTAGATATTACATTGGAAAGGCTTGCATTGCAGTTACTACTTCCATCGCACTCTTTCCTGTCCTTTTGTAAGCATTATGTTGACTCAATGCTTTTGCTACTGCATTTTTATTTGCATTTTGAGGATCTCGGTTTCCGGTGGGAAAACTTAGCTTTTACAATTTTAGCAACTCTGGGCATAGCCTGCATTTGTATAGGAACCACAAATAGCACAAAACTTGAGTCTTCCTTGCTTAGGAAGGCACGTTGAGCCGTTGGCACCTACTGTCGTCATTCTACGGCAGTCGTCAAGCTATATCTGATGTCCTTAGGCAGATTAAAAATCTAATATCAGTGTTAGCCTTTTACTCACAGTTTAAACAAACTGCATTTTCCCACAAACCAATTAAGGTCAGAAATTCATACAAAAAAGCCGGCCCGACTATCGGTCCTACAAAAATGTCTTACTTGGGCAGGCACCCTAAGATACCTAACTCAATTTGTTCAAAACGAATAAGCAGTTTTTAGCAGTAAAGATTTAACCCCAAAAATCTCTGTTACATTAAGTAAAAATCTGGTACGTAAAATTTTAAAATTAAGTAACAATGTAAACAAATGTTGGTAAGCCATAATCAATAAATAAAAAATAAAAATAAAGATCTCTTACATTTGTTTCTACACAAGTTTTTTTCCTAAGCAAACCAAAAAAACCTGCGATGTCTAACACCATTTAGTGATGAGTAGCGGATACGACTTGATATCTTTTGTATATGATGATATTTTTTTGCTAGGAAAAGCCCTGACTTTCAAGCGTTAACCCCCAATAACTTTAAAACGGCTGAACCGATTTTAATCAAATATAGCTGAGAACCATCCCAAGGGAATTTGCTTTCACTTAAACCACATCAAGCGCTGTGATGCCACAGATAGACCGACAGACGTTAGCGTCAAACTTATACCTCCGTGGCGCAGTGGTCACCATGCTAGTCCGCCACCCAGAGGTCCCGGGTTCGATCCCCGTCAGGGCAAGTTGGAAAATGGTCTTTTTCAAAAATTGAATGTTTACCTATATATGTATTTGTTATAAATATAATATAGTTGAGTTAGTATCCCATAACACAAGTCTCGAACTTACTTTGAGGCTAGCTCAATCAGTGTAATTTGTCTCTATATATAAATTGAATCTATATATAAATAATATATTAATAAATATTTATTTATTATATTATTCATTTATATCTTCCCTCATTTTTGTCAAGGGCTAAAAATCGGTGTAAAAGCTAAAAGAAATTATCTGGATAAACGTCCTTAAGTCTTCGGAATTTCTGCAGCAGACTCGAAAACGTCAAAGGTAAGTGTTCCGACCACTAAACGCTTCGGGCGGCGAAAATTTCATTCGCAAAGTGCGTCCATTATCAGTCATTTAACTTGGCCCGTTAAACTTCCAAGTAAAATTAGGATTTGGGTAAAATCTTATGCACGTTTACATAACGGTTCGTAGAAATCAAGGATAGATCTTAAAAGAAAGAAAAAACAATGAAGAATCACTCAGAGTTACAGCAATAAGACAAAAAGGTAAAGAAGCGTCAATTGTACAAAGAAATCTTCACACGCCTGATTGACTTTTCTGGGGACCTTTGGACTAGTGTGCATTTTTGCCTAAGGCCTTTTTTTAGACTAAAAAGTGCGTCACGGATAGTCTGTCGTCTGCGTTGGGCCTAAGATTAAGTCAGGCCACACAACAAGGCAATGCCGCCAGTCTTTTAGGCATCCCTGCCCTGTGATCTGTCTGGGGTCTGAGGTATAAGTAATGTTTTATTTTTAGTTTAAGTATAGATTTTGTTTAATATAGTAGGTTATGTTTATGTTAAGACAGAGTTTACAGCGATAATAAATAATGTACTTTTTCAACACATAAGCTCGGAAAGTGCTATTTACCACACTGAATTTACTTATGTAAATATCATTAATTACGCACACATTCGAAATCGTGCGGTAAATATTACTTACCGCACAAGTGTTTTTTAAATGTTTTAGGAATAAGATTCTATAAATCCAAAATATCGAATATTATTTTTGAAACATAAAATCTCTGCATGTAGCCAGTCTAGTCTCATACCGAAACCTTGTTTTACTCAAATTATTCCATTTTATATCCTAGTAGGTGAGTAAAATTCTTGTAACAACACTAAAATGAATTTATAAATCCGCTCTACGTGAAAAACAAAAACGAAATAAGCCTAAAAAAAACACTAAGCGCGCCATATTTTAAATTTTCTTTAGCGAGATTTAAAATTGTTTTATTATTCAAGTTTTCTTTTCCTTACTAATGTGTTAAAAAACGTAGTATGGCACGTGTGGTATTGTCCATCACAAGTCTCGGTTTCATAGACAAACGCGCAGGCTTCGCCGGCTAGTTTGTCAACCCGCCTCGACTGTAATGAACAATTTACCACACTTGTATCATAAACTACTATTACAAAATAATTTTTAATTAATAACGATTTAAATTTAATTTTAATTGAAATACAATTTCAACTGTCGTAAGTGATATTGTATATTCTACAATGAGTATATGGGTTTATACCAGAAAATAAAGATTAAATTCGTCTTTCAATGTGAAAATCGATGGTTAGCAGCATCGCCATGAATGCTCAATTTTTTGGATTATTTTTTTAAAGCACATCTGGGGAATATTACTGTATACCATGTTAGTTATGGTTAATATACAAATTGCCCATGGGCGGCTGCACATTTTTGTATGGAAACGCCAAATTTTATTTTTTTATTTTTGACTGTTATTTTAATCTCCTTCTTATCGTGTGTGTTAGTGACTAACACTACTGTCAGAGTTTTTAAACCGCCATAAAGGCCTCTGACATGGCTTTTAGGTATTGACCAATGTCAAAGACAGTGACCGGGACCGACGGCTTAACGTGCCCTCCGAAGCACGGATCATCTTACTTATCAGACAATCAGGTGATCAGCCTATAATGTCCTAACCAAACTAGGACAACAACACAAAGTCGTTTCCCTCGCCGGGAATCGAACCCGCGACCTCCGGGTATGAGCACGCTCGAACCACTACACCACGGAGGCCGTTATTTTAATATCATATACTATAGTGCTCTAGTGATTATACGAAAAGGATCAGCTAGTATATTCTGTATGTTATCTTTTCTCCCGACATGGAAGAAAAAATAACTTCTTACATACCTACCAGTAACAAAATTCGTTCTACTCGAGGGAAGAAAACATGTCGAAGATTTCTTTGAAAAATCTAGTACCGGTCGAGTCAAGAGCCCTCTTTGAAATCGGTGAGCGTTCCAGACATACGGCACTTAGGATATTTAATGGAAAAACTTAGGTACACGATTTCAAAGCCAAAACAAGATGACTTTTTCTACCACATGGTAAATAGTCTTCTATCAAAAAGTTAACCGGTTTCAGTTAGATATAAAGTATTATTATGTATATTTCCTCCCATGCTGGTCTGGGAGAAATGAAAAAACTTTGAATGTACCAGCTGCTTCTCTTCCCGCGCAGATCGTAAAAGCCGATCGAGGGAATGGGCAAAAATGCGAATCATGTTAACAGGCGATGCGGCTAGCAACCCATCACTGATTGATGGCTTTTCCACGTTCTCGCCCACATGACGCTAAAAGTGGCTTTTGGGTCTTGCGGCCCTGGGCTCTGCATAGAGCCGCAAGACCCAAAATGCTCTGTCTGCCCCATTAGGGATAAAGACGTGATAGTATGTATGTATGTATTATGTATATTTGCCGTGTGGTTTCCGGCAGAGTAGAATAGGGCCACTCCAAGACCTCCCGTGGATGTCGTAGAAGGCGACTTAGGGAATACAAGCTAAACAAAGCTTATAAACATCAATGAGACCTCTTCAACCCGTCTGGCTAGCGTGGAGAGTGTAAGCCAAGACCTCTGGCAGCTCTGGCCAAGTTTGGCTCTGGTAGTACAGAGAGGGTCGTGCTCCTGCAGTGGAGACAAAAAGACCTGATGATGATGATAATAAATTTAATTCTGTTTTTCCCAAAGGCTGACTGGTAGAGAATGCGTTAGCATTAAGTCCACCTTTTGTACCATTATGGTCAATAAAGATTTAATAAATAAATAAATAAAGTATTAAAGTCTTTTATCAAAAAAATTACTGATTGCAGTAAAATAAAGTAACTTATTTCAACACCAGAGGGCACGCTCTAAGAACCATATTAATAAAAAAACGACGGGTTGCACTCTGGGAGTGCCGGCAGAAGTGAAAACTTGAATATTAACGTTGTGCATTTTTGATATTTTGGAATGGTTAGGGAATAATTTTGCACGAATTGCTTTATTAATTATCAGTATAAAATATTTCAAATCTTTTCTGAACCACAGTCTATCACAAATGTCACAAGCATGACCAAATTCATTTTCAACAAAATCATTTTTAAATACACAGTAGTATGGCCACTACACAGACGGTCGAGCCATCAGCTGTCACCATCCATGGATGCGCGTAGCACGCTGTAACATAAACACACACGAACATTCGCGCAAGCGCCCTGCGCCGTCTTACGAATTTTTGATCAGGCCACGTGTCCTGACGCGAGTTTAAGATTTTTTACACATTCCAAAAAAAGTGCACAACGCCGCTAAAGAAGTTTTCACTTCAAAAAATCGGTATTATTTAATTCTCTCATTACATCAGTTATTACAATACTGCCTATTTAACTGGTGCACAATTTTTTCTCTCAAATTTATTAAAAGTCTGTAGTTCTCAAATTAGCTTGTCAACTAAGAAATATGAAAGTGTTAAAAGTGCCTTTAATCGAAAATATAGACAATTTTAAGAAAGTAATTTAATTATAAAAATTCTACGTTTTATCAGGATTTTTTTATATAATTTTAAACAAAACACCGGAAGTGACGACACACTGCAATCGAAGTTTAAATTTAGCGCTAATAAAACAATGACATCTGTCAACTGTCAATGTCTACTGTTTAAATTACCGTCTGTATGTTGGTTGTTGTCAAATTGTTGTGTTGGTAGATGACAGTGACAGTGACATATAATACAGGGGTGCCATTTTTGAAACGTGGAGTCACTAAACGAACGGTTTTTGTATGGAAAAAACCAGTAATTTAGGTGACATCGCGTTTCAAAAATGGCACTTCAGTACAGTACTGAAAGTGGAAATTGCCAACTTTACTCAAAAAATCTTCATCGTGACATCACTTCCTCAAATAAGCTTGACCTTGCTTGAAAATAAAGGTCAATGGGTTTTTTGCAAATATCTAAATAGGTAAGACCTTATTTTAAAATCTGATTTGAGAAATCTTCTCCTAGAGGCTATTCCTCGAAAAGGATTGCGAATCAGATCTTTTTGAAAATTACTTGACAAGCCAATTGTTAGATTCTTAATACCTATGTTAAATTTCTTACTATGTGACTGATTTTAGAAGGCAAATTTATTGAATATGGCGGTAAGTATTTCATTTCTATCAATAATCATTTATCCATATGGCATAGTTTCTTATCGCGGAATTATTCTCTAACTTGCCTCACCCTGAAAGCAAGAAAAAACTTAGATTATACCAACTGCTTCTCTTTCCACGCAGATCGTAGCACCCGATCGAGGGAATGGGCGAGATCTGAGACCTGTTCAGAGGCGATACTGCTAGCAACCTGTCACTTTTTTGATTCCTTTTTCCGTCTCAAACGCCACTATTACGCTTGGCGTGGACTTTATGTCTAACAGCCCTGGACTCTGTCTACTCCGTCAAGAATAAAGACGTGCTAATGTATACGTATTTATTCCTACTTTCTCACTAACGAAATGCTTAACAACCCTGAAATGTGAGTGCCAGTCTAAATTTATCACAAAATCTGACGCTCAAACGCGGGTATTTTTTGTCACAAAACGAAAAGGAATAATTAAGGGGACGCGAGCTAAAGCAAGTTTGTGTAATAAAACACTCCGCGTTGACTGATGGCATTCTATAGAGGGGTGATGCGTCTTTTTAACGGCTCACTATTTTTAGTAAGTTAAGCGATAATTGAAGATATCTGTATTTAGTTTTTTTTTCTTTTGTTTCTGGTTAACTTGCCCTTTTAATAGACATGAACTTGATAAGGTGATGCAGATTGATGACTAAATGTCATATTGAGAAGCTCGGTAGTCCGTATGGAGTACGCAATAATAACGCTATCGCAAGATAAGTGACGCGGTGCGGTCTGCTCTTGGATGGGTAACTACAAGTGACATAAAAATTACTCGAACTCCTCCGTACCTACTTTATTAAGAAAGTATATTGTTACCTGTGTAGAATAACTTAACTTTTACCAGCTACTTACGGGAGTTACGGCTGTAAATAGTCACTGTTTGACTGTTTGACAAGGAAAGACGTAGACTGCAACTAGCTTTTACCCGCGACTTCATCTGTGTACGTATAAATTTTGTAATTTGTTATAAAGTCTTTTGTATGCTGTCTACTCCCGTTTTCATCCTCTTACGTGTACAATATTTTTTAATAATCTTACTGGAGGCCGAATTTTTTTTTCAGTGGTCACGCATTATTTTTTACTTGAGTCAATCATTATCATCGGGTATTTTTGTCTCCACTGCAGGAGCACGACCCTTTCTGTTTTACAAGAGCCATATTAGGCCAAAAGAGCCAGAGGACTCTCATCTGATTCAAAAGTTAAATAGTTTATTAATTATAGTTTATTTATTAGTTTATAATTTTCTCTTAATAGATATTTTTTATAAAATCTGTCCTACATCCTTCTCCCGGGCAAAGATAATATAATTACTAACCCAAGTCTCAAACTGTAGCCATACCAAATTTCATCCGAACATAATCAGTGGTCGAAAAGCAGTAAAAAAAAACTCGAGAGGTGTCAAGGGACACCCGGATGGAACGAAGACCGAGAGAGAGGAAAGACAGACAAACAAACACGCGCACGCCGCACGGCTTACAACTATAGCAAAAAGTGTCGTTACAACTTTAGGTCTTAATTTTTTCCGTCTAGCCTACTGTCGCAACGCGCGATAAGGAACTTCGTTCCAAAAAACTTGGTCTATGGGTTGTAGCGTGCGTGAAGAGACAGACAGACAGACAGAGTACGTTTCGAATTTATATATTAGTAAGGAAGTAAGATATGGAAATACCGACGACATGTACAAGTTAACGATATCACTAAACGGCAGCTCGAAATTAAGTTCCGGAGTGAGCAACTGAAATTCATTTACAGTGTTCTAACTTTTAGCAGACTGACTCGGAACTGTAATTGAAATTGAGATGGCGCTGACATTCCTTTTTAAGGCGAATACCGTGCAGAAGTGGTGCCCTCATTTAAAATAAATTATATTATCAAATTATTATCGTGCGATCCCATGCTGGTCTGGGAGAAATAAAAAAAAACTTAAAATGTACCAGCTGCTTCTTTTCCCACGCAGATCGTAAAAGCCGATCGAGGGAATGGGCAAAAATGCAAACGGGCGATGCGGCTAGCAACCCATCACTGTATTTATTGCTTTTCCATCTTCTCGCCCACTTTTGGGTCTTGCGGCCCTGGGCTATGCATAGAACCGCAAGACCCAAAATGCTCTGTTTGCCCCATTAGGGATAAAGACGTGATAGTATGTATGTATGTATGTATTATCGTGCATGCAAGTGGCTAATACTGGTGTCAGATTTTACAGGCTGCCTTAAAGCATTTGACATAGCTTGATACATGCAATGATGACAGCCGGGACAATGGCTTATACGTGCCTGCCAAAACCCGGAGGAGCTCGAGAAATTGATATCCCACTTATGGTCACCCATCCAAGTGCGGACAACGCCCGGTTACGCTTTACTTGCGGGAGCGCTAGTAATCCGCACTCCCGCCGGGCAGCCGAACTCCTTAAGCACTCAATAAATTATTTAAACGTAAATATGGTGATAAATTAAATTTTTCCTAAATTTAGGGCATTACTTTCAATGATATGATGATACCTGGTTCAATAGCTGTCCTGGTCCATTACAATTCAAAGAGGTAATGGGGCAAGCATAATGTGTACCTTTGAACCGGATACAATTTGGGTGGTATTTTTGACATAATAACTTTCATATATTGACGAATTTTGTCATCATTTATTTTTCTTTTACTCAAAGAAAAATAAATGATTTCTTAAAAAAATAAAACTGGAAGAAACAGTTTAAATAATTTTTTGAACAACCGTTCAAAGTACTACATTAGTCCGTCTAGTTTAAAAAGATATATTCGGCTGTTCCAGTGATAAAAGTACCGTTTTAAACTAAATACTTTTTTTAAAATTTAGTAAGTATTTGTATCGTTCAGCTGCGCAAAGGCCTCCCAAACTAGATACTCTCTAAAAAGGAGTTTGCCGCAAACTGTAAACGCTCGAACTCTATATCTCGGCAACCCCTTGACCGATTTGGCTCATGGGCTGTATATAAGGTAAACTGACCATTTTCGTACACCTGTATCTCAAAGAAGTATGTTATATTACGGCAACGAAAAATATATGTTTATTTTGAACTATCATCTATTATATTTACCAGGTCATTTACATAATTATGTTTACTTTACTCGATGAAAAAAAATCACAAACATACCTCTGACTAACACCTAAAACACGTTTATCTGGATATATACTATTTCAATTTGCAAATAGTACGCACTATTGAGTAAGTCAAAACGCTTCAGTACGCAAGCTCAAAAATTTATTATGCCATCTTATTATTTTTTTACAATTATTTTACCAATATTGACCCCCACCAGCCGTTTTAACAAAGACCTACCTCGACGCCCCCGGCCCCGCAGTGTCCGTCAGGACGTGTTCAAGGTTGGACCTGTGTCACTCGATTTCCTGCAGATATTACGCACAAAACATTGAGAGTGACTGAAAAGTCAAATAATTTAGAGACCAAGTGTCTAAAATATTTAAGGAGTGCTCAAGGAAGCCTACTTTTTTAATGAATACACTCATATTTAAAAAAAATACGCATAAATATGTTCTTTTCAAAGTGATAATAACTTTTATGTTATCAATAGGAACAATGACGTTGTCAACAGAGCAGAACTAGTGATGTGACGCCTGAGACATATTCATTTGAAATGTTTTTGCAACTTTCCGAAAATATTCTCGCGAGTAGAAATTTGAGTAATACGTTTGTTTAGGTTTTATTTTATTTTTTTTAATTTCTATTACGATATATGTTTATATGAAAGTGTGTATGCACTTTGTATGCAAGTCTATAAGTTAGCGCGCAAGTTTGTATGCGTGTCGATGATATCTTAAATGCCGAATCAAACATACAGAATGCTCTCTTACCATCAGCCAACATTTTGGAGCAAGTTGAATTTATGATACTGACCTACTTCATGTGTATAGCATAAAAAGTATTCTATGCTATACACATAGGAATAGGATATATATACGTATAGAATATCAGTTGGGATGCATGGGAGAGATGATAAATGACAAAATATTTTTAACTAGGTTTTCAGGTACTTATACCCGGGTCATCATCTGCTTCAAATTGGTACTTCCTCTAATTGACTTTTTCATCCTTATTCCTAAAAATAAAGTTTTCTTTTGTATGGCAAAATGGGATTTCCGATGACGGTTTAACGTGTCGGCGATTCGGCAAGAGAGTAGTATACATATCAAATTTCATCCAAATGGATTCACTGGTTTAAGGGTATAAATTTTACCGACAGACAGACATAAAGGCACACAGTTGTTAGTACTAATAAGTAAAACAAGTGCAATTATAATAAAAATCTTTTTTTTTATTTCACTTCATCTATATAACTATATGTCGCAGTTGCATTGTATGATATATAGGTAATAATGTCCTAGGTACCTCAGTGTGTATAGTAGTAGGACATTGTTTTTTGTTTTTTTCAAGAGATTTTGCATATCAGGTTTTTGTGGGTAATATCAACAGTGTTTAACAACAATTTCGACTAGCGTAGTGACAAATGTGACAATACCATTTGATAGCTGTCACTGTCAATGTCAAACTTTTTCTTTTTTATTTTAAATGCATTTGTATTGTTTCTTTTTCATTAGGTAGTTGTGTTGTGTGTGTCATAAATGTATTTTTTTTTGTATCGTCATGCGAATGTCCGTGAAAGCACCCATTATGGCTCCAACGAAAGATCATCGCTGGGATTTTGCTAATGCAAATCCTAGCATATGCTGAGTTGGAGACCATTTTGGAGAACAAGAAACTTTATTTTTATTTGTACTTTTAGAATTTGTTGATGTAATTTTATTGTGTTGCTTTTGTCCTGCGAATAAATGTTATATCTATTTATCAATCTATGATCCGCTGTTCGACAAAAACTATATAATAGTATAAGTAGATGTGTATGTATATGTGTGTATTGTATAAGTAATTAAATATTCATTCTGATATGCATAAATAATAGATTCTTAAATAATGTAATTTTATATTATATGTTAATATTTTATAATGTAGGTATATTGTATTGCTTTTTTGTGCCGCACAATTTTCTCTGTTTATCCCTATGGTTGACTGGGAGAAAATGCTCTTAGTATTAAGTCTGCCATTTGTTAAAAGTCTAGTTGTACTTGGGAACAATAAAGTTTTATAAAATAAAAACTCTAGCTGTTTGGCCCTTCAGCTCGGTTACATAAGCTGAAAATCGTTCAGCTAGATCGTCAAATGTGTTACGTTCACCAAAATAGCTGACGAAGGATTGTAGATTTTAGTTCGGAATTCTGCCAATAGTGGTTTGTAGTTGTCAGTGTCATAACAAGAAATATGGCCTCCAATAAGGTAAATTATTTACCGCTTTTCGAGAGTAAGATGTTTTCATCAAGAGACATCGGGGACATCGTTTGTGATTTCGGACCGCAAAAGGTTGAGAAGAATAGAGCAGAACTTTACGTTGGTTTCCATAGTGTTATGTCGACCGCCCGCCTTCCGGCAAGATTAAAAATTCACGTGAATCAAATGAAGGCCGTAAGAAATAGCTACACCATTAAGTTGATGAGTTTACAAAATTTCGATATCCAGTTGCATCGAGCTGATTATCATTCTTCATTGGTGTTTTATGTTGTTTAAGACTGGATTAGATAGTAAAGAGTTGAATTAAGGTTTTATTTCCATACCACGAGTAATAAAAAAATAATAAATAATAACTATTGCCCCCGCATATTTTATTTTGTTTGGTAACACAGTTTTATTTAATAATGGTAACCCTACATGTGATCTAAACGTTAGCTGTTTTTGTTGAAAGAAATTACCTACGTAATTAATGGACAATGCGGCTTAACAATTTTCAGCTGTTTCACAAAACCGAGCTGTATTGCCAAACAAGTAGAGGTTTTGTCAAAAAACGGATTATGCAATACAACTGCGACATATATATTATATATAACTCGCCAAGTGCGAATCGGATTCGCGCACTATGGGTTCCGTACCATTATCTATATTTTTGTATGGGCCTTCCTTAAATATTTATTTTATTTTGTTTTTTAGTATTTGTTGTTATAGCGGCAACAGAAATACATAAATTGTGAAATTTTCAACTGTCTAACTATCGCGGTTCTTGACATACAGCCTGGTGACAGACAGATGGACAGACGGACAGACAGCGAAGTCTTAGTAATAGAGTCCCGTTTTTATCCTATGGGTACGGAACCGTAAAAAGGGGAAGTTCCCACTGACTGACATAAAACGCACGCACAGTCGTAACCGCTTATTATAGAAACGGGAAAATTTTAAAGTTGTTTTAATTGAAAATGTAGACGGACGCTAAGAAGGGAGTTGAAAATTAACTCTAAAGGGGTGAAGTGGGGGGTTAAAAGTTTGTATAAAAGAACTAAATTCGCATCGATTTTCATAAAAATTAAAATTCATACTCTTAAAAACATTTCATTGAACACGTGTTTCATGGTTTATTAGAATTCCCCCCTGAAAGGCGCATAATAGGGGTTGAAAGTTTGTATGAAAAATATTAAAGTCTTTATTGATTTGGATAAAAAAGTGATTCATGCTCTTAAAAAAATTCATAAAATACGTATTTCATGGTTTATTAGAATTCATTCAAAATGGAAATTTAAAGTTTAAAATCTTCTCTAATTTCCTCCATTTTCCATGGAAAATATTTAAATTCTTTACTGATTTACTTGAAACTACTGTAACACCTAGGCCATACTGAAGGGATCCGTCGCTCTTTCTCGCTCTAGCAAATGACGGGAACGGAAACGGGATTTAAAAGACCACGTCCGTTCAAGGAAAAAGAAGACACGACAACGTGAAAAGTAGTCATTTTTTATGACACTATGTCAGTTTGATTTTTTTTTTCTGTGGGCAGAGTCAAAAAGTCTGTATATGTCTCTCTATAATTTTTCAAACCTAAAAAAAAATATATGGAACCACCTGACAAAATAACCTATGCCTTTTCAAAGAAAAAAAGAATTTCCAATTCGGTCCAGGCGTCTTCAGATGACGGTGAACATACATAAAAAAGTTTTCGGCGAATTGATAACCTCCTCCTTTTTTGAAGTGGGTTAAAAACCGACTTCAACGCCAAACTATTCTACTGATTTTGATAAAATTTCTATAAGACCGCAAGTAAGCTCTTTGTCTACTGTTTGAACCTATAAAAAAGAAGAAGATTGTTTCTCATATATACTCGAATTAACAACCGCCTTCTTTTTTAAAGTCGATCATAAAGTAAGCTGAACTTCCCAACAATTATTTTTATCTAGGACAGGAATGTGAAGAGTATGTGGCGCAGGTCTTTGCGTCCACGGAAGTCGGCCGGCGCAAGCAAAATAAATTCAGATTATTATGTGCTAGGCCAATCCTTTATAGAAAATAATAATTTATAGACGCCATCAAAATTATAACTAGCTTTCTTCATTCTTCATAAAATTATTGTGTGTCCTTATACACAATAGATTTGGTTCCGATTTTCTTCTCGGGTTTTCTTGATGATCAATATTTATAGTCGACACAACACTATTTGAAAGTGTCAAGATAATAAGAGACAGGCATATTATGCCTCCCATATCTCTGATTATGCCATTGTATGGTGCTGTCTTGCTCATACATACTTCAAGCGCACGTTATATAGCCCCTATATTAGTCATATCTACACGTCTACGTCAAATGTCATGAAGTTTTGATCAAAGATTCTCAAGTTATCTTCGAACAAACATTAATACATACATTCCCTGGCCGTTCAATTTTATATTTGCTTTATAATTTTATACACACAAATATCTTTCTCTGTTTATCCGACTAGGGAGTAAATGCTCTTACATAAGTCCGCCATTTGTTAAAAGTACCTATATTTTGTACTTTAGGACAATAAAGTTTGATAAATAAATAAATAAGTGTCGTGAAAATTCATCAACGGTAATTAAGCCTAAAATCCTTTATATTTCTTTGCAAGAGCGCGTAGGAAAAACGAAAGGCTTAAAACACCCCCATGTCAAATAAAGAAGCGGAACTTTACGGGATTATCCCTGCTTACCTCTTTCGGTGCGCATAATTTAATGTGCCACTGCTGTCTACCCTCATCCCCAATTATATAAAAAAGTGTACTTGTCCTACACCTACGCAGACACCAGATAAAATATAGACGAAGAGGATGCATTTAAATACCCATATATAGTGTATGTGAGATTGCTTCCGTGGTTCGCCTTGTGATCCGGAAGGCATGGGTTCGACTCCCACTGGGAAGCATACTTTGTGAAAAGTTGTTTCCAGTCTGGTTAGGGTATTGCAGGCTTGGATCACCTGATTATCCGAAAAAGAAAGATGATTCGTGTTTCTGAAGGCACAAATAAACTGTGAGTCTCGAACGCCATCTAAGATTTGATCATCAAACTACCCAAGGATTGTTTCTGGTTTACCCTTTGGGTTGCGGAGGTCAGATGGCAGTCGCTCTATGTAAAAACCAGTGACCTTGCCAAATCTCCTTGGTTAGGTAGCGGACTGGGCTCTGAAGCATTACTGCTGAGGATGCAAGCGGTAAAATACGCTCGGATGATGATGATCTACGAGTATAATAATGAATTACTTTTTGTTAGTCTCGCTAAAACTCGAGAACGGCTGAACCGCATTTTGGTTTTATATATTAGTAAATTTTGTTATTCCTTTACTTACAAATAAGTTCGAGCTTATAGCCGAAGTCGAATAAATAAATAAATGCAAACAGACAAAATCACACAGATTGAGCTAGTACCAAAGAAAGTTTAAGACTTGTGTTATCGAATACACAACGATAGTATATTTTTATTACAAATACATATAAATAAACATCCAAGACCCAGGTCAACCTAAAAAACATCTTGGCAAATACTCAGGGGGGTTACTCCAAAAGCGGTAGGCAAGGCGGATGTTACTGCGTATCCGCGTTTTGGTGTCAAGCTATATTGAGCACTAACGTATAATGATAAAGTCTAATTTGGTTTGACATAGAAACAGTACGTCACTATCAAGCAATATTGAGCACTAACGTATGATGATAAAGTCTAATTTGGTTTGATACAGAAACAGTACGTTACTATCAGACGTCTACGTATTATTTTATGGAGTAACCCTCCAAGGCTCGCCTGAGTATTTCACAAAATCGCTGAGCAATCTAAGATGAACATTTAGAGACATTTGCATTGCGCTGCGTAGACAATTTTACTGCTTCAAATTCCAAGTTTACGTGCATAAGCCTTTTTATTTTAAGACATAAACTCAAAACGTTGTCTTATATCTTAATTTATTTCAGCAAAAATTTTATTTGACGCGTTTATTTCTGTGCTCAGCTAAATCTTTAATTAAAATTGCTATCATTGCAGACATCTGTCTGTTTTTCATCTAAGCACTTTCTCAGCAGTGTTGGCCACTTACACATTTTTTTTTCGTTAGCTATAATAGGTCCCATCATCATTGGGCAAAAGCCTCCCCTCTTTGTTTCCATCTATCGTGGTCTCTAGACGTGATTTGCCATTCTTTTTCAAACTGTGTACGGTCGTCCGCTCATCTTTTTCTTAGTCTTCCTCTGTTTCTTCGACAGTCCGGAGTCCAGTTGGTAACTATGTTGTTGTTGTCTACTTACACATATAAAAAACAAAATAAAAATAAATCGCTCTTCATGTGCTACTTTGGAACTCAGTCTCCTCATAAAAATCTAAACGTTATGTCAGAAGTATTCTTTATCTGCATATTTTTTTAAGAAAATGTTGAGTAAGTAGTTACTACGTAATTTTGTTGTTTTTTATGGTCAAGTTTACATATAATTTTGTCTACATGATATACGCACATTTTATGAATAAAGTAACTGTAACGTAATATAACAGTAATAATTAGAGCCATTAATTAAGAACCCAAATTCAGCAAATTGAAATCTAATCGGCCTTCCTACAATGAATACTGGTCATTAACAACGGCTAATTGTGAGGGTTATTCAGTAACCGTATGAAAGATTTGGACACACTTCAGTTCATTTGAAAAAAAATATGTGCTTTTTTTAACTGGAAACAGTCTTTTTCATATCTTCAGTGGAAACCAAGACAAATTGTATAATTTACCAGATGTATATTTAATACGATTTACTAACATGGTCAATTTTAAACATTTTTTAAATCAGTACGAGGCCTAAATAAATTTATCTCACGTTAATACTATTAATATAATGTAATTTCGCGATCCATAGGACTTAGAAGTCAACCAAGAGTAAGGACACTATCCTGGTAATTTCTTCGAAGTAGGCTATAGGCACGTATCTTATGACTATTTCTAATATAAGATTTAGCCCTACCATTTTGCCAAATATAGTTTATGTATCAAAAAGCCCTGTTGGATACTTTTGTCAGATTTGACAAAAAGTCTAAAATATGTTTAAAAAACAATTTTGAAAGCTAAACCTTACAAATTTCAATAAGAAATACATAACCGAATCCAGTACACGGTCTATTAAGTTAAAAAAATGGGTTTATTAGAAGCTGCTGTTCTTGCCTATGAACTGTGAGAAAAACCAACGAAGTTCAGATCTTCACTAAATAAAAGAATATCTTATATCTTTAGCAGCAATTCTTGTATGTTTATTTATATGTATATAAATTTATTTCTGTGATCTCGGAAACGGCTCTAACGATTTCGCTGAAATTATGTATGTGGGGGTTTTCGGGGTTAAACAATCGATTTAGATTAGTCTTATGCTTGGGAAAAAGCGTGTTTTCGAGTTTTCATGCGTTTTTCTTCCACGCAGAATATGGTCGCTAATTTCGTCCTGTCGACCTATGTCCGTCTGGTACAGCGGGTTAAAACGCGGACGGCACGAAAAGAGTGTTACGGGTTCGAATCCCGCTCGGTTTCTTACTTTTGTCTTTTTTTATATGTTCAAGTATATATATATGTTTTTTAATTTTTATTGTTTTGAGACACATTTGAAAATATGTAGTTAATGTTAAAGATATAACCGAGCAAAGCTCGGTCGCCCAGGTACTTTAATATTATATAAAGACAAGGCTTATAAACATCAAGAGACCTCTCATACATGTCTGGCTAGCTTGGAGAGTGGGCCAAATCCTCTGCCTGCTCTGGCGAAGTATGGCTCTAGAGGGTTGTGCTCCTGCAGTGGAGACCAAAAAGATTTGATGATGATGATACAGGAACAACTCAAATAAATAAAGTATGAAACTGGGCAAGCCCAAAAAAATTAGTAAGACCACTTTGTTATTTTCTTGAAGATTGGGGTTTCAAAGCGGTTGTGAACTGGTTACTTAAAAAAAGGAAAACATTAATGAAATTGTCATTTTAGTTTAGATTGTCTTTAAATCTATACTTCGAGTCTCAATAACTGGACACTCGTGTCGAATAACCCAATAGTGCAACCGTTTCAATTTTCCCCAGGTCTATCTCGCTGCGAAGGTAATTGTTACAAATGTCAGCGGTAATGAACAAGTGCAGGTGATCGAAACTGATGGTTATTGCTCTTTGAAGCACTTACAGATTCGTATGTGTTAATTGCTAAAACTCCTGTATTTTTGGACCGTTCTGTAAGCTTGACACAGATTTATGTATTTATTTCAAACACTTATCTGGTGATACTTACTTGCTTCGCTGCCTCAGCGACCTGAAGTGGATCTTGGCCTTCGACATTAAAATGCGCCATTCTTTCCTATTCTGTGCCAAACCTGACCAGTTGGACACTTCCAGCTCTTTCTTAGCTTACTTTATGTGGTGAGACAAAATTAATATGAGTATTACATACAGAACGGATTCTCCTAAGGTCCCGCGCAATATGCATCCCCTTTTTCACCTTTCTCGCTATATTCAATGTTCAGCATTTTTAAAACTTACATGCAAGTTGGAATGAAGTTCCTTTTCTCAGTTATGGACTTGGCGAATGGGGTTAGATGCAAAAAGTGTAAGATTTTTCCGTCACGAACTTTCGTAAGGGGTGTGAATTTTTTGTTTTTTTTATGGGGCTCAATTTTTGTAACTTCGTCCCAACCGAGTGTTCCACGACACTCAATTTTTTCCTTAATCTTTGACCAATTATTTTCGATTTTCTTTTTTTTCTTGGAAAAATTGTTAAAAACTAGAATTGGGGTGTCAGCGATGGGGGGAGGGGAGTGAAAAAAATGTGTCACGTAATATGGGTACATTCAGTTACTACGTTTAAAAACAAAAAGCTCTTGTCGGTATCATTTATTTATACCTACATTTATTTTATTGGTTCATGATCACTTGAAAATTTTACCTATAAAACCTTAAAAGTAAACATAGTACATGGGTGCATCTTATTTTTAAAGAATTTTCTTCCAGTAGACTCACGAGAGGAAATAGGAAGAAAGAGGTAATTGGCGTGTACAATACAAAAATACATATCTATACAATTATCATTGTATAGAAAAAGACGCACATTTGCCATTTCCTTCACCATATGTTACACACTAGTTATCTTTGCAAGTGCAAGGTTTCTCGAGACATTTACCTTTATCGGAAGTAAGTGATACCTGAGTATAAAATAGGTACAATACAAGTCACGCCTAGGGATCGAACTCATGTCTCACAGACAAGAGCCTTACTACGAACCACACGACACTACCTCTATCTATTATATATGTCTAATATCATTGAAATACTACTGGTTGTCAAAACATAGCACTTCCTCGCACATATTTTTGTATCGTACACGCCAATTACCTCTTTCTTCCTTTTCCTCTTGTGGGTCTACGGGAAGAAATTTCTTTAAAAATAAGTAGCACCTATTTACTATGTTTGTTTACTTTTATAAGTTTTTATTTGCAAATTTTTCTAGTGTACATGAACCAATGAAATATAAGTCTCGGCTAGCGATCTCAAGCCCATTTTTAGCATAAGCATGATTGAGGCCTACAAATTACAGAATTACTAAAATACACAATTTGATAATAATCATATTTTTGGGTCTTGCAGCTAAAGCAGACAGAACTAAAGCCCACCGAAATAAAAAGTATGGTATAACGAGTAATAAAGAAAAGGTAAGTCCAATAAATGTTTATCAAATATGTCGACACGGTAACGAGGTCCCATTCTATGCAGGCCAAGTCGCGAACAAACTCGAGGCAATTTATGTGAAGCATCCACTAACAATGTCTGTTGTGATTCAATAGAATTCTGCTCAAATTCAAGTGAAACTCGTTTGGAACAGTTCTTGGAACTTTAATACTTTTCGTTGTTGGAAATTATAAATATTCATTCACAAATTGTTAAGAGTTTGTAATGTTGGGTGTCTCCACAATATCTTTTAAATTCAACTACTATAAGTGCTTTTTGTGTTTGGCCGCTCTTTGACATTTTTCTGTTTCTTGTGATCTTTTTATTATTCTCACGTTTCGTTGCATGCAATAATTAGATATTTTAACTAACTAAATTTGTTCATCCGAGAATTCACTTATAGATGCTTTTAGATAAATATAACGATACGATATACAACATCGAAGGGATATACCCGTAAAAAATCAAACGAAGGGGTATAATAAATCACTAAAGCTTAATTAAATTAAAATAACAGTCAAGGAACAGAAAAAAATTATATTAATTACATACAAAATACTCGGATAGCTGCACACTTTAGTATGGAAAAGTCAAAATAATTTTTTGTTCTTGTACTGTTTTTTTATAAATCCCATCATACGAGTACTATAGTGATGTAGTATAGCCCGTGGTTCGATTTATTGTATACCTATACTATACATGTACATAAATGATGTATTGAAGCGCGGTAAAATAAGTACGTTTTAGCAAGCGAGCTATACGTACTATAAAGATCTGTGAAATCTCTCTATCTGATTTAGACTAATGATCTCAGCAACAATTAATCTTAGCAAATTCCTACGTATTCCACTCGATCCATCTCTTTCACTTTGTCGGTTGATTGAAAGGTTTAGAAATTTCCTAGTTTCGAATCTATTGAAGCGGTGCAGAACAATTTAAGTTCTTAGTTTTAGTGTGAAGCGTTTAGGGTGCTAATTGATTTAACCAAAATCTATTAACAGATTCTTAAATAAATTCTGCTGCCAAGACATAATTGACATAAGAGCCAATTTTTTAGATTGACAGACGTATTTGTTGTTAAGTTACAGTTAGCTAAATTTTGGTACTTGCTCTATTTCTTCCACTGTTGAAAGAACTACAGTAAAATAAAGTATTTTTGTATAGAAAACTAATTATACGGCATAATTTGTCATGAAAACCGTGCTTCGGAATACATGTAAAAGCCGTTGGTCCCGGCTATCACTATATGGCAGTCGTTAAACTAAACTTGAAAAATCTGAGACCAGTGACAGCCACTTATTCACACGAATAACAAACAAAGAATATCTAATAGATAAAAACAAATCATACTGATTAAGCTAGCCCTAAGCTTAGTTTAAACTTGTTAGTTTAAAGAAAAAAAGTACTTATAAAGATAAACAACACAGGGCAATTTGAAAAAGCCATTTTCCAACTTGCCCTGGCTTAGGATGTAATATAAATCCCTAGACCAGACTGACGTGTACGGAGAAGTAGGCGTATAACTTACCTTAAGTAATGTGGGATCAGTTACACAGTTCTAAGTTATTTGCGTTTACTTCGATAATAACATTTTCTTTTGTTTTTTTTAAAGACGTTCTAAAATAAGCGGCCAAGTGCGAGTCGGACTCGCCCATGAAGGGTTCCGTAGTAGTATTTTTTTTTTTTAATTTTTATATTTGAGTTGATTGAATGAAAGGTAAATTGCAGTTTATCACATATTAAAAAAAAACTTCTTACTAGATCTTGTTCAAACCAATTTTCGCTGGTAATTTTCATGGTAATTAACATCATAAATTTTTTTTTAGTTTTATCATTCTCTTATTTTAGAAGTTACGGGGGGAGGGGGGACACTTTTTTCCACTTTGGAAGTGTCTCTCGCGCAAAGTATTCGGTTTAGAATAAAATGATATTAGAAACCTCAATATCATTTCTGAAGACCTATCCATAGATACCCCACACGTATGGGTTTGATGAAAAATATTTTTTTGAGTTTCAGTTGTAAGTATGGGGAACCCCCAAAATTTATTGTTTTTTTTTCTATTTTTGTGTCAAAACCTTAATGCGGTTCACATAATACATCTACTTACCAAGTTTCAACAGTATAGGTCTTATAGTTTCGGAAAAAAGTGGCTGTGACATACGGACGGACAGACAGACAGACAGACAGACATGACGAATCTATAAGGGTTCCGTTTTTGCCATTTGGCTACGGAACCCTAAAAAGGAAAGGTATGAAGTGCCAGTAACCTGTAACTAAATGGCATGAATAAAGAAATTGATGAATGTAGATGAAACGAAAGAGGTTTATCATGATCGCAAGAAGAGGAGGTCCAGAGTCTACCTACCCTACTGATGTCATCATCATCCGAGCGTATATTCCCGGTTACATCCTCAGCAGTAATGCTTCAGAACCCAGGGTCCGCTACCTAACAAAGGAGATTTGATGAGGTTACTGGTTTTTACACAAGGCAACAGCCTTCTGACCTCCGCAATCCAAAGGGTAAACCAAAACCAATCCTTGGGTAGTTTGATTATCACACGCTTGATGGCGTTCGGGACCCACAGTTTATACGTGCCTTCCGAAACAAGGAATCATCTTTCTTTTCGGATAATCAGGTGATTCAAGTTTGCATTATTCTAACCAGACGGAAAACATCTTTTCACAAAGTATGCCTTCCCAATGGGATTCAGACCTGCGGATCACAAGGCAAACACCTTGACCACTGGACCACGGGGGCAGTCAATGCGTGATATTATTTACGTAGGTATCCGTAATTTTGTACATACGAGTATTTTCTGGATCAATTACGCAATACAGATCTGACAAACGCAAACAGATTTTCTGGATAAAATAGACAATGATAACTGAAGGACAGCGGAAGGAGGATAATCTTCTATTATTATCGTAACACACACCTCCTGTTGCCATCAATGTCAATGTTATTCGATACTGATAATAGCCCCTTTGTTTGGCATAACAGGAAAAGAAGGGAGAGGTGTCAAGATTTTAAGGCTGTGGTGTTATTGGATAGGCAAATATAATTATTGAGATACTCAAACTGCATAAGTATACTTAAACTGTCTCTATTATATTCATATACTACTATAAATAGTGGGTCTGTGAGCTATAGAGCTCGTAAATTCGCTCAACTTTTTGTCTACGATAAATTTCAACGGGTGGGGGGGGACCCGTTTAAATTTATCGTAAGTATACAAAAGTTGTTGAGACAAAAAGTTGAGTCTTAATAAGGGTTAAAAAAAAGTTCTATGATATTTTTGATTTTTTTTTAAATGATTGGAATATGATTTTTAAAGATTTCTACCCCCATATTTAAACCATATTTTCGCCATTTTGAAAGATTTTAAAAACTGAATCGACAAAAAAAATCTTAATACTTTTCATACCTTCTCAGAAATTCTCACAACAATAGAATAGAATAGTCATTTATTCCTCCGAATATGGTGGTAACAAAAGGTGTTTACAAAATATCACAAGACCAAACATATTCTGCCATCACAGGCGTAGAAATTTCAAAAGGCACATGCACATACAATTACTAATATTATTAATTAAATTTACATTAACAAATACATTCAAGAAGTAGAAAGTAGAAATAGATTCAAGATGAACAACAATTATATTATTTTAAAATTATTTCATTTAGCATAATATTTTATTCATTTTATAATAACATTTTTTTTGAGAGCCAGTCGAAAAGCTTGCATTTGAATTTATTATAAGAACATAATTCTCCGATTTCGCTCGAATCGGTAAGAAATGCGACTGTAGGCGAGAACAGCCAAGTGAACACTTAAAGATTTGCTGTACTTGTAAAGGACTATCCAAAGTCGTAAAATAATGATTAAAAAACCAATTTATTCGCTTTTTCATAAAGTAAGACTAACTTCATGCGCTTATTCTGTCTGAAGTAAACCAATAACCTGAGATAAATTTATTGGAGTCAAGAAACGAAAGATTATTAATATGTCAGACTCCCTTGTAATCAATTTTAAATTGATCATTAACGCGTCCCGAATACCTCAATACAGAAAGTAGGTTAGGTATATATCAGGTAGATGCGAACAAAGTGAACGACCTAACACCGCCTCCAATTTGCATGGCCCTTTAAGGCATCGTATAAGTGGGTCAACCTATATCGTTTGAGTAAATTGAGCCTTTATAATTTATGTCACAGTGGCATAAAATATTTGTAGGTATATACTCCGTTGGAAACTTGGAGCAAACAAAAAATATAGATAATTATCGAACCTGATCACAACAATTCGCGAGCAATGCGACGTAACTAACTCAAGAAAAATAACTGGACTGCTAGACCGCCAAAGGTAGCAACAGAAAATAAAATTGAAAAGAAAAGCATGCGCATAAAACTTTTTTATATTTTTTTCATTTCTGCAGTAAAGAGTTCTTCATTCATTCATCTTTTCTAGACAAGTTCTAATGAGGCGTTTTCCAGTGAAAAAAAAACCAAGGTTAAAAACATTGTCAAAAGATGGCGCTTAAGAGTTTGAAATCGTTCTGTCAAAAATGAAAGAGGCCGTTTGGTTCAATACTTGTAGTAAATTTGTAATTAATTAATCAATCTTGTATTTTGCTATTATATAAGTAAAAAAATACATATTTACAAACAATAATATATTTTTAACTAAATTTAGTAAAATATAAATATTAAATATTTCAAAACGTAGTGATTATATTCTCTTTGATTCCAAAGACAAACTCTTACTATGAAAATTTTATATAAATTCACGAAAGTAGAGTATGTATTAGACATTGACAGATCTATTTATGTGATTGCTGGCGGCATCTATGCCACGTGAAGGAACTAATGTTTTTTTTAAAGAAAACGCCTCATTACAAAAAATATCTATTGAAAATAGAATGAAAAAATACTTACGCAATCTGTTCCAAAGGAATCAATGAGCGAAGGCGAGGAGACACCAGACATTGCGTGGGATTTAATTGCAACGTATTCAGAAAATCAGACATGGACACGCCAGAAAGTCATGTTTTACTTTGTGACTTATATTACGTAACAGCGGTTAAATAATGAACGGACTTTATAGTAATTGAATTCGAAATAAAAACGTAGAAAAGGATAACATTATAAATTAGACATTTTCATAGCTATACTTACAATTTTTAGACCACAACCGCTCAATCTGTTTGTCAGGTCAGAAGACATTGTGAGGTGGACGAGAAAGCAGTGGATGAGACTAGCACAGGACCGTAGAAAATGACGAGAAGCAAGTTGATTTGCCCCAAAAATCCCGACGACACCATCTAGTGATGAGTGGTGGAACTGCATATTCTAATTGATGTTTTGTGAAATTGATATCCGTGGCGCCATCTATTATTTGCCCCAATAACTTTTAAACGGTTGAACACTACTGAATTTTAATTTTAGGAGTGATATTTCTTCCCGAAGAGCAGGCCACGGTTTTCCCGATGTAAATACTTAATTCTTCAGGTTCGGGCTCTAACAGATAACCGACAAATACCTATGTCTGCGACAGTTGGCGAATGGATCTTTGCTTTATAACCGACTTCAAAAAAAGGAGGTTATTAACCGACCTCCAAAAAAAGGAAGAAGTAGGCCGTCGCGATCCTTTTCTTAAGTATGTTCACCGATTATCCGAAAAAGTCTGGATCGGTTTGGATGTTTTTTTTTTAAATATATATTTGGGTAAACTTGCGAGATGGTTCCGTAGAAATTTTATCTAAATCGGTTGAGAAGTTTAATAGGGAATTCAGATATTTAGTTTTGAAAAATTATTAGTATCTGGAACACAAAGGTTTAATTTAAATTGCATAAAAGTTGAAAATCATATTATCAGCGCAGCATGAAACATATTTATGTTATGTTCACCATACCCTCATCCTAATCAAAACAATCCATTAGGGTGTTTCCATAAATCCCGTAATAACATACGACACTAGCGTCAAGGACGGCGGAATCTACGTAATATGAAGATATACCCCACGTAGTTATTTATACTTCAGCTTGTGTAATTACACAAGATAAAGGTTTAGCGTAGCAAGCTGAAAACTTACTCAAAGCAATGCCAAACAAATCGTTTTTAGACATAAATAACTAAGGCACGGAAAAAGGCTGGCTGGCTTAGTGAGCGAGGCTTCTAAGTAGAAGATTTTTCAATTTAAGACGTAACTAGTAATACTAATTATTAATATAATTTTTTGATTAAAACTAACGTGAGATACAATTATTGTTTTATTTAGTGAACGGGTTACTCACGTATAGAGTCAGCTACTGCCGACATGTTTCGACCTCATCCGGAGGTCTTCATCTAATGTAATTATTGACGTAATACCATGACATGATCATTACTCATTTGTGACATAGTCTGTTAGCTAATTAGAAAACTGTTTATAAAGATTTGCATGCTATTGTTAATGGCTGATTAGGTGTAACTTTGTGATAAGTATTTAGACCTAAATATGTACCCTTTTCAAATGCAATCAAATGTATTGTATATTCTATTCTAAAGGAAGCCCTACCCGCAAGATTACGTTCATCAATTTCTCCAGCAACTAGCAACACGGTATAATATGGAGAGACATGAAAGGTTTATCGCTATGAATCTGTATAATGTTTATGTATGTATATGAAAATGTATACGTGTATACATGTTATAAGTGTAGGTATATCTACCTATGTAGGTATATTATTAGGTATCTGTGTGTTGTCTTTATTTAAGTAGTTTTGCTACGCTATCAAATCTCTGTTTATCCCTACGGTTGACTGGGAGAGAACGCTTTTAGCGTTAAGTTCGCCAATTGTATACAATTCTATATTGTGAAACTATAAAGTTATTATAAATAAATAAATAAATCTGACAAAGCTGTATACAAATAATCACAGACATCTTATAACAGTCAGGTGAAATTTGACGATCTACGGTAGTCCAACGTTTTACTTATACACGGACACGTGTGTACGAACGTTGTATATGTTGTTGTGTGACAATTTTGATTTGAATGATTAGAGTTTGAGAGCTGTGCCCAAAGATGTTTACTGTTGAGTCAGAGTGTCGCAGAGAAGATCAACGTCAAAAGCTGGAGTTCAAAACCCGAAATTAGAACTGTTTGGAGAAATTTACGAGTGATAATTTAGTAGCTCCTAACTGATAATGTTGGAAAGAAATCATTCGTTTTATTACGCAAATATTACGCTATTTAGCATTGCGATCCAACCAGGAAATGCAGCCAGCATTTTTGACCCTTTACCACATGGACTCGATTTTTTATATAAATTTGCAGCAGCATTTAACTTTTCCTTTTATTTGTAAATATGTAAATCCTTACTAATAATAAAAATGCGAAAGTGAATTTGTTTATTTGTTTATTTGTAACCACTTCACGCTTCAACCTTTGAACCAACCGATAAAATTTGATATGGATTTAGCTTGATACCCAGGGAAGGACATAGGATAGTTTTTTCCCGAAATTCCCACGGGGAGCGAAGCCCACGGTCACAGCTAGTTACAAATAAAAATAAATAAGCACTTCTAAATCAATTAGTAGGTGCTATTGTAAATAATAGTAAAAAGTATTACGCTTATATGGTGTTTACAATTCACTTTTCATAAACTATTATTGGCACATCGTAACCTGATTAATTT
Source organism: Acrobasis consociella (assembly GCA_963555685.1). Classification (NCBI taxonomy): domain Eukaryota; kingdom Metazoa; phylum Arthropoda; class Insecta; order Lepidoptera; family Pyralidae; genus Acrobasis; species Acrobasis consociella. The sequence goes on from OY743115.1 coordinate 6,153,346, forward strand.
CTATGTCAATATTTCGGCGTAAATTCAGCTCTATATCACTCCACGCCACTTGTGTCGAGAGGTCAAGCTCAATTTATTGCACAACTAGATGACGCTGACGCCCTAGACTTCCCGGGATTCATGATTTATGTTATGAGACTTCCTGTGAGTTCTATACGTACGTACAATATACCTACATATAAGAATAATCTATTTTTTTATAAAGATACTATTAAATATAAACCGTCTTATTACAAAACGCAGACTAACTTTGTGACTAGGTTTTAACCAATATCCGACCAAATCAAGTGTGTGATACGACCTGTCCACGCCACCATATGGAATTTGTATCGGAGTCAGCATAATAAAATGTACGTTTCACGGAAATTTGCAAAATTTCCCGAGAACATTTGTAGTCATTATTTTATTTTCTTACGTATAGTTATAAGCACTTTACGTATATTATTTACAAAAACATTTGAATAACAAAAAACTTTCCATTGCTGCGTACGAGATAGCGTTGCTAGTAAATCTCTCTACCACCACGCTACGAAACTAACTTTGTTATTTTTCTCGCGTATCTGCACATAATTATATTTTTTTAAGATGTACAAGAATGTCGGTTAAACGAACATTTTTTTAAAATAAAATTTGTATAAGAAAACGACCCCCATACCTGAGTACGTGGTGGCGCTGCTGGAAGGTCCACCTGGCCACGCCACCGATTTTATTAAATTTCTCGTAAACCTTTCCAGTTAAATTTTTTTCTTACGACGTACAATGACGTTCGTTTCACGGACATTTTATTATGCTGGCTCCGATAAAAAATCCATATGGTGGCGTGGCCAGGTCGTATCACACAAATCAAGTTGAAATCTAGTAATATGTCATTGTCTCATCTGAAAATGTCAACTTGATTTGGTAGGATAATGGTTTAAACCTAGTAACAAAGTTAGTCGGCGTTTTATAATAAGACGAAAGAAGTCTCCATTCTTATTTAACTTATTATACTAATTTATCTTCACTTCTTCACGTGGAATAACAATGGCGCAAACGGTAACTCCATGACAGTTCTCCGCGCTAGGGAAGGGTGCGTGTCGATTGTGTAGAACAACTAGTGTTGCGCCGCCCTCGCCTCGATATCTATCTTCCTATCAATACACATTACACATACTTCAATCTGTTGGTTTTGGTGCCGTCTGACCTCCGCAAAGGGTAAATCTGTTGGTTCTGGTTTACCCTTTCGGTTGCGGAGGCCAGACGGCAGTCGCTCTGTGTAAAAAACTAGTAACCTTGTCAAATCACAGGTTAGGTAGAGGACCCCCGGCTTTGAAGCATTACAGCTGTGGATGCTACCGGAAAAATATGCTCGGATGATGATAACACATTATAAGAATCTATGTACTTATTTTTTGGTTTTGTAATTTCATTTTAGTAGTTTTATATGAAACATTTATATTTTAATATGACACTCAATATCTAGTCTTAATATAAACTTAATTTCAAGACTCAGTACAAAATTTTCTTTTTCTATGAACTTGCTGTAATGATTAATAATATCAGTCCAATGCCAGACTTAAAGCTCCCGGTAAAGGTAAGATTTGCCAACAATCATCTGGTGTTAAGTAGACAGTGTAAATATATTACGCTTAATTATTGTGCAATGACAAAATTTTGGGAAAATATATTTTTTTAATTCAATTGAAGCTTTGTCTTTCTTAGGCTAGCTTAATCAGTGTAATTTGTCCGTATATATATATTTATTTTATTTATCTTAACATCAGATATTTTGCTAACAAACTACTGAACACACTGGACTTCTGACTTTGATGTACCGAATACTAACATATAGGTAACATGACGGAGGCCAAGCATGTAAGCATTTTGCACGATATTGTGATTTGAATTTAAAATCAAACCTTTGTTTTAATACTCCATAAAATAGTGATACAAAAATCACCCTAAATAATTGATTGAAAGTAAAATCAGAGGAATTGGACTAGAACCGAAAAGTATTGTTTTTATATTGAGTTCGGGCATCACCAACCTGTGTTAAAAAATTTCTGTTGTTCACTTTTGTTCAAATCTTAAAGAAATTAAAGTCAAAGTCAAAGTCAAAAATTTTTATTCAATGTAGGATAAATTTATCTCTTATTAAAGGTCATTTTTTTTAAATATTTTTTTTAGTGCAAAAGCTAAAAACTACTAGCGTTTCGGAACGACCACTGCTGGGAAGATTACGCCGAAAGAAACCCAGTTCAGTATTGGTCCCTACCCAGCCTGATGGGCTATGTTACAATTACAATACAGATTTACACTTAAGCTATACATTTAAATTATACAATTACAATTTGCAGACAACTATTTCCAAGAATTTTTCTCAGATGATGATAAGTAGTCATTTACATGATAATACGCATTTTGTAATAACGGCTGTCTTAAACTTAGATAATGGTAATGCTACTATATCATCTGGAATTTTATTATAGAGGCGCAAGCCGAGACCCACAAAAGATTTTTTTGTTTTCTCTAACCGCAAAGCTGTGATGGCTAATTTATTTTTATTTCTCGTGTTAATACTATGAATATCACAATTTCTCTTAAATGAGTGTATATTCTGACGCACGTACATAATGTTTGCATAGATGAATTGCGAAGGGAGGATCAAAATATTTATGTCTTTAAATAGTTCCCTCAAAGACTTTCTAGCACCTAATTTATATATAAATCTGATAGCGCGTTTTTGTAAAACAAATATGGTATTTATATCTGCAGCGTTACCCCATAGCAATATTCCATAGGACATAACACTGTGGAAGTACCCAAAATATACCAAACGCGCTGTATCAACGTCAGTCATTTGCCTAATTCTTCTAACCGCATAGGCCGCAGAGCTTAGTTTTCCAGCTAATTTTTGAACATGGGCACCCCATTGCAACCCTGAATCAAGCGTTATTTCCAAAAATGTTGTGTTATCAACCATATCTACTGCTTCCTTATCAATAAATAATCGTGTTGGAACTTTTGTAACATTTGGTAAGCAGAACTTTACACATTTCGTTTTTTTTGCATTTAATACTAAATTATTTGCTGTAAACCAATCCAACACTTGCGACAATATATTATTCATCTCATCAGAGGTGTCAGTTTTCCTATCTACGCTGAAAACAAGGGAAGTGTCATCAGCAAAAAGTACAGCCTTACAATCTTTTACATAATATGGTAAATCATTAATATAGATCAGGAACAACAAAGGACCCAAGATAGAACCCTGGGGCACACCCATCACTACGGTTGATTCTTCAGATTTTACTTGATTTACACTAACTTTTTGAATTCGGCTACTCAAATAAGATTTAATCAATTCAAGAGCCTTCCCTTTTATTCCGTAGTGCTCAAGTTTGGATAGAAGGGTTTTGTGGTCTACACAATCAAAGGCTTTGGAGAGGTCACAAAAGACACCAATTGCATTCTGACAACACTCCCAAGCATCATAGATGTTTTGTAAAAGTGCAACACCTGCATCCGTTGTTGATCGACCCTTAGTAAATCCATACTGATCACCATGGAACAGACTATTTTTGTTGAAAAAATCTAATAATTGGTTAAAAATTATCTTTTCGAATATTTTGCTCAGTGCTGGCAGAATAGAAATGGGAGGGTAATTTGTTGGATCATTTCTGTCACCAGTCTTAAATAGAGGGATAACTTTACTTAACTTCATCATGTCAGGGAAAGATCCCGCGTCTACACATTTATTAAATATGGAAGCTAAGTAAGGCGCAATTACATCTATATTATTACTTATAATGGATACAGAAATGTCCCACAAATCACCAGTTTTTTTATTATTCAAGCTTTTAAAAGTATCAATGATATTTTTAGGTGTGACGTATTTGAATATTAGCCTATCTTTACATTTAGGTACGCAATTGGTTAATAGCTTTTTTGATTTCCTAGATGAGGACATTAGTGGGGCAGTTATATTTAGGGGAATGTTTGTGAAAAAGTTCTCGAAGTATTGTGCGACATATTCACTAGTGTCTAGAACCTTATTGTTAATGTTTAACTCAATTTTATTTACTCGTTGCTTGTTTTTCCCGGTTTCAGTGTTAAAAATATTCCAGGTTGTCTTTATTTTATCTTTAGAATCTAGAATAGCTTTCCTGGTGTATAATGATTTCGCGCATAAACATACTTTTTTAAAAAGCTTTGAGTAAGTTCTAACGTAATTAATGAAATTAGGTGTTTGGTTATAAGCTTTCATAGCTAATAATTCATATAGCCTATTCCTACTAATATGAATCCCTGTGGTAGCCCATTCGCTAAACTTTTTCCGATTACGTTTCTTTCCCTTTTTAAGTGGAAAATTATTATTAAATTCTGATTCAATCACACCGAACATTTTATTATACAAAATATCCGGATCATCCCGAGTTTCTTCAATTAACGGTAATTTTTTCGAAACTGTATCACTAAATTTTTTAATTTTATCTTTAAGTAATAGCTCTGTAGGTTATTTCAGGTAATTCTACTTCTACTGCGTTGTTGGCAAATTTCACGAACTGACCAAAATGATCAGAAGTTATATTTTTAATTATAGCTTTATCAACAGCAGTGCAATCACAGAAAACATTATCTATACATGTTTTAGAGTCGCCTTGTATTCTAGTTGGTTCTAAAAATAAATTGAACAAATTGAATGACTTAAATAAATTCAAAAATCTAATACATTCGGTGGTATCAGACGCTAATAAATCTACGTTAAAGTCGCCACACAATATTATGTTTTTGCGACATGAACTTAATCTTCTCAAAACATCTTCAATTACAGTTTCTAAAGTATTAAAGTCAGCTTTTGGGGGTCTGTACGCGCATACTATAATACAATTTTCTAGTTCAACACAGGATAATTCAACAATACTTTCAACCGACAGGCTCACAATATCCTTGCGTTCTTTACATTTTACATCATTACGTGTTAAAATTAAACTGCCTCCTTTTTCATTAATCTTTCTAATAAATAAACTAGAGACTAAATAATTATCAATATTAAATTGTACTTGATGTGACTGCAAAAAGTGTTCAGTTAAACATACTACATGTAAATCCCTATCGTTTGCATATAATTCTAATTGCAATAATTTGCTAGTCAGGCCCTGAATATTTTGGTGAATAATATTTAACTCTTTGGCCTTGACTGTTGTCTTTTTCATTAGTTTAAATCAGACTGAGTATCTCCAGCTATGGTACATTCAGCACTACAATGTACTGTGTTTAATGCCTACTACACATCGATACGTATTATACGTCAGGATCATAAAGAAAAGTGGTAAGTACATACTGTACTAGTCTATCTGTCTTTCATTATTGATTGATTATACTGATGAAAAAGTAATAGCATAATGAATACAGATAAATTCCAGAAGCAATATTTAGAACATATTTTCAAACATATTCTCTGAACACAATTTATAAAATAACTTGATCATAAAACCAGATAAGTTTAAGACAAGTTATCATTTATTGTCTAAACAAACCAAATTTCAGTATTAAATCCTGTATTGATCGATGCTATATTTATTAGAAACTCTTAACAAGGCTAATCGGATATAAAAGTTGAAATTCGTTAATAAAATGGCATCTAACAAAACCGGTGGAATTTGGAGCGTCTTCAATTTATCCTTTATTATTATAAAATTGAGAGTCTTCCAAAGTTTTCTAATAACTTTCCTAGTCCCTCGTTTAAATTCCAGAAGATTCCAGGTAAAAGCGCAGATCTCAATCAAAGTTGGTCGCTTGGAGCCACGGGCGTATACAAAGGAGCGCACTTCGGGGGTTAGAACTAAGGTCATGCCCATCTTAGGTCAAATGAATCCTTGCATGTTTTTTCTTGGTTTAGTAAAACCCAAGAAAAAAAGCATGGTGCAAGAAGTTTGTTATATGCAATGATCACATGAACAGGTTCATTATATCATACATAACATAATCAGGTTTCTTAAAACTTTATAATAAGCTACAAGATGTACACAATGTTCGTTGTAATAGACAGTTTCCATTGGTGTGTACTCAATAAATATAAATTTGCGGTCATCAATAAATATCTTATTAACGATAGCAAAAATTGGTAAAAACGTTTCCTCAGATACATCTACAGTTACTACATGAGGCAAACTAATCAAAACACCGTTTATCTTCACCCAACTAACAGAAAATGCAATAAACCTTTTATTACTTAAATTAAACTAATTAGACTAAATTTATTATTGTATATCATGCTAGTTTTGCCCGTGGACTTTGCTCCCCGTGGGAATTTCAAGATAAAAACTATCTTATGTCCTTCCGTAGGTATCAAATTTCATCTAAATAGTAGTGGTTGAAGATACAAACTCACTTTCGCATTTATAATATATGTAGGATTGTCATTTATTAATATTTCAAATTTCCATATTTTATACCGGTGTCGGTTAAGACAATAGGCCCATGGGACCCTGAAGCCAAAATATTTATAAAAGACTTGTCTGCACGTCTGGTCGACGCATCAGAAGACTTCAAAGCTGGCAGCTTTCTTACCTTTTATTTTATTGTGTTTTAATTTAAATTTAAGTGTTTTAATTTTATTTTTTAATGTTTGTTCCTATAGTTTAATTTTAATTGTGTATATTGGAACTAGAATGTTATTTATTAATAAAGTAATTTTTGTAGAAATGTTAATAGGATAATTAAATATTTAGCAACAAACTCCGCACGAAAATATAAAAACCTATATCTACGTTCTTGGTTGGCGCGAAAGTTTGGCAAACACCTCAGACTTATGCAAAAACGTGTCCTCGATGATGACGTAATTGGCTGTGACCGACATCGAGTTTCTAATTAAATTACGTTTTACGTCGATAATTTTGTAATTTTTTATAAGTTACAGGTCTTACATTAACTGCCGGGTTCTTTTTCAGTAAATTAGCTTCCGACAAGTAAAATAAATCTGATAGGATATTTTCTAACTTGCAACTGAAATTTGTCTAAGACGCAAAGAAATAATTTTAGAGAAATGCCGTTCAGAATTACGAGAGCAATAGCTCCAGGAAATTATGACGTTAGTCTATATTTCATACAAAGCCCAGAGGAATGGTTTGTTTTGATGTTTAAAAAGTATGTGATTTGAGTTGTTAAAAAATAGCGAACTCGCGCCTAGTGAGGATTGCCTTACAGAATAACAAGCAGTACCTTAGGGTTGAACGCTTTAGCAAGACAAGTGCTGAAACGTTCCGTCGCTCCCTCTCGCTCTAGCTAATGACGGTTCTCAGAGACAGAAAAGGATAACAGCATAGAAAAGTTCTGTTCCATGCTGCTAGATGTAGCCCAACTCTTAACCATTTGTCCACCACCGCTCTAATATACACGCTGAGTTTTTATTGGTTTGGAAAAAAAAATGTCGTATAGTAAATAAATTCCTCTATCCATACATGTAATCCAAATTTCTGTATGTCATAAGACAAAAAAGTTTCGTAAATGATTTTCGATCGAGACCACGTAGTTATACGCCGGCCGGCTGCGTACTGTCGATGACCCCGGCCGGCGGGCGGGCGATGTATAGCGGCGGTATTACTAATTGATCTTACAATTTTACTTTAGAGTTTTAGACAATATTTTTTGTTTCTGAATATTTTTTTTGACTAGCTAATTAGGTCTTACTAACGATGCCTATGAAGTGGCCCTCAGCTTCAAAACCAATGAAAAATCACCGTGTATATCTTATACTTTACACTATATACGAGCAATTCTTGTATATTTATATATAAATTTGTTTCTGTGATCTCGGAAACGGCTTTAGAGCCGTTTCCGAGATCGTTAGCGATTTCGCTGAAATTCGGTATATGGGGGTTTTTCGGGGGTAAACAATCGATCTAGATTAGTCTTATGTTTGGAAAAACGTGTGTTTTCGAGTTTTCATGCCTTTTTCTTTCCACGCAGAATATGGTCGCTAATTTCGCCCTGCCGGCCACTGTCCGGCTGGTCTATCGGGTTTAGACGCAAACGGCAAGAAAGAGTGTTACGGGTTCGAATTCCACTAGGTGACTTACTTTTATTATTATATGTTCAAGTGTATATTTAATTTTTATTGTTTTTAGACAAGTTTAAAAAAGTCTATGTAGATTATCACCTAGACACCACCATATTACAATAAATAGTAATAACTGAGCAAGGTTCGGTCGCCCATGTACTTAATAGTTAATTGAAAAGGATCTTGTGTAAATATTGATATTTGATCATAAGTTTATCTAAGTTTAGATGGAATATTTAGCATACGTCGCAAGTTTGGTCAGAAGTAACTACTTAGGTTTCAGTGGGACGAGCTTGGAACACTTCGGACAGTAAAAGTTGCTTTAGTGAATTATTAATAGCCATAGACAGAAAGACTACCTTGGGCTCATGTGGAAACTTAAACATAAACATACATATAAACTTCTGATTTTTATGTCTAACTTAGCCGAAGCTCGCGACTTCGTTTGCGTGGACTTTTTGTCTCCCGAAAATGTTCATTAGGCAAAACAATTTCTAAGGCGTCATTTTTATATTCCTTTAGTTTAGCTGGACCATTACGGTTCAGCATCAGGTCTTCAATTTTCCAAAATCAATTATACCCTATATGTTGCCCCGGTAAAAGATAATATAATTACGCCTAGGCTTTACAGCTAATATTTCCGCAAAAATTACAAACAGCGTGTACAAACATACAAACAGACAGACATTTTTATGACATCTTACTCTTTACTATTTCTGCATCGCCGCAAAAGTTTTCTTAGATAGTTAAGTTAAAATTTTTTTTTTGGAAATATATTTAATGTACAGACACTTTTTTTTACTGTCTTATTATATGTATAGATTGGTTAAAATTTGGTTTAAATATCGTTATGGCAAAGTAGTTTTTAATACTTAGGTTCAAATTATGTATTTAAACTGTTTACCTTCTTGCCGAAGCATGTTGCGGATATTTTTTTGTTTACATTTTTGATGAAGTATTTTGCGGATATGGCATTGTATCTCGTTTATTCAGATTTATTATTCAATTTCTAATCTGATAAATTAGGAACCAAGATTTCGCTAAGTTTTTCTCTAAGTTTATAATGTGGTGAGATCCATCTGCAGTCCCACTATCCACGAAATATTCGTCTCATTATTATAATTACTTTCCCGGTAATGACAGCAGCGTTCGTCGTCGCCCCAATTTCATATCTACGTCTGTTCATTTCGAAATTAAAACTTTTAGTCTGATTTTTAATAAGATACCGGAGAATACTTTGCTCTGTTTCTCACATTTCAGCGAGATCATTTTGAATTTGTGGAGATTATATTTTATGAAGTAGAATTTATTTTTAGTGTGGTCGATTTGTTAAAGCATATTTTAAACTATTATTTTATTTTTTCCTTGTCATGGCGAAAATGATTATCTTTGTGTACATGTTTATAAATGTGTGCCTCAATGGGACATATTTATCTATCTAACAGGATTTAAACCTTAGGCAAACGGATGGATGAATTGGTGAACCCAGAGTCTGTGCACAGACACTGCTGCCCGTTGTCTATTATCTGTACATCCCTTAGTCACCTCTTGCTTAGCTGGGAAGGCATAACGAAATGATACTGGTCTGGGTGCCGGGTCATGTTGTCATTGAGGGAAACGAGAAGGCCGACGAGCTGGCAAGAAAGAGTCTAGAAATTCACTCATAGGGCCCGAACCCTTCTTGGGCCTATCATATGGAATGGTCACCAATACCATAAATGCTAATGTCAATAGACAAAGGGCTGAATGGAACGGCATAAATAGACACACCCACTCTAAAAATACACTCAGTAAAGACTTCGCCAGGACGTATAAACGGTTATACCTATATAACAGACTAGCAGTAACCCGCGACTTCGTCCGCGTAGAAGTCGAAAATGGTTCTTATAGGAATTTTGATCGTTTTTTTATATTAATTTTGTTATAACATATGCATTATTATGTTAATATGATTGACTTTCCCTTTCCCAACGACTTGACTTGAGCGATGGAACGCTTCAGCATGGCCTAGGTAGTAAGTCACCCCATATCATCTCTCTAGGATTTGAAATTTGTAAATCCTGAAACACGTACATACTCATTTATCGCCAGGAGTACTCCTGCATAGTTTCGAATAAAATGGTCTTACTAATATTGTTTCTCCATACAAACTTTGCACGCCGTTTCACCTCCTTACGGAATGAGTTTTGAAAAATCCTTTTTCAGTGCACTCCTAGACCTCATAAAGAAACTGTCTGCTAAATTTGGAGTCTCTAGACTCAGTAGTTTGGACTGTGCGTTGATATGTAAGTCAGTCACCAATCAGTTTATTTCTTTTTTTCCGTTCCCATTGCAATTCCAGTTCCAGTTCCCACTTCCATTCCTGCCATTTGCTAGAGCGAGAGAGGCGTCGGTGTGCTTCAGTATGGCCTAGGTAGTAGGTATTTTAGCTCTCTAGGGGTTGAATTTTGTAAATCCTGAATTACGTACTTACTCATTTACCGCCAGGAGTACTCCTGCGAAGTTTCGAATAAAATGGTCTAACTACTCCGGTTTCTCGATACAAACTTATGAAAAAGTAAGTTATGAAAAATCCTTTCATAGTGCACGCTTAGACTCATAAGAAACCTATGTGCCAAATTTGAAGTCTCTTAACCCAGCGGTTTGGGGTGTGCGTTAATATGTCAGTCAATTAAATTTTTTCTCGTTCCTGTTCCCTTTCCTGTTTCCGTTCAAGTCATTTTCTAGAGCGAGAGAGAGAGACCAGCGGAATGCTTTAGCATGGCCTAGGTAGTAGGATGAATATTGAAAAAAAAACTGAATCATGTATTTCCTCATTTACCGCCAGGAATACTCGTGCGAAGTTTTGAATAAAATGGTCTCACTAATCTTGTTTCCCCATACAAACATTGGACCCCCGTTTTATCCACTTAGTCACACAATCAAAACTCACCCCGAGTTTTGATTATCCACTTAGGGGATGAGTTTTGAAAAATCCTTTTTTTAGTGCACCTCTGGACCTAATAAGGAACCTATATGCCAAATTTGGAGTCTCTAGACCCGGGGTAATTAGGCTGTGCATTTATATTTCAGTCAGCCATCAATTAGTCAGTTTCTTTTTTTCCAGTTCCCGTTCCCGTCATTTGCTAGAGCGAGAAAGAGAGCGACGGAACGCTTCATTATGGCCTAGGCCTTGTGCTTTTGAAGACTCTAGGCCTAGTCAGTCATTCAGACTACGTTCAAATTTATGGCCTTTTGTTCCTCTTTTTACCCCCATTGAGCTGGAATTAAAAAAGGTTGAAACACGTGTTTGATTACTTTTGTTTTAAAACATTTATGGCAAGTTTCAAGTAAATCAGTAAATATTTTAAGTTTTTTTCATACAAAATTTGCCCCCCAATTTTACCCTTTTACCTTTATGGGTCGATTTAAAAAAAAAACTTAAAAATACGTGTTTGATTATTTATATTTCGGAGTTATAGTAACATATTTTATGGAAATTGGAGCAGATTTTAAATATTTTCCATGCAAACTATCAACCCCTATTTTACAACATTTGGGGATGGATTTTAGAAAACCGAAATATACCTATTTCTTAATTTGTATTTAGAAGTTATAGTAACAAATTTAATGGAAATTGAAGAAAATTTTAAACTTTTAATTCTGTACCCTTAGGGGGTGAATTTTAATAAACCATGAAATACATATTTAATGAAATAATTTTAGAAGCATGAATCTCAATTTTTGTCAAAATCGATGCACACGAACAAAACAACCCAAAGGTTCAACGTGCTTTCAATTTATAAAACCCAAAGCAAGATAAAGATATTTTCTGTGTGGTTTCCGGCAGAGTAGAATAGGGCCACTCCAAGTCCGCCCGTGGATGTCGTAACTAGCTAAACAAAGTTTATAAAACATCAATGAGAACTCTCCAACCCGTCTGGCCAGCCAGGAGAGTGTAGGCCAAATCGTCTGGCTGCTCTGGCCAAGTATGGCTCTGGTATTATATAGAGGTTGTGCTCCTGCATTGGATACAAAAAGACCTGATAATGATGATGATGATGATAATGAAAGCAAGATAAGATAGTCACCTCTTTCGATACCCGTAGGATAGAAAAGAGCAAATTACATTTTATTTCCTCATTTTTACCCCTTTAGGCATTTTATTAGCTCTCTTTCAACACATTACGATACGATTATACGATAAAATTCAATTGGAATCAACCCGCAGATTACGGGAGTTCTTGCATTGCTAATCTGGCCCAGATACGCATCAATTAAGTCTAACTCTAAATCTTCAACTTAAGGTCGCATTAAACGAATCCCTTTGTACGCAGTCTCAGAATTTGTGAGACGAAACAACCACTGAGATAATGTATTATAGAGAAGACATTGTTTTTGTAGCTTAATGAGCCGTTTTAGAGAATAAATTAGAATAAACGACGGGCTATACACCCAGTTATAAATTACCTACTTAGAGTCTGAAAGTATATTATTAAATTGATATAAGTTGTTAAAATTCTTTACGCGACATTTCTTAAAATGTGTAAAATTTAAAGCCAGGAAAGCATGTACTTAAAACTTTTGATTTGCGTTGATCGGACCAGATAATCGTTTGTTAAACCTTGAAAATAGTATAAATTTTGGTAAAGTCGACCAGAAAACGATAACTTACGAGTTCCAAGTGCGTCTTAGACGAGTTTCTGCATATATATATATTATATAGACTATTTGCATTTAAGTAAAACCATTTGATACAAACTCAAAAAAATGTCGTATCTATGAGTTTACATCGTTGCTTACACCCCAAACGCATCGCGACTACACATCCAGCGTACATAGAACCGTGATCGCGTCAAGTGCCTCCCTTTTTATACCTTGATTAGTTAGATAAGGGGGAGGGAGAGATGTCTCCCTTACTTGGCCAAGACAAACATCCTAGTGTACTAATCCTTGGTAAATTGAAACGTTACTCCGCGGATTCGCGTCGCAAACTCACTTGTTTCAGGATCCCGTAAGAACTTGCTGTTTATTGGGACAGTTTCAGCTCTATGCATATGTAATTTTATTGTAAGTTGCATGAATATTTTCATACCTTTATCAGTCTACTGCTCGGCTAAAAAATCTCTTAATAAAGGGAGAATTTACCATAATTACTAAACTGGGCAAGCTTGTTGTAAACGCAGTAACTGCAAATGGTAACGTCTTTAAACAAATGATGCTGCTGCCAGTTTTCTCTTACATGGACCTCCCTTAGTTGCTTCTACCCCTAGAAAGAATAGGGTATTGAAGAATCGTATTTTAACTCTGTCGTACATACATACAAATATAATATCATGCCTGTTTCCCACAGGGGTAGGCAAGTAATCTATAAATAAAGGAACACCAGTTAATTACACGCACGAAAGAGAGATCCGTCTGATCAGGATCAATCTTAAAGTATTAAATTAAAATTAACTATTCCTAATATTAAGTTACGTATAAAGTATTCCATCGCAACTAGTCGCACGCAGATAGTTGCGATATCGACCGGTGGCAAATATTTAGAGATTACTACTCAGATCAGAAACCTCTTTGATTCTAACTCGCTTATATCAACACGCATAATGAATTCAGGGACCTTAATATCGAAGTGTTGGAAACATTTACAATATTTAGTCGACGTTTGGCGACCTTCCCTAAATTCCGTCACATATCGCCTGACCAAGTTTTGTATTTCTAACTTTCTTATGAGTTTTGCAGACTGGCCAGTAGCCACCACCACGCGTGTCAAGACTGGGCATCGCACTGTAGTAAACGGGTAGAGTCACATAATTAAAATAATTATTACATACAGAAGGGAGTCTCTTAAGGTCCCACGCATTATGCCCTGTTCCCCAGTTTGAAACTTCTTCCTCATTCTCGCCTTGTAGAGGCAGCTGCAGGCTTAACACCTTTCATACGGGGGACGGGGAACGAGAACGCATATTGCGCGGGACCCTAACAGTTTTGTTAGCTAATAATAGATACCTAATTAACATTCTGTCGTAGAGGTGAAGTTAGCGACAGCAATGACAGAATTTTTGAACTTATGATATAAAGAAAAGTTTTATGGCCTAACGGGCAAACGCATTTCTAGAACTAACATTAAATAACTTTGAGCAGTCTGTAGTAGTACTATAACAAAGAAAATAAGGTTTTATTAAATTCCATCCGAAGGAAATGATGCTTAAAATTTCATTTATCCTAAAGTTGAGCTCATTAATTCCCATTTTGAAACATTCAATTATAAGATAAGAGAACACTTTTAGAGTACTTCTCGAGTTCCTGACGAAATGACAAAAAATATGACGAAGAATTAAATTCGAGCTTTTTATCGTTTTAATTTTCTTTTGGGACAAGAGTCTTCCTTTCTAGTTTCATATGACCTTTTTAGGATTCCGTGTCAAACTGGATTTTTTTTTCTTATCGATTGTGTATACGAAGATATATTGTTTTAATTTAATTTTATTTATTAGTACATATACAGTTCAGTGAGTTATTGTAAATAAGTAGGTAGTTTTTTTTTGGGTTAGTATATTATAGAATATTCGTGTAGTGTAGTCTGTAAATTTAAGTTATCCTTAACTTCCAATTTAACTTAAAGTTTTCTTTGCATCACTGTTATTTTTGACGTGCCTACATTTCTTTCCATCCGTCGGCTGTACTTAATATATTTTTTGTGTAACTTTTTTTTGGTTTGTTTTTTTGTTTTGTGTAAGTTTATTGTATTGCAATGAAGAGTATTTTATTCATTCATTTATTGTGTTAAAATCTATTACTTGATTTTTTTACTACACACAAGTGAAATTGTTAGCAGGTTTCTTTGTGATAGTTTTCCTCCATCGCTTTTGCATAAGCAAACTAGTAAAAAAGAACCATCATGACTCTGTAGTATGTCACGCCAAAATATTTCAACAACTAATAATGATATAACCTTTTGTGATATTATTGACTCGAATATATAAAAAATTAAAAAAGAAATACATATAAAAAGGCTGAAGACAGACAAGGATAGAATAAACTCGACAGACAAGAGCGACGCACTTAAATTTTAATGAATGAAACGGGACATGGTTTGGATAAAAAAATTTGGACAAGCCTAACTACCTAATTCATGATGGATTCCTCTTAGCTCCTTTTTTGGCATTGGATATGTCTTTTCGTTTGCTCCAGTGTAGGCTCCGATTTCACAAAAAAGTTCCCCTTATATCTCGAAGAGTTGTGAAGATATGACATTCCAAAAAGAAACCGCGTGTTTATTTTTTATACGATATTATCGAAACGAAGAATGACATCAAAAATTTGAGAAAAACCATGTGAACAATTAAGTCAGCTACAATTTGAGCCTTAAACAAAGGTCAGGTTTGCCCTGTAGCCTAAACTTTTCGGACAAAATAA
Source organism: Acrobasis consociella (assembly GCA_963555685.1). Lineage (NCBI taxonomy): Eukaryota > Metazoa > Arthropoda > Insecta > Lepidoptera > Pyralidae > Acrobasis > Acrobasis consociella. The sequence goes on from OY743115.1 coordinate 6,168,785, forward strand.
AAAAGTTAGAACGATTGCAATTGGTTTGTTCTCAGGCGTTATGTCGAAGATACTTATGATCAACATTTAGATTTTTAATTTAGTTATTTAATTTAGATTGTAATTTAGATATTAATTTAGTAAATATTTCGTTTTTATATTTAGTTCAGTAAATATTTATTTAAATATCGCCCAAACTTAATAAAGTTGACAACTTATGTTATGTAATATAAGAATAAAATTATTGTCGTTCAACGCTGTAGTTTGATTTGGAACCTTTTTCTCAACCCGACTTTCTCGTCGCTCAGCAATATTTTTTTGAATTCCATAGATTAATCTCCATTGTGCTCGATAGTCATGTGAGGCACGACATCTGTGTAATTTTGCAACTATAGCTACTAAAATCATAAATTAATATGCCTGACTAGCTTAGCATTGCGAATCTACGTATTTAAACACTATTTCCAAGAACCATGGAACTAAAACCGCGCCATATTACCCACAAACAAACGGCCTATCTGAACAATGCTTCAAATGCTATCACCATCAATTCATAAAGTTCACAGCCCATGAAAGATTACAAATCGGCACTCACCCGAAATGTATTGTATTCCAAATAAACCGAGATAGGTAGTTAATTACACTAAATTAATGGCACCATTTCAGAATTGAGTTCTATTTCCGTATGCTTTACTCTAAGCTAGGTAAGGCTACGTTTACAAAATGAGCGTAATGCGGATAATAGAACGGAAGAAGAGAAAAAGTTTTTCATTACCCTATATGTTTCTTTTAGACTCTTGTCAAAATCCTTCTTTCCTTCTTGCTTCCACAGAAAGTTTGGTACCATCCTCTCATAAAGCTTTGAATATCATTATTACACTTATTCTTCGGTTTTCCCCTATGCTGGAAACCCATACCGTGGTATAGAGTATGGAGGTATACACAATGTTATTTCAATAATGAAATGTTTCATATTCAGTCTCATTTCAAATTTGCTAACTTTTCTATTCTTTTATGACCCAGGGTCCCGCCTAACCCATTAGGGATAAAGACGTGATAATATATCTATTTATATAGTAACTAATTACCTGGTGTAAGAAAAACATTTTTTTTTCACAAATAAAAATTTATATTAACTTTCGCAGACACAAAACACCACGAATCTCTTCTGTGTAACTTGAATAGGGTACGGTTAACATAACATGATAAGACCCTAAGTAAGCGACAAATATTTCAAGTAGGTAGGGCGTAATCAAGGGAAACCGGGTCGAAGCCTGAGCAAGATTAATTAATGCTCAGAGCATCAATCATTGGCCAAGGATTCCTCATAGTGGAGCCGCATTTCACTAGTTCAATACTTCGGCCGTACCTACGATTATTATCTACGCACTGAACCATTTAACGTACGCGTTTGAACGTTACTTCGTTAAAAATTATAATAAAACTGGATCGACTCTTTTTCAGTGATGCACTCATTATTTAAGTCGCATGTAGTCGGTATACACGTTGTTACTATACCTAATCAAAGATATATAAGTAGTTTAAAGAAATAAAAGAGCTTACTTTTACGAACTGACCGAATCAACGCATGTCTTTTCATTATTTAAGAAATAACATTATCGATGTATAACATATAAAAAGCGACCTGCTCCTGATGTCTATTTTAAAAGATTAAATTCAGTTATTGGATATATACCGTTATGTTATGGGAAATAAGTGAAAAAAATGGATTATTTACTTTCAGAATTATCACAATATGTTTTTAGATGATCACACATTAATTAACTTAGTATCATACAACAATAGCTTTACACTTTATCTGGAGGATGCAATAATTTATGTATTTATTAAATTACCAATATCAGAAAATAATCCAAACGAGCCGCGTATAGTTATGCTAGTGCGTAAGAAATTAATCGCGCGCAACGCCGGCGCTCGCGACAATTTGACGTTTATTAATTTGATCAACTGACGGTTTTTATTAAATTGCTACAAAGTACAAACGAAACCGCTTGTTTTCAAAGCCTGCGCTGCTTTAATAGACGCTTTGTTACAATATTGCGGCGTTTTAACGGTTAGAAGACGTTGTGGTTTAAAGCGAAACTATAGATATTATTGCATAGTAGTGACATCATCGAATAAAGTGAATTGAATGGAAAAGATGGAGGGAGGCCTTTGCCCAGCAGTGATGAGTATTATATTATAGTGACATCATAATAAAATATTTGCCGTCTGGTGGCCGGCAGAGTAGAATAGGGCCACTCCAAGTCCTCCAGTGGATGTCGTAAAAAGCGATTTAGGAAACACAAAATTTGACGACCTCCGAGGCGTAGTGGTCACCATGCTAGTCCGCCACCCAGAGGTCCCGGGTTCTATTCCCGGTCAGGGCAAGTTGGGAATTGCCTTTTCCAAATTGTCCTGGGTCTTGGATGTTTATCTATACATGTATTTGTTATAAAATGTAGTATCGTTGAGTTAGTATCCTATAACACAAGTCTCGAACTTACTTTGGGGCTAGTTCAATCAGTGTAATTTGTCCGCATATATTTATTTATTTATTTAAGTTAAACAAAGCTTATAAACATTAATGAGACCTCTCCAACACGTCTGGCCAGCGAGGAGAGTGCAGGCCAAAGTCCTTTGGCTGCTCTGGCCAAGTATGGCTCTGGTTGTACAGAGAGAGTCGTGCTACTGCAGATGAAAAAAAAAGACTTGATGATGTTGACATAATAATTGAAGACAAAAAATATCGGTGAAGAGATTGACTCTAAAGGCCTATTTACGTTGCAAATTTCTTTCCTGTTGGATATAATTAATTGAATCAAGAGATAACTTGCATGGACTTAACGAAACTTCAGCCGCTAAATCATTTAGCAATAACATGGTATGCAACAGGCAAGGAACTTGCACCGTCGAAATCGGGCTTTAGGTAGGACCTCATTCTTACATTATTTCAACCTCAAGTCTAAAGCTACGTAGCATTTTGGCGTGTTGTATCTCCTTAGCGTGTCACCGAAGTGTAACATGATTGCTAATTAGGACGCAAAATGATACATGGCAATGTTACCGCCATATCTGGTACGGCCCGATCTGCACTAATCGCGTATCTTATCTACATCTACACTAATATTATAAAGAGGAAAGATTTGTTTGTTTGTTTGTTTGATTGTATTGCATAGGCTCCGAAACTACTGGATCGATTTTAAAAATTCTTTCACTGTTGGATAGGTATGTTATCCCTGAGTGACATAGGCTATGTATGTACCACGGGCGAAGCCGGGATGGACTGCTAGTAATGTATAATGCTACAAATTTGGACGCAGCTTAATATAGTTTAGTTTTCAAGGACCCCCTTCTGGGCATAAGCCTCCTTCTGTCTGCGCAATCTTGTTCTATCCCTTGACTTTGACGCGTTGGGGTCACCAATGCAGCGGCAGCGAGGTGATATGCTGCCGCCACAAAGGGATGTTAGTGCGTTAAAATATCTTCGCTGTTAGTGCGTGGGGAACCGCGGCTCCGATGGTGTATCGTCGGAAGTTGTATATATAGTCAGTTACAACCAGAACTCAGAGATCGAGATGCAGATTCTGCTGGCGCCATCTCTCATTCTTGTGAACTATGGTAACTGCTTCGTTTATTGTTGTTTGTAGTTTTTAGTTCCTCGTAGTGGCGTAGAGGTCACCACACCCTCGCAATCCTGTCTCTTCCAGCAACCTGCCTGACTTCGTCGTCCCACCTAGCCGCCGGACATCTCACATTACATTTCCCAATTCTAGGATTCAACTCGGTGACAGCCTTACTCCACCTACAATCGTTCCTACGAGCCAGGTGTCGTAATTGATCGATCAGTTATTGAAACGATACCACCTCATATTCTATCACTGATGACGCCAACTTTAACCATACGCGTTTGCTAGTGTGCCATGATGCGGTGACGTGCGTTGATTTGCGGTCAAGCCAAAGCCAAAACTCATAAGAAAGTTAGAAACAAAACTTGGACAAGCGATATGTCACGGAATAAATTTGGGAAGGTCGCCAAACGTCGACTGAATATTGTAACTGTTTCCAACACTTCGATATTAGGGTCCCTGAATTCATTATGCGTGTTAATATAAGCGAGTTAGAATCAAAGAGGTAACTGTTCTGTTTAGTAATCACTAAATATTTGCCTCCAGTCGCCATAGCAACCAAGTTACGAATTTAGTTGCGATGAATTAATTTATATTCTTTTATTTAATACTTTCGATTAATCCTGACAGTCCGATCTCTCTTTCGTGCGTGTAAGTGCTACTTTATTTATATACTTATAATATAAGCGGGTTAGTAACGAAGACGTAACGCATAAGTATATTTAGCGTAATTAAACTTAAGATGGAAATAGGAAATTTCTTTTAAATACCTACTACTTGATCAGTCCAACGTCATACGCCCTGTGGTGACGGCAGAGTAAAATACAATTTGTCACCACTCGTTTCCTCTCACGGGTGTCATAAGAGGTGACTAAGAGAGATATTTGTAACAGGGAATGGATAGAAGTGTCCTGTAGAACCGTTTATACGTGTTTATTATAAGTTACGTCCTTTCTTATCTTTTTTGAAGCTACGTGAGATAGATTATCGATTACTATTTGATTCAATCGTTTTAGAAATCTTTGGGGGAGGCCTATGTCTAGCAGTGGACTTCTTGTGGTGATATTATGATGATGATGATAAAGATAATCTATTTACCTCATAATGGTTACTCTAATTTAGTACCTATATAACTTGTAGTTGTATTCAATACAGTTAAAGTCGTCACTATGTAACCAAATTAAATGATGTATAACCTGTTTCCATCAACACTCCCAGCCAAAAAGCTACCCAATAGACACCAACATCAAACTTACAGCATGGCACATATCACTTGTTATTGCAGTCTTCTGTGCAACGAGTTTATAGAGGTACTATCTACTGCCTTTCCCCGTAAGATGCCTGCCTTAAGTGGACTGTAGTCTCTTATACCCCTAAGCCGGCACTAGGAGGAATCCTCCCGACTTCCATTGTTTAACGATTGTGTCTGGTTTTGGCACATGTCAAAGAAATATGGGCTGACAAAAAAAATAAAAATGATAGATAGATATAACATTTATTCTAAGGACAAAAGCAACACAATAAAATTACAAAAAATTCTAAAAGTACAAATAAAAATAAAGTTTCTTGTCCTCCATGGTCTCCAACTCAGCATATGCTAAGATCTCAAAGAGTCATCAGATGGTTTAGAGGTAGATAGGTTACTTATTCATTGGTAGTTTCAAAAATATCGAAACTTCCCTAGGGGAATAAAAATGCAGGTTTGCAACAGAACTCGATAGCGGAACTTTTAAAGGCAACCGCAATAAAATTCTGCGAACAAATTCTGGTTTATATCGGTTGCTTCAAGTCGCAAAAATGTTCAGATGTTTCATACAACATTAAATAGTAGGTACTGCTTTTAATTTTGTATTTTTATGATTTCAGGCTTGATTTTACGGCGAACAGTGTTTTTTTTTTCAATGTAATTAGTGTCTTTATTATAGACTCTTTTAGACTTACTTTGTAGGAAAACTAATTAAGATGAAGAACTATTAACCTAACATTTACCTCCGAAAAAAGTTAAACGCTTTATTTAGCCAATACCGAGGAACAAACAAACTCATTTATATTTTTAAAAACCAAAAACTGACTTAACCTCCAAACTACACAAACCATTTTCATAAAATGTATATGTATATATATTATATAATTTAATTAACCACCTCGCAAGTATATACACTTTCAAATAAAAAAAGAATTTTCCAGAACAGTTTTGGAGTCTTGGAATAATCGGTGAACATGCATAAAAAAGATCGCGATGAATTGATAACCTCCTAACTTTTATGCAAGTCAATAAATAAGCGGCCAAGTGCGAGTCGCACTTGCCCATGAAGGGTTCCGTAGTAGCAAATAACATAATATGAAAGTCTTGTAGTAGTTTTTTCCACTTTGGAAGTGTCTCCCGCGTAAAGTATTTGGTTAAGAAAAAAATTATATTAGAAACCTCAATATCATTTTTAAAGACCTATCAATAGATACCCCACACGTATGGGTTTGATGAAAAATAAATTTTTGAGTTTCAGTTCTTTTTATTTTTCTATTTTTGTGTCAAAATCTTAATGCGGTTCACATAATACATCTAATAACCAAGTTTCAACAGTATAGGTCTTATAGTTTCGGAAAAAAGTGACTGTGTCATACGGACGGACAGACAGACAGACAGACATGACGAATCTATAATGGTTCCGTTTTTGCCATTTGGCTACGGAACCCTAAAAATTGGCTTTGAAATGAAGATCATACCATGCATATATTAATACTTACGAAGTGTGGTGGTGGGCGTTAAGATGGAAAAGGAATCAAAATAGTGATGGGTTGCTCGCCGCATCGCCTATTTCCATGATTCAAATCTTGCCCATTCCCTCGATCAGCTCTTACGATCTGCGCGGGAAGAGATGCAGCTGGTACATTGTACGTTTTTCTCTTCTCCCAGACCAGCATGGAAAAAGACCTTACCAGAGTTCCTACCAGAGAGAACATAATATAACGAAATAATATAATTTGAAATATTGATCCAAGTTTCTATGGAAAGTTATAATTTTTTTTCTTCATATTATGACATACCATTCTTAGGAATAGTTGTTCAATATTATTGACTGAATCTACCCTTTTAAAATAGTTTCGTATATTTCGTAAGACGTTACCTAAGGGTTAACAACAAAACATAAACTTAAAAATAGAAAAGAAATTGGATCACAGAAAGGCATCGGAAAAACACCCACAAGGGAAAATAGCCGGAATCTTTATAATAATTCAAATACATATAAATGATAATACGTCGGAAAAACTACGGGTCGCGATCATTTTGATAATATAAGAGGTCGATTTTATGGCAACCGTAAGTGCTTTCTGACCTCCATTTTCTTTTTCAATCCCTCTCAACGGCCCCCTTAGGCCAGCGGACACCTGCGCCCTTGGCCCGAAATGTCCGATGTAATTTCTGTTCGATAAGTTTGGAATCACGATGAATACAGAAGGGTTAAAAGTTAAACTTAGATGTTTTCGTTTGGGAAACATCTTGTGCCGTAAAGATGTATACATATACAGGTTTTGTGTGGAAGTATGCATTACCAGCGCTTTTGCTAATTGGGCAGTCAACTAAAATATATAAAAGTGTTGAAGGTGCCTTTAATACAAAACAATTTTAAGAGACTAATTTGAATAAAAAAATCTACGTGTTATTAGGATTTTTTAGTTTAATTTAAAACATTACACCGAAAGTGATGACACACATCAATGGATATTTACATTTTTATATGCCTGCAGTAAAAAAAACAATGACATCTGTCAACTGTGAATGTCTACTGTTTAAATTACCGTCGTTATGTTGATTGTTGTCAAGTTGTTGTGTTGGTAGATGACAGTGACAGTGGCATAGAATACAGTGGTGCTATTTTTGAAACGTGCAGTCACTAAACGAACGGTTTTTGTATGTTAACCAGACGTTTAGGTGACACCGCGTTTCAAAAATGGCGCTTCAGTACAGTACTGAAATTGGAAATTGCCAACATTACTCAAAAAATCTTCATTGTGACATCACGTCCTCAAATAAGCTTGACCTTGCTTGAAAATGAAGGTCAATGGGATTTTTGCAAATATCTAAATAAGTAAGACCTTTTTTTAAAATCTGATTAAAGAAAGCTTTCCTAGAGGCTATTCCTTTTCCGAAAAGGATTGCTAATCTCATCTTTTTAAAAATTACTTTACAAGCCAATTAAGCAGCGTCGGCGTGTTCTGGGGGTTAAACAAAAAGTGGTACTCAAGATGGATGTACGTTTCAGTGTCAAGCCACATTGTGATCATCACATTAATGTGTGATAGAGTATAATTTGATTTGATATAGAAAAACCAAGTAACCCCCCTGTATTTGGATGGGTAACCAAAAGTTGTATAAAATTACTCGAGCTCTTCCGTACACGCACGAGCATGGATACAATAATGATTGCCATAACTAACGAGCCTTGGCAATAATTATTGTATGGCAATGTCGATTTGTCAGATATCTTCAGGCAGTTTAAAAAAAACGACATCTTTGTTAGCCACACACACGAGAAGCAAAAAAGCATGGATGCAAAGATGTTGTAGTTCAATGTTCATCGAAAATAAATAAATAAACAATAAATACGAGTACAACGAAGCCATAAAATTAAGCCACATTTACGCCATATTTTTGATAAAATGATAAAATATCCCATATAATACATGCGATAAAATTTTAATCAACCTTTTATAAGCAATCAACATTCAGTCTAGGTTCAAAGTCGGGCTAAAAGTTAAAGGACAGGCATTTTTCAAGCTGACACGGGTTCGAAATTCTAATTGGGCCACGTGGCCGTTTCAGACTAATTTAAACCAATTTAGTGATTTATTTCGCTAATTGAAATGTTTTGTGTGCAAATGGACTAATTTTGCTGCCACAATTTGTATATTTGTGGGCTTTTACGTGCTTTACAATCTTTGCGTAACTAAGATACATCGCGAACTAGATGGCCATAAACACGACCAGAGGCCGTAACGACCTGCGTGGCTAGTATGGTCGTTACCTAAAACCATGTCAGAGGCCTTTAAGGCGGTTTAAAAACTCTGACACTAGTGTTAGTCACTAACACACTCGATAAGAAGAAGTATGGTCAAATTTTTTACCTTGTAATTTGTCGCATTACGCGTAATTTACCGCAACAAACATAGACAAAATTGAGCGACAAATTAACTTTCATTCATAAAACGTATTTTTATCTCATGCCTAACTCACGTGCGAGCATGGTTTTGACAGGTCAAAGTAGACATTTCGACGGTTGGCAACGTGAAATCGTGTAAATTTGTCGCCGATTTGCTAGGCCCACTTAAGACTCAATTAAAATATTTTCAATCATATTTAAAACAGTTATTCCATTAAACTAAAACTAAATGTATAATTACACATTTAAATGTAGGCAGACATCTTTAAACAAGGTATTATTGAAGTTTTACTAACATAACAAAATATTTAATTACGTAACTGTAGCCCCATCTTTTGATGAATACAACAACTACATTGGCGGTGAAAACGCCGCCGGCCGCCGTCTACTGGGCAGCGGTGTTTTTCTTTATGTTGGCTGTACGAGTACGAAATTAGTTGAAACGTTCCGTTGCACATTTTTTGTAATAACATTTCATTTTCATAATGTTTAATACTTTTGAATTGCAATATTTTTTCTATAAATTATTACGTAATTATATAAGTCTTTTATCTAACGTCATTGTCTTACAAAACGCGTGTTTAAATTTAAAATTATTATATTTTCTTAGCAGACATTAGAAACTCTGTTTATAAACTGCCTGCGTGTGACGACTCATTTTACTACGTGTCCATTCATGAATTTTATGTTATCATGTACATTTTTACAGAGGGAAGATATGAAAAGACTTCTCAGATAAAACACCATGCTTGCCTCGCTGAGTTGCTATTTTTTAAACGCGGAGTCACTAAACGAACGGTTTGTATCATGGAAAAACCATTAGTTTAAGTGACTCCGCGTTGAAATGATGGCACTTTTGACTAATTACGGAAAGCATACGAACGTCGCGCTTTCAGCCACAACGGGCACTAGCAGTACCCCTGGCACGACTGGTCGTTGCAACCAACATAAGTTTGTATAGTGGCAGCAACCTTGGCCTCAGAAGCTGCGGTTGAGCGGCGGCCAAGATTGCGGCCACGACCACGTCGACCACGAGGTACGACGATACATATGTAAGTTACATATGGATGAGTTCTACAAATCTTATCAGAGTTTTCACATATTATTTTATTTGCATCAAAGCGCTATCGTTGCATTATTAGCTGCATAGCTCGAGTACACTTTTCCGGCTTTTCTAACTTTCCAAAAAAGGACGAGGTTATCAAGTGATCTTTTATTTTATTATGCGTTATGTATGTTCACCAATTAATAAAGATGCCTGAACTGATTTAGTGAATTCTTTTTTTTTTGTTTGGAAGAGTATACTTGTCAATTGGACCCATATAAATTTCATCAAAATCGGTTGTGTAGTTTAGGGTAAGGTTGGGTTTTATTTAAAAAAAAATATTCTCCGACCAGTATGCATGAAATGGACACTCAATGATACCAGATGCAAGGAAGGATCAAGGATGAAGAAAAGGCCACTAATACGGTTCCATTAATACGATTAGTCTGTACCGTGGATGTCGTAGAAGGCGACGTAAGGAAATACAAGCTGAACAAAGCTTTTAAACATCAGTGAGACCTCTCCAACCTGTCTGGCCAGCGTGTAGAGTGTAGGCCAAGTCCTCTGGCTGCTCTGGCCATGTATAGCTCTAATAGTGCAGAGAAGGTCGTGCCCCTGCAGTGGAGACAAAAAGACCTGATGATGAGGATGTAGCTATCACCGGGGATATGCCTCTGCCATTCTTGAATATGGCATTTGTCTGTAAAGTCTTACAACCAGCTATCAATTGACCTCATCCCTCTTGAATATCCTTTTTGCACGAGGAGCTTGTGCTTGGTCTTTTAACCACCTATTAAGTTGTAAATGGACACAAGAGACCACAAAATATGGAGTGATTCAATTGTAGGCCAAAAACTAGACAATAAGTCTGGCAGACGAATTAAAATTCTAATTTCCCAATTTTAGAAAAAAAAGAACTTATTTAATATTTATATTAATTTATTGATGTTGTTGTAAGATTTACTTCACATGTCCCTCTGGCAGACCGATTGAGATTCTTATTTCACAAGACCCATTTTCCAGAATTTATTTATTTTTAATGTCTACTGACGTCCCTTTACAGCATGTAGGTACAACGTAGATCGCAAGCCGCCCTGACACAACACGGCAGGTTAACGCGTCCCAATCATCAGATTGGTAGCTTGTAAACAAAGATATACACAAACTGGAATTACAAAATTTTAAAAAATAAAAAAAATCTCGTAAAATTATGAGGTTTTTTATGCTGTACTTACCTAAATTGTTTGAAATGCTTTTCTTGAATAGACTCATCATCGTCATCCGAGCGTATTCCTGGTTGAATCCTCAGCGGAAACGTTTCAGAGCCCGGGGTCCTTCGAATCCACGACCTCCGAATCACAAGGCGGATGCCTTGAGCACTGGACCACGGTTATGTAATACTATTATTAATTCTGTGCCACGGTGGCAGTTAGTTTTCTATAACAGACTAGCCCCTAAACCCTAAGCTCATCAAAGAGCAGGCAGGTTTTCGACCTAAAAAATCATGTAGGTACAGGAAAATTCTTAAATTGACCCAACTTACAGAGGATAGGATTGAGGCGAAAATGGTTACAGGGCTGATTTTGGTGGATCTGTCCGCCACCTGTGACACCGACAACATATGACAGCTACTGTGAAAAGTGTATAACGATACAAAAGAAAAAGGCCTCATACGTATACTTAGCGAGGTGCTAAAAGACCGGCGATTTGGGGCGCACTTAAACGGTACTGAAAGTCGCTGGAGACAAAAGAAAAATGGATTTCCTCAAGGCAGTGTCCTGGCTCCCATTATTTTCTTATTAACTTGTAACATTTCACTTAAGGTCTTCCTACTTACTACATTTGAAATTCAGTTAGTCATGAATAGAACTATAGAAATTTTATTTGGCACCGGCCATAACTTATATAACCACATTAGGAGCCGCCATCACTTGTGGTCCTCTAAAATAATTGTTGTTGAGCTTAATACTTTTGAGCCTTAAGTCCCGTTTCTGTGAATATATGTTTACATTTCTGTAATTATTATTAAGTACCCGCGCTTAAAGTAGCTGTGTGTTAATGTTAATCCAGGGTGTCAGCTTCCTGCATACCAAATTTTATCAAAATTGGTCCAGTGGTTTGCGCATGAAAAAGTAACAAACATACACACATATACCCACACACATACCCACACACACACACACTCATAAACTTTTGCCTTTATAATTGTGATTATAATGTTTACTTTTTTGTAATAAAATAATACTCGTAGTATTATTATTTTATGACCCTTGCCAATATTGTACTCGCTGTATTTGCTTGCTTGCATTTGGCTATTATCGGTCATTTTGGAAATCTTTGGGAGAGGCCTATGTCCAGCAGTGGACGCTGTGCGGCTGAAATGATGATGATGATGATTTGGCTATTTATCTTTACAAAATTAATCGAAACTCCATTTCATTTAGGTATCAGAAAAAATAGTATCGCTGGGTTAGTATATCATAAAACAATTTTAAAACTTCCTTCAGGGCAAGCTCAATCTGTGTAATCTGTCCTTATCTATTTATTTATTCACTTAACATACGGAGCACTCTTGTTCTAAGCTAGAAATACGGTCAATACGGCCATATCCAGTGTGTCACCGTCTGTGGATAGTTTGATTGATGGTGCGGCGTATCAGCAGCGATGCCGGGTCATCCTTCGCGTGATTGATTACCCTTCGACGTCTTACCAACATCTAACTTCGGCTCTTCGCTTAGAAATGCCAAGTTTTGGCACTGGCTGTTCACAGTTCGTCTGCACGTCGTATTTAAAGATAGACTAGTGACTAGTCCAACTCTTTGCTACATTATTTTGTATTTATGTGGTTAAAACTGAAAACTAGTGTGTCGCCTCACAGGTTAACCACGCTGAGTTTTGCCACATACACTTATAATTATAGTGCATGTAAATTGAAAAATCTTTTAGGATAAGTTATAATTTGTAAGTTTATTTGTATCTGATGCAGTTTTTGGTGAATAAACTTTCTATCTATCTATCTATCTATCTATCTATCTATGTGTGTTAACACTGTTAACACTCAATGACATTCAGCAGTAAATATAGTTTATAGACAAATGTTGAAATTTCATACAAGCATCTGCTCGCGCTGAGAATGGAATCCAGGTGACGAGTGAGCATGGTATCTTCATACTGCGTGATTTGTTTTGATTTGAAATAGCCTCTTATTAATATTTGCACAATAAAGGAGATATATATATGTCTTGTATGGATAAAATAGATCTTAACTTGATTTTTCATTCTCGAACCCCATAAATAAATAGTCTGACAGATAAACCAATTTTTATTGATGCTATTTTTACAAAAGAGTTTCTTTAGCTTTTACGTTCTTTTTTTGGAAACAATTTGTCGAAAGTCTTTGAAGTATTTAAAGAACTTTGCGTCATATTTTCCTATCAACATAAAATGAACAAAACACTCGTTGTTTTCCTTATTTTGTTTTCTTAAACTTCAAATAATTTAATTAACGGACTAAAACAAGAAGAAACACAATCATTGGAGATGAATTGATTGTTTGTTCTATTCCTTTATCAAATTTACAAAAGGGGCTTGAATTTCAAATGTCTATAATAGAGATTTTGATATAGTTAATAAATAGGTTTAATTTGGAAAAAGCTTCAAAATATTAAATTGTTTATTATATAACTGTATTCTGCAGCTGTCTATTTTTAACCCACGATGCAAAAAGAGGAGTGTTCTAAGATTCACGCCAATATCTGTCCGTCTGTCTGGCTGTGGTATCGTCGCTCAACAGAGAACCCATTTCAATGCGATTTTTACGTGAAAGCAAGTATGAAGAGATTGATGAGTTTAGATGAAGCAAAAGAGGTTTGTCAGGATCGTAGCAAGTGGAGGTCCATAGTCTCTGCCTACCCCTGCGGGAAACAGGCGTGATATTATGTATGTATGTATGTAAAGCAAGTTTCCTTGCTGTAGTTCTTATCTATATTTAGTGAAAATCGATTCAGGTATTCAAAAGTTATAGGGTGTGAACGCTTTAAAGTCGGGCATTATTTTAATTTGCCTGGCAAATAAACTTGTATAACCTTGTTTTAAGGATTTCTATTTTATAGATACATAAATTGGCTCCGTGTAGTGGTTAGAGCGTTCAGCTTATACCCGGAGGTCGCGAATTCGATTCCCGGCGGGGGCAACTTTATGTTGTTGTCCTAGTTTGGTTAGGATATTGTAGGCTGATCACCTGATTGTCTGATAAGTAAGATGATCCGTGCTTCGGAGGACACGTTAAGCCGTCGGTCCCAGTCACTGTCTTTAATTGACATTTGTCGTTACCTAAAACCATGTCAGAGGCCTTTAAGGCGGTTTAAAAACTCTGACACTAGTGTTAGTCACTAACCAGGCGATAAGAAGAAGATTTTATAGATTCTATTCTATTATTCTATTCTACAACTTTCTGTATTATCTTGACTTTTATTTATTATTGAAGTACGTATAGTATTTTTATTTATTTATACGTATTTAATTATATCTATGGTAATGGCAAATATTATCGTTATGGTAAACCTTGTAGGGACCCTAATTATTCTTTTTTTACATTTTTTATTTACACGAAAAATTGGAGACCAAAAGAACTTATAAATCGACGTTATATGAGCAGCATCATTATAAGCGATTCACGTCACAACACATATTCCTATTCTGGTAGTGGGGATGAATTGATTTATCGACATATATTTAATTTTCTCTGCCTACCCCCATGGGAAACAGGCGTGAAAATGTGTATGTATTTAAACAAGTCGGGTACCGGTAGTAGTAGGTCACAGTCACATGTTTTAATGTAAATCGCGAAAATCATGCTGCGAAACATAAATTTCTTCCATGCTGGTTTGGGAGAAAAGAAAAAACTAATAACGTATAATCTAATCCTGCGCAGATAGTAAAAACCGATTGAGAGAATGAGCGAGTTTTAATAATTATATTATGATTTAAGAGAATTAGATTTCGACGACTTTTGTGGCGTAGTGGTCACCATGCTAGTCCACCACCCAGAGGTGCCGGGCTCGGTCAGGGCAAGTTAGAAAATGGCCTTTTTCTAATTGTCCTGGGTCTTGGATGTTTATGTATATATGTATTTGTTATAAAATATACTATAGTATCGATGAGTAACATCACACAAGTCTCGAACTTACTTTGGGGCTAGCTCAATATATTTATTTATTTAACAAGATTCGCAGTCACAATTTAAAATCTATATTAATCACAGTATGTAAGTGTCATAATAATAATAACAGATCTGATTTGAATTGCTGTGAGCAACCCATCACTATTTTGATTCCCTTTTCCATCATAATCTTCCAAGGTCCTGGGCCCTGTCTACCCCACCAGGGATGAAGACGTAATAATGTATTTGAAGTTTTTATCAATATATCAGAAATCACTTCAATTTCGTTTCATTTTATTTGGCGTTCTTTCATGTATGAATGAAATTCCGTAAAAAGCCTCTTTTATATTCAATTCTCTGCCCTTCAATGAGATTCAGAACAAATCCTACAAAATCTCCGTACTTTGCACCGTTCGAGGCTAAAATTATGTCACCCTTTTTAAATTTTATCGAGCTCGATAATAGATTTAAGACAGGCAAAGTAGATCGGGATATAGGGAATCAAACGTGAGGAAAGTGATAAATTTATTCAAAAAGTACCTTTTTACTAAGTTCACTGTTAAATTATGCATGTCACTTGCTGCATGATTATTTTTTGCAAAACAATGCTAAATATAGAATATATTTTAAGGGCAGTTTATGTAATAAACTTATACAAAAACATATTTTTTAAAGGTCCTTCTGATTATTAATGCGTTAAGCATTTCATTTCTAAGGTATTGTGTATGATCAAATTCACTTTTAACATGCTATAAAATATATACATACATACATACATAATATCACGCCTGTTTCCCGCAGGGGTAGGCAGAGACTATGGACCTCCACTATAAAATATATATCAGTAGCAATACGACTAAGAAGTAGATGAGAACAGTCAGAAAGATATATGAAAGCATTTCACCCCAAGCTAAAACGGAGATCAATTAACCGGCCAAGTGCAAGTCCGACTAAAGCACGAAAGATTCCGTACCATTAGGTATCTATAATAAATCACATTTGTTGTAAGGGATCCCGGAAATACTGATTATAATTTAACTATTTATTTTTAAAGTGTGAAATATACAACTGATGATTCGGCGAATATTTCAAGCGTCTACCTTTTATGGTTATTTATATTGAATGGAAATGTTTATTTTATTTTGTTTTTAGTATTTATTACTATAGCGGAAACCAAAATACATCATCTGTAAAAATTTCAACTGTCTAGCTTTCAGAGCTTGACAGACGGACATAGACAGACAGACGGACGTACGGACAGCGGAGTCTTAGTAAAAGGGTCCCCTTTGGATTATCATCATCATTTTAGCCGCACAACTTCCACTGCTGGACATAAGCCTCACCCAAAGATTTCCAAAACTCTGGGTTTTGGAAATCTTTGGGTGAGGGTCATGGTCCCCAAGGGGTACGGAACCCTAAAAATAATTCTACTTGAAATGGCTTTAACGACTTGAATCACTCGAAAATCGATTGAGAATTCATAACAACCACTATTTCAACGCTCCAGCAATGTGAATCTAAATGGACCTTTTTGCAGAGCACGCCAAATCAGGCACTCCGATGTTTAATGAACTAGAATTATACCCACTTCGAACTGCCCGGGCTAGTCCGGATACCGACAACGTATAGAGAATGCGTAATGTTCGGATAAAGGGACATACATACCTCTACATAATGTTATGTACTTTATTGATTGATAAAAATAAAACACAGATCTGTTTTTTTTTTAAATATCTTAATCAACTTATAAGGCATTTGAGCAATTGTGGTAGATTTTTGTGTCAATGTCCTTCTACTAAATCAATCATTTATAAATCATAACAGAATCTTGACTCTGTTATGAATTGAAAAAGAGTCTTGACTCTGTTATGGCTTTTTTTATTACTAATGAATAACTTGCTATTGATTGGTAATAAGAAAAACCATACGTTAATGATTACAAAATCGAAAGCTTTTTAGTGCTCTAGAGATTCTGAGTCGAATTTTGGACTTTAAGATAATTTCGAAAATTACGACTTGAGTTTCGTACAAAAGTAGAATTCAATATGTTTATATTTGACGATCATTGAACAACACTATAGGGATTCAAAGTCGCATCGCTTCATCATATCAGCCGCAAGAAGTCTACTGCTGAACATATGCCTTCAAGGTTTCCCAAAACGACCGATTGGAAGCAGCCTGCATCGCATAATTTATATTGTTGCAAGTTTTAAATAAAGCACTCCAATGTTTAATGAATTTGAATTAAACCCACTCGGAACGGGCAGGATAAGTCCAGATACCGGCCACGTACAAAAAATGCGTAATTTCCTACGTACATAATATTAATCTATTAATTTATTTCCAAAAAAAAAGATTTTTTATTCCTTCTTTGAGTTTTGTGGTACGTGGAGTTAGGGCAGAATGTACGATTGCGCTACGGAACAGCACTTTCGCATGATGCTTTCCTTTTCTGTCGTTCAGAAACGTCATTTGCTAGAGCGAGAGAAGGCGACGGTCCTTCTTATAAATCCATCATGACGTAAACTATGCATCACCATCATCCAAGCGTATGCAGTAGCGTCCTCAACGGTAACGTTCGGTGCCTTCTAACCTAAATGATTTGATGAGGTTACTGATTTTTACAAAAAGCGACTGTGGGCATCCCAGTGGGATTCGAACCCACGACTTCCGGATCACAAGGCAAACTATACTGGACCACGAAGACAGTCGGAACACGTAAACTTATTACCTAAATATATAGGTAGGTAATTATTCATTTCAGTCGAATCCATCGAAAGTCTGAAAAGTTTACAATTAGATACATAATGATCGCAAAACTAAAAGCTTCATCTGATTTTATTGCGTAATTTTAAAAAGCCATGGCTAAGAAATCTCATCGCTAAATTCAGTACTAATCGTGGAAACAGATATACGAGTATAGTATATAGATAGATCACACCTCTCCCCCACACATACACATATACACACAGATAACCTCAAGTAAGTACAATACATACACATATAGTCGTCAGAAATTTATAACACCATTCTTTTTTCATCAGGGATTAAAAATTTGAAATAAATGCTATCATTCCCTCGCCCAAGCACCATTGAAGCAATCCTATAAAATCTTCATCGACTCAGTCACACACGAGTCACACGGCCAGTACGGCCACCCAGTTCATTTCACAGAGCATTCAATTCATGTCCTGTTCCTTCCCGTATCATTATTTATTGTTATCGTTTCCATCCCGTGGTAGACTTCGACCACTGGTTTTATTATGTCCGCTTTGGACCAGTTAGCTGGACCTTAATGATTTTAAATGATTCTTTTTGCTGTTGTTCACCTATTTATAAACTGCCTCCGTGGTGTAGCGGTTAGAGCGTTCGGCTCATACCCGTAAGTCGCGGGTTCGATTCCCGGCGGGGGCAACGACTTTGTGTTGTTGTCCTAATTTGGTTAGGACATTGTAGGCTGATCACATGATTGTCTGATAAGTAAGATAATCCGTGCTTCGTAGGGCACCGTTAGCCGTCGGTCCCGGTCACTGTCTTTGATATTGGTCGTTACCTAACACCATATTAAAAACTCTGATACTAGTGTTAGTGAAGACCTATTTATTGCATTTCTTTTTGAAGTGAAAACTTCTTTAGCGGCGTTGTGCACTTTTTTTGAAATGGGTAAAAAAATTTAAACTCGCGTCAGGACACGTGGCCTGATCGAAAATTCGTAAGACGGCGCAGGGCGCTTGCGCGAATGTTCGTGTGTGTTGTAGTATGTTACAGCGTGCTACGCGCATCCATGGATGGTGACAGCTGATGGCTCGACCGTCTGTGTAGTGGCCATACTGCTGTGTATTTGAAAATGATTTTGTTGAAAATGAATTTGGTCATGCTTGTGACATTTGTGACAGACTGTGGTTCAGAAAAGATTTGAAATATTTTATACTGATAATTAAAGCAATTCGTGCAAAATTATTCCCTAACCATTCCAAAATATCAAAAATGCACAACGTTAATATTCAAGTTTTCACTTCTGCCGGTACTCCCAGAGTGCAACCCGTCGTTTATACGAATACATCTTGTTTAATGTGTTTATCTGCTTATCAGTAGACTAGTGCCTATCGATTATTTAATAAGTTTTTTGAAAAATAAATTTTTTGGTTCAAGCTTTTATGAGGCCAAAGTACCAATGTAATAAGCACAAACTAGATGGAGTTGCGTCGTTTGATTACTGAGTTCTATCAATCATATTCCGTGTCAGTGATCGAATCCTAGGCATCGTCTAAAACAAATTGCTTGTCAAGATAAATCAAACGAGTCCTACTCAATGAGGTTATATTGTTTTCTACGGGCCCCGTAGAAAGTCATTTCAAGCATAACTGGCATTGCTTCGGGCGCCGTAGAAATGCCTACCTGATTTTCATCGAATATCTTCCGGTTCCTTTATCAGAATAGCTCATTGACTTCATAGTAATATTGTATATTATCATCCGACTTACACAATTATATAAAATTTCAGCTAAATTGGTTGAGAATAACAGGTTCAAAATTGAGTTGCAAAATTTGACCTATACCTTTTATTTTACTTACATTATATACGTATGGATGTTTATACGTATATACTAAAGCTTGTAAAAAGGATCTCTACAATCTACGATTCTACGCGGTAGTAAAACCACCCGTAAAATTCTACGTTTTTTTTCTACCTCCTTTTTTTGGTCTTTTTGTCGGCTAGACCTACCTGTACGGGAAGAGATAACAAAAAAAAAATGTTTATTGGGTAACTAAATGTTTACAGTCGTAACCAGTTGTGGGTGCCTCCTTTTAAGCAATATTTGCTTGTGCCAGGAGACACCGCTGTCTTATAGCAGTTAATTATAATTTTACCAAATAAACTAAGGTACACTTAATTGACACATAATCAAATTTAAGGATATGTTGAGAGTTAGGAAGTGTGAGTTAGGAAGTATATATATTATATTATTTGTATAATAATTAAATAGATAATCATTTACATATATAGATAAAGCAAATTTAACTAATGTGAATAAAATAAAATAATATAATAATAGAGAAAATATGTAAAATGTGTGTGCGTATCTATATGGTGGAATTGCTGATGAACGTTTCGAGTTCATCGTATTTTTAAGAGATAAAGTAACTCTATTTATTACATCTCGATTTTTTTCCCAAACCCAAATGAAAGCTTTATTATTTAAATAATAAACCATGCCCTTTTCTTCCGCTACCTTCAGTTAACTAAGTCATGGGCCGAACACGTAAAGCCAAAAGGAAATTTTCCGGATTCGTCCCCATTGCTAGCCCGTTGTTTATTTTAGTTAAGGCATAATATTTGACATTTATTTGGGACAAGCTGACTCTCTCGGTAATATTGGTCCTATTGAGCCGGATTCCAATATGATGTATGGATGGATGTTGTTTTATTTATTTCATGGCGGTCGATTTGAATGTTATGTTTACATTTGCGTTACTTGTTAAACGGTTTTTCGGTAAACCTTACGTGTTTAACCGACTTCCAAATAGGAGGAGGTTATTGATTCAAATGTCTATATACATTTTTATTTACAATTCAATTTAATATTCGAAAAAACAATTAACAATGTGTTTGAAATTAGGTACCTGTTAAATAAAAAATACAAAATAATAATATGTCAAATATTTGGGTACTCAAAGACGCCTGAACCAATTCGGAAAAATATCTTATACCTTTAAACTAGCAATTCTTGTATATATATATGTATATATATTTATTTATTTATAAATTTCTGTGATCTCGAAAACGGCTCTAACGATTTCGCTGAAAATTTGTATATGGGGGTTTTAGGGGGTAAACAATCGATCTAGATTAGTCTTATGTTTAGGAAAACGCGTATTTTTGAGTTTTCATGCGTTTTTCTTTCCACGCAGAATATGGTCGCTAATTTCGTCGCACCGTCGCGCGTTCATTTGGCTCAGTGTTTAAGGATGCAGACCGCTAGAAAGATCCCACTCGGTGACTTACTTTAGTTTTTTTTTATGTTCAAGTTTATATATAATTTTTTATTTTGTGTTATTGTTTTTAGACAAGTTTAAAAAAATGTAGTTAATGTTTAAGATGTAACCGAGCAAAGCTCGGTCGCCCAGGTACTGTTTTGTTTAAAAAGGCATACTTGCGAAGTGGTCTTATAGATATTTTATTAAAATCGGTTGTGTAGCTTGGCGTTCAAGTAAGTTTTTAGTTACTATATTATTTTTAATGAAACCGAAATTCGTATCAAATTATTTTCCTATCTACGTTTATTCTTCCAAGCTAGTCTGAAAAAAAAAACAACTTAAAATGTGCCAGGTTTCTAAAATGGTCCCGTCAGTAATAGGCACTTAGTATTTCGATTCCCTTATTGCATTATCACGCCCACCTTAGAGCTAAACGTGACCCTGGTGCTCTTTCAAACCCCGTTAGTGAACGTATCTTTTGATCTATCCATTTATTATTGTACTTATTTATATATTGATTTAAATTATGAATATCTTACACAATAAAATTATACCCAACCATTTTTCCTTTTACTCATCCCATTATTTTACACCCACATTAATTTCTCTAACAACCTAAAGATTGACTGTTAGATAATGCTTTTCGCATTAAGTCCGCCTATTGTGCCATAAAAATTGTTTTTTGTACCATAAAGATTAATTAAAAAACTTTTCGCTTCTATTACCACTTATCTAAATCATCAAATGCAATGCAAATAAGAAAAGCATTTAATATGGGAAACAATACACATAAAGAAGGATATTTTCACAAAAAAAAACAACAAACAAAAATACAGAAAATTCATTATAAAAATCCACACAGAATTTTCAATCTTCAAACAACTCGGTAAAAATTAATTAAAAGAAAATCTGATACCCGCTAAGTACACTGTATTCTACACGCATATGACGTACAAAAAACATAAATTCAACATGTCGAGATCAGCCGACAAGGAAAATGGGGGGCAGACTCGCTCCCTGAGCGCTAAATTCATATAAAAAACGTGAGACGCGTACTAACAATGACACCTAGTAGGCTGATATAGTCTGACTAGAAATGCCCGTCAAAAACATTTTTTGTATAATTTTCATTTCAGCCGCATAATCTCCACTGCCGGACATAGGCCTCTCGAATGGATTTCCAAAATTACAATTTAGAGCGGCTTCATCTTATAGACTAGTCTTGCTTGGCTGGGGATCAAAACAAGGACTGACAAAGTAACACACTATCACGCTAATTATTAAGCCGTGGAGGTTGACCAAATAAAAACGAATCAAAATCTCACCGATATCACTATCTTCGCATTGAAAATCCTAAATGAGCAATTATATCTTATTCATCATTTAGGTATCTTATAATTATTACGGCACGGAGATTAACTTAATAAAAACGAATCAATATTACCTCATCAATATTAATATAATGAAATCAAGAATCCTAAATGCCGTTTTATTTAGATCTCTATCAAAATCATCTAACAAATATTGTCATTAGGCCGCGGAAGTTCGACAAAATTGAAATTAATTAACAGATATTTATCATCATCATCATCATTTCAGCCGCATGACGTCCACTGCTGGACTTGCCTGCTGCCTTACCCAAAGATTTCCAAAATGACCGATCAAGAGCGGCCTGCTTCCAGCGCTTTCCAGCGACCCTGGTCAGATATTACGATCATGGAATTAAAAACCCCAAATGCCGCTTCATTTAGATCCTATCTAGTACAGTATCACTTCTGATGGATGGTGAAGGTCGACGAGGCCTGGCCGAGACCTGCAATTTGGCCTAACTGCCGGGCCTTAGTTCAAATGAGCACATTTTAATCTACCTAACGATTTCAGACTAATTCGGGTATAAGACTCGGTAAATCGTCTGGAATCATTTGAAATTCAATTATATCTTATTCGATTATTTTATTCAAACTTAAGTGATATAATTTCATTTATCTACTCATGCTATAAATTCTCTATAAAAGTTTTTAAAAAGTCAGTTTATTGCCAAGATTAAAACCATCAGTGTCATAGTAACCATAATATACCGAACTAATGTTATAATATTGTACTAAACTTCATTATATGCGACTCGAACTCGATCTCTTCCTCATTTTATTAAAAAGCCACATTTTCACTACTCAAGTCGTAGTATTTTTATGAATTCCAAAAAGAATATGGTTATGCACACGCGTAGATATTGAATTTGCATTTCAGTTTTCCTATTACAAGAGTATCATACTGTTATACTACTAACTATGAGTATCATGATTTCCTATCATTAGTTTTTCTTCTTACATATATTTTTACTATTATCTACAGCTAATAATATAGTTCCCGTAGTTCCCCTTAGTTGCCTATAGGCAAAATTTCCAAAAGTTTCCCCTTTCTAGTTTTAGCTAGTTAAATAAATAAATCTTATCCGGTTTGGCTCAAGGGATAAGGACAAATATATATTTTTTTATTATTAAATAGATTACTAAAAAGTATGGCATACATATTTTTTCTTTTCTTTCATTAGAAAATAATGATGAAGATACAGCGCATTTAAATTTCGCGTGACGTCACTATTGGCTACGGTTTTAATCCAACGGTGACGGTGTAAATCACCCCCACTCCGAAACTTCGAAGTGCTGCTTCTTCGTTAATTTTTACTGCTTTGCTTAAAAGGAAAAATATGGGTCCTTTATTTTTGGATTAGTTGACGGACTAAATAAAATTTCTATTCCCCGAATGTCTATGACCAAAAATTAAGTAAGTACGTAATCAAAATAAATCCGTAAGCTGGTTAGATAAAACTTAGAAATACCTATACTCCATTTGGTTAGGTATTTAAATAAATGTAAACAATCCTGACATGTCTTTTTATTGAAATATACACTTTGTAAATCAATACCTTTGCAAATTACAAAGTTATTATGTAATTTATAATTTATGAAAGATTGTTTACATTTATTTAAATACCTCACCAAATGGAGTATAAGGTCATTTGAAACGCCAATAAAATACATCTCGCCCCATTACTCCCCCCCAATCAGTCATATCCCAGTCATCTTGCATCGGTTTCTCTCAACAAATCTCTTCTACTTCATCAAATCGCTATCTACCCCCAACCGCGATAGCGGTCGTAATTCACAGTTATAAATTTAGGGTTAAAGTGACAAATGGGCTTCCATAAACCCGTAGATGAAGGGTACCATACTAACCCATAAAACGTTACTTACATTCTGTTACAGCTGCCTTTACGACGCCTCAGAAGGTGTTCAACCATTAACACCATAATAAAAGTACGAATTATTTGCATAAAAGGTAATTTGTGCTTGGCAGTTTTAGGAATGTTGATGCGAGATAGTGTGTCGTAAAGCAAACGTTTATGGCACGCTTTCAGGTGTCTTAAGTCATGTCTTGCATTTCACGTTTTAATGCATATTAGGATATGTGCATAACTGAAGCATCTCTAAATGAGGGTTTTCTAAAATATAGGTCACCAGATGGCAGCTTAGTGTACTTAGGTGCTTGTTGCCAACAAGATACATTTGATGAAGCCTGTCAACTGATGGTCCTAATGACAACAGACGATTGGACTTGACGTCACTGTGTTGCCACATGGTGTCACATACCTATTTTG
The DNA here is from genome assembly GCA_963555685.1 of Acrobasis consociella. Taxonomy (NCBI): domain Eukaryota; kingdom Metazoa; phylum Arthropoda; class Insecta; order Lepidoptera; family Pyralidae; genus Acrobasis; species Acrobasis consociella. Next base: position 6,193,395 of record OY743115.1, read on the forward strand.
AAGACCCTGATTCGTTGTGACATGAAGGCACCCCTTCAAAATCTAATAAAAATTGTATACAGTGATTGTTGTTGAAATTGATATAAAAGGTCAAAAGGTTATACTTTTTAAACAATTCTAAGATCAGATTTAGTTAGAACATTAGTTGATCCAAGTAGTATTTTCTTCTTACTTTATATTCATTAATATTGCAAGCTTTATAAGCAATGCGTTTGAGGCAGTGCTCTATTCTCAAAATATCAAGTCACGGTCAAGCATTTTTCTCGACTTAAACTGTCTCTATTACATTCATATTGCAATAATACAATAAGTACAGAGATATGAAGAAAAACCCTTTTTTAAACACAAATCAATTCAATTTGATATATGTAGTAAAAATTTGTCAAGCAAAACATATAAAAAAATTATACAAACGATCCCGTGACGTAATGAAATACTATTTCTATTGAAAATTACTAGGCTAATTCAGTATCGTCTAATTAACTATGTATATAATAAAACAGTAAAATATGCGTCTGTACGTAGGTCATATTACAAAAAAAAAATTGGGGTGATGGAAACATTGATAGAGTAAGAATTTAAAAAACTGTCTGTCTGTTTGTACACACTAATCTTCGGAAATATTGGACAGATTTGAATGACCCTTTTTTGCTATAGCTATTACATCTGACAACATATAGGGTATAATTGACTTTGGAAAATGAAACACCTAATGGAGAACCATAATGGTCCAACTAAACTATAAGAAATATAAAAATGACGCCTTAACATTTTCCGGAGTCATAAAGTCCACGCGAACGAAGTCACGGGCTTCAGCTAGTAATTCTAAAATACTCAAATTTACTCGTATGTACATTCAATAATTCGAGATCTTTTCATGCCAGTCTTTTTTTAAAATTTTTTACGTCCCTGGATACCAGTCCTTTCAGTCTTATTTTTTGATCAGCGCATATGTTATAAGTTTGTTCTGTGTAATATCAGATTTCCCGGAAGCCCCATGACAAGATTTTTTTGAATGAGCGTTATGAAGCGTGCTGTTTTAGATTCCAAACTTATTTTGCTTTGTTTTTACATAAAGTATTTGTATAAAATGTGCAACCAAAATCACTTAATATGCTGTTCCGAAAATCTCGAAATACGAATAAGGTTGAAAATCGCCTAGATATGTACAGTACGTCCACACATATAGCGATGGATACAAAAGAGTTCATAACTGTACGAGTGTTCAACACCAACACACACCAATGTAACAAGCCCCAAAACATTACCCGGAACTTCCAGATATTTTCATAATACCAGCAAAAGTTTCTATAACCGAACGATTATGGGCAGAGTTCGAGATTCCTAATTACACGTTTGACCGACTCTCGCCATACTAACGCACCTACTCAATAAGAAAAGTTATATTACTTTTGTTTGATTTCATCTTGATTTCAAATCTTTGATATAGACTGCAGTAGATGTAGCAACACTATAAAAAACCATGCACTGAATTATTGGGAGTTACAATGGTGATTTGAATGCTTGTATTTAAGAAATAAGATTGATATTCAGAGAACAGTTTAAGATGTAGAAGTTTCTACTAAAACACCATGCTTTAACACCTCATAAACCGTCAAACATTATGAGCTACACCCCTCGAAATTTTCATTTTGACTTTTCTTATAAATTTAATTAAGGTTTTTTACTATCATACATTTAATAAGTCTTCCTCACCCTTTGCAAACAAAACTTTTGTAATACTATACAGTGTGTCATACAAAAGAAAAATATTTCCTTTTTACGATAAAGTTTTGATAACTGCCATGATTTTCCCAAAATATTAAAATACTAAGGTAAAAAAATTGGTTGCCTGTAAAGTCGGTATACGGGCGAAAGTTTTACGTGACAACGACTTTTTATGTCTGTCTCTCTCGCTCTTAGGCGGGCTAACCATGCCCGAGTGGAAGGGACGCGTGCCTCTCACTCGCTCTCATTGTGAGCGCATAACGTGAGCGGAGCGTAACGCAGTTTCTTGAAGTGTCACCCGGCAAACCAATTTATAAGACGTTGTCACGTCAAAATTTCGGAAAAAAGGACGTGTATAAACTTTTACAGCATGTGGCAGGCATCACCCTATTCGTCTATTGGTTCACAAAAAAAATGTCCTAAAACTTGGTACCTAAGTTTAATAAAATATAAAGCCACATCTTGAGAAAATAAAATATCAATGTTCTGAATTTTGTGACTATCTATATCCTACCTTTTAAGCTTTGGGTGTTTTCACTTCTAAGCTCCGCAAGTTTTAATGAGAAACTTTACACTCAAGGCTTCGATTTTGATGAACTTTTTTTAAACTTTTAGGTTTTTTTGCGAGACTGATTGGGGCACGAACCGGTGTTGTCAAAATTAAATTAATTTACTACTGATTGTGGTTTATGGATCACTGAAAGATCAAATTACAGCAATAATTGCAATAAAATAAATGATTAATTTATTTTATAGCTATCTATAAAATAAAACAAATAGTAGTAGAAGGGTTTTTGCAATATTTAATATACTAATAGTTAATATAACATTCATATATTATGAATAAGTATAAATCTAATGTATTGTATGAGTAGATAAAATTAGGCTGTTTTTTTAAAAGCTTTCTTGATATAGGTAGCTCAAGGACTGCCATCTAGCGCTATCAATCACAACTAGAACAGAACAATGTGTTTCCACCTGGAACCTATTGGCATTTTCTTATACCGGAAACAACAAACCAATTGACTAAAATAACTGAAGGACGTATAAATATAGGTAAGTAGTATGAAGTTCTTTTTTTTTATTGAATCGGTCACATAAAAAGTTGGTAGTAATATTTCATCGCGATCTTTAATTTTTTTATTTATGTCCATTTACCAATTATTCGAAGACGTCTGGACTGATTTGGAAAATTCTTTTTTGTTTGAAAGCGTATTATATAATATCTATTAAATAAATTTTACTAAAATCGGTGTTTAGTTTGGCGGTGAAGTCAGTTTTTAGTTATAAAAATTATTTATTGTAAAACCTCGTCGACCTACAAGGCGTAGTGGTCTCCATGCTAGCCCGCCACCCAGAGGTTCCGGGTTTGATCCCCGGTCAGAGCAAGTTGGAAAATGACCGTTTCAAATTGTCCTGGGTCTTGGATGTTGATCTATATGTATTTGTTATAAAATATAGTATCTTTGAGTTAGTATTCCATAACACAAGTCTCGAATAGTTAATAGATTCAGGTGTTACTTTGCGGAAGTCAAAGTTACATACCATGTGATCTGAATTAATGTTAGTCTCAGAATACAAAAGAAATGAGTGGGCGCCGTCCGGCAACAGTTTGCATGAACTAACCGGTGGCGGAATCACACAAAGTAATTCAGATCACACGATATGTACAAGTCTGGAACTTACTTTGGGGCTTGCTTAATCAGTGTAGTTTGTCCCTATACATTTATTTATTCATTTATTTATTTAAAGGGACTCGGTGACATCTCTTTTTGGCTGAATCCATCCTTTCTTTACACAGAGTTTAGAAAGCAGTGTCACGTCGGGCAGCCATAAACTGTTGTTAGTGACTGCCCGCGTCCTTGCTTCAAGATACGATATCAGAAAAGGCTCTCCGAGACTCCAGTCACTTCGGACACGTACTACGAAAATGTTGAACCTCTCAATAATTCTTGAGAGCCGCCTTATGTGAAATTTCAGCGTCTTAGTAGGAAATATTTGGACATTTCATATTGATACGTTCACATCTTTAGTTCTTGCATACTAGTCTGGGTGGTGAAAACAAGAATAACCGGCTAAGTTAGACTCGCGCACGTAGGGTTCCATATCTATGAAAAATTATTATATGGGAGCTTGGCTTGGCACTAAAATATTATTTTAATATATTTTCAGTATTTGTTGCTATAGCTTCAACAGATACAGCAGATGGTGACAGACATACGGGTGGATGGACAGCGGAGTCTTAGTAATAGGGTCCTGTTTTTACCCTTTGGGTACGGAACCCTAAAAAGGAAAATTTATGCCAGTAGCATCTCTACCCGCGTATACCGTAAAATCCGATCGAGCAAATCATGTTAGGTGATGTAGCTAGCAACCCAACACTATTTTGATGACCTCTGACAAATGAATGCAATATACTACATTAGGTTACCAAAGAGTTCTAAAATTGAAATTCAAAAAAGTTTTCATCAGCAATGTTTCTGACTGGCCAATTCTAAACATTTTCAGTGTTACCCACGTATTATGAAGGAACAAAAGAATGGCCATGAGATGATGGAAATATGCTTGGCAATGTGTTTTTGTAGGTATAACGTTTCTTTTTAATCCTCTAAGAAAAAATCGTGTTATAAGTTTGACGCATCTTTGTGAGTCATCTTATCGTCTAAATGATGCGGCATTTTTCTTTTTTTGTTTAAAGCTGGCTTTATCGAAATAGTCCTATGCAATACTTAATGGAAATTGATTTTGCGATTTAAAAGTTATGGGGGTGAGCATTCCAATGCTGTATGAAAATACGCCTGAGGTATCAAATTAAAGAGTTAAAGTAGATTAAGAAATGAATCCTTTAATCAAAATCTGTCCAGCTGTTCAAAGATATTGGGGTTAACGCTTAGATTCTACCTCAGTGTGTGACAAACCGTTGCAACAGACCTATGACCGACATTATATTTGATCGGTACTATTGTTGCTCAGTTTTTAAAATGTTTAGCAAATAAACTGGTGAGCTAGCTTACTTATACCTACGAATATGAAAAAATGAAAACAAAAGCAAAACGCGTGTTGTATATGCCTATTATTTTACCATAGCATTGTACTTGTGTTGAAGTTAGTAGAAACTAGACATACATACTTGCAAACTGAATATTGAAGTTGGGAACTACAAGTATGAAGCCATCTATCATTGAATGTAGCTGTGGTTATGATATTATGAGAAACTTGATCAATTCTAGAATGTGACTATAACATTGTATATATATTTAATACTTAATAAATAGAGTAGATACTGTATCAAGTTTTTATCTATGCAGCAGCACCAGCATTTGAGTCACCGCCGTTGAACTTATCTAACATTTGGCGACACCAGTCCATGCGAAGGTGTTTCTGGTCGTCGGTTAAAGCATGGAGAATCCATCTGGTACAAAGCTTCCTGACGCCTAAATGTTCATGTAATATTTTTTTAACTTGACTCATACCAATGCCTAGGCTTGCCCGTATGCTGATAGGTCTCTCTTATCTTCCTCTATCATGCGTCGCACAGCACTGATGTTATCTTTAGTAGTCGCTGTTAAAGGACGTCCCTCACGCGGATCATCATTGAGATTGCTACGTCCACGCTTAAACTCGTTAAACCAATTGTAAATAGTGGAACGAGATGGGGCTTTATTAAGAAATGCTAATCGCAGCATATCATAGCTTTGTTGTTGAGTAAGCCCACAACGAAAGTTATAATAAATCATTGACAGAAAATTTTCTCGCGTTAGGTTCATTTTCACGTGTAAAAAGAGTTTTAGATTTGCCGCCAATTCACAAAAACAAATGACAAACGATATTTTTGAACAAATTATTTTATGATGTTTCGATAAAGAATACTACAGTTAAAAGTATCAACAAACAACAAATTTACACATAGCAACATTCAAATACTGTCGAATATCCAAATGATATTTCGAATAAAACCCTGAAACCTGAAATGAAAATGCAGAAGAAAACATTTTTCAATACGGATTCAGGTGGCCGGTATGAATTACAACTCTGTCAAAATCGAAATTGTTTGTCTGGCAGACGATGAAACCAATACCCGAAGGGATAAAATAAATGCTAAAATCCGGGGAAAAATTATAATAAATCACGGTTTCTTTACGGCACCATTCCGTATTGAGTGCGTACTGCACACGGAGTTAGAGGTATGGATGTGTTTTATGACGAGTATTTTCGTAATAAAGGTATTTAAAAAAAAACCATACGACTCTTAAATAAAAATAAAATAAAATACATTTATTTCAGGTTACTTTAACCCATATACAATTTTAAATAATGTCACAACATAACATCTATAAAAATACAATTTCAAAATGTCAATGAAAATTAATATTTTAAAATTATTTTACCTACAATTGCCTCTCAAATGGGCAGCACGGTACGTGCCTGTCACTGCAGTGTCGCATGTAGACTCAGTCCTGGCGGTCAGCGATCGCCGCCAGGACGATGTTGGAGCTGGCCCGCACCCTGCGCAACAGGGACGCGGCGCGCTTGCGCATAGTAAGCGTAGTAGCGTGAAAACAGTCAGTATGCGCGTCTGCAAACATCCCTGATGCGCTACAGTGGCGGGGCAGCCCCAGCACCGCCCTGAATGCTTTGTTGAATTGTACACGCAGAGCGCTGTGGACGCCCTGCGAGTAACCTTAAAGAAACTTATAAATTGCCAGTATCACAGACATTTTTTAACTTGCATAGTTCGCTTGTTGTACAACATCATCATCAGGCCTTTTTGTCTCCACTGCAGGCGACCTTCTCTGTACTACCAGAGCCATACTTGGCCAGAGTAGCAAGAGGACTTCGCCTACACTCTCCTCGCTGGCCGGACGGGTTGGAGCTGTCTCACTGATGTTTATAAGCTTTGTTTAGCCTATATTTCCTAAGTCGCCTTCTTTGCCGGAATATTTTATGTTTACCTTATATGTTCCATATTAGCCCAATTTAATTCTAATCACTTTACCGAAATTGAATTAAAAACATACAATCATCCAAACTACAAACTTTCAATTATAACAAAGAACAATATCGCTGACGTCTGTGATAAGTAAGTATGATAAACATATATATAGACTTAGTTGGTTTAACAATGATTGTTAAACCAACTAAGTCTATATATACTTTATCATATACGAGAGAGATGAATAGGTCCCTTTTTTAACCTTAAATAATTTAATTGTTTTAGGGCGTCTAGGCTTTCTATATCCGCGGCAACTCATGTCGATACTTCATAAAAATATAATGACAAATGACTTTTCGTTTTATGCTGGTATTCTATTTCTTCGCTGCTCTGAGTTTGTTGCGTATGGAGAGAAAAAGGCATGCACGAATCCGCTTTTAAAAATAAAATATGTAGATTGAAATAATATTTATATCACTTATATGATTTTAGAGTTTCGCGGTCACTATGACTGTTATTATGCCATGACGGCAGAAGGGTCTTCGCAATATCTGGCAAAAAACTAGGTATATTAATTGCAGTAAGTCTTGTAATACTAATAACAGTTATATAACATATTTCCTCCGGCTAATGATATCACTACCAAAGGAAACAAGTGATAAATAAATTAACTATAAATATTTACACCACATAAACTAAACTATGAGGAAGTAGATGAGATAAAAATATTATTAAATAAAGTCAAATAAGTACGTACACACATCGCTCCATACAAAAACAAGTTTGTTTGCCAGGCAAATTAAAAATACCCCGACTTTTAATAGTTTCATTTATAAACGCCATCTAGTGATGAGCGAAGGAACTAAATAGTAGAAATTTTCCAGACAAACTACAAAAACCCCGACTTCAAGAGTTAACCTCCAATAACTTTTAAACGGCTGAACCGATTTTCATCAAACTTGCTTTAAAACAAAACAGCTAAAAACCACGGCAAGGGAACTTGCTTATACTTTAAAAAAAACCGCATGAAAGTGGTCCATCCGTTCAAGCGCTGTGATGCTACACGCACACCCGTTTTTAAAGTCAAACTAAAAACAATCTATCTATCTTTAACTTGTCTATAATAATTATTTATCAATGGAGAAGTTTCCACCTCTCCCTGTTCCTAACCTTTTGACCTCCCTTTACGAAATTATATAATTTTTTCAAAAAAATCTATCTGTCCGTCCGTTTAACCTTACTAGCAAAATATGCGCTATAAGTATATAAAACAAGTTCACAAGAGCAAGCTCTTCTTAGTTGAGGTTAGAAAATCCTAGTCTTCCAGGACAGTAGACTAAGTGCCTAGATCCCTAAAGGCGACAGACTACAAATGGGAGATCACTGGAGTACCCTGCGACCAGACACTATTTGCTAAGTACATCTAAACGTGACCCACGTGGCCACACGAGGATACTTGCTACCACGAGGCAGATAAAAATATCCCAACTAATATTATAAATGCGATAGTGAGTTTGTATATTTGTTTGTTTGTTTCCTCTTCATGCCTTAACCACTGAACCTACCTATTTATATTTTGGTATACATATAGTTTAAGACTGAGGGAAGGACATAGGATTTTTTCATTGTAATGTGTTGACGGACGGTAAAAAAACTAGTGTATAATTTTTATTTTTATTATATACTTAGGTATAACATGTATATTCAATCTTAAAAAAAAATAAAGTAAAGACATAGGATAGTTTTTCCCAAAACTCCAAAGGGGATCGAAGCCCGCGGGCACAGCTAGTTCACTTATATTCATAAAAAAATAGAACTGTTCGCAAATTTTTTGTTAGAAGATACATACATACATACATACATACTAACGCGTCTTTATCCCTGATGGGGCAGACAGAGCATTTTGGGTCTTGCGGTTCTATGCAAAGCCCAGGGCCGCAAGACCCAAAAGCCACTTTTAGCGTCATGGTGGGCGAGAAGATGGAAAAGCAATCAATACAGTGATGGGTTGCTAGCCGCATCGCCTGTTAACATGATTTGCATTTTTGCCCATTCCCTCGATCGGCTTTTACGATCTGCGTGGGAAGAGAAGCAGCTGGTACATTCTAAGTTTTTTTATTTCTCCCAGACCAGCATGAGAGATGTTTTGTCATTTTCCCTCTTTTTAATATTTGACATTAAAATAACATACTAAACATATTTTAACTAAAATAAGTTTAGTAAACGTTTGTGATTTTATATGAATAAGGGGGATTATAACTATAACGGACAAGTCCACGCTAATCTGAAAATAACGCAGAATCAGTACAATGACACAGATGTTACATACATACATACATCATACACGGCTATTGCCCTGGTGGGCAAGGACTATGGACCTCCACTTGCTACGATCCTGACAAACCTCTTTTGCTTCATCTAAACTCATCAATCTCTTCATACATGCCCTGTTAGATACAATATAATAATACTTTGCTATGTCTTCCCATATATAGCTTACAAATATTTAAGTATGTACATGAAAATCATTAGTATATTTTAAGCTGAAGCTACAAATCACTTATCTTAATCCCGGGTAGATTGTAAAACCCTATTGAGTGAATGAGCTTATTTTTAATTCCCCCTTCCCTCCCTTACAAGCCCAAAGCGCACAAAGCCACGAAATGGTCTTTGGGTCATAGCCATGGTCTCTGCCTGACCCTGTAAGGAATAAAGTTGACTTGTACGTAAAAAGTGCTGATTTATATCTAGAAATATGTAAATATATGAGTATCTCTTACAAAAATCGAATACTTACCTAACGACGCGAGCAAAGATGGACAAAATCGGCGTCTCTCGGGACGCGTTAGCAAAAAGCAAATGGACGCAATAACAATAAATTATTCGATAACGACATAAGAGGAATGGACTGGATTTGAATCACTCAGTTTCTCCGATTTTATTTTTTTGACTAAAATAAACCTTTTTATTTTGGTTGCTTGTTTTTCGTAGGGCCCAAAATTGGAGTCAGATATTTTAAGCTGCCTAATAGACGCTAAAAATATCACTAACGAAATGATAGAAATTAAAAGAGAAAGGAAGATCGATATATAGCTGCATGAAACAGATAAAGGAGAAGGTGAAAGTCGTGACGTACAGATAAATAAAATAACTGACGGACGAAAGAGATAAATGGAAGAAAATCCATGGTCCATTGACAAGAGCATAGCTCTTAAACATACCTAGATAGATAAAGTCATTCAACGTTAATCAAGCTTACGTCAGTGGTTAAGGGTTAACATATGAGTAGCTGACAACTCCTATAAAATAATTAATCCGGGAGCAATGGCTTAACCCTTCGAATGTCGGCATAGCATATACATCAGACGCCCGCTCCGGGCGTCCGACAGTTAAAGCGTTAATGTGCCCTCTGAAGCATAGAAGAGCTCGGGAAAAGTCTATGCCCCTTGTGGTCTAAGTTCGGAACCACACCCAAGGGTTACTTGCGATAGCCCTGTCAATACGTACTTTCACCGGACCAGCGAGCTCCTCCGTCCTTTACGTCTAATTACGCTAAACGTGGTTCTGAATCTTACGGCTCCAAATTCTGTCTACCTGTTTATTAAGAATAAAGAAGTGATAATGTATCTGTACGTCAGCAATAATAACGTCGACATTTTATGCCTTTTGATTTCCTTCAGAGTAGAATAGGGACACTCCTTAGGATGTTGTAGAATGCGACTTTTATAATACAAGCTGAACAAAGCTTATAAACATCAATGAGACCTCTCCAACGCGTTTGGCCAGCGCAGAGTGTAGGCCAAAATCTGGCTGCTCTGGTTCTTGTAGAGCTATAGCTCTGGTAGTACAGAGAGGGTCGTTTTCCTGCAGTGGAGACTAAAAAACGTGATGATGTAGGTCGAAATTTTGTTTAATCAGTATTCCATCGTAACTAATTGCACTCTCCTCAAGCCTAAGTTCAAAGAGTTGGCTACAACGACAAAGATCGACATCTTTGTAAGTTTAAGCTTACAAGTTTCGGACACGTGACGCGAATAACGTAATAGGTGCTACGTGTAAATGCTTACCATAGACTTCATAAATTTAGTTTATTTGCATAGATTGTATAAAAATAAATCAACAACAAGTCAATTCATATATGCTTACGTGTAAATAGAAAAAATAACGCATAATCCACATAAAGCTTCCACATAAAGATAACATACTTAGCTTACCTATTACTTTTACCATGTCAAATATCTGAAGCAGCCATTTTTGAAAACATCTTTGCTATCTTGTAACTTATCTCCTAGAGTCCGATTGATCCTGGACTGCGTCGGTTTGCAAAAGAAATTACAGATATACCGGCCAGCTTCTATGTTATGTTAGTGTTAGCCTTGCTAGGCAAATTAAAAAAAAAACAATCAACTTTCACCCAAAATTACTTTTGAATCGCTGAACTGATTTCCATCACACATAAATCTGGTCTTTCGCTCAAAAAAACGGATCATTATCGGCCCATTCGTTTAGGCGCTACGATACCAGACAGACACACAGTCACGTCAAACTTACGAGTATATAAAACCTCTTTTTTGTCGGGAATTAAAAATCTTTATTACTGACTATGTCAGTCCACTGGTGGACTAAAGGCCATTCCTGATAAAGAAAGTATTTGCATATAGGTAATCCCCGCTTTGGGCACGCTGAAATTCAAAGGAAACTATGCCTTACTCCTCTCGTCTTAACTTTCATTATTAGAAGTCACAAAAATTTTAAGACGATATTTTATAAATTAAAATTAAATATAAAGTTCACGTTAAGTTTTTTTCAATGATTTTATTAGCCATACGTAATTACGTAACTATACCAACCCGACGTAACTATAATAAGATCAGGATTTTTAAATTTCTTTTGAAGAAAAAGCCAATATGCCGTAACTAGTTGAAGTCTTCTCGAGCCCTCAGTTCGAAGAGTTGGCCACAACGACAAAGACCGGCAACTTTGCCAGGCTCAAGCTTACGAGTTTCGAGCTTCGGCCACGTGATGCGAATAACGTCTGGGTCGCTGTGCGTAAATGTTTTATATACACGATCTGCATCTACAATAATTTTCTAAATGAGATAAATCAAGTGCCAATTCTACTATTGGATTATTGGAAATAACGTTCAAACGAGCTGGTGGCCACTTCGTTTGCTTGAAATTTCAAAATGACGACAACTTAATTTTCTGATATTAAACTTTAATGAATCAAAGCCCATATGTTGCTCCGTTGAAAACCGCGTAAATATCTGTCCAGTAGTTTCCAAGATTAATGTGAACATACATACAAACAGATGGTAAATTTTTTTATTCCCTTTTTTGTGTTCTTTTACGCTTTATTTATCTAATTTCATTAATTTGTTAAATGTACAGACACGTGATTTTTACTGTTTCATTGTTATGTATTGATTTGAGAGCTATTAGCATAAGGCCGTATCTAAAAATAAGGGAGCCACTCCTGCATTAATCTTTGATGTCATAGACATCTTTGATGTCATGGACAGGGTTTGTCTTTGCGTCTGCATAAAAATAGATTTTTCAAACTAGTAACACACCTCTTTTTTCGTTATGGGCTCCCATTAATCCGGACGGAATAACAAATCAGATAAAATTTATATAGTATTTCATTAAAATAGCTTCTTAATATAATGCGGATAGTATAGATTACAGTTTCTTTCACAATTTGAGCCAAACTTTTTCAAAGGAAAAAATAAATAAATGGAGCCAAGAACATATCGGATTTTGCATAAATGTAGAGTTCCATCTTCGTAGAGGTATGGTTTTCAATTCTATTTTGGTAGATTTAATCTGGTAGAAATTTAGGCCATTCGCCAAAAAATGGGTTTCTATATGAATCACTCATTCATTAAGTAACCCAGTTTTACGCATTTTCTTCACATCTGCTAAATTTTGCTATATCGTGTCTCTGTACATATTTTTAACGTAATTTTAAGAAGTTTGTGATTTATGTCAAGATGTAAACCTTACATTTAACCCTACATAACTTAGAATTAATGATAGGTAACAGTAAATAAATAAATAAATAAATATATAGGGACAAATTACACTGCTAGCCCTAAGGTAAGTTCGAGACTTGTGTTATAGGATACTAACTCAACGATACTATAATTTATAACAAATACATATATAGATAAACATTCAAGACCCAGGAAAATTTTAAAAAGGCCATTTTCCAACTTGCCCTGGCTGGGGATCGAACCCAGGACCGAACCCAGGTTGGCGGTCTAGCAATATATCAGAAGAATACAGTAGAATATATCTATCTTGGGAAAGAGAACTTACCTACAAATATATGAAACTAATACATGATATCGGTTCATCGTCATTGTAGATTCTTCATCGGTCATAGGTGAAAGAGAGGAAATTGACGAGAAATTTAAAAAGGGTTGACATTATCATAATGAGAGAAAAAGCGAAGAAAAACAAGATGACTAAAAGAACCAGATAAAAACAGCAATAAATAATAAAATGAGCCTATATATGAGTATTTATTATTATTTTCATTTGAAGAGACCAGCTTATTGTCATTTGCACGATCTCTAGATAACTGTAACTCACCTCAATAATGAATAGATATTCGGAAAAAAACCCGTAGTTTTATTATTAGAATAGAACAGGACCCCTAAAAAGAGGAGGCAAGGCAAGATTCATGCTAAGTAATGCCCCAGTAACTTGGAACGGACTTAATGCGTTTTTTATATCGAAAAAAAATCGAAGATTAAACCCATCCGAGGTGCGTTTAGCATAATGTATTCAGGGACCCGATATTGTGAACAGTTACAATCGAAGCGGAAACTGTTACGAAGCAGAATTCAAACAAAGGAAGCAAATTGTCTGTTTGTTTTGTTTTATCTTAACTTGTATTCTCTAAACTTCCTTTACAAGAGAAAAGTGTTATGGCACACACCACTCGTTATAACAGATGTTAGGAATTATTTAATAAACTCAACTGCCTTCAAATATTTCTAATTACCTAACCTACTTATAAAGGTTCTTGACCACCGGGTGTAGATGTGTGGTCGACTCGATCCGTCAAAATAAACAACTTTTCATACGGGATCAACCCTGGGATCTTGAAAAAGTAGGCTTTGCCATACAGTCCAGTCGACTGAACATGTTTGTATGAAAATATCGAAAAAAAAAACATAGTTCACCACCTTAAAATAATAATAATAACCTATCACGTACAGTAGAATATCGAGATACCAGGGGCGGCTTTCTACGTATATCTAGAATTTTCAAACTTTCTGAATATACATCATTCATCATCATCATCATTTCAGCCGCATAACGTCTACTGTTGGACATAGGCTCTTCCAAGGATTTCCAAAATGACCGATCTAGAGCGGCCTGCATCCAGCGCCTGCCAGCGATCTTGATCAGCCCGTCAGACCATCTTTTGGGTGGGTGTCCGCGACGCTTTGCTTGCCAGTATGAATATGCATTTTCATATTAATATGATTTGGAGTTTAAGAGAAAATTCAAGATACAGATAAGACGGCTGGCCCAGGTTTCTTGACGGGCGACTGTGCGAGACAAATCCGAGAAACATATGGGTGTGAATTGGATTACTATAGGATTTACCAAAAAAGAAATAGACGCAATAACAATAAATTATTCGCTAAAGACTTGTCTAGTCCAAATGGAGTGGATTTGAATCGCTTAGTCCGGTCATCCTGCCCGTAGTTCCTGTTTTTAAAGCTATTAAAGTGATTCTCGTTTCGGCTAGTGATATACAGTATCGCTAATCGACTTTTGAATTTTGCAGTTTAAAGCTCAGCGGTTGGCAAACTCAGCGCTTAGTTTTACTACTGTACTGGAAAAAGGGATACAGTATTCTAGATAATAATCTATTAACCTACATGCTAAATTTCAGGGCTATCGCTTTACTTTTTCGTTTTAGCTGATACACCGCGCAACGAAATGCATTATCAGAAAAGAAAGGAATTATGTTGGTGAAGAATACAGACCGCTTTATATTGGTTATTTTGGAAATCCTTGGGAGAGGCCAATGCACAGAATTGGGTAGTCAACTAAAATATATAAAAGTATTAAAGGTGCCTTTAATCGAAAATATAGACAATTTTAAGAAACTAATTTGAATAAAAAAAAACTATGTGTTATCAGGATTTTTTAATTTAATTTTAAACATTACACCGGAAGTGAGGACACACATCAATAGAAATTTACATTTTTCCTATTCCTGCATTAAAAAAAGCAATGACATCTGTCAACTCTCAGTGTCTACTGTTTAAATTGCCGTCGTTATGTTGGTTGTTGTCAAGTTTTTGTGTTGGTAGATGACAGTGGCAGTGACATACAATACAGTGGTGCCATTTTTGAAACGTGAAGTCACTAAACGAACGGTTTTTGTATGGAAAAACCAGTCATTTAGGTGACACCGCGTTTCAAAAATGGCGCTTCAGTACAGTACTGAAAGAGGAAATTTCCAACATTACTCAAAAATCTTCATTGTGACATCACTTCCTCAAATAAGCTTGACCTTGCTTTAAAATAAAGGTCAATGGGGTTTTTGCAAATAACTAAAAAAGTAAGACCTTATTTTAAAATATGATTAGAGAAAGCTTCTTCTAGAGGCTATTCCTTGAAAAGGATTGCGAATCAGATCTTTTTAAAATTACTTGACAAGCCAATTGGACGTTGTGGGACTAGATTAAAGATTTATGTTGGTGCTGTGACCAAAAGTACTCGAAAATTAAGTACTAACGTCGGTAATGTGTTTTCGAAAGAATAATCGAGTACCTATTAGAAACTTTGAGTAGGTAAAAGGAAAAAATAAAATAAATTAAACGTTGCAAGTCTTTTCACAGGATTTCTATAGGTAGAAGGATTTTTGCACAGAAACGGTAGAAGCAATGGGTTTCGCACCCGTTTGCCCTATGTTTTCAGCTCTTAGCAAGAGAGAAATATGGTTTGTCAGGATCGTAACAAGTGCTTTAGGGGTGGAAGTGTCATAGGGCATCACGCCGCGAGTAGGTAACTTTGGAGAAAGCACAGCAAACCTTTCGACACCTCTGAGTCGCATGCACTGGTGTTGCTCCTTTGCCGGCAACGATTGTCGGCGCGTTTGTGGTGCCCATCTAGTGGGCGACAAGCTACCATCAGCGTGTGAAATGGATTAATCAGTGTAAAGGCGTTATGACAGTGGCATATCTTGTGCCTCTTTCCCTCTTTTCTTCTGTCTCTTCCTTCATGATGGCAGCGATAAGAACATGTCTCATAGATGTCTCCAGCCAGTCAGAAGAAGCGAGATCTACGATGAACGGGTTCAAACCCGAAACGGTAGAAGGAAAGCAATTCACCTAACTATCTCGATCCGGTCTCCATACGTGATCTTTTCATCCAGTCGATTTAACTATTGGATTTGATTCTAGTGATGGCGAGTTTTGTATTGAAAATACGATGATTTAATTAACGAAAGTTTTATACGGTATAGGTTTAATACGAACTTTTCCTAAAGCGCTGGTTGAAATTCAATACGAAAATGAAACTTTTCTATACTAGTAGTAGATGATAAGTATGAGTGTAGATCATAAGCATACAATCTGCAGTAAAATTCTAGTAAGGCACCTACTGAAGATTGTTATGGATCACAACACGTATACACACATTAAAATCTACAAGCACAGCACCAGAATGTTACTACACATTGTAGCCAAATTATTTAGTGTGTGTCCACCTTTAGGGCATGTTATTTTACCAAACTGAAATTATTTAAGGGTGAATTTAGTCATCGATACTGAACAACTTTGAAATTTGAAAAATATTTATTGATTTCACATACAAACTCGGATGAGTTAAATAATTGTATGAGAGGCCGAAAATTATTATAATTATTTCATACTAGCCGAAGCCCGCAACTTCGTTCGCGTGGACTTTATGTCTCTGGAAAATGCTCATCAGGCTGAACAACTTTTACTAAGGCGGCATTTTTATATCTCTTATAGTTTAGCTGGACCATTATGGTTCTGCATCAGGCGTTCCATTTTCCAAAATCATTTATACCCTATATGTTGCTCAGGCTTAATAGCTATATAACAAAAAAAGTTTCATTGGAATCCGTCCAGTATTTCCGGAGATTAGCGTGTACAAACAGACAAACAGACAAACAGACAAACAGACAAACAGACATACAGACAAACAGACAAACAGACAGACATTTTTTTTTTAATTTTTACTCTATTACTACGTCTCCATCGGTCCCAATATTTTCTTTGGAAATATATTTAATGTACAGACACACTTTTTTTACTGTTTTATTATTTGTATAGATATAGATTTCGTTATACATTCTTTGGGAAAAGTTGTTCAGTATCATGGACTGAATCCACCTTTAAAATAGTTTCAGAATATTTTGATGTTTTATCATGCAAAATGGTTCTAGAATTAAACTAAGTCTTTGAGTTAGAACTTTAAACCTAATCTCGATCAGTAGTCAATGACTTCCCCATAATGCATTCAATAACGTACTAACTTCTAAGGATAACGCTCAGGAACAACAAACTTAGAGTTTAGGGTTGAAGTTGGAATGTACCTAGTTTCCGGGAAATGCGTCTTCTAAGAGGATTTCGTGAATATTATTACTAAGGTATATGAGGGAGAATTAATTTTTTTTTGTAAAATAAAACTAAAAATAAGTGTCTAATTAGTTACCTATTGAATTTAGTGATCAAAATATCTAATAATATTTTAAAATACGTTACTTAATACTTTTTTTTCGAGAGCAGCGACTGTAGTCTTAACGTGTATTAACTTTATATTTAAAACTTAAATATATTTAAGGACAAACTACGTTTAGTTTAACGATACTAATGACTAAGATTTGGTGTAAAACTTCATCTACAATTTCCACATAATATGTCGACATCTATCAGTTACATTTTTTTTAACTTGTTACGAACGGAAACACGAAAAAACTTATGAATATTTCCCAAGTGGCGAGGCCCTAGCTATATGGCATTGTTCGTGCTGAAAAGCTTCTAAAATACTTTAACGACTGCCATCTAGCGATACCAGCCGGTACTTTCTGTGAATTAAACAACGGGAATGCTTTGAGTGTCCTTAAATTTCTTGATTGTGATTTGTGATAATTTAATTATACGATATAATTAAGTTAGTACTATGCTCACTATCGCACCATTCATTTACTATTACTCCTATTTGTCAATCCTGTCACCCAAAGGTAGCCTGTTAGAGATTGCCTTGGCGACAAGGCTGCCTATTATAGATCTGAATTTATATTTAAATATTATTTTCATGTGTTTTGGTGCAATACAGTGTTTTTACTTACTTACTTACTCATAATAATTGATGAAAATGACATTGGTAAGTCAAATTCATCTAAAATACCTGGATGTACCATAAACCTCATGTCTAAAAGCTGCATATTATTATCATACATACTTACGTTTCCTGTCATGAAAATACTTACGTTATGGGAAAAGTCACACATTGTCGTCCGTGGCGTAGTGGTCACCATGCTAGTTCGCCACCCAGAGGTTCAGGATTCGATCCCTGATCATGGCAAGTTGAAAAATGGCCTTTTCAAATTGACCTGTGTCTTCGATGTTTATCTATTTAACGTTTAATACTGAAACTATTTTAAGGGTGAATTCAGTCCATGATACTGAACAACTTTCCCCATGGAACATGTATCGAAATATGAAAAGTGTTTTTTGGTCTCCCATACAAGTTGACCGATCAGCTGATGCAAGTTTATATGTAGAGCCAATTTTTTTTTTCATATTTTGACATTCGTTATTTGGGAAAAGTTGTTCAGTATCACAGACTGAATGCACTCTTAAAATAGTTTCAGAATATTTTGTTAGACCGTATTTATGTAAGTATTTGTTATAAAATAATAGTATCGTCAGGTTAGTATCCCATAACAGGAGTCTCGAACTTACTTTGGGGCTAGCTCAATCAGTGTAATTTTTCCCTATATATTTATTTAATTTATTGTTTAAAATTCGTATCTTTGAACTAAAAATATGATGGTACCTGTAGTGACACCGTTGTTATTTTTTTCATACAAACGATTTTTTTTTGGTATTTTTTTTCTAATGTTAATTTTAGTAGCTAGCTAAATGTCAGTAGCCCTAAGCAGTATCCCTATATTATCATCATCATCATCATATCAGCCACAGGAAGTCCACTGCTAGACATAGACCTCCCCCAAGAATTTCCAAAACGACCGATATCTACTGATGTAAATAATAAAAAAACTTGAGAAGTGTCAAGGGACACCCGGATGGAACGAAGTTCGAGAGAGAGAGACAAACATAGAAACACGCGCACGCAGCACGGCTTACAACTATAGCAAAAAGTGTCGTTACAACTTTTGGTCTTAATTTTTTCCGTCTAGCCCCCTTTCGCAACGCGCGATAAGGAACTTCGTTCCAATATTAACATTAGCAGGAATTCTTTAGTAGGAAAATAGTTTATTCTAGAGGACTACAGGCACTTGGCACCATTCTGAAACCTATGCAATCCTTAGGCGATCTCATTATGTGAGTAAAGCAGAAAGTAACTACCTAAGATACGAGGTGCTATCATTGTAAAACAATCGCCACTGGCATGGGTACTATGTTACTACTATTACTATGCTATGGTACTATTTTGATTGCTTTTTCCATCTTCTCGCCCACCATCATGCTTAAAATATCCTTGGAGTCTTGCGGCTCTTCGCTCTGTCTACTTTGAGCCGCAACACCCAAAATGTTCTATTCTATCCATGTATGTCCGTGTTTTTACGTTTAATTTATCTTTTATTTGATCGAAAAATTTCCTTCTGGGTTTTAACGTTAAAAAATACGATGTGGAAGGGACATACCCGTAATTAATCAAACCATGGGATATACTAGATCACTGCAGCATAAAAAATTAAAATAACAGTCCACAAACCAAAAACAAATTCGCACAAAAAAATTGCCCACTTCAGTATGGAAATGGCAAAATTTGTTTTCGTTCTTTTACTATTATTTCAATACATACATACATACTATCACGTCTTTATCCCTAATGGGGCAGACAGAGCATTTTGGGTCTTGCGGTTCTATGCAGAGCCCAGGGCCGCAAGACCCAAAAGCCACTTTTAGCGTCATAGTGGGCGAGAAGATGGAAAAGCAATCAATACAGTGATGGGTTGCTAGCCGCATCGCCTGTTAACATGATTTGCATTTTTGCCCATTCCCTCGATCGGCTTTTACGATCTGCGTGGGAAGAGAAGCAGCTGGTACATTCTAAGTTTTTTCGTTTCTCCCAGACCAGCATGGGAGTATTATTTCAATTCCATTATATTATTGTGATCTAGTATAGCCCGTGGTTCGATTTATTACGGGTATGTCCCTTCCACGTTGTATAAAGGAACTGACAAACTTAGCAGAAGAAAGAGAGTCATGGAAAGCACTCCACCGACGAAAGCCCAGCTCTTTAATATAAGAGAGAAGACTGTATGTCGTGAGTGTAAGTGGCCAACACTAGTGTCATTTCTATTCATTATAGATAACGTCATGATGTAATACTAGCATGGTAAAGTATTTTTGAAATCACTTGTGACATTACGAATGGTTTGCGCGGGCGTTTCCAAACGGGCGCATTTTTGAATCGGTCGTATGCGAAAAATTTGCAACGAGTGGTCTTGACCACTCGTAATTTTGACATTTTTAGCGTAGATATGTCAAAGAAACCTTTCATGGAGAATCCGTTTCTGATCCGTTTCGATTCACGCTGCTTTTTTATTCATGGTGAATGTTTTAGAAAATCATAGACGTATGAAGAAGTTTTCTGCTTAAAAATATATTGTTTTTCGCTGACACGACTGCTTCAAAAATGCGGCCCAATGGTATTTTACGCGAGCGTTGACTTTTCAACTAAACGTTTTGTGTTTCAGTGAATCCCTCAATGAAAAATAGCAAGCCAGTATAGTTACCATCATAATACGCTATAGGAAACTGGCAACAGGTTGCATCACGGCCGCCGGATGGTACGTGAGTGATTGCCGTAATAAGTCCCCGTCGGCCGCGATTTAATAAACTGCCAGCCTCGGTTATTGGATCCAATGATGTTACAATGAATCTATAATATTTTTGGGGACAAAATGGGTAATAGTGAGGTCGGATACGGAAAAGTTTTCTTTCTATCCTGGTTCCCTTCACTTTCCTGGTTGCCTTTTGAAATTTTATTTCCCACTTGGAACGTAGATTTCAGAATAAATCTAGTTAAACTACACAACCGATTTTGATAAAATAAAACCGATTCCCAAACTACATAAAACCGATTTTCATAGAATGTCTATGGGACCACCTGACAAGTATAAAAAAAAGACTGTTCTAACTTAAAAAGTCTATTGGCATATATACAAATACATGCTATATTTAACTAATATAATTTTTATGTCTGAAGCTCTAATCAACGATACTCACTCGATTTTTGAAGTGAAAACTTCTTTTGCGGCGTTGTGCACTTTTTTTGAAATGGGTAAAAATTATAAACTCGCGTCAGGACACGTGGCCTGATCAAAAATTCGTAAGACGGCGCAGGGCGCTCGCGCGAATGTTCGTGTGTGTTTATGTTACAGCGTGCTACGCGCATCCATGGATGGTGACAGCTGATGGCTCGACCGTCTGTGTAGTGGCCATACTGCTGTGTATTTGAAAATGATTTTGTTGAAAATGAATTTGGTCATGCTTGTGACATTTGTGACAGACTGTGGCTCAGAAAAGATTTGAAATATTTTATACTGATAATTAAAGCAATTCGTGCAAAATTATTCCCTAACCATTCCAAAATATCAAAAATGCACAACGTTAATATTCAAGTTTTTACTTCTGCCGGCACTCCCAGAGTGCAACCCGTCGTTTTTTTTAAATAAACAAGTACCTATATATTTACTTATCTACGTATAATACGTTTCCCGCCGCCTGTCCTTCTGTATGTACAGTCGGCATCAGATATACCTGACCCCTCCTCCACCTACATCTTGAATTTTCTCATAAACTGAAAATAATATTAACTTATTATTTTTGTATTCTAAGATTTTAATGAAGTCTTTTTGAATATACATTTTCATTATTATTTCTGTTTAAGAGAAAATTTAAGATGTAGATAGAGAATGGGTCAGGTATCTCTAATGCTGACTGTACACTTAGATATTTTAAACTATTTTACGGATTATGATGCGGTTTTCATCAATAGATAAAGTAATTAATGAAGAAGGTTTAAGTGTATAATTTAAGCCCGTACGAAGTCAGAGCGGGTCGGTCGCTAGTTTGTAATAAGACTTTGTAAGTCTGTAGCAATTAAATATTTTAGTACCATTAAATTGATTGTATATAGGGCTCGGATTACGGGAATGGAACTTTTTGACACCAAAATTAAATAGGGTAGTATCCTTGATCAAAAATAAATTATTTTGTAAATATACTGTTATTACAATAAAGCGCTATTTACTCCAAGGACGGACATGACGTCACGACGACGTCAGACAAGGTACAAGTGTATGTTTGTTTTATTAAAGTATTTGACTTGTTGCAAACTATCAGATTGTAGAATATTCAGACCTTGTACTAAAATTGTATTTTTGAAAAATAATCTTATGCTATAAATAAAATCTTATTTGAAATACAAAGAATGTAAATGATTATTCCTTTTTTTAGTACCTGCTGCTCGTTTTTCTTGAAGGAGCGATTATGCTCGTATAACAATTCTTTTTGGCTTCTTGAATGATAGCCGTAGTATCCCTTAATTTCCATGAATAACGACATCAACCACGCAATCATAAGGCTGCCTTTGGACTATAAGCGATCATCTATTGTTTAAACAGAACAGCTTTTATATAGAATAGTTGATTGGATTGAATATAAAACTAGTGTGCCCGCAGGCTCTGCTCCTTGCTCGGATCTTGTTTTGTTTGTTTGTTTGCAAACTCCTTATTGTACATAAAATACAAAAAATACAATAGTACAAAGGCGGACTTATCTCTGTCAGGTATTTATTCCAATCAACCCTACAACCAGAGCAGATAATCACAAAAGTGGGGTGGTAAATTGTACAATACATAAAATTCTATTCTTACTTACTTATAATTCTGTGTCCACCCCTGGATTTTCAAAATATAATTTCATTAACTGATCACTCGGTCGGTCAAAACGGTGAACGCAAGCCACTTTGACCTGCATTCACCATTTTTCAGCTAACTTTTTGCGACCACCTATTAGTTTTTTCAACGTTATGCTTGCCAGCGTGATCACCTTTTCTGTCCCAAAAGTAATTAAATTTTTTCAAATAAAATTAATATCGTTAAGTAACCTTTTACCTGTAATTAGTAAGCAATGTAGCTTCTCATCACAATTTTTCACCTTCTGAAACCATCACGCCAAATATTACTTTTAGATTAATGATTAACTTACTCTAAAATTGGCCAAGACGTTATTTTTGTGTATTTATTATCAGAATCATACATATTTATTAAATGATCGATATACTTATGAAACGACTATGCGTTTCCCGCAGAGATCAAGACGCAGCCTTACGGGACATTTATAAAAAGAAAAATTCTGCATCATTCAGATAACGACCTCCTCATTTGTTTACCAACCGGCGAAATAAAACACAAATTTAGCAAATTTTTATTTAAAAAATCTTACAAAAATTGTCTTCAATTTCCGAATTGGTTGCTGACAAAACTGAACATCAACAAACATTTAAAGTTTAGTTGCATTTACAGGAAAAAAGATTGTTTTTAAAAATAAGTTAGATTTAATAACAATACAGAACATATTGTTTTAAATTATATAAAATAATCACAATGCTTAACTTGAAAAAATCTGTAGCAATGTACCATTATAATTTGGATATAAAGCCTACTTTAAATAAATAAATCACAATAATTAAATTATTTCTCAAAACGTATTTGTTTGTTTGCATATTTAGAACCACAAAATGAGCATAAAAATTTCATCTTTAATAATAAAAATACCTCGATATTATTTTAAGTTATTCTTGAAAGACAATATTAGGAAGAACAAGTATATTGTCTCCAAGGTAACAATAAATACATTGTTGTTATAATAATATACATTGTTATGTACAAATGCATTGTTTTAATGTTTATTATCGATGATATTCATAAATATACATAAATATTTACATTTAATTCAGTTATTATAAATCCCGTGTGCTTTATTAATATTATATACTTTTATTTTTAGATACTGAAGTAAATATAACTAAGATATATTGTAATACTAAATCGAATAAGCGGCATTATGTCTTACAAATATTATTTTCAATCACAGATTTTTGTATTAGTTTACTAAGCAAAAATAAATTAAAAATAATGCTAGTGCAACAAATTTATATACAGTTATAGTTACGATATGTTTTATAACATTGAGTGCAAGAGTATGAGTGAATGTGTCGGATATTTTAATTAATTTGTTTTTAAATCACAATAATATTTTTCTATACCTAGAGCATTTTCTTTAGAAACATTTTTTCACTTACAGTTTTATTTTATTTGTAGCATTTGTTATCAGACATTCATTACTTTTTCCGTACGCGTACATTCAGTTCTTTGACACAATTTTGTTGCACACTATTAAACGACTTTTTTCTTTTTTAGTCGGCGTCGTTCATGACAGAACTTTTTAGTTGCTCTTGGCAGTAGTTTGGTTTGAAGGAACAGTTCAAAATAAACAAACAATAGTTGAACTCGGATCGGAGATGCCTTGACGGAGTCATACTAACCCTCCCAGGCAAACGACAACAATTATTTGATTAGTTGCATAAAATTTGCAGCGTAATTTTAGTTGCATTCGATTTCATAAAAAACTCTGTTTGTACTTTATAGCGATGGAAAGTAAGCAGTGAACTTCCATAGAACGTAAATTGCGTAACTCATTTTCTTTGACCAGCATCTCAAAAAATTACGCACATTTGCCTGGGCCCTAAAATGTGATTCTTTTCTCGATATATTTCAGTTTGAACATATATTGAGGCACAATTGATTGAGATGTCAGGGACATTTATTAATATTATCAAATCTTTTAGGCATAATCAACGTTGCCAACTGATCATACACCCATACCCGTATGCCATGTCTCACTTACCTAGAGTATATTTTCTGTATAATGACCGGAAAATCCATTTTTATTCGCTGAAACTCCGTAACAATGTGTCAAATTCATTATACTTATTTTATTCGACACAAGATCTACTGCCAAGAAAGTTTTCTTTTGTTGTTTAATCCAAAATTCACTAAACTTCAAAACCAGCTGACTGTATTACATTATCTAATCCAACTTTATACAAAGCTCATAGCCATTAATCCAGACTTACTTTACTAGCTTTACAAGCGTTTCCTATTCTAAGCACTGTCAGGATATCACTAAAAGCAGTAAGTTCTGGAGGAATCATCACGACCTCCTGCAGCTCTCTGTCAGCCGTAGTAAAACTGAGAATTTGAATATGTCCCTAGGCTTCTTGGACTAACCATACTTTCTGGCTCTTCATCTTGAGTTTTATACCTAACTTCTCTAGCTTGCGGTACATAATCTGCATTACCGTACATGCTTGCTCCAGCGCAAGGATAGATTGTAGATAAAGGTCTCATCGCTCTTATAGTCCCTCTACTTCCATTTGCTTCTCTATACAGAATCATATCAGGATGTACTGGATCGTAGAATGTTCCAGATATATGACTTACGTCTATGTCGTTATCTATGTCAGAAACGGCATCGTTGAACACATTTGGAGCTTCTGTGGTGAACATATCTCCAGTTTTGGAGTCCTCGGATGATTTGCGAATGATGTAACATCGAACCGCTATTAGAAGAAGAATTAGGATAATAAATAGTAGTATTCCAGATCCAACGTAGACTAAGAGTTTTATTTTATACTCAGACTGGGATTCTGAAAAGAAAAACATTAAAGTTCTTATAATTATGTATGTATCATTTTAAGAAAAGTTAACAAAAAAAACTGTTCAAAATTTTAGCACCGGAAAATAATAAACTAAAACAAAAAAAAAAAATAACTCGATTATCATACTTACGGATTTTTCAACCAAAATAATAGAAATAACATAAAAAGAGACATCCTGTGGCTGAAACAATATGAGAGCTAAAAGCAAAACTTAAACTTGATATTTTTTCATTTTAAAAAGACGATAAGAAGAAACAATTTATTTTACATTAAACACTGGTAAAATAAAGCAACGCTCTGGTTAACAAGAGAGGTGGCGAAGAAAGTCACGATTTAAACTCCAGAAGGGCTTCGGAGACATGAGATTACTAAGAGGAAAAGGCAAGATGAGATCGAACGCTTATAATCTATCAAATATAATCTGAGTAGGTAGCGAGCTGCTCAAGATCATGATCTATGGGAGCGGAAAGGAGAGGCCTTTGCCCAACAATGGGATAATTAATAGGCTTATAAAAAAATGAACTACAACACCGTAGGGATTTGGAGTAAAAAAAAATTTGGCTCATTTTTTTTTTTTGATGATGATGATTATTAAAATATATGGTACACATATTTTTTCTTTTATCTGATTAGCAAATAATAATAAAGATACAGCGCATTTAAATTTCGCGAGACATCTCGATCAGCTACGATTTTGAACCAAAGGTGTCTAAATCACTCCCACTCTGGAACTTCGAAGCGCTGTATCTTCGTAAATGACAACTTTGTTAAACGAAAAAATATGGGTCCATTACTTTTGGATTATCTATTTGACGGAATAAATAAAATATCTTTTTTACCCACTCCACATCCCCATTAAGCATACATTTTAATTTTCAAACGTACCCATTCGACTACCATTTTTTGTTTTATTTTTATCAGCACTGGGCTCCAACTCCGTAGACGGGGATGTAACATTCACACCCTTAGGAGGCGGCATGGGGTTGACCTGTGCAGGGGTGGCCGGGGTCACTCCACTCTCAGTCCATTGATCTAGCACTTCCTCTAAATCAAATTAGGTAGGTATGTATAAATTAATGTTAGTACAAAGAACATGATTAATATTAGACTAATAATACATAGTTCTTTCTAGAAGCCTTTTCCCAGCAGCGGGACATGAGAAAAGGCTAACAAAATACCTAGTTCTGCAAGTTTGAGAATGATAAAAATAATGTTTTATTAGAAACGGACAGTAAAGTTATCTATGTAATATAATACCACTATTTTTACACAATTCGAGCAATCAAACATTTTGAAGTTCAAAGGACGGGAAAGTTCAAAACTTTTAACACATTAGAAGATTTTTATTTCATGTATTAATAGTTACTACAATTCATGTAAATGACGGACAATATATACAATGACCTTTTTAATTAAGTACAAATATTTTAAGGGGTGATTCAGTCCATCATTTCGAACAACTATTCCCAATAAATGTATATGGAAATACGAAAAAAAAATTTCATTTTCGATAGTAATGATATCACGTGACTACTTCGATTTGTATAAAAACCTAAAAATTTTTTTTTCGTATTTTGATATACATTCATTGGGAAAAGTTGTTCGAAATGATGGACTGAATCACCCCTTAAAATATTTGTACTTAATTAAAAAGGACATTGTATATACCCCCTTATTTATAAAAACATACAAGCGTTTGCTAAACCTATGTTCTTTTAATGACCAATATTGAAAAGAAGAAAAGAGACAGAACATGTTATGACTATTATTAATAGGTTTAGCAAAGGGTTGTAAATTTTCATGAATTCTAGGAATAGTATTTTTATCATTTAACAAATAAAAGTGACTTTAAAGCTAGTGAACGTAAATACCTACACTAAAAGTCGCAAGAATATAATCAACGTCACAATTATGTTTAATTGGATGACATTACTATTTTTTTTTTGTTAAAAGTATTTTGATAGAAATTCTATAGGTACCTACTTAAAAGAATTTATTTAAAAAAATACTACATGTTTTTAAAAATAAGTTGGATATGCTGGTAAATAGGTTTATAGGAGCCAAACTAGAGATACCTGCATTATCGACTACATTCGGCATAGGAGTGTCGGTTCTGAATTTGAAAATCTCATCATTTTCTGCTGCACTCTCGTACCTCTCAACCAGTACTCCCAGAGGAACTATGGACAATAAAAAGTATATATTAATTCATACTTCTCTTTTAAAACCTAGAAGAAATGGTGGGTGTCCTACGCTGCGCTTGCCGGTACGCGGCCGCCATTCGAGAACCTTTCTGCCCTATCGGCCATCGGTTCTTTGAGCTATGTGCCCCGCCCACTGCCACTTTAATGAGCTAATCCGCTTGGCTATGTCAGTGCTACGAAAGATGTTCAGTATCAGTCTATTTTGTCGGAGAGTTCAAAATAAATTCCGGTCACATATGCCTAATAAAGCCTGGTTTACAGTGAGTGACAAGTAAACGTGTGAACAGGCACTGAAAAGTGACAAGTGCATAGATTTCACTTGTCACTTGTCGATGTGTAAACCAGGCTCAGGGCCTGTTTCGGTTCAACATAAAGGCTATTTAATGGGTAAAGGTTGAAAAGAAAATCATTAAAATAGTGATGACTGACATTCATGCATTAGGTTTATCCCAATGGTTGGTTGACTAGAGATTACGCTCTTAGCGTTAAGTCCACCAATTGTAAACAATTTGCAATTGTGGATCAATAAAGAAAAATAAATAAATTTTTGCTTTTTCACCAAATCGACATTTACAATCTGTATGGAAGAAGAAACAGTTGATACGTTCTACGTTTTACTCTTGTTCCAAACAAACATGAAAGAGAACAATAGTTCGTATACTTAGGCTAATATTATCCTTTTCAACTAACGTTTGGATATTATTATCAAATTAGGCCCAGGATCATAATGTTAGCGTGCGGACACGACATGAATATCATAACCATTAAATTTCCGCTATAAAAGTTTTATTGAGTCGCTCCTGATTTTGCATAGACGTGTAAATTGAATGTTGGAACTAGGTTCAATAAAAATATAGTTACCTATCTGTGCCCGCGGTTTCGCTCCCCGTGGTCGGGATAAAGAGTACCCTATATCCTTCTTCGAGTCTCAAACTATGTGCATATCAAATTTTATCCAAATTGGTTCAGTAGTAGGATAGTAGGATAAATAGGATAGGATAGGATACCGATTTTCTCTCCTCTCATCGTAACGTGTTCCTGGTTACAGCAATAATGCTAAGTAATATTAAGGCGACCCGTGTTGACTATCATGACAAACATTTAAATTATTAATTTTTCAAAACTAAAAACCAACGTTTTTGATAAATTTGATAAAATTTCTGTGGGACTACCTTAGACGAAATTTTCGAAATCGGTCCAGACGTCTTAGAATCATCAGTGAACATACATAAAAAAATCTTTGGGCCTATGTCCAGCAGTAGACGTTATGCGGCTGACATGATGATTATAATGATACATAAAAAAAGATCACGTCGATTGATTATCTTCTCCTTTTTGGAAATCGGTCAAAAATAAACTTCGTGGTGAAATTTTTCATTATCTATTTTTAATTTTGTTAATGCTGTTTAAATCTAAAATTATATTGTAAGAAAGGATATAAGTTTATTATGGTCTATTCAATTCTGGGTAAATTTATACAGATATGTACATTAATATGGATTTTATGGAAGGTTACTTAGGAAATACAAGCTAAACAAAGCCTATAAACATCAATGACACCTCTTCAACCCATCTGGCCAGCGTGGAGAGTGTAAGCCAAATACTCTGGCTGCTCTGGACAAGTATGGCTCTAGTAGTACAGTGGGCCAACGGGATACCGAGGTCGGCCATCTACCTACCTACCTATATCTTGAAATGTATAAAAAATATATAAGGTCTATCAAAATATACTGAAACTATTTTAACGGTGAATTCAGTCCATGATACTGAACAACTTTCCCCAAGGAACACGTATCAAAATATGAAATTTAATTTTTGGCCTCCCATACAAGTTGACCGATCAGCTGATCAGAGATTGTATGGGAAGCCAAAAATTATTTTTCGAATTTCCTTATATGTTTCTTGGGGAAGGTTGTTCACTATCACGGACTGAATTCACCCTTAAAATAGTTTCAGTTTATTTTGTTAGACCATATATATGTTGAATTGTATTAGAATACTTAATTTAGAACCCCTTATATTTGTATTATATTGTACCATTCTTTGTATACTGGTTTTGTGGTGATAAATAAAGGTTCATTATTTAGAATTTCTGTATATACATTTACATGTTTGCGGGCCGGGCCAGGTATCTCGACTGTACAGAAAGAATAGTGCTCCTCTGCAGTTGAGACTAAAAATACCTCATGTGATGATAATGGTGTACATAGAAATAATTTTCAATTTTGTATATCTTCTTCAATGAGATAATCGCTGAATACAAAATGAACATTGCAAACTGTTATTAGTTCTCGTCAACCACTACACGTTCCTTGGCAAATATGAAGTAGATATTAACATAATTGAGTTAGCTGAATCTCAGCTTGTTTATAGTAACTAATAAGTAATATTCAGATTAAATCTAGATGCGCGGAAGCGTGTCAGAGCCAAGTCCTTAAAAAAGATAAGTAGATATTACATGCACAGATGGAAGAATAAAACCGTTTTCGAAGAATGCTGGTACGGAGAAAAATAAAGAATATACTACAATTCATGATTGAATTTTCCGGGGTCCAGTGCTCAGTCCATTGGAACAAATCATTTGAAAGCAAACTGTCATGAAATTTAAAATTTTGTCTTGATCGAGCCTTAGATAACTAGGGATTCATGCCCACTATGACCTATGGTGCCGAGATATGGACGCTCACTAAGAAGTCGCACAGAGAGCCATGGAGCGTGCCATGCTTGACATCAGGTTGTAGGATCCTGTTCCTAATATCGTAATCCGACAACATACTAAGGTACGAGATGTTGGAACAACGGTCGTGCACTTAAAGTGGAAATGCGCAAGGCAACTGGCTAGGCAAAGCGATGGCAGGTGGAGCAAGGCTTTAACAGAATGGTGGTCTAGAGCACGTGCAAGAATCATCGGACGTCCAGCAATGAGATGGCTTGCGCACCAGGTTTAGAATAGCACAGGACCGTGATGGGTGACGTAGAAGAAGGGCGGCCTTTGCTCAGCAGTGAGCGGAAGAAGAGCTGAGGTGATGATGATGATGGGGGCAGCACTGGACCTCGGAAAATACATGTATTTGACACCTTGTGAGACACTCGAGGAGTTACAATTAAATAACGAAGAGTTAACATACCACAAGCATAAACGACCTTAAGATACGTCCTAGATAAGTTCTTGCATGGCGTGCCGAAGATTTTGCTGCTCGCTTCCACTGTGCACCGTCGCTTGCCATGGCAAATCTGCATCACTATGTCCGTTCCGTGTGGTGTTGTGCATGCTGTAAGTGAAGAAGTAGTTGAGCAAAAAATATAAAAAATGGACAGACAGACAGACGGATAGATAGGCAGACAGCGGAGTCTTAGTAATAGATGACTCTATTTTTCAAAGTTTAATACGCTTTGGGTACGGAACCCTATTAAAACATCATGAAAGGAAAGGTGGAAGCCAAGATAAAAAAGGAAAGACCAAGAAGGTCATTCATGGATAGTGGGTCATGAACTCCCATGGTCCACATGAAAGAGCCTAAACCGCCTTCGAACTGAGGTAGGCCAATGCAGGCATAACTTGGCCCGATGGCGTTACATAGATGAATCCGCAACAGTGTCAGTATGGGTATAGCGACCAGACTATGTCACACCTTCTTTCTTGCCCATCGTGCCCCACCAGCTGCACTAAACCTGACCTTTATGAGGCCTCGGACAGCGGTGTAAAAGTGGCATCTTTCTGGAGGGAAAAAAATTGATTGTTTGAGCCAACGACACGAAAAGAAGAAGATGGATAGTAAAAGAAAATACAAAAGTCGTGTCGTTTCATTTATGGAGGCAAGTATTTAACCGAAAATAGGGACATGGGAAATACTAACTAATACTTATTGGTAAAATTATGGAAATAAGTAAATATATGCTACAGAAAGAAAAATCATTTATTTTTAGGTATCTCAATAGATAAAATACCATTAATACAAATACAAAAATAATAGATATCAAAATAAAAGCCAAAGCAATTTGAAAGTAATCCAGCATCGACTGGCCTATTTTGAATGGAAATAAAAATAAATGCCCAGACGAAACTATTTTTTCAGTCGAGGTCGAGTAAACTTTCCCTGAATTTTCATCAACGTTTGATTGGAAAACTTTTTACTTGATAGATACCTACTAGTAAATACGAAATAAAACATTTATACTACTAGTAAATACGTGATAATATAGTAATTATCACTGTAAAAGGTTCTCCATAAAGAACAAAAATTAATAAATGTAATTATTATGTAATTAAACTTAAAACTAAGTTAAACTAGACCAATTACTAAAATTACTTATAATCACGTAAGTAAAGGCCGACCCGATTTTGAACGATTTATAAGATCATCTTCAAGGCAAGTGTTAGAAGCGGCGACTTGACGTTGTCGCCGCCTGCTTTGGACCAAGGAAAAGCAGACGGCATAAAGCAGCAGTGCAAAGCAGACAGTGATATCGGGTACTTAGCCGTTCCTAACACCAAAAACTGTTACAATGTACCAACCTTCTCTTCCCGCGTAGATCGCAAATCTGATCGAGGGAATGGTCAAAAATGTGAAACATATTAGTAGATGCTGCAGCTAGCAACCCATCTCTATTTTGATTCTTTTTTCCGTATTATCGCCTACCATCACGTTAAAAGTCTTACGGCTCTGGGCTCTGTCTGCTTAGAAGACCAAAATGCTCTGTTTGCCACTGTGACGATAAGATTATTTTGAAAGAAACAATATTTAAAAAGACCGAATTCTTTAATTTAATTTTTAACAATTTATTCACTGAGTGCCGAAAGTAGTCACAGGTAAGGGTCGTAGGTTCACAGCCACGAGATTCGTTGTTCCAGAAGAGATTTCCAAAAGTAATCAGCTTTGAAGCAGCCCGGCGTCTGGACGCCGGGCTGCTGGTGGTCGAAAAACCACAAGACAAGCCCACAAATCAAAAATGAACTGATGGAAAAAGCTTAGCATTCATACATACATACATACTATCACGTCTTTATCCCTAATGGGGCAGACAGAGCATTTTGGGTCTTGCGGTTCTATGCAGAGTCCAGGGCCGGAAGACCCAAAAGCCACTTTTAGCGTCATGGTGGGCGAGAAGATGGAAAAGCAATCAATACAGTAATGGGTTGCTAGCCGCATCGCCTGTTAACATGATTTGCATTTTTGCCCATTCCCTCGATCGGCTTTTACGATCTGCGTGGGAAGAGAAGCAGCTGGTACATTCTAAGTTTTTTTTATTTCTCCCAGACCAGCATGGGACATGCTTAGCATTCAATTGTGCTTTATTGTATGACAAATTGGCCAGTTAAATACAAGTTTATTTGCCAGGCAAATTAAAAAGCCCCGACTTTTGTTTACCCATAACTTTTAAACCGCTGAACCAATTTCAATCAAACACAGCTAAAAATTTTCGAACAAAAACACTCTTCATCAAAATTGGCACATTAATTTAAGGCGCTACGATTTCATAGACCGACACACAGACACGTGAAAGTTATAACATACCTCTTTTTTGTCGGGGGTTGATAAAATTAATACACTTACTCTCATCATTCATCCCCTGAGTTTGAGGGCAGGTTATAGACTCGAATATGGTCCTCCCGTACTGGGCCTCAAAGATGGCGATCCTGGAGTGAGGGTTGCAGCTCAGCTTGATGACGTCACCCTCACAGCAAGTTCGGCTCCGGAAAGTGGCTGGGAAAAAAGAAAAAATATTATTTGATGTAATTTTTTTTTGTCATTATGTCTCATAAACGGTATACAAAAATATTCACCTGACCGAACGATTAGTATTTAATTAATTCAAATCTTTATCTTATTTATAACAGGAAAATCATACGTCGCAAAACCCTATATTTGCCCCATAAATACATTCCATAAAACTAATACACCGAAACGTCATATTCTTCAGCAATAAACTCTCCGTCACATCAAAGTGTATTTAATTACCATTGCTTTGTCATTTCTTCGCCAATATTGCCCTCCGGTAGTAAACAGACCAAACTCTTACCCATTAACAGAAATATGAGATACACTCTATCTCGTCTTTCATAACGGGGTATAGATGGCGCTTGGGGCCATTCTATCCAAAAGCTACATTTACCGTGATGTTGGGCGTAAAAGTAACTCTCATCTGTGAGCAGACCGGATTCCGGTCGACATGCATTGTTTTACTATTGTGTCTGGTGTTTTGCACTGACAACAGAATAAAATGATGGCATACGAGGCGCGTCGCCTATTGATATTATCAGGTTCTCGTCTATTCTTTCGATTCGCTTTTATAATAATGTGTAGAAAGAGAAGCAGTTGGTACATTCTACTGAATGAATAATAAACACTTGTAACCACATAATGTGGTTAATTACCATTGCTTAGTCATTACTTCGCCAATATTGCGACGGCCACGCCCCCGGTAGTAAACAGACCAAACCCTTACCCATTAACAGAAGTATGAGATACACTATATTCTTTATTCAAAACGGGGTATAGATGGCGCTTGGGGCCATTCTATCCAAAAGCTACATTTACCGTGATGGTGGGCGTAAAAGTAACTCTCATCTGTGAGCAGACCGGATTCCGGTCGACATGCATTGTTTTACTATTGTGTCTGGTGTTTTGCACTGACAACAGAATAAGGAATCAGAACAATGTTCGCATACGAGGCGCATCGCCTATTGATATGATTCAGATTCTCGCCTATTCTTTTGATTCGTTTTTATGATATGTGTCGAAAGAGAAGCTGTTGGTACATTCTACTTTTTCTTTTCTTCCAGACCAACATGGACAGGACATGAACATATCCTAACCACATAGTGTGGTAAATTACCATTGCTTTGTCATTTCTTCACCAATATTGCCCTCCGGTAGTAAACAGACCAAACCCTTACCCATTAACAGAAATATGAGATACACTCTATCTCGTCTTTATTCATAACGG
Organism: Acrobasis consociella; assembly: GCA_963555685.1. Lineage (NCBI taxonomy): Eukaryota > Metazoa > Arthropoda > Insecta > Lepidoptera > Pyralidae > Acrobasis > Acrobasis consociella. The sequence continues at coordinate 6,228,192 of OY743115.1, forward strand.
AGTATAGATGGCGCTTGGGGCCATTCTATCCAAAAGCTACATTTACCGTGATGGTGGACGTAAAAGTAACTCTCATCTGTGAGCAGATCGGATTCCGGTCGACATGCATTGTTTACTCGTAACTATTGTGTCTGGTGTTTTGCACTGACAACAGAATAAGGAATCAGAACAATGTTGGCATACGAGGCTCATCGCCTATTGATATGATTCAGGTTCTCGTCTATTCTTTCGATTCGCTTTTATGATATGTGTAGAAAGAGAAGCTGTTCGTACATTCTACTTTTTCTTTTCTTCCAGACCAACATGGACATGAACATATCCTAACCACATAGTGTGGTAAATTACCATTGCTTTGTCTTTTATTCACCAATATTGCCCTCCGCCGGTAGTAAACAGGCCAAACCCTTGCCCATTAACAGAAATATGAGATACACTATATTCTTTATTCATAACGGGGTAAAGATGGCGCTTGGGGCCATTCAATTCAAAAGCTACATTTACTGTGATAGTGGGCGTACAAGTTACTCTCATCTGTGAGCAGACCGGATTCCGGTCGACATGCATTGTTTTACTATTGTGTCTGGTGTTTTGCACTGACAACAGAATTCTATGATGGCATACTAGGCGCGTCGCCTATTGATATTATCAGGTTCTCGTCTATTCTTTCGATTCACTTTTATGATAATGTGTAGAAAGAGAAGCGGTTGGTACATTCTACTGAATGAATAAACACTTGTAACCACAGAATGTGGTTAATTACCATTGCTTAGTCATTACTTCGCCAATATTGCGACGGCCACGCCCTCCCGTAGTAAACAGACCAAACCTTTACCCATTAACAGAAATATGAGATTCACTATCTCGTCTTTATTCCTAACAGGGTAGATGGCGCTTGGGGCCGTCAGATTCAAAAGCCACATTTACCGTGATGGTGTGCGTAAAAGCAAAATAGGGAATCAGAATAATGATTGCTTACGAGGCGCATCGTCTATTGACATTATTCAGGTTCTCGTCTATTCTTTCGATTGGATTTAACGATATGCGCGAAAAGAGAAGCTGTTGGTACGTTGTCCTTTTTCTTTTCTTCCAGACCTGGAAACATGAATAAACACCTCGTAACCACATAGTGTGGTTAATTACCATTGCTTAGTCATTACTTCGCCAATATTGCGACGGCCACGCCCTCCGGTAGTAAACAGACCAAACCCTTGCCCATTAACAGAAATATGAGACGGCAATGAAAGGTCCAAGTGCTATCTAATTACTCGTGTAACCTTAAAGGGTTAGGGAAGAAAATTGTATGGAAGAAGTACTTAAGTATCTCATATTGAGCTGTCAATTATTAATGGTTTTAAAACATCTCCTCTTAATTGCGATCCAACAGTAGCTAAATAACAATCGTAAAATTAGCCATATTATTATGACTTTTGATTTAATTTTAAAAATCTTAAACCCAATAAACATTTAGGCGAACAAAATCTTTCAATATAATCCTTTTAAAAATATTTCAGATAAAAAGACTTACTGAACAATATGACAAACTATTTACATTTTAAAAATTGTAAACCTGTTTTTGTTACCTTGTCGGGCAAAGGTCTCTCTCATCTTTTTCCACTCATCTTAATATTATTTTATTAAAAAAATATTGCTTGAAGTAATAAAAAACGCCCGTGTACCTAAACGAACACAGCACGTTACACGGACATACCTAGTACATTAATTTCTAAAATAGCCACTTTATCTTACGCCATTATTTCATTACCTAAAAAGTTAGCTTTTCTAGTGTAGATAAGCCAAGCCATTTAGAGCCCTCTACTATTAGATTACATACTTTACAATATATTAGCAAGTTATTGAAATCAATTAAGTAAATAGAGCTTTTGTGAGTTGGTACTGTTTTTAGTAGTTTTCGACACAGTTTCGTTTATTTTAATTTTTTGGTTCATGTACCCTTGAAAATAGAAGTTGTAGTAAGTACTTTTTTCGACAAATGCATAATATACTTTATTTTTTTCTATGAAATTATCATATTATGCGTTCCCGCTTTTATAGATGTCTCTGTTTCCGGAAGTTATAATACCATAGCAGACATTTTAGACCAACAAAATTAGAGATTACTTTAACCATAGAAGTAGAATTTTTTTATCTCTCAAAAATTAATAAGCCTTTGTAATGCTTTGAAGAAAGGTTTAGAATCAAGCTGATACTTACGAGTACCTACTTGGTAACATTGAAATCTAATAATTATTTAAAAAAAGACTTTCTTTTCTGCAGTTGTCGTACCAAAATGCTAGTTTTGATAGTTTCTTATAATAAATAACATTATTCAAAGAATCAAATATTTAGAAATATCGAACAGGGTATCTGTGAACTAATATTATTTACCCATATTTTGGTAAACGAAAGTACGGAATCGGACGTCGCCCTGGCGGATAAAAACGGAAAAGTGTTTTAACAAAGTAAGGAAAAAATATTGAAACGTTTTTATTCTGAATATTCTAACAGCGCTCGAAAAGCATTATGCATTTGTGATATCCGGGGCTTAAAATAACACGTGAAGTTATTCCACATGTGCAAAATAATTTAACTCAATGTTTTTTCAGTATGTTATTAAATTAGAAACGGGTGGGGAAGCAAACCATGACAAGAGAAGAATATTTAATCCAAAAACTTGAGATTTATCCGCGTAAAATGATTCTATATTATTAAGTTGAAAAGAATTGAGAGTTTTAGTGTATTTTGTAAGGACATTTACACAAAAAATTATGCTCTTTTTTTTTGTTCTTTTTAATTTAATTTCTTTAATTTATTTTTAGTTCATTTCTTTGTTTTAATTGTATGTAGTTTATGTTTTATTATTTGAATTTAGGTAGGTTATAGATAGATAGATAGCCCTAAAGTAAGTTCGAGGCTTGTGTTATGGGATACCTAACTCAACGATACTATATTTTATAACAAATACATGTACAGATAAATATCCAAGACCTAGGAAAATTTTAAAAAAGCCATTTTGCAACTTGCTCTGTCCGGGGATCGAACCCGAGTCCTCTGGGTGGCGGACTAGCATGGTGACTACTACGTCACGGAGGGAGGTGTAACGACTATTGGTTACTAAAATACATTTGCATGACGAACTTATGTATAATGTATCTACATTTAATGCTTTGTGTTCGAGATCGACATAATGTATTAGACTGAACAAAAAATATATTAATTCTGATTGTTTCCATGCTGATCTGGGAGGAAAGAGAAGACTTAGAATGAACCAGCTGTTTCTTTTATCCTGCAAATCGTGCGATAATGCTCGCTGATTATGTTAATGTGCGATGCGGCTAGCAACCTGCCACTATTTGGATTCCTTTTTCTACCTCCTCGCCCACCATCACGATAAAAGAAGCCTTTCAGTCAATACTCAAACCCAGGGCCGCAAACGGCGCTGGACTCTGGTCTGCAAGACTCGAGATGCTCTGCCTACCCTATTAGGGATAAAGACGTGATAGAATATGATATGTTATTTATATATAGTTCAAATCCCAAATAAAATCTTATTTTCTTTCCTTATGAAAGGTATATAAATATCCTTTCCTGTTTCCACTTAATTTATTCATCTTTACCGTTAATATATATATTTTTTGTTCTGTGTAAGTTGTATGTATTTAAGTAAGGTGTATTTGTATGTTTATGTTTAATTATTGTATACAAGTATGTTTATTATTTACCGCCGCACTACCTAATTTCTCATCACTTTTTTCTATATAGCAAGATTGCCTGAAAGAAATTGCTTAGCGACGAGGCCGCCTTTTGCGCATTTCCTAGTTTTTTAAGATAATTATGTGCTGTCTAATTATTTTGTGCAATAAAGGGTATTGTATTAAACTTACAGAACTTTATTAATACATAAAACATCAACATAAAAAAATGGTAATATTCATACAATTAAAAACAATAAATTCAATAAAAAGAACAAACATACAGGGAATAAATAAAACTAATTGAAGAGCCCGCCCCGGAGCGTTGTATTCGTTTTAGTCGAGATTGTATTGTATATTGTATGTAATTCTGATTGGTATGGACGTTTCAACAGCCGCGTTCGAACCGCCGGTCTGCCTTCCCAACCGCACCCATTAGCCGCTCCTGCACTCCACGCCCTGTCCGTTGACCCCATCCAGAAATTTATTAACACGGCATAAATCACAATACTCAACCCTCAACCCCCGTAACCTGACCGTGACGTCACGCGATAGGATTCGATTCACCCTGTTGTTTTATTGGCAGTAATGATGACTGCAACTTTTGTAATGAAGGGTAGATAAGGGGAATGGCTTCTTGTAGAATATGCTTTGTTTATAGAAAAGGGGATAACAGAATAGGATTGTATATTATCACTAAGAGAGTTTCGACTGTCGGCTCGGTAAAAAAACCCAATTGTATTTAATTTCGAGTACTACTTTTCCTGGTAAATGTGTAATATTCAATACGTTTCCAAATGTGGAGGGTCTGGTACTCTGAGATACAAGCCTTGCTTAGTTTAGACACCAGTCTCTCACAATCTTCTGCTAACCATGTTACTGTGGACGATATTATTATATTTTATGTAATAAAATGTAAGATTTAAAGATAAGGAAATTTGAAAAACAAAACCGTCCGACAATGCTGTTTGATTAATCCACTGGGTAACATTTAAGCATTCGAGTAAAATCATAATAGGTATTTGAGTATGGATATATTCGGGCTTAAGTTTGGTAAGGTACTAGTTTTTGCCAAAAAAAATGAAATTAATTTAATGATAAATGAGTATGTAGGAATGTAGATTTTTTTTCAAATATTGCTTTTTATGTAATAAGGGTTTTAAAGACATTTTGTGTATGAACAAAGAGGGTTAATTAATTGTCCGAGTGGCCTTTAAAAATGCAAATAAGTTCCTAAACTATTTAATGTATCAAAGTGTTTACCCTGCCAAAGTCTTTTGTCCTTTTACCTAACGCATTTTACAATGAGAAAGTCTCCTGTGTCAAAAAATAATTTATTTGATACTGTTAATAGAATAAAACGTCACAAAGTAATGTCACAATAATTAATTTAATAGTGTTATTAGAATAAACCGTCACGAAATGTCAATAGTCATTAACCATCGTGATTTAAGATTAATTATTGCGGAAAAACTGATATTAAGAGCGTTTTGACGTTTATAAATATAATCTCATTTAAAAATTCCTAGAATTTTTTTTATTAACTTAAACATAATATAACAATATAATATTAACTAAATAAATACAACCTAAAATTAAAACTAACTAAAACTATTTAAAAATAATTAATATTAAATTATATAAAAAATTGAGGCCAAATCGCTGCCGTCACAGGGCAAAGTACCCAAGAGGCTGGCGGCATTTCCGCGTAGGATAGCAATACTTAAACGCTGTCCGAAATGCGCGCCCGCCCTTGGGTCCCCGGAGACATCGATCAGGCGTGCGGAAATTTCCTTAAAAATTTGACGAGCTTCCGCACCCCAGGGCCCTAAGGTCTCCACAGCAAAAGGCACAAATATATACGGCTCTCCCAGAGCCGCATATTTGCGCCTCTTGATGGCTTCTGCTGTTGTCGCTGCTGCGCCCGCTTTTCGGGCTGTCGCCCGTACATGGGATGCAGCTACAGTGTCTACGCATGTAGCATCCCACACAAGCGACCGCCCGTTCTTCCAAGGGATGAGCGTCATGCCGTCGGGCCTCTTGCCACCGCATCGTCTCGCGCGATACCATTCGGTTCGAGTATTGCTGCCACACCGGCACTGGCAAGAGCACGACGGATGACGTCATTCAAGGCGGCGTGACGTGAAACTCGCCCTGCGCTGCGACGACAAGCCAAGCCGTGATGGCCCAGGGGATCGACATCTCCACCGCAGCGACAGCGATGTGGCTCATTCGTTCTAGCTCAATCGAAGACTGACCGCTAAACTAATCTCTAACTTTTTCATCGAGTACAAACAACAGATGGTTATGGGTCCAAAGCGGGGTACAACGGAGCGTGTAGGTGGTCTTGGGTATAAAAAGACACGAATTTTATGATCGAATATAATTCCTTATTTTACAAAGAGGAAAAACTATTTAGAGTTCCTGTGGGCGTGACATATCCCATATTTTACGTCTATTAGACCAATTTTTTAATACATCCTCACTAACCTACATAAAAACTAAACGACACACGATAAGACCACACCTGAAGCACGTAGCGTGATGAAATGGAATTGACCCGGTTAACCAGCCGCGGTACATCCTAATGTATATTAATTAGCACCCGGTCCCTTAATAGTCTGCTACTTTTCCAACTAAATGCAAAAGTATGTCATACGTCAGCTCATAAAAGCATAGATATATACCGTACATGAATATGTCATATGCTTGGTCTAAAGTCGTAATAAAGGCCAAAAGGGCGTAGGTTTATTAGATCAATATGTATAATGGAAAGTTTGCAACCGCCCGAGCAATTTTTATAGAAATGTTGGGTTTTTGACTCTTATTTTAATGTTTTTATGCTATAGTGATCTAGTATAGCCCGTGGTTTGATTTATTGCGGGTGTGTCTCTGCCACGTTGTACATATATGAAAGCGGTTACTTACATGTCAAAAAACAAATCGATTGTTTTTTTTAGAAGCTACTAGCCTACAACCGTCAAACTTTAAACAGTATTCTTTTTAGGTGGAATCTACCCACAACACTACATGTCTATTTGCAAAACTGAAGGTTATCTAAATGAATAAAAAAATTACACATGGACCTTTGCCGGAAACCTCGAGAACATTAGGCTAAAGTGGCAATCAGGTTGATCGAGTAATTAATCACGAATCGCGGAAAATTCACTCAAAAAACCCTCTGATGGAGACAGACATGCCTTACATTTGAGTTCTTAGTGATTTATTGCACTTTACTCACTGCTTAAGGATTAGGTGTTTTAGCAATTCACATTCTTAAACGATTACCTCTTCTATATACTTTGGAAGCCGTTCGCCGTGTGGTTTAGAATATAATAGGACCACTCCAAGTCCTCCCGTGGATGTCGTAGAAGGCGACTTAGGAAATACAAGCTAAACAAAGCTTATAAACATCATGAGACCTCTATAACCCGTCTGGCCAGCGAGAAGCGTGTAGGCCAAGTTCTCTTGCTGCTCTGGCCAAGTATGGCTCTGGTAGTACAGAGAGAGTCGTGCTCCCGCAGTGGAGACAAAAAGACCTGATGATGATGATGATACTTTACAAGGCACAATAAGCGGTGATTCCCGATGTCATCTTAAGATGGTAGATTTTTGAACCTGATATATAATATCTGTAGAACCGAAATACATAAAAGCTACAGAAATTCACAACTTATTTTTGTCGGGTGGCACAAACAAGACTTTCGTATGAAATAAAATGCAGCAGTATTTTACGTGACTTTTTCTTTTTTTATCCCACTCTACAACTCTTTAACACTGATTATAACCATTCAACAACACTTTATATTTAAAAATTTCTTTTTGTTCTTATGTAAGTAATTAAAATTCATTCAACTTGACTTCTACTCTAGTGTTAAAAACAGAAAGTTCTGTCGATCTATACAAATAACTCATTCATGTCTGATTTTAGGGTTTTCTAAAATACTGTAAGTCGCTTTCATTTTACTCGATCCTTAGTTATCTCAACCTTTACATCCTTACTAGTCATATCCTGATTCACACACACCCTAACCTTTTCTTTGGTCTCCAAAAGCTACATTTGTTTGCCTGGACCCTTAAGCTTTCATAAAAAATGAACACCTACGCTTGTTTGCTTTCTTTTTGTGGCCAACTTTAGAGTCAGATTTTTTTAAGCTGCCTAAACACATCTAACATAGCTTGAAGGTTGCCATACAACGATGACAGCCTTAACCAACAGCTTTCGAAGCACGGAGGTGCTCTAGAAAACGGTGTGCGACTTGTAATCGCCCATTTAAGTGCGGACCGCGCCCGATGTTGCTTCACTTGCGAGAGCGCTATTAATGCGCTCTCCCATTAAGCTACCGAGCTCCTCTATATCTACAAAAAACTATTAAGGAAAAATTATCCTGAATCCATATCCTCAACAAAAACTATTAAGTACCAGTTTCCGAAAAACTCAAGTGAAAAAAGCACTTATTTTGAAATGGATCACTTGAAAGTCGAATAAAATAATCACAACACAAGTGATATTTAATATAGAAACATTGTTCGTTTATTAACTCTTATGTTTTAAAATATAGCTAAAGGTACCCCTACCTTCGAGCTAAATATATCGATGATCACCCCTTCATGGTAATAACTAGGTCATACCAGAGCAGTTAGTTGCAAAAATAATGCGGCATTTAGGTCGTCTAACAGAATTAATGCACTGTTACTATTTAGTCCTTTACAGCCTATATTATTGCCCATAATCACCACGGTGAGCAGAAGAGTTGGTTGTGTGCAGCAAATCAGCCCACTATCGACAGGGATCCCAATAGATGGTGAAGATGTGACTACTCGTTCACCGGTTGCTCACCTCTTACAAAACCCATGACATAGAAAAAAAAAGTCATTTTGAAAATCCTTAGGGTAAGCCTACGTCTAGCTGGGAACTTCCTGTGGCTGATATGATTATGATGAGAAAAGAGGTAGCGATGAATCGTATCCTTCTCGGCCAAAACCACACGGTGATTTAGGCCTTCATGTACTGAACGAACGTCTTTCCCCTATAAACCCCGAACATACTATCACGTCTTTATCCCTAATGGGGCAGACAAAGCAATTTGGGTCTTGCGGCTCTATGCAGAGCCCAGGGCCGCAAGACCCAAAAGCCACTTTAAGCGTCATGGTGGGCGAGAAGATGGAAAAGCAATCAATACAGTGATGGGTTGCTAGCCGCATCGCCTGTTAACATGATTCGCATTTTTGCCCATTCCCTCGATCGGCTTTTACGATCTGCGCAGGAAAAGAAGCAGCTGGTCCCAAACCAGCATAAGAGAACCCCGAATAAAAATTAAAATGGGCTAATCCCTTTAACATCTAGGTCATTGTTAGGCAAATTGGCTGCGCTATTAACTTTGCTTACAACAAATAGAATTACTGCAACTTAGACCAGTCTCTGAGAGTAATGACAGTTGCGTGGCTAGTTCGCAGCGCCATCTGTTGGGCGACATGAAGCAAATTGTATTTGAAGTTCTACTGCTAAATGTCTGACAAAATGTTTTAACTCAATGTTATGCAAAAAATTTAACATTCTAAGAAATGCGGGCTGACTTTTAGCATAAATCAAATTTAATAAAGCTCAGTGAATGATATTGAATAAATGAAACATTCCTTAAATTCGAAATTCTTATAAAATTATATAACAAAATTCCGACTTCTTTTCTTAATAAATGCCACATTTATTTCAAAAATTACGGGGCGTTATTTATGGTATCTATGAATAAAATTGCCATATTTTAATAAGAGTGAAGCGGCATGAGCCTGAAATATCCGGATATAACTGGGTATGAAAAACAAAACGTGGGTCCAATAACTTACCGATAATGCCCGGTGACTGGTCTCTGCCGCAAAATATAAGGGGTACAGAAAAAAACATTAGCTACAAGAGATGTTATATTATTGATTATTTTTCCCATAATTAAATTGCGTTGTAGAATTTTAAATAGATGCTATCGTGTATTATACACCTACTAGTATAAAGTTCATAAGTTACAGCGCATTTAAATTTCGTGTGACGTCTCGATCAGTTAAGATTTTTAACCTACTTTCGTGTTTTTAACCTTTCGTGTTTTTAACCAAAGGTGACATAAATCTTTCATTGTTTGGTAAACGACATGGGTCCTTTATTTTTGAATAATCTAGTTGAGGGGCCAAATATAGTAGTATATTTTTACCCAGCCAACACCTCTATTGCTTTATGTAAAACGCTTTACTTTTATTTCTTTGTTGCATGAACTAGTTTCAAAATCAATTTTTAATCGCTAGATGACAACAAGTCAAATCAAATCCTTTTTCTAAACGTCGAAACAAACATTTCCTGTAAGATTTGTACGAAATATATAAAAGCGTGACTTAATACTCATTAAAAGTCAAATAGCGCTCATAATATCAGTTGTTCTGCATGAATAAATATAGTCAAGTTGTTTGTGACGTTTCCTTTTATGAACTATACCAAATAATTTATTTTTGATTCAGCATCTACCCAATCCCAATGCGTACCATTGTCGCTCGCCCAATTCCGTATCCGGGCGGTATTTCTGTAGTTTCTTCATTTTGAGTCTATTATGGGATATCAAGGCAGTTATTCAATGTAATGCGTTTGGCATGGGAGGGATATAAGAAATGTAACTTACATGTGTTTGGATATCAGTAAGGGTGATTTTATGCTTGTAATTTCAAAGTGACGTTGTATGTCATACTGCTTTTATTTGAGTGCGCTTAAATAAATATAACTACTTTAGGTATAATTATTATTAACCGAAACATGAGTTTTACGGCTCAAAGAGGGGCTTGTTATTCACACCTAAGTACATATAAGAACATATCTCTACATGGATTGGACGTAGGAATTGTGTATGGAAGATGAAAGGCTGACAAAGGCGAACAGTTTAATGTGCAATATTAAAAGTCAAAGTCAAAGTCATTTTTTTTATTCAGTGTAGGATAAATTTATCTCTTAATGAAGGTCATATTTTTAAAATTTTATTTTAGTGTGAAAGCTAAAACTTACTAGCGTTTCAAAACGACCACTGCTGATAAGATTACGCCGAAAAAAACCCAGTTCAGTATTGGTCCCTATCCAGCCTGATGGGCTATGTTACAATTACAATACAGATTTACGCTTAAGCTTTAAATTTCCACTTAAGCTTATAATATTATTACTATAGTTTAAATTACGCTGTGTAAGTCTTTTCGCCTGTTTATTGTTCTCGTGAAAAATTCGTTTGTACTATGCAAGTGACACTGCCTTTAGAGAAGATTCCGCATAAAATATGAAGACACATTTATAGAATTTGTAGATAGCGCCTAAAAAGGTCCCATCTCTTAGTTTTTGCCATTTGTCTCGGGAACCCTGGAATCCGGGATATTATTCCTTTACGTTCCGTTTCACCAGACATGTGTTTGGATCTCTGCCCGGGTTTTACGACTTGGTCTGTCGATGATAAAGCGTTGTGCGATTGTTCCTTTCGTGCTTTATAGTTAGTATTAGCGGATTACGAGTAATATCTCTTTAACATCCCTGAGTGACCTACTGACCGATGACATTTATTCATCTATGGTGAGAAAACTCTAGAAAGTGGACCCTGGACTCCAAAGCAACATAGCATGCGCTAAGATGTGCATTGAAGGGTAATACATACTAGTATCATGCCTATTTCTCACAGGGATAGGTAAACATATGGACCTTCAATTGCTATGATCCTGGCATACCTCTTATGATTTATCTGTGTTCATTACTGATTCCATTCATGACCTTTTTCCCGATCACGAGGAAACCAAAAAGAGACTTGTGTTGTTTATCGTTTTCATAAGTTCTGTGTGTGTAGATTTTGCTACAAACTCAACGGTACACAAGCATTGAACCTGGGACTTCGATTATAGGACTCTAAACCACTACCACTGCTAAGTAGTAATAGTAAATCTTCAAAAACTCTGAGGCTATATACTTTCAAGTGAGCTCTTATGAATAAAAAATCTAACTCAAGACAAAGTGCGTCATTTGAAAGTAATTTCAGATAATGCTCAAAGTTAAGCCCTAAGCTATGCATAGGTAAGATTATCTCAGACTAAATTTGCATACAGAATAGTCGTCTCGATAGTCAGTAATTTAGCGCTAAGATAGAAGCTCGATAGAAGGCGCTGGATCGCTTGAAGATTTATTATAACAGACATTGTTTATTTCCCAAATAAATAAAATAAAAACAAAGATATATTTAATATCAGAAAGCATTTTTTAACAAGAATCGTTTTTAAATAACTCCGTTTTTTCCCAACTTTACAATCTTATCTTGTAGGCGGTTAAACTGATTTCGATCAAACACGGCCAATTTCTGAAGTTATGATGGTACGAAAAACAAACTGAAACGCAGATTTATAACACACTTCTTTTTCGTAGGGGTTTTACAAATAATCCAATCGAAAAATCTATCTTAAAAATTAAAAACATTTTAAAGTTTTCATAAAGTTAATGTTTCGAGGTCAATTGTAATTTGTTTGTTAATTTTTATGAATATGAGGGTAAGACTTTGTCATATTTTACATTGTCAACATTTATAGCTAACTTACATATCTACTCTTCCATGCTGGTCTCGGAGAGTGAAAAACCAGAATGCACCAGTTGCTTCTCTTCCCACGCAGATCGTAGAAGCCGATCGAGGGAATGGGCGAAAATGCGAATCATGTTAACAGGCGGTGCAGCTAGCAACCCATCACTGTATTGATTGCTTTTCCATCTTCTCACCTACCATGACACTAAAAGAGGCTTTTGGGTCTTGCGGCCCTTTGCTCTGCATAGAGCCGCAAGACCCAAAATGCTCTGTCTGCTCCATTAGGGATAAAGACGTGATAGTATGTATGGTACATATCTACGAATAAAAGGTCTATATTAATGATAATCAGACGGCTTTGAAAAAGAAATAAATCGAACCAACGTTTTTCATTTCTCATTCAGTTTTTATGAATTCGATGCTAAATATGTGTAACACAAATCTTCACATTAAAATATTAATATTTACATACAAATTTTGTTCCAACACGAGTTCAAACAATTAATGATATCAACAACGTATCCTGTTACAAGATGGGTAATTTTTATTTTATTTGATAACTTTGTACTGTCATTAACATTATCTGACCTGCGGCAATGAAATGTTTTATTAAATTGTTTAACATTTCATAACACTGTTTTCAGAAAATAATTCTTTTCTGAAAAGCTTTATTTTTGTATGTACAGTAAGGGCTCTAACAGACGAGCAACAATAAGGCCGAGAGGCCAAGACACCTGTCACTGACCGATGACGTCAGCTCTGATAAAAAGAAATAGCTGAAATCAATAATTTTACAATCGATAGTTTTAGGTCGATGATGACGAGCAAACTATCGATACTATCGATAGTATGAATAGTGTGGCGTTTCAATATACTATCGATAATGTAGATAGTTTATGTATCATGTCCTGTATTTGTTTATTTTGTGCAATAAATGGTCAAAATAAAATAAATAAATCAAAAGTGAAATTGTAGATTCTTTTATAAGAATAAATTTGTTTATGTATTGTGTCAAGAAATACTTTCGATAATTTGTTTGTCGTCAAGATCGATACTATCTACGACGTGTTGCTGCAGCCACAGCGGATGCAGCAGCATAAGAGACATCATGAATCGACTGTTGGTGGCGGGCACACAAACTAAAAAATAGTAATCAAAGTATCGGTTTTATGTGAAATAACGATAGTCTATCGATAGCCTATAGATGGACTATCGAGCGGCAACACGATATAGGTCGCCGACCAACTCTTCTATAACAGCTCTTATAGCTTAAAAGTAGAGTCACAAAAAGAAATACCTGCACGTATAAAATTTTTAAGACGAATTTTAATATACACGACATGCAATATTTTGCGAAACACGATGCTACGATGTCTCGCCTCGAAAAGTCATTTCTCATTCTGAAGCGAACGAAACATCGGTTCGCATCAAGCGAAATGTCACCGTGGGTGGAATGCAGTGAGTGAGACTTTGCGAATGCTCATCGTGTCTAGATACGAGTATATTTTCGACGTACTGTCGCCTGTGACTTTGTCCGCGTAGACTTTATAGATAGTATTTTATCGCACAAACGTTTAACGTGATTTATCAAACGAATATAACTTTTTAATTAATTAACTGTTTTAAATAAAACAAATAAGTAATGGGGACATCAACAAATAGAATAGTATAGGTTAATTTAAAAAAAACAAATACTACATTATAAGCAAATCTTTTTAAAAATATTAGTTATAACTGCACACAAATCGGTAAAGGCGTTTTTCAAATTAGCGCATACAAATGTACAGACAAACAGAAAAAAATCGAACTAAGCATTGTTTTGGGTTCTACTTGTATTGCGTTGATAAAGACCCCTATAATATCTTTTTCTCTTTTGTCTTCTATGTACAGACAGCGATCAGTTGTATTTTTATTATATGTACCTATATATAGAAGGGGTATCTAATTTTAGTGTCATAAAAATATTTGTAATATTTTAGTTTGAAATAATATTTCTGTATATTTCTTATTTTCTCATAATGAATATTCATAATATTTATTTTTATTATATTTTTATATATTTTTTAATATAGAGTATAATTTATTAATAATAGTAAATTACAGCCATATGATTACCGGCAGAGTCTTTCCGTGGACGTCGTAGAAGGCGACTTAGGAAATTCGCTAAACAATGCTTATAAACATCGACGAGACCTATCTGGACTCGTCTGGCCAGCGAGGAGAGTGTAGCCCAAATCCTCTGACTGCTATGGCCAAGTATCATATGGCTCTAGTAGCACAGAGAGGGTCATGCTCCTGCAGTAAAGACTAAAAAGACTTATAGATAGATAGATAGTTATTATAATTACTTATAATTTAAATGACTATAAAATTTATTTTAATACTAGCTGATGCCCGCGACTTCGTTCGCGTGGACTTTAGGACTCCGGCATATAAATATGGTCATCAGGCTGAAAAACTTTTGCTAATGCGTCATTAATGTATATTTCTAACAGTTTAGCTGGACCATTATATTTTGGCATCAGGTGTCCCAGATCTTCGAGTTTTATACCTCAACAATAAAAGTTCATCAGGCTGAATAACTTTTGCTAAGACGTAATTTTTATATTTCTTAATATAGTTTAGCTGGACCAGATACAGAACCATAATGGTTCTGTATCATGTGCTCCATTTTCCAAAATCAATTATAGCCTATATGTTGATAAAAAACTGAGATTGGCGTGTACTAACAGACAAACAATCGCCCATAGAAAAATAATCGTTAAATTTTAAATGATGATAACTTTTTAATCTGACAACAGATTTTCATGAAACAAAGCCTATATGTTGCTCAGGTATGAGCTTAATCTTTTAGTGAAAACCGCGTAAAAATCTGTTCAGTAGTTTTAAAGATTAGCGAGTACATACAGACAGACAGACAGACAGACAGACAAAAAAATCCAAAAAATCTTTTTTGTGTTTTGTTACTCTTTTCTTATCGCCCATAGCCATTTTTTGTAATTTTTATCAAATGTACAGACACGCGGTTCCTACTGTTTTATTATATGTATTGATGTATTGATATTGATAACTTTTAATGAAATCATAAAATGAACCACATAATCTTTGGCCTCTGTGGCTCCCATGGCAAAATATTTATGAAAACACCATCAGATCTCAGAGGTCATCACTCATCTGTATTATCATCGAGATTCTATAGAAACTCGCGGTCGAGTGATCAAATATAATATGGGAAATTCAAAATTGAATTTCGTATTTTGCGGTATTTTTCATAGGAAATGTAATCAGTATCTTAGACGGAAAATATCTTGTATAAGTTTCACCACTCTGACATGAAAGTTTGGATAAATGTTTGTTTCGCTTTCTCGCTAAAACGTAATAGATTGTAATGAAATTTGGCACTGGACACAAGGTTATTACCTGGATTAACTCACATGATACATTTATCTTTGAAAATTCCCAAGTAATCGAATTTTTGATACCATTAGCTAGTTATTTTTTTACTGTTTTTACAATTTTTTCTAAATCTATGCAAAAATCTGACTTCAATACTAGTGACAGTCACTGAAAGACATATTTCTCCAGTTATTTTCGATTGAAAACAACCGTTTCTGGTAAAATGTACAAGGGAACACATGGAAAGAATAGCCCTTTAAACATTTTTTTTTTAAATCGTTCTAGGTGTCTTGGAGTAATCAAGGAACATACATAGAAAAAACTTAAAAGATTCCGATGAATTGAGAACCTCCTCTTTTTGAAGTCGGTTACAAATTATATAAAATAGTACTCACATGGTCGGCACTTGTAGGCTACTTCTACGAACTTCCTTGTATTCTGACAGGGGTCCACCAGGCCTGCCTTTGGCTTTGTGCTAAACTTGCATTGGGGTTTCTTCTGGCATGCCTCCACCACCGTCTGGAGGAGGGAGTACTGTGAACAAAAAAATATTAGAGCTAGGAATTATACATTATCGTACTGAAACAAATTCTTACATGCTTGTAGATAAAGAGCTGTACTCATGTTAATCGGATGCAATAATCCCCTTATCCGGCGTTAATATGAATATATTTGTTGCAAAATAATTTTTGGCAGTTTAATGTATGTTTTAAACGCATTTTATTAAGGAAACTCAACTGGCCTTTTAATAACATAAAAGTCCTTAGAAAAATGAAAATGAAAATAAATACATACTTAAACTTAGTACATATTTTTCCCTACCATTTCCTAATACTTAATACTACATAAACCAATAAAATCATAACCATATATTTTGCCTTTGCCATAATCCCGTCAAAATATGTATAACTTGAAACCCAACCAGTACCCAACCAATTTACGAGTATATTTGTATACAGGTCTCCAAACACAAAGCTTCGTTTGATCGTAAAACATACACATACAATATGAAAATACGCCAACCTTTTGACTCGATTAGCAGTAAAAAATATATATCTATCTCTGCCTTCAGTTAAACCACAAGGAAACCGAAGTATCAAAGTTCGCAATTATTTCCATTACATTTTAATTTCCACCCGGAAATGTGCTTCGGACATAAGTCCTTTGATTTGAACAGTTTTATGTCAACCCTTATCTTTTTAAAGGAATTTTACTGGAACACTTTCTATCTTAGACGGTATTTTCCAGAGCGTTTTAAGAATTCAGACTTGAAGTCTAAGTTAAGATTTATTATGGTATTCACTGATATCTGTGACAGTTCAGCTATTAGAAGGAGAATTGGCTGGAACGATAAATTTTACTTTTGAATTTGCTATCGTCTGGCGTAACTTAGAGATATATTGAATTCGATAAACAAAATGTGTTTTGCATCTGAAGTTCTTAATAAATTACTTCAATTTTGTCGAGTTCACTCGAGCTTTAGCAATATTGTATATTATTGACGTGACAACGTCTTAAATTAGGTTGCGGCTGGGAGTCACTTATGAAAAAGTGTAACGCTCGGTAACGTTACGATGAGTCACCGAACGAGAGAGAGGCCCGCCGAATGCCTTGCGTCTCTCTCCCACTCAACTATGTTATCTACGTTGTCACGTAAAATCTTCGCCCGTAAAACCGACTTTACAGGCAACCATTTTTTATATTGATTTCGTTTTTTCATTATTTTTGTTAATAGTTATGTAAAAAAAGGAATAGTATGTAAAAAGAATGTAAAATCGATCAAATCAGAGTCAAGAACTATATTCATTCAATTAAAAAAAAATACCCGAGTTTTTATTGACTTGAGTCAATTCATCGAATTGCCGCAATGATATCGCCGTATGGAAACACGTTCATAGAGTATTCTAAACATTGTAGGTACTATATTATCTACCTATATATCCAACATAAGGTTAGTTTGGGATCAAATTTTTTAGGTTCCTAGAATACCAGGAATTCATGCCAGAGGCATCCAGGGAGCTAGCAGCCGCCCTGAACTTCTTGCAACAGAGCTGGTTTAAGAACTGAGACCGGTGCAAGCTTCTCTAGCAAGATGGGTCCAGACGATGCGACCAATGTGCAAAAAAGAATAATTTCTTCGGAAGAAGAAAGGGCTCTTCCAGACAAGCAACAGTACGCCTGCGAAACCTATCGGCGCCCCGGTCGCGCGACAATTCGCGGCCCGGGTCGCTGACTCTCGCCAACCGTTACCTACCATCAAACTGGGTCGCGAAATGTCGAGCCACGGTCGCCTGTATGAGCCCTTTTGCAGGTAAGTAGCGCGAGTAAAGAAGTAAGTTTATCGGAGGGGTTTCTCAGTAAAAGTTTTACTTTCGATTTTATGGTATTTTTACTCTTCTTTTCAAAACTTGAAGGAAGATAGGGGATAACTTTACTGCGCAATGCTCCGTTACGGTTCATTACAGCTTAAAATATTTCGCGTTTGATATATATGTTCCGTAGAGCTGGTTGTTTGACATGACCAGTCGAATAACTAGTTGTCCGACTGGTCATGGCATTGCTCATTAAACACATTATGCATTTTTTTATATCGCGAGGTTTCCTAAAGGAAATTGCTTAGCAATAAGACCGCTTTTTGCGCATTTCCTAGTTTTTAGATAACTATGTCCTGTATTTATTTATTTATTTTGCGCAAAAAGCGTATTGCGAATAATAATAATTAGTTTGAGCCATTTCAACTCGATAAGTAGCATATTGTATTTTATTGTATGCCAAGTTATACAACGAGGAAGGGACATACCCGTACCCGTAATAAATCGAACCGCGGGCTAAATGCTAGAGCTCTATAGTATAATGAAATTAAAATAACAGTCAAATACTTTTAAAAAATTTCATACAAAATTGTACAGGTGCCCGGACAATTCATATAAGAATGTCGAATTTTTTCGTTGTTTTTTTACTTTTATTTTATTATTTTTATAAATAGTAAAGCCTGTGGTTCGATTTATTACGGGTATTTCCCTTTCATGTTATATACCAGATACTAGATAGAATTTGATACAAAGCACGGACCATCCGCTTCTAAGGTTAATGACGTAGTAATAGATACAGCAGTAATTTGCCTATCGATTAAATTCAGATTCCGCTCATACATACCAGATGAGCATTATTATATCTATAATATTATATCAGATGCAATATTGTTATGTAGATGGGATAGTCTTTGTGTTAGTTTATTTACTGATTTATGCTTATTACATTAAATTCAAGCTATACTTATTAAAATTTAAATTAAAACTAAATATGAACTAAAACTAAAAAATAATTACAAATTATGTAGTCCCACTAAAAACGTCTCCTCGGAAACGTGGCCAAAACGCTGGCAGCATTGCCTTTGAGCCAGATAGTTACCAGCCCGTGGGTCACGGGATACCTCGAATAGACGTTTAGAAGAAAATTTAAATAAATGATGGGCTGAAGACTAATAACGAATAATAATAACTAAGAAGATTAACTTCATTTGACTTTATTAAAAGAGATTGTAATTGGCGGTGATTAAATTTTAATAGTAGAGTTGTGGGCTAATGCTATCTTTCGTGTATAGAGGTTAACACATTGTGACTTTTAACTGACTGAATACATCGACATCAGTTGCTAACTTTTGCCAACACTAGTGTCAGATTTTTCAAGCAGCCTAAATTTATCTGACATAGCTTAATCCGTAGTGTTAAAGCTTTACCACAATATTTTGACGACCTCCTCCTTAGCGTAGTAGTAGCCACGGTAGTCCGCCATACAAAAGTTCCAGGTTCGATCCCCGGCCAAGGCAAGTTATAAATTGGCTTTTTTCATATTATTTTGGGTCTTAGGTGTTTATCTATACACAGACACAGACTTATTTAAATTCTATTAATTACATAATTTAAGCTTTGACATGGTATTATTACAATGTATTCATTATTATTAATTATTATGACTGTGAGGTAAATTTGAGAATCAAACTGATTGACAATTCATTTTAATTATTCTGTTTGTAAGTCTAGCATGCAGATATGCTGGTGTGAATAAACTGTAAATGTGTATGTAAAATTATTGAATAAATGAACAACTCCCATATTAACTCTCCCTGTGCAGTACAGCCCCACCCCCCACCAAAAGCATGAGCCACCTATACACTGGTAGTACTTTCCGTAGGACACACCTGGTCATCCATCTTATCTAAAGAAACCACTGACACTAACTCACCTACATTGTATTTGGCCACAGACACTCCTCGCCAACAACTTCCACATCAACTCCCCCGGCACGTGCGCAGTACAGCCCTGCCCCTCACTAGCTGCCTTCCCGTACTGAGCCACCTGGACACTGGTGGCAGTTCCCGTAAGATAGACCGGGTCACCCATCTGATCTAAAGAAGCCACTGAAACTGACTGACCTGCATAGTATTTGGCCACAGACACTCCTCGCCAACTACTTCTACATCAACTCCCCCCGGCGCGTGCGCAGTACAGCCCTGCCCCTCACTAGCTGCCTTCCCGTACTGAGCCACCTGGACACTGGTGGCAGTTCTCGTAGGATAGACCGGGTCACCCATCTGATCTAAAGAAGCCACTGAAACTGACTGACCTGCATAGTATTTGGCCACAGACACTCCTCGCCAACAACTTCCACATCAACTCCCCCCGGCGCGTGCGCAGTACAGCCCTGCCCCTCACCAACTGCCTTCCCGTACTGAGCCACCTAGACACTGGTGGCAGTTCCCGTTGTTGACGACCTCCGTAGCGTAGTGGTCCCCATGCTAGTCCGCCACCCAGAGGTTCCGGGTTTCGATCCCCGGTCAGGGCAAGTTGGAAAATGGCTTTTTTCAAATTGTCCTAGGTCTTAGATGTTTATCTATACACTCCTCGCCTACAACTTCCACATCAACTCCCCCCGGCGCATGCGCAGTACAGCCCTTCCCCCACCAGCTGCCTTCCCGTACTGAGCCACCTGGACACTGATAGCAGTTTCCGTAGGACACACCTGGCTATCCATCTCATCTAAAGAAGCCACTGCCACTGACTCACCTGCATAGTATTTGGCCACAGGCACTCCTCGCCAACAACTTCCACATCAACTCCCCCCGGCGCGTGCGCAGTACAGCCCTGCCCCTCACCAGCTGCCTTCCCGTACTGAGCCACCTGGATGCTGATGGCAGTTCCAGTAGGACACACCTGGCTATCCATATCATCTAAAGAAGCCACTGACACTGACTCACCTGCATAGTATTTGGCCACAGGCACTCCTCGCCAACAACTTCCACATCAACTCCCCCCGGCGCGTGCGCAGTACAGCCCTGCCCCTCACCCGCTGCCTTCCCGTACTGAGCCACCTGGATGCTGATGGCCGTTCCAGTAGGACATGCTAGGCTGACCATCTCGTCGTCACAAGATGCTCGCTGCATAGTCTTCAACGTTCCCAGAAGCAGAGCTGTAGAAAAAAAAGAAAATATAATGTTAGTGAAAATAATTTTTTAAGCCTTAAATGGTTCTTTGTTTTCATGAAGATATCTTGAAGAAAGTAGTGATAAATTATAGTTGCAATGGAGGATGTAAATGAAAAATAATCCAATTTTTTTAGCCATAACAAAAACTTTAAGCAATAATAATACGATAAGTAGCGAAACTACATGATATATTATCGTAGTGCAATTTATTATTCGTCATGCAAATTACTAGTGATAAATGGCGGAACTAGGTACATCATATAATGATATCGTGGCACCATCTATTATTTGTCAGGTAAATTACAAACCCCAAATTTGAAGCGTTATCACCCAATAACCTTTAATTTTTCATCAAACATGGCTAAGAACCAAAGCAAGGAAAGTTGTTTTCACATAATAAACCGCATCGAAATTGGTCCATCTATAAGCGTCATACTTATAAAACCCCTCTTTTATGTCAGGACTAAAAACTGTACGTAACGTTTTGCATTGTACTTTGAACTGGCTTATTTCGACTTATCATTTCGTTTGTATGTTTCATTTCTCTGTGTATTGGCCCAGTGATTATAATATATTATCACTTAAATACTTAAATAATTTTAGGGTTCCGTAAAAACGGAACCCTTATGGATTCGTCATGCCTGTCTGTCCGACCGTATGTCACAGCCTTTTTTTTCCGAAACTATAACAACTATACTGTTGAAACTTGATAAGTAGATGTATTCTGTGAACCGCATTTTGGGAGATACTTAGAACTGAAACTCAATTTTTTTTGTTCATCAAACCCATACATGACCTGTGGGGTAAGTATCTATGGATAGGGCTTCACAAACTTCACAAATACACTTCCAAAATGGTAAAATGTGTCCCCCCTGTAACTTCTAAAATATAAGAGTGATAAAACTTCCTATCTAATTCTCCCCCAAACTACACAACCGGTTTTGACCAAAATTTCTTTCGAATAAACAGACGGAAAAATCGGTAAACATACATAGAGAACAAGTCAACTTGTACTCAAAATAAACTCTTTATTCGTATAATACACTTAAATACTTATACAAATATAAATACATACATATATATTTGGTATTTTCGTTAAACTTAATATATGACAATACAACAAGATAAGCTTTCTCCCTTCATCAATTTACACCTCTTATTTTCAACTTTTATTGGGCATAGAAAAATGTATTTTTCTGGATTGCTTATCGATGTTTTAGTACATAAAGGTACTATACAATATCTGCAACGTATTTTTTCCTCCGTAATTCCAAAAACGGAAATCAACACTTAAAATTACTGCACGTGTTCGTAAGCGCGCGAACAAGCGATAGCACTTCGACCGACGTCCCCGGCGATGTGACGTCACGCGTCGAGCGGTCAACTCCGCGCTGATTTTAAGAACGTCCCTTTGAAAATTGGTAAAAAATTAAGTTTTTTACGAAAATTTTTAAGATATCGAAAAAATTCCTTTACCTTTATTTTTTAGATTTTGAAACGTAGTTCCTTATCGCACGTTGCGAAAGAGGGCTAGACGGAAAAATTAAGACCAAAAGTTGTAACGACACTTTTTGCTATAGTTGTAAGCCGTGCGGCGTGCACGTGTTTCTCTGTCTGTCTCTCTCTCTCTCTCATAGAAAGCAAGCCAGTTAGTTTCGTTTCGTCTTTCTATTTCGAATTGAACAGTGTGGTGTCGTCACGATTATTTTTGTTGAGTGTATACAGGTTTTTTGTACTTATTAAATAATAAAATATTATTACAACTTAAAAAAATATTACAATTCCTTCACTAATTAATCGAAAGGAACTTCGTTCCATCCGGGTGTCCCATGACACCTCTCAAGTTTTTTTTTTGTTTGATTTTTTGACAAATTATTACACTCATCTTCCTCATAGCAAAATACTACACGCTTGATGGCAGTGGCCTTGGATGTACAACCTAATCGGTTGTAAAAGGATTGGGTTGTCCGTCCATGGCCGCTGTTCTTGCGATTTTTCTCCACACAGCTCTGTCTAAGACTTATTTAGAGCCTCCTGTTGCTGTTTTGACAAGATCTTTTTAAGCCCCGACGCAAATGCGTAGCATCTGCTGGGACTTACGTGCCTTCCAAAGCGCGCCTAAGCTCTAGATATTTTATGCCCGTCCAAGTCCTAACAAGACCGGGAGTTACTTAACGCACCTTCTCCGCTGAACCACCGAGTTTGTACTTATGTTGTACAACTTTCTTTTGTCGTTTAAGATCTTAATTCTTGTCAGTGGAGTTAAGTGGAGCATAAATCCTGGTTTACACATTGACAAGTGACAAGTGAGCTTGTGAACAGGCACTTACAAGTTACAAGTGCATAGATATCACTTGTCACTTGCCACTTGTCACTCGCACTTCTCATATGTAAACCAGGCTTAACTTTCTCCATTTTTAAATTCATTTTTAGGGAATTTAGTACGGTGGTTTCCCTATATACCTTTCGTACCGCATAAATGCGTACAACTAGCACATCTATATCTATAACATCGTTTTTTAATATCGTTTACGAGAAATATTTCTAATAAAAAAAAAACAAGTATTGATGTCGCATTTGTAAGTGAGCTCACACTGAAAGCCAGTATAGCGCCGGGTTGATTAACCATTGTTCTGTTGTTTGCTGCTCAACAGGTGAGTCATTTTCAGCCAGTTAATGTTATTTTAGTGATTCAAATGGAACTTTGATTAAACAAAACCAGGGATATTAAATATATATTTTATGACACATCAGCGTTAAGCTATTCCTAATCTTATACCTTTAAACGAGCAATTCTTGTATATTTATTTATATATATATATATATATATATATATATATATAAATTTATTTCTGTGATCTCGGAAACTCGGGATCTCGGATTTTGCTGAAATTTGGTATATCGGGGTTTTTGTTGGTAAGCAATCGATCCAGATTAGTCTTATGTTAGGGAAAAAGCGTGTTTTCGAGTTTTCATGCGTTTTTCTTTCCACGCAGAACATGGTCGCTAATTTCGTCCTGCCAGCCACTATCCGTCTGGCCCAGCGGTGTAAGACGCGGATGGCATGAAAGAGTGTTACGGGTTCAAATCCCACTCGGTGACTTACTTTTGTGTTTTTTATGTTCAAGTTTATATATATTTTTTTAAAATTTTTATTGCTTTTAGATAAGCTTGAAAAAATGTTGTATATATGTTTGAGATATAACCGAGCAAAGCTCGGTCGCCCAGGTACTATTATTTAAATACCAAGATTTTTCTCCTGAAAGAACTTCCTCAGGCTGATGATGTCAATGACGACGGCAATTCTAGTAATAGTGAAAGGCTTGTTCAGCATGCAAGTACACGTAGTTTTGCAATATTTTTTACATATTTTACAAAAAATTAATAGCTTATTCTCCAGGTCAAAAATTACCTAATAAAATGAAACTTTATGTCAATGCAATAAGGTTGAGGTTCGTCTGCTTTGACTGAAACCATGGGACCGGTTGGAGATTGTGAGGTTTAAGTATTTTACCCTGGTCTATTTATTGACAGAACGAGCAAAGTGAAAGCAACGTCTTCGTTTCAGCTCCAGCAAAAAATCTTTCGTGTGTCCGGATGTCCGGATTTCCGGCTATTCTCGCCTATCCAGGTCACATATCTTAACAGGTTCTCGCAAAATGAGGAGTTTCCAATAACTCAAATCAGATATTTTTTCTAAACGTCAAAACAAACATTTCCTATAGAATTTGTATGAAATAACGACTAATAATGTCATAGTTTTTTAACGTCCAATAGCGCTTTTAACAACAGTTTTTCGCAATAATAAATCTAAAATCACGTTAAAAATGGATATGATTGATGACAAGTGTCAGTATCTTGTGACGCATCATTCTATTAACAATAGCGGGAAACTTCCTAATTTTCAGATTCGATAACATTGAGGGTTGAAATCTTTAAACAATCATCATATAAAGTTTTCAACTTAATATTAAGTATACTTGCGATGTTAGCTCACAGACCCACTAGTACTATTATCTATTGTATAATAGATATCAAGTAGCAGACTTGATCAACATAATCTCTATCACAAAAGCTTATGTTTTTCAAGAGACAATAGCAAAGAAACAAAAGACAAGCATAACACGTGATGCTGATGACGTCATAAGGGAAATGGTGTGAGACAATAGTGACAGATAATGCGGATAAAAGGTGTTGTTGAGTTCCCCGGGGATCATGTTAGGGGGACGATACCTACGGTATGAAGCGGCGTATACAATAAAATTTGGCTATTTTACAAAGACATACAGTTTTCTTATAATTGAGTAGATAGGATAACATTTGATAAAAATTAATTGTGCGTTAATTATTTTTTTATGTTATTTATATTAATTGAAGTTAGAAAATGCATTTTTCCATATTCTTCTATATTTTGCGTGTATACAGATGGGGATAAATGATTTTTATCATAGAATATAAAATATGTAGAATCGGGATGTGAACTGGGTTAAATATAAATTATTCATTAGAGTTAATAAAATGTGTCAATTTACATTGATGATATCTATTTTCAACAAGATTTTAGATTAATTATATCATAAATATTTGACTCCAAAAAAGGATGACGTCACGGTCGGTTATATCATACAATTCCCATACAATACTAATAAAAAATAAATTAACACATACAAATCAATGCAAAAAATGCAGCTCCATATATTTTGGCACGGTAGGTATTCAAATTTGTATAGAGCTAGAGATTTTTTTTACGATTTCAGGGATGGTCTCATAGTAAAAGTTGTTCACATTGAGTACGTTTACTTTTTAGGTTGAAACCCGGCCTCTTCATTACACGTTGTATAATATAATATAGGATTAGTAAACGTATGGTAAGTTTTATTGAAATAAGAAAGAAAAGAGAAAAAAATTACATATTTACAAATATACACATAGAAAAAGTTAACTATTAATTTAATATAAAAAGTCGTGCCCACATGACATAGTGCCAAGAACGCTGGCCGCATAGGATTAGTTGGATGTATTTATGTAGAAGGTCTCTAAAGACTGTGAATTGATGGCTCAACGTGGGAGAGTAGATAGCGCGCAATGGAGGGCGTGTGAGGGGATTTTTCACATAAACCCACTTGTTTGTTTTTGTTGGTAAGTTTTAATCTGATATGCATGAAGGTTCGCGGGACACGCATTTACGCATATCTACAAGTAACTTGTGATTTTCCTCTGATTTTCATCTCGTTTTCAAACTTAGTCCCGCGATGCTCAGTGTGGCTTTTGGCTTTTGCGACCAGTACATGTTTGTGATACGAGTATTTAGTCAGGCTGATAATGATGACTGTTTTTTGTATTAAATATTTTATTTTTTCCTAGCTGCGCCCCGATTAGTTATCCGCGGAAAAAGTAGCCTGTGTGTTGTTATATATTAATTGGGGAAAGTTGTGTAAAATTAAAGAGGACTGAATTAACACTTAAAATATTTGTACTTTGTTAAGAAGCAAATTATAGACAACTAGCAATTTAAAAATTGTCAATAGCATGAAGAATAGCTATATGTAGCATAAATATAGCTAACTCTATATGTGAGTAAAGCGTTAACACATTCTAAAAAGAACTAAACTGTTGAAATATCCCAATCCCAACTATAATGTTATAAATGCGAAAGTAAGTTTAATTTATTTATTTGCTACCTCTTCACGCTTTAAGCACTGAACCTATTTTGATAAAAGGTGTGTATATAGTTTGAGACCCAGGAAAGAATATGGAACCGTTTTTATCTCGAAATTCCCACGGCGAACGAAACCCGCGGCCACAACTAGTAAAATATAAAATGAAGTAAGTTTTGAAATACCCTGCTATTCTATTTCCTGAACCTTTCATAAGCCCAATCAGAAGGCATCAGATAAAATGTCCATCAGTCAATGAGACGGCACTGTCATCTCCTTAATTTGAGGGGAAACATGAAAGCCAAAATAAACGTTCATAATAATATTTCTCGGGCCAGAATTCTCATTGCCATAATTGAATTAATTAAGCAAATGATCTCACGGTCTTAATATTAATATTCCGAATTTCTCCTCTGGATTGTTTAGTTATTAGAATTGAGTATCTAATATTTTATTAATAAATAAAATTTTTAAAATTATAGGTATTTTAAAACGCTTGAAAAATATAGTTCAAGACAAATCCCAGCTTTCATAATCGTCATTAGAAATTGTGGGATGAGTACGGGATACGGTCTGGGTGCAGGCCGCTATTGATCGGTCATTTTGGAAATCTTTGGGAGAGGCCCATGTCCAGCACTGGACGTTATACTGAAATGATATGATGATTAGTATAGAATAATCCTTCATTGGGCTAAACCTCTCGTATGCCGTTGCGTAGATCTACGCGAGAATGCATTGTTTAACTTGATGCAGTATTGGCGAGTCACTAATAAAAAAAGGACAATCCAACCCAAATTTCCACACAATACAACAAATTGAGCAATATAAAATTCGCCGCAGTTACGTCAAAATGTCGAAAGATTTTAATGGTTGTCGCCAAATTACCGCTATAGTCGAACTTTTCAACGTTCCAACGAAAAAATCTACTAAAAGATATTAACATCCACACTATGAGGACGGCGAATCTTAAACCTTATCTCGTTAATATTAAATTTCATTTTTGCTTGTTATCATCAGCATTGTATCGAAATTTGTATTGAAGCAGACATAGTATAAGCAATGTTTTATCTGCAATGGCTCTGACGTACACTCTATATGGGCAATTATAACAGACTATATTTTCCACATTGAAAATGGTAGTAGTGGATCCTGCGTTTGTTATTCCTATCAGGGTTCTTTTACATAATTAAAATAATACTCTTTTTCAGTATTTTGCAAACCCGTAGCAAAAAAAGCAATCCGTGCGTGCCGTGTATATTTTGTAATAGTATTATAATGTAAATTTGCGCACTACATAGAAATATGTTCATCATCATCATCAGGTATTTCTGTCTCCACTGCAGGAGCACGGCCCCAGTACAACTTGGCCAGACCAGCCAGAGGACTCGGCCTAAACTCTCCACGCTGGCCAGACGGGTTAGACTGATCTTTATAAACTTTGTTTAGCTTGTAATCCCTAAGTCGATTTCTACGACATCCACGAGAAGACTTGGAGTGGTCCTATTCTACTCTGCCGGATACCACACGGCAAATATGTTATATTATACTAAACAGTCATGTTAAAATAAATTTTATAGTCAAACATTATGAAAAATTACTATTAATAAAAATTTAGATTATGATTATAACTACTTAGTACAATATGTACTTATGACAGTAATATTCTATAAATTACGTGCCTCGAGGTAACCCAACAGGTTTATTTTAAGATCATTCAAGAAAAGCCCTTACGAAACATATTTTCCTGCACTGCCGTCTTATACAGGAGAAAATGTAAACGTCTAATAAATTTCATTTTATTTAATGCACGGCTTCCAGAAATATGAGAGTAGCAGTTGATTTAGCTAATTTGGGTATATCCGATACCCATGCTGTTGTGAGTTTTTTTCCTTAAAAAACGTTACTGAGCGACTTTATATAGGTACTATAAGGTATTGATTTGATATTTAATCAGATTTTCCTTACCTTATGCCGTCGTAAGTTGATTAATACTTTTTTCGAAATTTGGAAGTAAAAGTTTTAACTATTGAGGAGGTAATTAAATATACGATTAATGTATGCTCACCACATGTAAGGTAGGTTAGTTATGTTACTTTTATTGATATAAGCTTTCATTAGGTACGATACAAGAAATAAACGAAACACTGTGTTTTTACACATGCTTATTGGTGCATTCACAAGGTCACTTTGAAGATCAATAACAATAACATTTGAAACTAAATCTATACATAAAATAAAACAGTAAAAAAGTGTGTCTGTAGATTAAATATATTTCCAAAAAAAATATTGTGGGCGATGGAGACGTAGTAATAGAGTAAGAATTTAAAAAAAAATGTCTGTCTGTTTGTCTGTTTGTCTGTTTGTACACGCTAATCTCTGGAAATACTGGACGGATTCGAATGAAACTTTTTTGTTATATAGCTATTAAGCCTGGGCAACATATAGGGTATAAATGATTTTGGAAAATGGAACGCCTGCTGCAGAACCATAATGGTCCAGCTAAACTATAAGAGATATAAAAATGCCGCCTTAGTAAAAGTTGTTCAGCCTGATGAGCATTTTCCAGAGACATAAAGTCCACGCGAACGAAGTCGCGGGCTTCGGCTAGTTTTTAATAAAAATATTATTTAAACAAGTTATTTGCCAATCAAATTAAAAAATACTTGGATTTTTAATAGTTTTATATGAGTTATGATCGAAGGTAACGGGAAGGTAACCGGTAAAACGAGAGCGAGAGAAAATATTCGTGAAATCAAATGTGCCGGTAAAAATATTACCAACCCTAATGATATAGTAAATGTATTCGATAATTTTTTCACTAATATTCCCTTGGAACTTACTGAAAATACCAATTCAAGTCCTCAACATGCTGAAGCCTTACTTAAAGATAATGTAGCTCAATGTAATCATAAGTTTCAATTTAAACATATTACCCCCAAAGATATAGTTGATGCATTTAAACAGTTAAATTTAAAAAAATCGGAAGACCACTGGGGTATGTCCGTTAGTGTAGTAAGCCACATTATAAATATCATTGCTGCAGACCTAGCTTTTATTTTTAATGAATGCATTGATGAAGGTATTTTTCCAAATTTAATGAAATGCAGTAAATTGATTCCTTTATTTAAAAAGGGGGTAAGAACAGATCCTGGCAATTATAGACCAATATCGATTCTGCCGGTTTTGAGCAAAGTGTTTGAAAAGATAATGCTTAATCAAATGCAACATCACTTTATCACCCATAACCTTTTTCATAGCCAGCAGTTTGGTTTTACTGGAGGGAAATCGACCACTGATGCGGGGGTAGCGCTCGTTACTCAAATTTACAACGCATGGGAAAACAAGAACGATGCAATCGGTTCTTTTTGCGATCTCTCAAAAGCGTTTGACTGCGTAGATCATCCAACACTTTTGCTCAAATTCCGTCAGTACGGTTTTGACGATAAATCAATAAACCTCATTCAATCATATTTAACGGATAGGCTTCAGACTGTTGACATAAATGGCATAAAGTCAAACGGATCTCTCGTTAAAATGGGAGTACCTCAAGGTTCTATCCTGGGACCGTTCCTCTTCTTAGTGTACGTCAATGATTTGCCTTACGCGGTTGAGAAACAAGCTGGCATTGTGTTGTTCGCCGATGACACGTCTCTTATTTTCGAAATAGACCGTCATAGCGAAGATGCTACTTCGGTGAATAACACCTTGACGGCCATTTCTAACTGGTTTTCAGCCAATAACCTTATGCTGAATGCAAACAAGACCCAATGCATTCGATTTAGTCTTCCTAACGTGAGGCAAGCCAATGTTGATGTGCTACTGAACGGTCAAAAATTAGATCTCGTTGAAAATACTACTTTCTTGGGAATCACAATAGATTCAAAACTTCAATGGGGTGCACATATCTCTAAACTCGCTAATAGGCTTAGCTCAGCGGCTTACGCTATTAGGAGAATCAGACAATTGACAGATGTGGCAACTGCTAGACTAGTTTACTTTAGTTACTTTCATAGTCTGATGTCTTATGGGATTCTTCTATGGGGGAGTGCAGCTGATATACAGACTATTTTTATTTTGCAAAAAAGGGCAATTCGTTTTATTTACGGTTTAGGATCAAGAGACTCCCTAAGAGATTTTTTTAAGAAAATTGATATACTTACTGTACCATCCCAGTACATATTTGAAAATATAATGTATGTAAGGAAAAATATTGCCTTGTTTAATAAAGTGGGTGATTTTACGGATAGAAACTTACGTAATATAAATGATTTATTTACTCCGTCCTATAGGCTGAAAACAGTTAGTAAGTCGTTTATGGGAAACTGTATAAAGTTTTATAATAAATTGCCAGAATCGGTTCTTAGTATGCCAGATAGAAAATTTAAAGTTCATGTTAAGAAAGTACTCTGTGATAAAGCTTATTACGGAACCGATGATTACCTTAGAGACAAAAATGTCTGGCTTGAGCTTGGCGCGGGTCCCTCTTAAAGGTTAGTATTTGTACATTCACAAATGTCATAATTTAAGAACATTCTGTACATGTTTTAGTACAAAATTTACAAATTGACATTAATTTTAAACTTGACATCATGCTTAATTTATAATTATGACATAACAATGTATTCTCAGTCCACATATCTAATTTTAATACCAGTATAATTGTAAGTTGACGTTATTGGAGAAAATGCTGCAGTACAGTTTGTTACCGTTTCTTCTGTACTTGCGCTTTGGAAGCGGCAGTAAACTTAGCTATAAGTAAATGATCTGACGTCAACATTTACCTTATAAGAAATCGAAATGAAAAAAAGTGACAATTATCAAGTGATACAAATATCCAAAGATAAATAAATGAATTTGACTTTGACTTTGACTTTGAAGGAACTAAATGGTTTATCTAATATCCGTACCGCCATCTAACATTTGCCAGGCAAACTACAAGAACCCTAATTTTTAAGCATTTAACCCCAATAACTTAAACGGCCGAACTGATTTTCATCAAACATGGCTAAGAACTACCGAAAAGGAAAACTTGCTTTTACTTAAAAATGCATCAAAATTGGTTCATCCTTTCATCTTCATTTTTTTGTGGTAAATGTTGCACCACATAAATACTCGTACAAGAAGAAATATAAGCCAAGCATACAAGTGACAACTAAAATTGGCTTTACAATCTCGATGCTCAGATCTTTTTTTTTTAATTTTATTTATTTAATTAACTTAATTACAAAAATTGATACAGGCGGACTAAAGCCCAATTCCCTTTACTACCTGTCAACCTGCAGGTAGTGCTGATAAACGCAAAATTTGAACAAAAGTACTAATTAGAAGAAACTTATTGGTAACATTTAGCCCATGGGGTCACCTAAACTAAAATAAATAGGCTAAAGATATACTTTATTGAAGAATGTAGTAACATTCTTCATTATATCTGCTTCTTGTTTAGCATTTTGTATTTGTAATTAGTTGTTGTTCACCGAATTCAACTTTTTTTCACTTATATTAATGTAAATGTGGTACACGTCGTTGGTGTAGCTTTTAGTAATATTTATGATTTTGTCATGCTCCCATGCTGGTCTGGGAGAAATAAAAAAAAACTTAGAATGTACCAGCTGCTTCTCTTCCCATGCAGATCGTAAAAGCCGGTCGAGGGAATGGGCAAAAATGCAAATCATGTTAACAGGCGATGCGGCTAGCAACCCATCACTGTATTGATTGCTTTTCCATCTTCTCGCCCACCATGACGCTAAAGTGTCTTTTGGGTCTTGCGGCCCTGGGCTCTGCATAGAACCGCAAGATCCAAAATGCTCTGTCTGCCCCATTAGGGATAAAGACGTGATAGTATGTATGTATGTATGATTTTGTACTTAATTACGAAATTTGTATAGTTACACTGTTTGTTAATCCTATGTACAATAAATAAATAAAACTTTACTATATAATAATAATTATTGCAAGATCGATAAGATAGTGTATTGTAAAAGAAAGAAAGAAAGAAAGAAAGAAAGAAAGAAAGAAAGAAAGAAAGAAAGAAAGAAAAATAATTTATTTGATATATCACAAACACGGTTGTACACTATCTTATCGATTTTACAATACACATTTCATAAGCATACCTAATCTCTACCAAAGCTTTTCATTAAAACAGTAGGTGTCTATTGTAAACAAAGAAAATCTATAAATCTTCGCGATAAACAGCAATATCGGATGGGGCAGGTCGTCTATCAAGGTTTGACCGAACATATTGGGCCGACGTGTAAAGGACGAGGGTTCCTTACGTCGCGCGGAAAAAATATTTGCCTCAAACATTTTAATTAATAATAATAATTTATTTATTTATTGATATTTTATAATGTACAAATTTCCATGAAGCCTCTGGTTTCCGAGTTAGCTCGCGCTGTGTTTCGGATACCAGCGTCTTCTCCCATTGGTGTGAATATCGAGACTTATTAACTACCTATGTTTAATCTGATTAAGTTAATTACAAAAACAAAAAACTTTTAACA
The DNA here is from genome assembly GCA_963555685.1 of Acrobasis consociella. Classification (NCBI taxonomy): domain Eukaryota; kingdom Metazoa; phylum Arthropoda; class Insecta; order Lepidoptera; family Pyralidae; genus Acrobasis; species Acrobasis consociella. The sequence continues at coordinate 6,261,495 of OY743115.1, forward strand.
TGCAACAAACGTATGTGTGTGTGTGTGTGTGTGTGTATGTGTATGTGTATGTGTGTGCTTGTGTGTATGTATGTATATGAGTGTTAGGGTGTGCGCGTGTGTGTGTAGTGGTTGGATATCCATTTAATTATAGCTTTTTTTTAAGATTGTCCAATACTTTTTCTAAAGAATCGTAGTCAAGCTTTTCAAGCCATGAAATAATAATGGTTTTGAATTTGAAATTTTTTAATATATTAATATTTATTTTTAAATCATTTTTTATTTTATTATAAAGCCGTGGGGCAACAGAATCAAAGTGCTTGTGAGCAATTTGACAGTAGGTGAAGGGCACAGGGCACGGATTAAGTCTTTTTGTAGTATTCGGTAAGCTTGGTACTATTCTTGAATGATATCTGGTAAGTATTTGATATACATAGAGTTTTCTTACAGAGAGTACTTTAGCTTTCTCGTAGACACTTGTTGTTGGATGCCTGTATGGTAGATATAGTAGCACCTTCAGTACTGCTCTTTGTGCACGCTCAACATCAATGATGTGAGTTTTGGCAGCATTACCCCATGAGCTGATGCAGTAGCGGATGATACTTTCACATAACGATCGATATGTCTGTATCAGCAATTTAAAGTTAGCGACTGTGCGTAGACTCTTAAACACATATATAAGTTTCCTTACTCTTATAGATATTGTATTTATATGGCAGTTCCAGTTTAAGTTTGAATCGACCATTACACCCAAATATTTAATATCGTTTACTCGAGTAAGTTTGTCACATATGCACTGTTTTGAAATGTGGTCATTTAGGCGGTTGCAGGGGTATGTATGAATCACCAGTTGAAACCCAGTAGGAGGAAGGCTAGCAGCAGTTTTGCAAAAACAAATATATTTGGTTTTGCTACTATTAAGAGACAAAATATTATCCTCGAGCCAGGAAGTAACCTTTGTAATGCCTAGCTCTGCTAGTGCTCCCACCGAATCCCAAGTTTTGTCATGGAAGAGAAGCACTGTGTCGTCGGCGAACATCAAGAGGTCCATTCCAGGAAGTGTCATTTCACAGAGGTTGTTTATGTAAACGAGGAATAGGGAGGGACCTAGTGTGCTGCCTTGTGGGACACCAAAATCGCTAAAACCGACATCACTTTCCACATCCCCAACTTTAACCCTCTGTTCTCGTCTCATTAGATAGCTTTCGAACCATTTTAGTGCTACACCTCTGATTCCTATATTTTCAAGTCTTGCCAACAGGATTGGAATTGACACAGTATCAAAAGCCTTTTGCAGGTCCAGGAACACTCCTATGCAACGCTCTCCTTTATCTAGGTAGTCCTTTATTCGGGTGGTAAGGGTTAGTACAGCATCGTCAGTAGACTTTTTTGCTCTAAACCCAAATTGGTTGTTGCTAAGTAAATCATATTTTTCCAAGAACTGTGATAGTCTTTTGTTGACAAGCTTTTCGAGTATTTTAGAAAGTGAACTAAGCAGTGAAATGGGCCTATAGTTTGAGGGATTGTTTTTATCACCAGCTTTATGGATTGGACATATGGTAGCTTTTTTGCAAATATCTGGAAATATCCCCGTCTCAAAACTTAAGTTGCACAAGTAAGTAATAGGATCTATAATGTACACTATTATTTCTTTTAAAGTAAAGGCTGTTATTCTATCCCATCCAGGAGAACTAGATGTTTTTAGAGACATTATTATACGTCTGATTTCTAGGGGATCTGTGTAGAACATAGTCATAGAGTGAAGAATATTGTTTAGTCGATGAGTTCTCCTGGCTAGTTCTAGTTGGGTCACAGACATTTTTTTAAGGATAACATCTGCCAGATTCCGTCCTATAGAGGTAAAATATTCATTAACAGAATTTAGGGATTCTTTAGCATCGGCTTCTATGCTCAAAAGTTCCTGGCTGGATTCCTTATTATTTTGTTTTAAACTGCACACATTTTTTATTATTTTCCAAGTTTCTTTTACATTCCCACTTGCTTTAACTCTAACATTGGCTCGGGAAAGCCTCATTGTAAACATGGTGTAGTCAGAATGCGATTTGTTTGTAAAGTGTCGTGTATGGTAATATTATGCATACTTCTTATATGGCGAAGGCAAATATGCGTTAGATTATGTTCTCTTCGATACTTGATTTGGGATAAGAAATCTTATTCATTTCATTACATCAATACATATGCTAACCAATAAATTGAAGACATGGAAACTTTATAATTTTTTCCTATTTCATTATTTCATTTAAGTAGGGACATGGATTTTTTTATAAAAAAATGAATCGGCATTTTGTAAGGCAGTCGTCAAGCTATGTCAGATGCCTTTAGGCAGCCTGAAATCTGACACGGTGTTGGCCACTTACACACAAAAATAACAATAACAACCAAGTAAATTTTAGCTAACACCTGTAGTTTCACGTGTGGTAGATACTGTTAACCACACAGACTTTCTAAAATAGTTATAGTACTGAAAATGCAGTAAAAATTTAACATAAAAATTATTGTAGTGGACTTCTACTAATATATTGAATTAGGTCACGCCAAACCTTTTTTTAATAAAACACAATGTTAGTACTTAGACTTCGTGAATATATAAATCTCAGCGATAAACAGCAATATCGGATGGGGCAGGTCGTCTATCAAGGTTTGACCTAACATATTGGGCCGACATGTAAAGGACGAGGGTTCCTTACGTCGCGCGGAAAAAATATTTGCCTTAAACATTGGCTCGGGAAAGCCTCATTGTAAACATGGTGTAGTCAGAATGCGATTTGTTTGTTAAGTGTCATGTATGGTAATATTATGCATACTTCTTATATGGCGAAGGCAAATATGCGTTAGATTATGTTCACTTTGATACTTGATTTGGGAAAACAAAATCTTATTTCATTACATCAATACATAGGCTAACCAATAAATTTAAGACATGGAAACTTTATAATTTTTTCCTATTTTATTTAAGTAGGTACATGGATTTTTTTATAAAAAAAATGAATCGGCATTTAGTAAGGCAGTCGTCAAGCTATGTCAGATGCCTTTAGGCAGCCTGACATCTGACACGGTGTTGGCCACTTACACACAAAAATAACAATAACAACCAAGTAAATTTTAGCTAACACCTGTAGTTTCACGTGTGGTAGATACTGTTAACCACACAGACTTTCTAAAATAGGTACAGAACTGAAAATGCAGTAAAAATTAAACATAAAAATTATTGTAGTGGACTTCTACTAATATATTGAATCAGGTCACGCCAAACCTTTTTTAATAAAACACAGTGTTAGTACTTAGACTTCGTGAATATATAAATCTTGACGATAAACAGCAATATCGGATGGGGCAGGTCGTCTATCAAGGTTTGACCGAACATATTGGGCCGACGTGTAAAGGACGAGGGTTCCTTACGTCACACGGAAAAAATATTTGCCTCAAACATGGGCTTGGAAAGCTCTATTGTGAACAAGCATGTAGTCAAAATCCGATTTCTTTGTAGAGTAACGGATGGTAATGTATGCATACTCTTATGACATGACAGATTATAATGAATGTTTATGTATGCTATCATATTTTATTTACGATAGTAAAATCTTATTAAGTCTAATAATACGGATATACATATTTTTCTAGGATTGCTAGGCATTGAAGAAGTCCCGACCCTACGTAATGTGGGATAAGGAGAGGAAGATGATGCTAGGCATTGAAGATGCACTACAAAATACTCAAAATAAATAATGAAAAACAAACTTTAGTACTACATCTTGAATGCCTGAAAGTCCTATAATATTGTATGGCTTCCCACACTTTTAAGTTAATTTTATACTTCATTATGGGTTAAATCAAATAACTTGTTATTAGTTGGTAATATATTACAACTCTGTGGTAATAGTGTTAAGGTCACAGCACACTTATCAACTCGTAACCGGAACGTAAACGTATCAACCCGAAAAGCTCAGTATTCTTTGTATGAAACTTCCTACTGCAACGCACACTATTCGGATTCGTAACGTAAACGCCTCGCCTCGGGACCAGCTCACGAACCGCTTTGCTGGTCGGTCAACTAGCGGTCCCCGTGCTTGCGGCTCGTCGTCCGCGCGCTTACGCCTCTCCGTATGCGAGCTGACGTCTCTCCGTTTCCTCACACCCGCGTTTTATTTATTTGTAGATAAACAAAAATTGATGGCTATGATTGCCAAGTGGCGTATTGTGAACCGAGACATAACCGTGCGCTACACTTTACGTTTAAAATGATCTAGTGCCAGCCAGACCAGAGCGGCCGGCGAGCGGTAAGCGCGGCGTCGCCCAGCCGTAGTTGAGTTGACTGCGAGTCGACGTACCGAAGCTGAGCCTGTTTGATTACGTGCCTACGTCAGGTTGACGCCTGGTTGACCGTGCGGCGAAAGGCGATACGTTGTCGATCCCTTTCCGAGTTGATAAGTGTGCTGTGACCTTTAGGTAACGCAAGTCTAATGCGTGTTAAAAGGAATTGAAGATGGTGGGAAATTTGCCGTGCCAGGCTGAACACGTGATAGCTCAGTTAGTAACAGCATGGTTGTATCAAAGTGAAGGTCGCTGGTTCAATCCCCGCTCATGTGGTGTTTTTCACCATTTCTTATTTCCTTATTTAGTGCAAATGTGCCTAATTTTGCAAGTGCAGTGAATATTTAACTTTAGGATTTCTTTTTTTTGTTAATTCATACATGAACCCAAAAACATTTACTCAAACATTCATATAAATCACATTTATTTATATAACAGTAGATAACATTACCGTCAAATTTATAATACAAAAGCAGATGTATTTCAAACGGCCGACACTAAATCACTTGTAAATTCAGTAGGAAACTAATGATAATAGCGTCTCTCCATTATCCAGTGCCACACGCTCAGTTCACCAAAATAACCACTATATGTTTTCCCGGAATATAAGGCTGGCTGCACAATAGTGTAGCCAGGTCAGCACAAAATAACAACGTGACTCTGCACTATTTGATTTTTTCATAAATGCAGTGGCACAGAAAGACGATGAAAGACATAATCACAAAAAAATGCTAACATAAGAACATAATATTATAATTTTATTTTATAGTACCACTGGTGGCCGGGTCCATAATGTGATGTCTATTCCAATTGGATGCAATTTTTTCAAAGTATGGACTGAACTACAATATATTCTGTTATTGATTTTTAACAGCATTACGATCCTCGGACTAAATCATGTGATAAAAAATTTCGCCACGAATGGGATTCGAACCCACCTGCCAATTGTGCTACCGTGACTTCACATAGTACACACGCGTTTGAAGCATGCGTTATACTTTATTACTAGTACTATTTCGAAGTGTGGTATTCAACTAAATTCGATTTTTCATCTCATGATTTAATTTGGATACAATATAATCTATTGGTCAATTTACAAATGCCATAATTAGCATATTTAAATTATATTTAACATGTACATAGCTTATTACCCAGATTAATACATACGGTACTTATTTAAAAGAAAAAATGAGGTTTTATATAGGATTGTCAAATATCCTTTTAATTACGCAGGCTTTTGTGTCGTATCCACTAGGCAATATTATGAGAGCGACATGTTGTACAACGTATTGCTGTACTTGCTGAAAATTAGCGTGGAACTTTTGTTTAACAACGTTATTTGTCTTTGGATGAGTCGTCGACAAAATATTGGCAGAGATAGTGTTGATTTCAGCAGCTATGGTTATAATTTTGTCGTCTGCGTTTTATAATAAGATGGTAAGAGTTCCGTCTAGCGACTTCGGTACTCGAAAATCGGATGTTCGTAACATTTATTTCCGTGTGCTCAACTGCATTTTGCTTGGCAACACACACCAAGCCCTGCGTCATTTTGCGCGCCTGCAAGCAACGTCGCTCACTATTGTGCAACGTTGCTGAACATGTTGAGCGTCACGTATTGCGCGCCAAATGTTGCCTAGTGGATACGGGGCATTAGACACTATGGACATCGTTGCACGTCACGTCGCAACACACAAAAAGTGTCGCGCGTCATGTTGCGCACCAACCGGCAACGTCACGTGCTGCTGTACAACGTTGCTGAACATGTTGAGCATCACGTGTTGCGCGCCAAATGTTGCCTAGTAGATACAGAGCATTAGACCACACTACGGACATCGTTGCGCGCCACGTCTCCACTTGACTACATTAGATTCCCATCTGCATGTTGCACGGAAACAAACAACAAGCCACGCATCATGTTGCGCACCAATCGGCAAAGTCGCGTGCTGCTGTACAACGTTGCTGAACATGTTGAGCGTCACGTCTTGCGCGCCAAATGTTGCCTAGTAGATACAGAGCATTAAACCACACTACGGACATCGTTGCGCGCCACGTCTCCACTTGACTACATTAGATTCCCATCTGCATGTTGCACGGAAACAAACAACAAGCCACGCATCATGTTGCGCACCAATCGGCAACGTCGCGTGCTGTTGTGCAACGTTGCTGAACATGTCGAGCGTCACGTGTTGCGCGCCAAATGTTGCCTAGTGGATACGGGGCATTACAGGTACACCGTGTGTACAGCCTTAGTGGCTCAGTGCTCAGCGTTAATTGATGAATTTCACATAAACGCGACACAAAGAGGTCGTGCGTGAAGCCCGAGCCTCGCCCTCTCGTATATTAATTAAAAACGTGACAACCGCGAATTTAGCCCTTTTCATGCCGTGACGAAGTTGAGTCTGAGCTACAATGCCTCGTAATGTGTAGAGTTTAAAGGGATTTGAATGTTTATGATAAAAATGTAGGGACCTTAAATTGATGATAACGCGGAGATGAAAATGTATTTTTTTTAAATCGTGTAAAATCTTATTTTAAACAAACTAAAGACCATTATGAGACTACGATATTTTTTTTTAATCACAGAAACTTTTAGTCGTTGAGAGCTATTAGACTTAAGAGACTTAAGAGGATACATTTGAATGTTTATGGTAAAAAAGGAACCTTAAATGGATGATAAAGCGGATGTGTGCAAGTATTTTTTGGAAAAATTGACAAGTAAAATCTTGATATAAACAGCAAACTATAAACATCCCATTGTGAGACTCCGATATTTTTTAAAATCACTGAAACTTTAAGTCGTTGAGAGATATCAGACTTAAGGGGACACATAAATTTTACGGGTGCTGCCTCCATTTGAAATAAATTATTTGAAAGGAAACGGAGATAACTTTAAAATTTGGTCTCGTGCACCTCTAGATGGTTATTTGTAGGTTGGAAAGTGGCCGTTTTTCGCAAAAAACGATAAGAAAATGTTCGCGTTCTTCTTAACTAATAAATAATACTTATATCAATACTTATACATATAGTACTTATATGTACAAGATGTTATAAATAAAATAAGATAAAAATTGTCAAGACAAATAAAATAAGCTTGATAATGAATGGTTTTCGTTGCTCATTAATAAGTATTTTTCATGCATAAGTATTATTTTTCGTATTATTAAAAAAAGGAATTAAACAAAGACGTTTAATTTGAATGCATTAGACATTTGATGTAGCAGTAAAATTCAGTCAAAACTTGCATTATTTCGTAGGTACTCTATTGACGAATTCTAAAAATGTACTTAACAGTCTCAATTTTTGTTTATCTTTTTTAACTTAATTTTCAAATTATGATTGAAAATATTATGTATTACTTTTTATTTTATTTTTATTTATTTATAATTTCTAACACAATTTACATTGTTTAAGAAATAAAAAAAATTGATTTGAAATTGTATTGAATTAATAAAATACTGTTATTAGTATTAAGGGACTTACCGCGATTAATATCTTTTTTTGTCATATATTTCGACGGCCCCTCTGCCATCATGGTCGCTAGCCGATTGAGGAACTGCCATTATAACAGTAAATGTGACCGTAAAACTCTAAAATCATCCTATACATATAATAAAACAGTAAAAGTGTGTCTGTACATTAAATATATTTCCAAAAAAAATATTTGGGGCGATGGAGACGTAGTAATAGAGTGAGAATTTAAAAAAAATGTCTGTCTGTTTGTCTGTTTGTCTGTATGTCTGTTTGTCTGTTTGTACACGCTAATCTCCGGAAATACTGGACGGATTCGAATGAAACTTTTTTTGTTATATAGCTATTAAGCCTGGGCAACATATAGGGTATAAATGATTTTGGAAAATGCAACGCCTGATGCAGAACCATAATGGTCCAGCTAAACTATAATAGATATAAAAATGCCGCCTTAGTAAAAGTTGTTCAGCCTGGTGAGCATTTTCCAGAGACATAAAGTCCACGCGAACGAAGTCGCGAGCTTCGGCTAGTATATTAATAAAATACTCTTTATGAAAGAAAACAGGAAACCTTATAAAAATAAAACTAAATAACTAGAGCTGCAATGCAGTGAGAAGCAAGAAACGTCTTTCAGCTGAACGGAGTCGAGATCGCGTCGCAAATAGAATCATTCGATACAAAACGCAACGCGATGCAACTTTGTTTAAGAAAGTCCTTGAAAGTGATACGTATTTTAAAATGTAAAAAAATATTTTTGCATTTTATAACATGACATCAGTTTATAGGTATATTGTTCCACTTTATATTTAAATTTAGTTTTATAGATATTGAAACTACACCCACCAACCCGCATTGGAGCGGCGCAGTGTGTCCCCCATATTAATAAAATGGGGGGTTTCGACCCCCCCCCCCCCCCCCCATTTTATTGATATGGGGATACATTTTCCCAACAGTGGGATAGTGTGGGTTACAAAAAGATATCGAAGCATATTTGTTTTATTTAAAGGGGCCTTGAAAAAAAGCCAGTAGTACCAGCAGAGACCCATATGAACAGCTCTCTAGCTGATTGGTTGGAAAACGCATGTTTTTCTCAAATAATATCATGCCTTTTTATTGAGGATTATTTTATTTCTTCCCAACTACAGCTAAGCCAACTGAAGGGTTATATGTTTCGCCGCTATATACATATCATCTAGGTACAATAATTACAGGTTGACACCTAATGCGATAATACATTACCGTTACAAATTATCTCTAATGATACCCGTGTGAATTCATTAAGAGTAGTGTATAAAATCGATCTAATTGGCTTCAATGTTAAGTGTATGCAATGCTTGTGTCAGTGGTCTCCCATAGCTGGTGCGCGCTCTGGGGATGTACTCGTATTTTAGACATCACTTGTCTTAGTACGAATGGTTTGCGCGAGCGTTTCCAAACGGGTGCATTTTTTAATAGATCGTATGCGAAAGATCTGCAAAGATTCAAGTGTTTTTTCGGTAATTAGGCCTTTACAGGCATTTTTACACACCAATAAGTATATTACGTGTATTGTATATTAAAATTTAATCAATTAAAGCAACAAGTTTATTTATATTTAATTATGTTTATTTATTTAAGTGGTCTTGACCGCTCGTAATTTTAAAATTTGTAGCATAGATGTGTCAAAGAATGGAATGGTTATGGAAAATCCGTTCCGATTCACGCTGATTTATATTTATGGTGAAATAATTAGAACACCATAGACGTAGTTTCGAAGTTTCCTGCATAAAAACAATATTGCTTTTCGCTGCCACGAAACACAAAACTTCACGTTTTGTGTTTTAGTGAGTCGATCAATGAAATATAGTACTCCTGCGCACGGCCAGCAGCGGTGGCCTATAGTGGCGCCGCACGTGTTTTTTTGGCACATTAATAGGCTAATCTATACTATATATCCGGATGGATTTGCTTGCCCTCGCTTGTTTAAAAACATATGTAGCTAAGACATACATAGAACAATAACATAAAAATGCACTAAACAGCCCTGAAATATAAGGTTCTTTTACTCGATCGGTGCAAAAAGTCAGTACAATGCAACAATGTTCAGCAGTATTAAGTTCGCTTTTGTTGTGATGCAATCTCGGGTCTCCATTCTAGCAGTGCTGGTTCTAGCAATAACAGTGCCCCTGAGTAAGATTTCTCGTGCGCCCCGCATACGTACTTTACTTAAAACAAAAAATCTTTAGGTTATTTTTTTCTAGTATAATATGGGTAATTTTTTTTTAATTCAACGGATAACCTTTTTACGTGGAAAAGTCTTTAAATTTTTCATGAAGTCTGATCTTGATTCATTCTGAAGAAATATTTTAAACAGTTAATTTAATATTTGTGTTGTCAGATATGCAGTTTTCATCTCAGCAAAACAACAAAGTAAAACAATGTCATAAAAAAGAGAATATGCTTGTGTCACTACAAAATATTGTAATAATCTCAGGCTTTAATTACTTTTTTTTGTATTTTGCCTTAGGTATTTGTACGTACAATCTATGCAAAGCAATGTAGGAGCACAGGTATGGCACTTCATACAAACGGAGCAGCATATATACCTAGTACTGCTACAAACGAAACAATCCATCCGTGCACACGTCAAATGTGTGAGTTAAACAATCAGGGTAGCCACCACAGAATTTGTTGCTTAGCTTACCTGTTTTTATCACTCGGAAATCTATAAAATTTTCGTTATTTATTGTTTTCCGTGGATAAACAATGATAATGTGCGCAGTTTCTCACCATTATAATTCAATAATCCTAAGTGACTCGCGTAATGTCAACGTGCAACTACCAATAACCCTGTTTTACTGTCACTTACAACTCACAATATCGGGGGAAGGGTTGCGGGGACACCAGATTGAGGGGGACGGTGCGAGTTTCCGTTCTGTATGTAATACTATTATTAATTCTGTGGTAGGAGTTATCCGTCTTATATAACGCAGATCAACTCTAGGACTTAGTTAAAAACAATGATGAAACTAATGAAATAGAACGTGACTTAATTAAATATGAGAGTTCCCGAACTCTTTTTATTGGATACTGAAGTTAAACTGTCTTTTATGAAAAGACGGTGTGAGTTAAAAAATATCTCGCTTATATAAACACACTTCCAGTAGATGACTATGTGCCAAAGCACCTTTTATACCGGCACCCTGGGCCTTATCCATACCATTCCTACCCTTGCAACAACTGCATTCTAACAAGGAAGCATATCTGCACCTTAGTTGAACTTAATCTAGTTATTTAGGGAACTACTGAAGTTACAGCAGAAACTTCGTTTGCTTGGAAGTATTAGAAGTTCGATATGCGGTGATATTTCCACTGTTGCGTATAACCTTCATTAGGAACTTTTAATTAAATCTGACATATTTACTTAACCGACTGATTTAAGTTTCTTTATTAACTTTCACATATTAAACATTTTTGAGCTACCTATAATGTTTATCCTTAATCTTTAACAGTATTTAGAAATAAACAAAACAATATTTATGGCTATTAAGTAAGAGATTACAAAGTAACAGGTGAGAGGTATACTTAGTTTTGTCAAAGAATTTAAAAAATATGTATTAAGTTAAGTGTAATTATTAAAAAATGTACTGACAACAGTGTACAGGTAATAACAGACGAGTAATAACAATATTGCCTGTGTATATATTTTTCACGTATGTACGAAAATTGATGATCATCTCCGTTAAAAGTAAGGGACAGAAAATCAATACCTTTCTTTTTACTTTGTCGTAGTCGAAAAGAAGTGTCTGAATCAGGTGTTTAACCCGTTGTAAACTGGAGCTACGAAATGCTACGAAGTGCTACGAGATGCTACGAGACCAGAATGATAATGCTACGACAAGTCTGTGTTGCAAGTCCAATTTTTTAAACCGGTAAGTAATTGTTCAATCGAAATAACAAAAGTGTGATTGTCTCATTTTATTATCTGTGTTTACTCTTCAGATTTTAATACATACGGATTATATATTCTTCATCGAGTAAATACCTCATAAAATTATAAGTTATAAGTATGTAACTTCGTTTAATCATTAATAATATAACTTTTAAGCATATACTGTTTTATTTAAAAAATAATACTTCATAAACAAAGTACTTACAAAATTCAAAAGGAAAATTATTTAGTGATCTTGGTGATATACTTTCTCTCTTGAAAACTTTGTATCAAATAATTATAAATATTTCTTAATTAAAATAAAAACTATTTGATGTCATTTATTAATGTCAAAGTAAAATAATCAAAAAATTACATATGAAAATAAGCGTTATTTAGTCAAAAAGTGCGCCCCGATAGAAATACGTTTTATTAATGAAATTTATTAAAAATAAACTATTTAATTTATGTAAGCGTATTTATATAGCTGAACCTTTTTTTCTCTTTTATATATTGGTCTATAATTGGTTTAAAAACTAAAGTTCCTAAAATCTAAATACTAATACTACTAATCGTTCCCTCTTATCCTACTATAATATTATAAATGCGAAAGTGAGTTTGTATATTTGTTTGTTTGTTTGTTAATTTGGTATGGATATAGTTTGAGTCCCGGGGAAGGACATAAGGTACTCTTTATCCCGAAATTCCCACGGGGAGCGAAGCCCACGGGCACAGCTAGTGATATTTAAAATGCGAAAGTCAGTTTGTTTATTTGTTTGTTTGTATGTTTGTTATCTTTTCACGCTTAAACTACTGAACCGATTTGGATGAAATTTAGTATGGATATAGTTTGAGATTTGAGGAAGGACATAGGGTACTCTTTATCCTGATATTCCGTCGGGGAGCGAAGCCCACGGGTACAGGTAATACGAAATAAAATACTCTTGCAGACAAAAAAGGCCTAGAATGTGCAGTGAGTTGAGAAACAGTAAGTAGTACGTATAACGCTTATTGTTTCTCGAGGCGGATCAACTTTAATAAAAGAACCCAATAGAAAAGAGCTTCTCAACCTTTTTGCATCGCACCTCCCTAGGGCTATTACAAATAATATTTATGATACTTATACCAATTATTACTGATACAAGACTTCCCGTGATACATTTGGTTTAGGCCAGGCGTTTTGCCGACATTTTTCTCTGGCAGATTGCAATCTGTCAATCGCATAAAGTCCCGTAATAATCATAAAAGTGAAGTCATATAACTGCTTTTCATTTATTCAATATTTATTAATTTTTTAAATGCCTAATATAATTTAAGTAGCATAGAGCTAGATAGTATACATTTTAGACGTGTCTTGGAACTCATATGAAGGGTTCTTATTTTCAAATTAAATAATAATGTTCTGTTTATTTCTCCAATATCTTATGTTATAAGAGTTTATTCAAAGTATTTCTAAATTAAAAATTCTTTATTAACTTTTGGATATAAATGTGTAGAAAAAGTTATAATGCTTTATACAAATAAGATTCGTGACTTTTATTAAAAATAAATTAAAATATACATAAATATATTTCTTGTGCAAAAAAAACCTGTCGCGCCGGCCTTAAAACGTCTTTGCTTCCCTAGGGAGTGCGCCGTACAGTTTGAAAATCACTGCAATAGATGTTTTACATTGCTAGACTGCGGAGGGTACTTAATTAAACTTTTCTTGTACAACGTTCATGAAGAAGCTGCTATAAAATCAAACGAGGTATTTTTAAATTGATCGTTGGCTATTGTAGTGGGTTGGTTTTCTTATTTTACTGCGAACTTGTTGAGATGAGCGCTTTTTAAATAGTTACGGAACTAAAATAGTTCGTTTAATTTGATTTTAATAGTTGTGTTTTGTTTTTATAAAAAAATGTATGGTTGAAAAGCCAACGATACCCTTTGTTAAGGAATATATGAATATTATTGTAGATACGAGAGAACAGATGAACAAACATAAATAAATACCTATACAGGGACAAATTACACTGACTGAGCTAGCCCCAAAGTAAGTTCGAGACTTGTGTTATGGGATACTAACTCAAGGATACTATATTTTATAACAAATACATAACCGAGGCCCAGGACATCGTACATGTAAAAACAAACATACCTAAATTGCAGCCAAATCCATAACTCTCCTTTTGGCTTCGCCGTAGTCGGTTAAACAGGACCTTAATTTATCAGAAAACAGTAGATACTAATTATAACCAAACATACATACAACCTTTTCATTTTCCTCGATCATTCACCCTTATACGTAACCAGCCACATTATCCAAATGAGTTCAAACTTACCCCTTTATAGGTCAGACAGATACCCCCTAGGGACACCACACCTATCAGGACCAGGGCCGAACTCGAACCACACGAACACGTTCATTAATCAACCTTATTTGGAAAACAACGAATTCGCATCCAGGGAGAGATTGGGGATATAAAGTGGATTGTTTAAACAATGCAATGGTATTTGTCCTAAATACGCTTTTGGGTATTTGGGTAATGGACTAATATAAAAATTGAATATACACCTGCAACAATAAATGTTTGCATAGAACAAATATTTTGTATGCCGCAAAGGTATTGTCTTTTAATACAATACCTTTGCGGAATTCAAGTCTTACCCTCATATTAAAAAATTAACAACCGTTTGCTAAATCTATTATAGTAATCAACATGTTTTGTCCCTTTTCCGCTTTTCAATACTTGACATTGAATGAAAGAGACAACACATATTTTAACTAAAATAGGTTTAGCAAATGGTTTTTTAATTTTTATGAATATTATGGTAAATCTCTAACGGGCAGTCAGAACCTGGGGTTGAAATACCTAAAGACCGTGTAGCGTAGTGATGGGCATGAAGGTGGAAAAAAGAGAAGCAAAACAGTGATGGATTGCTAGCCGCATCGCCTAGGTAATTCAGATTTTTCACCATTCCCTGGACAGATTTTTACAATCTGTGCGAAATGGAAAGCAGCTTGTACATTCTTCGTTTGATCTTTATGCCTATATTGACAATTAGCTGAAGCCCGCGACTTCGTTCGCGTGGACTTTATGTCTCTGGAAAATGCTCATCAGGCTGAACAACTTTTACTAAGGCGGCATTTTTATATCTCTTATAGTTTAGCTAGACCATTATGGTTCTGCATCAGGCGTTCCATTTTCCAAAATCATTTATACCCTATATATTGCCCAGACTTAACAGCTATATAACAAAAAAAGTTTCATTCGAATCCGTCTAGTATTTCCGGAGATTAGCGTGTACAAACAGACAAACAGACAAACAGACATACAGACAAACAGACAAACAGACAGACATTTTTTTTTAAATTCTTACTCTATTACTACGTCTCCATCGCCCCCAATTATTTTTTTGGAAATATATTTAATGTACAGACACACTTTTTTTACTGTTTTATTATATGTATAGATATAGATATAGATATAGATATCATTCACCAATGTACTCACTAAAGTTATGATATATCAAGTAAAGAATTCTTCGAATACTTTTCAAATTTTGAGAAAGTAGGTTAATAGTATAAAGGAATTTTAGTGTTCATGTCGTTTGTGCTCCAAGTTATATCATAGATTTCTATTCTTATTAGTGTCTGTGGACTAGAAAATGCTATTTTGGTTAGTCCAAAGTAAAATATGCTAAACTCATTTTTTTTCTTTTTCAAAAAATAAAATACGTGTCGTTCATTTTACAGACCATTACACACAATTTTTTTGATATTTGTGTACTAGGAGAGACAAAGCTTTTGGCAATTTATTAGGTCAATGTGTATTGTTGAACATTTAAGTTTTAACTATTGTATAAATTAAACAGATATCTATGGAAAGATAAAATTAAAAAATTTAAAACGTGATAAAAAATTAAATAATATTGCGAAAGTTGTGAAATGGTGTAGCTAAGTTCTTAGGTTCAGATAATTGTTTACCCTGAATTTTTAAAACCAAATAATAAAATGCATTAAGTAAAATTTTTAAAAATTCAAGAGGTAATAGATACTTTTGCACATAAAACTGGGTTAAATATGAAAATTTTAAAACACTGTTCTAAAATATCTCCCGCCGCGTCAGATTCCACCTGCATTATCATGCAGAGGTCGCCGCGCCGGTCTACAGCTCGCTGCCAATCCCGCCGCTGATTCTCCCCGACATCATACTTTCTGATGGAATAGACAAACAGAAGACTTCTTGCGAACTTCTACGCCATGTTTACTTGAAAGACATTCACACGCGCATATTAAAATGTTGAAGATGAATGTCAAAAATGTCATAAAATAACACAGTGACTCTTAGGTACAGTAAGTGTATTACTTGAATTTGTAAAATTTATTGTAAAAAATTTGATAAATCTACTTTATAATTTTTTATAGGAACCCAAGATAAAAGATACTTTAGTACACACATCTGAGTTAAATATAAATATTTTAAAACACTGTTCAAAAATATCTCTACTGCCACGTTTGATTGCGCATGCATTTATCAAACAGGAGTCGTCGCGGCTGTCTACAGCTCGCTGCCGATCCTGTCGCTGATTTTCCCCGACATCATACTTTCTGATGGAATAGACAGAGGACTTCTTGCGATCTCCTACCCCATGTTTACTTGAAAGACATTCACACGCGCATACTAAATTGTTGAGTAGATGAATATTAAAAATCACTTAAAATAATGTAGTGACACTTTTAGGTACAGTAACTGTATTACTTGTATTTGTAAAATATATTGTTAAGCAATTAAAATATCTACTTAATAAGATTTTAAAGAGATCCAAGAGATGATAGATACAGTTCACAAATCTGGGTTAAATATAACATTTTTGACTGAATTTGTAAAATTTATTGAAAAACCAAATCACAAATCTACTAAGTAACATTTCTAAAAATTCAAGAGATAATGGATGCTTATGCACACAAAACTAGGTTAAATATAAAATTTTTAAAATTACTGTTCTAAAATCTCTCCCGCCGGGTCAGATTCCACCTGCATTATCATGCAGGAGTCGTCCCGCCGGTCTACAGCTCGCTGCCGATCCCACCACTGATTCTCCCCGACATCATACTTTCTGATGAAATAGACAAACAGAGGACTTCTTGCTTACTTCCACCCCATGTTTACTTAAAAGACATCCACACGCGCATATTAAATTGTTGAGTAGATGAATATTAAAAATGACGTAAAATAATGTAGCGACACTTTTAGGTACAGTGAGTATATTACTTGAATTTGTAAAATATATTGTAAAAAAATAAATAACATTTTAAAGAAATCCAAGAAATGGTGATACAGTACACAAATCTGGGTTAAATACGAAGATTTTTCCCTAAATTTGTAAAAATCAAATCGAAAAATCTATTACGTAACATTTTTAAATATTAAAGAGATAATAGATCCTTATGGCTGGGTAAATTATGAAATTTTTAAAACATTGTTCTTAACTCTCTCCCTCCACGTTTGTTTCCGCATACATTTATCATGCAAGAGTCGTCCCGCCACTGATTCTCTCCAACATCATAATATCTGATGGAATAGACAAACAGAGGACTTCTTGCGAACTTTCACCCCATGTTTACTCTAAAGACATTCACACATGCATATAAAAATGTTGAGTGGTTGTACAGTAAAAAAGCCGTGAAAAAATGTGTCGACACGTTAGATACATAGCATCTGAATTATTAAAAATATTTATACTGTAAAACAAAATCCAAAAATCTATTACGTAAAATTTTACAGCAATCCTTGAGATAAAAGATACTATCCTACTAATATTATAAATGCGAAACGAGTTTGTATATTTGTTTGTTACCACTTCGCGCTTCAACCACTAAAGTTATTTAGATGAAATTTGATATGGATATAGTCTGATACCCAGACATAGGATAGTTTCTATCCCGAAATACCCACGGGGAGCAAAGCTCACGGGCACAGCTAGTGGTATACAAATTGCGCGCCCAAGATTTACTTTAAAATTTTCGTGAAAGGCTTACATTTTTTCTCCTTTTTTCGAAAAAAAAAATCTTTTTCTTCTCTTAGGATCCGCACGAAATAAAAATAGCTCGTACATTCTTAATTTATTATTTTCTCCCAGACAAGCATGGAACAAAATATGAAGTAAGTCTTTAAATATTCCAACAAAGCTCGAGACGAGCATATTATTATTACATGTGATATTACCGTAAGAGTACTTAACAAGCCTTTACAAAATATTAATTACTTAATTTCACAGAATAATGTTTCAAAATAATTGTATTATGAGGATACGGTTTACTTGATAGCTAATTAGTTGTAAAGCTAAGTTTACGAAAGTTAATAAAGGTAGTACTTATACCTAACCTAATTTATTTTAATCTCGTTTAGTAAGACGATAACTGTTCTGTATCATACTATTATACACAAGTATACATAATTTACAAAATAGGATACCGTTTCCCGTACCAAGTAGTACATACGAGTACAGCACCCATCTATTTCAGGTTCCTACGACCAGTACGCCCTCTTCGCCTGTCTACGGGATTTGACAAAGAGAGAATCGCTATGATATTTCCAACGACACTGGTCTCTAAAATCTCGCAAAGTGGCGCACGAGCAAAACGTCTAGACAGGCCTCTGTCACTCGATCAAGGTCGTGCTATAAGCACCTACCGGCTAGCCGTGTGTTCGAACGCACAAGTGGTAGAGGGGCGCCACACGCGTGGAACCTTACTGCGTATTTTTCTTTACAATATAAACAAGCAACATTATTGTGCGGTATTCCAATGTCAAAATCAAAAACCAATAAACAATTGTCGTTTTTCTCATTGCCAAAAGACTAGAAAAGTTATAAAAATAAAATGAATAATAAAAATTGTTTATTGGGAAACTAGTTTACAGTTTTATATAAATTGCTGGAGCCTCCTTTTAAGCAAAAATATACTTGTGCCAGGAGACTCCGCTTTTTCTTATCTCTAAGTTTTATATGCCTAAATAAACAGTTGCGGCCATACCCAAATTTTCCGGGGTCCAGTGGCGCCGCCATTTGAAATAAATCATTTGAAAGGAAACGGAGATATCATTCAAAATTGTGTCTTGGTCAAGCCCTAGATAACCCTTAAAACTATTTTATGAACTACTGTTTATAATTTAAAGTGCGAACGTGAAGCTTTTCTACGCACATTAGCTAAAAGTGGCCGTTTTTCGCAAATGTGCGTAGAAAAGCTTCACGTTCTCACTTTAAACTACAAAAAGTAGTTAAAAAAATACTTTGAATGGGTATCTAGAACTTGACCAAGACACAATTTTAAATGATATCTCCGTTTCCTTTTAAATGTTTTATTTTAAATGGCGGCGCCACTGGACCCTGGAAAATTTGGGTATGGCCTTAAAACGCTCCGTTGAGTCAAACTTTCTTCGCGTCGCTTGACAGCTAGAAAGTTTGTTAGATAAATTTAATTAACAAACTTTCTAGCTGTCAAGTGACAAATATCTACGCTTTAGCGTAGGTATTTGTCGGGAAGTGTCGGGAAGTGATGTATCTGTTACATAGTAATCTGTGGTCAAGATCTCGCCGAGGATTCGCTGCGCACGCGCGGCGTCTCGCGACGATATACTTATCCCTATCTTGCAAAGCTATATCGCCGTCTTGTGAAGTTGACCCGACCCGACAATCGAAGCGCCCGCTTGTCGCAATTCTCTCGTTTGGGGAGACAACGGCCTAAAATATTTATTGAACATTTCAGCTGTCAATTAATGCATTATGGATTTTCAAATTTTGGCATTGCGGCCGAAGCTTTGGAAATCAATTATTTCATTTTATAATCAAAGTATTTTGTATATATTGGTATTGTGGCCTACATAAGACAAATGCCAAGCATTTTTTTAGGAACACTTGAGTTAATATGATGATGCCTGCATAGGTTTCAGTGGCCTTGGGTGAGTTGGGCAGACTAGTACAGCTATAAAACTATGAAACGAATTAAATTCCAACCTAATAAAGTTCAACAAATATTAATAAGCGTTTAATGTCAGGCGTACAATTCGCATATTTTATTTTTATTGATTTAGTGTAAGTAATATATCTCTGAGCGTGTTTATATAAAATTCATCATTGTAAGTGTATTTGAATATCAGCGAAAATTTTCGTATTTTGAATATATGGGTGTCGCGAGAAGCCGCGCGTGCGCCACATTCCATGCGACGATATCATGATATCGCCGTGTGGAGATTTTATGAACCAGTATCGTTGGAAATATCATCGCGATTCTCCGCCCATGGAGTCTTATCCTCGAATTCATAAAAATTAACAGCCCTTTGCTAAACCTGTTTGAACATCTTTTGTCCCTTTCCGTTTCAATATTTGATATAGCAGGTACGAGACAAAACACATTTTAACTTTGAGATAAGATGAGATGTAAAGAGCTTTAGCAAACGTTTCTTAACTTTTTTGAATATGGGCGTTAGTATCATAGAGTTGTTTGGTTGCAACTTCCCCTGCAATTAACCAACGTAAGTCGAGCAAGCTCAAGTTCTCGTGCTCAATTTACGTAACAATTTAATTTAAATACATACTAATTTCATCTGACCTTTGCTGAGTGATTCTCGGTAAATGGTAGCTAAATTGAATTTGTTGGTAGACTGCAGCAAGAAACCGATAGAAATTAACATTATCATTTCACTCACCGAGGTAATTTATGTAGCTTATAAATGTTATCGCGATGTTTTGAGTTAAAAGTCGGCTGGAAGAGATTGTATGAAAAGTCTGCCTTTTCTTGTATTTTTCTAATAGTATTTTATATTTTGTATAAGTGAAATGTTTTGTTTATGATGCCATAAAGAGTACCTACCTACTACATACCTTCCAACTAATAATGGACACATATGATGGAGACCTGTAACACTAACAACATTCAAGCATTGTTAGCACTTATTGCAACAAATTTGTTTTTCTTATACTTTTTGTTACTTTTTTTTTTTAAATCCAATATTATCAGCCCTTCCCTCATTCATGAATTTAAGTACTTTGTCCAACAATGAGCCAAATGGGCTAGTTAAAATTATAAGAAATTTAAGTTAGACAATATCCTGCAACAATATTCTTTTTTGCAAAATAAAATCAACTTCAATTTCTTTCAGGAGTTTCTTCCATATCACCAAAGTTCTTTATCATATCTTCACCAAATTAATATATGGGACCAACTTGGGAGTAAAGGCTTTCAAATAAAAAAAGAATCATCAAAATCGGTCCACGGTTGACGAAGACATCACGTCACTTACATACAATCGAATTGATAACCTCCTGCTTTTTTGAAGTCGGTTAAAAATTACAATGCACTGTTGTCCCAAGTTTATCACCTTGTAAGTATCTGCAAAACTACAATATAGATAAGTACAATAAAATATTCATAACACTATTACAGTTACTACAACTTGGAGCCCATAAACTTTTCCGTCCAAGGTTTCTCAGCAACGCAACCACATTAAGACTCATTAGTTATACAGGATGCGCATTACAGAAAATCGCTTTCTTTTTCTATTGGAAGACATAACTTCGTCTTTCCTTTCATTTCGCTTACGTATAGGAAAAGGTACTACAACTAATATTTCAGTTAGTAAAAATCTACTTTAATCCTTACTTCTCTAGCCTATTAATGATTTCCAGACAGTATTCATAAGGTGTCAAATTATAAACATAGACTAATAAAATAAACATAAACGATTTTATTGTAAGCTTGTTTTTTGTAATGGATAAAATTCTAAAACTAAAGAACTGACCCAATTTTATACAATTATTTACTTATAGAATAATAAATATAATATACGGACAAATAACACTGATTTAGCTAGCCCCAAAGTAAGTTCGAGACTTGTGTTATAGGATACAAACTCAGCGATACTATATTTTATAACATTAATATAAAACCATCCATGACCCAAGTCAAACTGATAAGGATCATTTTCCACCTTGACCTGACCGCGGATTGAACCCGGGACCTCCGGTGAGACTGCCGGGCATGACGAACACTAGACCACAGAGGTCGTCAAATAGAATGCTGGGTTGTCAGAGGTTGAAATAGGCAATGTTTTATCTTTAAAAAAAATTATATAATAAATTAGATAAGTGATGTATGTATACCTACCTAAGTTATATTTTTTTATATATGTTACGACACATATTAATTGCTAAACACCGGTGAGGCGGGTAACAGCAAATTTATTATATTTTACATAAAAACAAAACCAATTATATGAATAGTATTTATAGTTCATACTACGCACAACTCTTAAAGTAGCTAAGGACTGTGTAAACACTACTTTGAACTTAGTTTGATCAAATTAGTGTTTACAGAGTCCTAAGTCAAACGAATGAACAAAATAACAATTCCTATTTCTCAAAAATATAACTAGTAGTTCGCCGCGAACTTAGACCTCGCGATTATTTTTCGCAATTCAGTTTCCTAAATAACCCCTAGATGGCGGTATCCAAAGTTAGAACGCGCTAAGGTTTCGTTTGCTACATAATCGCGGACATTTTTATTGATATTTCAAAAACTACTGAACCGATTTTGATGCCCAACGAACTTGAAAATTCTATTGATGTTTTCTACATGCCTACCAAGTTTCATCAAAATCAAACCATCGGTTCAGCTGCTATCGCGGTACAAACATACATACATACATACATACATACATACATACATACATACATACAATGTGTTTTCGCCCCCAACTCGATTTAGAGTAATTTCAGAATTGTGAAAAGGAAAGTGCCAAATATGTTAAGCCTTTGCAATTTGCTCGCCTGTTCATCTCGCTACACACGCTAAAATACCACTTCCTGCATACGAACAACGAGCAATAATAAAGTAAAGACTTAGATCGTATTTTTATCACCTTACATTCAGCTCGGATAGCTAATCTGACACATTTTTTATTTCACCACCCTTCTCCCTTAATCTACTACTTAACGAGTATAAGGCTCGCGCTACACTCAAGATAAGCGAAGCTATTCTGTGTACAACAGTAAATGAGATTTCGTTCCTAACTGATATATCTAAAGTGGTTAAAAACCAATAACATATTGTAATTGACACATCTAAATACGTTGAGATAATATATCTGTCTAGTTATAACGAAATCCTAATTATTACTAGTAGTTCGCCGCGAACTTAGACCTCGCGATTATTATTCGCAATTCAGTTTTCTAAATAACCCCTAGATGGCGCTATCCAAAGTTAGAACGCGCTATTGGTTTTGTTTGTTACATAATCGCGGACATTTTTATTAATATTTCAAAAACTACTGAACCGATTTTGATGCCCAACGAACTTGAAAATTCTATTGATATTTCCTACACGCCTTCCCAATTTCATTGAAATTGGATCATCGGTTCGGCATTTATCGCGGTACAAACATACATACATACATACATACATACATACATACATACATACATACATACATACATACAATGTGTTTTCGCCCCAACTCGATTTAGAGACCTTGCTCGCTTCGCTCGCTCGGTCAAAAAAACCACATCGTAGCTTCGCCTATTTTAAGTGGCGAGACTTTATTTCTTTACCCTTCTTTGTTTACCCTTCTACTTAACGAGGATGAAACCCTTCCTACATCATATATTCCGAAACACAATCATAATAAACCATCTATCTCTCCAAAAATATAACTAGGTCATGACTAACTATATGGTGGAGTAAATAACGGAAACCTTATAATATAACTTACTTTGCGGCAATAGCTCTATCTGAATGACTGCCCTGATCACACTAATATTATAAACGCGAAAGTTTGTGTGTATGTGTATTTGTATCATCTTCACGCACAAAGTGCTTTACCAATTTTGATAAAATTTGGTATGGAGGAAGCTGACACCCTGGATTAACACATACGTTAGATAGCTTACTTTAAGTGCAAGTGACACCGCAGGGCGCAGCTAGTATACAACAAATCACAATTAAATTAAACTTTTATCAAAGTACCACGTCCGCAGGAGACCGCAGCCTGAGATAGAGAACCAAGTCTAAGCGACACTAAAAGTAGAGGTACTTTTAAGAGATCAAGAAGATATTTTTTTGCATTTGATATAATTACAATAAAAAGTAAGATATTTAGAACAATATCTTATACCTTTAAACTAGCAATTCTTATATATTTATTAATACCTATGCATATAAATTTATTTCTGTGATCTCGGAAACGGCTCTAACGATTTTGCTGAAATTTGGTATATATAATGCCTGCAATGCTAGTCCTTCCCTATTAGACTACCCTAATATGTACTATTTAACAAGAAAAAGAAGCCTACAGCATATATTCCGAATCACAATTACAATAAACCAACCCAAACAACAAGTAAAATATACTATCGAGTCCCTCGCGAGTTGAACTTTTATCAAAGTACGCACGACCTCTCTCCGCTCAACTCATAAAAGCTCTAAGTGCCGCGACCGCAGGAGACCGCAGCCTAGGATAAAGAAAGTCTAAGCGACACTAAAAGTTAAGGGAATTTTTAGACATATAGTAAAATTTCTTTTTTTTCCATTTGCCATAATTACTATAACAAGTTGCATCTACAAAAATATAACTAGGTATTTAACTATATCGTGGAGTAAGTGAATCAAACCTTAATATAACTTACTTTTGCGGCTAACTCTATTTGAATGACTAATATGTACTATAAATTTAACGAGTAAAAAAGCCTACAGCAAATATTCTGAATCACAATTATAATAAACCACTCCAAACTACAAGTAAAATATACTATCGAGTCCCTCGCGAGTTAAACTTTTATCCAAGTACGTACGCCCTCTTTCAGCTCAACTCATAAAAGCTCTAAGTGCCGCGACCGCAGGAGACCGCAGTCTGAGATAGAGAACCAAGGATACTAAAAGTTGAGGAACTTTTAAGAGATTAAGAAGATATTTTTTTGCATTTGATATAATTACAATAAAAAGTTGTTAGATATTTGGAACAATATCTTTTACCTCTAAACGAGCAATTCTTAGATATTTATTTATATGTATATAAATTTATTTCTGTGATCTCGGAAACGGTTCTAACGATTTTGCTGACATTTGTATAATGTCTGCAATCTGAATCTTTCTCTATTAGACTACCATAATGGACTATTTAACAAGAGAAAGAAGCCTACAGCATATACTCCAAATCACAATTATAATAAACCACTCCAAACAACAAACAAAATACGCTCTATCGAGTCCCTCGCGAGTTAAACTTTTATCAAAGTACGCACGCCCTCTTTCCGCTCAACTCATAAAAGCTCTAAGTGTCGCGACCGCAGCAGACCGCAGCCTGGGATAGAGAACCAAGTCTAAGCGGCACTAAAAGTTAAGGGGCTTTTGAGAGATATAGAAAAAATAATGTATTTTACTTAAATACTGGAACTAACAACTTTATGTGCCTTCTTAAGCACAGAGCTTTAAGTAATAAGCCATTGCGCAAATTTTGGCTAAATATGGCCTTTTGACCTTACGACCCTGGCTACACTCAATCTACCCCCTTATTAATAGTAACCAGGTTAAGCCCTCACCCATAGACTATGCTTCACGTAAATATAAAAATCATATAATATATATACTACTATATAAAATATACTAGCTGTGCCCCGTGATATTACCCGCGGTATATATATAAAAAGTAGCTTATGTGTTAAACCAGGATGTCAGCTTCCTGCATACCAACTTTTATCAAAATTGGTTCAGCCGTTTACGCGTGAAGAATCACACATAAACTTACAAACTTTTGCCTTTATAATTACTGTGATTAACCCATCGAGTTCCTCCTAGATACATACTATAAATGTGTAAAATTGGGAAAGTTGAAGTATCGGAAAAGTTGAAGTTACTCGGTGGCCAAGCGAAAACTCAGCAATTACTCGTGTTAAGCAATCATAGGCATCGCCGGCACTTGGATTAGTACAGTTTTGTTCGTATTTTATGCAACCACAAGTTGCATAACATTTCGAGCTCATCTGTGCTTCCAAAGGCACATTAAGCTGTTGGTCTGGAGCCTTTAGCTAAAGGCATCTTAAAGCAATTGTTTTAAGATGCCTTTAGCTCTAAAAAAAACTCCAGATTTGCAGATTTACACTCACGAAAAACAAACAAACAAGTGAACAAGATTAATAATAAAAAAAGAGCAAATATAAGCAAAGGTACTATGGTAAAAATGTTTAAAAGGGACGAATTTGGGCTTTGTCTACCCGGTTAAAAACGTTTAGTGATAGTTTTTTTTACTTTTAATACATAAATCATGTACCTCATACATATTAAATCGGATTAAGTATCAACAGTACATATCAAAAGTATAAATATATTTAAATATACTATATTTTTAAACGTCAGGAAAGTTTAAAATAGCCGGCTCACTTACCTTGAACCACTATTTGCGTCATTACTCAGAATTGATAACAGCTAAACGAATAAATATTTACGTAACATTTCTACATAAATGCTGCAAAACAACACAAACTACAGTAATCTTGATAAATAATAAATAAAGCAATCCATAAACAGCAACAAAAACACAGCGCCATCAAATAATTACTAATCCCATAACATATCCAAAACCTCGAACACGACTGTCGACGAGTGTTATTAAGTTAACGCCATTAGCTGCGAGAAACCCTCCGTAATTATGTTTGTAATAAATCGTCCACAGACCTATATTATCTGAGTTACTGCAGGAAGGGCCCGGGAGTAACAGGAAGCCGAATACGAGCGCGAACATTACCCCACACATCGTCCAAAAAGTCTCTATAAGTCGGGCATAAACAATAAAAAAAAGTTTTCGAAAGTTACTGGCACAACACTTTTAAAAAGTAAATAAAACTTCGGAAATCAAAACGATAAAGCGGGAAATGCTATTGAGAGCGATTTGATGAAACTGTCCATTTAAATGTCAACTTCGAAATTCGAATGCCCGAACACGTGACATGTGTCACATGGCGATAACATTGAACCGCGTGTCACCTCGCGTCGGGGAAGCAGGGGCGTGTGGCCACAATGACTCCGGACGTTCGACTGACGCGGCGAGTTACAAACGCCATACGACTATTGGTCACGACTCAAGCGAGCCCATCAATTTTACTTGACGTTTCAATGAAAACCCTCCCCTTTTTTTTCCCAGGAGAGAAATTACGAAGTTTGGTCGTTTATAATTAAAAATGTATCGGCGCCGAAGCTTACCAAACTCAAGTTTTGGCTTAAGATTGGGCTAAAGTTGTCATTAAGTCGAGAAAAGAGTCTCAAAACAGCTTATAACTTTTCTCAACTAACATTTTCCTTTGCAATTGTTCCATACTAACCTTTTACCCTTAAATTATTTTTAATTAGTGTCGCAATTAAAACTGGAAAAAGTTAGAAATCAGTTACTTAACAAGTAAAACAAACACTGCCAGCAAACGTTCACCCATATCAATTTTCAGCCGACATACTTCGAAATCGGATTAATTATGTAAATAACGGTCAACCCGAGTCAAATTTGATTCTCGAACAATAAAACGAGTTCAGTTGATTTATCAACCGCGCACGGTTGGATGCATTTGAATAAATCACGTAGAAAAAAATCGCGTCACGTACGTTTATCCAGACAAAGGTGGGACCCCTTTACTGGGGGTATTGATTTCTCCGCCCGAATTGTTGAGATCAAATAGACGTTGTGAAAATACCAAATACATAACATTATGTTCAGTGTTATGATTCGCCCATATTCCCGAATATGACATTATGAAGACTTTTATAGCCGCGATACTCTAGTGGAGTGGATCAGAGAAATTTGGTGTTTTTGCACAATAGAAACGACATTGGATACAATTTATACACTGCTCATGGTGTTCATGGAAAGATACTTAAAAAGTATTTCCTTCCGTCCATCTAATATGGTAAAAACCGAGATGTATATTAAAAATAAAAATAAACGTCTTACATTCGAAAATGACAATATCATAAGAAATTATTTATTTTTACCCAATTACAGCAAATCCAAACATAAGGGTAATCATTTTAGTAGTCTATATACACATGTATTTATGTGGGTATTAATGTCTGTTCCACCGTAACATCCGAACCGCTTATTCAATTTTCATAAATGAGATGTCAATCGATTCATCATTATTGTCCGGGTGATATAGCCTACTTTTTATATGAATAAATGTATAAAGACGTGATAATAAGATTGGGTATTAGTTTTTTAAACGTACATCTTGTTTGTAAGATAGCCATTATAAATTATGAATACAAGTAAGTTTTACTAAAAATATTAAATAGATACGTGTAGAAAGTTTTATTATAGAGTACCCTATGTTTCTCTAAAAATTAACAAATTTTTGAAAATTACCTTATTTGTACAAGCTTTTATTGTGAGGCCAAAATAGTTATTAAGACAAATGAAATAAGCCAAAACCCTTCCGTCTCTGAAATCAGACCCTAGTGCATCGTCTACCATAAAGTGCTTGTCAAGACAAATCAATCGAGTTCTACCCAATAAGATTAAATGGTTTAAAACTAAGTTCCGTCGAATATCTCCCAACACCATCATCAGAACAGCTCATTGACTTCATAATATTGTATTGTAATCCAACTTCCACATGAATGCAAAATTTAAGCTAAATCGGTTGAGGATAACTGGTTGAAAATTGAGTTGCAAGATTTGACTTAAACAAACATACATACATCATACAAGATACATTGTAAGTTAAATAAAAGCTTGTAAAAAAGATCCAAACGTAACTTATCTTGACATTTCTATGCAATGTTCTGACATCTACACAAAATAACTTAAATAATATAACTAAACAAATGTATATAAAAATTTAACTTTTTTCACCAGTAACTAACAAATAATGCTATAATAAAAGCTTATCAATATTTATTAAAAAAAGTACTAGTCTCTACACCGACTCTAGAGCTTAATTTATATAAACTTCTATTGGAAATTCAGACAATTCAAAGGGGCGTTCGATAGTTCAATGGGAATAAAAATGTTTGTCCTCGTCGTTCTGCGTTCGAGCGAAGCGAAGGTTTGATAATGACGTCCTTCCTCTTTATCGCAAAAAGAGCACTTAATTTTTATCTGCGCCACGCGACCTAGTTCGGATTTATCGACGATAATTTATTTGTGAGGCAAATCCGACTCTACGAGTATCATTTAGAGTTGTTTTATAACTGGAAAGATCAAAGTTTTCTAACATTCTAATTACTTAATAATTTTAATACTAGTAATTTTACCCGTAACCGAAGGGCATGTATGAAGAGATTGATGAGTTTAGATGAAGCAAAAGTGGTTTGTCCGGATCGTAGAAAGTGGAGGTCCATAGTCTCTGCCTACCCCTGCGGGAAACAGGCGTGATATTATGTATGTATGTATGTATGTATGTATGTAATTTTACTTAATAGTGTAAAAACGTAAATTAATATTATAGGTAGTATATATTCTAACAACAAATAATACGATTGTTTTATTTACTTATGTTATCTAATTTTATTAAATGCCGTGACAATGTGAAAAACTACGTGCAAGTATTGACAACTTGATCAGTACATGCTAACGTACTTGTGTAATTTTTTAATAATTTTTTTACTTATAAAAGTTTGCGAATAAATTATTGAAACCCATATTGCATTAGTGATAGAATGGTGCGAAGGTGGTCGTAGGAGTATGCTACAAGATCGTAGCCATGCTACATGAAAATTGAAAGCTACGAGTGCTACGAAACTCGTAGCAAATGTCTAAGTAAGCTGCGCATACACACCGGTGCGCTAATAATTGAACTGGTTTGATGTGACTTTGATAGAAAGATATGTGGCTAGTGCAATGATGGCCCAGGCTCTCAGTCTTGAGAAATGCGTATATGAAGAAGAATTGAAGAAGAAAGAAGAAGTAGTTACTCTAAAATTATTTAGAGAATGAAGACGTTCAAAGTGCGACAATCACACTGGCACACTCCTTAATACTAAATGAGTTATAATTTTTTTATACCCCACTAGATCCCATTTTCGGATTAAAGTCTCTTCTCGCCTCTTGGTTCTCAATTTCTCTCTGTCTTGCGCTTTTGCCTGCCAGTCCTTATAATAGGCATCTAGGTTTCATAATAAGTCCTATCAGACATCAATACAACTCAAATTACATACACCGAAGTCGACACGCGCACGCCTCGCCTATGCCACGCGCTTGCCTCGCTTCCGCCTTGCTTTCCGCCTTGCTTCCGCCTCGCGCCCGCCCGCCGCTCGCCCCAACGGTAAATGCAATTTGAGTTGTATTGATGTGTGATAAGACCCAAATTTTATGCAACAAATTTCAAAGCGCGCTAGGCGTGGGCAAGGCGTACTCTTTGCGTGCGCGTGTCATCACAACGCAAGCTTATTATTATTTTGCCTGCCTCGGAATGCGAGAGAGATCTCTCCTTAGCAGATGTCCAATCCATGTCCACATTGTCCATAGCCAGTGGCTAAAAATAGAATAGAAAAAATACACATGACAGTTATAACAGCCTGAAGTGGAAAAGCATGTAGGTCGAAACTGCACAATCAAATTCAGTGCAACACAACCCGTCGGCACAGAAAATACGTTCGCGTCGCGCTGACACGTATTCTGTTGTTCAGTAAACCAATCTCATTACTCGCTCAACAAAGCGGTTATACATTTCGTGTAACACTATCCTTTCTTGGAATTCCTGAAACATTATTCATTTTGAATACTTACTTTTATGGTAGCATACCCATCAGCACTCTTACAGAAAAGCGACGGTATGCCGAAACGTGTCGGGAATGGTCGGCGACTCTCGGCGACCGTCGGCGAATGTCGCTGACCTGTGACTGTGCATACGGCGGTATCGCTCGTCTGTAAGAGCAAAGTTGTCAAAAGGATCTTATTACTAAGCCAGTCTGTCTGTCCTTTAGAAAATTATTTTCTCTTGAACTAGATATTAATACTAGACTTTTCATTGACAAAAAG
Source organism: Acrobasis consociella (assembly GCA_963555685.1). Lineage (NCBI taxonomy): Eukaryota > Metazoa > Arthropoda > Insecta > Lepidoptera > Pyralidae > Acrobasis > Acrobasis consociella. The sequence continues at coordinate 6,292,185 of OY743115.1, forward strand.
AAAATAAAATAGGTGGCCCAAGCACAAGCATACAAGAAACGTAATTTTTCACCCATTGAAACATTACGTTACTAACTATCTAATGCTTTATGTCTCCGGAAAATGCTCATCAGTCTGAACAACTTTTGTCAAAGCGTCATTTTTATATTTCTTATAGTTTAGCTGGAACATTATGGTTCTGCAACAGGTGCTAAATTTTCTAAAATCAATTATACCCTATATGTTGCCCAGGCTTAACAGCTATTTAAGTTTCACTCAAGTCCAGTATTGTCGGAGATTAGCGTGAACAAACAGACAAACAGACAGACAATTCTTTTTCGAATTTTTACTCTATTACTATGTCTCCATCGCCCAAAATATGTTTTTTGGAAACATAATTAATGTACAGACACATTTGTTTTACTGTTTTATTATATAAATAGATAATGCTTATCATGAATAATGTTATTTACAGGTCAAAAATAACAGCTATATTTAAAGTGGGTTAAAATGCAAAAGTAATTCCAGACAACACGTGTCAGATTTCGTACCATAAGTGGCCGTACTATAATTCCAATATCCCGGCTCGCTTTTGGCGGGAAAATTGCCGAAAGGGCGGAAAATATGTTAACGGATGCCAAAACAATCGCTTTCCTTTGAGAACATGTCAAAACGAATGAAAATTCCCGCGGAAGGTGAAAATATTTCTTGTAAACAGGTTTTGTTTACACCTTACGTTTATTATATTTTTTCTTTAAGAAACCCCAATGTAAAAAGACGGGTTTCATAAATTTTTAATGTATTTATGTGTATTTGTGTATCTGGTTGTCTGGCATTATTGTTTTTGATGAATGAATGAGATAATATTAAGTTGATTAATCTATATAAAAGTATATTTTTTATAATAAATGTAATTTTAAATTGCAACCCTACATTTTGAAATATTTAAATGAATGACGCATTTGACATGCCTATAAGAGGGAATTTCCATAGGTGTTTTTATGTAGTTATGAGTTTATGGCTTTTGACAAGGATAGAGAATATTTTGAGAAGGCTCAAGGTACTCAACAACTATGGGGAAACTATGCTCGGTGTTTCTCTACGTAATCGAATAAGAAATTAAAGTCACCGACATAGCCCAGCAGGTTAGCTCTTTGAAATGGCAGTGAGCGGAACACATAGCGTGACGAACTGATGACCGATGGGGCAAAAAGCTTCTCGAATGGCTACCGCATACTGGCAAGCGAAGCGTAGGATACCTAACCACAAGGTGGTCAGACCTGACCAAGGTCGACAGAAAGCGCTGGATGCAGGCCGCTCTTGATCGGATCTTGATCATTTTGGAAATCTTTGGGAGAGGCCTATGTTGAGCAGTGGACGTTATGCGGCTGAAATTATGATTATAACTTTCACCATGATAACCAGGATTGCTAATGATTGAAATTGCTGGAAACAATAAGAGGAGGCCTTTGCTTAACTATGTGACCTAAAGGGCTTGAAAAAAATGTTTATCGTGCGTGTTTATAGAGGTATATTTTGTGTTTAACGGACACGCAAAATTCAAGTATGAGCTGCTGAAAGTTCTGACACATTTCTTATACAAAGTAGCAATTTAGGTCCAATGCAGACGACAGACGCACTTTTTAGCACACAGACGCACGCAGTGACGCACTTTTTAGTCTGTGAAAATAGAACCCATGCAATCATATGCACTAAAATATTAATAACATCTAAAGCAAAATAAATACCTGTACCTACGTAAAATACAGAAAACTGTGCTAAACACAGTAAAACGCTAGACATTTTATGAAGAAAACTTTCTGAAATCTAAAACTGAGAGTAAACAACCTGCAGCAACGTCGCTCTCAAATACGAAAGATGATATAGTTTTATATGTATCATGAGCGAAGATGTTATATTATTTTTGACCGGCATCGAAAAAGGAGGAAGTTGTCAATTTGAATATATAGGTATATGTTTTTTTATGTATGTTCTTCGATAACTTGAAGATCCCTGAAAAATTTTGCTCAAAAGGACATACTTGTCATACCAAAGAAATTTTATGAAATTCGGTTGTGTAGTTTGGCGACGAAATCGGTTTTTAGTTTTGAAAAATTATAAGATGTGGCATTATAATTAAGATACAATACCTATTTCTGACACCAAATACTGCTGCTTGTATCTAAAAAGTCTAATTTATTACAAGCACATAGTGTTCAACTTCCAACAAACGTGCTCCGTGTAATCAAATTCTCGCACTTAATTTAATTAGTACAGGGACAATTTTGAGCTTGTAAGTACGTTGTAAAGTTGTGCTAGAGGATAATACATATCCCCTCCGATGTGGTTCCCATCTTGTCGCGATGGGGGAGCTTAGTACCTGCGGTTGCCTCGGCCGCAGGGAAGCTAAGAGGAACCCATTGCCCGGGTTGAGGCTTAGGCCTCCCCGGGCCCGGCGGAGGCCATTCCTGGCTGGAATGGCCTGGCTGTGAGGGAAGGGGGTGACGACGACCCTACCATCACAGCCGTGGTAAGGGTCGCGGGGGAAGAGGAGTGTCGGTGTGTCGTTGCCGCCCCCCTATCCTCCGTGACCAAGCACGGCCGTGGCGCTTGGCACGGCATCGGTGAGGCCGCAGGGGAGGAGGAGTGTCGGTGTTACGTTGCCGCTCTCCCTATCTCCTGCGGCCGGCTGTGTGGGCCCTGGTCGCCGTCAGGTTGACTGGGGCAGGGCCTGCTTTAGCAGGCCCCAAATTATGAGGGCTGGTTGGACGGTGGAAACGGGATTCCATCGTCCAACGGACAGCCCTCCGGAGTGGAAGGCAGGCGCGTGTGCGTGTCAGCACGCCTGTCCTTGGGCCAAGAGGCCAAGGCGGCGGTTGCTCCGGCCCCTCTGATTCAGCAAAGGGTGCCGTGAGGCCGTTGGCGAGCCGGGGCCGCTTAAGTAGCGGCCGGCCGCGCCGGGGCTGTGGAGCATGAAGAAGCACACGGTCCCGGCCGATAGCGGCTGAGAGGTGACACCGCGGAGTTTTTAGTGGTAACACCACATAACTTTACCAGTGTCCCTTAACCGGTAAGGTATCCGAAGGGATTTTCTCCGCGTCAAAAAAAAAGGGGATAATACATATGGTGCAATATTTTGTTTACGCAAGTCAAGCAACCTTACTTAGTGACTTCAAGCAGTATCTGCCAAGGAGAGACAACAGAAGCGCAAATCACTGCCTACCTTTTCTCAGTGCGTAAATATATTTCGAGCTTCTTTGCACTTCAAAAGACATGTTAATTGACCGAGCGAGCGAAGCGCCTCACTTTCGAGATTCGTTAAAAATGCTTTTGTCCGGCTATCCGTCAGTTAGTCTGTCCGGCTGTTCTTCCTTCGCATTTCACACCCTATGCTCATGACATTTTGTGAGGCGCTTTGAAAATTATATAGATTTTTTTAGTAGATTATCTTTTTAAATTTTTTTAATTGTCGTATATATGGAGTTTGTAAACTTTAAAATATTACATTTTAGTCATATCGATTTTTTTCAAAAATGTCGCAATATTTTTTTTATTAAGTACGTTTTTCAACTTTTTTTTCTGAATAACTTATTTAAGTATACGATAAACTTCAACGGATCGGTTACTCACAAGGTCTACAGCTTATATAAGTAAAAACCACTAATGTTATAAATAGTCTCTTTAGAATGTTGGCACTTAATCTTAACACACCAAAAGCTAGAATCTTTTAAAAAAGGTTACCTGTAATGGAGAACAACGGGACAGTTGGACATACGAACGAATATTTGCCCAAGCTAAAACTGAGACTATTTGCCAAGTTAATAAGTAATTACACACAATAGCTAATACAAGTTAGATATAAAAAATGCATCTTATTGTATTCTGGCCAGGGATTGAGCCAAAAACCTTGGAATTCAGAGGCATGGGAGGGAATTGCAACTTGTTAGTAAAGACTTTCTTTTTAGCCGTGGCAACAATTACAGATTTACATACTATGTGATTAGAATAGGCATGATGAATGGAAAAATATTTTTGGTCCATCGGTTAGATTATTAAAAAATATTGTACACGTATTTTTTCTTTTCTCTGAGAAACCAAAAATGACAAAGATACAGTGCATTGAAATTTCGCGTGACGTCACGTCTGAGTACGATTTTTACTCAAGTGTGACGTCGCAAGCCCCCACTCCGGAATTTTGACGCTTCGTATCTTTGTGAATTTTTACTTTTTTGGTAAACTGAAAAATACGGGTCTATTATTTTTGGATAATCTAAAAGACGGACTAATTACAATCATACTTTTCGGACCCTGTCGTCACCCCTATTACTTTGTGCAACTCCGCTGTAGTTGCAGCAACGACTTTTGATCGCCGACCGATCAACACGTGTCGCGTATACGACGTCCGATGTTGCTGCAGCCACAACGAATGCAGCAGGCTGGTGGCGGAATCTCACAAAGTAACAGGCATGACGAATGGAAAAATATTTTTGGTCCATCGGATAGATTATTAAAAAATATTGTACACGTATTTTTCTTTCCACTAAGAAACCAAAAAGACAAAGATACAGCACATATAAATTTCGCATGTCGACACGGCTGGGTACGATTTTTGCTTAGCGGTGACGTTGTAACTCCGGAACTTAGACGCTCCGTATCTTAGTGAATTTTTGCTTTTTTGATAAACTGAAAAATACGGGTCCATTATTTTTGGATAATCTAAAAGACGGAATTACTGTTATCGACCCTATTCAAATCTCGTAGTATGTAACTTTGACTTCCGCAAATTTACACCTGAATCTGTTGACTAAATTACAGATTTTTTTATCAAAAGTCGTGATATGTTACGATATGTATATTACATACGTGTCGTGTAAACAGAAGTAACAAAGGGAATGGACGGACACCTCGGCCAGATGGGACGTATCTTAGGGTATGAACGATCGGCTAAACAATTTTGATACATCTTATAAAATGTCTCGCTTTTTAACTTTTCTTCCCAAAAGAAATGTGGAGAGAAAAATAAATATAACTATTTATCTGCAATAACTCGAATTGTGCTTAGTTCAATGATTTGTACACTCTGCAAACTAGAATACTATGAAAGAGTAACTTCAGTTATTATCATCGAGCAAAACGACCTTTCATAAAAATTAATCATTTTATTGTAAAACACGGACTTACTTTATTACTAGGTATAAACCATTTTCCGCCCAAATCAAGTTGACCTCTAGATAAATGTCACTATCTCATCTATCACTATCAACTTGATTTGGGCGGGTAATGGTTTAAACCTAGTAATAAAGTTTGTCCGTGTTTTATAATAAAATGGTAAATGACTGTCGCATGATTCGATTTTAATCGATACCAGCCAAACAGAAGGAAGGAATGATAAATAGTTTAGAGGTAAATAAAAAGGTAAATAAACAATGGCGACCGCGTACTGGCAAGCGAAGCTTAGGGCACCCACCTACAAGGTGGTCAGATGACCTGACCAGGGTCGCTTTAAAGCGCTGGATGCAGGCCGCTCTTGATCGGTCATTTTGGAAATCTTTGGGAGAGGCCTATGTCCAGCAGTGGACGTTATGCGGCTGAAATGATGATGATGATGAAATAAACTAGGGTACCTAATGGATACCAGCCAAACAGTTGAAAGGAACGAAAAATAGTTTAAAAGTTAATTAACAATATACATTTTTATTTTACATACATTATTTAGTAGATATAGTAAGTACCTAAGTAGGTAGTAAACAAAAAAGGTATCAAATTACATATCGTATTTCCTATTAAGAAAAATGTCACATAAAACTCTTTTCAAAGTATCGCATTAAACATATTTTATAGGCGGCATCCCTCTGTAATTGAAGACTATATGCAGGCGGCGGCGGCGCGGCGTATCTTTGTAATGGGAGTTTATTTACTCTTTATAAAATTGATTGATATAAAGGTAGCGGCACGAAACTCTAGCGCTGACCGTTGTTGCGCAGAAGTCAAAAATAATACTGTACCCGTGCGCAGTGTAGAGGGGATCTCTACACTTCACTCAGCGCTAAACTTACGTTCCGCTACTTGTTAACATCTATATTGAGAGAAACCGAGTACCGAATGTCGAGAATTGTCAAAGTATGTTTTGTCACAGTTAGTTAGTTCATCATTGCAGCTCGGTTTTGATAAAAATATGTACTTAAAACAAAAGCCAGTACCGGTTGAATCTAATTAATTATATCACTTTTGTTAAGTTTGCCTATTTCGGGATGTTCATTATTTTCTTCATTAAAACCTTCTAGTCTGCTTCAATTACTCTGACTGATGAATTTTGTAACTTTCAATTAACCTTTCCTAATTAATGACATCGTGAATTTTAATATGTTGTGACAAAACATTGTTTGCGCTCACACTCTGGGGAACGAATTGGGGTCGGCCTTATTTGCGAGTTGGAAAAATCGATTATGAATAAAATATCGTTTGTTATGGCTGGCATAATTAGGTGGCTGCGTCTACACTAGGGGTCGCCAAATGGCGGACCGCGGTCCGCATCCGGACCGCCGACCCATTTTGTACGGACCGCGAGGAACGTTTTTTATTCCTTGCTTGACTTGATAAACTTGCACTACAGAGAACGTAATTTAATAAAAATCTATCCCCCGTATTATCTTTGTTGACGTCAATTCGAAAACGGCCGGGCGAAAATTGCAGTGGGGAAGTGCGCAAGATTAAATTTCAAAAACTTGCACCAATTTTACCTACTTCAGACAGATAATCGGCACCAAAAAATACTTTTGTTATTTCCGTAATTATATCTGTTTAATAAATACTTCTAATAAATTTTGTGCGGTGTGAAATGGATGGATCAAAATGGATTCCGAGCGAAACTAATTGGTGACCCCTGGTCTACACAAAAGAACTGACCAAGTGCGTTCGGATCAAATATGAAAGGTTTTGTAATATCGTGCAAGATTTACGCTTTTTGTTCTTCTTTTTCTTTTTACCAGACTACTAAAAATGGTAATGATTTGAATAAAATATCTGTGTATGTATTTATGTGTTTCACCTAAGCATCTGAATTCTGAAACGGTCATCCTATTTTCAATACAGTCCAAACTCCAGGTGATATAAAATAAATATGATAAATACTTATAACATAAAAAAATGCGGGTGTCTCAAAAAAAAAATTTGAGTGGGGTATCAAATGAGAGGTCCTTAATAAGCATAGTTTAAAAAAAATATTTTACATTATTAGCCGTTAATATCATACTTTACAATGAGATTTTTTCTGTAATCGGGTTTAAATTTTTCAAACGTACTTACATCTTTTTTATACTATTGTGTAGAGTTGACACAGCACATTGGATTGAGTGGGAATCCGTTTTAAAATCGATTTATCTTTTTGAAAAATAAAAACAAGCCAAGCACCGCATTCACTTTTATCAGCGAATAACTTATCTGGCACCCCATAACGCTTTATCGAGGGAGCATCACCCGCGCCTACTAAATACTGGAATACGGCTCCAACTTCGCGGGATTATGTTATTTTATGAAATTGTTATAAATATTAAACTGGCCGAATTTTGGGGTTAATCGGAACGTTCCGAGTTCGCCGCAGTGTCAACAACTCGCTCCTAAATAGCTACATTGGACTTCGGAATTAGGCGAGTTTTGAGCTCGAACTTTGTCAGTTTACTTCACGCTTTATCCATGCTTATGGTTAGTAAAAAAAGGCAAGAGTTGCTAGGACCTTACCTTCATCATTATCATCATCAGGTCTTTCAGTCTCCACTGCAGGTGCACGACCCTCTCTGGACCTTACCTTATCTAACATTTTTGACACACACCCCAAGTTTTCTCAAATTAAACTCCTTTTATTTTTACAGCCTTTTAAAATGCAGCAAATTAAAAACTAGACCTATTTATTATGAGTTTCGATCATTTTGTGAGATAAAAATTAAAATTGCAACATATTTTTTTTCTACAAATTTATTCTGTCCTCTTTGTCGCTAAGCTAACACAAATTGTGTTCTATTCATAAAATTCTAAGTAGGTACGTTATTCTCTTTTTTGTCCATACTAGAAGGGAGAGATCTCAAATAACGATATTAAATACCCATGCAAATGCAGAAATGTAGAGCAAGTCAAATATCGATAAGTCAAGTGGCAAACAAACGTGGAGATAAAGTTTGTAGGTCGAGAATAGTGTTCAACTCACCTAGCGTGACCTACTTCTTTATTAAGTTGCATGTTCCCGTGACGTTGCAATTCAAGTTTTTCGTTTTAGCTGCGTCAATAGAAAAAAGGGTAGATTTTTTTTCTTCTGTCAGGCTTTTTACCACCGTTGTGAAGTTTTATATATTTTGAGCAAAATTGACAAATGACCATAGATATATCTTAAGGAAACCCTTCAGCTTCATGGTTCCTACATCTACACGCGTGTGTGTTCGAGTATGAGTGAAACGTAAAGTATGAGTTCGAGACTTGTGTTATGAAATACTAACTCAACAATACTATATTTTATAACAAATACATATGTATATAGATAAACGTCCAAGACCCAGGACAATTTGAAAAAGGCCATTTTCCAACTTGCCCTGACCGGGGATCGAACCCGGAACCTCTGGGTGGCGGACTAGCATGGTAACCACTACGTCATGGAGATTGTCAAATATACATATATGGAGCTCTTTATAAATCGACAAAATGGTTTACCCTTTAACTTCATGGATTTACCCTACTATCTTCTGTCTGTCATTATTGTATATAGCAGCTGTCAAGATATGCCAGATTCGTAGCGACAAACCTTATTTCATATCTATCCAGACGGACATTCAGGAACGTCATCTCGCGGAAGGAAGTGAGCTTTGGTTCTGAGTACGTAAGTAATTAATTCTGTACCCTTACGATAAGGATTAAACCGGGTTTGTGTACAGATAGATACTATTTATTAGTAGACTAGCCGAAGCCCGGGGACTTTCCGCGTGCACCTTATATCTCCGAAAAATGCTCATCAAAATCAACAACTTTTTCTAAGGCGTTTTTTTTTATATTTCTCATAGTTAAGGTTGACCTGCATTAGTTCTTCCATTTTCCAAAATCAATTATACCCTAAATGTTACCCAAGCTTAACAGAAAAAAAGTTTCACTCGAATCCGTCCAGTATTTCCGGCGTATTAACGTGTACAAAGAGACAAACATTTTTCTTTAATTCTTACTCTGTTAATATTTACGCATCGACCCAAAATTATTACTTTTTGGATATATTTTCTAGGTACACACACATTTTTTTTACTGTTTTATTATATGTTTAGATTTTAGTCTTTATCAAATTTCTAGGTAACATTATAAAAATCAACATTACTAAAACATTTCGTCACTCTATTCTACAGGTTCCATTAATGTTACAAAGCAGAGTCCCCAAAAGTTTAACAACACAAAGTTCCACGTGCACCATACATCAAGCACGCGTGACGCAAACGCATTATTTAATAAAATACAAAGTGACGTTAATACGACCCACCCGCCCTTTGTTACCAGGTACCTGGCCATAAAACAGCGACAGTGTAGAAGTGGTATTGTTGCTATTCCACATTAAAAACTATTTTAGAAGCGACTAGTGTGTACTTTGAAAATAATTCTTTATTCATTAGGTACCACAAAAATATGTCAGTTAAATCGCGCAGTCGTGCGACTTCGCGCATCCCTGTCGTTTTATTACTCATGTTACTTCTGTCAAATATTGGGAAAAGTCAAAAGTAAATTATGAATAATTTTCTTTTGACCTACCTAATATTTGATTAGTTAATAAAACAAAACGTCACAAATAAATAATCACTTTCATTGATCATATCCATTTTCAACACGATTTTAGACTAATGCAGATAAACTGATATTAAGAGCGCTATTTGACTTCAAAAAAGCATGACGTACGACGTCGCTTTCATATTTCATAACAATTCTACAGAAAATGTTTGTTTTGACGTTAAGAAAAAAGTGTCTGATTTGACTTGTAGTCATCTAGCGGATTGTTGCGCGATGGTCGCCGACAGGTGTCACAACCATACTGTCGCTCGGCTATAAACACTCTAACTAAGCAATAAATAAGTGTACTACGTCAACCAGCCACAAAAACAAACAACACTTCATTGGCCACGCCAACCAAATATTTAAACGGATTTCCAGAATATATGACGAAATATCGCTTAGCTTTAATTTTTTTTGGCTCTAAATCGTTTTAAAAATAAAACCTTATTTGTATTTAAAAAATGTCATTGTAATATAGATTGGTTTTTCTAAAATACATATTCTATTCAAATCAATCACTGATGCGGAATGGTAGAAAGCACCAAATGCACTTGTTAGTTTCTTTTCTGTATGCTCTTCTATTTTCATAGTCTCTATGGTGGTCATGCGATGGGGAAATGAATATGATGTTCCCCTATTTTACGTGATTAATGATTCAGTCAGATTAGTTTCGTTCTTCTAATGTTATAATACAGTGTAGTAAAACTGATTTATATCTGGAGTTTCGTGGTGAGGAAAGCTTTTTAATTTGTTTTTATAATTTCTTTTGTTAAATTTATTTCTCAGTGGGCCTACAATGAAAATGATAGTTATAACAGAATTATGATTTCTACTGTGTGCCGTGTGGTTTCCAGCAGAGTAGAATAGGAACACTCCAAGTTCTCCCGTGGATGTCGTAGAAGGCGACTTAGGAAATACAAGCCAATCAATGCTTATAAACACCAACGTGACCCCTCCAACCTGTTTGGCCAGCGTGGAAAGTGTAGGCCAAAGTCCTCTGGCTGCTCTGGAAGTACAGAGAGGGTCGTGCTCCTGCAGTAGAGACAAAAAGACCTGATGATGAATACCCACTGGTTCAGCTAGAAAATCTTTATATTATAATATTTTATATGAAAGTTAAAATCTGTTCTCCACTATATATTTAATGATCCTATTGTATTTAAGTTGAGTTGAATAAATATATTTAATGCATACTCTTAAATAATATTTATTTAAAAATTACCTCTATTAGGTATTATGTTAGTAACTCGGTTCTGCTTATTCTGTACATGTAATAATAGACTTCAGCATCGCCGGAACAGCGTAGGCTGCGACATGACACGGCTGACAGCCGATAGCTATCTCCATGACAGTACGAATTTCCGACATCATACGACCTTCATTTATATGCCTATAATGTTTAAATAACTTTAATTCCATTCTGCCGTGTGGTTTCCGGCAGAGTAGATAGGACCACTCCAAGTCCTACCGTAGATGTCGTAGAAGGCGACTAGAAAATATAAGCTAAACAAAGCTTATAAACATCAATGACACCTCTCCAACCCGCCAGCCAACAGGCCAGCGAAGAGAGTGTATTCTAAAGTCCTCTGGCTGCTCTGTCCAAGTTTGCCTCTGGTAGTACAGAGAGGGTCGTGCTCCTGCAGTGAACACGAATGTAATCTAAGTACAATTAAAGACGAAATTGGAGATAAAACATCTGATGATGATGAAGTCCTCTGTTGCGAATGGTTAACACGCTAGACCTCCGCCGGAGGTTCTGGGTTCGATTCTCAGCCAGGAAAGGTTTGAAAATGGCCTTTTTAAATTGTCCTGGGTCTTGGACAATCAGAAATCTATTTATATTCAAAACCAACTACTCTACCAGCTATAAGGTCGACTTACCATGCAGTAATCCTGATAAGATGTAACGAAAAATGTCTTAGCTTGAAAAGTCTGACACCAGTGTTGGCCACTTACATTCACAACAAACAGCATCTAATGATACGTAAATTTTGTAACATAAGTGACAAATTTCTATTTAAATTTTGGTTGGATCTAGGTCCATAAAATGGTGTTACGTGTAGCGTTTTTGTAAGGCGTTTAATAAAAAGAGACATTAACTGACTGACTAATTATCTGCTGCAACTCTTTACTGGCCACAATATTTTCGCAGTAGGAATGGAGTCAAATTGCAGACCATCTGTCCAAACCCTTTTTCTGCAAGAACTTAGCAGTTAAAATAGTTATCTTAAGAAAATATAACAGCATTCACCGAACTAGTTAGTAATAAAGGGGACTAGTTCACAAGTTAGGTAATTTATACTCTTGTTTAGGAAGGTTCTAGCCATTTCACCTGGAAACTTGTGGTTTAACTTGAACGAAAGTTGTGTTAGAGAATCTGTCTTATCAGATACTTTACTGTATCTTTTTGTATATTTTTTTGGTTTTGCAAAATATATTGTTTAAAAGGAAACATACATACATACTATCACGTCTTTATCCCTAATGGGGCAGACAGAGCATTTTGGGTCTTGCGGCTCCTATGCAGAGCCTAGGGCCGCAAGACTCAAAAGCCACTTTTAGCGTCATGGTGAGCGAGAAGATGGAAAAGCAATCAATACAGTGACGGGTTGCTAGCCGCATCGCCTGTTAAAATGATTCGCATTTTTGCCCATTCCCTCGATCGGCTTTTACGATCTGCGCGGGCAGAGAAGCAGCTGGTACATTCTAAGTCTTTTCGTTTCTCCCAGACCAGCATTTAAAAGGGAAGCATTATTCAAATGAAGTTTTATAATAAAACGGAACATGTTTAATAAGATAAAATATGAAAAATGACTGCACAGAAATCCACACCTTATTAATCCCAACACCGTGCATTTCACAACCTCATTTCTAACAAAAGAGTCCCGTATAAACAGTGAGGAGAAAATAAAAGGTCGAGGGCTTAATTAACGAAAATCAGCGTGTTTTGTTTGGCGCCATATTTATTTGGCTTTATTTATTCACTGAAACCCTGTAGACTTAAATTCAAAGTCATTCTTTGAAGTTAAATTGACGCGATGAGTTTTGCCCGTTTATTTTGGGAAAGCCATTAGTTAAGGCGTTAAATATTGTTCTGGAGGATCTTTCATCATATTTTATATTGTTAAATAATACTATGAGAATGTCTTAAAGTTATTATTAAAATTAAATACTAAACGAAGATAAAGTACTTATTGATTTACTTGTCCTATATTCTTAAATAATACGATGGAAATGTCTTAAAGTTATTATTATAATTCAATACCAGAGGTCCCGGGTTCGATCCCCGGTCAGGGCAAGTTGGAAAATGGCCTTTTTCTAATTGTCCTGGGTCTGGAATGTTTATCTAAATGTGTATTTGTTATAAAATATAGTATCGTTGAGTTAGTATCCCATAACACAAGTCTCGAACTTACTTTGGGGCTAGCTCAATCAGTGTAATTTGTCCCTATATATTTATTTATTTATCTATATTCAATAAAAAGTTTTATAATAAATAAAATACAATATGTCATATAAACACTGTCAAAACTATTACTAAGTACATACAAGTATCAGTCATATAAACCGCCCTTCATCGTTTCCCGTGCAAAGGTGCCCAAAATGCTGGCAGCATTGCCGCGCTGGATCGCAATGGCTATCCTTTGCACGAGAAACGAACCTGAGCGGGAGTCACCAGTCTTTTCTACAATTCTGTGCCCTATCTCGCCGATCAGGCGCTTAGCATCAGCACCCCAGCAGCCCATCGTTTCTACTGCCACGGGGACGAAGCAATAATGCGGCTCCAGAGCCGCGTACTTCACACGCTTTCTCTCCGCTGCGTCCTCCGCAGCTGCGGCTGCCGAGCCGATAGTGCGGCCGAGGTGGCTGGCCGCCACGGTGCTGACACATGTCGCGTCCCACACCACGCATCTACCATGCTTCCACGGGACCAGGGTCAGACCGTCTGGTCTCTTGCCATCGGATCGGCTTAGACCTGGGGGCTCTAGCATGCAGGGAATACTGGCAGACACAAAGGCTCGGCGGACAATGTCGTTCAGCGCGTTGTGGCGAGAAAACCTACCGGTGCAACGACGACAACTCAGTGCGTGATAGCCGTCAGCCTCCACCATGGCGCCGCAGATGCATTTATGGGGTTCGCATACCCTGCAACCCAGGCGCAGAGCGACGGCTACCCGCAATGAGTCATCGTCTAGAAGCGTACCCAGGTGAGGCGATGGGAGAGCATGTAACCATGCGCCCGACTCCGCCTGCGACACTGCTTTAAGCCTTGCCAAGTCCGCACCAATTGACTTTTCGAGAAGGCATTGCTGGTTTTTTTTGGAACTGATGTCGTCCCACGCACGCTGAGCACACAACGCAACTGGGCTTGACGCGCCGGAATTGCCGGCCGACCAGGCAGATATAGCCTCGGACGCATGACGCATTTATTTATTAACACTAAATGACGATAAAGTAATAAATAATCTTATCTGGCCCATAAATACATAAATATATATGGACAAATCACACTGATTGAGCTAGCCCAAGAGTAATTTCGAAACTCGTGTTATGAGATACTAACTCAACGATAATATATTTTACAGATTTTTTTAAACCTTCGTCAAAAGAGAGGAGTATTATAAGACTTATAAGTTAGACGTGTCAGTGTGCCTCTGTGTCTGTGTGTCTGTCAAACGAATAAGCCGATTTTGATGCGGTATTTTGTTGTTTGAAAGTGACTTGTTCGAGTAGGTTCCTATCTGTATGTTTCATAGAAATCGCTTCAGCTATTCAATATTTGGGGGTAAACGCTTGAAAGTCAGAGTTTTTTATTTTGCCAGGCAAACTTGTAGACGTGAGTAATAGGGATGTGGACAAAAAATTTTGCTCATCAGATTTATTATTAAAAAGTATGGTATACCTATTTTTCTTTTTTCCGATTGACAAATATTGACGAAGATACAGCGCATTTAAATTTAGCGTGACGTCACAATTAGCTACGATTTTCAACCAAAGGCGACGTAAATCACCCCCACTCCGAAACTTTGAAGTGCTGTAACTATGTAAATTTTTAATACTTTGCTAAATAAAAACATATAGATTGTTGACGGACTAAATAATTAGGCTGTTTTACGTGCATCAACTTTTTAAAATCCGCATACGAAACGTATCTATGCGATAATGAACTTGCGACAAAACGTACAATTAAGAAATCGATAACTCTCATATAGATTTTAACTAAAAAGCTTTTTGATTTTTATGTTTGTTTTCCTTTAAGTTTACGAGTATTTATTCCTAATGAAGGCGCTACCGGACCTGGCTACGGTGGCTTAAACACAATTTCAAATTATTCAAAGGATATCTTTCAGTTGATTATGTACGGCGTCAAAAGTCAATTAAGAATCAAATAGCGTATTTTGATAAAATGTTGTTTTGTGTTTACTGTATTTAGGCGACACAAGTGTGCTTTTTTTACCAAAAAACACAACCTGATTGTTAAATCGGCTTAATTATACCTATATGAGCACACAAACGCAATTTCTCTCCCACGAGATACCTAAAGGCATCTCCATCATCAGGTCTTTTTGTCTCCACAGCAGGAGCACGACTCCCTCTGTATTACCAGAGCCATACTTGGCCAGAGCAGCTAGAGTACTTTGGCCTAGACTCTCATCGCTGGCCAGACAGGTTGGAGAGGTCTCATTGATGTTTATAAGCTTTGTTTAGCTTGTATTTCCTAAGTCGCCTTCTACGACATCCACTGGAGGACTTGGAGTGGCCCTATTCTACTCTGCCGGAAACTACACAGATGGCTCCGGATACGGATTACTAAAGGCATCTGAAGTGGCTCAGTGGCTGTCATCTAGTGACAACAGTTAATATTTACATACTTGTGATCTAGTGTAGGTTTTGTTAGCATATTTTCCTTCACTAGAAGCAGGTAGTGGTTTGAAAATAACCATGCATGACTCTTATTGTACGAAATATTCAGAGGGATAAGTCTGGTCGGGCGGAGATTCACCCAACGATCTTTAGTTTCGCTCTTAGACACCTAGACCACAAGAGTAGACGGGTTACTCCAAAAGCGGTACGCAAGATGGACGGTACTGCTATCCGCGTTTCAGTGTCATGCATCATTGAGCACTAACGTATGATGATAAAGTCTAATTTAATTTGACATAGATATAAAACATCACTATCGTACAACTATCGTTTTATTTTATGCAGTAACCTCATATGTAACTACCGCTACAAAATTCAACTACCTATCTAACGAGATAAGTGAAGTTTATTAGATACAATCCGCTGACAGACAGACGAACGGTCAGACGGACCTAAAATCTTAAGAACAGGGTCTCGTTGAAGCTCTAATGAACCTCAAAAACTTTCGTTCACTTGAGAACTTCCTTCACTTAGCGGTTGAAACGCGAGCAGCCTTTAGGGAAATGACAAACGTCTGTTTTGCATAACAAGCCCAAATCACCTCCAAATACCGAGGCGGGTTTCCGCAGTGCACGTTTTACTTTAGGCTATCGCACTAGGATAAACGACTTTGTCTTTGCCATATCCTTCTCTTTGTCGGCCCTGTCTTCAAATCATTGGAGATGGTTCGATTCCTGGTTTTGGCCAGGCGTCCTCTTTCCTTCTTTCCTTCCTGTATGTCCAGTACTTTACGAGTCATGCTTTCTTCTTCTCTCGCATTACATGCCCGTGCCTTTTTATATTTTCCATTAGCAGTAACCAATAAATAAATAAAAACGACATCTTTACTTTATAGAACGTTATACCAGGAATCGTTTAATATAGAAAAAACTCAGCGTCGCTGAAGTAACATTTTTATTTATTTTAGCTGACGTTTGTCCGAACGAAACGGTACACAAAATAAATAAAAACGGTATATTTTACGTAAATTCCCAAATGCATTAATTTAGTAGATAATGAAACGGATTAAACACCGGTTTTTTTTAAATAAAAATACAGGACATACGTATATTTATATTTTAACTCGCCATTTTTTTAATTTTTTGCTGTCACAAACTGCACTTCAATGTGGTAAAAAATAAATATATATATATATACTCACAAATCACACAAATTGATGTAGCCCCAAAGTTAGTTCGAGAGCTGTGTTATGGGATACTAACTCAACGATACTATATTTTATAAAATACATATATAGATAAACATCCAAAGTAGTCAAATAAACTGTGAAATGAACATTATTTTGTCCACAAAATCGGAAATTGTGCCAGATATTTTGCACAAATAATATTCACAATTTTCTATGTTCTTTTAAAACAACAGCCATATATTTCAAAGACAGGTGCTTGCACGGCACGCGCCTCGGAATAGGACAAGTCTATAATTTTATACACTTATGTTAGTTTTCTATTTATTTAATCTGTTGGTATTTTATTTGTGCAATAAAAAAATATTCATTCAGTTTATAATAGAATTCGGTAAACTATTTTTTTAGTGTTGCGTTGTGATATATTTTCTTACTCAAGTAAGGTACTTATTTATGTGCATTATATCAAACGAAGGTCATATTTTTCATTGATTTACATATAAACATATTATCATGTCTTTATTCCTAATAGGGCAGATAGGGCACTCTAGTTCTTGCGGCTCTAAAACAGATAGACCCCAGGGCTGCATGATTCAAAAGTCACTGTTAGCGTGACAGCAAGCGAGAAGGTAGAAATAAGAATCAAAATAGTGGCGGGTTGCTAGGCGCATCGAATATCAACATGATTCACATTTTCGCTCCTTTACTCAATCGATTTCTACGATCAAAGCTGGTACATTCTAAGTTTTTTCTGTTCTCCCAGACCAGTATCGAATACTAATTTACATTACCTACTTACAACATAAAAAAATCTGTGGCTGTGGCATGAAGTGTGTATTGAAAACCACACTTTATTTCAACCAAATGCGCAGATTCTCCGGAACAAGGGTGAAAAGACTGCAGGAAACAGACGTCTGGCAGATAACTATTTTGTATACATTTTGTACTCCCCGAGAAATGTACGTTATATTTTATTATGAGGGTGACAAATGTGAGTGGAAGTATTTGCGTCCGCGTTCTACCACAAAATACTGAATGTTTAGGAATGACACTTTATTCATGATATGTTAGTTGCTTGCTTTTCGTGTTTGCAAGTGACCAACACTGGTGTCAGATTTTTAAGGCTGCCTTATGGCATCTGACGTAGCTTGACGAATGCCCTAAAATGATGACAGCCGGGACCAACGGCTATACTTGCTTTCCAAAGCACGGAGGAGCTCGAGAATTTTATATGCCACTTGTGGTCACTCATCCAAGTGCGGACCACGTCCGATGTCGATTTACTTGCGAGCTCAAAGGATATGTGTATGGTTGGTTTTACAGTGACGCTTAAGGTGGGCGTGTTAAGCGTATACAAAAATAGAGACAGTTTAAGTCGAGAAAAATGCTTGACATGTCCATGTTGAGAGTAATGACAACCTCAATCGCTCTGCTTATGAGGCGTGCAAAAATTGCAGTTTACTATGTAACGATCCAAGACACTCAAAGCTCGAGACCCGCGACGCTTACAAACCGCACTGGCAAAAGCGACACTGGAAAACCATACTATGAATACTCATAGGTAATATTTTTTTAAACTTACGTGGAATAAATAATTATGCTATTTGCTATAGGGCTCATATAGACGTGCGATAGTATGCCTGCGACACAACGCGACAGTACAAGCGGTCGCGTGACACTTGTCACTCTATCACAATCTGTCAAAAACTGACGCGTGATAATCGGTTTTAGAAAATTGCTACGCTAATTGCTATATCGTATTTCAATAAACAATGTTTGGGCATAGTTATACAATATTATGTACTAAATTCACCCTTAAAATAGTTTCAGTATATTTTGTTAGACGACATATAAAAAATAAAAAACGACGGGTTGCACTCTGGGAGTGCCGGCAGAAGTGAAAACTTGAATATTAACGTTGTGCATTTTTGATATACGAAACAGCAGGCGCAGGCATACATTTTCGCCGCGCCGTAGAAAGAGAGGGGAATACGCCCTCTCCTACGCCGCGCCAGCTGTCTACTCTCCATCCGTCTTACGAATTTTCGATCAGGTCACGTGTCCTGACGCGAGTTTAACATTTTTTACCCATTCCAAAAAAAGTGCACAACGCCGCTAAAGAAGTTTTCACTTCAAAAAAAGTGTAAGCACATTATCGAATGAGTTATTTTCCTACACAGACCTAATTTGTGTTTCAGTTTTTAAAACGGAATGCGGGGTTGAATAATAATGCTGGGTTTAAGTAGATACCGCAGTGTTTATTCGACTTAATAATTTCGTGAAACCAGTTCATGCGTGTTTCTGTTTTTAGGGTATTATTGTTGAAGTAGCTTTTTATGTTTTCACAGCTTTTCTTATTAAAATAAACCAATGAGAATGAACTAAGCATTACAACCATCACTTGCATATCACACTAACATTACATATAAAGGTGAAAGTTTGTGTGTGTGTGTTTGTATGCTTAATAAAATTTGGTATGCAGGTAGCTGACACCCTGGCTTCATACACATAGACTTCTTTAACCGCGAGTAACGCCGCGGGGCGCAGCTAGTTTATTTATCAAAATAATATCAAATTAAGTAGAGTCTCAATCAATATTTCAACATACTTGCATAAGTGCTTGTTGGCAGATGAATCATAACTTATTTTATTAAAGTACTAGCTGTTGCCCGCGACTTCGTCAGCGTGGACTTTAGTTAATGAGCATCGTCATTTTTGTATCTATACATATAGGTATAGTAAAACGGTAAAAAGTGTGTCTGTACGTAATAGTACATTATGGTACTAGTGTGTAACATTGGTGATTACCGCCGCGGCGCCATTGAGACCCGAGCCGTAGGCGAGGGGCTTAAGAGAGCCAAGGACGGTAATCATCAATACACACGTGTATCATACGACGTTTTTCAACACACTTGCTCATAAAGTGGCTCTATGGTCACCGCAACTAGGCACATAATGACACCCATAATCAAACTGTGACTTTTTCATTGCTATAATGTCATCATCATTGTAATGCCGACTTAGAGTTAAAACTGAAGAGTTAAAAACAATTAATTCATTTCAATATTTATTTGAAGTAGTTTTATTTATCTTCCATGTTGGTCTGGGAAAAAGGAACTTAACATGCAGATTGTAAAAGCCGATCGAGAGAATGGGCGAGATTTGAATCAAATAGGTGATGCGGCCAACTACCCATAATTTTTTATATTCCCTTTTTATCTTAACGTCCACTATCACGCTAAGCGTGGCCTTTGGAACTTACGGCCCCGGTCTGCATAGAGACAAAATTACATTTGCACTTTACATGTAACCCATGCCCAATTACAGCTTTCTAGAGCTAATTGTCTCGAAGTAAAAACCGCAGACAGAGAAACAGATGGGTATGACGAAACTATAAACTACGAAATCCTAAAAACGATCACACATTACCTCTTTGTGTGGACTAAGTCGTTTGGAATTTTAACATTGTAAACACTATAACTAAATGATCTGCTTCACCGTGGGTCTCTCAAAAACTGAATATTTATGCAATAAGCAGTGAGTTTGGTGTATACTTCATTCACCTTTCGTCTTTCGGCGGGAGTTCCCACAGCACTGTTGTAGCTCTCTTCAGCGAAGTGCTGCCACCGCCTATAACGTTCCTACTTTAGGTAGATGACGGCGCGGCGTTATCCAAGTAACGCATAGCCCCATCGGCCCCTAAGACATAGGTTTTCTTAGGTTCGGCTTAGTCCCGAGCCGCGAAGCGAAAGAAAAGTACTAGATAGAGCTTCCCCTGGGCCATCTTCGCTATCGTCATCATCCTATGGATGTAAGCTTTCAAGCTGAGGTATCTGCTAAACTTTAGGTACTCAAGGTATCGGACGTGCGAGTGCTTCGGCACATCTTCCCCAAAGAGCTTCAAGGGTGGCAGGAGGTTGACGTTCTCCGAGACCAATAACTGCTTCTTGTTCACTGAGAACCTCTATTTGAAGAGCTTGACAGGCGGGGCGTCTAGGGCTATTTGGAAGTTAATTGTGGCGTACTTTAATTACAAATTAACTGCAAAAAGCGCCGTATCGTTAGCAAAAAGCACCAATTGAGCCTGACAGGTAACAGGTATGTCATCGGTGTACTACGCCTATCGCCGTGGTGAATATCAGCTCACACAGGGCGTTTTGTCAGTTTGACATCTTCGACCGTCACCGTGATCTTCCTCGTGGAAGAAGAGCACGCATAGGTGTTCCAGACGTTTTTTATTGCAGTGCCTTTTTTTTTTTTTTTTTTTGACGCGGAGAAAATCCCTTCGGATACCTTACCGGTTACGGGACACCGGTAAGGTTATGTGGTGTTACCACTAAAAACTCCGCGGTGTCACCTCTCAGCCGCTATCGGCCGGGACCGTGTGCTTCTTCATGCTCCACAGCCCCGGCGCGGCCGGCCGCTACTTAAGCGGCCACAGATCGCCAACGGCCTCACGGCACCCTCTGCTGAATCAGAGGGGCCGGAGTAACCGCCGCCTTGGCCTCTTGGCCCAAGGACAGACGCGCTGACACGCACACGCGCCTGCCTTCCACTCCGGAGGGCTGTCCGTTGGACGATGGAATCCCGTTTCCACCGTCCAACCAGCCCTCATAATTTGGGGCCTGCCCCAGTCCACCTGACGGCGACCGGGGCCCACACAGCCGGCCGCAGGGGATAGGGAGAGCGGCAACGTAACACCGACACTCCTCTTCCCCTGCGGCCCCACCGATGCCGTGCCAAGCGCCACGGCCGCGCTTGGTCGCGGAGGATAGGGCGAGCGGCAACGAAACACCGACACTCCTCTTCCCCCGCGACCCCTACCACGGCTGTGATGGTAGGGAGGTCGTCGTCACCCCCTTCCCTCACAGCCAGGCCATTCCCGCCAGGAATGGCCTCCGCCGGGCCCGGGGAGGCCTAAGCCTCAACCCGGGCAATGGGTTCCTCTTAGCTTCCTTGCGGCCGAGGCAACCGCAGGTACTGAGCCCCCCCATCGCGACAAGATGGGAACCACATCGGGGGGGTTTATTGCAGTGCCTAACCTAACCCAACCTAACCTTCATATGAGGAAAAGGTGTCTTTAGCCTATTGCCAGCCACGGGAAACCGGCCGGTTATGGCTCTCACCCACTAAAAACTCACGGTCATAACACCATTAATGCTTTTGCCTGGTCCGTGTGCTACTCTTGCTCCACAGACCTGGCACGATGGCCGCTTATCAGCGGCATCAGCTAGGCTCACTCGCGATACCTTGTCAATTAGCGAGAGGGGTCAGAGTGGCCTGCGAGGTGGCCCGTCGGCTTTCAATTCTACCCGCAAAAAAGGCGCGTGTTGGCACAAACGCGCCCTTCAATCCTGAGACAGTATTTGTCAAGCGACGGAATCCCGTTTCCATCGCCCGACTGGCTTACGTTATGGAAGGCAGCAGTTGCAGGCCATAGGCCTGCCTCCTGCGCCTGACCTAACCTAACCTTACCTATCACTTCCTATTTTGATTCCTTTTCCTACCTTCTTGCCCACAATCGAAATAAGAATGGCCGTTGAGCGGCGGTAGGTCTACAGACGTTCGAAGCCCAGAGCCTCACATAAATTTAAAATTTTTGAACAGCGCTATCTATATGTGACCAAAAAAACTAATTTTTAATAATACCCCGAAACCAATCGAAATGAAATTGAAATCATTTTATATAAACCATTATATAAAATTAACAAAAGTTTTAGTCAATGCAACCGAACAGTTTTATTTTATTGCAATCTGTCGAATAAAAATGTTTGACGTGATTCTTTAAATTATATAATATAACATATAATATAACTTTTTTATTTATTAACGACTTAAAATAAAACAAACACTAAATTTAATGTAAAGCTTATTACAACATATTAGTGGAAACTGCAACCGAATCGGTTTAGTCCTTTTTGAGATAAGCGTGCTTAAACGCAGTTTTTCGAACAAAAACGTTCGACGCGATTCTTTAAATTGATATAACTTTTTTATTTATGAATCGATTTTGATAAAACAAACTTTAAATGTTAAGCTTAGTTAAAACAAACCAATTGGTGAAAGTTTCAAGTAAATCGGTTGAGTATTTTCGGAGATTAACGTGATCATACATACAGACAGACAGACAAAAAATTAAAAAAAAAAATTTTCCTTTCTAATATTCTTTTTAAGTGTCCCTCTATCCATTTCAGTCAAAAATACTAAATGTACAGACAAAATAATTTTACTGTTTTATTATATGTATAGATTATTATATATAGATTACGAAAAGCTAACATAATTTTCTAAATTATTCTAATACCCTACATGGAAAATCCGGCATTTGTATCTACGAGTATGTAGATTGGGCGTTAATTCGAATATATTTGGTCGCAACTTTATAAATTTATAAAATCCTAGATTCTTTGCTCTATACTTAGACCCATTAAAAAAATCATTTTTTAAACACCTATACCCAGTAGGTATGACATAAAAACGAAGAGAATACCAATTTACGTGTTTATACAATTCTACCTTTTATTTTATTAAATTTGTTGCAAGTAGACCTCATGAATACCAAATGTATATGTTCGAATCCTTGGTAAAAATATCAATTTTAGTTGCGATTTGTACACAATAATAACAAAATTTGTTGAGAATGATTTTTATAGGGAACTGGGTTGGGATTTATTTATTTATTTAAACTTTATTGCACAAGAAAAAGTGTACAAATGGCGGACTAAACGCCATATGGCGTTCTTTGCCATTTAACCATTGGACCAAGTAGAGAAATAATTAAATAATAGAAATAATTTATTCACTATTTTTTTTTAAGTAAATAAATGAAGCAGCACGAATCACTGAGCTATGACCTTTTTGGATTGCTGTAGCACACAGTTACAAAGTTATTGATATATTCTCTCAATACGTTGTTTTTACATGTTTAGTTTTGTAATTTTTGTATTTTTCTTATGTATGTGTGTGACTATAGCTACAAATAAACGTTTTATTTATAAGATGTTTCCGACTAGTAAGTATCTAAAAGAGATGTGGACTAAAAAAATATTTTAAGCTAATTAGATAGCTAGTTTATTAAAAAGCATGCTATACGTATTTTTCTTTTCTCTAATTAGCAAATATTTTAGAAGATACAGCGCATTTAAGTTTCGCGTGGCGTCACGATCAGCTAAGATTTTTGACAAAAGGTGACGTAAATCACCCCCACTCCGAAACCTTTTAAGCGCTGTATCTTTGTGAATTTTGACTATTTACTAAACGAAAAAATATGAGTCCTTTACTTTTAGATAATCTAGTTGACGGACTAAGTAAAATAACGCATTTTTACCCAGTCCACATCCCTATTAAAAAAGAATATAATAACAAAGAAGACATGATTCAATTACTCCAATTATGAAACAAAAACAACGAAAGTACATACTAATTTCCCCAAGTTTACTCAGTATACCTTTTCTATCAGCGAGCGTTACTTCATTAAATTTGTCGCAAGTGGACCTCCATGAATACCAAATGTACTTATGTGTTTGGATCCTAAGTAAACAATATCAAATTTGACATGGCATTTTTACAAAAAATATCTTCTTAATTGGTCAAAAATGATATCATGGGGAAAACTTGTTTGAAAGCGCATACTTAATCACTCTAGTTGATTTGTTCACTGAAAATTGAAGGCTGATATCCATTCTCTTCATTGAAATTGACAAGCATTCTCTTTCTTTGTCAACAAAGATATATACTTGTACCTAATAAACTTATAAATCTAATAAAACAATGTCTTCTTATCAACTTGAAAGAAAAAGCTATCAAGAAAATATCTAATTCCTACGTTACGAGAAGTAACTTGCACCTTAGTACAGGCAAAGTAGTAAGGATCGCTTAGTTCAGACAAGCAATGGTATACATTTAAAATAACTGTCGATTCAAAAAGAAGGTGTTTCGTTCGAGTAGGTATCTAATTAAGAAGACATATATTAGAAAACATGATTCAATTACTTCAAGAATGATACAAAAAAACGAGACTAAGTGTACCTGGTTTACTCTACCTTTTCTATTAGCAAGCGTTACTTAATTAAATTTGTCGCAGGTAGATAAATCTACATGAATATCAAATGTGTGTGTTTGGATTCTAAGTAAACAGTATCAATTTAACATGATATTTTTTACAAAAATATAACAAGAATCCTCCTCCTGTGGGACAGGAATAGGCTGAGACTGTGGTCCTCCCCTTGCTACGACCCTGACAAACCTCATTTGCTTCATCTGTATATATTTTATACTAGCCAAAGCCCGCGACTTCGTTCGCGTGGACTTTATGTCTCTGGAAAATGCTCATCAGGCTGAACAACTTTTACTAAGGCGGCATTTTTATATCTCTTATAGTTTAGCTGGATCATTATGGTTCTGCATCAGGCGTTCCATTTTCCAAAATCATTTATACCCTATATGTTGCCCAGGCTTAATAGCTATATAACAAAAAAAGTTTAATTCGAATCCGTCCAGTATTTCCGGAGATTAGCGTGTACAAACAGACAAACAGACAAACAGACAGACATTTTTTTTTAAATTCTTACTCTATTACTACGTCTTCATCGCCCCCAATATTTTTTTTGGAAATATATTTAATGTACAGACACACTTTTTTTATTGTTTTATTATATGTATAGATTTTAGGTAAGTTAGTAGTTATATACAACATAGAAGGGACATACGCGTAATAATTCAAACCACAGGGTTAGATCGCTACAGCATAATAAAATTAAAATAACAGTCAATAAACAAAAAAAATCGACATTCCCTCACAAATAGCCCGGGCGGCTGTACACTTTAGTATAAATATGGCATTTTTTTGTTCTTTTACTGTTATTTAAATTCTATTATAGTGGTCTAGTACAGCCCGTGGTACGATTTATTACGGGTATGTCCTTTCCAGGTTATATAGTATGGTTTCTTTTAATTTGTAATTTCTTCAAAAATTTGCTTTAAAACAAAATCGGTGCGTAAAGATACTTAGTATATCTATGCATTATATGATTTTGTTTTATTTATTCAACATCATAACAAAAATGTACCAAGCGGACTAAAGGCCCAAGGCCTTTCCTACCAGTCAACCTACAGGTGGTGCTGATAAAAGTAAATTTTTGACAAAAGTACTAATTTGAAGTAATCTTACTAAGTCAGATTTTATATTTCTATTGCCTGTTTGTGTTGACTAAGCTCATCAAGTCAGGTCATAACAAATCCTATCCCAGCATGACTTCAAGGATTTCAGCCACAGCTGGCAAATCTTACAGCAAACATCTGCAAAGATTAAGGTGAGCTGCGTTTGCTATCCAGAGGTGGACTTCTGTTGTAGCCATCGATATAAACCCTGGATATATTTTGGCAAGTAGTAAACCCAAATCGTATTGCGAATGTCATGTATATTTCCAAATCCGATGGCTAATTACCGAATATTTAATAATAGTATATAATCTGATTAAATTAGCCAGCTAACTGGACGCCTAGGCCGTTCCTTGAAGCCGGCAAGCAATAATTGGATACCTAGGCCGATAGTTCATTAAGGGGATACGTTAATTTTTAGGGGGCCCAGTGCTGCCCCCATTCGAAATAAATTATTTATGAACAACTGTTCACAGTTTAAAGTGAGAAGGTGAAGCTTTGTTTCGCACATTTGCCAAAAGTGGCCGTTTTTCAATAATTTGCTAAGAAAAGCAAACATTCAAAGGACGACGTTTACTATTTGGTATGCTCATTCGGTCGTTTGAAACTGACATAAAATTTTTGAAGTCCGCAAAATATGGTGTCATCTGCCACCACTTTGGCCCCGTAGTGCGTTTTTAGCAATATACGAGAACAGTAAGGAAATCTTTTTGACCTATCCAAGGATTGGTTCTGGTTTACCCTTTGAGTTGAGGAGGTCAGACGGCAGTCGCTTTATGCAAAAACCAGTAACCCCGTCAAGGGATCCTCTCATTTCTCATGAGGATGCAACGGAGGATGTGCTCGGGTGATGATGATAATGATAAGTAAGAAAAATTATTTCCCGTACAGGTGCCAAACTACCTAAAGACAGAGGGAACACAGCAGTCCAGTGTTTACTCCTCCTCGCCACGTCGGCATTGTCCTGTATATTGTTAAAATATTTACGCGTTTAACCGCCCAGGTTTACTTAGGATGAGTAGTTTCTGTCAGCCATTTCGGAGCCATTCACCAAAGCAATCTCATCTACCCACACATTGACACATCACAGCATCAAAAGAAAATAGAGTCTAAATCAATGAAGCAGGGTTGAATTTCGTGTAATTTCGGGAATCGTTAAATATTCACTCGGTAAATTATCAAGCTTTATAGTCCATAAATGACACCCGTAATCTATCGAAAGTTATGGCACTTAGTTGGTCGTGTGAGATGTCGTAGTCATTTCATTCAATTCCAAGATTGCTCTAGTCCGAACAGATAATAATGAAGTAATGGCTGTAGCAGTTATATCTTCGTGTTTTTGGATTATGTCACGTTATCTATACTAGTATGAAGCGATAGTTTGTCTGGATTGTAGAAAGTGGAGGTCCATACTCTCTGCCTAACGGTTTATGAGAAACAGGCGTAATATTTTATCTGTATGTATCATCATTATCAGGTCTTTTTGTCTCCACTGCAGGAGCACGACCCTCTATGTACTACCAGAGCCATGTACTTGGGCTACACTCTCCTCGCTGGCCAGACGGGTTGAAAAGGTCTCATTGATGTTTTTTATCTATGTTTAGCTTGTATTTCCTAAGTCACCTTCTATGACATTCACGGGAGGGTTTGGAATGGCTCTATTTAATTCTGCCGAAAACCACACGGCTTCCAGAAACCACACAGCATACGTATTTATGTATCTATCCTGAATATAAATTATAAATATATTTTTCTTTCTGTAAATCTAATAGGTATTTACATAGGTACTTACTCAAATTTCACTAAAAAAAAGACTATTTTTTACCTCCGCTAGTTTCGGTGGTTGATCTCGTAGTTTCAAATCCTAATGCATTAGCAGTATTTATAATGTTTTAAAACAATACCAACACAGATCTGTGACTATAACCCAGTCCTTAATTGAAATTTAAACTAAGGATTTTTAGCTTATATTATGTAGTGCAATATGTTAGTGAAATAAATACTTTATAAAACCTACATCACTAACATGATTTGGCAATAACATTGTATTTAGAATACTAATTAATTAACTGAATTATAATCCTGCATTGCTGCAGATTACAGAGTATGTAATGTGCACAGAGGCGGCACTAACTCGCTCGGGTCACAGAGCACGCTGTAGACACGGCCGGTACAACAAGACGAGTGGTGCTATTTTTCAAACGCGGAGTCGGTATTTGAACGGTTTTTGTATGAAAAAACCATTTGTTTAGGTGCCTCCGCGTTTCAAAAATGGCACTTCAGGAGACGCATTTTTGAAATCGACAGTCACCTTACGAATGGTTTGCAGGAGCGTTTTGAAATGGCTGCATTTTTCAATTGATCGTGTATACGAAGGATTTGGACGAGTGGTCTTGACCACTCGCTATTTTGACGCGGCTTTTTAGAATTCTGTACCCAAAGGGTGAAAACGGGATTCTATTACTGAGTCTCCGCTGTCCGCCCGTCCATACGTCTGTCTGTTACCGTGATAGCAAGACAGTTAAAATTTTCTTTTGGCCGGTTATTTATTCACGGTTTAATTTTTAGAACAGCGTACATTTTTTTTGTAATTTCTAAAACAATTTTTTTCGATGGTATACGGTTGCAAAAATACAATCAAATGGTATTCTAAGTAAACGGTGAGTTGGAAAACTAGACTTTTTGTGTTTGGCTGACTCCCTAGTTGAAAAATAGTACCTGATCTCTTTTCTGCCTAAATTAAAGAGCGTCTGTAAGAGCACTAAAGGAATCAAATGAGGTGGGTCCGCATGCAAAAAAATAGAACGTAGCATATTATAGGGTATTGGGTTAATAATGTAGTGAATAATGATTATTACTTTTCTGACCAAGTCATCATTCCTGTTAGTATCACTTACAACAATTCTAATAACATGTGAAGACATTTCTCAGAAAGTGACAGCTGATACGGCGGATCAGACAATCCATTACAATCATATTATATAATAAAATGTAAAATTAACATTTCATACATAAAATTAGGATAAAATTGAAAAGCTTACTATTTTACTTTTAAACATCGCATCGAATCAGCTGTGTCAAAACAAACTCTACTAGAATATTTTTAGATAAAGAATATATGCATTTCCAATCATCCAATAGAAAATAACAGAAGGAATATCAAAGTAAAAATCCGAAAAATGAAACCCATATTTTTCTATATCTGGGTAAATATCAAAATTTTTCAGACGACTAACTCACGTGAACTGTCGTGAATTCTTCGCCGCCGACAATGAAAAAGTCACTACAGTATAAATTCGGCAACAATCCAACCAACATTCCGGCTTACCGTTTTTCTGTTCCTAGTACCCCTTTATTCCCTGCACTCTGAGCGTTCGTTTTCAACATGTGAATAAAGATGAACTCGTACTCTTTCTTGTTAGTATTTTTATTTCTGTGTGTTAGAGACTATTTTGGTTTCGTTTTTCTAAGCGTGGTTTTTGAGTCTTACGGTCACGGTGTCTGTTTACCCCTTCAGGGATAGAGACGTGAAAATGTATGTTAGAAACCAACACTATTGTCCGATTTATAATAATCTTTATAATGGGATTTGATATTGCTCGTCGACGACTGTCATATAATGATCACAGCCGAAGCTAACTATTTAACGTGCCCTCTGAAGCACAGTGGAGCTCCAGATTTTATTCACACATTATACGCCCCATTGCGGACCACATCATCATCAGATCTTTTTAGTCTCCACTGCAGGAGCACGACCCTTTCTGTACTAACCAGTTTGGCCAGGGCAGCCAGAGGACTTGGCCTACACTCTCCTCGCTGGCCAGACGGGTTGGAGAGGTCTCATTGATGTTTTTAATATTTGCTTAGCGTATTTGCGGACCACGCCCAGTGCCATTTAACTTACAAAGACGCTATATAGTAATTCGCACTCCCACTGGGCCAACGAGCTCTTCTTGACAGAATCATTAGAGAGAAAGGGTATTTAGAATTCGCGGCATTCCACAAACTTGGATACAGTTGATTCGTCAGCCCTTTGGTTTATCTTTTTGCATGGGGCGTGTTGTGTGGCTTTTGTTTGCTCACACCGAAGTGGATTTGCCACTCTGCCATATTGAAGTTGCAAGATTTGGAGACCTTTTAACAAGTTCAAAGGTTGTTTCGTTACACAAGCCTCTCAGCTTTGACGAAGGTTTAACGAATATAAAATAGATGACTTTATGATACCTTTGTGATGTGTTATATACGATATGCAATACGTGGTATGCGATATGCGACATACGACATGCGACGTGCGACGTGCGACGTGCGACGTGCGACGTGCGACGTGCGACGTGCGACGTGCGACGTGCGACGTGCGACGTGCGACACGCGACACGCAACACGTGACACGCGACACGCAACACGTGACACGCGACACGCGAATGCGGTATGCGATATGCGATATACGATACACGATATATCATCATATGTTATATATTTTATTTGGATATAATCCGAGCATTATAATGCTGCTATATAAAATCAATAATTAGCAAATAAGAATTCCATCTAATAATAACCGCATTAGTGCCCACTGAATATTTGCAACGCAATGACAAATTAGTTTATGGTTAACTTGACGGAATATCTACTAAGTAATAAGTATCTACCAATTTTCACTATTTTTGTAACTTGAGCATTCGTAACACACCTTCAAAGAAACAAGTTAGCGGCATGGATCAAGAGGATCAAGCAATTTCCGCCCACGATTAATATGGATTAGAAAGAGCCGGTGATAATCTTTTGTGAGACAAAATCAGGTGGATTGACGAACTTGGGAATCGATCGGTAGATAGCTGGAATGAGATTAACATATATGTTTACTACTTCTTTTGTTCTTGTGTATACCTATTTGTTTGAACGTGCCTCAAAAGTGCCTACTAAACAGGCAGTAATGTCAATTAAAATTAAAATTTGCCATATTTCTTTCGTACAATTACAAATATGTTAAGATATGTTTTCTTATACATTGTATAATAGGGGATCAGATGTTTTCGATGTTGTCAGTTAAAAATCTCCCCTAGTTATTTGACTTTTATTTGACACCCTAGTAGCTTTGTTTTAACAAAAGCTAGAACCATACATTTTCATAGCTAAAATCCCTAATATCACTTTTTTTTTTACTTAGATCATTTAATACTAGATAAGTTACTCAGACAAATCTTCTTATTAAATATCGTGCCTTTTTTGGTACGCGGGTAGGGTACTACTACATCCAACAAAAATCCCACATTCACAAAATAATTTGTGTTGATAAACCCACACTTACAGAAAATTGTCACACTAGCTTATTTCCTGCACACCAATAAAGCTCACACCAAAACAAATGTGCAAATACACGTATAATACTCTTTTGACAAGAAATATAGCAGACAAAGGGATTTGCTAATCTATATTCAAATCTAATGCACAGGGAATAAAGACGAAGATAAAATGGTAGTCTCAGCATACGTCATTAACTTATCGTTTTTAAAATTTGAATCTAATTATCGAATCTTAAATATGTAATTGAAACGGGGGTTAATGAACTGGTCTCGTGCCGCCAGTTAATATGGGAGAAAATCGTTTGAGATGGAAGTTCAAACTTGACTCGATTATTTTCATTGTAATCGACACGTAAAGATGATCCATCGATTTTTCAGAAATTAAGTTAACAGCTTAAAATACTTACAAATGAAAATTTGTGTCATCTTTTAAATGACGAAACTACACAATATGGTATTTTTTACGGAGCACTTGTAGCCGTCCTTTCGATGCTTTATCGTTTCACTATTTACCTAGTTTTTATGAATATATTAGATTATTTGGTCTTTTACTTCGGCAGAGGGGAAATTGAAGGTAAGGTTTATCCTGTAATAAATGATCTAAGTATATTTAACACATACGCAGTCACCAGCCAAACTACCTCAATTTTTTTACTGACTCACTTACTCACCGATCCAGCAAATCTACAAACTTGAAATTGAGCTCATAAGAAAAAAATATATCTAGGAACTGCAATAGTCACAAAAAAATATATAATAAATTGTGATAACTTCAAACATTACTAATATACCATCAATAATGAACAACGGTATTACTACCGTGACCTAAAATCCACAATCACATAACTTGGCCAAAAAGCAAGGAATCTCACATAAAGAGAGTTTAACTGCGCAACCAAACGATGTGTTTAAAACTTCTTACATTTAATAACCGCATAAATCGCCTGCCATTTGCCATCAAAAGAACTGGAGTAATTGTTCAAGTTTGGAGTTCCAGTGACCCTGCTGCAGATTGATCCATTTGACCGACACAAGACTAACAGATCAATTTAATGGCGGCGGCCATCTTGGATTTAGAATACTGAATACATAATATTTTTTTATATGAACTTAACATATAATGTATACAAAAGTAAAGATCAAACTATCAAAGCGCAAACATTTCGTTTCCTGACGAATTTATCGTACTAGATGACTAATCATCATCATCATCATCTTCATCAGGTCTTTTTGTCTCCACAGCAGAAGCATGGCCCTCTCTGTACTACCAGAGCCATCTTGACCAGAGCAGCCAGAGGATTTGACTAAATCAAGACACAAACAGGTCAATATATAAATCGACCAAGTGCGAATCGGATTCGCGTACTAAGGGTTCCGTACCAAAAATCGCGTTTGTTGTATGGGAGCCCCCCTTAAATATAAATTTTATTTTGTTTTTAGTATTTGTTACTATAGCGGCACAGAAATACATAATTTGTGAAAATTTCAACTGTCTAGCTATCGCGGTTCTTTAGATACAGCCTGGTGACAGACAGACGGACAGACAGCGAAGTCTTAGTAATAGGGTCCCGTTTTTACCCTTTGGGTACGGAACCCTAAAAACGGGTTAAATAAAAAAAAACATTAAAGGTTTATTAAACATTTTCTCTCACAGAATTCTCACATTCTCACTACACTAACATATTTATGTTTATGAAATAATATTCAGCCAATGCGCCCGAAATTCAGAGGCAAGTTTGTGGTTAATCGACATCAGTGAACTGAAATGCATCCATCCACATTAAATACAGCCACAAACTTTTAATTGGCCTATAAAACTGTAAATTATCAAGGATTTGCAAATGGAGGTAAAAAGTATACAAAGCTGGTGAAGTGCGGAAAATGTTTTTTTTTTTTTAAATCTTCACCCGTGGTATTTCCATCGCCATGATGAGTAAAAATAAACAAACAAATGAAGGCCCAATCGAAACATTCTTTTGTCACCCCTGTAACTTAGAAGCTTAGCAGGCCTGTGTCATTCCCCGTTTAGGTATCGAAAATATACATACATTATTACTATGCGCGAAATTTTGTTATATGAATCGTTCGTCCAAAAATAATGGAATAAATAAGAATGGAAATGTCTTGCAATGGATATCTAGGTATCTAAACGAAAGGTGCTAAGTTCTCATGCGAGCTAAATTAACCCTTTCGCTAACCACATTGAGTAGATATTCCTTTGAATTTCTTTGTTGAGTGAGTTAGTACTTCTACTTGTTATGTGGCCAAGGGTACTATCTCACAAAGTTACACATTTTTTGTTCCTAAAGTTTTCCAAGCAAAGAAAACTTGTTTATATTTTCAAATAAGGTAAATAGAGAACGCGTCTGAATACCCAGTCGACCTTATCTACAAGTTCAAAGTAATTTCGCGAGCTAATTACTCGATGTTAGCTTTGTACCGGCGTTACGAGATAGGCTCCATACACGGCTGTTGCCTAAAACAAAACACATGCGAAAAGATAACACGAATTTTACTAGCGGAGGTCAAAAAGGGCGTGAGTTATGACTACGTATGACGGATTTGCTGTCTTCAATTTAGTTTTGTTGCCACAAATGTTTTTATCAAGTGTATGTGATCTTTGTATACGAAAAGAATAAAATAAACATATAAAATAGTAGCTTTCTTTGGTTTCAATCGAGGCAATTTGGTATATAATGTGATCCTAATGTAAGGCCCTATTAAGGGAATACTTGAATTTTTCGGGGTTCAGTGCTGCCCTCATTTGAAATAAATGATTTGAAAGGAATAAGATATCATTTAAAATTTTGTCTTAACCAAGCCCTAGATAACCCTTCAAACTATTTTATGAACAACTGTTTATAGTTTAAAGTGAGGACGTAAAGCTGCTAGCTAACATCTGCTTAATAGCTGTCTAAAGCTTTCTATAAAAATAAGTTCCTTTGGGATCTGGAAGAAGAAAAAATACTTATAATGTACCAACTGTTTCTGTTTCCGCGCACATTATAAGAATTCACTACTTTCCAAACTAAATACTTTATTCTAAACGTCAAAACAAACATTTTGTATGCAATTTGTATGAAATATAGACTAATGACGTCAGTTTCTTGGAGTCCAATAGGGCTCTTAATATCATAATTTTTTACGAATTAAATTTTAATAAGTTTGTATAGTTTGAATTAAATTTTTCCCAATAAACGACTGCAATCAAAAGTTTTTTACAATGATAAATCTAAAATCACGTTGCAAATGAATATAATCATGGTAAGTGACAATATTTCGTGACATTTTATTTTATGAATTGTACCGAATAATTTATCTTTTACCCAGAAAGGTACCTAATTGAGTGGGCCGTGACCTGAGCATTGAAATTACGTGAAAAACTTCAGGTATTCCTTTGTAAACGGACTGTGCCATAGTGTACAGAGGGCGGGGTTCATATCGTGCCCCAACGTTGTTAGAGCTTACCTTCAGACTTTACTCAGGCAGCGCCAACAGCCTGTGTAGTCATGCACAGGGCGCGCCAGGATTGTAGACCAGGAACAGGCATTTAAACTGGTACTGAAACTGATAAAGGTCAAAGGTGGAGGTCGTGCGTGAAGAAGGAAGATTGAGTAAAAATACTTATAAATTGTAAAATGGAAAAAAGCCATATACCTCTAGTAGAATGGTATGAGAAGAGAATCATCATCATGTCTTTTTGTCTCCACTGCAGGAGCACGACCCTATCTGTACTACCAGAGCCATACTTGGCCAGAGCAGCCAGAGGCCGATACTCTCTTCACTGGCCAGACGGGTTGGAGAGGTCTCATGGATGTTTATAAGCTTTTATATATCGCTTTGCTTGTATTGCCTGTATTTTCTCTTTTACAAAATTCACGGGAGAACTTGGGGTGATCTATTCTCCACACGGCAGCAAAAATATAAATAATTGTTATTTATTAGGAAAAAGTTTTTAATTCACAAAATATACTTAATTTTTTTTAAGTGGACAAATTATCATCTCCCTTACTTTTTCCTATTTATTTGGGGATGGCTTCGTTTGTTTCCTCTCCCTCCATTTCACTCTATTATCCGTCATTCCTTCATCCACCCCAACTATACCCATATATGGCTTTACGCACTCAATCCATCTCTTTTTTGGCCTTCCTATATCTTTATATCCATGTACAAGTAAATTCATAATATGTTCTCCTTCTCTTTACATACCGGGTCCATATATGGCTTTACGCACTCAATCCATCTCTTCTTTGGCCTTCCTATATCTTTATATCCATGTAAAAGTAAATTCATATATGTTCTCCTTCTCTTTGCATACCGGGTCCATATATGGCTTTACGCACTCAATCCATCTCTTCTTTGGCCTTCCTATATCTTTATATCCATGTACGAGTAAATTAATATTTAGTGGTTTTTGCATAATATGTTCTCCTTCTCTTTGCATACCGGGTTCAACGAAAAAAAAACGTATATACGAACTAAGCAGACTAATATGAAAATGACATACTAAACCGCATGGCCATTTGACGTAATTTCTCGAGATTTTTCAAAAATAGTAGCAGCTAGACGTACGTACATGCGTTTTTAAATCCAAATGCTTACGTGTGTATTTTAGCTCCTGGACTATGGGCGGTTCCACAATTTAGAGCGTCACATTTGTACGAACGAGGTGTGTTTCGCGAAACCATTAACTAATTGAACTACTTCCATATCCATTCTCCAATTGCTAGTGTTTTGAGAACATTTACGAGTCAGTCGGTAAACATTGTAAATGATATGGAAAAATTGGAGAACGTTGCTTGGTCCTTTATATCAAACAATTTATTTTGGACTAAGAATGTAATTCGCATATAGTAAGTTCCAACTTTTAATTTGATAAGTACATTGATTTTATTATATATGAATATATAATTAAACTGGTTTTATTTTCAGAAAGGATAGATCTTAACTAATATCCTTTCCTTGTTTCTACTTAGTTTAATTATCTTGTACTGTTCATATATTTTTTCTACCCACTTCCTAATTTCCCATTACTTTTTTCGATATATCGAGATTGCCTGTATGAAATTTTAAATATGTCCTGTATTTATTTACTTTGTGCAATAAAGGGTATTGTCTTGTTCTATCCATGATATGAGAAAATTTGCCTAGAAATAATGAAATAAGATTTCTAAAAAACGTGTACATTTATAGAAAAATTTCTCGATCGAAAATTTCAATGAAATCAGCTGTACGTTTAATTTGTATTGGAAATCGTTTTATTTTCCCTTGTCGACATTTCTATCATGGAAATCAATATCACTAATTTTCCTTTTTCGTAGTCGGTTACGAAAAGTTACAAAGACGGAATACATATTCTTATTTGATAACCAGTTACTAAACGGGGAAAAAAACTTCCGTTTTCGTAGGGGTTATGAAAAATAGTTACGAAAACGGAATAAGGGTACTGAGCATGACATTACATCGCCGTTCAGAAATATTTTGTATTCATTAGTTTTCCTAGAAATGTATTTCAATACCAAAGTCGAAGTGGATACCAATCGTGCTCAATATCAAAAGTCAAAGTGGGTCCCGAGCAAGTGCGAAGTTCCCGTTTGCGGCGACTCTAACTTGTGCTGACTCAGCGAGGTCTTTGAATTCAATTTGTAGCAGGAACTTTGTAGTTTTCAATCCTCTTTCGAGCTGCGATCTATGACTTTGACGTTATATACTCTTGCAGACTTTGTGGGGGAAGGTTTCGGTAGCATAAAGATGCCTCAGTATGCAGCTATTTGAAATAAAGTTTTTTTAAGAAAATAAGATATCGCCTATTTTAGATCATTGCGAATATGCAGAATAATCTAACAACTAAAAAAAATTAAAAATTACATTCGACTCGTACAACATTTTGTGTTATTAAGCCCCTCAATATCAAAACTCAAAGTGGATACATAGCAAGTACCAAGTTCCCGTTTGCGGCGACTCTAACTTGTGCTGACTCAGCGAGGTCTTTGAATTCAATTTGTAGCAGGAACTTTGTAGTTTTCAATCCTCTTTCGAGCTGCGATCTATGACTTTGACGGTGTATACTCTTGCAAAGGAGGGTATCGGTAGCATAAGGATGGTTCATCATGTAACTATTTAAAAGGAAGTTTCTTATTTGCGGTGAACTACTAATCTATGTTGTTTTTTGTAAGTAAATCGAATACAGACTTTTGATCATTGCGAAGTCGCAGAAAAAATAAAACAAAAATATTAAATTATATTCGACTCAATACAAAATTTGTGTTAATAAACCCCTCAATATTATATGTCTAAGTGAATAAATATTAAGCAAGTACCAAGTTCCCGTTTGCGGCGACTCTTAACTTGTGCTGACTCCGAGAGGTCTTTGAATTCAATCTTTTGCAGGAACTTTGTAGTTTTCACTCCTCTTTTAATTGCAACGTATAGTTGACTTTGACGTTGTATTGTATCGTTTTATATGTTGATTTAAACCTGAGATATAGTTCAATTTCTTTGATTTTAACTCTGGCAGGGAATTACTGGGAAGATAAATAAATAAAATTCTCCTTTCATGCTCCCCAAAAGCACTTAAGCATACTCTCGCCGAGCTATCAAGCTTAACAACGTACACATAACCAAACCATCATTATCATCGTCAGCTGTTATACATGCTGGGCGTGAGTCTCTTTTTGAACTTGTATAACCAAATGTTTATTATAAATGTATATCAATCACATTTTGATGAACCTAATTTATTGATTATAACTAACGTGAGACATTATTAAAATAAGTTATCGGGTTGATGAGTGTGTCGCGAGCCTGTGCGATGTACCGGCCTTAGTCACATTCGCCCTGATGAAAACCTCCGGATGAGGTCAAAACATGGCGGCAGTAGCTGACCCTATACGTGAGGTGAGTAACCCGTTAAATAATTTTAAGGACCTAATTTAACTATCGTTTGTGCCTGAATTTATATTTTATTCCTTTATTAGATTAATAAAAGTCCTAAAATTTAAATATTTTCTCTGATTATTATATCACGTCAAAAGTTTGAAACTGGCACCCGGCAAAAATAAACTTCATTAATATTTATGAAGTAGAAAGCCCCCTTTAAAAGAAATAGTCTCTTGAAAAATTTTAGAAAAACAAATTAAGTAGTAAAATTTAAAGGTGTAATATACCTAATTAACTTCAGATTTATAAGAAGACATTCGGTATGTGTATACGAGATGAATGACAAAAGGTAAGCAAAATGACATAAAATTTCTAAAATCATAATACTTACTTTTAACGTTGCTTTATGTTATTTCGGTAATTTATACGTAATTAAAAATGTAATAATTAAGATGCAATTTATACAATTTATTCGAACTTATCTTAAATGCTTCGACTGACTGGCAGATTAGTGTATATTAACAACTTTACCATCCCATGAGTTATGTATAAACAAATAATTTGTTTTACTTTTGTTCTTTATTTACGGACAGCAAAGATCTTACGTAATGACGACTGGTTCTCTAACGATATTGATGGCTAAGTAAGTATTTATCTAACAAAAAAACATGCAATATCAATTTCATTTACAAAATAAACGGCTGCAAAGTACGTCATAAGTTTAACAGTTTGCCGCAAAAACTTGCGGCTTCGAGCGACATAGACAAATCGTTTTATATATCTTCCACACGTACACGCTCGACCATTAAATCTATTCGCAAAATGACGCAAAAGTATTGTGGTAAAAAACTTTTTTTTTCTTGCCTTCAAAACAATTTCTAGAGAGTTTTTTTTTTAAATTTGTAAGTGCCCATTTTTTCAGTGGCTTACTACTACCTACTAAAAAAAACGGGTTTTTAAACACACAAATCGCCGTCAGTGCTCAAGGTATGGAAAAGGTCTGTTCCACATGATAAATTATGAAACAATAAATTTTGCTTAATTGTAAATTGCTCAAGTTTCTAAAACACTCGCCACATTTAGCAATCACTGCATGATCACATGGTACAAGTTAGTAATGAAAATAGAATGGGTCATTTTACGTAAAGACCATGACGTACAAACCGCTAAGCTCCCGTGGACCGTTTCACGCGAGTGTTTTACCGCAAGGAGATGGCTCGTTTACGATGAGCATGTGCGTTTAAGGGTTAAGGATGTAAATAACTTTGAATTCGAGTTCAAAGAACGCTAAATTATGAAACGTATTACGGTTTACAAAACATCTTGTGTTTTCACTCATGTTTTTATCACTGTACCGGTTTTAAATACATATAAAAATTTGCCAAATCGATCGTTTTTTTTTACTGTTACATTGCATCTAGATACCGTATAAATTAAAAAAAATACTAAAGTTGTGCATGAGATGCAATACTGCAAAATCCAATCAAAAAAAGTGAACCTGCTCGTATGACTTATAACCTACAAAGTAATATGTACTTATTAAAATTTTCATATATAGGTTATTCGTTTTCACGTTTATATTCTGCCATCCTGCGTAAAGCAGTTGTTCCTCTTTCAAAATGTGAAAGTATAACTGTGACTAAGTAATACGAATCAATAAAAATATTTATTGATTCATTTACTTTTTAATTTAGCATAATTTAGTATAGGTTTATTTTATAGCTTAGTTTAGTTGAGTTTTATTTCTATTATCTATATTCATGTTCTTATTTCTTTTTTCTTCTTAAAATAAAAGTACCTTACAAATAAATAAATAAAAATATATCAAAGACTTTCTTGAGTTTCATGCGACATTTATGTAACAGAAAAAAATCTTCTTAGCATATTTAGAGGTCAATTAAGGCCAACCGCCCAGCGGCGCCGACCAACAAAATAATTCTGTTGTGAAAATAGAAAAAGCCTGAAAAGAGACACCCTTTTCAACGAGGCGTCCAAATAATTGCCTTGACAAATTGGGGGCCCATTCAAAAAACCGCAACGCCTTAATTTCTAGCGACTTTTGTTTCAAAAGGATTCTTAGCGTTTTCTATAGACTAATGTTCGGCTTGTGTTGATTGGGATTTTATTTCTGTATTTATTTTTCATTTCACTTTTTTTAAAACCAGAACACATTATGCAAAGTGTAAATCAGTGACGGAAATCCTACTTCCTACTAATATTATACATGCAAAAGTAAGTTTGTATATTGGTTTGTTTGGTACCTCTTCACGCTTAAACTATTGAAACGATTTGGATATAGTTTGAGACTCGGGGAAGGACATAGGGTACTCTTTATCCCGAAATTCCTACGGGGAACGAAGCCCGCGGGTACAGCTAGTTAGATATAACTCAATCTTATTAAACATAATATGTTCGATTGCCAGCAGATTGATATCATGGCCAACCAACCATATTATGGTCGATTACCAGTTGAGAGTAAGTTGTAAAGTACATATTTTTCATCCTTATAAATAAAATATATTCTGTATTCATGAGATGATAACTGTTTAATTTAACACACAAAATGTATACATAAAAAAAGATATTTGTAACGCGACTTTTGTGTTTTTTTTTAATTAACCGTTTCTTTACCGCCAATACCAGACACAACAGTAAGACAATGAACGTGGACATTTATTAATATCGTCCGGGTTTTTACCGGATAAATTAGTAAGTAAGCTTTCATAATCTGATAGAAAAGAAAACTGTCAAGTAACTCAGACCAACAAGTAATAGTAAGAGGAGACTCTTACAGCGGTCTTGGCTTCACTACTGTGAGGTCTCGTCTATATGCAAATTGCTGCTTCATATTTCCTCTTCGTGGTATTTATTATTTTATATAAAATACTAACCACTTCACTACTGTGAGGTCTCGTCTATATGCAAATTGCTGCTTCATATTTCCTCTTCGTGGTATTTATTATTTTATATAAAATACTAACCAAAAACATACACAGTAAAATAGCCTATTGATACTTGCTACCAAACATGATTAGGTTTGTAGATGGTAGATAACGTCGGCTACGAGCATGTGATAACTAGATAACTTTGAATCTGAAATCTAAAACTTCGTTATTTTCAGCGAGCTTGAATCAGAGCAGCGTGAGCAACTCCATTGAAGTCTAAACCGTGTTAGCTGGAACACAGCTCAAAAAGGTTAGCGTTCGTTCAAACGTTTAAGCTTCTTTGACATAATTTCACTAAACATAAAAAATGGCTTAAACTTGGTTATTTTCAGCGATCCTGAAACTTAGCAGCACGAGCAAAGATATTGAAGACACAGAAAGAAAAGTGTTTTTTTCTTAAAATTGTCTCAGTCTTAGATTAAAGAAAAAGTCTTAGTGCTGAGAAAACAATTAAAGAAAAACCAAAAGCCAAAAAAAACTGCATGTACTAAATTTATCATTAAGCTGAGGAATCGCAATAGAAGTACGAGAATACATCCGAAAAAGTTATTAAGTTAAAGTTATAACGTTTAGATAAAATCTAAGAAACAAAAAGTGACGAAGATACAGTGTTTTTAAATATCCCATGACGTCACGTCTTAGTATAATTTTTACATAACGGTGAAGTCACAAGCCCACACTCTGGATTTTAGATGTACTTTCTCTTTGTGAATTTTTACTTTTTTGAATACTACAAAATATGGATCCATAATTTTTTGGATAATTTAAAAGATGAACTGATTGAAATAATACTTTTCCGACCCTGGTGTGACATGGAAAATACAAACCCCCTGTGCTATCTGAGGGCACGGAAGTGCCCCCGCCAAAAGGATAAAACTTACTCGAGATATGTCAAAAACAGTTATTGTGTCTTTTAACCTGAAACGATAAAACATACTCGAGATATGTCACAAACAGTTATTGTGTTTTTTAGCTCATTGCCATCTGCTTGTTTGTTTTGCTGTTCCCGGTATGGGCATACCCGGCTTTTAAATATTATAATAAATTATGCCAAAAAAATTATACGATTTAGTATGAACTCTGTAGAAAGGACGATAGGCAGTCTCTCAAAGCGGTTTTGTTCCAAGCTTTTGCAAGTTCATGAACTATGGAAGTAGGAAGCGCACTTTGTTAACACAAGTTTTGTTTGCGAGTCGCACACAGAGCTCTTACGTATGGAATATAAATCGTGTTTTTTTTTATTTATTAATTTCATTATTAGTACCACAGATTCTGATATTTACTAAATCAACTAAAAAATACAAAATTTAGGTACAATAGATATTTTTTCTTCAATGAACTGTTAAGTTGGGGTACTAAAATTTATTTGCCATGGGAACCTGAAGGAAAGTTATTCAGTGCAATAAATGGGGAAGGCATTTATGGAAACGCTTGATATTTTTCTGCTGTTAGGAATAACATTTCTCTTTACCTTAAAAATATATCAGATTTTTCTGTTCAGTCCATTTCATGTAAAAAATATTTACTCAACACAGCGTGTTGAGTACATTTTATTTGATTTAAATATACAATTTTATTTTGCCATTCCTCGGTCCAGGCAATAAAAGATTGTGCCATTTGGACCGTCTGACGAATAAAAAAAATGTGTAAAGCTGTCCATGGAATTGTATGTATGTCATTGTTGTCAAATAGATTTCATATTATGTTCCACAATGACAGTTGTTAATTGTCATATGAAATTTTTTTTTATACGTAAAACGGTCCATACAAAAGAAATTGCGACGACACGATTTGTCCATTCAATTTAACGTGATTTAAAATGAATATTTTTTACATGGACTTGATTGAGCAGAAAAATCTGAGGAATGTTATACCTAACAGCGGTAAAATATTCAAGAGTTTCCAAAATTTTCATCCCTTCGAACAAAATTATTTTGACACTGAAAATTATAAAATAAGAATATTACATGAGTATGAATGAATAAATTACGCTATACCTATATGAATATATAACATAATTACGTCGCATGTTGGAATTATGTATCTATTCTTGTCATTTAATTCAGTTATGTGTAAGCTCCTTTATCAAGCCCACGTCCATAAAATGGCTTAAAACTGCGTAGGCGTGCGTCAGAAGTTTAGACGAACTGACTCGATTTTACAACTAGGTATGACATCGTACTTACGTGTTGAAATAGTGACAAACATGCATGAAGTATAATGCTTGAATTTATGGTTCTTGGTCCGATGCACACAGAAAAACAAATCTGGACCCGTTGTACAAATTAATTTGTATCGGTTCCGATCACAATACAGGCTAGTACTTAGACACGGTGAGTTAATTAATATTTTATTTAGAAATCATTCTATTTTTCGAGTTATTCCGGTCTGATCCACCAAACGAATCCACTCTTCATTATTATTACTACTTTTGTCCGGTCTGATCCACTCT
Organism: Acrobasis consociella; assembly: GCA_963555685.1. Taxonomy (NCBI): domain Eukaryota; kingdom Metazoa; phylum Arthropoda; class Insecta; order Lepidoptera; family Pyralidae; genus Acrobasis; species Acrobasis consociella. Next base: position 6,335,742 of record OY743115.1, read on the forward strand.
AAAATTAACAAGTCCGGTCTGATCCCCTACCTGTATAGTACAGTCAAGAAAAAAACAGTTGTTGATGAAAAAATAATCAGTTTTTATTAATTATAATCAATTACAGATCATAATAAATTTGCACCTTTGATTTAGATAACATAAAATAAAATTGAATATAATTAACAAATGAATACTTAACAAAAAACCTTCTTTAGACAATTATTACAGTAATCACATATACAAGGTGACTTTTCAAAAACTGACCAAATTTTTGGAGCAAGCTCAGTCCGACAATTTATTAAACCAGATCAAATAATATTTTTCAGTACATATATTTTGTTACTGACTGTACCAAAAATACGCTTGGGGATCCGACTGGAATACAATATTTAATTATTTATTCTGATCCCCTGGACGGGGTATTAGAACGGAATAGAAAATAATTAAAATAAAACGGATCCACTAGGGTATCGGAATAACTCTATCTTTCATTGAAAACTTTGAAATATTCTCAACATCGTACCAATTTACAGCTCTATGCCAATTAATGTAAGCTTACTCTATCATTTAACCTAAATTGACCTCATAAACCGTGATAGATAGACGATTGAAATTTACACAGATGATACATTTATGTTGCCGTTATAACAACAAATACTAAAATCTGAATAAAATAAATATTTAAGTGGGCTTCCATACAACAACAGTTTTTTTATACATAATAGTACGGAACCAATTGTGCGCGAGTCCGACTCGCACTTGGACGCTTATCATAATTATTATTTTCAATATTTTTTTACTTTATAACTTTAAGATATAAAATGGAACAACTCGTTACATGGAAATATTAACATAACAAAGAGAATGATATTGAAATTCAAAAACTAGTGAACTCCGAAGCGTTCATTATTCAGATAGGTATAAAACTATATCAGACGAACGAGCTTCGTTTTGTTTGAAATGTTCTAATGCTCCGCTTGCCATAAGTAAGACTTCTACTAAAGTCTTCTGTTAACTACAAAACTATATCTGCCTATAATTGTCTATTTCATATAAATAAATAAATATATTGTCACGAGAGTGGGTTGGGGATAGAAAAGGAAACGATGATCCTATAGATATGCCTTTATTCACAACTCAAGTAGTATAGTAGGGACGCCCCGTACGCGTTAATGTCACTTCACTGAATCTTTATGAAATGTTGATAAAGAGGTTTTAACCATTTCGACTCGATAACAAGAAGATAAAGAGGTTCACTTTGTTGGCAAGCTTTTTTTGGAATTACCAATATATTTGTGTGGACGAATCAAGTAAGCCCATTTTGGCCCATCAGGTAAATTATTCAAAAACAAATAATGACGAAGATATGGCGCATTTTAATTTTATGTCTTCACGGTCCTACTCTCTACTATATTTTCGTGGTGGTGTCGTCACAAGTCAACTGCGGAACCATATTTGCCCGTTTCTTTTAATGATCTAACTAGCAAACTAAAAAGAATAATACCTTTCTAACCGCGTAAACCTACGTCCCGCATTCCCTTTTAAAAAAATCAATGGGCTCAGAACTCTAATAAATAGCAAATTTCATGACATTCCGTTTCCGATCAAAGATGCTCAAGTTTTTGTCAATCATTATTATAACGTAAAGAATATTTTGGTGCATGTGGACCATGAAGTTAAAGTTTACCCTCTAACTTCATGATGTAGACTGTAATTTTGGCATATTAACCGCCAGAAACAAAAGAAGCGCGGCAAGACAATGTGGTTTTATAGCGATCAAACAAAGAAGAAAACAAGTAAACAATTTGGCAATGTTGCCATCACTGAAAAGGTGTAAGTATAGATTTGCTAGTTGCAAGTGTTGCAACAGCGTATTAGGAAATCTGCCATTATAAAGCGTCGTTAAACTTTATAAAATCCTTACTATTATTTCCTTACTTATATTATAAGTGTGAAAGTGAGTTTGTTTATTTGTTTGTTTGTTTGTGACCACTTCACGCTTCTACTACTGAACCTATTTAGATGAAATTTGATATGGATATAGTTTGACAAGTTTTTTAACTCGAAGTTCCCACGGGTAGAAAATCCCCGGCACAGCTATTAAAAATATAAATTATTGCGAAAAGGTACACTATTAACATGGTGGTAGTAAATTAAATGACAGTGTTGGTGGCAGGGTGGGAAGAACAAGGCAAACTGACAGTACCAGAGCAAAACTAGGTTTAGCCTGTAGTTTGGAGAATTGCCAACCACCATTTACTTGTAGTACTGTTTCGTATTTCTCGGCCTTTCACGAATATTTAAAAGTAAATCTGGAATAGAGAACAAAACAAGTGCTCTCCCGTGCTGCGCGCGAATCTTGATTCAATACCTAGCTGTTTTCGTGCAGTATCGGCCATTACACGTCCAACGATACTATTATTTTATAACAAATACATATATACATAGATAAATATCCAAGACCCAGGACAATTTAAAAATGGGCCATTTCCCGACTTGCCGCCATCGGGGATCAAACCCGGAACCTCTGGGAGGCCGGTAGATAGGTATGTAGGTACCTTAATTCTTAATACTTCAAACTGGGAACGCTTATTTCCCAAAATACTTTGTAATTTTATTCCATGGTTTTACTAAAAAGCACAAAGTAACAAACAATGTTCCAAGCCGTACATTACAACTCGTGCTAATCAGTGAATGGGGTTCTAAGCGCTCCGGGAATCCCTTTACGACCGTTGCGGTTTGACGGCGCTCGGCTCATGCATGGTAACTGCGGTTGGAGCAGCTTTACTATGATTCGTAGAAACCGAAATTATACAGTATCCTTTAAACGATGTTATGCATTGCTACTAAATTCTCACGATTATATTTACTTGTAGTACTGTTTTATATTTCTCGGCCTTTCACGAATATTTAAAAGTAAATCTGGAATAGAGAAAAAACAAGTGTTCTCCCGTTCTGCGTGCGCATCTTGGTTCATTACTTATCGGTTTTCATGCAGTATCGGCCGTTATACGTCCAACGATACTATTATTTTATAACAAATAGATATATAGATATACATCCAAGACCCAGGACAATTTAGAAAAGGCCATTTCCCGACTTGTCTCGTTTGGGGATTGAACCCGGAACCACTTTGAGGTCGGTAGCCAGGTATGTAGGTACCTTAATTCTTAATGCAACAAACGGGGAACACGAATTTAAAAAAAAAAACTTTGTAATTTTATTGCATGATTTTACTAAAAAGCACAAAGTAACAAACAATGTTCCAAGCCGTACATTACAACTCGTGCTAATCAGTGAATGGGGTTCTAAGCGCTCCGGGAATCCCTTTACGACCGTTGCGGTTTGACGGCGCTCGGCTCATGCATGGTAACTGCGGTCGGAGCAGCTTTACTATGATTCGTAGAAACCGAAATTATACTGTATCCTTTTGCTTTAAACGATATCATACATCACTACTCAATGAGGCATTTTCCAGTGAACTAAAAATGAGGATAACATTCTCAATAGATAGCGCATAATAGTTTTAAGGTTCAATCCTCTAATAACCAATCTTGTATTTGACTCTAATTTAAATAAAATATACATATAAACAACCAATAGTATATTTTAAACTGAAAATAAAAATATGAAATATTCCAAAGACAAACTCACACCATGAAAATTTTATATTAATTAGACTTTGACAAATCTATTTAAGTGATTACTGCGCCATTTACCTACCTGATATGACGGTACTATATATTTTTGTATTTCTCGGCCATTCACGAATTCACGAATATTTAAATCTGGAATAGAGAAAAAATAAGTGCTCTCCCGTCCTGCGCGCGCATCTTGGTTCATTATCTGTTTTCGTGCAGTATCGGCCGTTACACAACCAGATATTTGTTCAAAAAATATTGTGTTTGTGAGTAAAAAGAAGAAGAAAGCGCTCGGCTCATGCATGAAAACTGCGGTTGGAGCAGCTTTACTATGATTCGTAGAAACAGAAATTATACTGTATCCTTTTGCTTAAAACGATATTATAGTATACTAGCCGCGACTTCGTTCGCGTAGACTTTATAAAAATGCTCATCAAGCAGAAGAACTTTTGCTAAGGCGTCATTTTTGTATTTTTTATAGTTTAGCTGGACCATTATAATTCTGCATCATTTTCCAAAATCAATTATACCCTATACGTTGTCCAGGCTAAACAGCTATATAACGAAAAGAATTTAATTTCAATTCGTCCTGTATTTCCGGAGATTATCGTGTACAGACAAACAGAAATACTTTTTTATAATTCTTACTCTATATGTCTTCATCGCTCTAAATATTTTTTTTTTGGGAATGTATTTAATGTAGAAACACACTTTTTTACTATTTTATTATATGTATAGATAGCGACCACTAAGGGGCTAATGATACCCATTGGATCTGATTCGATCCATCACCGTCTTCAGGCCAGGAGTGGCAACGGAATAATGGACAATTTATTTGATTACCAGCCGAAGCCTGCGACTTCGTTCGCGTAGACTTTGTGTCTCCGAAAAATGCTCATGAGGCTGAACAACTTTTACTAAGGCGTCATATTTACATATTTCTTATAGTTTAGCGGGACCATTATGATGGTTCTGCATCATTTTCCAAAATCAATTATAACCTAAACGTTGTCCAGGCTTAACAGCTATGTAACAAAAAAAGTTTCATTTGAATCCATCTTGTATTTCCGGAGATAAGCGTGTACAGACAAACAGAAATACTTTTCTATAATGCTTACTCTATTACAATGTCTCCATCGCTCCAAATATTTTTTTTTGGAAATGTATTTAATGTACAAACACATTTTTTTACTGTTTTATTATATGTATAGATAGCGACCACTAAGGGGCTAACGATATCCATTGGATCTGGTTCGATCCATCACCGTCTACAGGCCAGGAGTGGCAACGGGATAATGGACATTTAATTTAATTACTAGCCGAAGCCTGCGACTGCGTTCGCGTGGATTTTATGTCTGCGGAAAATGCTCATGAGGCTGAACAACTTTTTCTAAAGCGTAATTTTTATATTTCGTATAGTTTAGCTAGACCATTATGGCTCTGCATTTTTCCATTTTCCAAAATCAATTATACCCTATATGTTGCCCAGGATTAACAGGTATATAACAAAAAAGTTTCATTTGAATCCTTCTAGTTTTTCCGGAAATTAGCGTGTACAAACAGACAAACAGAAAAGACATTATTTTTAAATTCTTACTCTATAACTATGTCTGCATACCCCAATTTTTTTCAGGAAATATGGTCATTGTATAGACACATTTTTTTTACTGTTTTATTGTATGTATAAATATAGATTACAGAGTATTTTTACTAAAACATTGCACAGTGTTGTATTAAATCTACACGTCCAGTTAGTACGTTTTTAAGCATTAAATTGGACAATAAATAAGCGGCCAAGTGTAAGTCGGACTCGAGCATGATAGGTTCCGTACCATTATGTACACAAACTCACGTTTGTTGTATGGGAGTTGTTTTATTTTAAGTATTTTTTGTTACAGCAGTAAAGGAAATAAATCATCTGTAAAAAATGTAAACTGTCTAGCAATCACGGTTCATGAGATGCCTGGAGACAGACAGACGGACTGTGAAGTCTTCGTAATAGGGTCCCGTTTTTAACCTTTGATTACGGAAGCCTAAAAAGAATAAAAGCCCTTTCAACTATCCAGATTTTATTGGACTGGACTTGGACTGGTCATCATGAGAGACTGTGACCCAAAAGTTCAAAGTTATGTTACAACTATGCTCATTTGCTTTTGCCTTTGAGTAAATGGTCTAAGGCAGGCTTTTGCAGACTTTCTCTCAGGTTAGTGCGAAAATTGTCTGCTTGTAGAAAAATCTATTCATATAATAGAACAGTAAGAAAAAGTGTGTTAAATATATTTCCAAAAAAAATATTGGGGGCGATGGAGACATAGTAAGAGAGTAAGAATTTATAAAAAAATGTCTGTCTGTTTGTCTGTGTGTACACGCTAATCTTCGGAAATACTGGATTCGAATTTGTTATATAGCTGTTAAACCTGGGCAACATATAGCGTATAATTGATTTTGGAAAATGGAAACCTGATGCAGAACTATAATGGTCCAGCTAAACTATAAGAAATGTAAAAATGACGCCTTAGTAAAAGTTGAGTTCAGTCTTATGAGCATTTTCCAGATACATAGAGTACACGCAAATGAAGTCGCGGGCTTCAGCTAGTCTAAAAATAAATGCCTTAATACACCGACGACGCTACAGTAACAGCGCTGATTGGCAACTCAAGTAACAAATTAATTCAACTAAGAACAATTTTACCTCGTAACTAAGAACTAAGGGTAAGTTGCTGCATTATTCGTCGAAGTAGTTCCCTCAGGGTAAATTTATTGTTACAACCGCGAGATTGCTGGCATCCACATCTAAACAACTCTCTTAGAAATATTGAGATTACAGAAGGATCTCATTCACAATTATTAATATTCGCGCGTGTGAATCTGTCCATACGACAGCCGAAATTTCCTAACTGCTAGTCAATCAAACCAGCGAAAGTTTAAGTATATAAAATTTTATATTATAACTTGTTCAAATAAAATTTGGTCAAAACCTACAAGTTTTTTTTTTTTTGGGCATTGGCAATTTTACCTAACTCCACAAAAAGCGTTTTCAGACGCTTTGCGTATTTGTAACTTTGTATGCATTACATCTCTACTGACGTAAACAAAACTCAAGCGTGCGGCGCCGCAGCGGAGGTGGTTTGCTGGCGCCGCAAAGGAGACTATGGAGCCGCGGCTGCTGCGATGCATGTGATATAGCTCTAATGCTCAATTTTGTTTACCTATTGGAAGAGATAAGCAAATTTAACACCATTAAAACTTTCGTTATGTTCAGACAAAAATAATTTGAACGAATTACTTATATATCGTTTTTTTTTTAAATGAAAGTTCACTATTAACTGGATTTTTTTAACATCATAAACCATGTTTTGGTTTGAAATGATTAAGTTATTAACAGCCAGCGTGTAAATTGTCTATTGGAGCATACATTTTTATATGTATAATAAAATTTTTGAATACAACTTATTTAGATACAATCTTTAAAAAGCGTGCATAGTTCTACAAAATTTAAAATACAACCTTTACAGGCACTTTTACACGTCAAAAAGAATAATTTTCAATACGAGTAGGTGTAGATTATATTAAAATTTGATTTATTCTTGTTCTATAGTTTCTTTATTGTATATTCTTAGTTTAAGACACGGCCCTGCGAATCTGTAATTTATGAGTCAGATTGTTTGCATAATTATGTAACTAGAGCTGCCGCCTCTAGAGTTTGGTGATCTGATTATAATACCGCTGGAGGGCGTTAGTGTATGCGTATGTGATTGTAGGTTTTGATATATATAATACTTACCCCATTCACACATTCGTGTTCGTTATTCGCGATTCGCACGAATGTGTCAACGCGGCACGAAGACGCGAATCGCGAGGCGAATAGCGTAGCGAACTCACTGTTTACATACGCGTATTCGTTATTCGCCTCGTCATTCGCCTCGAGATGCGCGCGAATGTGTAAATGCGGCATTACTGTAATTTTGTTTGTATAAAAAATAGGACAAGGTATTTCGGTCTACTGTTGGGTTCCATGGACACAAACCTTTAATATAAATAACTTTCAGATAACTTCCAAACATCTAGAAAAAAATCTTTTGATGTTGTCAAAAGTTTGATCAGCTGAACCAAACTAAACCTTTTTCAATTCTTACAATTTTTTTATATCCGACTTTCAATAATAAGGAAGAGTTTATCAGTACGTCGCGATCTTTCCCGATTATTATTCAAAGACGCCTGAACCGATTTGGAAAATTCTTTATTTGTTTGAAGATGGTTAGAAATTTTATCAAAATCAATTATGTAGTTTTTGGTTTGTGTGCTTTCTGTTAAAGTGAAGATATATTTAACAGAAAGCACATAAATTGGAAGTATTCCACACATGACGCCAAGTAGCTCGGCGGACGCAATCATGGCGGAATTCGGTCACTTTATCACATAGCGTGGGCATCAGCACGCGCCGTCAGCACGGCCGGCTTTATTGCCTAACTTTCTGCTTCAAGCCATTTATCAACCACTTCATTGGACCTGAGGTGCGATTTTTCAAACGCGGAGTCACAAAACGAACGATTTTTTGTATGGAAAAACCATTCGTTTAGGTGATTCCGCGTTTCAAAAATAGCACTCCTGTCTTTTTACTGCCGCGCAATGGTTACATGTTACTTTTTGAAGTGAAAATCGATGTTTGCGCTATTTCTAATAGTAAACGAAGCCTAGCCTTTGTTTTGTTTTGTTTTTAGTGTGGGCAACACTGGTGTCAGATTTATCAGGCTGCCTAAAGGCACCTGGCATAGCTTGACGAGTGCTACAATTATGACAGCCGGGACCAACGGCTTATACGTGCCTTGCAAAGCACGGAGGAGCTCGAGCATTATTTTTATGCTACTTGTGGTCACCCATCCAAGTGCGGACCACGGTGTCGGTGTCGGTGCTTACTTGCGAAAGCGCTAGTAATGCGTATTCCCATCAGACCACCGAGCTTCTTACACTATTATGTGAATATATCGTGTAATTTTATTTTATTAAAACGCCCTTCCCTTTTACAAGCTTACAATGTTAAATACCATTTTAGTTTCTTAGGCTTCTCTGCCTCGTGTTTTCACTTCTAATCTTCCCATTAGACGTGAATCATTAGCGTGATTAGACGTGAGTCATTAGAGAGCCATTTGCTTGGGAATATATAATATAATATAGTTTTATTATGAAATATATGATTAATTCAATGTTTGTTGTCCAAATTAAAAAGCTCTGAAAAAAGATGCTAAAAGAAAGGTACAAACAATTGACAAACCCTATGTGCTACAAAATTAAAAGCTGTGAGATCTGAAAAGTGACTCAAACGGAAAGTGCAAAAGCTTTGACGAAGCTCAAGCGGTCGCTGATTGGCCGCTATTTTCGCTGTTTGAAACACCAGTGTCCTTTGTTCTCACGTAGGTCGTTTCCATGTGTAAATATTTATTTTCCTGGAAGTATATTTCATTTAGTATTAAACATGGAGAAGATAGACATATTCTAGGGTAAATTGCCGTGTACAATAGGTACATAATACGTTATGGTGTAAATAAATGATAATTAAATATTTTATTTCTTTTCAATTGTATTGGGTACAAACCTGTTAAATAGTATAAGTGGAGAATAAATAAATACTAAATACAAATTATAGTGAGATTTTTACAAGATTTTATATATAAATATATAATATAATAAATATATTTGGGACAAATCACACTGATTGAGCTAGTCCCAAAGTAAGTTCGAGACTTGTGTTATGGGATACTAACTCAACGATACTATATTTTATAACAAATACATATATAGATAAACATCCAAGACCCAGGACAATTTGAAAAATGCCATTTTCCAACTTGCCCTGACCGGGAATCGAACCCGGGACCTCTGGGTGGCGGACTAGCATGGTGACCGCTACGCCACGGAGGTCGTCAAATATATATTTATTTAGTTTCTCCTGTCCCGTTGTCTATCGTTCTGTCTGTAGAAAAATGCCCCTGACATGTTGAAAGTAGAGCACTTCCTCAACGCTCCGCTTATCAGGCGTGCAATGATCAATTCGAAGTTGCTCACAGCCAAACTCAAGTCATTTGACCACGTAGCGTAGTAGACCCCACTTTTTTGTCACTTTTGCTAGTCATGTATGCTGCCATCTCTGTGAAGCTTCCCCGCGACTCCAGTATTGCCTACTTGCGGGCTCTTCAATATTTTTATGGCGTTGGTAATTATATTACCTTTGACAATGTTTAATATTTACTAGCTAATGTGCCGTCGAAGTGGCTCATTACTGTCCTGAATTCCTGATCAAATAATAAGCAACAAAGAAATTCGATACGCAAAGAAGTGATTCTGACATGTTTGGTATATCTTCTTCAAGGGATCGGCTCTGTATGACAACTCAACTCTCTCCATTGTTTTCTATTATACATTGTTACTGTTTGGAATATGTACGATGGTAATTAGAAACTATAGCGCTCGGTGGTTGTTACGCGGTCACGTGGTCTATCAGTTTAATTAAACGCACAGAACTTAACGGTCGAACTATCGAAACAGTTTAGCCGGAAATAGAACTTTAAACCTAGAAGAGACTTAAAATAAATAATAATCAGCTTGTTTGTTTTAACACTAGTGTCAGATTTTTCAAGCTACCTACAGGCATCTGACATACCTTAACGTCAGCCAGGACCGACTTGAACGTGGCTTCCGAAGCATAAATAATACTCAGCTGTTTAAAATTGTGGAAATTGTGGGAATTCCATCCCAGCTCAGGTAGGTATGCTTCTAAATGAAATATGTACAAGCAGACGTCGTAGAGTAAGAGATCGAGAAACGAAAAGGGTTCATAAATTTATTATTATAGGTAATTATAACAAACTAAAGTAATAAAATTATACAATTGAACAATTAGCTGTTATCACTTTGTCAGGTGGTAGAAAAATGAGTCAAAATGTGAATTTGAAAGATGATGAAATTTGAAATTTGTAGATAATGAAATGATGGAGAAAGGAGGTGAGTGATATCATGAAGGATGAAGTTAATCGCAACATCGACACAAAAATTATTTGTCAATTTTAGAAAGTTCCAAAAAGTGCAATAATTGTACGAGTGTACTCGCACCCCTATAAAATCACTAGCGTAGGTATCTGTCTGCCTGACTGTCCGACTATTGCAGCCAAGTTGCCCAAAAAATACCAGACCAATTAAAAGGAAAACCTAGTTAACAAGAACCTGTGAAAAGTCCATAAATAACAGAAAAAAAACGACGGGTTGCACTCTGGGAGTGCCGGCAGAAGTGAAAACTTGAATATTAACGTTGTGCATTTTTGATATTTTGGAATGGTTAGGGAATAATTTTGCACGAATTGCTTTAATTATCAGAATAAAATATTTCAAATCTTTTCTGAACTACATTTGTGTAATTGACGACCGGTTGATAGTTTTTATTGGCTTGATAATAAGGTTTAGAATTATTTGATTTTGATTGATTAGAGAAACGTTTATCTTTGTTATTGATTGATGATGAAATTTCCCTATCTTTTCTAGTGATAGGTTCGAGAGCTGTAAATTTGCTCTCGAGGAACGACATGAACTCATCTAACGAGGCTAAATCTCGTGGTGATTTACGAGATTCCTTGTAATCACAATAGGTTTCTTGATCCAATTTTTTACACAACAAATGAACTAACAGAGGATCCCAAGTAGTGGTGTCTACACCTAAGTTATGAATAGCATGGATGCACTCTGTCGTTGTGTCATAAAGTTTCTTGAGCTCAAAGGATGATTGTTTCGTGATACTATGCTGATTAAGAAATAGCTCTATTTGTTGGGTGAAGAGAACCTGAGGATTGTTGTATCTATGTAATAGAATGTCCCACGCTGTATCGTAATTCTCAGCGGAGATATGAAGATGCTGAATGAGACGCTCAGCTTCTCCTCTGACCTTGCCCTTCAAATGTTGCATTTTCTGAGCCTTGCTGATAGAGTTATTATTATGAATAGTCTCAGAAAAAAGGTTGAAAAAAGTGGGCCAATGAGTATACTTGCCCGTGAAAAAGGGAATCTCAAGTTTTGGAACTGATTGTTCCGAATGGGTACTAGAGGACAATTTACTATTTAACTGACGTTTGATATTCCTATAGAGAGTTTCATGCCTATTGAATTCACTCTCATAACCTATATCGCCTTCAGCAAGTATATTATCAATTTTTAAATGATTGTTATCGATAGTCGTCCACCTGGCTTGAATATTTTGTAACTCGTCTTCTATTTCCCACTTTTCGGAAATCTTATTCACGTCTATGCTCTTAATTAACCTACTCAATGCTCTGAAATACGTACGTTGCAATGTGAGAAGTTCGTCGAGCTCTCCTTTAGGCTGAATCGCCTTATCCGCTGTACCAGGTTGAACTGCCTGCTCCAGCTTCCCCAATGCCAAGATACGACTACGAAATGCCTGATATGTATCGTTACAAGCCTGATAGGAACCTCCTGCTAAGTACTGAGCAGCTTCCTCTGGATATTTCAACAAGAGCTCGTGGTTCTTATCAAACTCATCCAAAAGGCTATCTAACAACTCTAATTTTCCTGATAAATACTCTGACGTCTTCCTCGAAGCAGAGTCCTTATTGAAATTAATCTGCAGTTTATTGATTTTGGCGAAGATTTCCGCTTGACGGATAATAACAGGTTCCATGATGCAGAAAGGAAGTAAGTAATGGACAGATCTTACTTGAACAGTGATGAGTGGCGACCTGACTGATTATCGAGTCGCTGCCGTTTGACTGATCGTCGTACTGCTTCAATGATAGTCGCTGATAAAGTCCGGAAGTACACGGTACCACTGAGTCCCGAATTACAGTTTGTTGATCACAAAAATGCACTCGCGACTGGTCCCGCTTTTTTCAGACCAAACGAAGGACCAAAAGAAATTTAGGGGCTGATCGCCACGTCTACACTTGATGATAGATGGTGAAGTGAGCTGATCGCTCTGGTGGCGTGGAGAGAGGTTTTGAAATAATACCACCTGAATTGAGTACTTGAATTAGACTGGTTTATTGCTATTGAATATGATTACTCGAAATGTATGAATGACGTTAAACTACTGCGTCGGCATCTGCCTGACCTACTTTTTATAAGTATTGTTCAATAGATTGAACACACAGTCTGTCACAAATATCACAAGCATGACCAAATTCATTTTCAACAAAATCATTTTCAAATACACAGCAGTATGGCCACTACACAGACGGTCGAGCCATCAGCTGTCACCATCCATGGATGCGCGTAGCACGCTGTAACATAAACACACACGAACATTCGCGCAAGCGCCCTGCGCCGTCTTACGAATTTTCGATCAGGCCACGTGTCCTGACGCGAGTTTTAAATTTTTTACCCATTCCAAAAAAAGTGCACAACGCCGCTAAAGAAGTTTTCACTTCAAAAATTATTTTTATATCTAGGCAAGGTAAGTCGAGCGTTTGACTCGCACTTGATCATTTTTTTGTGTCAATTCTTATTAAATCTCTCTAATCCGCTATTGATTTGTATCTCTTGTGATATATCTCCAGATTGGACCTTTTCGAATCAACATTATGTAAATGTAGCGGTTGGATTGTATAATCCGCTGTTTGCCAAAAACTCTAGCTGGTCGGCATTACAGCTCGTTTTGTAAAACTGCTGAAAATTCAGCTGGATTGCCAATGACTTATTTTGTTAAACGTAACACAATGGACCATCTAGCCGTTATGCCAAACAACTAGAGATTTTGTCAAACAACGGTTTATACAATTCAACTGCGACGAGAATAATGCCCCATCTAGAAACTATATCGTGGTCAAAATGTTACAAGTTATGCTATTAGTATTCGTCAATGAAACAAACAAAACTTTTCTCCCAATAATCGCTAATTACAAGTTTTGCCCTTCCGTGGCCTGTTGAGATTGAGTTTTGATGGTCCAAGCTATTATTATAGAGATAAGAGGTATTATATTCGTTTTTTTATTGTTTTTAAGCTTCCGTATCATGGGCAATGAAAAAAAAGGATAGAGCTAGATTAGAAGCATTTGAGATGTGGTGCTGGCGGCAAATGGACGCCATTAGCTGGACGGAAAAGAAAACGAATGAGGACGTGTTGGCACTTGTTGAAGAGAAACGAATACTACTTCAAACTATTAATTCTAGGAGAGGGAAAATGTTAGGACACCTAATTAGACATGATGAATTTTTAAAAGTAATATTAGAGGGGAAAATGGGTGGAAGAAGAGGAAAAGGAAAACCTAGAGATAGTTTTCTAAACAACTAAAGGATCAAATCAATGTTTCAACCTACAAGGATATTGAGGAGTTGACTTTAGACAGAGAGAGATGGAAGGCATTGGTTGCTCCACAGACAAGAGCTTAGCTCTTTAATAATAAGAAGAGAAGAAGAAGGGTTCCGTATAGTAAACAAGGAACCTTTATACTTTCGCCGTCTGTCTGTCTGTCCGTCCGCGATTTTACTCAGAGACTTTACGTACTAGAAAGCTGTAATTTGGTACGGGAATATATTATTAATAGCAAAAAAGAGGTAAAATAATATTTGTAAATAGAATTTTAAGGGCAGCTACCATAGCCGTCGAGAAAAAAAATTAAGCACAATTTAGTTAAGTGAGTAATTTCTTTTTCTCTACTGTCTTCAAAAAATATTTTCAACTTGTGAACATCGTTTTTGGATTTAGGAATCCGTTTCTGCACGCTCTTGGCTGATTATTATTCATTTGAGCTAGGAGAATCGACATCGTTATGATAATAACATATAATTTCAAAAATACCAATTTATTAGATATTAATAATACCAATTCCTAAAAAAATATAATTTCATATGGGAATAAAATTATTTTAAACAATCATCAAATTATTTTTAGTATTAATTAATAGAATTTACAACGGAATGGACATACCCGTAATAAATCAAACCGCAGGCTTTACTAGATCACAATAGCATAGTAAAATTAAAACAACAGTCAATAAACCAAAAAAAACGACATTCCCATACAAATTGTCCCGGCAAATGCACTCTTTAGTATGAAAATGCCAAATATTTTTTATTATTCTTCTACTGCTATTTTAATTTTATTACACATTAGTGATCTAGTATAGCACGTGGTTCGATTTATTACGGGTAGGTCCCTTCCACGCTGTATTTATTCTACTCAGCCGTGTGGCTTGCGGCCTAGAATAGGACCACTCCTTCTTTTTCTTTGGATGTCTTAAGAGGCGACTATAGACTAAGCACAAACATTTCGTGCTTAAAATGCATTCAGGATATAAAAGTCACGTGTAAAAGGTAGTAAAGATTCTGATAGACGAGTGACAGTGTACCAGCGACAGTGGGCGACCAGTGTCGCAAATTGCCGCGCGACTGTCGCTGACTTTCGGCAACGGTCGCCAACCGACGATCCATAGTACACTTTCGCTCGTCTGTAAGAGCCTTATTGTATAAATAATATCTGTGGCTCATAATACCTACATCTATTAATAGTGCTTACGACACCGACAAACTCCGCAAAACCGATAATTCCGCTTACCTCTAAAACTAATTGTGATTTCAATACCACGAACGTTGTATAGCAGATATCTGCACTTTCGCTATTTTGACTTTTTGGTTATACGCTAGCCTTAAAACCTTAAGCGGCAAGGGGGCCAATATAACATCAATACACACAATTTTTATATGGGTAGTAACACTTAAATTTTGTTGTATCAAGTATTCTGGTATAGATAAAGAGTTTTCATACCTCTAAATTCTTAGACGTTTTTATTTGTTTTTACTTTTTTCGTATTTGCAAGTTGCCAGCAGTGTTCTCATATATTTCTGTATTTTTCGGCATCTGGCATAGCTGGGCGTGTGCCATCTAATGATGACAGCTGAGCTTGCAGCTTGTGAGTCTGTGATAATTTAAGGGGACGCACCGTGAAAATGGGCATTATCTATTTCTTATTTCTCAGCGAATATCAGAAATTTAAAACTGATACTTGCTAATAGCATACTAGAACGCTTTTCTAGCATAATTGTGGTTATGGATACACGATTAGCTAATTTTTGTAACACAAACTTGCTCATCAAAAACACCTCTACCAAAACATATACGGTCTAATTTCTCACAAACGAGAGGGACTTCAGCTTTGAAACTTTTTATGCAGATTAGTAATTATGTTATCTTCAAAATTGTGGTACAAATTTTTTTTTGATGCTTTAGTTTTAATTTTAGAGCCATTTTTCTATAATTGATCAGTTTTGCGTGGCTTTAGATTTCAGTCATATAAGCCCTTTTGCCTTCCTGAAAAATATTGTACTTGCCATCTCGCTTTGTCGTGAGTGTATTTAAATAAACTGTTCTTGTTGCACAGATTTTCGACAGTTATACATGAAATTGTCAGATGGCCGATGGGCCTCACGAAGCAAGGACGCGTCGCTCTTCACAAAAAAAAAGACATTTGATTTCGTAAAATTATTGTCACAGTGTAGAATAATATCACGAATATATATGAGTCGAACAGTCTGTAAACAAATGTGCGAGTAACTTTCTTACACTGTGTCACTTGTCATAATGTCAAAGGAAGTGTCAAAGCATAGCGTGGCATAGATTGATTACCTTACAGACATGGTCGGCATAGATTTTTTTTCATACAAGTAATGTAAACATACAATATCGATTAATAATATTTTATTTTTATTTAATTACCAGTTTTGTGGCAATAAATGATTTTATAATAGCCAAATAAATTAAATATATAAAATAGGGAAAAAATATTGTAGCTCCCATACAAGATTAATTTTCTCGACTAATCCATCGTGTAGGGTATCGTTAAATAGGTCTTTCAAAATATTTTGAGCTTGTGAACAACATTTTTCGATTTAGGGATCAGTTTCTGATATATTTGGTTTTATTAAAAGTTAAAAGAAAACTATCAATCCTAATTAGGGTACACAAATTTAAATTAGTTTTTAGACTTTCTAATCGATATGGATAGTTGTATCGATATTGTGAAGGTTTTTCGAGATCCATTATCGATAGTCAAATTAAAGATAGAGTTATACTATACAACACTTGTAGAAATATTTTTAATAGAGACATCTTCCTAGGAAATGTATAGATTTCAACTGTCTGTCTATCACAGTTCTCGAGAAAAAGTCTGGTGACGCAGATAGACAGTGAAATCTTAGTAATAGGGTATCGATTTAACCATTTAGGTACGGAACCCTAAAATGATAAAAGATCTAGTTTAACTTTCAAAGAGTGGGTAAAAATAAAGGACTGAATTACCCTTTCTTGGCACTTGTTTTAAATTTTGCCCATTGTTTACTGTAGCATAACAGCCAAATAAACGTGTATTAAGCGACAAATCTGGATATATAATATTGCTCTCCTAGCATTTACAGTACATAGACGCTCCGCAAATTCGACGTCAGTTTAGAATAAATGTAGTGCCCACAGTAGTGCCAATATACAACGTGGAAGGGGCATACCCGTAATAAATCGAACCACGGGCTACACTAGACCACTTGATTATAGTATAATGACAGTTAAAAACTTTAAAAAAATATTCGGCACTTCTATACAAAAGTGTGCAGCCGCCCGGCCGATTTGTATGGGAATGTCGAATTTATTTTTGTTTTTTGAATGTTATTTTAATATCATAAAATATAGTAATCTAGTATAGCCTATGGTTCGATTTATTACGGGTATGTCTCTTCCATGTTGTATATTAATTGTTTTTTTTATGTTACAAGTTATGCTATTAGTATTCGTCAATGAAACAAACAAAACTTTTCTCCCAAACAATCGCTAATTACAAGTTTAGCCCTTCTGTGGCCTGCTGAGATTGAGTTTTGATGGTCCAAGCTATTATTGTAGAGATAGGAGGTACCTATCATATTCGTTTTTTATGTTTTTAGGGTTCCGTCTTCTTCTTATCGTGTGCGTTAGTGACTAACACTAGTGTCAGAGTTTTTAAACCGCCTTAAAGGCCTCTGACATGGTTTTAGGTAACGACCAATGTCAAAGACAGTGACCGGGACTGACGGCTTAACGTGCCCTCCGAAGCACGGATCATCATACTTATCACACAATCAGGTGATCAGCCTTCAATGTCCTAACCAAACTCGGATAACAACGCAAAGTCGTTTCCCCCTACCGGGAATCGAAACCGCGACCTCCGGTGAGTAATTTCTTTTTCTCGACTATCCCAAAGTGTTGAATAAATAGGTCTTTAAAAAATGTTTTCAATTTGTGACCATCATTTTTGGATTCAGGAATCTGTTTCTGTACGCTTTTGGCTGATTATTATTCATTTGAGCTAGGAGAATCGACATCGTTATGATAATAACATATAATTTCAAAAATACCAATTCATTAGATATTAATAAAACCAATTCTTAAAAAAATATAATTTCATATGGGAATCAAATTATTATTTTAAACAATAATCAAATTATTTTTAGTATTAATTATTAGAATATACAACGTGGAAGGGACATACCCGTAATAAATGAAACCACAGGCTAAACTAGATCACAATAGCATAGTAAAATTAAAACAACAGTCAATAAACCAAAAAAATTGACATTCCCATACAAATTGTCCCGGCAAATGCACTCTTTAGTATGGAAATGCCAAATATTTTTTATTATTCTTCTACTTTTATTTTAATTTTATTACACTATAGTGATCTAGTATAGCACGTGGTTCGATTTATTACGGGTAGGTCCCTTCCACGCTGTATTTATTCTACTCAGCCGTGTGGCTTGCGGCCTAGAATAGGACCACTCCTTCTTTTTCTTTGGATGTCTTAAGAGGCGACTATAGACTAAGCACAAACATTTCGTGCTTAAAATGCATTCAGGATATAAAAGTCACGTGTAAAAGGTAGTAAAGATTCTGATAGACGAGCGACAGTGTACCAGCGACAGTGGGCGACCAGTGTCGTAAATTGCCGCGCGACTGTCGCTGACTTTCGGCAACGGTCGCCAACCGACGATCCATAGTACACTTTCGCTCGTCTGTAAGAGCCTTATTGTATAAATAATAACTGTGGCTCATAATACCTACATCTATTGATAGTGCTTACGACACCGACAAACTCCGCAAAACCGATAATTCCGCTTACCTCTAAAACTAATTGTGATTTCAATACCACGAACGTTGTATAGCAGATATCTGCACTTTCGCTATTTTGACTTTTTGGTTATACGCTAGCCCTACTTACTTACAACCTTAAGCGGCAAGGGGGCCAATATAACATCAATACACACAATTTTTATATGGGTAGTGACACTTAAATTTTGTTGTATCAAGTATTCTGGTATAGATAAAGAGTTTTCATACCTCCAAATTCTTAGACGTTTTTATTTGTTTTTACTTTTTTCTTATTTGCAAGTTGCCAGCAGTGTTCTCATATATTTCTGTATTTTTCAGGCATCTGGCATAGCTGGGCGTGTGCCATCTAATGATGACAGCTGAGCTTGCAGCTTGTGAGTCTGTGATAATTTAAGCGCTACTTACGGTCACCCATCTGATTGGCGGCGATGCCACGGGCTACTTTTAATGGGAATGTGAATAGAATCTCATAAGTATATAATTATATTAGTACCTGGGCGACCGAGCATTGCTCGGTTACATCTCAAACAATAACCACATTTTTTTTAACTTGTCTAAAAACAATACAAAATAAAAAATTATATATCAATTTGAACATTAAAAAAAACAAAAGTAAGTCACCGAGTGGGATTCAAACCCGTAACACGCATCATAAACCGCCGGCGCGACGAAATTAGCGATCATATTCTGCGTGGAAAGAAAAACGCATGAAAATTCAAAAACAGGCGTTTTCCCAAATATAATACTAATCTAGATCGATTGTCTACCCCCCCTATACCAATCAGCGAAATCGTTAGAGCCGTTTTCGAGATCACAGAAATTTATAAATATATAAATAAATATACAAGAATTGCTCGTTTAAAGGTATAAGATAAAAGTAAGTATATTTAAATGTTATTTTGCTCCTTCGTTGTTCTCACTGGTCTCACTGTAGTACTCATCTCCTGTCGGTTTGCTGGAAGAGAAAGCCCAAGGCTGTAAATGGTGGACTTAAGTCCACCATTTACAATATTTGTAATAAAGTTGAAAAAAGGTGCTAGTATTCTGTTCGTACTTGCTCCTCAATAATTATTAATCAATATTACATATAGGTAGTATAGTTATAAAGGCGTTTATGATGAACAAATGCCTTTATGTAACCCCTAGTTGAGCAACAATCTGAGCTGAACAAATAGTGAGCGGCTCAAAGTTGGCTCATTGTTAAATAAACTGAATTTCGCTCACATCTTGTTCGGCATTCAGCGCCCTGTATTCTTTGTTCGCGTGTGTACACATAACTTTATACCAAATTTGAGACGAGTCAATATAAACATGTTTGGAACTTTATTTTGCTTTGTCTACTAAATAATACATGTAGTATAAGTAAATAAACAACGCGTTATTTACAAAATAAGTATTATGAGAAATTTACTAACATTTATTTTAGTTTTTGTTTTGTTAAATCCAAAACAATTTCCAGATCTTTCAACTGATCTTTTTCAGATTAACTTGCGTCTTGGATGTTTATCTAAATATAAGTACTTTTTTGTTTTAAAATAAAGTATCGTTGAGTTAGTATCCCATAATATAATTTAAGTCTCGATCTCACTTTGGGCCTAGCTCAATCTGTGTGATTAGTTCATATTTTGATAATATATTTGCTCCTCCGTGACGACCTCCGTGGCGTAATGGTCAACACGCTAGACCGCTAATCCGGAGGTCCTGGGTTCGATCCCCAGCCAGGGCAAGTTGGAAAATGGCTTTTTCAAACTGTCGGTCTTGGATGTTTATCTATATGTATTTGTTATAAAATATAGAATCGTTGAGTTAGTATCTCATGATGACACAAGTCTCGAACTTACTTTAGGGCTAGCTCAATCAGTGTAATTTGTCCCTATATATTTATTTATTTATTTGCTATTATTTATTCATCAAATATTCTGAGAAGTATAATCGACAGCTATCGACTATCCCAATCCTTTCAAACTCCTATCCCTCGAAGGGTAGCCGCCTGTGGAAGAACAAACATGGAAGGGACTTTGGCGAATAAACAAAAAGTAATTTACTCTCTGACGATACGCGGAAATATTGTAAACAGTATATTTACATTTTTGCAAATCAATGGCGAATAATTTATTTTTAAAACGATTCAATATCAATAGTTATGTAACTGTATGTGTGTGTGTGTGTGTGTGTTATTGCAAGTTTTCAAAACTAAAAACTGACATTACCCCCAAAACCATTCAAACATAAAAAAAATCCAAATCGGTCCAGGCGTTTTCCAATAATCAGTGACAACATGAAACATACATTTTTTTAAAAATAACTACATGATAATTTAAATTGAATTAAACACTCCGTAGGGCTCTAGCAAACAATCCTATTCTATCCTATCCTACTAATTGACCGAGCGAGCGAAGCGAGCAAGGTCTACAATTCAAGTTGGGGCGAAAAACACATTGTTTGTATGTATGTATATATGTTCCACGATAACTCTCGAACCGTTGAACTAATTTTGATGATATTAAGAATGAGTTTAGCAACTATTCATAGAATTTTTAAGTTCGTTTGGCATCAAAATCGGTTCAGCCGTTTCTGAGATAAACGCATTTTTGTGAAAATAATTATTGTTCTATAACTTCCGAACCGTTAATCAGATTAGGGTGAAACTTGTCATGTCACGAGAAAGTATTACTTTATTTAACCGAATAAAATATTTTTGGTCATTAAGCAATTCTTTGAGGAAAAGTAAACTCGAAGAAATTATTTTTATACGACATTATTAGCTTATGCGCGTTGTAGAAATGGATTAAAAGAAACAGCACCATCTAGCGGATTCTTGAAGAATTAATAGGCATGTTATTTGGGGCATACCAAGATGTTATCAAACTGCTTATATTTATATGTTTATAGGTATAATGCTGTCGTATAATGATGATGAATTGAGTTTGGATTTTAAATTTCCTTTGTAACTTATTTAAGATTGCTATATATTTGCAGGCAAACCCGTGCCTTGAGTTCATTCAAATGACGATAACTTTTTTTAAGGAGTTATACTGCATTATTTTCAGTTTTGGCTTAGTTTGATTGATTACTAAATTTAACAATTTTGTTGAGCAAACTTTGGTTCAATCGTTATCGCTGCTTGTCTGTGATTCTGAAGTAGTATTAGTGATTATGCTTAGAACTAAAAAGAGATCAGCGTCAACCAAAGCCCGCGAAGTAGCTTTACGTATAGAGAGTTAGAAACTAATGAGAAGCGGCATGAGCATCTTTCGCAACTAAAGGAAGATGCCAGTACCTCTCGTGCCAATGAGAGCTCATCAATCGCTTAAATCAAGAAATCTAAAAGGGTAAAGTAGTAGTAAGGTAAAACGTAAAAGGGAGCTTCGTCAGCAAGAAAATTTGGCCGAACGCCTCCAAAGCTTGTGTTCACAGCGTGAGCATGCAAGGGAAGTAATAGAGCATGAACTATTCCATGAACTTTAAGCGCTTGCACTCAATTCGTGAGCACGCTGTGGAGGTTCGTGAGGAAGAATCTTCACCAGAACACGGATTCCATTCCATTCATGATCAGATCGCGGAAGACTGGCCAAGTTTCATGCTCACGTACGCAATTTTCAACTCTCATAACTTTGAACTCTCATAACTTTGGTTTGGATGATGCTAAATAGTTAAAAAGTTCAAGATATATTAACACCAATACAGTTATTAAAAATACAAAGTGTGAATGTCGTAGCTATTATACTTTCGATTTTATTAATGTCTAAAAGCCCCCGATTACGTCACTGATTCACTCACTGATCATCAAAATTCTTAAGTTTCTTCCTGAAGTCCTAGAACGCTGAAATTTGGTATGTAAGCTAATATTACTATATACAAAAACATAAAAAAAAACCAAACCTAACCTTTCCCCTCGGAATAGGAGGTGAAAGTTTGTAGACGTGTGGCTTGGCCGTTTTATTTTACACACGGTAAGGGCGCATAGATCAAGAATCTTGGCTCTACACGAGATCTGACCACTTTTTCATAGATTTTGATTAAGGTGTAGTGTAGAGCTTGTAGGTTTAGAGCGTGTAGTCTTCAGAGCTTGGCTTTATACGAGATCTGATAACTTTTTCACAAGGTAAGCTATGTACACTCGTCTTGGCAACATTTTTACATGAAAATGTTTTTGGTGGCATTCTATTTTGGAATAATAATCGCGAGGTCTAAGTTCGCGGCGAACCACTAGCATTATAAATGCGAAAGTGAGTTTGTATATTTGTTGGTTTATTTGTTTCCTCTTCACGATTAAACTTCTGAACCGATTTGTATAAAATTTGTTATGGATATAGTTTGAGACTAGGGGAAGGACACAGAATAGTTTTTATTCCGAAATTCCCACGGGGAGCGAGTGCGCGGTACAGCTAGTACATAATAACACGACTACACTTTGCATTGACGTGAAAGCAGACATAATAAATAAATACGGACAAATCAAGCAGATCACAAACAAACAAACACACGTGTGTTTATTAAATGCTTATCATATCATATAATAAGTATGCTAATAAAAAATTTATAACTAACTTTTGGGTCTGTGACCTTGTGGAACCAATTTTACTTTACCCATTATCCTGTCCTCAGAGAAGCTTGTTTGTCAGGCATAACTAAAACAAAATATTAAAATATTAATTAGGCTCCGTCGCCCTCTATTTATAATTCAGTCGGCTTTCAAAAGGATCACCTACCTCCGATAAATTATAAAATCCGGAGCGTTTTATGTTGATGAAATGCAAATCTGTAGCACTTACTCCTCTATACCTAAGTTTTTTGATTTGGTATAACAAAACCAAGTAGGTCCCTAATTTTCATACTGGCACTTAAATTAAGAGGTCTAATTTAGTGCACGAAAATGACAAAGAAGACAGCAAGCGATTTCAAATTTTTATCTATGATACCTACGATACCTTCCGAAAATACAAATCTCTTTATATGCTGGTATCTATGGCTTAGTAATTGGAATTTAATTTATACCTTTAAACGAGCAATTCTTGTATATCTCGAAAACGGCTCTAACGATTTTGCTGAATATTTGTATATGGGGGTTTTTGGGGGTAAACAATCGATCTAGATTAGTTTTATGTTTGGGAAAACGCGTATTTTCGAGTTTTCATGCGTTTTTCTTTCCATGCAGAATATGGTCGCTAATTTCGTCGCGCCGACTGCCTTGTTTTTAGCTCAGTGGTTAAGGATACCGACCGCTAGAAAGAGTGTTACGGGTTCGAATCCCACTCGGTGACTTACTTTTGTTTTATTTTTATGTTTAAGTTTAAATATATTTTTTTATTTTGCATTGTTTTTAGACAAGTTTTAAAAAAATTGTTAATGTTTGAGATGTAACCGAGCCAAGCTCGGTCGCCCAGGTACTGTTGTTATTAATTGATTAAGATTTTATTATTTTATTTCGAATGGCCTGTCTATATTTATGAGTTTTATTTTTGTCAAAAACTACTTTTGTATGTATACAAATAATAAAACTGTCAAAAACCATATGTGGGGCGATGGAGACATTGTAATAGAGCAAGAATTAAAAACAATGTCTGTCTGTTTGCCTATTTGTCTGTTTGTACACGCAAAATCTTCGGAAATACTGGATGGATTCAAATAAAACTTTTTTGTTATATAGCTGTTAAGTCTGGGCAATACAGGGTGTAAATGGTTTTGGAAAATGGAACACCTTATGAACAACCATAATTGTCCAGCTAAACTACCAGAAATATAAAAATGACGCTTTAGCAAAAGTTGTTCAGTCTGATGAGAATTTTCCAGAGACATAAAGTCCACGCGGACGAAGTCGCGGGCTTCGGCTAATTTATAATATCAGTAAGGATACACTACAAGTCTCGTGAGTGCTCTTATGTCATTCTGAGCCACTGAGCACTGGCTTTCATGACTCATTTGATATTCAGATCGCACGCTCATTGGTCCACAATCAGCAGCACATTCTGTAGCGTCAGCAAACCACTAGTAAAATACATATTCTTTTTTAAACGACTTTAAAACAAGAGAAGGTTTTTAATTCGTCGAGATCTGATATTATTTTTATTTTTTATGTACGTTCCCCGATTACTCGAAGACACCTGGACAGATTTGGAAAATTCTTTTTTGTTTGAAAGGTGTATGGTTTTTCAACCAAAATAAAGGGAAAAATAGTCTAAATATACAATTGAAGTATTGTTATAGAGATTGTATTGAAGTCGGTTTCCAGTTTTAAAAATATATATTATTTTAGGTAATGTAAAGAAAGTACTTTGTGAGAAGGCTTATTATAGGACCGATGACTACCTTAAAGACAAAAAAGTCTGGCTTGAGCTTGACGCGGGTCCCTCTAAAAGTTTGTAATATAGGTACTCGCAAATTTCATAATTTGGTACATTTTGTACAAACTGAATCTACAACTTGATATTATTTTTAAATTTTGACATTCTAAAAATTAAATTTAAATTATGATATGACATAACAATGTATTCTCTGTCCACACTAACTTTAAGTATTAATTTATTTGTGAGTTGGCGTCCTTGGAGAAAATGCTGCAGTGCAGTTTGTTACCGCTTCTTCTGCACTAGCGCTTAGCGGAAGCGGTAGTAAACTTAGCTATAAGTAACCATTTGACATCAACAATTGTGCAACAAAATAATGACGATTATTAAGAGATATTATAAATATCCTATGATAATAAAGATATATTTGAATTGAATTGAATTGCTAATGAGAATAAAGAAAAATACGTAAAACGATTTTTAGTCTACATCCCTACTATCCAGGGCAGTGTTGAATCTTTTGTTTGCTGACCATACTGGATTTACCGCCACATTTTCCAATAATGATTAACACGTAGTCTGACTGCCCCATCAGGTTAATCACATGCAGCAAACAATCCATTACAAGCATACCTGTTTGTGGTGCACAATACATGTTTCAGGATCTATGTGAAATGAAGCTTCAATTGGCCACGCGTTCCTCTTTTGTTGCTTTTTTTTTTGCTATTCATAGTCAAAAAATAAGTTGTACTAGCTAATGTAGATCATATAGCCGTTCGATTGAATTATGTATATCTCGCTCAAGTAAGCACGTCGATAGGCGAAAGCAACACTCGGTGGTACGAAGGGAGGGCGTATTTCTAAAGCGATACCGATGGTCCGTTCTTGGATGGGTGACCACAAGTGGTATAAAATTTTTTTGGCCACTTACACACACGAAAAACAAACATAACAATGATAGGTGATGCGGCTAGCAACCCGTCTCTATTTTAATTTTCTTTACCACCATCACCACCACGCTAAAAGTGGCTTTTAGGTCTTATGACCTACATAGTCCAGCAACAATGATAGAATCCGACTGTCTAACGTCTGACCTGAAAAGTAATAAAGACGAAATAAGATGTATTAGTATGCTCTACTCCTCTACTGTTATGTGTTTTTTAAATAGTCACGAACACTAATTTAGGAACATAGATAATTTATGATTTCAGGAAAGTCTATTCCAAAGAAAAGCACATGTGTCGTTATTTCGCCATAAAGATACTACTAGCCATAGACCTAAAGCTTTTTATTCTTTAGATCTACCATACTGCTAACATAAAGAAACGGATTAAAGATGTAATCACTAGGAAGACGTCATTTTTTTTTACCATAGGTAACTATTATCTACCAACATGAAATTTTATGTAGGTACTTCGTCTAGCAAACATAAATCAATTTTCATATTTGACTTTGTTTATTTTTGTATTTTATTTAGTAAATATAGTCCCCAGAGTCGTAGAAAAAGTATTGTATGCAACATTGTATAAGTACGTCAAAAAATGCTCGATGGCATCTTTTTATGATGTTCGCTAAAGCTCGCATCGTATAACCTACGCTACTCGCATTTTTTGACCTTCCTTATACAACGGTTGCATGAAATACTATAATCGTTTTGTATCTACTATAATAAACAGAGTAGACATAAATACCAAATCTAACTACCTACCAAAGCCTGCTCGAATGCAAATCGGGAATGCTTCCCCGCTTGACCGATTTCAGTTAGATAGATCCATCACTTTTTTAAAATTCTGGCTACCTGAAGAGAACTCTGCCATTTAAAAAACCTAAGTTAATGAAGACAATCAATTTACAAAGCGGAAAAATGTTTAGACACCTCATACACGCTAATTTTATCTAAAACATCATGATAGGAAAGATCGATCCTAGAACTATAGAAAGACTGAAATAAAGGCCAATATTGTATGGTTGAAGTAAAAAAATAAGTAGAAATGGTGTCGTGTCGAAGAGAAGTCAAACTGAAGATCAGTAAACATGGAAAATACCCCGCCGACAAGAACGTAGTACTTAAATATGTTAAGGGTCATTGAAACTAATCCTTAAAAGTCTAGGTCCTAAATAAAAGTTTTTAAGACCTGGTGTGTAACTGAACATCATCAAATACTTAATACAATTTAATGACGTCTGAGGTACTTACATTAAAAGATCCCTTGGGTACAATAACATCCCTGGAATATTAACGTCTCCTTTTGAATAAACTTGAATGTGAAATGAGCAAGCCTCACCACTTCGAACAAACAAGTGAATGAATGAGTCCATCCAAATCATTTATCATGTGCAGGGTGTCTAACTATTAAGAGCTAACATTAATTTAAAAAGACGCGAAAATTAATAGTGAAAAAAGTAAAATCCATCCTATGCATGCAGCTTTTTAGGGTTCCGTAGCCAAATGGCAAAAACGGAACCCTTATAGATTCGTCATGTCTGTCTGTCTGTCCGTCCGTATGTCACAGCCACTTTTTTCAGAAACTATAAGACCTATACTGTTGAAACTTGGTAAGTAGATGTATTATGTGAACCGCATTAAGGTTTTGACACAAAAATAAAAGAAAAACAAAAAAATTTGGGGGTTCCCCATACTTAGAACTGAAACTCAAAAATTTATTTTTCATCAAACCCATACGTGTGGGGTATCTATGGATAGGTCTTCAAAAATGATATTGAGGTTTCTAATATCATTTTTTTCTAAACCGAATACTTTGCGCGGGAGACACTTCCAAAGTGGAAAAAAGTGTGTCCCCCCCCCCCCCCCCGTAACTTCTAAAATAAAGGAATCATAAAACTAAAAAAAATACATGATGTTCATTACCATAAAAACTACCAGCGAAAATTGGTTTGAACGATATCTAGTAAGTAGTTTTTTTTTAATACGTCATAAATCATAAACGGCAATTTACCTTTCATTCAATCAACTCAAATATAAAATTTAAAAAAAAAACAACTACAAGACTTTTATATATGTTATTTGCTACTACGGAACCCTTCATGGGCGAGTCCGACTCGCACTTGGCCGCTTATTACACTTTGCTGTCGACTTTAGACTGAAAAAAGTGGATTATTGTCGTCAGTTTTAATGAAAATTTCTCATGAAAATTATTAATAAATAAATATATAGGGACAAATTACACTGATTGAGCCAGCCCCAAAGTAAGTTCGAGACTTGTGTTAAGGGATACTAACACAACGATGCTATATTTTATAACAAATAAACATCCAAGATGCGGGACAATTTCAAAAAGGCTATTTTCCATCTTGCCCAGACCTGGGCTCGAACCTTGGACCTCTGGATTAGCGCGGTGACCACTACGCCACGGAGTTCGTCAAGGTAAGGAAGAATGAAGAAAATTTTTTTTTTATTTGGTCTAAGAATTATTTAAATTTCAATTTTTTTATGGACACCAGTACTTTAGTATCGGGGTCAGTCCTAAAGCTCTGTCAAAGGCGAAATACAATGTCCGTCCGTGACCACATAGCCAGCAAAACAAAGACATACATCCTTTTTCAAGCAAAGGCGGACGAAAAACGATTTAATAGGCGTATCGTCTCGAATGGTATAATTGCGACTTTCGCTTACAAACAGGATCGACGACGAACGTACTGCGAACAGACTGCAGATTTTCTTTAAAAAGGAGAGGTCAAAAGTATCCGTAACCGGCATGCATGAAGAGAGTGATAAGTGTAGATGAAGCGAAAGAGGTTGGTCAGGATCGTAGCAAATAGAGATCCATAGTCACTGCCTGCTTCTGTGGGAAACAGGCGTGATAATATAGTAAGTCTGGTACATGGTATAATAAAGTAAGGTATTCTCTTCCCGAGATGGAACTTGACTACGTCACGAAAGTGTGGCCACTGATTGTTCTTTTCAGTAAATTTAAGGACTTTCTCAATTAGTTCATGAGTATTAAATAAAATATTAAGTAACTTGTCTAGTTAGTATCTCGCGATTCTCGCGTGATTCATCAATTCAATATTTTATAAATTGATATAATGGATTATTAATTAGAATCTGGTATATAAAGTTCAAAAATGCATTACGCTCGGGTTAATTAATTTCACACAGTAGCAGCACATCAAACTGATGACGTAGTCAAGTTCCACCTACGTCATCAGCTGTCACGGGAAGAGAATACCTTATTTTATTAAACTATGGTCTGGTGTAACCCATTCCCCGCGCGCCGCCTAAATAGTTAACCACGCTTTATGTTCAAGAAAAATACCACTCCACAAAAGGCCCTTTCGACACCCGGATGCGCCTGAATTATTTATTAAGAAGCCCTAAACAAAGAGCGAGTGTTTTATGGACCTATTTTCTCAAAGTCGCCAGTAAAATTATGAACGTTGGTTTTAGAAATCTGACGTTGACACTTTGTGTTTTAATAAAGCTTAATTGCTTTACTGTTTTTTCATAAATGGCAATTTTTAATTAAAGCGTCCGTTCACGACAATTTACTTGAAAGCTCGAGTATGCCTGATTTGCGCCTGTCAATGCACTATACCTTCAACTCGTCCGTGCTTTGGAAGATACGTGAAGCTTGCCCTGTTTATCCCCTCTAGACTGAGAAACAGACGTAAAACTATGTGAAATACAGCTAAAGGATTCTAAGAAGAATGGTTTTCTAAATATAAATCTATTCGAAGCAATTCCACGCAAAGCCGTACTCACCAACTAGTGTAATAAAGGGTAATAAATAGCACAATGTCGGTGAAATATGGGGAACGCAATTTGTCAGCGTCTGGCAAATACTTTAAAAAGTTTTTGCTTATAATACGCTTTGCGAGGCTCTTGCAGCTGAGGAGCGGATATAAGTTCTAAAGGGGTGTTAGACTCAGAATGTAAAATTCGCAAAATGTACAATTCAATAAATCGAACATGCCTTCTTGTAATCAACTTATTCTTCACTCTATAAATAAGGTGTCAAATTCAATAGTTACACTTTTTATAAATCACAAAGTAACAAAAAACATTGACTGATATTTCATTGACTTTTAAAGAGAGCTGTGACTTTTAAATCTTTTATAATTATTTTAGCAACATATGTATTATTATTTAATACTAAAAACATTCAAATTATACAACAGTTCTGATAAAAGGTCAATAATTACAGATAATTGTATTCGATACGACACTTAGACAATCAAACGTCTTGCGGTTTGGACATTTTACGGCTATACATTTTCAGGTAATGATATACTCGTATCTGTGCATCTGTTACTAGTTAGTATTCACATTTAAATATATTCAGGTACAATTTAGCTTTAGGATAAATTGCATGGTTCGTTACTTACAGTTACTTTAATGTATTGCTGAATTCAAGTTGTTGATAAATCAATATTAAAAACTTTGCCGAGTCTTATGCTGAGAAGTACAACCTAGGTACCTAAATGAAACAGACAATAAATAAATACATACTTATTTACGAGGAAAGAAAAAATACAAAACTAGTAGGTACATGCTTCTTCTTCCGTGCAGGTTATTATTATAAAGTCTAGTATCCTTAAGTTACATTAGAACCTCGAAAGGCATTGAAAGACAATACGCTATAGTTTCCTTTGCAAAAAATACTAAAAACGGCCACTTTTGACTCTTTTTGTAAAGGTTTCTAAAGCGGATAGCAATGACTTTCGAGATTCTAATGTAACTTAAGGATACCAGCTAAAAAGTTGTACGAGGGTTTCTAATAATCTCACTTACAGAAAGAGAAATATTTTTTTTTATATTTTCAAGGTCGCTAGCGCGGGTAGGTGCCTTAAATTTGCATACAGAATACATTTACGAAGACAAACAAAACAGCGTATTTATCACAGTTTAGAGAATAATTTACCAAGCCCGTTACCGAAGTGCCAATCACACTTATTCTAATACCCTCTTCAAACCTGTCTGCAACACACCTCGGCTCGCTCCCGTAAATAACCGATTATTGTCTAGACATGAATAGAAAGTGTACTTCAAAATTATAATGAGCAAAAAATTTATTTTTTACCATTCCCCCTCTTAAAAGTTTATTTTATTCACTGAAAACAGTGTTAGAATCCTTCACTTCTTCGTGATTCATTTATGGCCCTCAATTTAAATCCGCCTTTATTCACTAATTGCATAATATACTATTTAGACTTTGATAGAAGAATGTTCTACAAGTTATCTATATAGAAAATATAAAAAAATATTTTTTCAAAACTTAGAACTGACTTCACCACCTAACCACACAACCGATTTTAATAACATTTCTATGGAATAAGACCACTTCGCAAGTATTAATCAAATAAAATAAAAAAGAATTTTTGAATTTTTCTAAATCGGTCCAGGCGTTTTCGAATAATCGGTGAACATACATAAAAAAACAAAAAAGATCGCGACGTATTGATAACCTCCTCCTTTTTGAAAATCAGTTAAATGACTCAAATGAATATACATTGTTTGTATTATATGTTTGTTTATAAAGTTTTATTGTACATAAGAAAGAACACTGATACAAACCGGAAAGTAAACATACTACGGCGGACTTATATCATACAGGGTCTCTTTCAGTCAACCATTACATGCATTTATAATAAATGCAAATCGTTGAAGTGGCAATGGGCGGGACACATACTGACGCGCGTGACGAACTGATGGCTAATGAAGCAAAAGGGTTATCGAATGGCGACCGCACACTGGCAAGCGAAGCTTATACTGGTGTATATACGGGACATCTGACCACCTTGTGGGTACCTACAAGGTGGTCAGATGAACTGACCAGGGTCGCTGGAAAGCGCCGAAAGCAGGCCGCTCGTGATCAGTCTTATTTAGGAAATCTTTGGCAGAAGCCTATGTCCAGCAGTGGTCGTTATGTAACTGAAATATTGATGATGATAATGAAGTTTTATGAGCTGCTTAAATTATTATTTAATCTTCATGTAAACTTGAACTAATGTATGACAGGGTTCAAAGTGTACCTAAAGTTGTTCATACATTTTGTTTTACAGCAATTCTCTTAATGTGGATAGTGTTTCTCATGTTACAATCGATTTTCCAATTTTCATGAAGTTGTTGTGCTCGCCTTTACAATCTTTCATAATAATTTACAGTACTTTACAAGAAAGTGACTCTTAGTAGTTAGAACTGATGTACATCATGAAATGCAATAAATCATTTGAATTAAATTGAATTTACTCCTATTAATATAAAACAGGAGTTTACCCAAGCGGTATTGATACCATAATAATTGAAAAGAATTAATCAAGCCAGAATACCAACTGCAAATTATGAATACAAGATCACGTTTACTCATGTAGATAATCTTATTAAACCATCCATGCTCATTGACTACATAAAATAAGCAGAAAATCCTTTGATGCCATTGAAAATTGGGTTATAAATATTCAATCGAATGAGTTTGTTTTCAAAATTATTTTCTTTTTCCACTCCTGTACTGTTATCTGTCTTTTATATGGTCCCGAATACTAATTTATCTAATAATATTGATGAAAACATGAAAGTCTATACTCTATTCCTCATAATAGCACATGTGTCGTTATTTCGCCAAAAATATACGCTTAGCCATAGACCTAGAACTTTTTTTCTATAGATTTACCATACTGCCAACATTAAAAAAAAAACTATTTTTAACATAGTCACTAAAAAGACGTAAATTTAAAAAAATAATGTTTACCACAGATACCATATGGATATAGATATCTACCAAACATATGTACATACATCGAACATTTTCATATTTTTCTTTGTTTGTTTATGTATTTTATTTAGTAAATATAGTCGTACAATAAGCGGCCAAGTGCGAGTCGGACTCGCCCATGAAGGATTCCGTAGTAGCAAATAACATAATATAAAAGTCTTGTAGTATGTTTTTTTTTTGAGTTTTTATATTTGAGTTGATTAAATGAAAGGTAAATTGCCGTTTATGATTTATGACGTATTAAAAAAAAACTACTTACTAGATATCGTTCAAACCAATTTTCGCTGGTAATTTATATGGTAATGAACATCATGTATTTTTTTTAGTTTTATAATTCCCTTATTTTAGAAGTTGCGGGGGGGGGGGGGGGACACACTTTTTTCCACTTTGGAAGTGTCTCCCGCGCAAAGTATTCAGTTTAGAAAAAAATTATATTAGAAACCTCAATATCATTTTTGAAGACCTATCCATAGATACCCCACACGTCCCATACGTGTGGGGTATCTATGGATAGGTCTTCATGAAGGTCTTTGATGAAAAATAAATTTTTGAGTTTCAGTTCTAAGTATGGGGAACCCCCAAAATTTATTGTTTTTTTTTCTATTTTTGTGTCAAAACCTTAATGCGGTTCATATAATACATCTACTTACCAAGTTTCAACAGTATAGGTCTAATAGTTTCTGAAAAAAGTGGCTGTGACATACGGACGGACAGACAGACAGACAGACAGACATGACGAATCTATAAGGGTTTCGTTTTTGCCATTTGGCTACGGAACCCTAAAAAGTATTGTATGCAACAGTTGTATAGTACGTCAAAAAATGCTCGATGGCGTCTCGCGCCACTCCCATTTTTTGACCGTTCTTATTGAAGGATTATAAAATCTCTCTCTCTTTCTCTCTCTCTCTCTCTCTCTCTTTCTATAAGCGTATTCCCAGTTGCATCCTTAGCTGTAATGCTGTGACACATGCAGTCTCCTTTCCAGCTTTTTAACCGGAGGAGGAGGTTATTAATTCGTCGCAATCTTTCTTTAATGTGCTATATGTTAAGTTAAGTAATCCTTAATTGTACACCAAAAAAAAAACAATTATTCAAATATACAGAAAAAAAGTATACAAATTTACAATGGGCGGTCTTATCGCCTAGTAACAGACCTATTATTCGAAGACGCCTGAACTGATTTAGAAAATTCATTTTTGTTTGAATGGTTATACTTCCGAGGTGGTGTCACGTTTTCCAGTGGTAACATGAAATCAAACTAGTCACTAGACTTCACAATCTTTAATTAGGTAGGTAACTTAAAACAATAACAACACACTAGACGTGAGCAGGCGTGGGTTCGAATAGTTCATACACTACACAACGCGAGTATTTAATTAGTCCATAGAAATGTTAACAAAATCTGTTGAGTGGTTCAGGGGTGAAGTCTGTTTTAGTTTTGAAAATTTTCTCCTCCACTTTGAACGTTCTTGAGCGTCCTTACGTGTAAGATAATGGGCGGCGAAATGGGCAAACGCTCTTACGACACCTGTGTGAGTGAAAAGGTGTGACAAATCGTACTCTTCCATAATCACACGACATTTTTATTTTATAGTTAAAACTTTAAGTGGATCATCATGCACTGCCTTTCGAAGCACGGAACAGTTTGAGATATTTTACGCTACTTGTGGTCACCAATCCAATTGTAACTTCACCCGGAGTTACTTAAAAGTGTAGTCATTCAGTGGTAGCGCTTAAGTTGCGTAGACCTGCTAGGCTTTCAAACTCTTCAACGTTAAGTGTACTAAGTAACAAAAGCCATCCATCCATCACACTAACATTGATGTGACAATGTCGGCCAACTAATATTGGTGGCTGTTCGCTCCAATATCGCAAACCTTATAAAACAGATCGATGGTCATTCAAGAACTAAGTGCCCATAAATTCTCGCCATTGTACCATTTGGCTGGGTGTCGAAAGTCACTGCAACGCCTATATCATATGACAAACGGCTACATAAACCCGTGTGCATATACGCCTCTTTAAAACTTCACAATGACAGACCATCTCCTTTTCATTTGTTGCTCCATGACTTTGTTAGTTTCTATGCCTGCCAGTTTGTCAGGATCGTAGCAAGTGGAGGTCCATAGTCTCTGCCTACTCCTGTGGGAAAAGTGTTGAAGACTATGCGAAGGTAAAAAGAAACCGGCCAAGTGCGAATCTGATTCGCGCACGTGCATAATTTGTGAAAATTTCAACTGTCTAGCTATCGCGGTTCTTGAGATACAGCCTGGTGACAGTCAGACAGACGGACAGACGGACAGACGGACAGACGGACAGACGGACAGACGGACAGACGGACAGACGGACAGACGGACAGACGGACAGACTGACAGATGGACAGACGGACAGGCAGACAGACTGACAGACGGACAGACAGATAAACAGCGAAGTCTTAGTAATAGGGTCCCGTTTTTACCCTTTGGGTACGGAACAATAAAAAGGCATAAAGTTTATACGATATTAAACTATATCTATCGTTGGATAATTTCAATTTGTAGAAATCTAAGTTAATATCTAAATTACAATCTAAATTTAAAATCTAAATCTTGATCATGTGGCATGGTGCCAAGAACACTGGCTGCATTCCCGCGCTGAATAGCTACTGCAATCCTCTGCGCGAGATATCTATCGTTTAAACTGTTCCGGTATCCCAAGTAAATTTTTACAAAAATCTAAACATTTTATTTTTCCTGCCATTTTTCGCTAGCATGTGTGGAAGCCCTAAGACCTACGGGCAATTAGTCTGGCGGTCTGTAGCTGCTCAATGGGATAAAAATATCTTATTCCATATTTTATTTAAGATTTTCTAGACTTCAAAGAACTTTAAAACTTTGTAGGCTTTACAGTCCTGATTGACTTACTTGTAAGTTACTTAATGATCCTGTCTCTGAATTTTATATTTGAAAAATATTGCATTAAATATAGAAAATGGTAAATACTTACTTGTGAATGTATTTTGGAAGATTTTTAAGGTTCATACTCAATGGTTAGCTATCACTAAGCTATTACGCATTATTGTCCAACAAAGTATTTAGAAAATACTAGCTCATAATATTAAACAACTTTTTTTTGCTTTACATTTATGAACCTACTTATCGATCAATTTGTATGAAAGGCAACATTTTTGTAGCATAATTATACTTCACAAACACCGATAACATTTTTGGAGCAAGTTCAGTCCATAATACTAAACTATTTTCTATAAAAAATGTTTCAAATTATTCGTTTTTCGATAAAAAATTTTTTTTTAAGAAATGGTTCAATATCGATTGCTCCAAAAGTATTGTCGGTGTAAGTAACCCTGTACATTCTTTGGGGAAACCTGTTTAGTATCACTGTGTGAATTCACATAAGTATAAAAACATCCTACTAATAACGTGAGTTTGTATATTTGTTTGTTTGTTACCGCTTCACGTTTCAACCACTGAACCTTATCAGATGACATTTTATATGGATATAGTTTGATACCCAGGACATTTGATAGTTTTTATCCCGAAACTCCCACGAGGAGCGAATCCCACGGGCACTTGCTAGTACTGTATATTTTGAGTCATTTGCACATCCGATCTTTTTCGCTACCGTTCTTCGCACCTCCTCTCTTTTGTACCATCACAGATTATAATAATAGTACTGAGTTCCATTGTCTTTAAATCTTTGGTTCGCTCTGTCGGTGTCCTCAATATAGGTACTCAAACCTTTACTTATACCATACCTTTGTTTGTCAAAGAGCGATTATTAAAATGAAATTTACAACGTGGAAGAGACACATATTATAATCAAATAAAAAGCACGAGTAAAAAACAAAAAAAATCTACATTCCCATACGAATTACTAGACTGCACAAGTTGATACTGAGTTTGTCTAATGGTGAATACGGGTTCTTCAAACCCACAGGAACAATTGAATACAAAGTAGATAACTTCGCACCTACAGACTTGCCAATTACGTAAAATATAGAATACTTAGTCTAAAGTTGAGGCTTAATCATTAAAGTTTTAAGAGATGAAGACTTTTAATGACTATAAGAACCCTCGACAGCAAACTTTTGTTTCAATTCTGTCCAATTGTTAATTTAAACATAAATTAAATTCATTTAAGATTCTGATAAAATTACGATTTAAATAAATTGATTTTGTGAATATTTGAAAAGGTTTTCAGTCAATCGAAAGTCATATCGATTTAGGATTGTTAAAAGTAATATCGATTTAAGATTGGTAATTTATTTCGATCAAAACTAATTAAATATGTAAAGTCATTTATTAATTATACTAAAATCATCACGTTTGTCAAATTTTTTTGTCATATTAGGCGTTTGGCAGTAAAATTTATTGCAAATGTTGTATTAATAATCTGAACATGAACTTAAAGTATGGCACATTATATTCAATAGTCAGATTACATAATTAAACATATCCAAGAAATAAGACAACCATAAAAGATATTGCTTTCCATCTTAACCTGGCCGGGAATAGAGTCCCAGAGCGCTACCACTGTGCCACAGAGAGTAAGTTTCTATGATCAGCGATATTTTTATTCTTGGTAGTATGAAATAGCATGCCTACCGCCATATCAACATAATTATTTCTCTTCCTTGTCAGTAGAAGTAGCTTTATGGTAATATAATAATTAAAACATTTAAATATTTTATTCCTATTATTTAAATAAAGCAATACTTAATTTAATTGAATATGGCTTAAATGAAGTGCAATAAATATTTTTAAGGCATTTTCAACACTTCCTTTGTCACTTTTTTGTTAGTCGTGTGTGCTGCCATCTCTGTGTGCCTACCCGCAACTCCCAGATTGCCTACTTACGGGCCGTCCAATAGTTTCTATAACGTAGGGTATCTGTTACGTTAGTAATTATATTATCTTTTGGTATTAGTAGACTGGAATGGGACAAGAGGGCTGCGATAATATTACCACTTTCACCAAAATTTCCGCAGAAACGCCCGACTCACTTCACGCTCGTAATTCAAATTTAATCACTGGTACGTATTAGCATATAAATTTACCAAGCCGACATAATAATAAGCTTTTGTGAAGTGTTCCTAGGCTTCATGTTAGCTTTATGTAAGGAAACATGGGCAGTGGCGTGTTGACGGTGTATTTGGCATGACACATGCCCTAGGTATGAAACTGTTGGGGGCGCAAAAATATAAAAACATTGTTATTTTTTTAGTGGTTTGTCGATTTTGATTTTAGGTCTTAGGGCTCTTAAAAACTAATCCCTTCGTCAACACACTGTCGCCCGTCAGTAAGAGCTATTAAAATTCCAGTTAATTAAGCCTTTTTGTCTTTTATCAAGAGTTTTCAAAATTACCAATGGGGACGGAAACATTTTTAAACGTAAAATACATAAGTAAAATCAAAGTTATATGTAAAATCGTTTCGGTTCCAATCTGTAATTTTGATAATCTTATACCTTTAAACGAGCAATACTTGTATGTATATATATATATTTCTGTGATCTCAAAAACGGCTCTAACGATTTCGCTGAAAATTTGTATATGGGGGTTTTCGGGGGTAAATAATCGATCTAGATTAGTTTTATGTTTGGGAAAACGCGTGTTTTCGAGTTTTCATGCGTTTTTCTTTCCACGCAGAATATGGTCGCTAATTTCGTCGCGCCGCGACCGCCTTGATTTAGCTCAGCGGTTAAGGATAGCGACCGCTAGAAAGAGTGTTACGGGTTCGAATCCCACTCGGTGACTTACTTTTGTTTTTTTTATGTTTAAGTTTATATTTTTTTTATTATTTTGTATTTTTTTTTTTTAAAGTTTAAAAAAAAATTGTTAATGTTTGATATGTAACCGAGCAAAGCTCGGTCGCCCAGGTACTGTACTTTAATTGAACTCCTGGCCTATATCTTGTAAACCACCATTGTAAAGCAGTTGTCGAAGGCTGTCGAATTTAAATCTCTACTGTAGGAGCACGGCCCTCTCCGTACCTCGAGTAGTAACTAGAGCCATACCAGGCCAGAGCAGCCAGAGGATTTAGCCTGCACTCTCCTTGCAGGCCAGATGGGTTAGGGAGGTTTAATTGATGTTTATAAACTTTGTTTGCTTTTATTTCTTATGTCGCCTGCTACGACATCTACGGAAAGACTTATATTCTACTCTGCCGGTAACCACACGGCGTATTTTCTCAAGTAAGTAAATTGTGCCGTATGACCTAAATTCCAGCTCCGCTGGTGCCGTGCCTACGCCTTGTCTTAATATTTGTGGAATTATATAGGTACTCGTACGTACCTATATAATGAACGATTTCCATACTTTTTGCTCAAGTCCATATGACTTGTACTCTCGTCATCACAACTTCTTCACAAATCATCTAACCTTATTTAGTCCACCTTACCTACTTAACTTCGTTGAATACCTCATATGTCTGAGGACATATCTTAAAGATTTTATCTAAGGGCGCCAATTTAATATGTGCCCTTTAGATCGATTTCTTCCCATACGCCACTTAACATGGCGAATTAATATGGACGTAGTAGCGTGCCCACGCATCTAAAATAGCCGGCAAACAGTGGAAGACTG
Source organism: Acrobasis consociella (assembly GCA_963555685.1). Classification (NCBI taxonomy): domain Eukaryota; kingdom Metazoa; phylum Arthropoda; class Insecta; order Lepidoptera; family Pyralidae; genus Acrobasis; species Acrobasis consociella. The sequence goes on from OY743115.1 coordinate 6,375,092, forward strand.
TGTACAGAGACCTAATCATGCTTAGTGCTTACGTCTTGTGAAACACTGTAATACTAATAACGTTTGTATTAATAATAAACACTAAGTTTCTTTAGCCACAGAGTACGTTGTAAATACCTACCTGTTTACTTTACTTATAAGAATGTATCTGCATATACTAATTATATTAATAGGGAAGTGTACATTACTTGCGCTTTCGCAAGTTAAGCAACACCGGGCGTGGACCGCACTTACATAGGTGACCACAAGTGGCGTCATAATTTCTCGAGCTCCTCCGTGCTTCGGAAGGCACGTTTAAGTTATACCCGTCAGATGCCTTTGGCAGCCTAAAAATGAATGTTGGCATACACGAAAAACAACAAACAACAATATACTAATATGCAGATAAGAGATTTACTTCTTCTTATCGTGTGTGTTAGTGACTAACACTAGTGTCAGAGTTTTTTAACCGCCTTAAAGGCCTCTGACATGGTTTTCGGTAACGACCAATGTCAAAGACAGTGACCGGGATCGACGGCTTAACGTGCCCTCATAAGCACGGATCATCTCACTTATCAGACAATTAGGTGATCAGCCTACAATGTCCTAACCAAACTAGGAGGAACACACACACGGACACAACACACGGAGGCATTGTACCTCCGTGGTCTAGTGGTTAGAGCGTTCGGCTCATACCGGGAGGTCGCGGGTTCGATTCCCGGCGGGGGCAACGACTTTGTGTAGTTGTCCTAGTTTGGTTAGGACATTGTAGGCTGATCACCTAATTGTCTGAATAAGTAAGATGATCCGTGCTTCGGAGGGCACGTTAAGGCTATACCCAAATTTTCCGGGGTCCAGTGGCGCCGCCATTTAAAATAAATCATTTAAAAGGAAACGGAGATATCATTTAAAATTGTGTCTTGGTCAAGTTCTAGATATCCATTCAAAGTATTTCTTAAACTACTTTTTGCAGTTTAAAGTGAGAACGTGTAGCTTTTCTACGCACATTTGCGAAAAACGGCCACTTTTAGCTAATGTGCGTAGAAAAGCTTCACGTTCGCACTTTAAATTATAAACAGTAGTTCATAAAATAGTTTTAAGGGTTATCTAGGGCTTGACCAAGACACAATTTTGAATGATATCTCCGTTTCCTTTTAAATGATTTATTTTAAATGGCGGCGCCACTGGACCCCGGAAAATTTGGGTATGGCCTTAAGCCGTCGGTCCCGATCATTGTCTTTGACATTGGTCGTTACCTAAAATCATGTCAGAGGCCTTAAAGGCGGTTTAAAAAGTCTGACACTAGTGTTAGTCACTAACACACACGATAAGAAGAAGAGATTTACTTATCGTTTTACGAGTCTCGAATTTTGGATTATTTTCACACAAGAGCCCCTATACTAATGGACATTTTCATACAAACGTAGTCTAGCTTTTATTTACAGTTAGTAACAGCAGGGCAAGTAATCCTTGATGCATCTTTGGCTAATGTTGGGTACTGCGTGTAGAATTTATTAAAAAGTAATTTTAGATAAAAGTTTACTATAAAATAAAATTTATTTTTTTAGTGACGCCAAAAAATAACTAAAATGAAACTAATTGCCTAAATAAATTAAAAATCTACACATGGTTTAGGTCAAACGGTAATGATGACGAAAATGGAGAGACTTTGGATTACTTGCTGCTAACTGCATCTTTCATCATTTTCTTAAAAATCACTTGACTAATTTCGACGATACTTCACTTAGGTTATATTAGATAGAATTTGTATACAAAGAGTGCGGAGATGTGTTAAAAAAACAATAAAACACGTACATGCTTGGACGATAAAGATTTAGTCACAAACAAATTTAGAGGAAAAATATTGAAAGAAAGTAACGGGTACACCCCTCGAATTGCTACGAAAACATTTCTTCGACGACGATATTATCATAAAACCTTTTAAAATTGCCTGAGCGCCTGTCCTCGGGCAACTGAGCGTTTTATCCCTAGGGATAGATGAAATCCTGGTATAACTTGGAGAGAACTTGAATAAGCAACAGGAAGCTGTTCGCATTGGAACTCCTGTTCAATATATAGGTACAAACCTTGAGAAACACAAGTTTAGAATTGTTTTGCCGCAAGAAACTAGTAGATAGATAGTTCAATAGTTTATTTGAAGCATCAAAGACACTTTCATTAATACAGAATATCTGGCCAAGAAAACCTTACAGTAAGATGCGAGTTAAATACTACTAGCGCTAACTAGTTATTTGTTAGTGAACTATTTTCCGAAAATAAACGTGTTATATTGAGTTTACCAATTTATTTTTAATTGATAGAATTCTTAGGTTTTCCTGTAATCTACAAACAATGAACTATATTTTGTATTTTTCTTAAAATTGTAGGCTTACTAGTTTTGGAGTTAATTGGGGGGATGGTAAATCTTTTGTCTTCTTTCATGAATAAAATCATTTTTTTTATATTTTACAATAATAACAAAAATATATTTGAGATCCTCATAACTAGCTCTTTCATTAAATATATGATACAGTATGTAACGTTTGCAAAAATCTTTTAAGACCGTTAAAACCGGGCCCACGCCTCCGATGCAGCACGGCTGATATAGCTACTTGGAATGCGCTTATAGTATCATAATACGTATATTTCTCATTAAAAATATCATGATAATGTTTAATGGCAAATATCTGCGAAAGTTTACCAAATCCCGTTTGGAGATGGTAATCAACAGCACGGAAGTTCAACTTCACATGAGCAACAGTTTCTGAACTAAAAGCTAGTGGCTTTTCGCTTTAACCGAGTTAGAATATTGCTTAGATAAGAAGACCATTTACAGTGTAGTGCCCTTTACTAAGTGATTAATGCAATTATGTTACTACGTGCGCTAAACGGGGGCTTTAGTATTTTCGGTGCTAGGGCTGGACTCTGAATGCCCCGTTAGAGATAAATACATAAAAGCTAGCCTAGGTCAAGTTAATAGTCATAATGACTTCGCGTAAAGTGAGCAACAGTTTTTGGACTAAAAGCGTTGAGTTTTATTCAATCGAATTAGATATAGCTTAGATTAGAACACTATCTTCTATAGTTCAATCTCGTTTACTAAGTTTTTGACTCAATCATGTTGTAGGTATTAAAGTAGCTCTGTATGCTCCGTTAGGAATTAAGACATAAAAACATAGCACGGAAGTTCAATATGCCTTTGCGTAAAGTAAGCAACAGTTTCTAAACTAATAGCCAGCGGATTTTCGGTTTACCAAAGTTAAACATAGTAATCGTATTAGATATTGCTTAGATTAGCAAACCATTTATAGTGCAATCATTGTTAGCTAAATATAGTTACTAAGTTATTGAAGTAATCATGTTTCAGCTATTAAAATATTTCTGTGTGCTCCGTTAGGGATAAAGACATAAAAGTATATCCGTATTTGTAGGTTGGGTAAATAGTCATCAATAGCACGGAAGTTCAATATGCCTTTGCGTAAAGTGAGCAACAGTTTCTGAACTAAAAGCCAGCGGCTTTTCGATTTACCTGAATTAAACACAGTAGTCGTTTACGATATTGCTTAGATTAGTAATTCATTTATAGCTAAGTATAGCTATATTATTGAAGTAATCATCTTGTAGCTATTAAAGCAGTTCTGTGTGCTCCATTAGAGATAAAGACATAAAAGTATATCCGTATCCGCCGCGTAAGTTGGGACAAAATCCATCAACAGTACGGAATTCCAACATGACTTTGCGTAAAGTGAGCAACGGTTTTTGAACTAAAAGTCAGCGGTTTTTCAGTTTACCTGAGTGAAAACTCAGTAATCGTATTAAATGTTGCTTAGCTCATATAAGAACATCACAATTTATAATAAAATCCCGTTTACTAAGTACTGTTACTAAACGATTGAAGCAATCACGTTGTAGCTAATAGGGTAGGGAGCCAATGCGTCAAACGAGGCCTTTTAGATTTACGGTCCTGGGCTCCATATGGGCATAAGGGCTTTTAAGGATAAAGATATAAAAGTTTTTTCGTATTTGTGGTAAGTTAGCTTTGGTTAGGTAAATAGTCATCAATAGCCCAGAAGTTCATAAAGTGAGCAACAACATCAGTTCGTTTTTTGGGCAAATTCTTGAACAAGTAGCTATAAAATAATATGTACCAAAGAGAATACGTAAAATCTACCAGCTGCCTCTTATCCCGCGTATATCTAAAAAGCCGATAAAGGAAATGAGCGAGAATCTGAGTCTTGTTTTCAGTTATGTGATTAGCAATCCAGTCACTATTTTGGTCCGCTTTTTCCAGCTTCATGCCTACTAGTACGCTCAACGTGGCCTTTGCGGATTTCGACCCAAGGCTCTATCTACCCCATTAGAGACAAAGGTATCGTCTGTAGCAGGAGTTAACTTATCTTTAAATGGTAATCAACATTTCGGAAGTTCGACATGATTTCACTTAAAGTGAGCTGCGGGTTCTGAACTAAAAGCCACCGGCTTTTCTCGTTAAACGGAGTTAGAGCTCAAACTCGGATCCTATTAGATATTTCGTAAGTGCTGCTATGATTTACCTAGAATAAGACTTTTTACACTAAAAAATCACAGATTTCGTGCCTCACACAACTACCGAGCACATTGTTAATGAATCTACCATGGAATTGTATGTGGAATCTACGAAATTAGAAAAATAAATTCTGACTTTTTGACTCTGTCAAAAAGGTTACAGGATCGTCTTTTTTTAGGCTCAAATTGTAGCTGATCTTTTTTTAGGCTCAAATTGTAGCTGACTAAATGGACCAAAGAAATTTTTCTCAACTTTTTGATATCATAATTTCATATCCAAATATCAAGCGCCAAAATCAAAAGTTCGGAAAAAAATGAATTATAAATAATAAAACGGCGGAAAAAGAACAGGGTGCATCACAGTTTAATCAGTTTATTAGGTATTTTTCACACACTGCTCTATTACGCTTCGTGTGTACCCACTATAACGCACTTAAGTATATCGTTATGTACTATTAAACTACCGCGTTGTATAATTATTATTTTTATACACGGCATGGTACGCGTTGCTACGCGAAACGTATCTCATCTTTTATTTATTTGCTGTTCAAAATTAAACCGTAATATTAGTTTATACTACTCTTGCTATTTTCGTCCGAAAATAGTTCCTTATTATCCCGAGATATTATAAGCGGTTTGCGCAGGGTGCGGGAACTTCTAATTGAAATGTTAAATCATACCGTGAAAATACGTAGCCGCCGAACCGAACAATCACATCCCGAAATCAAAATGTATACCGTGATTTAAATAATGTACAATTATTAACATTCGAGAAATAATCTTTAATTAGGTATTATTTAATATTCAATAACATTATTTAATATTCAATAACATTTAATATAAATCAACAATATTTATAGCTACCTATACTCGTACATATGTCTGTAGATAAAGATTATAGGTACCTGGGTATGTAGAAATGACTACCCGTAAATTGTATGTTGACAACCTTTTTTAGGGTTCCGTAGCCAAATGGCAAAAACGGAACCCTTATAGATTCGTCATGTTGTCTGTCCGTCCGTATGTCACAGCCAAGTCCGTACGTAAGTAGATGTATTATGTGAACCGCATTAAGGTTTTGACACAAAAATAGAAAAAAAACAATAAATTCTGGGGGTTCCCCATACTTAGAACTGAAACTCAAAAATTTATTTTTCATCAAACCCTAACGTGTATTGCTCTATGGATACGTCTTCAAAAATGATATTGAGGTTTCTAATATCATTTTTTTCTAAACCGAATACTTTGCGCGAGAGACACTTCCAAAGTGGAAAAAAGTGTCCCCCCCCCCCCGTAACTTCTAAAATAAGAGAAAGATAAAACTAAAAAAAAATTATGATGTTCATTACCATAAAAACTACCAGCGAAAATTGGTTTGAACGAGATCTAGTAAGTAGTTTTTTTTAATACGTCATAAATCATAAAAGGCAATTTACCTTTCATTCAATCAACTCAAATATAAAAATTGATAAAACATACTACAAAACTTTTATATTATGTTATTTGCTACTACGGAACCCTTCATGGGCGAGTCCGACTCGCACTTGGCCGCTTTTTTATTGTTGTTTTTCGTATGTGAAAGTTGCCAACACTGGTGTCAGATTTAGGCTGCCTAAAGGCATCTGACATAGCTAGATGATTGCCATTCAATGATGACAGCTGGCTCTCAAATCCTCTGGCTGCTCTGGCGAAGTATGGCTTTAGTAGTGTAGAAAGGGTCGTGTTCCTGCAGTGGAGACTAAAAAGACCTGATGATGATTACAGCTGAACCAACGTCCTATGCGTGCCGAAGCACAGAGGAGCTTTAGAATTTTTTATACTACGTTTAGTCACCCATCCAATTGCGGAATCGCACAACTGGTGTGGCATAGATATAGATAGATTAGCCTTTACCCGAGACGTTTTACGCAACAATCCCGCGGGGCCCTCACATTTTTCCGGAAAGAAAAGTATCCTATGTTTTAATCCAGCTGATATTCCGATCTGTTCAGCCGTTTTAGCGTGATTGAGTAACAAAAATAGTAGCTCTTAAACAAAACATCCATAGATAATAGGATTACAAAGACTTAAGCAAATCAACGAAAAGTTATTACGAGTTCCATAACCGCCTTATTTTTAACTTACAAAAAAGGGGAAGGTTTTGATTCGACGCGGTCTTTTTTTTTACGAATATTTACCGATTTGTGTACATTACTAGCACTCTCGAAAGTTAAGCGACACCGGGCGTAATCTGCATTTGAATGGGTGACCACATGTGGCATTAAAAATTCGAGCTTCTTCGTTAAATATAATTTTTCACAATTTTGCATTTTTTTATGCAAGTTTTCGCGATTGTTTTCAAAGTTATTAGTATTATGTATTTTGCTGTTCATAGCAGTAACTCGTTTTAACTTATCTTTATGCTTTGTAAGTTGCAAATAATGTCTCAATTGGTTTTAAACTTTATGTCAAAGGCATAAGGCTCAAATTTAAGGTGGTAACTATTTTACCATTGCTCTAATAAGAGATAACAAAACGACAGAAAGCATAATACTCATCAACACGGTTAAAACATCAATTCAGCGATTACTCCGTTCAAATAAAGAAGACCCCTCAGCCCAATATGTCTTCGAGCATTTCCCCAACACTGGCCATTTGCTCTGTTAAATTCCACCGATCCTCGCCCATCTTCCCCGCCATTTCTTTCGCTAATTATTGCCCAACGGGGGCGTTGCTGTGGGAAATGACCGTAATAAGATCTTTTGTAATCTCATTTATTAATTTTCGTCTCCCATTTATTACGCGCCCCTTTGTGCCGCTAAAATCTAAACAACTTGCGCCTTTTGAGCGAACGTAATTATAATTGTAGGTACGAGTTTTCTGACTCACAATAGAAATGTGAGGCAACGGTACGAGTGAATTTTCAAACGAATTTTTCAAAACTAAAAACCGACTTCACAACCTATTTCGATCAAATTTCTATGTATTACCTCGCAAGTTTCCCCTTTAAATAAAAGAATTTTCCAAATTGGTCTAGTTATTTACTAACCGACTTCAAAAAGAACGATGTTATCAAATGGAATATATAGATATTTATACTTAGGTATATAATTTTATATACGTTTCCCGGTTACTCAAAAACGCCTGGACCAATTTGGAAAATAAATTGTGGTCCCATAAAAAATTTAACAAAGTCAGTTATGAAGTTTTGCGTTGAAGCCGGGTTTTAGTTTTTATAAAACATACGTATCTTGTTTATAATGGTATTTGGCATAATCGATTGGACTGTGAAAATTTAGTAACGCGTAATACTGGGATTCTATTTCAAGATCTAAATGGCCAGAGCCTTAAGGAAATGCTGTAAGGCAAATTGAATCGGACTAAAGGGACGGCGGTTTTATTTGAATGGAAGTAATAGCCGAATTGACATTTTACGTGTTGATGGGGTCGCAGTGTTTGCTTTGCAATGTAAACAGGAGTCAGTCAACTGACTTTTGCTTTTCTTGGCAGACAACTTACTAGTGTAATGACGGTGTGGCTGCTTCCTGCTTTGAGTCAACTTTACCTAACTTAGGAGTTACGCTTTTCAATGTACGTTTAGTTTTGCTTCAGCTTATTATAACATCATTTGCAATAGTATTAATTATTCTATAGTGCTCCGATTAGATGCTGTCTATCATAGGTACATATAATTAATACGCTATTTTTCCAAGTCTAATCCGATACTATTGACGTTTAGAAAAACGTCAAAACTAACATTTTCTATGGGATTTTGTATGAAATACAGGAAGATGACGTCATAGTGTTTTGGAGTCAAATAGCGTTCTTATTATCAAAATTTTCGGCAATAAAAAATTTAAAATCATGTTAAAACAGACATGTTCAAAGACAACGGACATTATTTTGCTACGTTTTATTTTATTATCGGTACAAAATAATTTATTTGGACTGAGGAAAATGCCCAATTGTACTTGTATAGCACCTGTAGTGTAGTAGCAAAAGTTTATCAAGTTGCACGTAAATCTCAAGTGATATAACTCAAGCTGGATCGAAATAAAATATTTTTCAAAACTAAAACCCAACTTCATTACCAAACTACACAACCGATTCTGATAAAATTACGGGACTACTAATAAGTATGCCCTTTTAAACAAGAAAAGATTTTTCAAAATCATCTTCTTAAATAAAAAAAGATCACGAAGAATTTATAACCTACTCCTTTTTTGGAAGTCGGTTATTGCAAAAAAATTACTTATCTCACAAATCTTTCTAGAAAGTTATACATTTTCTTTATCATGATAGGAATATTCCTGAAGGATATATCCAAGATTGGATGTAGTACCAGCAGTAGCACATATTGGTACTGCTCCACCATAAGTTTTTCGGCATCACCTGTTGGTTGACTGGTAGAAAAGACCCTGGGCCTTAAGTTACAATTTTTGTAATAAAGTTAAATAAATAAATAAGTCAAAGTGTAGGTATACCTACAACAGTAGGTATTGTTAATTTACCAAGAAGCCTTAACAAGATTTTACTGGCCGCATTACTTGGAAATTATTCCTCTCCCCGGGGCAAAGCGGAAAGAAGCGACATCCATCCCCGAAAGTGGTAATTTATTCATCTACACAACCACACGCGACCTAATCTCAAAATAAAGGTATGAACAGAAGTAATCATATTTGTCAATTTTCCTGAAAGAAAATACAGCTAAGGCAGTCAATGATTTAATTTTTTTATTATCATGGAGTGATCATTAAGTCATACTTAATTGGTGCAATCAAGAATTTAAAAAAAAAGCGTTAGTAATTAATATTCGGGAAGTTTCGCAAAGTTTTCCATGATACTAATTCCATTTTTTAAAGAAAGACTACAAAATCAAAACACAGAACGATTTCTATTTCCATTAATGTAACTTTATTTTACGTTAATAGTAACAACCAATAATTATGAAAGTACTGCCTTATGTAGTACATAATGAGCTACCATTTAGCTTTAGCGTGAAGCGAGTATAAAGAGTTACTAAAACGCTTTACCCCGCTTCGTGTACATTATATATAGGGTATATCTATTTAGTCTTTAATTTACGACTTAATTGTCCCTATTTTGATATTCCGACGAGGTTTTGCGGATCGATATCTCATTAAGTAATGAGAATTGGGAATTAGGTCGTCTCATTCGGATTTTAAAGTTATAATTGTCGTGTTTCTTTTTCTCTAATTTGCTATCTAATCGATCCAAATATCTGCTATAGTTATAGTTATTTGGATCGAGTGATTAGTGTGAAGTATTGGCGTAAAGTCTTTTCAGTAAATAGATAAAGACAAATCACACAGACTGAGCTACCCCGAAGAAAGTTTAAATTGTATTGAATTGTTTGACGCTATCAGATTTTTAATATCCGCTGTGAGATCTTCAACTAGGTGATTTTATAATCCAATTGGCGCTTCAACTGTGAGCGAACTGTTCGTGACGGTCGGAAGTAGTGTGCTTTCAGAGCTCAAGAGCTCAGCTAATATAGGTCCTATCAACTTGGTAATACGTATGATAGTTCTAGAATCAGAAAGTGGCAGAAGCATGAGGCAAAAAGGTGAAGATTGACTTTTCTACAATGAACAATAGGTATAAAAAAGAGTATTATTCTTTTATATGAGTTATTGACACCTTTTTGGATGCAACAATTTAAAAAATGTATTATGTTATTTTGTTGGCACAGAATTAAAAATGGACAAAACAATAATGAACTTTTTTGGCAGAGAAGCGCCTGTGCTCGCGGCGAGCCGCCGCGAGTCGCCGCGCGTCACCTTGATCAGTCGCGAGCCAACTCGCGGCGGACTCTTGCCATGGTTTTAGTTAGAGTACTACTACTTATTCTGTGCTATTAATTTGGAATAAAATTAGCGTTAAAATCTAACCTTGGTTAGCCAGATTTAGGGCCGCGCTACACTGAATTGGCATGACGTGGCATTGCAGAGACAACTAGCGGCAGACGCACCATGCTTGCAGTGTTGCCACGCGGCGCCGCGAGCACAGGCGCGTTTTACCGCGAATTTTAGTTTTAGTTAGAGTACTAGTATATATGCCAGATATGTTTATCGTAAATTTCATTCATCGATAAACATATCTGGTATAGTCAACATTTATTTATCGACACTTTTCCGCTGCGCGGGAAATGCGCACAACCAAAAACACTATTCCAAATTAATAGCACAGAATAAGTCTCTCACAGAATAACTCTAACTAAAACCAAAATTTGTGGTAAAACCTAACTTTGGTTAGCCAGATTTAATGGAAATTCCACTGAGGTGGCAACACTGCAAGCATGGGGTGCGTCCGCCGCGAGTTGGCTCGCGACTGATCGAGGTGACGCGAGGCGACGCGCGGCGACTCGCGGCGACTCGCGGCGGCTCGCGGCGCCGCGAGCACAGGCGCGTCGCCTCGCGTCACCTCGATCAGTCGCGAGCCAACTCGCGGCGGACGCACCCCATGCTTGCAGTGTTGCCACCTCAGTGGAATTTCCATTAAATCTGGCTAACCAAAGTTAGGTTTTACCACAAATTTTGGTTTTAGTTAGAGTTATTCTGTGAGAGACTTATTCTGTGCTATTAATTTGGAATAGTGTTTTTGGTTGTGCGCATTTCCCGCGCAGCGGAAAAGTGTCGATAAATAAATGTTGACTATACCAGATATGTTTATCGATGAATGAAATTTACGATAAACATATCTGGCATATATACTAGTACTCTAACTAAAACTAAAATTCGCGGTAAAACGCGCCTGTGCTCGCGGCGCCGCGTGGCAACACTGCAAGCATGGTGCGTCTGCCGCTAGTTGTCTCTGCAATGCCACGTCATGCCAATTCAGTGTAGCGCGGCCCTAAATCTGGCTAACCAAGGTTAGATTTTAACGCTAATTTTATTCCAAATTAATAGCACAGAATAAGTAGTAGTACTCTAACTAAAACCATGGCAAGAGTCCGCCGCGAGTTGGCTCGCGACTGATCAAGGTGACGCGCGGCGACTCGCGGCGGCTCGCCGCGAGCACAGGCGCTTCTCTGCCAAAAAAGTTCATTATTGTTTTGTCCATTTTTAATTCTGTGCCAACAAAATAACATAATACATTTTTTAAATTGTTGCATCCAAAAAGGTGTCAATAACTCATATAAAAGAATAATACTCTTTTTTATACCTATTGTTCATTGTAGAAAAGTCAATCTTCACCTTTTTGCCTCATGCTTCTGCCACTTTCTGATTCTAGAACTATCATACGTATTACCAAGTTGATAGGACCTATATTAGCTGAGCTCTTGAGCTCTGAAAGCACACTACTTCCGACCGTCACGAACAGTTCGCTCACAGTTGAAGCGCCAATTGGATTATAAAATCACCTAGTTGAAGATCTCACAGCGGATATTAAAAATCTGATAGCGTCAAACAATTCAATACAATTTAAACTTTCTTCGGGGTAGCTCAGTCTGTGTGATTTGTCTTTATCTATTTACTGAAAAGACTTTACGCCAATACTTCACACTAATCACTCGATCCAAATAACTATAACTATAGCAGATATTTGGATCGATTAGATAGCAAATTAGAGAAAAAGAAACACGACAATTATAACTTTAAAATCCGAATGAGACGACCTAATTCCCAATTCTCATTACTTAATGAGATATCGATCCGCAAAACCTCGTCGGAATATCAAAATAGGGACAATTAAGTCGTAAATTAAAGACTAAATAGATATACCCTATATATAATGTACACGAAGCGGGGTAAAGCGTTTTAGTAACTCTTTATACTCGCTTCACGCTAAAGCTAAATGGTAGCTCATTATGTACTACATAAGGCAGTACTTTCATAATTATTGGTTGTTACTATTAACGTAAAATAAAGTTACATTAATGGAAATAGAAATCGTTCTGTGTTTTGATTTTGTAGTCTTTCTTTAAAAAATGGAATTAGTATCATGGAAAACTTTGCGAAACTTCCCGAATATTAATTACTAACGCTTTTTTTTTAAATTCTTGATTGCACCAATTAAGTATGACTTAATGATCACTCCATGATAATAAAAAAATTAAATCATTGACTGCCTTAGCTGTATTTTCTTTCAGGAAAATTGACAAATATGATTACTTCTGTTCATACCTTTATTTTGAGATTAGGTCGCGTGTGGTTGTGTAGATGAATAAATTACCACTTTCGGGGATGGATGTCGCTTCTTTCCGCTTTGCCCCGGGGAGAGGAATAATTTCCAAGTAATGCGGCCAGTAAAATCTTGTTAAGGCTTCTTGGTAAATTAACAATACCTACTGTTGTAGGTATACCTACACTTTGACTTATTTATTTATTTAACTTTATTACAAAAATTGTAACTTAAGGCCCAGGGTCTTTTCTACCAGTCAACCAACAGGTGATGCCGAAAAACTTATGGTGGAGCAGTACCAATATGTGCTACTGCTGGTACTACATCCAATCTTGGATATATCCTTCAGGAATATTCCTATCATGATAAAGAAAATGTATAACTTTCTAGAAAGATTTGTGAGATAAGTAATTTTTTTGCAATAACCGACTTCCAAAAAAGGAGTAGGTTATAAATTCTTCGTGATCTTTTTTTATTTAAGAAGATGATTTTGAAAAATCTTTTCTTGTTTAAAAGGGCATACTTATTAGTAGTCCCGTAATTTTATCAGAATCGGTTGTGTAGTTTGGTAATGAAGTTGGGTTTTAGTTTTGAAAAATATTTTATTTCGATCCAGCTTGAGTTATATCACTTGAGATTTACGTGCAACTTGATAAACTTTTGCTACTACACTACAGGTGCTATACAAGTACAATTGGGCATTTTCCTCAGTCCAAATAAATTATTTTGTACCGATAATAAAATAAAACGTAGCAAAATAATGTCCGTTGTCTTTGAACATGTCTGTTTTAACATGATTTTAAATTTTTTATTGCCGAAAATTTTGATAATAAGAACGCTATTTGACTCCAAAACACTATGACGTCATCTTCCTGTATTTCATACAAAATCCCATAGAAAATGTTAGTTTTGACGTTTTTCTAAACGTCAATAGTATCGGATTAGACTTGGAAAAATAGCGTATTAATTATATGTACCTATGATAGACAGCATCTAATCGGAGCACTATAGAATAATTAATACTATTGCAAATGATGTTATAATAAGCTGAAGCAAAACTAAACGTACATTGAAAAGCGTAACTCCTAAGTTAGGTAAAGTTGACTCAAAGCAGGAAGCAGCCACACCGTCATTACACTAGTAAGTTGTCTGCCAAGAAAAGCAAAAGTCAGTTGACTGACTCCTGTTTACATTGCAAAGCAAACACTGCGACCCCATCAACACGTAAAATGTCAATTCGGCTATTACTTCCATTCAAATAAAACCGCCGTCCCTTTAGTCCGATTCAATTTGCCTTACAGCATTTCCTTAAGGCTCTGGCCATTTAGATCTTGAAATAGAATCCCAGTATTACGCGTTACTAAATTTTCACAGTCCAATCGATTATGCCAAATACCATTATAAACAAGATACGTATGTTTTATAAAAACTAAAACCCGGCTTCAACGCAAAACTTCATAACTGACTTTGTTAAATTTTTTATGGGACCACAATTTATTTTCCAAATTGGTCCAGGCGTTTTTGAGTAACCGGGAAACGTATATAAAATTATATACCTAAGTATAAATATCTATATATTCCATTTGATAACATCGTTCTTTTTGAAGTCGGTTAGTAAATAACTAGACCAATTTGGAAAATTCTTTTATTTAAAGGGGAAACTTGCGAGGTAATACATAGAAATTTGATCGAAATAGGTTGTGAAGTCGGTTTTTAGTTTTGAAAAATTCGTTTGAAAATTCACTCGTACCGTTGCCTCACATTTCTATTGTGAGTCAGAAAACTCGTACCTACAATTATAATTACGTTCGCTCAAAAGGCGCAAGTTGTTTAGATTTTAGCGGCACAAAGGGGCGCGTAATAAATGGGAGACGAAAATTAATAAATGAGATTACAAAAGATCTTATTACGGTCATTTCCCACAGCAACGCCCCCGTTGGGCAATAATTAGCGAAAGAAATGGCGGGGAAGATGGACGAGGATCGGTGGAATTTAACAGAGCAAATGGCCAGTGTTGGGGAAATGCTCGAAGACATATTGGGCTGAGGGGTCTTCTTTATTTGAACGGAGTAATCGCTGAATTGACGTTTTAACCGTGTTGATGAGTATTATGCTTTCTGTCGTTTTGTTATCTCTTATTAGAGCAATGGTTAAATAGTTACCACCTTAAATTTGAGCCTTATGCCTTTGACATAAAGTTTAAAACCAATTGAGACATTATTTGCAACTTACAAAGCATAAAGATAAGTTAAAACGAGTTACTGCTATGAACAGCAAAATACATAATACTAATAACTTTGAAAACAATCGCGAAAACTTGCATAAAAAAATGCAAAATTGTGAAAAATTATATTTAACGAACAAGCTCGAATTTTTAATGCCACATGTGGTCACCCATTCAAATGCAGATTACGCCCGGTGTCGCTTAACTTTCGAGAGTGCTAGTAATGTACACAAATCGGTAAATATTCGTAAAAAAAAAGACCGCGTCGAATCAAAACCTTCCCCTTTTTTGTAAGTTAAAAATAAGGCGGTTATGGAACTCGTAATAACTTTTCGTTGATTTGCTTAAGTCTTTGTAATCCTATTATCTGTAGGCTCGCGGCGCCGCGAGCACAGGCGCGTCTCTGCCATGCCATGCCATGCCAATTCAGTGTACAGCGGCCCTTATACGTGACGTTAAAGGTGACATAACTATTAGTAATAAATTTGAGACATAACGATTATATGAGATTGTTTAAGACAAAACATGTAATAAATTAATAGTTAGCCACAAAATTCCGACGAGGCCGAAAGCAGTAGGCAAAAACTAGGTAGCATTTATTTAAAGACATCCTAGCTCTACTTTGAAATCGTCCTCATATTCTCATTGTAATTTTACCCATTTAAGTAGGCCTATTGTTGGTTTTAGTGTGTGTAAATGGCCAACACTGTTGTTAGATATGTCTACCCATCTAAAGGCATAGCGACGACTTCAATAAAATAACTACAGGTACCAATCCGAAGCAGGAAGGAACTCGACAATTTTTTTATGCTTACACCCACCCAAGTGCCTTGAATCTGTATAAATATCCTTTTTGTGTTTATACAACGTGTAAAGGACATACCCGTAATAAACCGAACTACGGGCTATACTAGATCACTATAATATAATGAAACCAAATAACAGTAAATAAATTCATCATTTCCATACGAAAGTGTGCAGCCGCCTTGGCAACTTGTATGGGAATCTCGATTTTTTTTAGTTTTTTCGACTGTTACTTTTATTATCAATATATAGTGATCTAGTATAGCCCGTGATTCCATTTATTACGGTATGGCTTCCACGTTGTATACATTACTAGAAAAAACATCTCAAAAACCAGTCAAGTTAGAGAGAAGTACTGAAGAATAACAGAAGGCGATTAAGAACAGCTTTTCAAATAAAGTAAAACGTATTCCGATCGAGTTGACAGAACGAGCGCCGAGCGCTGCAGCCTTGTTATTCCTGCTCACGGCGAAAGAAGCGGACATAACGAATTTCTCGGGAAAGGACGGTTTATGAAGAACGATATAATTTGTTATGAGAATACTCGGGTCTTTTTCTTATTGCTAGCAGGGTTTTAAGGTTCCGTACACAAAGGGTTAAAACAAGGCACTATTACTAAGACTCCGCTGTCCGTCTTCTGTCTGTCACCAGGCTGTATCTCATGAACCGTGATAGCTAGACATCTAAAAATTTCACAGATCATTTATTTCAGTTACCGCTACCGGTAACAAATACCAAAAACAGAACAAAATAAATATTTAAGTGGGGCTCCCATACAATAAACGTAATTTTTAAATTACGTCCTACGCGTCCTTGGTCGATTATTTAAATGCTCTGGTGGTCTTGTCAAAATCTTCAAATCCTCCTATATTCCAAACTTGCTTTAACGAAAAAAAAAATGTTTGTGCAAATTTTGGAAACAAGAAAATTTAAATATAATCCTATAAAAACCTAGTCTTTTAATGTGTTAATAGCAAAACTAAAAATTATTGAGATCAGACATCATTTAGAAGTGGAAAAAGTTTTCTCTTTTTGTATGGACGTAGTGCGTGCTACACTTAGACAAACTTAGAGGGGGTGTGTAGTGTAGTCATTTACGGTAATTTTCAAAAATTGCTTCCGGCAAAGGAAAAAATCGTAAGAAATTCTACTACTGTGTTAAATTGAGAAGGCAATGTCAAAGCATTCCTCTGCCAAAAGTCTTAATTTCATCGGCCGATCAAAACGAATAAAAATCAGTCTGTTTTTTACAAGTGGGTTTAAAGTAATCAAACTGTATTCCGACAAAAATCCACTGCGATTTGCGCAAAACCTCGAGAAATTGTACCGAAACTGCCGAACAATTACTTGTTACGAGGCCACACTCTTGAAAAGAACGTTCCCCTCAGCTATTTAAGGTTTGATCCCGAACGTAGCTTACCGCAGCGGCAAAAAAAAGAATAACTATTAGTCATTCCAGATTTCACGAAGTTGTTTAAATGCCCATAAAATGTACAATTAATCTTCAGTGCTATTTAAAATCGTGCCTCCAGAAGGCACTTATGAAATTAGCATAACCAATCAACAGTTATCACAGTAAACTTAATATTCCCGTAATTAACAACGCTTGCCGCGTAATTCTGAATTGCTCTTTCGGTCTACAAAGTATACCTTTCTGCAATCGTGTTCATTTATGCAAGTAACATTATATGCTTGGAATAAACATACGCTTGTCGTATGATTCGTTTACATAATTAAAAAATGACTACAGCACCAAAGTTCATATTTCTGCAGTCGTCTTCGGAAACGTATTTCAAAAAGGTATTTTTGTACGTATGATTTGCTACTACAGATAACGAAGTAAATATATTTTTCTCGGAATAAACGTTACATTTGCTGCAAGATTCGTCTATCTGATTACAAAACGACAACCTACAGTTGCCACAGAAGATAGGGTCTGCAGTTGTGTTCGGAAACGTGCCTTTAAGCACTTGACACCACGGTTATCTCAGTAAACATAATATTCCCGCAATAAACATACCCTTGCCACATGATTCCGTTATCAAATCAAATATACGTTTTATCTGCTCCACTAGAAATAACATTTTTGCTAAGACATTTCCGTGTGTGTCACAATGTTATGAGCCAGTAATTTCTTTGGCATCTAATGGAGTATTGTCATGTAATGTGGTAAGGTCTTGCCGATATAAGATTCGATGTAGCCAACCATTTACTTATCATTACAGACATATAAAAATATCTATCATTATAATTCTTGCGCTTGTGAATCTTTCCGCGTGTATCCCTCGAGCTTTGAAGTAAACTATTCTATGATAATAACAACCCTATTTATGATTTTATCCAGCTATTTGTTGTTCAGTAGTTTTTCCATATAATTGAGTAACAAACATCGAATCAGTGTAAACATCTAGAACAGGAGGTGAGAAACAAGCGTGACGACATTTTCGGAGTAATGTCAGAGAAACATCTTTTCCGAGAAACGCGTACTTACCAGAGTTCCGTTTTACACTCCTCGAATCACCTGTCGAGTCGGCTGTCGACCTGACGTGTTGCAATTGAGTCCGCCCGCTCGATATGCAGATTCTCTAGTTACTTATTGAGCCGAGCACCGGCAGTATTGCTTGCTGAAACATTCAGACTTGAAAATGGTTGGTAAAGCATTTGTAGAAATTCGACCATACTAGTCTGAGAAAAAAAAACTCATAGTAAATCAGTTGCTTTTCCGCGCAAATTTTAAACGCTAAACCAGGTTACCAAATATAATTAATAATAATTATATTTTGATTTCCTATTCCACCTACTCGCTAAAAGTGGCTGTTGGGTCTTTCAGTTCTACCTAAACTATGTCTACCGTTTTGGTAACACTTAATTAATACGTACATGTTTCCAGCATCACCTGTCAAGTCACCGTTTCCCTATTTAGTGGACTTGAAAATATATGTGGAGCATATTGTGGAAAATTCGAAAAAGAGAAACATTTAGCTGTTTACCAAATCGATGGTCATTTTAGCAAGTTACAAGGCTGGCGTCATTAAAGCAACAAAGAGGAGACTTTGTTTTGTTTTTTAACAGAATATGGTCTGTTATATTAATATGATTGTATTTTAACAGTAAATTCATATTGGTCTAAATTCTGTTCAGAGATCAAAGAAATTTTCCGACTCCAGCATCCGTTTTTATTTCTCGAATCACTTCTCGACTTGTCACTGATGTCATTGAGTCAGCCCACTCGATATGAGTCTCTAGTTAGTGAGCCGAGCACAGTACAGCTTGCTAAAATATTGAGATGAAAAATACTAAATGGCCTTTTTCATGGCAATGCGGATGTTTTCTTTGGATAAAGGACAAGAGGCTCTGGCTGCTGTTCCATTACACTCCATAACTGAATTATGAATACATCAATGTGGTTTGACTTAACATAATGAACTGATGTCATGTTTATCCACAACATCAGTTCATTATGTTATGTCAGAACGCCTTTGCCAAGCGACACGGTCCAGACATCAATTGTGTAGCACATATTATCGTTGGGCAATTGAATTATGCTTAGAATATTCCAATTTATAGCAGAAACTAGCATTAATCTTATAAGGACGAAACATAAATGTTAACAATGTTCTTCACTGTCATATTTACTTTGAATTGGCATTGGCAATAAAAACATTTAGAATTTTGAAAGTAAAGATATTCGGATCTCATACATTCGTATTCGCGTGAAAACACACTGATATAGATCCTATGAAATGTCATAATTCCTCCGTCGAGCGGCCGTCAGTGAATTAACCTCGAGCACCAGTCGTCCAATTGAGTTCCACATAGATAGGGTCGCAATCCATCCGAATTTTACCAAACTGGGCATGTTTGGTAAAATTCGGATTGAAATATATGAAGGTAGGACCAAATTTACGTCAAAACAACATCATGATCCCATGACATGTTGTTTGTTTTCCCTCATCAAGAGACTGTCAGCTCCTGGCCTTACTTTCAAATGATCTCGGCTATCATTATCAGGCGGCAGTCATCTATGTCAGATGGCCACTTACACACATTAAAAACAACTGGCCGAGTTTCAAACAAATCTACTTAATTTACAAATAATATATTTAAAAAGTCACAATTTTTATTTCAATTTTTATTTATGTTCACCGATTATTCGAAGACGCCTGGACTATAGATTTTTTTTCAAAACTGGTTGTGTAGTTTGGGAGTGAATTCGGTTTTTAGTTTTGAAAAAATATTAGATAACAAGACAAATCAAAACTTAGGTAGTAATTATATTATCTTTTTCTTATTATCCAAAATTATATTATCCAAAACAATTAAATTAAGTCTGAAACAGGTTTCATGTATCTATTCTTGACTTGTTAAACGCGTTCTGGCTGAACTTCAGCCAGTCCGAAGTTCCAATTCAGCCAAAACGCATCGGAAGTTCGGCATAGTGTGTTGCTAGATATGCAATTAACATTACAGGCATGCTTTGGCTGAACTTCGGCATAGTGTGCTGAGACACTTTGACTTTGTATTCATGTACAATCATTTTCATCGCTTTCGGTGAAGGAAAACATTGTGAAGAAACCTGCATAATGAATGACTGTTGTTACTAGATGACAGTCAGATGCCGTTAGGAAGCTTGAAAAATCTGACGCCAATGTTAGCTTACACCCTCGATAAGAGAAGATAATTCTTCTGGTCTTATTTGTCTGTGAACACTCCAAATGCCAACTTGGCCACCCCAATCCCGCACGATATGCAGATTGCCGTTCGTTACAGCGCTGGCTGTTGCTCCATTACGGCTGCATTTTTGAGATACTTCGTTATCCAAAGCCATTCTCAATAGATCTTTACAAATAGAATTTCATGAATTAATGATGGGAGCCTTTGAACTACGAACTATTCGGCGGCTTTTTTATTCTTTTTAGAACAAAATGTTTTTATTTTTAGTCAAGTTTCATAGGTTACTTTAATTTATTTTTTAGTTTAGTCTAATATATTTTTAGTATCTACTGGACATTTGTATTTAAAAGAATACATTTTTATACAACGTGGAAGGAACATACCCGTAAGAAATCAAACCAAGGGCTATGCTAGATCACTATAGTATAATGAAACTAAAATAACAACCAAAAAAATACATTCAACATTCCTCTACAAATTGCCTGGGCGGTTGCACATTTTTTTATGGAAATGCCAATTTTTTTAATGTTTTGGCTATTATTTTAATTTTATCATACTATTATGATCTTGCCCGTGGCACAATTGTCCCTGTCACGTTGTGTTTAATAATTACTCTATGAATACTGAAAACGTTTGTCTACGAGTATTTTCCAGTGACTAAATGTCCCCAAACAAATCAAATGAAGGCCGGTAGGTATTTATAGAAAAGGGAAGGTTTCCGAGACATCTTAACAGGAATATTGTGTCTTCAGGAACTGAAGAGTCCCTTGGGGCAGTGGGATCCCATAAACGGGCCCTATCGAATTCGAAGTCCATATTTCTAAGATATAGGGGAAACGTGACCACCCGTGGTGAACAATGTTTGGTTTTCGCAGAGTATCTGTTTTCTGTCCTTTGTATTTTTAGCAAATATGTTGTTTCATGATATGAAGATCGGCCCTCTCGTAACACAGTATTATATTATCTATATATTTATTTTAATATTTCAAACCCTGACAAAAAGGAAAATATATTTCTGCTCAATAGATCAGCTCACAGTCTATAGGTATACCTGTACAACATACATAACTATATAGCTAACTAAATTTTAATTCCGCCAATATTATTTTTGGCAAAAAGGCAATGCTTTGATAATCAATATAATTAAATCATATATACAACTCTCGGAGAGAAACCCAATTAAATCTAAACATATTTCGATATTCACATTCATTGACCAATTTCTTTGAAAGTGATTACACATTTATTTTCTGTAAGAAAAGTTATTACATACAAACTGTCACGTTTTTATCCCTAAAGCGCTGGACACATAGAAAAGACGTAGGACGCGGACGGGGCGCAGACATTTGTCTTTTCCGCGACGGCAAGCGACTGCTTTGCGACGTACGTCTTTTCAGTGTGTCTTGCGCCTTAGACAGACCATTTTGGCAGATAGAGAGCGCCCAGGTAATATATTAAAAAGTAAATACATCAGTATGTTCCTGCCGTCAACATTTATCAAAATATAATTCCATTTAATGAAATAATTCTATCTTTCTTATTTAAACAGGTATAGTAAGTTACTATCTTATAACGTAGTTAATCGGCATTAATTAATTCAAGTAAGGTGCTCCCACCCCAGTTATCATAGGTTTATGCACACCTAATCAATGCAAAGTGTCAATCAACACTTGAGCCGAGTCGTTGACTAAATATACTCAGTTTGCGTAACACTCGACTGTCATAATAGTAAGATAGTAATTACTGGGTCAGAAAAGTATTATTCTAATTAGTCCGTCTTTTGAATTTCCAAAAAATAATGGTCCTATATTTGACACGATTACTTCACATTGCTTAAATGTAGAGCTTTCTTCCCAAAACCATTCTGAAGCTGACCGGTACAATCTAAGCCATAGACATAGAATTTTTTTTACTCCGTAAGAAGACGGAACATACCGAGTGCGACAAAAAATTCTTTAATGTCGCTAACACAAGAGCAAAAGAGATAGCGATCACACTGACATGAGCCAACTTTTGGATGAAAGTCAACCGCGGTAATCCTAGCTGATAAAGTGTCAAACGAAAATTGTATTTTTCTTATAGTAAACTGTGTTTTTCCATAAGTTTCCTTACCTCGGAAAGATGGTATCTTGCAGCTTTACCGACTGTGATACAACAACAAACAATAATCCCAGTAAATACACATTTCACAGGTAATTTTGCCGGACACGTATTTCTCCAGTTAGTCACTATTTCCTTCGCAACTTCACCAAAAAACCACTCAAAATCATGCATTTTATATTTTCATTGAAAGATAACACAATATTTATTAGTTATTTATGGAATTCAGTAATATATTGCATAAAATATAAAGTTATCTGATTCCGCTAGGGCTTGACTAATTATTGACGTCATTTTATGTCATGAATACATATATCGATAAAAAATCAATAGTTTTTGTTATCAGTACTTACAAACTTTTTTTGAATAAAATTACAATCGGATTATTTCATAATGAGTTTCGATTTTCGTTGGTAAGATTTATATCCCGACATTTGTCCCTATATATATTATTATGTATTTTTTTTGTTACAGTTAATTTTATCAGTCTAGCGCTTATTCTTTTTTCTTATTCTTATAAAAACATTATTTTAGTACATACATAAAAGTAATTGATTACTTTTTATTTTGACAGATTCCCAACAAATGTCAATTTTAATGAAAATTTTTAAAATGGATAACCTGTGTGAATAGACCGAGTTGGGCTCCCAAAAGGTGTTCTATTATTTGCAGTAAACATTTCGCGCCAACGCGTTTTATACAAAGAATGCAGAAGAACGTTTTAATCAAGGATTCTTAGCCAACTTTATTTGTTCCTGTAAGTGTACATAATTCGTCAATTGGGTGCTGGACTATTTTTCGATGCTGGTTTGTCAACATTTATTAGCATCATGATGTAATTCACCTTTTTACCCAAGAGAAAAAAAAGATTGAATATTTCATTTTCAGTTATTATTTTATGTTTATTTGCAATGTTTAACATTAATATCGTTCATTAAGGATGAAGGTGATTAGGAGAGACCTTAGTTCCGCTTTGTATATTAATAAATTCGGTGGATTGCAATTAGTTTTGTTTAATAAAATATTAATTCTCAGTACTTACTGGTACATTATTTTTCTTATATATTACTTAAGTATTGTAAGGCAATTGATAGCGACAAATATATTTATATATAATGTAATATTACTCTTCTCTTCTTGCAGATTGTACAAGTTGATTGTCGGCAAAGGAAAAAACACTTCAATCATTTTAATATATCACATAATATACTGCAACAATTTTAAGGGTTTAGATTCGATCCATGATAATGAACATCTATGTCCTAAAGGCGGGGTCTCCTGCTACTGTTTTTACGAAACATTACACAAAAACATGCAAAAAAAGGGGCGTGGCTATACAATTGTCTATGGCATACACATGTTTCTGCTTTCCAAAGCAGATGGAAAACATGCGCTGCGCGGGGCGAGAGGGGAAGGGTTTCTTTTTCATTATTTTACGGTTCTGGGTACGAGTCCTTTAGAGCCTATCTGTCCTTTATATCTACATATCTTCTTTTCTTTATTACTATCCTTGGATCCATACCAGGAGTTACAAATAGAGATCTAAACCGATCGTCTATTATATGTAACTCCAGGTAAATATTAAAATTGCGATCCCGTAAATTCTCTGATACGAAATCTGAGTTTTCTTTTCGTTTTAGCGATTGCATCTGCAATTGGTAAAACGCAGAACACATCTTCTAATTCTTCGTCAGGCAGAAATGATGATAACAGTAATCAAAAATAAATATTATTAGGTATCTTAAGTGTCATTTTTGAAACGCGGAGTTACCTAAACGAATGGTTTTTCCATACAAAAAACTGTTCGTTGAGTGACTCCGCATTTGAAAAGTAGCACCTCATGATGTGGTTAACCATAGAGAATATAAACCCTAACGTTAAAAAATGTTTCGTTCAAAACAGAAATTATTCGCTGGAGTGGAGACGGTTTGTGTGTGAAAAATAATATTTTTGTTTCGTGTTTTTTGTGTAAACTCTGATCTGCTGATAAGTCAACTTGTATAGGAGGTCAATTTTTTTTTTCTTTTTCACAAATGTTCCTTGAAAAAGTTGTTTGCTATCATGACCTGAATTTAGCCTGATAACATATTTTTATCCGTTTATTCCATTTTCCACCCACGCATCTACTAAAGTAATATAGCTACTGAACTGACTTTTGGACTTGGGCGACATCTACACCGCTAGGGACAAAGAGATTAAAATGTTTTAAGTATGATAGGTTCAGCTAAATAAAAGATGGTATTTCTTTATCGCACTTTACTTCACGACCTTACTGAAGTTTTACATGAATAACTAAATAACAAACTCGGTACAATAATCAAACACAACAATGAAATCGAAAATTAGCAACCCGTGACAATTATCACATAATCCCTCTCCCAGTCTTTTGACAGCTCTGTCTCTATGACGTACATTTTGGCGGGCTTCAATTGTGTACTCTATAGATCAATGTTGCCAGCCCGTCAGGGTGGCCAGACTAATATAATAAAACTAATGTTAGAAGCCTTATATGTAAGGGAGATAAATAGTTTTAATTATTAAAATCTAACAAGTATATATTTCTTGTCATAACATTACCAAGAATATCAATTCATAATCACAATACATTTATTTTATCGATATCGACGAAGTACGTGGCGTATAGGTACAACCATTTTAAAGTCAGACATGACATTTCATTTCTGGTCTCATTTTACAATAAGGTAGTTATATCTTGTAGTATGGTAGATCTATGATCTAAGCAGAAAGAACACTTTTGAAATCATAGACAATCATGAAATCATCTAAAATATTTTCGTGTTAGTTCCATTTTCACTGAATCTAAATAAATTTCATATGAGATTCTTCTTCGTAAATAAATAAATATTTACG
Source organism: Acrobasis consociella (assembly GCA_963555685.1). Classification (NCBI taxonomy): domain Eukaryota; kingdom Metazoa; phylum Arthropoda; class Insecta; order Lepidoptera; family Pyralidae; genus Acrobasis; species Acrobasis consociella. The sequence continues at coordinate 6,400,413 of OY743115.1, forward strand.
GACAAATCACACGCATTGAGCTAGCCCCAAAATAAGTTCGAGACTTGTCTTATGGGATATTCACTCAACAATAAGAAATTTAGCCCTTTTTCCCAGTTCCTTCATGGTCAGCATGTATTGGTAAAACGTCTCGTTTGCTCTCTTCTTACGCGCATTCATCATTTCGTGCATCTGCTTGCTATTCACCGCCTGTGGAAATTCTTTGACTATCGCAGACTTCAGTTCTTCATAGGTTCGAAATGCCTTCTCCGTCTTAAGCCATAGTTCTACCGTTCCAGCCAAACATCGACTGGCGATGATTATGCTTTTGTTGCGGAGTCCATCCAAATATCTCGGCGTTGTCATCGACATCTTGACACCATTTTACTGACGAGTATGTCATGTCATCGCCTGTGAATTTTGGGACTGAATCCATCGAGTGCCAGGGATTACACGTAGTGGCTCCATCATTCTGCTTACTATTCTCAGCCATTTTAGATCTTCTTACCGCCAAACCTCGCGTCGGACGTCGTGTGGAGGTTATGCCGGCCGGGTACACGCCCTCGTATGGGTGTTCCTTGGTTTGTCGTCAAAGTTGAAAATCGTCGTAAATTTTTTTGCTTTACACTTAGACCTCTTATCCCGGACGAGAAATATGTAGGAGAGGTCTAAATGATACACGTTTTTTACCAATTACTTTTATTTTATACTTTGAGCACACAAAATCTTTCTACAACCATGGCGTCGTCCAGAGAGCGAGAGAGCGACATAGACAAAAGACATTCGTTTAGAAATAAACTTAACTTTTATATATTTTTTTATCGTACAGAAATCCTACATACATATAATCATTTTCCATCTTAACCTACCCAAGAAGCGAACCCGGAACCTCCAGTGTGACAGCCTGGCATGATGACCACTAAGCCACAGAGGTAGTCATAATGTAAGAGATAGTCTAAATGGAATATAAATTTACAATTATGCTAAACCTTTCATTTGCCTTACCCAGTAAGTACTTACTCCCACGTAATGTTTTGATAAAGCCCAATCGAAGGAAATGTTGGCCCTTGTCAACGTTTAGCTGGGTCTGGCAACATTCACAAGTTTCACAACTACGCTAAACACATCTGAATAACTGGAATTTAAGCCGCTTTCAAACCTATTTTGCCGATCAAATGTATTGAACTCGAGAGGGTAATGCCTAACACAGTTATGTAGGTGTTGGCAAATTTGTAATTTCAATGTAGCTCAACTATTAAGACTTTTGCCTCAGTACTAGCAATTAAATTTGCTGCTAATAGATTTATTATTTGATCTTGATAAGTATTTTCAACACATTGCTGCTAGTAGCGTTAAACTAGAAACTAAAACCTAGTTAGTGGCTCCAGTGAGCTGTTGAAAAATATATTTTTTCGAACCCCTTATTTCCGCCATTTTGAAAAATTGCGAAAACCTGAATCGCCTAAAAGAGACCGGCTCAAAAAATTTAACGAAAATCGATTAAGAAATACGACAAGACAATAGCTGGAAATCTAGAAATCCGAACATCCGGAGTTCGGAAACACGAAAGGTTTTTGCCTAAGCTCAAAATGGAAACGCTCACTCAGTCAATTACCCTATAAAGTACAGTTCACGTTAGTATGTAAGCATAAGCTTAAACGTGTATGTTAGTACGTCAGTAATAATGTATGATCATTTTAAGAGTTCCGCGCCCAAAGGGTAAAAACGGGAATCTATTACTAAGACTCCGCTGTCTGTCCGTCCGTCTGTTACCAGATTTATTTCTGTAAAAATTTCGCTATAACAAATACTAAAAATAGAATTAAAAATATATATATTTAAGGGGATTCTTATACAACAAACGCGTTTTTTTTTGCCGTTTTTTCTTGATATTAATAACTGCAACAGGTAGAGGCATGAAATATTTACAAAATATTCAATTGTATATTCACTTTCAAAATAAATAATTAAATCCCATACAACAAACTAGATTTTTATAGATAATGTTACGGAACCCTTTGGGCACAAGTCTGGCCCGAAGGGTTCCGTAACACCGTCCTTGGCCGGTTATTTTTAAATTAAGTAGCTACCTCTCTCTTGTAAATGCATATACTTAAGGCGACATATTACTCTCAAATATTTTGATTCACGTTCAGAGCAGGACCGTAAAGGAATTTTTAATTTGCTCCCAACGCAACGTGAGCAGGAATTGCTTTTCCTTAGACATGTCTTCAGAGTACGAATGCGGTTCAAATGCACAGTAATGAAATGTTCTCATTAAAGCCGTCTGTGGAGATAGATTACGTTGCACGCTGCTTTCAGTAAGGAATTCCATGTGTTAATAAAAGCCATTTCCTTATAATACACTGCCAAAACATCACGTCTTAATGCCTGCCTATGGGGTGCCCGAGAATTTTGATTCTATTCTCTATATTTTTTAAATTTTATGTTAAAAATGGGAAATAAAGTATTTACGTCAATTATACCATGGATTACTGGCCTTACTTGCTGGCCTAGGAGAAACGAAAATATGTAATGTACTAACAACTGCTTCCCTTCCCGTGCATATTTTATAAACTGATGGAGGATATGAGCAAGGTCATTTTGAATCCTTTTTTAGGGCTCCATACCAAAGGGTAAAAACTGGACCCTTTTACGAAGACTCTGATGTCCGTCCGTCTGTCTGTCTGTCTGTCTATCTGTCTGTCCGTCTGTCAACAGGCTGTATCTCAAGACATTAGATTTTTTTAACAGATGATGTATTTCTGATTCTGCTATAACCACAAATACTAAAAACAGGATAAAATAATAAGAAGAGCTCCCATACAACAAACGCGATTTTTGTGCCTTTTTGGCTTGATATTAATAACAATAAACGTAGACGCAAAAGTAGACGGTGAAGGTAGACGCTTGAAATATTTTCAGAATATTAAATGGTTTAAAAGGTAATAATGAAAATAAAATAAATATTTAAAAGCGGCTTTTATACAATAAACTTTATTTTTATATATATAATGGTACGGAACCCTTCGTGTGCGAGTCCGACTCGCACTTGGCCGGTTATTCCCTTCACCCCGACCGTTTCTCTAATAGAGGCATTTGGGTCCTGCGCCCCATCCTGTCTGCGGCTTTATCTGCCCCGTAAGGGTTGAGGACGTTTTAGTGTAGGGGTAAATACAAAGTTCAAGTTATCTAACTGTCAGTTTCTGTGCAATTGCTTGCAATGCTGACTTGACATAACTTTGTCGCATTTTCTAGTGTTTCCAACTTAAAACGAAGTATTATTGTGTATTCAGTGACAAAACAAGGTAAGTATTGTATTAAACTGGCCAAAAGCGAGTTGCGCACCTTATTAGAGTTACGTACCTTTTTGATGAGGTATATGCTGACGAAGAATACCTAAAGTAAAATTTAAATGAAGTCCTTCATAAATTTTCAATTTTTTTGTTTTTATTTGTATAGCGACTTAGCAAAGACGGGCGCTTTTGTTTGTCACCGTATTGTCTATCGGATAATAATTCGAGGAACCATAGTAAAATAATTTTTATAAAAAAGCACTTTCTAAAACTTCAACTAACTATTATAGTTAGGTACAGCATGTTTCAAGATGAAAAGATAAACAGATGTATGAACAGCAAGAACCTTAGCTCGAAACTCCTTTAAAGCTGAGTAAGGATTTGTTTTACAATAGAATTCCGAATTCACTAGGCAGTTTTCGTATCGCTATCCCTTTCTATGTGTCGATAGCGAAATATAATTATAAAAACATGTCACATCCTCGCTAAGCTTCAATAGAGCCTCGGCCGTTAATACTGTTTTGTAGACACCCTACGGATCGCTAAAATGCATCTTTGGCTGAGAACGAAACTTTTTTGACGCCGTTGCCAGCTTTCTATCCATGTCGTGTGCCACTGCTCGGAAAATTCAATAAGGATAATTGAATTTATCTACGTTCAGCTGAGACAAGCGAACACGTATTGGACAATAGTACGGAAACACGAGAAAATATCTTATAGTTACCTACATACCTACTCTTTTTTATTATCTTAAGAGCGACGCTCTTGTCCTTAATGTTTCTTCCATTCCTGTCTGTTTTCAGCCAACCTTTAACGTCTTGGTATGACACCACTCCTACTTTTTCCTTTATTTGCTTCATAAAGCTGTGTCTGGGTTTTCCTCTTCCCCTTCTTCCTTCTTTGCCTTCTATTATTGTCTTTATGAGTTCGTCGTGCCGTACCATAATTACGTAATTCTATATTTTATTATTTAAACAGTCACAGTGTACATTTCACAGAAATAATTAAGTGAAAATTTTATTTTGTATTTGTGTTTATATAATTATTTACAGACTTAAAAAATTATAACTCTGCCTAAAGTAGTTTTCATTTAGGGTACTTTTCTGGGTCAAAAATAAATTATTCTATACTGTTATAAAAATAAAACGTAAAAATATAATATAATTTTTCATGATCATATCCACTTTCAATGTGATTTTAGATTTATTATTGCAAAGATCTGCATATGATATTATGAGTACTTTTTGACTTCATGAGTAACGTCATATCAGTACTGGTGGATTAAGAGATATTACTCGGATGGAGTTTGTCTCGAATGGTCTTAAATGCAAAATAAGTAGTCTATGTAGCAACTCGTCTAAAACGCAACTCGAAACTCGTTTAAATAGCAACTCGTCTAAGTTGCAAGTAGTCTCAATACTTTTGAATGGGTAATTTTTGGCGCTTTAGTATGATTCTATATTTCATTTAGAAAATGTCTCTTTTACATAATTTAAAACGATTTCTGTCTATGTGGCTGGTACGGTACAAGTACAAGTTTTCATGCGTTTTTCTTTCCACGCAGAATATGGTCGCTAATTTCGTCGCGCCGACCGCCTTGTTTTTAGCTCAGTGGTTAAGGATACCGACCGCTAGAAAGAGTGTTACGGGTTCGAATCCCACTCGGTGACTAACTTTTGTTTTTTTTATGTTTAAGTTTATATATATTTTTTTATTTTGCATTGTTTTTAGACAAGTTTAAAAAAAATTTAGTTAATGTTTGAGATGTAACCGAGCAAAGCTCGGTCGCCCAGCTACTAATAAATTTTATAATACGTGAGAGATGTGGGGTGAAAGAGGTTGTAATTACAAAAATTGAGAAAGGAATGTTAAGGTGGTTTGGACATGTTGAGAGGATGGATGAAAGAAGATTAACAACCGAAGAGCATGCTTGAAAAGAGTTATGAGTGTTGACGAAGCAAAAGAGGTTTGCAAGGATCGTAAGTGGAAATAAATAGTCACTGACTACCCCCATGGGAAACAGGCGTGAAAATATGTATGTATGTATGTAAAAAATTTCTCATAGAATCATAGATTACGTCCTGTCCATTGACTTCGCTCCCTTTGTGTTATTTTGCATACACACGAAATACCTACTGGCAAAATTCAGTATACTAATAAAATAGTTCCGATTCGATATGTCGGTTCTTTGCAACTCCGATATTAGATTCTGTTGTCGGTGCAACTAGTTGGAACATGATGCTGGATTGCATAAAGCCGCAGCTTGACCTAACTACGAAAATATGAAAATTGGATTATTCAAATAGCAACACGATATTTTCAAATATTCCACGCATTCATTAGAGTTTTATTTTAGCTTTGTTGTACGAAATAAAATAAAATTTAATCTATACACAATAAAAAAAATTAAAAAAAAATTGTGTCTGTTTTTTTTGACATTGAAAATATTTCGAAAAAAAATGTTTGGAGCGATGAAGATACAACACGTGAATCAAAATAATAAGTTTCGAATTTTTGTACTTTATTTTGTTTTTTGGTACAATAAAGTTATTAAAAACAAACAAACAACGTGTTGCTTGCTAGTCACTTTGCTTGCTTATTAATTAATTATGATTCCGATTACGATCTCCCAAAGATACTGTAATTACTAACGTAATGTAACAGATACCCAACGCCATAGAACTATTGGAGGGCCTGTAAGTTGGCAACACTGAGAGTGACGGGTAAACACACTGAGATGGCAGCATAACGACTAGAAAAAAAGTGACAAAGAAAGTGTTGAATATGCTTTAAAAATATTAATTTCATTTCATTTAAGTCATATTTAATTACAAAAAAGTAATTAAAAAAATCATGTTTTAATTATTACCTATAGCGCAATCTAGTGACAAGGAAGAGAAATAATTATGTTTATAAGGCAATGGGTAGGCATGGATCTGCTCAGGAAAATATTTAGTAAAGACTAGCCGAAGCCCGCGACTTTGTCCGCGTGGTTTTTATGACTCCGGAAAATGCTCATCAGGTTGAACAACTTTTGCTAAGGCGTCATTTTTATATTTCTTATAGTTTAGCTGGACCATTATGGTTTTGGATCAGGTGTTCCATTTTAGAAAATCAATTATACCTTATATGTTTCCCATGCTTTACAGCTATATAATAAAAAAATACTTCTTTTTTTACTGTTTTATTATATATACAGGATGACTTTTTACCCACCAGCCAAATTTTTGAAGCAAGTTCAGTCCTTGATACTGGACCACTTTCCACAAAAAAATTTATTAAAAATCGATAAAAAAATTTCGTCCGCCCGTACAAAATTCGTTTGGCCGAGCGCTGATATGTATGGCGCTCCGAATTTTTGTTTTTGGTTTTCGTTAATTGTTTTTATGGAAAGTAGTTCAGTAGGTACTCAAAAAATTTGGCTGGCGGTTAAAAAGTCATCCTGTATAGATGGTTTTATTTTCCACCAAAACAGCATGGAAGATGATTTACACCTGACAACTCAATTTCTTTCTGTAACGTACTTTATGTTACCTTAAAAAAACTATTAAACGTATTGTCCGCTATATAGGGGGCTGTAGCTTTCACAATTTATTGGAAGTTATTGATGTCGAAGTTAGTATATAAATTTTAAAAGTTCAATATCATTTCTTATGAAACTTTCCAATGCCCGAACAGAACACACGGAGTCTTTCATCATTCTTTTTCTTTATTTGAGCTGTCTCTGCACTATATTGACAAACTTGTACTGAAACTGTGACATAAAATTACTTTACAAACAATGTTACAAAGACCAAAATTTTTGATGTAGGTTAACATGTCTGCATGTCTTTAGTATTATAATATTTTTAAACACACAAGTTAGATAAAAAGTTAGTATAGAGGTAGTACTAGTGACTTTTATAAAAAAGATATTCTTTCAACTATATAAACTAACAAATCGATTTGTTATAAATACCTAGGTAATGTAGTTAGAATATTATAAACATATAGTTACCTTAATTAATACAAATATATTGAACTAGGACTAAACTAAATAACTAAATATAACTATTCTATATATTTTTTGGTACAATAAAGTTATTACAAACAAACAATTCATGGAAAACTTAACAAGATACAAATACATAAAAAATCAAATAATATAAAAAATTGATCCTTAATCGCTGCGCTCGCAAGATAGGGTGCCCAAGAGGCTGGCGGCATTTCCGCGTTGAATGGCCAAGCTCAGCCTTTGGCCAAAATGTGCACCAGCCTTTGGATCTCCTGAAGCGTCGATTAGGGGTGCGGAAATCTCTTTATACAACTGACGAGCTTCCGCACCCCAAAGCCCCAAGGTCTCTACGACAAAAGAAGCAAAAATATAGAGCTCTCCCAAAGCCGCATACTTTTGCTTCTTATAAACTAACTAAATTAATATAAGTACTAATCTAACTATATTTCACATTTCACGACATGAATAAACGCTCAGACAAGAAACAGTATACCCGTCTTACTACAAGATTGACCTATATACCACCTTCATTGGTACGAATAAAACGCAGTTTCCGCAACTGTTCTCCTAAGAACTATTCTCCATCGGATTGTTCATCGTCAGGATGATAGGACTTTCCAGGAGACTTATAAGAGTTAGTTTTAGCAGTAGGTCTAATTGGAATTTTCGTCCCAATAAATCTACATAGGCTAGCCTGGAACTAAAGTGGTCTATGACGCAAAATAATAAAAATATCTTCTGTATTCATTTATTCATCAACAGTTCTTTTTTTTTCTCCACTACAGGAGCACGACCCCTCTCTGTACTGTAGAAAGAGTAGCCAGAGGATTTGGCCCACACTTTCCACGCTGGCCAGACGGGTTGGAGAGGTCTCATTGATGTTTATAAGCTTTGTTTAGCTTGTATTTCCTAAGTCGCGACATCCACGGAAGGACTTGGAGTGGCCCTATTCTAATCTGCCGGAAACTACACGGCCATTATTCATTTATTAAACAACATATTTTAAGATGTTGTTTTTGATATTTTATTTTGTGTTTGTTTTATCGTTTATGTTGATAACCAACACTGGTATCAAGTTACTGGCATCTGACGTAGCTTACCAAAAAAAACTGACAGATGTCAGTCACCACAGCCAAAATTGGCCAGAAAATGTAATATTACATCGTTGTACTTAAAGAACAGCTAGTTAGGCAGTTTTATCTGAGTTTGGATAATCCCGGGCTAACACTGGCTTACTGTGCTTAACAAGGAGACCTTAATGAATATTCCGCTGCCTAAAACTTGGATAACACAAGGTCCTTTTTTTTAAAGGAATTTATAGGAGAAAAATTTAAGTTTATTACTTTTGTCCGAAAGCCGCAAATTTGTATGTATGTCTCACTATAAAACTTTTATGTAAAATAGGGGAAACGTAGACTTAAAGTAACTGACGAGCTCCGTGACATAATGGTAACCACGCTAGTTTGCCGTTCGGAGGTACCGGGTTCGATCCTCGGCTAAGACAAGTTGGATAAAAGCCTCTTTCACATTGTCCTGGATCTTGGATTTTTATTTATAATTGTTTTTATTTATATTTATCATAAAATATAATATTGTTGAATTAATATTCCATAACACAAGTTTAAGCTTACTTCGGGGCTAACTCAATAAGTGTGATTTATCCCTATATAAAAAAACTAAGGCTACTGTATGAACATGGAATTAGATGCGGCTTGTGTTTTTATATTTATAGTAGACACGTCATTTAATAAACGCTCGTTTATGTTACGGTTACGACCCAAAGCGCTCTTATGTGATAAACGTGCATTCTCGATTGTAATAATGACTCAAGGTTCTGATGACTATGAATCAAGATATACAGACAGATATATTGTGATGACCGCTGAGGCATGAACAAAATAAGACGACCAAAGTGACCTACCTCATTATTTTGCTCAATTTTATGAAGAAAAACAGAAAAAACAGTAGGTACAAGTAATCGGCAGAAACAAAACGCTTTGTGAAGTACTTAGAACTGGCAAGCTAATTAAATTAACGCTCGTTTCAACTAACTTTGTAAAGAATATTTGAATTGCAAACGGTATTAATTATATTATTTTGATTCGTTAACATAGTTAACAAACAAAGAAACGATTTCCAAAGTATAAGTAAGCGTGTTCTATAAAGTGTTTGATGATCACTTTTTCAATTTGTTCTTTTCTTTTGTGAAAATTGATATAAGTTTAATTTGTTTGTCTTTTTCTATGTCGGTTGTATATCTGTAGACAGTAAAAGATAGTTTGATGCTGGTTCCAGGGGTCCAATGGAAACACAATGTGTAAATGTACGGCCGACATAAATCATTTAATATAAATTAATCTTTTCTATGGGCAAAAATGCGAATCATTTTAACAGGCGATGCGGCTAGCAACCCGTCACTGTATTGATTGCTTTTCCATCTTCTCGCCAGCCATGACGCTAAAAGTGGCTTTTGAGTCTTGCGGCCCTAGGCTCTGCATATAGCCGCAAGACCCAAAATGCTCTGTCTGCCCCATTAGGGATAAAGACGTGATAGTATGTTATGAATCTTTTCTATAAAACTAATGCGAATAATAACTGTAAAAAATGTACATTTTCTTTGTCTGCTGAATAATTTTGCAAGAATAATTTTTCATAACTAAGAACCCACTTTAACTTCGAACTCGATAAAATTTCTACGGGACCACCACGCAAGTACCTATACCCAAAATTTCAAACAAAAAAAGATTTTTTAAAAGTCCAGTAAAAGTACAAGCGTCCACGAATAATCGGTGAAATTAAATAAAGAAAGATAGCGACGAATTGAAAACCTTCTCCTTTTTTGGAAGCTGGTTAAATAGAATAATCAAAAGTTCACTCTGACTTTAAAACAAATCCGCCTGGATTGACCTGGATATACTCTTCGTCGCCTGAGTTTTCATAATTAATATTTCCAAAAGAGTCGTAATTAGAGAGGGAGGACTTAGCAGAATTTCCCTTAATCCAATGAGCTCGGATCCCAAGCGAAAGGGATTAAATCGGAGATATAATCGCAAACTTCAAGGGAAGCCGAAAGAAGGAACACCCATCCAATTTAATCAGGTGACTTATTGACACAAGGGATTTCAGCCCCGGTACCTACGAGTATACTGCAATCCCAAAATCCCGAGATCATGAGCAATTTTTCATTCCCTCACTCTTCGAGATTTTTAATAAAGATTGTGTGATGTTTGCTAATTTAGTATTTGTTTTCTCTCTTAAATACACTATACCCTATAGCGAAGTATATATCATGGATCCTTTACTACACGCACTATCTTGTCAACAAGAACTTGGAAATCAAAACACATTCCTAAAATTGTTTTGAGCAAATTTTGACATCTTTTTCACATTTACATCTTATTTAAGTTAGTGGTTCTAGTAAATATTTTTCTTTATAGAACTAGGCAGATGAGAAAGACTATCTTTTATTATTATACAAGTAGCGCCCCGCGGTGTTACCAGCGGAAAAAATTGCCGATATATTAATAGAGGGTGTTATTTCCTGGATTCCAAATTTTATCAGAATTGGTCTAGCAATTTGCGCGTGAAGAAGTTACAAACGCACACACACACTCACAAACTTTCCCCCTTATAATATTAGTGTGATTGTAATATAAAGATGTACGTGTACGTACTTCTATTCTAAAATGTTTAAAATCACACAACATCTCAGTACCTATAGTAATATCCCTATTATGCCGAGATTTTACAAGGAGCTACAGACTTGCAGCCCTAAATTAGGGTGCCTTACCCTCGACGATAGAGATACTTGGCTGAAATTTATTATTTTACGACTTGTAAATCTACATTAGATACCTATTTATTTGGTTTTAAAAGAGCTCAAATGTTTAGTTTTCAGTAGTAAAGGATTTAATTTTAGGTTTAAAGTATACTAGCGTCCGACAGTAAAAACCGTATTTTTACATTACTAAAATAAAGTGTTTAATGTATAGACATTAAAGCATTTCTTTAAGCACCTATCGCTAATAAATTAATTTCTGTTTTTCCTAAAGGCTGACTGGTAGAGAATGCATTAGCATTAAGTCCACCTTTTGCACCATTGTTGTCAATAAAGATTTAATATATAAATAAATAAATAAACACTTTATTTAAATTTTTATAAGTAAGCTTTTTAAGTTTCGGTTGCGACGGTTAGGACTTAAATCAAATTCAAAAGCTACGAAGTTAACAAATAGAAATCATTAATTTAGTTAGTACATATGTCAGTGGTGATACCTAATTAATATATAGGTACATGACGACATACCTTCTATCGATCCTATGTTATTGTGACGACATTGATATCTCTTCAACATTTATCATCGACACAACCTCAGACGAATTGACAAACAACTTCAGCGGGACTTTTTCAATATGCGAAAGGTCAGTTCAAAAGAATTGCTAATACTAGAAATTGGTTTAATTTATTTAACTCAAATCAAATATAACGGGTAAGTAATATAAGACAGAACAACAATATATATATTATTTTGAATAAATACCAACGAAATGTATGATTTTGGTCGGTATAATTATCAATAAAGATAAAAATCATAAATCATGCTTTTCTTACCCATAAAATCGTTTAAATATGAATTATTTAACCTAACAAACCTTTCGTATACATTTAAAGTCGTATAAAATTCTCGAAATCTATTAACGTTACGTATAATAAACTTTCTGTAGATATATTATTAAGCATAATAATCATTGCGTATATGAATCGATTAGTAGAAGATTCTTTATATATAATCATCATAAGATATAACAAACTTTTGATATAGCGCCTGGCAGTATGTTGCGGATAATTTTATTAAGACAAGCCAATGCAGGAGGGTTAAAAATAATATATTAATATGTCGCAGTCACATAATGTAATTACTGATTACGTATTAACATTAATAGATAATTTCCTTCCTCAAATTTTCGTTTGTTAGCCATAAATAAAAAATAAGTGCGAAACGTTTAAAAGTACGAAATAGTCTTATTTGTGAATGGTTACTCTTACAATGAAAATAGACAAAACAATAATAAGTGAAATTAAATCTATATCATACATATAATAAAACAGTAAAAAAGTGTCTGTACATTAGATATATTTCAAAAAAAATATTAGGTCGAAGGAGATATAGTAATGGAGTAAGAATTTTAAAAAAAGTCTGTCTGTTTGTCTATGTGTCTGTTTGTCTGTTATTACACGCTAATCTCCGGAAATGCTGGACGGATTCAAATTAAACTTTTTTAGTTATATAGCTGTAAGCCTGGGCAACATACAGGGTATAAATAATTTTGGAAGAACACCTGATGCAGAACTATACTGGTCTAGCTAAACTATAAAAGATATAAAAATGGTGCCTTAGTAAAAGTTGTTCAGCCTGATGAGCATTTTCAAGAGACATAAAGTCCACGCGAGCGAAGTCGCGGGCTTCGGTTCGTAAAAAATAAGTTAGTTTTTTTTTATTTCTTTCATACCTTGGGGCTTGGGCGGAAAAATTTGGTTACACGTACAAAATGCGCGCGCATTTTGTACGTGTAACCAAATTTTTCATACCTTGGGGCTTGGGCGGAAAATTTGTTTTCATAGCTTGGCTATTGGCAAGATTTTTTTGTTAATAAAAAAATTGGTTAGTTTTTGTAGCCTTTATGATATGACTTCTTTTTTTATTATTTTCTAGTCAGATTTTTTTACTAATCTAATCGTTTACTGACAAATTTAGATATTTTATTATTATGTTTGCCCTCACTTTTGGGTATCTTCTTCACAGTTTCTTTTATGTTATAAAATATCTTAATGAACATTGCCTACTTCTTTGTTTAAACTTTGCACCTTTATAAACCTATCCTATAGCTTGAGTTTTTTTTATAAGAAAATTAAAGTTTATGAGATTTCCCAAATTTAAATTATTTTCGTCTGCCTGTCTATACTTTTTAGATGGTATGGTTTATAAGTCATATATCTTCTAAACAATATGATTTTGATAGTTATATGTTTTGAATGATATGTCTTTTCAACAATATACTTTTTTAATGATATACTTTTTGTCCTGTATACCGCACAAGTTGTATAACAGGTGATGCTTAGTGTACATAAACGTTATATAAATGATTTTATGCTTTTTAAAATGAAAATGTAATAAATATTATAGCTATTAAAAATATATACCTTAATGATTATGTCAAATTAACATTATATCTTATGAACGTTATTAAAATGTAAATATATAAAATGTAATTATATCAAGCAATACGCACCCAATATAACGTCTTACAATATATACTATATTAACTAAATAAATACAACCTAAAATTAAAACTAATTAAAAATAATTTATATTAAATTATATAAAAAATTGAGGCCAAATCGCTGCCGTCACAGGGCAAAGTACCCAAGAGGCTGGCGGCATTTCCGCGTTGGATAGCAATACTTAAACGCTGTCCGAAATGCGCGCCCGCCCTTGGTTAATTGGTTTTGGGGAGCCAACAAATGAAGTTCCACCAATAATGGTCTCGTGTGTCAAGCTTTAAATGGATGTGTTTTTCTTCTGTTGACTTTTATTACAAAATTATTTTATTTTAAATTGAACTAAAAGCTATAAATTAAAAACCAAATTTAAAAACGGTATTGAAATTTTGCATGAGGTTGATGTTACTTGATACCAAGAATACTGGCTTCATTGCCGCACTGAATAGCTACTGCAAATATAATGTAATTAATATCTTGTAACACATGTTTGGCAAATAAATTATCTTTCTCTTTAATTTTTTATCTTTAATAATAATATATAATTAAACTGCCAGTTTCCAACAAGTCAAATCGGATACTAAATAAACATTTTCTATGGGATTTATATAAAAAACTAAACCATGACGTTAACTAATATTCTGCATTATGTAAAATTACATTCCTAGTATGTTAAATTAACAAGTGACATTATTTTGTAACGTTGATGTCTTAACAGTGCACAATAATTTATTTTTTACAAGCTTTTATTTGCAATGAATCTTGTTTATGTGTACAAATGTTTGTTTAGGTCAAATTTTGCAACCAGTTATCCTCAACCGATTTGCTTGAAATTTTGCATGCTTGTGTTAGTCGGACTATACATTATTATGAATTCTATGAGCTGTTCTGATGATGGAGCCGGGAGATATATGATGGAACTCAGTTATAAAATAACATAACCGCATTGAGTAGGACTCGTTTTATTTTATTGACGAGCACTTTATGGTAGACGATGCCTAGGGTCAGATCACGGAGACGGAAGGTGGTCGATGAAACTCAGTAATAAAACGACGCAATTCCATCGAGTTTCGGTTTATTTCATGTCTTAATAAGTACTTTGGCCTTACAATAAAAGCTTGTGCAAAAAGTGCAATAATTCAAAAAACGTATGATTCAGTCCAGATACTATCATAGTTTCTTTGAAAACTACGAGACACAGACAAATTTTCGTAAAGCCACAAGAATTTTTCTTCTTCAGCATCTTTGGGTGATCATAAAATTTACATGCATGACATCTATGAAAAGAAAAAAGCCATAAAACATACACATCCCAGTTTCCAAAACAGTTCAGTTAAGGGTAAATATACAGGTAAGGTTTATTTTACACCCACCAATAACAATCATCATCTCAGCCCTCCTTCCGTCCACTGCTGAGCATAGGCCGCTCTTCGTCGCCGCCACCCATCTCTGTCCTGTGCTACTCTCATCCAAGTGTGACCCGCAGCTTTGATAAAAGTTGACCACACTTGTGCGACAAACCGTTGCCCGGTCAGACCTATGACCGACATAACATTTGATCGGTACTTACTACTATTGTTCGGCATCAGTTTTGTTCGACCCCCGTTTGACTGACATAACATTTGATCGGCACTACACCTCGACATCAATTTTGTTCGACCAATAATGTTTGACTGACATAGCTTTCGATCGGCACTACTATAACCCGCGTCGTCAACCCATCTCATAGGCCAGACCAAAAACAATAACAATGTTAAATGTACTGTAAAATGAAAATTAATTTTATGTATTTTTATACTCTGTGAAACTTGGAAACTACCTCGTTATATTAGTTACTAACATAATAGAATAAGCCTTCTGGAGCCAGCAATCTGCAAGATGGCGTCTAAATCCATCATTTGAATTTAAAATTAGACACTCCAATTTACACAACAAAGGCACAAACATAATATATTGCCCTATAATTCTGGGAATTATAACGGGCCTTGTATACGTATTCATTCTTACCAATTTATGTTGTGTTCACTTGTCAGAGCAAACTTTTCGCCTCCGTTTATGTGCGTCTCAAGATAATGATTATAAACTTGTACATGCATAATTTATGATTACAAGGCGTCTGCCAATTGTACTGGTATCTCCAAGTGTGATGACGAGTGTTTTCTATAAAATAAGAACTTTATGAAAAAAATATACATACCTAAAAAATGTTATCTCTCGCAATAAGGTTCAATTTTAGGTAATTATGAATTATTTTGGGCTAGTTTCCAGTTCAGTCCATAGAACTGAACAACTTTTTGTATATAAATGTATCAACGCAGCAGATGACTGCTGCTGCGGATTGTGAAAAACAAAAATGGCATTTTGATATAAGTTCCTCCAATTAAATTATCAATTACCTGTGCTGCATCAAATTACAAGGTAGCGGACATACTTAATAGCAAACAATACATAGTTACAAACAAACAGAGTTCGCAGAGTAAAAGCATTATAACAAAACTTAGCACGAAACTTTTTACTTATTTGTTTAGCCGATTGAGCCTAACATTTTAAAGATAATAACCTGAATCAATAAATCTTCCGGAAATAGATAATTTATGCCAAACCATCCATTAAATTCAGATTCACTTCTAATTTTGAAAATTGTTCGTCACGCCGAAATATTCAAATCACTTCATATTACACAAAATTACGACGCGGCAACGCATATTATAGGGTTGGGGTCCTACTCAACGTTTATACAGCTTCCGTCTTCTTCTTATCGTGTGTGTTAGTGACTAACACTTGTGTCAGAGTTTTTAAACCGCCTTAAAGGCCTCTGACATGGTTTTAGGTAACGACCAATGTCAAAGACAGTGACCGGGATCGACGGCTTAACGTGCCCTCCGAAGCACGGATCATCTTACTTATCAGACAATTAGGGGATCAGCCTGCAATGTCCTAACCAAACTAGGACAACAACACAAAGTCGTTGCCCTCGTCGGGAATCGAACCCGCGACCTCCGGGTATGAGCCGAACGCTTTAACCACTGCACTACGGAGGCAGTTATACGGAGCATACAGCTTCCGTAACAAACGACGACACACGTCCACGAAACGATTCATCAATGACAAGTCTTCGAAAGAAAGGAAGAAAAGTCTCTGTACTAAGTTTAATAACTATACTTCGGAGGTATTTGTGTTATATAAGTAGATAATACGATTTTGGTTTTAATGATGCAATTCTAGTAACGCATTCAAATGACGTTTTTAGTGAAGAATCGAACTCTGAAATTCAGTATTATAACAAAAAATTTTTTTTATAAAAAGTACTTGAGTAAGTATAGATAGAATAACCGTGATTTAAAAAAAAATACTTATAGAAAAAATATATTGTGTTACTCATTTATCGTGCCATTGTGGTCAATAAGGATTTGATAAATTGCAAAATATATTTGTAGGCAAATAAAATCGATGTCGTTCTAGTACTGTACTCGTAGTAAGACCCCAGAAGAGAAATTAATGTACATACGTATATTGTATATGTTCTTGTATCGTGTATGTGTTAACACGGACAAGGCACGTGCAACTTACGATATAAGGTAAGCAGAAATACGTTATCGAATATTTCGTCGTATCGATGGGCCGCAATTCTGTTAGCTACCATTTTACACGGCGCCACTTTGCTCATTTGAGCTTGTGTAAATGTGAATGATCCTTGAACCATATGATCTTGCCTACAAAAAATTAGGTCAAAGCAAGTTAACGAAAAAATAACTGACCTAAACCATAAAAAGGAAGCGGGAAAAGTAATTGCTTGTATTGAACATAAGGTTGATTCATTCTGTCCAAAATGACGGAATGAATCAACCTTTAAAATATTTGTACTTAATAAAAATGGACATTGTATTAATATTGTCCAAGACAGATGCTAAATAGTCGTTTATATAAATACTTGATCTTTTCCTATTTGATGATATTAAATTTTTTCCTATTTATATTATGGAAGAAATGGAGAAAGGCCTTTCCCGAACAGTGATACATATAATAGCTCGAAATAAATAAAAAAATGTAATTTTTGTATTCATCAAGATTGAATATCATTCGCTTTTTTAAATTAACTTATGTAACTATCTAAAAAATATACTTAGGTACTGAAAATATTTAAAGAGCACGTTCAGTGACGAAGTACATTAGTTTTGCTTGCACTTTACATCGCTGTTCTGTATTCGGGTTCTAATTTGGCTATATTTGCTAATATTCGTACTTCAGTATGAATAAAACGAACACACCATCCATTTAATCCATTAATACAATAGCGAATATGTCGAACATTCATGATTATGTTTGCTATATTTGCAAAGATGGCCGGCAGTAGTGCCCTATTATTTCTTGAATTGTGTCGGGTCCCACATTAGGGATTATTTTGATAAGATTTGAAAATCGCATAACAAGATCATTAGTCCAGTCCATCTTTTTGTGAACTTAATTTGTTGCTAGCCCAATCAGTGTAATTTGTCCGTATATATTTATTTATCTTGTCACAAGCTATCAATGTCAACATCTCATCATCTCATCTTAAGGTCTTTTTAGTCTCCACTGCAAGAGTAGGACCCTCTCTGTGCTACTAGAGCCGTATTTGGCCAGATCAGTCAGAGGATTCAGCCTACACTCTCCACGCTGGCCAGACAGGTTGGAGAGGTCTTATTGATGTTTATAAGCTTTTTTAGCTTGTATTTCCTAATTCGCCTTCTACGACATCCACGGAAAGACTTGGAGTGGTAATATTAACGCTGCCGGAAATCACACGGCGTTAATGTCAACAAACTAAACTAAACGAATACCTCTGTCACTGACGCGAACTGAAGAGATGTGTGAAGGACGGCAAACGAACATATTCGGCATATTCGCATTCCTTTGATTCGTTCCCAGAAACCGACAAGCGGCGGGTTCGGGTATTTGCGTATTCGTGAAAAATAGGCGAATAAAAACGAACATCGTCATATTTGGGCGAATGTGACGAATACGCGAACACGAATAGCGATGTGAGGTGCCACCATTATACTTCTGATAACTTCTGGTACTAAATATAGGCAAGTACAACTCTTCCCGAGAGTCCGTCCATCCGGCCCTCCCCCTCACTCGTGAACGTCAAGCACACTGCTTGTGTTCCGCCCAGAGCCACTCGCTGTCAATATGCCCCGCTAATCGATTTATTATTTTAATATAATATTCAGTAAAATCGTCGTGTCGATGACTGAATACTCTTAATCAAATTATTCCCGACCAGTAGGAGGCCACAGTAACAGCATTTTCTGTGCACTGCATCAAGTCGGCCATTGGACATGAAGCAGGACATGAGGGACAGCGGAGAAGGTGCGGCATTGTCTGCCTCGGTTGGCCGCACTGACACTGTGGGTTGTAGTTTGCTCTGTTGGTAAAACCCCATTTTTGTATATTACTCCTGTAAAAATGATAGACCGTTATCAGCTTTTGTTTTAAATCTATAAAATTTTGTGAAAAACACAAACGTTGAAGTTATCAGCGATCTATATAAAAATTGGTCCAATAATGAACCAATTTGAAACATAACAAACTTATGCTTAAGTTTATTTGTTGTTAAGCGCTTATGTTTGTAACCTTTGTGTTCAATTGAACAATTTCCAAATGAAGCTGCCACCGTGCTCAGCATTGAATTTGTGTCTATTGTCGTATCAAACAATTACAGGACCACAAAGCATCTGAAGCGAGGCGGACGGAGGAACAGAAACAGACACGTTTGCCGTAACCCGGAGGACGTTTTCGCAAAGCTCTACGTTGAAAACATAAAAAATTACATGTTGCTCATTCCTGGCAATTCATAAATACACACGTAATTGTTCAAATTTTTACTTCTGTCGGCATATTTGCCATTGCCAATTTTTTTTTATTTTACTGACTCATAGGTCAAAATTGAAATATTTATTGTAAAAGTACGTACGTTACACGTCAATAAATATGATTAACATTAAGTGTAGAGTATATAAAGCTACCGATCTTGTATCGGTAGCTTTTCTTAAAAAAACGTTTCGTAACGACCGCAGCTGAAAAGATACGCCGAAAGGTACTCATTTTCACAGTATTGGTAAAAGGTCTCCCCATAACAATCCTCATTCTGATTTAGCTGATAAAGATCATCCTCTCAAAAGATCTGAATCTAATAAAGTAAATATAAACCGTGTTGTTTTCCAGCAGAGTAGTACAGTCGGCAAGTCCTCCCGTGGATGTCGTAGAAGGCGACTTAGGAAATACAAGCTGAAAAAGGCTTATAAATATCTGCGAGACCTCTCCAACCCGTCTGGCCAGCGTGGAAAGTGTAGGACAAGTCCTCTGGCCGCTCTGGCCAAGTATGGCTTTGGTAGTACAGACAGGGTCGTGCTACTGCAGTGGAGTCAAAAGACCCTATGATGATGATAATAAAATTTGTAAGTAGAGATTATTGGCTACTAAGTATGAAGTGGTCTCGAAATGGGAATACGAATACGAGGAACGATGTGACCGCAAGAAGCCTTTGTCCTGTAGCTCTCGTGCGGATATTGTTCCACAGTACGTTAGTCCTCAACTGTAGGGTGCATCTTGTCGAAATGAAATTCGGAATACAATATACGTGGTGCTTTTAAATTAAGTATAAACATTTTAAGGGTGATTCAGCCCATCGCTTTAATCAAATTTCCCAATAAATGTTTATCGAAATAAAAAACTAGGTTCTCACACAAATCGATAGTCATGTGATCTAGTTAGTATGGGCAGTAGAAAAAAATTTTTGGTATTACGACATACATTAAGTACGTGCTTACATTTTTGATAAAAATGGCTTATAATTATAGATTTTTAAGTTAGTAATTAATTAAAAAATTGCATTGAAAGTGCAACGGGCAACGACATTAATGAATCAAATGAATACGTAGTATATATTAGTATTAGGTACCTCTGTGGTAATACGTGTGGGCAACAATTGTCAATGACCTACCTCTATATAACGCGGCGATCCCTAACAAAGTAAATGTCTTGAAATAGTTGCGCCGCTACCAGACTTTTTTGTGTATTCTTATTTATGTGCGTTGATTAAGAGTGAATGTAGTGTCTACAATAATACTAAGTAATATTTTGGTAGACACTACATTCATTCATCCACAAAAGACACACTAAGTACAGCTCTCGAGCCATAAGCTCAGCTTCGCATTCGTTTAAGTGCACACAGATAATGTAGTTGAAACATTGGCCTAAGGCACGGCACTACCCGCACCGGTTTATACTAGTTTTAGAAACTCATTCGATGGAAACAATTCAAAACCGAGACACGTCACAATTGAACAAACCAACAAGATGTAACCTGCTTGATAATGAGGTTAAAATGAGATAAGATATAGTAATTATTTATATCAAGTGGTCCGTTTACATCTAAATGATAAGACTATTATCTGTTGCTATTTCAAAAGTAAATAAGAAAGAATTCACATTGGCTTGAGTTTTTTACATTAGGTTATTTATTTTAGTTACCTACTACTTTATTAGATGGGCATCCTTTAGCTTTTCTTTCTTTGAAAGTTGTTAGAGGCCAATTTTTTTATGTATTAAATCAACTCAAAATTTCATTATCTAGCGATTACAACCGCATATGCCTATGCTTAACGCGCCTACTAAAGCGGTGGTAATCTTGGGAATCTTTTGAAAAGGGTGCAGTAGGGAAAGAAACCTAACCTAGTTCTGACATACAAATGAGTAGGATATTAGCCTCGTCAATAAAGAAAAAACATTAAATAGGGCATTGGGCTTTCTGTTTACCGTCGCTGTTACTATGTAAGGAACATAGTCATAGCATGGTCTTTTTATAGCAACAAATACGCAGACACACCATTCAAACTCTTAAGGCGAATAGTACTCTCATTCATAAACTTAAATAGTACACTACAAAGTTTTAAGATACAGATACACATACATTTTCACGTCTATATCCCTGACGGGGTAGACAGAGTCCAGGGCCGTTAGGCCCAAAGGCCACGCTTAGCGTGGTGGTGGGCGTTAAAATGGAAAAGGAATCAAAATTGTGATGGGTTGCTAACCGCATTGTCTTTAACCATGATTCAAATCTCGCCCATTCCCTCGATCGGCTCTTACGATCTGCGCGGGAAGAGAAACAGCTGGTACATTCTACGTTTTTTCTTTTCTCCCAGACCAGCATAGAAGTTTTAAGATATTTGGATGAATTAGTCGTCAGTTTGATTATGCCCTTAGAATTAATCGTAAATGCAAATACGCGTGGGGTCACCAGTCACACTTAGTAATTCAAACAACACTAAAACAGTGCGGTCTTGGTGTTGGTGCTATGAAGTGCTGATTAACATGTCTCTTAAAGGTATGTCTTTATTACATTTTTATATATATATTTATAAAGACAAATTTTATTGCCAGCCTTCTAGGCACTCTTCCGCAGGGAAATGATTTAAGGGGACGCACCGTGAAAATGGGCATTATCTATTTCTTATTTCTCAGCGAATACCAGAAATTTAAAACTGATACTTGCTAATAGCATACTAGAACGCTTTTCTAGCATAATTGTGGTTGTGGATACACGATTAGCTAATTTTTGTAACACAAACTTGCTCATCAAAAACACCTCTACCAAAACATATACGGTCTAATTTCTCACAAACGAGAGGGACTTCAGCTTTGAAACTTTTTATGCAGATCAGTAATTATGTAATCTTCAAAATTGTGGTACAAATTTTTTTTTGATGCTTTAGTTTTAATTTTAGAGCCATTTTTCTATAATTGATCAGTTTTGCGTGGCTTTAGATTTCAGTCATATAAGCCCTTTTGCCTTCCTGAAAAATATTGTACTTGCCGTCTTGCTTTTTCGTGAGTGTATTTAAATAAACTGTTCTTGTTGCACAGATTTTTGACAGTTATACATGAAATTGTCAGATGGCCGATGGGCCTCACGAAGCAAGGACGCGTCGCTCTTCACAAAAAAAATGACATTTGATTTCGTAAAATTATTGTCACAGTGTAAAATAATATCACGAATATATATGAGTCGAACAGTCTGTAAACAAATGTGCGAGTAACTTTCTTACACTGTGTCACTTGTCATAATGTCAAAGGAAGTGTCAAAGCATAGCGTGGCATAGATTGATTACCTTACAGACATGGTCGGCATAGATTTTTTTTCATACAAGTAATGTAAACATACAATATCGATTAATAATATTTTATTTTTATTTAATTACCAGTTTTGTGGCAATAAATGATTTTATAATTGCCAAATAAACTAAATATATAAAATAGGGAAAAAATATTGTAGCTCCCATACAAGATTTATTTTCTCGACTAATCCATCGTGTAGGGTATCGTTAAATAGGTCTTTCAAAATATTTTGAGCTTCTGAACAACATTTTTCGACTTAGGGATCCGTTTCTGATATATTTGGTTTTATTAAAAGTTAAAAGAAAACTATCAATCCTAATTAGGGTACACAAATTAAAATTAGTTTTTAGACTTTCTAATCGATATGGATTGTTGTATCGATATTGTGAAGGTCTTTCGAGATCCATTATCGATAGTCAAATTAAAGATAGAGTTATACTATACAACACTTGTAGAAATATTTTTAATAGACACATCTTCCTAGGAAATGTATAAATTTCAACTGTCTGTCTATCACAGTTCTCGAGAAAAAGTCTGGTGACGCAGATAGACAGTGAAATCTTAGTAATAGGGTATCGATTTTACCATTTAGGTACGGAACCCTAAAATGATAAAAGATCTAGTTTAACTTTCATAGAGTGGGTAAAAATAAAGGACTGAATTACCCTTTCTTGGCACTTGTTTTAAATTTTGCCCATTGTTTACTGTAGCATAACAGCCAAATAAACGTGTATTAAGCGACAAATCTGGATATATAATATTGCTCTCCTAGCATTTACAGTACATAGATGCTCCGCAAATTCGACGTCAGTTTAGAATAAATGTAGTGCCCACAGTAGTGCCAATATACAACGTGGAAGGGGCATACCCGTAATAAATCGAACCACGGGCTACACTAGACCACTTAATATTAGTATAATGACAGTTAAAAACGTTAAAAAAATATTCGGCACTTCTATACAAAAGTGTGCAGCCGCCCGGCCGATTTGTATGGGAATGTCGAATTTATTTTTGTTTTTTGAATGTTATTTTAATATCATAAAATATAGTGATCTAGTATAGCCTGTGGTTCGATTTATTACGGGTATGTCTCTTCCATGTTGTATATTAATTGTTTTTTCAACATACTTGCTCGTAAAGTGGATCTCATTGAATTTCATCGGCTTTAGACATATATAAAGTAGCTCATAAAACACGCTTGCGTTATAAACGTAAATAGTGAAGTTATATTATGCAACAACAATATTTTTTTTTCTCAAATTCCGAACACGCCCACTGCCTTGTGGCATCAGCTAGTAATGGTTGGTCAGCCGCGCTGATTTTAATAAGTATTACGGTGGGAAAGCAGCCGTGTGCTTCACAGTTTCATGGTTGAGTTTATTTAACCGTTCCTTTACCGCTAATACCAGACACAATAGTAAGACAATGAACGTGGCCATTTATAAATATGGTGCGTGTCTTTACTTGTTAAAATAAAAATCAGTTTAGATATACGTGTGTTGAAAAACGTGCGATATACGTGCGTATATTGGTTAAACACTCTCGGCTCGGGCAAGAAACTTCCGCCTCCTGTGTTATAACCACTATAACGCACATATATGGTAATATACACAACTATTTTTCAATTTAAAAAATATTACTTATTTTAGTATAAAGAATTGAATAATGCAGCTCTTTTTTATGGGTGCATATTGCTTGATATAATTACATTTTATATATTTACATTTTAATAACGTTCATAAGATATAATGTCAATTTGACATTATCATTATGGTATATATTTTTAATAGCTATAATATTCATTAATTTTTTATTATAAAAAGCATAAAATCATTATTATAACGTTTATGTACACTAAAAATCACCTGTTATACAACTTGTGCGGTATACAGGCCAAAAAGTATATCATTCAAAAACTGTTGTTGAAAAGAGATATCATTCAAAACATATACCTATCAAAATCATATTGTTTAGAAGATATATGACTTAAAAACCATACCATCTAAAAAGTATAGACAGGCAGACAGAAAAAAAATTTGGTTACACGTACAAAATGCGCGCATTCTGAACGTATAACCCGTGCCGCGGCAGCGGCCGGCGAGTGCTAAGACACTTCTATCCATTTTCCTAGGTTAGGGCAATCCTATAGGTTAGGTTATGTTAGAACTGCGACCAACACACGCACGAGCCGAGCGAGCAAAGCGAGCGTGCCGCGGTAGCGGCCGGCGAGTGCTAAGACACTTCTATCCATTTTCCTAGGTTAGGGCAATCCTATAGGTTAGGTTATGCTAGAACTGCGACCAACACATGTACGAGCCCAGCGAGCGAAGTGAGCGTGCCGCGGCAGCGGCTGGCGAGTGCTAAGACACTTCTATCCATTTTTATAGGTTAGGGCAATCCTATAGGTTAGGTTATGTTAAAACTGCGACCAACACACGCACGAGTCGAGCGAGCGAAGCGAGCGTGCCGCGGCAGCGGCCGGCGAGTGCTAAGACACTTCTATCCATTTTCCTATGTTAGGGCAATCCTGTAGGTTAGGTTATATTAGAACTGCGACCAACACACGCACGAGCCGAGCGAGCAAAGTGAGCGTGCCGCGGTAGCGGCCGGCGAGTGCTAAGACACTTCTATCCATTTTCCTAGGTTAGGGCAATCCTATAGGTTAGGTTATGCTAGAACTGCGACCAACACATGCACAAGCCCAGCGAGCGAAGTGAGCGTGCCGCGGCAGCGGCCGGCGAGTGCTAAGACACTTCTATCCATTTTCCTAGGTTAAGGCAATCCTATAGGTTAGGTTATGTTAGAACTGCGACCAACACACGCACGAGCCGAGATAGCGAAGCGAGCGTGCCGCGGCAGCGGCCGGCGAGTACTAAGACACCATTATCCATTTTCCTAGGTTAGGGCAATCCTATAGGTTAGGTTATGTTAGAACTGCGACCAACACACGCACGAGCCGAGCGAGCGAAGAGAGTTATTATGTGTACCGTTACAAATTGAAACATGTTTTTATGAACAGTTTCATCAATAACTTAAAATTTTATATGAAATGTTAGTTCGATATACCGTTTTTCTATAAAAGAAAACCATTTTAAAATATATATTTTTTAAAATGTTGTTATTATAATATGAAACTGCGATGATAAACTATTCGTTTTATTAGGAAAAAATATATTTTATATATTAGCCATATATAAAAAATAAGTGCGTATAACAAACGAAAATTTGAGGAACGAAATCATCTATCAATGTTAATACGTACATTATGTGATTGCGAGTATTGCGACATATTAATGTATTATTTTCAGCCCACCTGCATTGGCTTATTGTAATAAAATTATCCGCAACATACTGCCAGGCGCTATATCAAAAGTTTGTTATATCTAATGATAATTATATATTTAGAATCTTCTATTAATCGATTCATAAACGTAATAATTATTATGTTTAATAATATATCTAGAGAAAGTTTATTATACGTAACGACCAATAGATTTCGAAAACTTTATACGACTTTAAATGTATACGAAAGGTTTGTTAGATGGAATAATTATTATTTAAACGATTTTATGGGTTTGAAAAGTATGATTTACGATTTTTATCTTAATTGATAATTATACCAACCAAAATTATATATTTCGTTGGTATTTATTCAAAATAATATATATTTTGTTGTTCTATCTTATATTACTTACCCCTTTTTTATATAGTTACGTATTTACCCCTTACTTATTTTGTACAACATGCTGACTTTTCAATGGTTTTCGAAAAAAATTCGTATTGTGAATAAATTCCTCGATCCATATACGTAATCCAAATTGTGTATGACATAAGATAAACAAATCGAGACCACATAGTTATGTCCGACCAAAACTACCGCATGACCTCGATGAACTTCGGCCGGCCGGACGGAGGCGATGCCTGGCGGTAGTACTAATGGATCTCACGATTTTACTTTGTTTTTAAATTTTTATTTACTAGCTAATTAAATTTTACTAACGATCCTTATAAAGTGGCCCTTGGTCCAAAAAAGAATAAAAAATTACCGTGTATATTTTAAAATTGAAATAAATTATTTCTGTTTTATCTAAAGGCTGACCGGTAGACAATGCGTTAGCATTAAGTCCACCTTTTGTACCATTACGGTCATTTAAGATTTAATAAATAAATAAATTTTCCCATTGCGATCTTTTTCTCCACGTGTCGTTGGCTCAAACTAATAAATATTGATCTTTCATTATGAATTTCGAACATTCTAGACTTCCCTCCAGAATGTTAGTCATTGCTCAGATTTCTTATTGAAAGCCAATACCTCTGGTTTATTGATCTAGTAGGCGTGATAAGTCTCAGTTTTAAAAATATAACGTAACTATTAGATTACGTGACATGAGCTTTTTCAATTCTTTACAAAAAAATAACATGTTACACAAAAAGTAAACATACTAGTGATACTTTTTATTACGTCATGTTTTTCATACTGTGACCTCTATATATTTTTAACTCTATTTGCATTGCGTTTAGACATTACTACAAACCTAGCGGAAAAGGACGGACAACTTTTGAATCAATTTTGACAGATTTTGAAAAATAAAAACGTAGAGCCAAGCCTTAAGGGATATTTTTATTTGTAATTGTATACGTTTATAAGTAATTAATTTTTAGTATTTAATTTTATTTTAGTTCCTTTAATTTAGTTAAATATTTAATTGTAATTATTGTTAGTTAGTTTAATTTAGTTTAAACACATCGAATAATCTATTAATAAATACATTGCCAATTTTATTGTGTTTTAAATGGATTTATTCATTTATATAGATTTTATTATACTGTAGGCATTTTTTAAAAAAAAAAATTTGGTCTAAAAGTTTGGTCACATTAATTATTACAATCTTCTAAACAATTTAGAAAATCAAGCATATTCTTTGAAATGTTTTGTGTACTGGAAAATAATTTTGTGTAAAGTTACTAGAATATAGTACTTATAGGTAATGATTTCTTTTCATTACAGTTTCAAAGTTTTGTGTTTCTACAGTCATCAGGCGATATGGAACTAACGCACCTAGCAAATATAAAGTAAGTTAGTTTATCTATTTTTGATAACAAACAATAATATTATATATTAAACAATAATATAAGTTTATTTGTTATAGGCAAATGAAAAAAGCCCTGATACCACCTTATGATAAATGGCGCCATCTATTATTTTTTAGGCAAATCAAATTTTGAATAATCCAATAACTTTTAAACGCCGGACCGAAACATAGCTTATAACCACCACAAGAGAACTTGCTTTAACGGAAAGAAAACCACATCGACATTGGTCCATCCGTTGGAGCGCTACGATGTCCCGGACAGACAGACAGACAGACACTACCGTCAAACTTATAACACCCTCTTTTTTGTCGGGGGGTTAAAAATATTGTTTCCCGTATTAGACCACCTAATATGACACGACAATTTCATAAAACAAAAAAAAACAAAAATAGAAGATAGAAAAATAAAATAAATAAATCAATATATAGGGACAAATCACACTCATTGAGCTAGGCCCTTAAATAAGTATAAACTTGTATTATGGGATATTTACTCAACGATACTATATTTTATAATAATTACATAATATATAAATAAACACCCAAGATCAATAAAAGGATCAAAAAATATAAATATACGAAGAAGGAACAGAAGCATCTCGCATCATAAACAAACTCCACCGACAAGAGCATGTGACAGCCAAACCTCATACTAACCATTAAATCTTTTAATTTCAGGGACCAGAGTTCCAAAAAACCGAGCATTTAAAAGCACAGCACATTCCTCCGGTGCATCGAAATTATTACAAGAAACCATTGCTTGTCCACCAAGGTTACATGCAATGGCTGTATGACCATGAGGGTCGGAAGTACTTGGATCTGTTTGGTGGAATCGTCACAGTATCTGTTGGACACTGCCATCCGTAAGGGTATTTGATTGTATTGTATCCTTGACTAAACTGACATATTGGTACCACATTTAGTTTGAGAGAAACTCCATGTTTTTACTCACATTTTCAGCGTGACCTTAGGTCAGCAGCAGATCCTACCTTACGTTAGTAATCCCAAAGCCTTCATTTCACTCATCGTTATGAGATTGATCCAATTTTCCTATCATCTTCTTTAAGTTTGGTTCTGTACGTCAAATCCCTCGATTTTGTCTTATTTCCTTTCAATAGTGTCCAGAATTATTCATTTTCACAAAAAGAAATCACTACCTATCTTTACATTGTTTTGAAATATTGTTTCAGAAAAGTCGTAGCTGCTATGGAGGAACAAATAAAAAAACTCTGGCACACAACTAGCATTTATCGGAATCCTAAAATATACGAATATGTAGAGAAGTTAGCCGCCAAAATGCCGGGAGATTTAAAGGTCTTTCAATATTTACTTAATTACCACGTATATTATTTTACAGAACACACTTATTCCTTAGTTTTCCATGCTTGAATTATAGACACAGTTATACTACCCGTATCGTTACCAAATGTAGTAGAATAAGATTCCAGAGTGGCAAGTCTTTAGCATGATGGTGAACGTGGAGGTAGAAAAAGTGGATCAAAATTGTAGAACCACATCGTCTATTGACATGATTCAAATTCTCATCCATTCGTCCAATCGGCTCAGAATGTATAACGTACTTTTATTTCAGGTGGTGTACCTAGTAAACAGTGGTACAGAAGCCAATGACCTGGCAGTGCTGCTTGCGAAGCTGTATACTGGCAACCATGACGTCATTTCCTTGGAGAGCGGTTACCATGGCTGTTCTAGCGCCATGTTGGGCTTGACATCCACTCAGTCTTATCGATTGCCCGTTCCGTTGCCTCCTGGATACTCTCATGTGAGTTAAACTTTTAGTTGAGATTCCATAACTTTTCTGTTTCAAGCAAGATCATTTTCTGTTTCAAGCTAGGTACTTTTCTTCTTATTCCACTATAGTATGACATTAGTACAACACGTCAGTTGTCTTTCGCGTTTTTCCGTAAACTTTGATTCTACATGTATCATCTTATATATACGATCACATTCCTTCTACCCGTTACATTCTATCGTTGGTCCCGGCTGTCATCATTGTATCGCAGTCGTTAAGCGATGTCAGATGCCTTTAGGCAGCTTGAAAAATCTGACATCAGTGTTAGCCATTTACACGCACGAAAAAAAAACATCTACCGTATAGATCTTCTTTGTCAATGACGGCTAACTTCTGGACATTCCACCTCCATACCTGCAACCAAATGATTACATCTTGATTGTTATTGCTGTGTACTTTTTACACAAACGTAATGTTACATTGAAAATTTCAGGCGATGTTACCAGACCCCTACAGAGGCATTTGGGGCGGTTGCAGAGACTCTCTGTCGCAGGTGACTGGATCTTGTTCATGTTCTGGAGACTGCGTCACATCGGATAAATACATTCATCAGTTACATGAGGTAACAAGACCATTTCATTCATAACGTTTTTACTAGTTGATACAGTTATTTGTAGTCTAAATACAGAATGTGAGAAATACCTGAACACTATGGAAAGACCACTATATCTTTGCTGTGGATTTCATTGGTAGATAGAGTCCCCATGTTATTGATCTAGTTATCGACAAATAACAAAGAGCCATCTGTTAGAAGTAAAAACGTATTATATATTAGGTATATAAATATATATTTTAGCCATATTTTGTATATATATTTATGTATACTTATATGTAAGTTTATCTTAGTTGTATTTGTGTAGTTTACATTTGTATATTATTTGTACCATTCTGTAAATTTATATTGTACCACTTCTACCCCAAACGCTTAATAAGTAAACATTCCTCTCAATTACTGGCCGGTTGACTGGAAGTGATCCCTATACGGGATAAGTCCGCCGTTGTATGTTTACTATTCTTATTTGTATGTATTCTTTATTTTGTACAATAAAGCTTTATAAACAAACAAACAAAAAAACTTGTGTATATGCTGTAACAAGGTATAGGAAAGAATATTGTGCAAACGTGTTAGAATTAATATAAATATATGAATACTAGGTGAAGGTGTGTAGGTTAGGAGTAGGACACTGAAAAATAGGGTAATACCAATGGTCTCACCAATAAAGGATGGCGAAGTCCGTGCGTGGAGAAGGGAATTCCGCAAAGCGTACCCGGGGCCCTTAAGCAATACTGATTATTCAACCAAAAATGGACTATACAGAGTAGAAGGATACATTCTACGACCTCTGTGGCGCAGTGGTCACCATGCTAGTCCATCACCCAGAGGCCCCGGGTTCGATCCCCGGTCAGGGCAAGTTGGAAAATGGCCTTTTTCAAATTGTCCTGGGTCTTGGATGTTTATCTATATATGTATTTATTATAAAAATATAGTATCGTTGAGTTAGTATCCCATAACACAAGTCTCGAACTTACTTTGGGGCTAGCTCAATCAGTGTAATTTGTCCCTATATATTTATTATTTATTTATTTATTCTAAGTGTAAATACATGTATATTTTCTTCACAGCATATATGTAACGCTATACCACCAGGCAAAGCGGCTGCAATGTTCGCGGAGTCTATACAGGGTGTGAACGGCACCGTGCAGTTCCCCAAAGGGTACATAAGGAAGGCCCAGCAACTGATAAAGGAACATAACGGTCTCTTCGTTTCAGATGAGGTAAACAAACATCTATACGTATAGTAAAACAGTAAAAATATTTTGTGTGTACATTTAGTATTTTTGACTGAAATGGAGGGACACTTAAAAAGAATAATAGAAAACAAAAATATTTTTTTTGTCTATAATCACGTTATTCTCTAGAAATACCTAGACGGATTTGAATGAAACTTTTTTTGTTATAAAGCTGTTAAACCTAGACAACATATAGGGTACTTTTATTATAGGAAAATAAAATTAAATTTAACTTAAATTCAAACTATAAAAACTTATTAAAATTTAAATTAAAACTAAAAATTACAAATTATGTAGTCCCACTAATATTACTAATACCCCTTGGCAACGTGGCCAAAAGGCTGGCAGCATTGCCACGTTGTATGGCAATGCTGATTCTTTGAGCCAGATAGTTACCAGCCCTTTGGTCATGAGATACCTCGAATAAACGTTTAGAAATAATATGAAATAAACTATGGGCGGAAGGACCCCACGGACCAAAAGTCTCTACCCCAAAAGGCTCAAATATGTAGTTTTCTCCGATGTCTACATATTTGCGCCTTTTAAGGTTCTCTGCTGCGGCAGCTGCTGCGCCGGCCTTTGACTTGGTGACCTGAAAATGGGACGGTGCGAGGGTGTCCACACAGGTAGACCAAGGGCCGTCCCAATCTCCAAGGCACCAAGGTCATTCCGTCCGGCCTCTTGGCATCATCCCTGGCCAGACCATTGGGTTCTAGGGCCGCCGGGATATTGATGGTGGCGAGAGAACGGAGGATAATATTATTAAGGGCTGCATGGCGCCCTAAACGGCCGGCACTCCTGGTGCAGGAAAGTCCGTGAAGTCCAAGGCCATCGACGGTATCCCCGCAGGGGCAGGGATGTGGGACTACACATGTAGCGCCTACCCGCAGCGCAGTTGCCACGCGGAACGCATCATTATGCAGAAAGGTACCCAAGTTTGCGGATGGTAAGGCATGTAACCAAAGTCCAGATTCCCATTGCGCTACAGCCAGAAGGCGGGCACGCTCTACAGAATTGCTCGACGTTTCTATTAAATGATCTTGTGCAATTCTGCAAAGCGGACCGTCCCAGTGTCTCTGCGAATTTGGGTAATCAGGAAATTTTGAATTTGGAAGTAAGCTTGCCCAGGTGCTCCTGGCCTCCGATGCATAGCAAATTTCGCTTGGAGAGTTAACATAAATTTTCTTATAAAGACTTTCAATGCTATGTATCGAAGACAAAAACGCTGGGAGAGCCACACTAGAAATTTTGCGAATTATACATATAGGGTATAATTTGACTGTGGAAAATGGAACACCTGATGCAGAACCCTAATGGTCCAGCTAAACTACAAGAAATATAAAAATGACTCCTTAGCAAAAAAATTTCAGCCTAATGAGCATTTTCAGGAGTCATTAAGTCGACGCGAATGAAGTCGCGGGCTTCGGCTAGTATCATATAAGAAAGTAAAACATTAAATGTATTTAATAATTTTTCAAAACTAAAAACTGACTTCACCCGCCAAACTACACAACTGATTTTGATAAATTTTTTATAGGACCCTGACAAGTACTGGGTGTACTTGTCAGGTAAACCTATAGAAATTTTTCAAAAATTAAATAAACGGTCTAAGCCTCTTTGAATAATTAGTGAACATGTGAACATACATTAAAAAAGATCGCGATGAATTGATAAGATAACCTACTTCCTTTTTCTTTGGAAGTCGGTTAAAAGTATTCATTTCGATAGATAGATAAAACGTTCATTTGATTCCACCTTTCAAAAATATAAAAGTGGCTGCAACATATTTTATGCTTTACAGCTAAATATGCAAATCCAACAGTAATAAATTCTAATCGGTTATATCTTTTATAGGTACAAACTGGATTTGGTCGCACTGGCGACGCGTTTTGGGGGTTCGAAACGCACGGCATTATCCCTGACATAGTGACTATGGCAAAGGGCATCGGCAATGGATTCCCAATGGCTGCTGTGGTTACGACGAAAGAAATAGCAGCTGCTCATAACAAAGCTGCTTATTTCAATACTTTTGGAGGGAATCCCTTGGCATGTGCAGCTGGAAAAGCTGTTTTAGAGGTAATTAGAGCAGTACAGGTACTAGTGATCCGAGAGAGATCACACTTTTTACATATTATTTTATAGCAATCTCAGTCCCTCTTCATGCGCTTACAGAACTAACTGCGCATTATGTAACTTTGATTTCTGCAAAGTAGTGGCCTGGTTCCCGTGAGTGCGCATAACTAGCGCTTTCGCAAGTTAAGTGATACCGGGATGTCATCATTGTATGGTCAAGCTATGTCAAATGCAGCCTGAGTACCTAATGGCTTGGCTACTTTCACGCACAAAAAACAAACAAACAAACTAAAAAATTTGAGAGATTCAATATGAAGCCAAACCAGAAAATTAAGCCTTGTCAATAAAAATCTAATACACACATTTGCGCCATTGTCTTACAGCCAACTTTACTGTTTTAGGTTATTGAAGAAGAGAACCTGCAAGAAAACTGTAAGGTGACTGGAAAGTACTTTATAGAACAGTTGATGCAACTTCAGAAGGTTTACCCTGTTCTTGGTGACGTGAGGGGTAAGGGGCTGATGCTTGGCGTCGAGCTGGTCGTCCCAGGTACCAAAGATCCCTTGAAACCAGCTGACACTGCGGATATATTTGAAAAGACCAAGGATCTTGGAGTATTGTTTGGGTGTGGTGGGAGGTATGGAAATGTAAGTATGCAACTAAACAACGCTTTTAGGGTTAAGTTGGCATATTGTTCTGTGCAATTTTTATTTGATGAACAATAAAGATTAAAAATTACACTGAGAAAAAATAATGGTTAATAGCAAAAATGTTTGCTACGCGTTGACAAAATCGAGTGACTGCCGAACTCAGGGCTACTAGTAGTTAAAATGTGTTTTAATTTAAACTACATGGTTCTGCTAATTAGAACAAAAGTTTGGTATCTGACAACTAAATCGCAAGTAGCAAAATTGGTTCAGCTATTTCTTTTTCTTAGTGTAAATAACTATTCTATACAGCTATGACTTTTACATTCTTCCTATTTTTTGCAGGTGCTGCGAATCAAACCACCGATGTGCATAAAGAAAAACGACGTTGATTTTGCTGTGGCAGTGTTAGGTGAAGCTCTGAAAGAATTTATGAATAAACATAAATAATTTATTTTGATTTTCGATTGTTTATCTAACTGCACACTGACAATTTTACACCTAGGAAATACCAATCGTTTTATTTATTTCCAATTTCAATAAACCGAGTGAGATCTTTGTTTTGTTGAGTCGATCTAAAAGAAAAAAAAAATCAAACAAATTGAAAAGATCATAAATAGTTTCTCACTAAGCAACGTTTTCTATGGTAGGAGAGCTGCTGCACTGAATTCCTAATTCATCATCATCATCATCATCATCTCAGCCGTTCTTCCGCCCACTGCTGAGAATAGGCCTCCCTTCGTCGACGCCACCCATCTCCGTCCTGTGCTGCTCTCATCCAGGCATAAAAATTCTATGTCTATGCATCCAGGTGTGACCAGCGACTTTGATTACATGTCGTCAACCCATCGCATTGGCAGACGCCCGACGCATCTCTCGCCCTTTCTGGGCCACAATTCGGTCAGTGCCTTGCTACTTTTAAGTCCTTGTTACTTTCTACACAATAATTTCACTTCTAAAATAAACAATGTACCTAAACCACAAAAATGTTATTGATTCCACAACCTCATTGGACAAGATAGGGTTGTTATGATTTATTGATTGATCATCAGATTATATAATGGTTTAAAATTTTGCAAAAAAGTGTCAAGAATTAATCAATCATAAAATTAAGTAAATTTGTGGCATTAGCGCAATGAAGTATGTATCTATGTTTATAAATATTTAATACAATTTGACGATAACGTGCCTAAAAAATGCCATCTATTGAAAATATAAAATAAGTTAAAATCTTTTTTTAATAAATCTTATTCTCTATTAAATGACTATAGAATTTTAGTGCAACAGTTACCCTAGTACTACTGTTTCGGTTCGATAAAACAAGAGATCCGCAAATCAAGCGAGCGCTCTTTGACTAAACCGGCCCCGAATTCCAAGTCCGTATTTTACTTCGAGAATGTAGACTACTGGTGCATAGCAGTCGTACCTACCTATTTGAAATGTACTCGGCACAAAGATTAACCGCAGTACATCCAACACTGGAATTTCAGAACTGTGATCTGATTTTGTCTTATATAGCTTCAGTGGATATAATTTGTTAGACGCTACACTGAGAAAAAGAAATAGCTGAACCAGTTTCCTACTTACGATTCGGTTAGTAGATACCATTTTTTTTCTAATTAGCAGAACCATGTAGTTGCACGTCCCAAATTACAACTATTAATTAAAACATATTTTAACTACTAGTAGCCCTGAGTTTAGCAGTCACTCGATTTTGGTAACGTGTATCAAAAATTTTTTCTAATAGCAACTATTCTTTTTTCTCAGTGTATAGGCAAGTACATAAAGCACTTCGTAATTTAGCTCGACTCACCTTATCGCCGAACGTCGTCTGGTAATGAACCATTGCTGTGTTATTGCATTTCCAATATGACTGTCGATGTCACATCGCTCATCGGTGTCAAACGGAGAATTTCTGTAATTATATCTCGAGTAAGGGCCCATTTACAGTCTGCATGTTCATGTTGTTCAATAGAACTTGCAAGGAGGTGGATGAAGTGTATGAGAACATCAGTAGGGCCATACATACTTCTGAAACCTATTTTACGGTTGTTATGGGGGATTTTAACGCAAAACTGGATAAGCGAGACGTTGGAGAATTTAGGCTGGAAAATTTCGGATACGCAGTAAGAAATAACAGGGGACGTAAGTTGGCTGATTATTTAGAGCATGAGGGACTCATTGCGAGTTATATATTGTTTCAATTTAATTGTATGCTTACAAGCAAATGTTTCGTTTAGGTCAAATCTTATAACTCAATTTTCAACCAGTTATTCTCAACTGCAGCTGAAATGTTGTATACTTGTGTAAGTCGGATGACAATACCACATTATGAAGTCTATGAGCTGTTCTGACGATGGAGCCGTGAGATATTTGACGGAACTCAATTATAAAACAACATAACCTCATTAAGTAGGACCCTTTTGATTTGTCTTGACGAACACTTTATGACTGATATGCCTAGGATCTGATCACGGATATGGTAAGTAGTCGATGGAACTCAGCAATAAAACGACGCAACTCCATCGAATTTGGGCTTATTTTATTCTCACAATTCCTCACAATAAATCAAATCAAATCAAATCGAAAGCTTGTACAAACACATTATTTTAAACTTATTTAATTTACAAACAGTATATACGAATAATAAGTAATTTAAACTTCATTGGACCTTAAAATTTGTATGAATTTATCTCCTGAGCATGTAATGTAACGTGAATGTACGGCCGAATAAGATATCTAGGAGTCGACAAATGATTACCCATAAATCGTCTTAAATTGTGTGGTTTGCTTAATATTCGAGTATCTGTTGATATAAGTACCTATTTAATTATGCAGATACTTATTTACTAATCAAATTCTCAATGACACCCAACATCCCGAGCCTTTATGCGAAATCCCATCAATCCATTCTCTCTCAGCTAGATTGAATAAACAAGCGAACTTCATTGGACATCTACATTTTTATTAGCCGATGTTTTCTTGGCCCGGTTACGACCCCATAAAAATAAACATGACCCCGTAATAAAAATACTTTTGATGTCAAATGTCATTAACAAAATGGATTACTCGGCCTCGCCTTGTATACTTTCCTCTCAACAAAAGATTGAATGACTTAAAATATTCGTACCCACTTATATTCAATTCATTGGTAAGGCTTTTCACTTGGTGACGTTCAATCAGCATTCAATACATGATGAAAGAAATGAAAAATAATCGCAGATACTTGTACGGTATATAGCCATGATGATGTGCAAAACTAAGTTTTTTTATTTTTATTGACATATTAGAAGTTTTCTTTTTATATAGGTTTACGTAGGTACTTATTAAGATTCAGTACATACTATACTTATTTGGTCGCGCATAGTTATTGTTATAATAGGGATGTAGACTGATTAAAAAAATACTATTTTATTTAGTCGATCAGCTAGATTCTCCAAAAATAAAGGATCCATATTTTTTCGTTTAGAAAAGTACTCACAATTCACGAAGTTACACCGCTTTGAAATTTCGGTGTAGGGGTGATTTACGCCCCGTTGGTTAAAAATCGTATCCAATCGTGACGTCATGCAAAATTTAAATGCGCTGTATCTTCGTCATTTTTTGCTAATGATATAAAAGGAAAAATACTTATACCATACTTTTAATAATCTATCTAATGAGCAAAAAAAAAATTTTATCCACACCTTATTTCACGTTCATACTGACAATAGTTCTGCTTATTTCACAGTGAAAATAAAGAACGCAATACAAGTGAAGAGCTACCATTGTCTGCAGTACACTCTACAGCAGACAGATTTAATCTCCGGGTTGTCAATGTCAGCCTTTGTTTTTCACACACGTTTGCATACCGCAATTATAATTTAAGTGGCTTGGAGACCATTGAACTTGAATACAATTTACGTGAGTTGTTGTTTTAATCAAAAATCTGAGTGTTTAGGACGGAATCATGTAAGTTTATGATTTTTTGCATATTTTTTCAAAATAGTTGCACAGATGAACTCTCTGACCATCTCATCATCACTATACTTTACTATCAGTTCATGTACCAGGCAAATATATTGTCGACATATACGGAACATTTAAACAATGTTTGAAATAAAAATAAATAAAAATTTATTGAATTTTGGGCTTTTTTTTTGTACTGATATAACAGTAAATATTTTCAAAAAGAAATGAGATTCTCTCAAAACATACTGGATAAGAAATGGCAGCCATGTAACAAAGAAGTTTTTCCACCACAAAAAGTTTTAAGAACATATTTCACATGCAAATAAAAGTTAGTTAAAAATAATTATATTATAACATGAGCAAAACAACATACATTACTTTACAATTCTCATATAATGTGATTATATTGTCGCGAACGAGATAGATGTAGAATATTCGCGAGTAAGAACTCTGCTGGCGAGATAGACTTGGAATGTTCGCGAGTGGAATCATGCAAGCGAAACTAGGCCTTATATTCTTATAGCATAAAGGCTAGAGTTCTTTGAATGGTCGTCGGCTTAGTCGCACTTACACATACATACCGGCGTCTCGATGTTTCCCGTCAATCGAAATACATTCGTCAAGTAATGAGAATATTCGAGAAAAGTGTAGACCTCTGTATCGGCGCATATAAAAAGGCGATCGAGTGCGCGTCCCGCCAGTTCAGTACGAGCTACGAAAGCGATAACTTCGAAGCGAACCGAAGCGAAGGAAACCTACCTCAGTGCGATAAGTGGAAGTACCTGCGACTACTTTGGCGAGATACCTGGACCTCAGCTGCTACGCGACTTGGACTTGGACATCAGGAAGACCATCTTCACGTGTCAACCTTTGGGTTCCGTAGTGAATAAAAACTCTCATACGAACTTTGGCGTTTTTCTCCAAATCTCGAACCCAGTTTCGTAACAATATTATGTTACATATATAAAATAACTGATAATATGAAATGAGTCAAACAGAGCAAACGTGGAATATTGTATGTTACATTTTCGTAATATTCCGAAAATAGGACTAAATTTTAATTAAAATTAATAGTATACTAATATACGAAGTGAGAATAGGTATCTACTTTAGTGAACACTTTGAAGCCTCCGTAAAAGCTTTGAGAATTTCTGTATCAACGCCTGCAAAATGTTCTGAAATTAAACTGACATTTTTCCAGACAACATTTTCTTGTAATATCGTTCCATGTTTACTTCTACATACTTTACACTACACGTCATGTGATAGTTTTACAATATTGAATGTCTGCGTTTCACGAATTTCAAATAATGTTCAATGAGTTTGAAAGTATGACTGTTTTTATAGCACCGACTTCCATATTAACACACTTATATTAAAAAGGCGATAGTTTGTGTACGACTGGACCAATTTTGATTTAATTTGGTATACCTACAGGAAGCTGACAAAGTCAAAGTCAAAATCATTTATTTATCTTTCGATATTCGTATCACTTGATAATTGTCTTTTTCTTTTGATTTCGTATAAGGTAAATGTTGACGTCAGATCATTTACTTATAGCTAAGTTTACTGCCGCTTCCTAAGCGCAAGTACAGAAGAAACGGTAACAAACTGTACTGCAGAATTTTCTCCAAAAACGCCAACTTACAATTATACTGATATTAAAATTAGATATGTGGACTGAGAATACATTGTTATGTCATAGTTAATTAAGCATGATGTCAAGTTTAAAATTAATGTCAATTTGTAAATTTTGTACTAAAACGTGTACTGAATGCACTTAAATTATGACATTTGTAAATGTACAAATAAAAACTTTTAAGAGCACCCTGGATTAAGGGTCCCCCGACCCTAGACCAAAATACAACTTTCCATACAAACGTAGTCTACGTTTTATTTCAAAACGACAAGACCGATTTGGGCAATATTTTGTAATTTCAAAGATAATGCAATTATCTAGGTTTATATTTAGTTTCCGACAGTAAAAATATGAACTTGAAATTGAATATAGTGTTTTATATCATTTTTGACCATTAGTATGGGAAACTTCTAAATCGTTATCTTTTCTTTCCAGTTTATAATTTTACTATAGGAAACCAGTTATAACCCCAGATAATTGCAATTTCTTTACAATTACCAATTTTTACCGGAATCTGACATGTGATTTCAAAATTAAACGTAGGCTACGTTTGTATGGAGAGGTCTAGGGTCGGGGGACCCTTAACACATAGGCTACTTTTTCCGCGGGTAACATCACGCAGCCAGTGGTAGATAAAACAAGTATGGTACCTGTGTATGTAACTGAAGTTTAATAACTGCAAAGATAATTTTATGCTCGATCATAAAAGTTATACAAATGGAGTTACAAAATATTCGGATAGAATGACTAATGTGGTGCGTACGTATTATCATATCATGGCACCTGAATCTGCTGTAAAAACAGCTTTAGTATATAATATTTTGCAGCAGGTATGTGTAGTGTAGTGTGTCAGGCAAGCACGTATAAACCTAGTATAAAGCAGGTGCTACACTGGCGAAGCGCCTTACTATAAATCACCCAGGACCGTTAATATTTTATGAAGCGGCGACAGTGTACGTCAAACCCTGTAGTAAATTTTCTATCGTGTGCGAACAAGGACTGGCTTTATTGCAGGGAAGGGTTTAAAGTGAAAACTTTTTAGTGATACACTAAAGCTGTACTACGTAAAGTGTGTTCACCAAAAATACTTTGAGTAACAGTACATGTTAGTGTTGCTTTTTAAGACACATAGCTCGAACAATGTATGTAATGGAAGAGGAATAAAATACTAGGTAACAATAACTAGTAGTAGTAGTAGGTAATGATAAATAGTAAAATCGAGTAAATGTAGTAGATACAATCAATCAATTGTAATTAGTATGGCCGTAGATGTAGATAAAGTAAAAACTCCCTCAAAATGCATAATAATCCAAAAAAAAATTAATTCAGAATGAATTGTAATAGCACTTAAAGCACTTTATAATACTGTCTACTGTTTCGAAGTTTCTGAGTGGGAGTGATTGACGTCACCTTTTGTTAAAAATCGTAGCTGATTGTGACGTCACGCGAAATTTTAATGCGCTATATCTTTATCATTATTAGCTAATCAGAGAAAAGAAAAATATTCTATCAATAAGCCAAAAGAAATGTTTTCCACATCCCTATTTTCACCTACGCCAGTATCGCATCGAATCATCCTACTAAATGCGAAAGTGAGTTTGTTTATTTGTTTGTTACCACTTCACGCTTCAACCACTGAACCTATTTAGATGAAAGTACCTGGGCGACCGAGCTTTGCTCGGTTACATCTCAAACATTAACAATTTTTTTAAACTTGTCTAAAAACAATGCAAAATAATAAAAAAATATATACTTAAACATAAAAAAAAACAAAAGTAAGTCACCGAGTGGGATTCGAACCCGTAACACTCTTTCTAGCGGTCGCTATCCTTAACCGCGGAGCTAAATCAAGGCGGTCGAGGCGCGACGAAATTAGCGACCATATTCTGCGTGGAAAGAAAAACGCATGAAAACTCGAAAAAACGCGTTTTCCCAAACATAAAAATAATCTAGATCGATTGTTTACCCCCGAAAACCCCCATATACAAATTTTCAGCGAAATCGTTAGAGCCGTTTTCGAGATCACAGAAATTTATAAATAAATATATATATATACATACATACATACAAGAATTGCTCGTTTAAAGGTATAAGATTTTATATGGATATAGTTAGATACCTAGGGAAGGACATAGGATAGTATTAATTCCGAAGTTCTCATGGGGAGCGAAGCCCACGGGCACAGCTAGTATTCACATATTGCGAGCTCAGCGGCTTTAGTTCGGGATGTACAGGTCTGCTCATTGCGGGAATATCACATAGATATTGTCTACCCCGCTATAGAGATGTAGACGTGATAGTGTATATACACTATCACGTCTACATCTCTATACCTATATAGGTATATCAGCTTGTACCAAAGCCGTAACACATTACATACAGAACGGAAACTCGCACCGTCCCCCACAATCTGGCGTCCCTGCAACACCTCCCCCGCTTTTGAGCCTTATTGGCCTGCCCTGTCACCTGTGAAACAGGGTTGTTACTAGTCTCACGTTAACGTTACGCGAGTCACTTAGAATTATTGAATCATAATGGTGAGAAACTGGAGATATTATCATTATTTATCCACGGAAAACAATAAAGAACGAACATTTTATAGATTTCCTAGTGATGAAAACAGGTAAGCAAAGCAACAAATTCTGTGGTGGCGACCCTGATTGTTTAACTCACACATTTGAGGTGTGCAGACATATTGTTTCGTTTGTAGTAGTAATAGGTATATTTCTTACTCCGTTTCTATGAAGTGCCATACCTGTGGCCGTAGTTAGAATAAACCCCATCGTATCGCAGACACAGGTGTGTCGAAACTCGAAACAAAATCATATTCATATATCGCCGGCTTAGCGGCTATAGTTCGGAAACCGCTGCTCTGGTTACTATGATAATATTATGCAGATATTGGCTTTTTGTTGGTTTACTGTAAACAACGAAATACTGAATAAGTATAGTTACCTCATAACCAAAACTTTATCTTTATGTACAAGCAACAACTATAATATTCTTTTAATATTTATCTTTAACTATTTCATTTTCACTCCAGGCACTGAAATACGTCTGTCATAGATAAAATTCTTCCGCTTCCAAACGGCAAATTTAGACATTTTTGGGAGAAGCTTATATTCAGCTGAGGACTGAGGATGAATATGATAAATGATGATGAATGCACCCAACGACCAACTGGTCTGCTTCGGATTCTGTGTTTTGCACACAGTGTCCCATAATGTAGCTTTTGGCCCAATGTTCCGTCCTCCTGACACATTTACATATTTGAGTAAACATTTTCGCATTGATGGAAAATACTGTGATTTTTGTACTAAATATTAAAGTTTACTTGTTTTATTTTACGTCAAGTCTGGAATCTTATAGTGCGTTTCATCAAATAGTTCCTTTGTCGTCATGTTGGCACCAGTGTTTGTCAATAACGTCAACACGGTGAACATACGCTGCGAGTTTTTATTACTATAATTGTAATTCCTAGAGAAAATCATGCCGAAAACGTTGAAAAGTGGTGAAAGAATGATGGTGTTGAAAGTGAAGGAGTTTTGTGAACGTGAAAAACGTAACGATGCCCCAATTATTCCATTAAGATGTGTACAAGCTAGGGTCGCCGCCATTACAGGTTAGTGAAATAGGGTTACCAGCATCAGTTTAATCACCCTTGCTGTTTAATGCCACCAGTGGAAAAAAGTAGTTAATTTTTGTTCATAAGTCCAAATTCGTTTAATTTTCTGATGATATATAATTTTGTTATTAAAATTAAGGATGCGATCATATCTTCTTCATCTATAGCGTATTCAGAAAAATAATAGAAAAATAGAGAGTTACGTCATGATTATATAATAATAAATAATTTGACGTTGTTTTAGGTATATCTGAAAAAACAGTGTCGAAAATCAGCAAAGAAGGTAAGGAGGCAGCTTCAACGTCGAAAAAAGTTACGACACCGCGCAAAATTGGTCCTCGACGCAAAACTCATGAACTGGATGATTTTGAACGATGTACTATAAGGCATAAAATACATGAATTTTATTCCGTTAGAAAGGAATTGCCTACATTGTTGAAATTGTTACATGAAATGCGAAATGAGATAGACTTTAAAGGTAGTCGCACTACTTTGTGGAGAATTATAAAAGAGATGGGATTTTATTTCAATAAATGCAAATCCAAAAGAAAGGTTTTGATGGAGAGATACGACATTGTTGCCTGGCGTCATCGATATCTGGAAGAATTAAGAAATAATCGTCTTGGAGCCCAACGGCCAGTCGTGTATTTAGACGAAACATATATACACGCCACATATTGCGCTGGAAAATGTTGGCAAAGCGAGACTGAAGAAGGTGTTTTGTCTTCAGATTCCAAAGGACCACGGTGGATCATTGTCCACGCTGGTGGCGCCATGGGCTTTATACCCAATGCTCAACTGATTTTTAGATCCCAATCGAAGTCAGCTGATTATCATGACGAAATGAACAAAGTAAATTTCAATAAGTGGTTGAAGGAAAAATTAATTCCTAATCTACCTCCACAGTCCATTGTAGTCATGGATAATGCATCCTACCATACTGTTCAGATAAATAAGGCACCCACAATGTCAAGTACAAAGTCAGAGATGCAATCTTGGATCACGAATAAAGGACTTTCATATTTGCCGACCATGCTAAGAGCGCAGCTGTTTGAAATTATCAGAGAACATAAACAGCCACCTGTTTATGAAGCAGATGTGATGTTGGAAGAACATGGCCATAAAGTGGTAAGGCTTCCACCTTACCATTGTGACTTAAACCCCATTGAGCTAATATGGAGTGTATTAAAAAGAAGGATAGCCGAAAAAAATGTAGGTCAAGAAGCTAATAAGATAGTACAAATTACGGAAGAAGCTTTTGCTACGATCACTCAGGAGGAATGGAAAAAGGAATGCCAGCACGTAATAAATATTGAAGAAAAATACTACGCTGCTGGCCCAGCCGTCGACAATGAAACAGATAGATTCATAATCGAAGTAGGAGACGATAGTGATACTTCTGATGACAGTGAATCTATTTATGACGAAATGTCAGATGTAGACATGATTGATGAACACAGTTATTGTAAAAAAATATAATAAAATGATACCTTAAATGTTTTGTTTTTTATTGATGATGATAATCTATCCTTCCTAGCGCCCTGAATAGTATCCCATATTTTCACCCATAGTAGAGTAGCGCCAAACTTGGAACCAGTCAGAGTTTCGTCAAAACCCCTAT
Organism: Acrobasis consociella; assembly: GCA_963555685.1. Taxonomy (NCBI): domain Eukaryota; kingdom Metazoa; phylum Arthropoda; class Insecta; order Lepidoptera; family Pyralidae; genus Acrobasis; species Acrobasis consociella. The sequence goes on from OY743115.1 coordinate 6,445,374, forward strand.
GACCTATGTAAGACAAATCAGCGTAAATTTCGTGTTAATCCAATCCAAACGTATAACCCATCGAAAGCGCCTACCAATCAAAGGGAATCATGAAATCTGCTAGTAGTTAATTGTAACAAAATGATATATATAGATGAATACCTAATGATTCAACGATCATATTATTGTATTAACTAATAAAAATATCTCCCTTAATTTAAGGTAGTATAATGGGGTAGTATGGGAACCGTAGATGGGAACACTGATAGGCAATACTGCCAACATGACGGCAAAGGAACTATTCTATGAAACGCATTCTACTCATTGAACATTTATAGAAATAACATTTGGAGCGTGAATTGCAGGAATTCAATATCGTAAAACTATCACACGTGTATCGCATGTAGCAGTAAACGGGAGAGGATACATTATTAATAGAAAAAGTCGTCTAAAAAATGTCAGTTTAATTTTACAATATTTACAGGCGTCGTTTCAGAGACTCGCAAAAGCTTTTACACTGGCATTAAAGTGATCACTAGAGTAGGCACTTAATTGCTCTGGCTTTGTGTACTTATGCAAAGTAACAAAATGTACATTAAAATGTTGTATTATTTTCGGAAAATAGTAAAACATACATTTTGAGGACAATATTTCACGTATTTAGTGCTTGTTTTTTTAGGTTGTTTACATACTGGACAAATTCTTAACATACTTTACATGAAGGACTGATAGAGAATGTTATACCATGTTGTTTTGGTAAATAAAGTTTAAATAAATAAACTTTTTGAAGAATTGGTCCAATGTTGTTACAAAAGCCATATATATATTAATTATTATATATGTATATTTTATGTATTTATATTTATTATGTTATAGTTTTTGTATTTACAAGTATTAGTATAACTTTGAATTGTTCTTAGTGTAGTAAAGTAGTTATGTAGGTTTAATTGGATTCTGTTTTCTGTTCTATGTATCACGTATTGTACTCACTCTCTACCCGGAAGTTGACTGGAAGAGATCCCTATCTGGGATAAGTCCGCCTTTGTACTGTTTTCTACTTCTAACTTGTATTTTTGTGTCTTGTTTTTATGTACAATAAAGATTTAACAAACAAACAAACAAAGCCTTTGCATTGTATTTATAGCTACTAGACTTATATGAATATGTCATTACGTTATTCATTTTACCTGCGAAGCTATGCGTAGTGCACTAATTGCGCAATGTACGAAAATATAGTTATTGATTCAGAGATATGACGGAATTTATAATTATGTCTACCATTTCACTAATGAACATGAACATCAGACTGAAATTAATACTTAAATTAATAAGCAAGCAAAAGAGGCTTTTGCGTAGCATTTTGACATGGCCATAAAATTAATAAAAATATTACATAACTTGGCTCGTTATAATAATATCTTCAGCTATTATGTTTAACTTACCTAATTAATTTTACACAAGTAAATGTCTAATGTAACAATTTCTGATTGAGACTAAATACACCCTTGAAATATTTTCAATACATTTTGTTAAGCTTTATTTAACACGTACGCAGCTAGTTTCTACAACAATGCATACCTGTTTCATTGTTTTACGAGTATACTCATAGTCGGTAGCAAACGTGTTAAAGTCAGAGTAAGCACGTGAAATTAAATAAGAAATAGCACACATTCCATTTAGTAAAACTCATTATACTCTTACCTTACTCTTTCTTATATTGGCTCTCATATAGTCTTTAATTATATGATCCAGGTTTGATTACTGGCTATAGGAATAATAAAATTAACGCCAGAGGAGTCTGGCTAAGTTGTATTGCCCTTTAGAAAAACCCCTAGTACGGTTTTTAATACTAACTCATCTTAAAGAAAATAACTAGTACAGTGTACTAGTGTAGTTCGCCCCGAACAACGAACTAGCAAACCCCCATATCTCGGAAACCCCTTGAGTGTCTGATTTATCTTATGTTCCAGTTTAAAAATTCTATTAGCTGCTTCTACATTTTATGAAACTCCGATCAAAACTACTCGAGTACTAAACGTCGAACAAACAAACATAGATACATACAAACGCCGGATTGTTCAAGTAGACTCGGAGAACTACGCTCGCTTTACTTTTTTAGTGTAATAAAACTATCAGTTTAATTTAAATATAATAGAATAACTTTTAGCTAAATCTAACTTTTGCCAAAAGATTACGATATTTTAAATAAATTTAGATTTTAGAACAGTAGTATATGTTCATTCCGAGATATCTTCTGTAAAATTGTACTTTTAACATATTCAATGAAGTGTTATAAAACTAAACATTTTTGGTACCTAAAAGTACTTATATATACAGGAATAATGCAACTTAATTCCAGTTTGTTATCTCTCTTGCAATATAGTCCGTCCAAGCAAAGCGGTCGTCAAAAAGCAGACGACGTTTTTTCATCGTTTGACTAGAGGAAAACCGTAACATAAAGTAACATCGTAAAAATAAACATTTCCGCTGACGTGCGCGTAGCGGGGCATTTTGAATGCAGGCTTATATATCGATAGGAATATGTCGATAATTCCAATACTCTCAGTTATAGTATCGATATCATTAGTAACATCAATGTATAGAATTTACATAGACACTCTTACAATAAAGCTTACGTAAAACAAGTAAATCAAGTAAGTACCCCAGAAATTATAGACAGATTTGATTTATAAAATAGTGAATCACATACTCGGACCATTTCGTAGCTAGATTTTGTAGCTGGCTTCAATACTGGTGGTAATCTTAGCTTCACTCAAAGCAGCTAAATTATTTTACATACATTTATTTATTTATATTAATTGGTACTTCTTAAGACTCTAGCAACCTGATCAGACTGCGCATTGCTTTGAATGTAAAGTTATTAAGTAGGTATTTTTTTATGTATTGCACTTACTTACATTCTATAATATTTACGTACATTAGGTATATCTGAACGCTAACTGATCTTCAGGAAGCCTTTTATGAATAAAACTTTACTCATCCATAATTTCGCATCAAAAGTCGTCAATGGTTTGGAAATAACTAATAAGTAAACAGATTGACAAATAAACGCGATACAGCGATATATTTGTTTTCCAAGTAAGGAAAATGCAACGTGGAAGGGAAATACCCGTAATAAATCGAACCACGGGCTTTACTAAATCACTTTAGTATAATGAAATTAAAATAACGAAAAAGAATCGACATTCCCATACAAATTGCCTGAACAACTGCATTCTTTAGTATGGAAATGTCGAATATTTTTATTAGTTTTTGATTGTTTTTATAATTTTACATCTCATATAGGATATTTAAAAAACGATGTTTTATATACTATAGTGATCTAGTGTTATATATATAGCCCGTGGTTCGATTTATAACGGGTATGTCGCATTCACGTTGTATAATCAATAAAAAATAAATAGTAAATTAAGCACTAATATTGAAGATCCCTATAAGCGGTATAATACTTTTAGCTCACCTAGTAATGATCATTTCACGCATAAATTTAAGTATCGATACTCCTTACAACACTAATAAGATTAGCAATGTGTAATAAACATAATGATAAACGTTGTAATTTCGTTTCGGAGTTCAAATAAAAATCCTTGTGTTCAGTAAATATTTTCAAAAAGGAAATAATTTAGGTACTGTCCGTCGGGCGATTAAACGATATAAAATAATTTCAGTTGGTCGAGAGTATTGCAAAGCGACATTTATTCCTCGGCTTTTATCATCAAAGATTAACTTTGATAATATTTTTCACATTCATTTCGCTCGTCTTCATTATTTTTCATTGAATGTTCTGTTTATTTGTGAATGCTCTGTTTGCAGGCATTTCTATGACTTTTTATTAATTTTTACTTAATTACATATTTAAAAAGCGTTTAGTCTTTTATGGTAATGAGATTCATAATTCTTTATCATTTCTTTACTCGTAATGTGACAGAATATTTTAATAACAATTATCTAGCTGCCCTGCTCGTCTACGCAGTACGCACAGTAAATAAACATAGAGTAAATGTTAACACACGTACCAGCGATAAAGGATGTCCTTCATTTACTGTATGTAATATACTGTATGTGTGTGAGGTATGTAGTTACCCTCTAACTTCATAATGTAGCGTATGTACCTAATATGAAAGTCACAGTAAAAAAAACCAGGTCTATGGTCACAACGATATAGAGCTAAAAATACAGAGTAGTTAATCACAACAAAAATAAGCAATTTCAGTTATTTCTGGCGACCAGATATGAAAAATTCACATAATAGGGCCTAATAAGTCAATAAGCTTTTAATAAAATGCCACTTGAAAAAAAAAAACTATCCTTAAGACAAATGAAGCTGATTATATTGCGTACAAGTAAAGGTCGGCCTCCTCGGGGCAATTTCACTTTGCCGGCTTCGACTTATTAAACCGTCCACAAGACAAATCGCTGGCTGCGGTCCCGCGATTAATATGCTCTTAATTAGTGCGTGTGTCGGTGACATTTCGCTGATTAGCTGTCAAATGTTGATTAATCTTAAGTAATCTCAATCAAGTGTAGATTTTAGTTGCTAAAGAGGTAGGTATACTGTAGTAGATATGTATATTGGTACAATATACTTTGCTTATTTAATCTAACCTTGCTATATTAGCCGTGTGGTTTTCGGAAAAGTAGAATATAACTACTCCAAGTCTTCCCGTGAATATCGTAGAAAGCGACTTAGGAAATACAAGCTAAAAATTATAAACATCAATGAGATCTATCCAATCCGTCTGGCCAGCGAGGAGAGTGTAGGCCCAATTCTCTTGCTGCTTTGGCTAGATATGGCTTTGGTAGTACAGTACAGATAGGGTTGCGCTCCTGCAGTGGAGACTAAAAAAACCTAATGATGATGATGATATAAGAGAAAACCAAATCCTAAAACACCATCCTAGAGACAAATGATTCAGATTGTGCCTAATATTTATTGCTTACAAGACCAGACAATTTCACTTTGCCGGCTTCGACTTACTAAAACGTCCACAAAACAAATCGCTGGCCGCGGTACACAATAAATATTCTCTTAATTAGTGCGTGTCGGTGACATCGCGCTGATTGGCCGTCAGATATTGATTAATCTATACTGAGTGTAGATTAAGTTATTATCGGTAAGTTAATTCCAAAATGCTTAAATATTTTCCATAAAAAAAAACATAGTTCCACACAAATGAGCGCAAATCTAAACGGAATTTCTAAATGACTATTAATTTTATTCAACTTAAATTATTTATCTTACAGTAATTTATTTTTTTATTTACCAGTTTATGCGCACGGAAAATGTATACAGATAATTCATAAAATATATGTAGTACAAAGGGACTACTTATCTCAAATAGATCTCTTCCAGTAGGCCTGTGAGAAGAATTTAGTAATATAAAATAAAACCATCATCATTCGAGCGTATTACCGGTTCCTCAGCAATAACGCTTCAGAGTCCGGGGCCGCTACCTAACCTAGGTGATTTGACGGAGTTACTTGTTTTTACACAGAACGACTGCCTTCTGACTTTCCACAACCCAAAGGATAGACCAGAACTAATCCTTGGTTAAGTTAGAGCAAACGCTAGATGGTGTTCGGAGCCGACAGTTTATACGTACCTTCCGAAACACGGAATCATCTTACTTTTCAGACAATCAGGTAATTCAAGCTTGCAATATCCTAACCAGACTAGAAACGACTTTTCACAAAGTATGCTTCCTAGTGGGAACCCCGCTTCGCCCGTGAGTCACATCACATGGTCCATTGAAAACCAGCGTCGCAGTCACATCGTGACCGCGGCACATGCTGAATGGATCTTTTTGCCAAAAAGCCACACCACGTCATGACAATGTTGCACAAAATGTACGAGGAGAAGAAAAATGATGAAATTTCATTCTTATTTTATTGTTAGATGTATTTTTTTTTTGTATTGAGTGTGTGGTATTTTTTTAGGCAATAAAGTAAATTCTATTCTATTCTATTACCCACGACCTCCGGATCAGAATGCCGAAAGCCTCCACCACTGGACCACGGAGGCAATCAGTTTAATAAAATGAACATGCTTCATATTTTTGGCTGATGAATAAAGTCAATTTTAATAATATTATAATTCCTGCCATCTCTCCTCAAGACAAATAAGGCAGATTACATTGCGCACAAGTAAAAGACAGCAATTTCACTTTGCCGGCTTCGCAGGCTTATTACACCGTAAACAAGATAAATCACTGCACAATTAATATGCTCCTAATTATAGCGTGTGTCGATGACACTTCACTGATTGACTGTCAAATGTTGATTATACACGGTCTAACGAATTATACTTGAGCTAATTTAAAAGTGAATTCTGTGTTACTTTCGCCCTTAGCTTAAGTCGCTCGCTTGCTTGTGTTTTGGTCACAGGAAACCTAAAAAACCTAACCTAACCTATACTTTCAGCAAAATTTTTTATGTGTCTATGTTACTTTCGCCCTAAGCTAAGTTTTGGTTACAGGAAACCTAACAAAAAAATCCATCGACACGCAATGAGGGAGAAGAAGAAAACCTGATCTACCCACCTCACCGTGGTCAAGTTTTTTTGTGCAATATGGAAAATGTTTTTTCTTATCTTTATTTCATCTAGAGATTAAAATGAATGATTAGTAAAACATCTGTCAAAATAAAATTACATGCTTTGATTATCGGACAACGGTTTTCTAGAAAACGAAACATATGTAAATTAAGTTTCTAGAAACACTATCTGGCATTTTAACCTTCGTTATACCGTTTTCGAACAAATGAAATTCGAATGGAAAAAAATCGTGAGTATGATATGTTACCTCGTAAAACTTTTTCTTATTGAGTCATAATAATGTTTTCAATTTTCATATATGACACAACTTAATACTCTACGTATATAGCTACCATCGATGTATGATACCAGTTTTAACAAAAAGGTTTTTTCTTTCCGCATATATTCCGCAAAACTCCGGTAAAAATATAATCCATACGGTCATAGTTTATTCATTGAGGATTTTCGAACATTCAATTTCTGTTGCAGAGCGTCACATGCTCAACGTATTAAAAATGTGATACGTTCTTAAAAAAACAGCTCTGTACTTTTAGTACACAGTACAGTAGTTACTGTAGTAAAAAACCTAAATAACAATCCAATATTTCAATTAAGTAAGTTTTTATTTCTTGTATCTTAGATAAAAAAAGCCAATTACTGATTCTGAACAGATAAAACACTGTAAAGGTATCTTTAACGTTAAGCAAAAGTTAAAAACGTATACGCTACATTTAAATGATACACATGTATTCAAATAATAATATGAACTTTAAAGATTTTCAGTCTCCCCGAAGGCCTCAGCAATTACGGCTTATCTCCACCGAATTTCCGAGTGACTTTAAATAGCTATCATTTTCTCGGCGACTTCGGAACCGCAAAAAGATTCTGCTTACACTCGACAACAATTATAGGGCGTTATCTCTATAGACATGGGTCTCCCAAACACGTCATTAGGCCTTAAAAGCCATAGTGGAAATACCTTTCATATTTTATATGTAAATAAATAAATGTACAAATAAATATTTAGGGACAAATTACACAGATTGAGCTAGCCCCAAAGTAAGTTCAAGACTTCTGTCACGGGATACTTAATCAACGAAACTATATTTTAATAACAAAAACATATATAGATAAACATCCAAGACCCAGAACAGTTTGAAAAAGGCCATTTTCCAATTTGCCCTGACTGGGGATCGAACCCGGGACCTCTGGGTGGCGGAATTAGCATTAGGGCCACTACGCCACGGTGGTCGTCCGTCGTTTTATGAGGACAATAAAAGCCAGCAAAATGCTCTTAGTAGTAGACATTCTAATAGCCGTGTCACTTTGTGAAGAAAGAAAGAAAGAAAAGAAAGGAACTGTTCTCAAAATTACTTCATGCGCTAAACAGTTCAGCGAGGGAAGCCGGTGGGTGCATGAATAAAAACAAACTCACATATTTGGCACTATTTTTAAGGATCAAAATGGTATATCAGATTAGGCACTAATATCATTAAAAAATCAAATGAAATTGGTGAACTTTTAAGACATTCCTTATCCCTAAAGATCTTCAGCAATTTTCTAAGCGACTTTATAAGAGACATTTTCCCGGCAACTTCGAAACCGCGAAATGATTCGCTTATACTCAAAGGCAGTCGTTAGGCGTTTGGCTTCCCGACACGTCATAAGGCGTTAAAACCTTCAATGGGAATGCCTTTAACATTTTCAATGTAACATTTAAAAGTGGTGTTGCATTTGTTCATAGGTTACGGTTGCTACTTACCATCAACTGGGCCGTATGCCTATTTGCGAAGGTACTTAGTTTTTTATGTAAAAAAATTACTATTCTACGAAATTTCCATTCTAACATTGATCATCGCAACTCAATCGACGTCGTCGTAGCGAGATTTTTTCGTAGCGTTGAACGTATTCGTAGCTGGCTCGTAGCACGATGTTCTATTATTAAATCGTGGGCTCGTAGCAAGTTGGTTTACATTCGTTCAACTTTTGCAAAGGCTTTTTCCGCGCGATAATAATATCAGACAGAAAATTAAAAAATCTTTATTAACCATATAACAAAGTATTTTAATCTTTCTTTTTAGAGTTCACACAAGAAACGAAGTCAACGTTTTAAATCGACAAATACGTACATTTAATCTCTTCTTTAAATATTATCTATGTTACTTATTATTCTTATACCCTCTTCTTTCCATTTGTTCTAACTCTGTCTAGGCAAACACTACATTAAACCTTTCACAGATGTAATCGCAAACCGCAGTGCGAGCTGTTTAATCTGTCAATGTCTTCTGAAATATTCAAATTCTCATTAGGTGAGTAGACGAGCGCAGTTAACAAGATACACGTTGATATAAAATTCTCTCTTAGTTTTAATGAAGTTATGGCGGCGCACGAACATTCGGTATGGAGTTAACATAGACCAAGAGCGAATAGGTAACAAATATTATGAGCTGGCAATTAAATAACTGTTCGTCTGTTCGAATATAAAAATAAAGCATTTGAACACTAAGATCTATTTTAAAAGTTATCAATGTCTAAGTTTTATCGCACTCAAAATTTATTAAAATTTTTAGAAGCTTTGGAGACTTTATTATGAGACATTTATTTATGCATTTCGTTTAATATTTTATATTTATGAATAATATAAAGAATAATAAATATTGACGATTTGTAGACCACAGCCCAAATTACATTTAAATAAATGTTTTAAAAGTTCTTTAATAATTTATTCAATTTATTTAATGTAGTATCAATTTTGAGAATCACGGGTCTTTTCACCCCGGTCCTTTGAGAGGCTTGCGTGGGGATACAGATCCAACACGTAGAGGCCCTTTGTAGAAGTTGTTGTCATGTGGCTAATGTAATATTATTGTTATGTTTTGATAGAAGAAAATTGTTATTATTAGACATACAACCTTTATTTTATTCATATACATGTTATCACATTTTATTTTGTAGTTGTTACTTTTTTATATGGCTTATGATAGCACTAAGCCAAGCTTCCACAATAACCTGGCAATGTATTATCAAAACCTAGTACACACATTTTTTTAAGTATAAAATATTTACTTCACTTTAACCCGCAAAATTCACGTGATTGATCTACGTAGGTACTGTAACAATGTTCGCGCATACATCTGGCCATTCTCAGAACGGTGCATTATTAATTTCAATCACTTGTGCCTGAGCGTCGAAGTATGCCGCTGCAGCACATAATTACTTCCAACTAAAGAACTCAAATATTGGCCTCCACTTGTACAAAGTCCTTAAGTGAGCAAGATTTTGCTGGAACGGAGTTTATAAAAAAAAAAAAAAATTAAAATCTTTATTGTGTAAAATAAGTTCTACAAATAATATTTGGTTGTTGGAGCCTACTTTTAAGCATAGGGATGCTTGTGCCAGTAGACTCCGCTCTTCCATATCACTATCATCGAATAGAACTAAGCGCAAAAATTCAAGTAGGTAAGTAACAATACAAACTAAAGTTAATTATTTTTGTAATTGTGTACGTGTGTGAGGGTGTATGTATGTGTGTGTGTGTGTGTGTGTGTTCGTGTGTGTATGTGTGTGTGTGTGTGTGTGTGTGTGTGTGTGTGTGTGTGTGTGAGGGTGTGTGAGTGTGTGTGTGTGTGTGTAAGGGTGGGAGTGTGTGTGGGTGTGGATGTTTGTGCGTGTTTGTGTGTGAGGGTGTATATATGTGTTTGTGTGGGGGTGTGTCTATGTGTGTGTGTGTGTGTATAAATGTACAGGTAGTCATTTAAATTATATTTTTTTTAATAAACTTCTCCAATTAGTCGTAGCTGATTTCTTTAAGCCAAGCTGTTAATAATGATTTAAACTTATAAGATGGTTTGTTGTATATTTGCAATTTGCAAGTTTTCTTCTCTACTTCAGATAAAAATCGAAAGGTATACAACGTGGAAAGGACATGCGCGAAATAAATCGAACCACGTTCTGTACTAGACTAGACCACTATAGTATAATGAAATTAAAATAACAAAAAAATATTCTCCCATACAAAAGTGTGAAGCCGCGCGGGCAATTTGTATGCGAATGTCGATTTTTTCTTTTGTTCTTTGACTGTTATATTATTAGCACTATAATTTAGTGATCTAGTATAGCCTGTGGTTCGATTTATTACGTGTATGTCCCTTCCACATTGTATACCTACATGGCAGACTTTATTGACATCTTGTCTTATTGACTTTCTTGACATGATATTATTATCACGACACGATTTGGAACATATTAATGAACAAATGTAACAGAAACAACGTTACTTTGCGACACGTGACAATCAAAATTAAAATTTTGGCTCACAATACAAAAAATCTTTTGGGGTTATTATTAGGTTTTGAAATATTATAAATCATTTTAAGATAGAGTTTTTTCTGGCTAGAAAGTTTTTATTTAACTTGTGATTTATGCTAGTTTGTTTAGTTCAAATCTTGAAAGCTGAAGAATTATGTTATAAAATAACACGGTAAATTTACGAGGTAGACTAAATAAAGTTTGCCATATTTGCGAAGGAATCACTGCTCGCATCTGGCCGGTGTGTAGCGCGGTGAAACGAGCCAATATGTATTGATAATAAAATACCATTTACGTAAGTTAAGGCAAGGTGTGCCAACTCCAAGACTGCAATTTATTTGAAGCCGGGTCAAAATCACAAACACTTTAATCAGTTAGATTTACCTGGTAATTAGCAGATCTGGCAACATAGAGATATCAAATGTTTGCTAATATGCATTTCAGCCCAAACTCTCGTAGGTTTGGCCGAAATTCAATATAGGTAACCTTTACATTTTGCAATATTGCCAGATAAATTCATCGTGCTGATTAATATTTCCCCGTTCATATTAAATTTAGAATAAGTTAATTCTAGTGTATTGTTACGAGCCAAAAAAAATTATTGCAACTTCAAGGATTTAAAAAAGCATAGGCGAAGATTATTTCAATAAATGTGTGGTGATAGAACAGAATGATCATGTTCCAAAGTAATTTTGTGTTATGTAGTACTTACTGAATAAAAAGGGTAGATATCTAGGTGTACATATTATTTTAGTAACAAAAAGGGGAAGCGTGTTTATCGTAAATAATATTATTCACAAAAAGAAATTTTGTTTACGAAAATGCTTCCAAAACTTAGATTTTAAGTAAGCTTTCCCTTAAATATAATAGTACATGAATATAAAGGAGCATTTCTCCGAATCCAGCTGAATATTTCCAATATAGAGTATTGACCTCGGCATCTTTACCAAACTTGCAAGTCCTTATCGTTTTCTTGGTAGGCACTTAAATATATACTTACCTTGACAGAAGGTTAGAGATGAATAGAATTCACGAATTTCAGTTATGTTACACTTTTGACTCTTTTATAAATTCAGTACGGTAAGGATACTTGAGTTAGATCTCTTTACTATATTATTCGTAGATACTTACACTGATTTAGTGTACTTTTAAGGTATTATGTCTCCCAAGACATACTGCAGCGCTTATTTCTGTTTATTTCAATGTGTTGAATAAATTCATTTTAATAAAATACGTAATCTAAATATGCGATGATGCGGAAAGGTGATAATTAATTTCTACACTTGTAAAGAGTAGAAATTAATTATCACCTTTCCGCATCATACAAGAAGACTATGCCTGGTTGGTTTACCAGTTTCTCCAATTTCACGATAGGACCATAAATTCGTAATATTTCATTACACAATACCTGTCTATTCAAATTATTACATTTGTTTACGATTTAATGATTTAATGCAAATAGAGTGCCACTATACTGAGTTCTGGGCCTTAAGAAACTGTTACTTACAAACTCGGCTACGTCTCCCGACATGTATTTAAGTTAATCCGTCGTCAACGGTAAAAAATTGGATCGTCTGCCGTAGTTAATGTACCTCGCGGGCGGTCGTCTTAATCCGGGCTCGCGAAGCTTGGTAAACACTAATCTTTCCGACGCTATTTGGGGCAAAGATCAACATACTGATGCAGAAGTCGTAAATGTTTTTTCATTGGTAGATATCAATTAAAAACGCAACGAATAGCAGGCCAGAGGTAAACGAATGCCAATGTTAGACGATAATTGGAGCAAAGATCATAATTATCACGTCTTTATAAAGGGACAAAGTAGACAGAGCCCAGGGCTTTAAGACCCAAAGGCCACGATTAGCGTGATAAAAATTCACTCAAATAACTGCGAAGTCGAGATTAAGTGTGTAAATAACTGCGAAGTCACTGGAAAAACAAGATCAGACAAGCTGCTCGGATTTCTCAGAGGAAAAGTTTATTATAAAATTCTTAGAAGTTTCAATATCTTACAATTAGGTGCGTCTCATTCCTTCTGCGAGATATTTAATCACTGGGCCAAAGGAATGGGGACTCCCGCCAGACTTATTTCCGGGGGCACTCGTTTGGAATAAATAAACAAGCAACGGCCCAATATAGAGAAGTCCTGATTTTTCCTTATAGGCCTACGTATTAATCGATATCTTGATTAAACATATTTTTCTAACGCAAATATTGAATAACCGTTATAAGCTGAGAAAGTTGGCGGCAAATGACAAGATAAATAATAATGAAATTAATATCAATGTTATTTCTTAATCGTAAATAGTGGCTGTAGCTAAAAAAATTGATTGTGTTGGCCACTTACACCCACGAAAAATTACGGCTTGTTCAATTACACTGTGTTGTTAAATCACAATTTATTATATTATAAACATAAAGATAACTTAAATAATACAAATATATTATACTAAGATTAAACTAAGACTATAAACTAAATATAACTTTTAATGAAAAACTAAACTAGATGTAACATAGAAATACATGTACAATAGAAAACATCACATTATATAAAAAATTGAGCCTAAATCGCTAACCAAAGGTATAAGCTACGATAAATATTTACGTTCAGATGATTTGTAACACAGATTTGTTATATCTTTCTTGTAGTTTGAGTACCTTAGTACTGCATTTTGAACGCCTATAAAACTATGTAAAATATATATGAGGATTGAGAGATTCTGTATAATAATAATTTGGTTTATTGTCTTACACTTCTCTACATATTTTACAACCGTATATTTTTACTAACTGTAAAAAAATATGGTTGTTAAATATGTATGAGAAGTTGGAAATTACAGCCTCCTTAATCCATCCGTCCGTCACCGATCCTTCCGACGCGAACGACCAAAATCGCAAAAGGCCAATTCAAACTTTTTGGCGTAGAGCGTGATGCCCAAGCTTTACGAAATTATTTTAATCCAACGTAAGCTCGAAAATAGAGATTCTCTAGAATCCTATCATAGCCACTGAAAAGAGGTTTATTTCAAAATCATATTACTTTTCAAAAAACTAGGGGACAAAGTGGGTTGATGCTTAAATAAATTAAAACTGTAAAAGCATTTCGGATGATAAAGTCACGACCTTTCGCCCTAGATTTTGTCTGAGCCTAGCCAGTCTGTTTTCTCTTTATTACGAAACGAATTTTTTGAAATGGCGTCAAGATGAAACTTTTATTGAATGAGTTAAAGTAAAATGTAAGTTTATTGCTGAAAGAAATTATTTGCATAAAGTTTATGGATCAAAGCCTAAAATTTGACAGAAAATTATTCAAGTCATTTTATAAGGGTAACAGACTTAGGTCCTTAAAAAGATTCGCTAACATTGCCTTAAAATAAAAAATACAGTTCAATTACATATTTCGTTCGATTAATTGAATAAATCAAAATCTGTACATATTTAGGGCTAGCTCGGTCAGTGTAATTTGTCCGTATATATTTATTTATTTATTTCTACTTTTTCCTTTAAACCGTACAATTTTTAGATTACTTCGGTTAAAAAGCTTACGCGATAAAAATATAACTACGTAATTCTTTAACATAGCCCCTTTCTGACGACCACTATGTACCTGCATTCGACTTGTATGTCGACTGATTTTGACTATTTTCCTTATTACACACTTTCTAGTTATGTACATATACATACCTAACCTTTATGTAATACTAGCTCTGCCCGTGGGCTTCGCTCCCCGTAGGAATTTCGTGATAAAAACTATCCTATGTCCTTTCCCGGGTATCAACCTATATCTATATCGAATTTCATCTAAATAGGTTTAGTGGTTGAAGCGTGAAGCGGTAACAAATACAAACTCTCTTTCGCATTTATAATATTAGTAGGATGTTTACTCACTTATACACATTCACAACTTCTCAAAACGCTAAAAGTATACGAGATGATTCTTCAAAGAGCGCCGTACACACGATTTATTCATTTGCTCACGGAAAACAGAATCAGAATGCTTATTGACTCAACTTTTACGATTCTGCCAATCACTACCTTTGAACATCGACTTGTGAATGCCTGGCAGCGTATAAGTTCATTGCTATCACAGTCTTGTCGATCCTTGACGTCATGTTGCAAAGAGAAGACATCAGTGAATAAAGAAGAAAGCTTTGTACTCCGTGGCGATGCTGATAGCGATTTGGCCAACCTACATAGGTCCACACATTTGTGTAGACAAAACATTAATTTTTGATTTATTTCTAGATGATTTTGTTTTTTTTTCCAGCCTATGGATGATGGACTATGCGTGCTTAACGTTACACTACGCACACGACGACACGTATTGACATTTCGACAACACGACTTGTCATTTTAAGAAACCAGTTAAAAAATCTTTCTCATCTGGTGTATCACGATTTCACGGCATCCGACTCCTTCTTTAGAGGAGTGTGAGAAGCCACAACGGATTTTTTTGACATCTTGCCTTAAGATTGCATCATAATATGGCATCATATAAGACCTAGAAGAGTGACAGGCTACAACTTATTGCGAGATATTTGTAACCAAAACAACTATTATTTGAAAATAATTCCGTCGTGTCAACTCTATCAATGTAACTCAGTAATTTTCGTTCAAATGTAGCGCGACTTTGTCTCGGCGGAGAGGATCCTTTTGGCCTAATAGTCCCCGAGGAAAGCAATTTAACACTCAAACGAGACACACCAAGGGTTATTACAGGTTCAGCGTGGGTTCAGCACACTCTCAAGAACGTGCGTGGATATATTTCATACCATTTCATACAGACATTTTCTTGAGAAACCTCGTTTATATTGGCTGTGAGAATGTTATAAGTATGCTGTACAACATTTCAGGCTCTTTTTTCGTGCCGGACTTAGCAATAATAAAATAAAATATGGGAATAAGGAAACCAAAATAGTGATTGCTAGCCGCATCGGCTATTGACATGATTTCTTACATTGTCTCCCATTTGCGCAAGAATCTCAAAAGGTATACAATCTACGTTTTCTTTTCTTTTCTGACTGACTAGCATAGAAGGAATGCATACAAAACAAGCCATAAATTCAATCGTCTCAATCTCTGCGGGTCATGAGTCGTGCACTAGTATTATAACAAGCGTGATTTAACAAGTTTACAACTTGATCACAGCGTAGTCAAAGAGAATGCCCTAGCACTCAAATCGGCTTTCGTGTACTGCAATTTTCATACTGGCTCTCATATTTAAATCCAATAAGGCAAATACATATGCTAAAAACGTATAATTGTAATATGGAAATTCTTATCTTATACAGAACTTATTCTTGTACGAAAAATGTTCGTTGGGAATGTTAAATATACGTTTTTCAAGTATAACAAATAAAAGCTTATAAAAACTATAATGAAATAGATTTTACTTTTACAACAAAGTTAGTAGTTAACAATGTTACTTCTTTAGTAAATAAATACAGGGCTCTTTTGTTTATTTCTCTATCATTCAGGACAAAAAGAACCAACGGGACAAGTTAACTGCTTGTGCAGTTAGGTAAAATTTTCACCTGTCGATAAATAATTAACAATAAGTATCTATTTATACAATCCACATAGGTAAGCTCATTATGCTCACATTCATAGACAAACGAGTTAGTAGGAAGTAAAAAATAACAAATATCACTAGTCATTAACCCAGTCAATTTGACCAAGAGGTTAAGCACTCTTCCTACAACTTGAACAACTCGTAAACAACAAAGTATACAAATAGGTTACTTGCCTCTTTGTACTCGAAGCTTAGCTTAGATCTAAATAATGTGTATGTATGCTAGACAAAACATGACATCCTCAAGCATAGCATGGCAATCAAAAAAGGCAATTGACAAAATTGTTCATCCAAAAACGGATACATAAATGGAGAAAAGGGAAAGATATGGAGGTAGTTGAATGTGACATAAAGTAATTGAAGTAAAATTGTGAGATTTATGAACATTAACATGCATATAATTTTTGGAAAAAAAAGCCAGAAAGTGAAAATGTGCCTTCATGCTCCGCGGCGGCACATAAAATATAAGAAAAATACAATTAAGTTGATTGTAGTAAAGTAGTGAAATGTTGATAGTTTTAATATGTCATTAGTAGTCTTAGTAGTAGTGTGCATGTGGAAGGAAGAACCGGTCCTGGTCGACCTCGAGGAACATTCTGCAACCAAATTGCATGTTCTGAAGCAAGGTGATGAAAGGAGTACCCGTAACTGGAGAACATGCATGAAAAGAGTAATGAGTGTTGACGAAGCAAAAGAGGTTTGTAAGGATCGTAGTAAGAGGAGATCCATAGTCTCTACCTACACCAATAGGAAACAGGCGTGAAAATAAGTTTCTATGTATTAGTCCAGGCTACTGGTTCAATTGAAGTCAGGGAGCCTCATCGTGAAGACGAACGAATGCATTACCCACTTTCATAGTATTACGCTACGTATTACAGAAGCAGTAA
Organism: Acrobasis consociella; assembly: GCA_963555685.1. Taxonomy (NCBI): domain Eukaryota; kingdom Metazoa; phylum Arthropoda; class Insecta; order Lepidoptera; family Pyralidae; genus Acrobasis; species Acrobasis consociella. The sequence goes on from OY743115.1 coordinate 6,462,673, forward strand.
CGTCGCGCCTGCATTTCATCCCCAAATGCATTGTTGCTGTGACATTCATAAATACGATACGAATCCGTACTCATTTTACACGAACAAAATAAAAACAGTGTAGAAAGGGCGAGACTCTCACGACAAAGTTTGCGTCTCGTACTATCTTCTACAGGAAGATAAAGCCAACAATAGATCTGATACTGTGAGGAAAGTAGATATGGCAGCACACTTCGATATTTAAAGTCATAAGCATATTTTTAAAGAGCAAGCGTAGTCACCAATTAATATTTCACAATAAATGCACATGTTGAACTTGGAGAAATAAAATTATATGTTATCCTCAACGTTCAAATATCATAATCATGACAAGTATGTATAATCCTAGGCAACCTAGAATTGATATGTTTAAATAGAAAAATAAGTTTGCTAGGTTATTAAGTCATCATCATCATCATCATCATTTCAGCCGCATAACGTCCACTGCTGGACATAGGCCTCTCCCAAAGATTTCCAAAATGACCGTGTGATGAAGTCCTCTGGTGCTTCCCTCCTTACCCCGCTCTCCACCCCGCGCGCCCATATAAATACGGAGGCGTGAGGACCCTCGTGCTCTTTCGACCACGACTGGGCGCCGGGCTGCTTCAAAGCTGAGTACTTTTGGAAATCTCTTCTGGAACAACGAATCTCGTGGCTGTGAACCTACGACCCTTACCTGTGACTTCTTTCTCATTGTATAATTGTTAAAAATTAATTAAAGAGTTTGGTCTTTTCAAATATTGTTTCTTTCAAAATAATCACTACGTCACAGTGGCGCCACAACAGAGGAGTTACCACGAGATTCGTTGATCTTCTAAATTTTATAACTGTGTTTTGAGTGCTTTATTTCGTTCAAAAGGGTATGTACTAGTGTTTGTTATTTTTTTTGGTGTATTCATTCCGTACTCAGTGCAGTGCAGTGCATAATTATATAACATATCTAATTCCTTTGTTCACGCGGTGCTATCGTCCGTCCACGTGCTTTTGCGTGCGCGCAGCGTGGCATATCCCACTTTAAACTTAATTAATCTCACGTAATAATACCCTTGCTGTTAAACCCTTTTGGACGGAATCAAATTGTTTTTTTTTTACTTTTCGCTCCACATAATTTTTCTGGTTTCGTAGCTGCTCCACACATTTTTTTTTTTCGGTCACTATGGCCTATACCATAAAATTTACTTTATTAAATAAATCGGAACTCGAATATGAGGTAGAAATAAGAGGTGGTGACTCCTCAAAGTGTACGGTGGAGGAGTTACGTAAATTAATTACCAAACTTTCATCTAGTTCTCCTTCAGAGGACATTTTAGAATCATGTTTTACGGTCGAAGAGGATATTTCCGCGGTAAATAATTCCTTAATACGAGTGAAAAACAACGCGAAAGCCTTGCAATCTAAATTTGATAAAAATCTTTACTCTAGAACTGAATCTATTCTCAGCCACGTTTTTCATAGGTTATCACGCATTGACGTCACCTCAATTAGTGATACACAAAAATTTAATTCGGTCTGGAACGAGTTTCATTCCATTTCCGAAATTCTCTCGTCCTTAACTTCTTCTAAACCTGTAGTATCGAGCGGAGTCGAGTCACAGAACTCTGATGAAAAATTCTTTGATGCATTAACCTACGATCGTAAATTATTTTCTGAACTCGGTAAATTTAAATATAACGGCAAATCGTGTGTGCGCGCCTTTATCCAAAAAGTAAACGAATTTATGTCTTGTAGAAACATTCCAGACAGCAAAATCTTTTCTTTCGCTTTTGAGATATTTTCAGACGATGCACTCCATTGGTATCGTTCTATCAAAGACAGCGTTGATACTTGGGACGATCTTTGTAAATTACTTAAGCGTGATTTTAGTCCGCATAATTACGACGATAAACTAATGGCGGAAATAAGACTTCGTTCTCAGGGCGAGAAAGAGAACATAACCTTATATATAGCAAAAATGCAAGGATTATTTTCCCGTTTGGATGAGCCTGTCAGCGAGTCTGTCAAATTGAACATCTTGTTAAATAACATTAGGCCTTGTTACACTAATTGCCTTCTGACTGGGGTTGTTTCAGATATTTCTTCGTTGGTTAGCATTTGCAGAAAGTTCGAACAATATCAAAGTCGTAGTAATGATTTTTCTGAACCACCTAAGGTTACTTCTAGTACTTTGGCGCCTGAACTGGCTTACGTTGATTCCGATTCCGCCATCGTAAATAAAACTTATAATAATAAAAACTTTTTCCGAAATCGAAATTATTTTAAAAATCCCAGTCCGGCTTCTTCTAACAATTTTTCTAAGGATCGTCAAATTAATGCCGTTGCTAATACTACTAATAATAAACAATTCTGCCTTAGATGTAGAAATGACTCGCACAATTTATCATCTTGCACTCAGCCTCGTTTTCTTATTTGCTTTAAATGTGGTTTGAAAGGTTTTAAAGTCTCTAATTGTACAAACTGTAATAAAAACAATGAACCTTCAAAAAACTTGTAAGTTCCGATTGGGGAAAGTCTAAAATAAAAAGTCGAACTAGTAAAACTGAGTGGCACAATTGGCTACATCACGTATCCAATTTCTTTAATTGCCATAAACTTTCTTCAATCGTAAATACAAACACACAACCTCCCTATATTCCTGTAGTAGTAAATAAAAAAAACACCATTGGCTTACTTGATTCTGGGTCTTGCGCAACTATACTTGGTAATAATTCTCATCTTCTTTTCTTGAAAAATTTGGAATTAAGTGGTTCTAAGCCCTTGGTTTTTACCACCGCTGGTGGCGAGCAATATTCTTCACTCGGCTCAGTGGTAATTCCATTCCAATTTCAAAATAAAACTGTTTCTCTTGTTACCCATATCGTTCCTGGCATCAAAAATCCCTTGATTCTGGGTATGGATTTTTGGAGAAGTTTTGGTCTGTTTCCGGCTAATTTGGAAACCATCTCACCTCAAAATAATCACGAATCTGGAACCTCGGTAGTACAGAAGGACACCGTTAGTAAATTAATTTCATTTGATAATTTAACTGACGATCAAAGAACTACCGCCAAAAACATTATTTCTCAATTTATCGATATTTCTTATCAGAAACGCGGTCTCGGCCGTACCTCTCTCATTACTCATTCGATAGATACAGGTGATCACCCACCGATTCGGCAGCGTTACTATCGCATGTCACCAGAGAAACAGCGCATTTTGGTAAAACATGTCGACCAAATGCTTAAAGAGGACGTGATTGAACCTTCCGAGAGCCCTTGGTCTAATCCAGTGATCTTGACCCCTAAAAAAAATGGCGAACTGCGTTTTTGTCTGGATAGTCGGAAATTAAATTCTATAACAAAAAAAGATGCTTATAGTTTACCCTATATTGCTGAGATTTTGGATAACTTAAGAGATGCTAAATACATATCTAGTTTAGACATTTCAAAATGTTTTTGGCAAACCTTGATAAAAAAAGAGGATCGTTGCAAAACGTCATTTTATATTCCTACGCGTGGTAAATTTCATTTTAAATCTATGGCTTTTGGATTAACTAACGCTCCAGCCACCCAGCAGCGTCTTGCAGATATTTTGTTTTACGGTCCAGAATTTGAAAACAGGGTTTTTTGTTATATCGACGACGTAATTTGTGTCTCAGATTCGTTTGATAGCCATATCACACTATTGTCAAAAATACTAGAAAAATTAAAATATGCGAACCTCACTATAAATCTCGACAAATGTAACTTTTTCAGTACTAAATTAAAATACCTGGGTTATGTAGTGGATTCGGAAGGCCTTCATGCCGATCCCGAAAAGGTAGAATCGATAAAAAACTACCCCACTCCTACTAACAAAAAGGAGGTCCGTCGCTTTCTAGGCGCTGCGTCGTGGTATAGAAGGTTTATACCTAACTTCAGTGCGCTGGCATCTCCCTTGAATAAACTAACCTCTAACGGTAAAAACTCTCCTGCGTTCAATTGGTCGCGAGAGGCTGACGCAGCTTTCAATAAATTAAAGGATTGTTTGTCTTCTTCGCTGGTACTATCTTGTCCAGATTACACACAACCATTTGAAATTCACGCGGATAGTAGTGACTTTGGTATCGGAGCTGTTCTTTGTCAGGTCTTGGAGGGGAAAGAAAGAGTTATAGCCTTCTACAGCAAATCCCTTACGGACCAAGAAAGAAATTAAAGTGCTACAGAGCGCGAGGCGCTTGCTGTTCTGTCAGCTATTGAACACTGGCGTTGCTATGTAGAAAATGGCAAAAAAATTATTGTGTACACTGATCACGCTGCTCTCAAGTGGTTTATCAAACTCAACAATCCTACGGGTCGACTGGCTAGATGGGGAGTCCGTCTTTCTTCCTATAATTTCGAAATAAAGCATCGTCGAGGAACCGATAACGTTGTGCCAGACTTCCTTTCTCGTTCTCCTAATGTCATGCCTATGCAATGCAACACAATAGATGGGAATGTCATTTCTACTAATGATTCATGGTATCTTAATATCTATAAAGGTTGTTCACAGTCTCCTGCCTCTTTTATAGACTATCAGGTCCTTAATAATAAATTATATCGTTTTAAGAAAAGTCTTAACCCTCTTACTAGAGAGTTTCAATGGAAAGAGGTTGTTCCATCCGAAGAGAGATCGGAGTTAATAAGGCAAAACCATTCGTTGCCCACAGCCGGTCACATGGGCATCTCTAAAACATACAAGCGCTTGGCCCTTAACTACTATTGGCCAGGTATGTATGCGGACGTGGTTAAGGCCGTCAATTCTTGCGATGATTGTATCGCTCATAAACATCAAACTCACTCCACTTTCGGTCATATGGGCGGACCAAAGTCATGTCTTAGGCCGTTTCAAACGATAAGTATCGATCTAATCGGACCCCTTCCGCCTACAAGAAAACAAAATAACTATATTTTCGTTGTCTGTTGTTGTTTCTCCAAGTATTGTTTGCTTTTCCCTATAACGCGTGCCACAGCAGAAATAATAACAAAAATACTCGAAGATAATGTTTTCTTGGTTCACGGCATTCCTTCTACGGTCATAGTGGATAACGGTAAACAATTCGTTAGTGCCCATTTTAAAAACTTATTATCTAAATATAAAGTTCCGAACACACACTATACCCCATTTTATACGCCTCACGTTAATACGGTTGAACGTTATAACAAAACTATAACTACAGCTATCTCCGCATTCATTGAGAACGATCACAGAGTGTGGGATACGCTAGTACCTAAAATCCAATTCGCTATCAATTGTGCGGTGAGCGAAGTCACAAACTACACGCCCTCTTTTCTTGTTTTCGGTCGCGAATTGATAACCTGCGGTTCACACTATCTAGATTCTGATCCGAACTTAATTCACGAACCACGTGACTGTTATGCGGAGTCCCTTGGTCACTTGTCTTCTATCTTCGACAAAGTACATGCATCCTTGTTATCGGCCCACGAGCGTAACTGCCAGTCTTATAATCTTCGCCGTAAGTCGGCCGAATTCAACGTTGGCGATATTGTTTGGAAGCGAACATTTTATTTAAGTGATAAAGACAAATATTTTTCAAAAAAATTGGCCCCTAAATTTATAAAATGCAAAATAGTATCAAAAAAATCTCCTTTGGTGTATAAACTTTCAGACATGTCTGGTAAGCCACTGGGCGAATGGCATATTAAAGATATAAAACAAATAAATTATAAAGAATAATTATCAAAATATAATCAAAATTTAAACAAATTAAATACTATCTTCTATAACCAATGTATAACATTTTTTTTTTCTTGTACCCTATGGTTTAGTGGTAAAAAAGTCTCTCGCTTGAATCAAGTATACAGGTTCGAATTGTCTTTATAACATTGTGTTCACCTATTCGCTATCGAACGCATTGACACTTGCAAGCTACGACCGGTTCTTGACCTTGGCTTACCGGTTGTGCATACCACAGCTGTTCACGCACACTTGTTAATAGATAACTATAATGATCGCTTCACATTGTTATTTCATATCGCATCGCATCTAACGTTTCGCGCTATATTTTAATTATTGTTTCTGGTGCTAAAAATAAAATAAAAAAATAAAATTGCTCTGTGAGGTGACTCGGCTCGGCTCGTATAATGTATTTCTAACTTTTCAGGTAACCTAACTGCGATACCTAGAATGTTACTCATTCCTTTTTCTATAAATTTCAGCTGTCCTGCTCCTCCTGGGTCTCCAGAGTCCGCAGCCCCTTCGTATCCTGCCAGCTTCAGCCAGCGAGCAGACGAAGCCGAATTTTCCGGCAGGAAAATTCTGTCCCAACGAGGGGGGTGTGTGATGAAGTCCTCTGGTGCTTCCCTCCTTACCCCGCTCTCCACCCCGCGCGCCCATATAAATACGGAGGTGTGAGGACCCTCGTGCTCTTTCGACCACGACTGGGCGCCGGGCTGCTTCAAAGCTGAGTACTTTTGGAAATCTCTTCTGGAACAACGAATCTCGTGGCTGTGAACCTACGACCCTTACCTGTGACTTCTTTCTCATTGTATAATTGTTAAAAATTAATTAAAGAGTTTGGTCTTTTCAAATATTGTTTCTTTCAAAATAATCACTACGTCACAACCGATTAAGAGCGGCCTGCATCCAGCGCCTTCCAGCGACCCTGGTCAGGTCATCTGACCACCTTGTAGGTGGGTGCCCTACGCTTCGCTTGCCAGTACGCGGTCGCCATTCAAGAACCTTTTTGCCCCATCGGCCATCGGTTCGTCGCGCTATGTGTCCCGCCCACTGCCACTTCAACGAGCTAATCCGCTTGGCTATGTCAGTGACTTTTGTTCTCCTACGGATTTCCTCATTTCTGATTCGATCACGTAGGGAAACACCGAGCATAGCCCTCTCCATAGCGCGTTGAGCGACCTTGAGCTTTCTTATGAGACCCATAGTAAGGGACCACGTTTCAGAGCCATAAGTCATCACTGGTAACACACATTGGTTGTAGACCTTAGTCTTGAGGCACAGAGGTATTTTGGACGAGAAGACATTGCGTAGCTTCCCGAACGCTGCCCAGCCGAGTCGGATTCGTCGAAAGACCTCTTCCTCGAAGCTGGAACTTCCTGCCTGGATCAATTGACCCAGGTAGATATACTGGTCTCATGAGGGGATATTGCCATACTCGCCACGCTTGGCAGGCGGGTTGGCGAGCGCAGTGGGAGTCACTATCGTACTTCCGACGCTGCTGCCCATCGGAAGTCTGTTCATGTTTAGTGACGGAAAGAAAATCCTTTAGTCGCCTTTTACGACATCCACAGGAGGAAATGGAGTGGTTCTATTCTAGGCCGGAAACCACACGACTCCATTATTAAGTATTTTATTAAGTAATATAATTTTAATATTTGTATAACTTGAATTAAAGTTAAATTTTTTCGTCAGTTATCTACTGGTACTCGCGGTATTTTGTCTCTTCTGGAGCGTTGCTCCCGTAACTGCCACTTATTCACTTACCATTGTTATGTAAAAGCGCCAGTGAACTGAAAAACACATATTTTCCATTAATGTTTCTTTATCTACCGGCTTTGTTTTAAATAAACACTTATGAACGCAAAGTTTTAGTTTTTTGTATTTTTCGCTCATTTTATCCATTTCGCAGCGCAATTGTTTAACTTTACGTTTTTGCGTGAACAGGTATATCAACAGAGCAAAGCTTTGTTATTCGTATTTAAAATATGTATTTATGTATTTATACAACACTAGAAAATGTTCTAGACTAAGAAAATCAATGCGCAAAAAGCCGAATTTCGAACGTGACCCCAAACACATCCACTGCAAACTGTACTTTTATGCTGCAGCCAAATGAGATTGAATCTTGCTAACAAAGTTCGGAATCAAATAAAGTTACCATGGACGAAGTTTCTCTATGCATGAAAAGGCAATTCACGCGATGGAGCGTTCAGGACGGCGATTCCAGGTCATGTAGGGAGAAAAATTCTATGTTATTGATGTAACACTACTAGGTATATTTTCATCCCAAGTTAGAATTTAAGCTCAGTAAATAAGTAAAAATAAATTAAAAAAGCCTTTATTATACCCAAAAATTAAAAAAACACTACAATTTACATTTGACAACTTTTTTTTTCGTCGTATATTGGAAGACTCCCATGCTGGTCTGGGAGAAATAAAAAAAAAACTTAGAATGTACCAGCTGCTTCTCTTCCCACGCAGATCGTAAAAGCCGATCGAGGGAATGGGCAAAAATGCAAATCATGTTAACAGGCGATGCGGCTAGCAACCCATCACTGTATTGATTGCTTTTCCATCTTCTCGCCCACCATGACGCTAAAAGTGGCTTTTGGGTCTTGCGGCCCTGGGCTCTGCATAGAACCGCAAGACCCAAAATGCTCTGTCTGCCCCATTAGGGATAAAGACGTGATAGTAGTATGTGTATATTGGAAGTCGCCTCAAAATAAAAAATTTAAATAACCACATATCATCATCATCATCATCACCAGCTCTATTTGTCTCCACAACAGGAGCACGACCCTCTCACGTACTATCAGAGCTATACTTGGCTAAAGTAGCCAGAGGACTTTGGCCTACGCTCTCCTCGCTGAAATAATAACAACAAATAATGTTATAAAACCTTTTCAGCTACTATATTAATGAAAATATTATACATTAGCGTCACAACGCAAACATAATCACATATTAAATTAAGTTCAATTAGTTGGGCGGAAATTGAAAATTAACAGGAAAATTTGCGATGTCATTGAGATAATTTTCTTACCGAGAAAAAGCGACAAGTTTCCTTGGAAATCTCCCTTTTAAAACGCCTAGTAATTTGCATTTTTCGCGCCAAAAACTTTTCCCAATGGTTCACTTTTGAAGTTGCCGATCGTTAAGAAATATTATTATCCTTGAATGTCTCAATTGAACAAAGTTTTTTTGAGTTGAACAAAATTTTTAGATAAAGTCACAAAATTTTATCTGTTGTTTGAAAGATGCCTTGTTAAATAACCGGCCAAGTGCGTGTCGGACTCGCTCGCTCGAACCATTATCTATAAAAACGTCACGTTTGTTGTATGGGGGCCCACTTAAATATTTATTTTATTCTGTTTTTAGTATTCGTTGTTATAGCAGCAATTGAAATACATCATCTGTGAAAATTTCAACTTTCTCGCTATCACGGTTTATGACAAACGGACAGACAGCGGAGTTAGTAATAGAGTCCCGTTTTACCCTAAAAATTATTAATCATAGTATATTTAACATTTTTTTAATAATATGGCCAACACGTTTTCTAAACTGTATAAAAGCATCTGACATAGCCTACCGATACTGGCGATAAAAAGGAGCTAAAAGACTTAAGGGCTGATGTATATCTTTCAAAACTTGACAATTACTTTATAATTTATTGAAAAATTGCTGCTAGTAACTTGTGAAAGATAGTACTTACACCTAAAGATAATAATAATAATTGTGTTAGTTACCTACCTACTTATCAGTTTTCAATATAAATACCAACTTGAGTTCACGTATTATCTTATTTTTGGTTTGTGTGTAAAGGTATATGTGTAACGAAATAAAGTCAAGACGAGACGGAAGATAGATCTACTCTACTCATATTTTAGATTGCTATCTTATTAAGCTCTTCATTTAATAGTAACAAATAATTAAAATAGCGAGAATTATTGATAATAAAATAGACGTAACACTCGACTCAAAGTCTCAAACTCGCCCACCAGATTTATAACTTGCAAAGCCTCGGGTAATAATACAATTTAGGCATCTTTTGTTAACAATATTCGAATTATAATAGGTTGTGAACTCAATTCTGGCTCGTTATTTCCTAGACTTTGTTAGGGTTAACACGACCTAGATAAAATCAACTACGTAGTTTAGTTTAGCCCCAACTTAGGCGAAGTTTGTTTTTGTACAGCTTATTTGTTATTTCAGCCGAAAATAAGTGAAAATGTGAAGCTTTTCTTCGCACATTAGCCAGAAGAGGCTGTTTTTTGCAAATGTGCTTTGAAAAACTTGACGTTCTCACTTCAAACTATAAATAGTAGTTCATAAAATAGTTTGAAGAACTTTTCAAGATCTAGAGCTTAATCAAGACAAAGTTTTAAATTATATTTCCCTTTCCATTTAAATAATTTATTTCAAACTAGCCGAAGCCCGCGACTGAGTTCGCGTAGACTTGATGACTCTGGAAAATGCTCATTAGGCTAAACAACTTTTCTCATGCGTAATTTATATATTTCTTGTATTTTAGCTGGACCATTATGTTTCTGCATCAGGTGTTCCATTTTTCGAAATCAATTAAGAGTCCCCCGAACCTAGACTTCTCCATACAAACGTAGTCTACGTTTAATTTTGAAACCACATGTCAGATTCCGCTAAAAATTGGTAATTGTAAAGAAATTGCAATTATCTAGGTTTATAACTGGTTTCCTACACTAAAATTATGAACTGGAAAGAAAATAAAACGATTTAGAAGTTTCCCATACTGATGGTCAAAAATGATAAATAACACTATATTCTATTTCAAGTTTATATTTTTACCGTTGGAAACCAGTTATTGCAATATCTTTGAAATTACAAAATTTTGTCGAAATCGGACATGTCGTTTTGAAATAAAACGTAGACTACATTTGTATGGAAAGTTGTATTTTGGTCTAGGTTCGGGGGACTCTTAAGTATTATTACTAGTAGTTCGCCACGAACTTAGACCTCGCGAATATTATTCCAAAGGATGTGCCTCCGCTGCCGGCGCTGGTTGCCGAATTGGCTGCCGGCGCCGGTATAACACGATCTGTGTCTGTAGTAAGATATGCATTTTTAAGAAAGTTGTTCAGTAACCCGGACTGAATTCACCCTTAAATAGTTTCAGTATATTTTGTAAGAAGATTTGTATTGTATATCCGTCACGGCTCAGTCAGCTAGACTTCGCGAGTCATCCTAAACCCGTTCAAGTATAACGTATTAAAAAGTTGTTCAGACAAAAAAGTTGTTCAAATAAAAAAATTGCGTTTTTATAATGGCAACAAAAAACTCTAATGACATTTTTGAAAATATTTGAAAATGGCGAATATATAACACTTTTAAAATTTTAAACCCCCATATTTCCGCCATTTTGAAAAATTTCGAAAAACTGGCTCGACAAAAAAATTCTATTTAGTTGCTGAATCTGCTTCCAGAATTTCATGAGAATCGGCTAAGAAATGCGACCTGTAGGCGAGAACAGACAGACAGACAGACAGACAGACAGACAGACAGACAGACGGACAAAAGAATTTTTGGCTAATCTCGAAACTGAGACGCTTCGCTCGCTTCGCTCGCTCGGTCAATTAATTAATTCAAGACCCTATATGTTGCGCACGCTTAATAGCTATACAACAAAAATAAATCATTTGAATATTTGAATCTGTCCAGTATTTCCGGAGATTAGCGTGTACAAACAGATAGGCAGAGAAACAGATTGACATTTTTTTTAATTCTTACTCCATTACTATATCTCCATCACAAACATTTTTTTAATGTTTTATTACATGTATAGATGTAATTTCAAAAATTCAGGTAGCCCGTGAATGCTGCCATTGGCGTAGTACGAAAAGGTTGACATAGCTTGACAACCGCCATCAAAATATGGCCGACGTGACCAAAGGCATAACGTGCCTTGCCTACCCTTCGGTATTTGCCCCTCCCAAGGTAAGCAATGCTATTCCTGATCACCAATCCAAGTGTAAATCACGCTTGCATGCCCACGATGCGCTCGGCGAGCTCCTCCGAGCCGCTACAACCGATAAACCAAAGTTGTTCGCCGCAGGCTAGATATTGATTCCCTGTTTTGTTTACACTACACTCCATCGCCAGGAGCCGAAAGCCTTCGCGGCTCACGATAATTGAGTTTGCAAGAAATAATATCTAACAAAAATATCTACGTCCCAGATGATTCTTCGCGAAAAAATACAGCGGCTGTCACGCATTCGTAACGGAAATTTGGCAATTTGTGTGCCTATTTGAACAGGCTAGTTACACAAGTAAGAGGAAAATATATTACCTACAAGATCAGAGGTCGATAGCCCAACGGAAGGTGCGTTCAATTTGATAGCGTTCATGCTTGGTCGACTCGGGCCAGTTGCTACAACGACTGAAAAACCTCAAACGAGTACAATATATGTACAAGAACACAGGAATAGAGAAGCTCAACCACAAGTAGAAAAAGCTAATGTAGTGAGTTAACTAATTAAAAAAATCTTTGTCATAATACTTATATAAAACTATTATGATTATGTAAGATAAATAAGCAAGTATAAGTAGCTAACCATTGGCCTACTTTTTTCTTTATTGAACAAACAGTATTTCTTATTATGCAAGAAACGAGGATTAGTGGACTGTATGACGATAATTTTGAGCTCTTTTAAATTAAGAGTTTGATGAATTCCTATAAAGTACTTGTTAAGACCAAAGATGGATTGCGACATGAGACTCACCTGGAGATCTACTCTGGCGAAGTTCTATTTCCTCTTCCGCAGATCAATCAGCGTAGTACCTTGCTGCTCCCAGATATACCGTGCTTATTCCACTGCTTCCCTTAGGAACATACACAGATTATTTGCTCAATAAGCAATCTTCGGTATAGATGAAAGTTCTTATTAATTTATGGTTCCTTGATACACTGCCTTTATAGGGTTCCGTAGTAAACAAGGAACCCTTATAGTTTCGCCATGTCTGTCTGTCTGTCTGTCTGTCCGTCCACGGTCCTACTCAGAAGCTATAAGTACTAGAAAGCTGTAATTTGGCATGGATATGTATATTAATCATGGCAAAAAAGTCGTAAAATGAAATATGGAAACAAACTTTTTTAGGGTAGCTGCCATACAAGTAAAGAGGAAGTCAATATTTTGGTTTAAAGTGATTTTTTTTGTTAAAGTCACGTGTCCCCCCCCCCCCCCCATCTATCTGCTAAACGGTTATATATGGACACGTGAAAAAAATCACAGATATAGTTTATATAATGTAGTTTATAGAAAAACTATCAGAGCTAAGTAGGGTTAACAAATTAAGAAGTTATAGGCGATAAACTTATAAAATGTACTCGAAAAGGAAAATTTCATACAAATTCAATAGATACTTAGACGTTTTAGTGGCATGAACTCAAAGTTGGCATTTACAACTACGGAACCCTACACTGCGCGTGGCCCTACACGCACTTGACCAATTATTTAAGAAAAAAGTATTTACACAAAAATAAGAGATTTAGCGACTATTTCATCTCAATTACGATAAGCATGGTTTCGACCACACCGCGGTGCTAAGTTACGAGAATAGGATTCAAACTGGAAACCGAAAAACGAACAAAACACTGTGTTGACAAACTACAGAAAAAAAAATTACTAATGGCAATATCCAACACTTATTAAAAAGATAAATAAGATCGAGCTAAATCTGCAACAAGCTGCTTCATTAAATTCAAAACAGAATATAAATTTTAAAACAAGCCTTCTTATTTGTGATACCTTATTCGATATAAATACGTAAATTAGTGGTTAAGCGTGTTTGTGGGAAACATGCGATTGAATAATTGAACACTTCATAAATATTATTCAACTAGCTGAAGCCTGCGACTTCGTTCGCGTGCACTTTATGTCTTTGAAAAATGCTCATCAGGCTGAACAACTTTTACTAAGGCGACATTTTTATATCTCTTATAGTTTAGCTGGACCATTATGGTTTTGCATCAGGCGTTTCATTTTCCAAAATCATTTATACCCTATATGTTGCCCAGGCTTAATAGCTATATAACAAAAAAAGTTGCATTCGAATCCGTCCAGTATTTCCGGAGATTAGCGTGTACAAACAGACAAACAGACATACAGACAAACAGACAGACATTTTTTTTTAAATTCTTACTCTATTACTATGTCTCCATCGCCCCCAATATATTTTTTGGAAATATATTTAATGTACAGACACACTTTTTTTACTGTTTTATTATATGTATAGATATAGATTAGAGAAAATACTCGTAAATAGAATAGAAGAAATTAAATATAGCGGCACATGGTGGTCGATAATAAGGTCAAGATGTTATTATCCCACACAAATTGCCCCGGCGGCTGCACACTTTTGTATGAAAATGCCCAAAATTTTTATTTGTTTTTGACTGTTATTTTAATTTCATTAAGTATATGCTCTTAGCATTAAGTCCGCCAATTGTAAACAATTTTAATTGTGGATCAATAAAGTTTTATAAATAAATAAATACAGTGGTAGCTAGTACACGTACAGTCCGTGGTTCGATTTATTACGGGGATATCTGTTCCTCTTTGTATAACGCCACTAATTTAGGTAGCTTTCTTTCTGTCAATTGCATAAAAAGTCTGCACTCCTTGAGGTATAGCATACTTACCAGCAGTTTTTTTAATAAATAAGAACGAGGGACATATTAAAGCAATGTTGTTGTATACATTATTACTACTAAACATAAAACAAATATTTTTTATTTGTTATTCAAGACGGAAACGATACTTTACTATACGTTTAAACGTAATCCAAAACATAAACCCCAATAAAAAAATCCATTCATGTGTATTATCTCATAAATAACACTTACGAAGATCCGTTCATATTAGAGGCGTAGTCAACATTCTTTATAGCCGATAAATGCCCAAATATCGATTTATCAGGCGACGGGCAATAAACAGCTCGCTAAGAAAAACATATTCGTTGTACCCTTCCGGGATTCTGAATAAAATCTCGCTGGAGCTGATTCCCCACTATTTTATGGGCGTACGTTCCGCCCAGTCAAATTTACGACAAGCAAACGATTGGTTTGCGGATAACACCTATTTGTTTTCCTTTTAGAAAACGCTGCAAAACGGTACCAATAAAAGGTCTAACAAAACATACTGAAACTATTTTAGTAACATTGATACCTCCAGCAGTAAAAAGGTGATGTAAAAAGTACCCGTAACCGAAGGGCATGTATGAAAAGATGATGAGTGTAGATGAAGCAATAAAGGTTTGTCAGGATCGTAGCAAGTGGAGGTCCTTAATCTCTGCCTACCCCTAAAACAGACGTGATATTAAGTATGTTTGTTTTGAAATCCTGTGACTAATATGATAATCCCAAAGTGCATACCTTGATCGTATATCGATATATGAAATTTCCATTGCTTTCCATAAATGTACTTGTATGGTAGGTGCGTTTTAGACGAGTTGCTATATTTACGTTTGCGACCATTCGATACTTATCAAGTATGAATACGGATCTTATGAATTTGTTTTTTTTTTTTCGCTATTTCCCAACAAGTCAAATCAGAAACTTTTTTTCTAAACGTTAGAACAAACATTTTGTGACTTGTATAATGTAATACAGGCAAATGACGTCATAGTTAATTGGAGTCAAATAGCGCTCTTAATATCAGTTTTTCTGCAATAATAAATCTAAAATCACATTAAAAATGGATATGATCATGATATGTGACATTTTGTTTTCTTAACAGTACCAAATAATTTCTGTTTGACCCAGGAAAGTACCCAAAGTCGAGTTTATTTTTTCGTAAGTACCTATATAGTATTGATATCATTAAAGTGGTTCTCCACTCCAGTTATGACCAAGTGAAATACGGATGTATTTTAGGGTCACGTAGTAAACAAGAAACCCTTATAGTTTCGCCATGTTTGTCAGTCTGTCCACGGTTCTACACAGGTATAAGAAACATGTATTTTGGCGTGGGTATGTCAATTAACTATGCCGACAAATTGGTAAAATAAAATAATTATAAAAAGTTTTTTTTGTATAGCTCCCATATATTTAAAGTGGAAGTAATTTTTTACTTGACTTAGTTATCGTGTAGGATATCGCTAAATAGGTTTTTCAAAAATATTGTGAGCTTGTGAAAACCAGTTTTCGATTTAAGTATCCGTTCCTAAAATATCTGGTTTTATAGTTCTAATTTTGTTAAAGTCAAACATCCCCTTTCCCCTGTATCTACTAAACGGTCGTATATATGGAAAAAATCCTGCCAATAGTATGTATAATGCAGTCTAAGTAAGGTTTATAAATTAAAGAATTATAGGCAACAAACTTAAAAATAAAATGTACACTGAAAAGTAAAATTATATACAATTTCATGCACTTGCCTTTTTATCATATATACTTATATGGATTTACAAATCGGTCAACATGAATGTCGAACATATTGACAACAAGTGCGTAAAACGGTCTGGGTCTGATAGATCCTGTCCTCCATGTAATGGTGTTTGTATAGGTCAAATGTGTCAAGTATCCACAACTCGATATTAAGTAAACAGACTTACAACAACAAACAAGAGGAAAAATCGAGTGGTTGGGCACAATTTTTCCCAGAGGCGGCAGTGTCTGAGGGAAAAGAAAATTCCGTCATTTAGCAAAGTTTCAGCTTCCGTCACTAAATAATGTGAGCTGTAACAAACTTGTTCTATCTCGTTGTCAGCTTATAAATAGTTTTATCAAAAGTTTCACCAATACTTACACGTAACTTGGAACGCAAATATTATTTTTTCCTTTGCCGTAAACCGTTTTCGTTACGTACTTATTTTAAGCGTTGGAGTTTTTTACTTACTGCAAACTGAAAGCAAATAATATATTGCTGATGTCTGCAAAGGCTTTACGAAAATAAATAATAATTTGTAGTAGGCGAAAATAAACTTCTTCGAGAAAAGTTTACTTAGGTACTTACGTGACTCAAATATATATTTGATAACTGCTGCACCAACTTTCTAACTAATAAATATGTTTATATTAGCTAAGACTCAGCATTTTGTAAATATGTTTAAATAATTTAAAAGTTTTATATACGCATATTGAAACAGACAAAGCTTTTATTTACTTAGAAGTTGTACTTAATTCTTACTAATCTTATCAATAAGAAAGTGAGTTTGTATATTTGTTTGTTACCACCTCACGCTTCAACTACTGAACCTATTTAGATGAAATTTGATATGGATATAGTTTGTTACTAAGAAAAGGGCAAAGGATAGTTTTTATCCCAAAAATACGTAGAGCGAAGCCCACTAGCACAGCTAGATTTTCAATAAATATACGATTAATCTCTCCATAAATATCACTTTGTACTCTTAGTTTATTAAATGAGACTATAAAACTTCAGTATATAAACTATCCAATGCTGGTCTGGGAGAAATAAAAAACTTTGAATGTACCAGCTGCTTCTCTTCCCACGCAGATCATAAAAGCCGATCGAGGGAATGGGCAAAAATGCAAATCATGTTAACAGGCGATGCGGCTAGCAACCCATCACTGTATTGATTGCTTTTCCATCTTCTCGCCCACCATGACGCTAAAAGTGGCTTTTGGGTCTTGCGGCCCTGGGCTCTGCATAGAACCGCAAGACCCAAAATGCTCTGTCTGCCCCATTAGGGATAAAGACGTGATAGTGTGTATGTGTGTGTGTATAAAACTTCAGGCTGTGTAGGGACTAATACTGAATAGGGTTTATTTCGGCGTAATCTTCCCAGCAGTGGTCGTTCTGAAACGCTAATAGTTTCTAGCTTTTACACGAAAATAATATTTTAAAAAATGACCTTTGCTAAGAGATAAATTTATCCAACATTGAATATTTTTTTGACTCTTGACTTTTTAAGCAATTTACATACGTAGGTATGTTAAATTTCTAATCCCATCCAGCATTTGATTGAAAATTACTTTTAACATTACAAACTTACTGTACGAATACTGGAAAAAAAATCGCTAAGTGTGAAACTTTGCCAGACAGGCTCTTAGTGCGCGTCGAAGCAAACGTCAAGCGCAAGCCGCGCTGGTGGCGGCAAAGTGCAGCTTGTAGCGAAAATGTTGTTTATGTGTACACAACTCATTTTTTTTTAATTAACTTGTGCTGTCACACTGCTGGGCCAAGGTCTCCCCACTGTCTCGTCATCTCCTTTCAAGTATCTCGACTCAAATCATAAACGTAGAATTTTTTACTGTGTAATCTTAAATCTATGACTCAACAAAAAAAAATCGACCAAGTGCGAATCGGACTCGCGCACTAAGGAAAAACTGTGTTTTTTTTTAGATACAGTTCCTGTATCTATAAAAAAACACATTTGTATGGGAGCCCCACTTTGAAATACATATATATTTTATTCTGTTTTCAACTTGCTGTGAAAATTTCAACATCGCATTTTTATTTATCATTGAAAAAAAAGTTACCTATACGAATTTCGTCAATATATGAAAAAAAATCAGTCAAAAATACCACCCCGAATTGTACCCGGTTCAAAGGTTCCCCTTATGCTTGCCGCATTTCCTCTTTAAATTGCTATGGACAGCCTTTGGACCAGGTACCATCCGGAGCCGTGGTCAAATTTCAACTGTCTAGCTATCACGGTTCATGAGTGTCATAGTCGTGGAAAATAGTATTTTATGCAACAATTGTATAAGAAGCGTTAAAAAATGCTCGATGGCGCTCGTATTTTTTAACTCTTAATAAACTTATCTAAGTCTGTGCGGAAAGAGAACCGTCGTAGGATTTGAGGGCGCAGTTGTGTTTAATATCCGTATTTGTTATGTTGACAACACTGTTGTGTCATTATAGTGCGACTATAAAGTTCTTGATATTTTGAAACTATGACGGCTATTGGATGCTAATGGATGAATTACATGTAATGGCTGTAAATGAAAATATATTTTTATATGTTTTCAGACGCTATCTTCATCGTTAGCCTTTAGGTTAGGTAGGCATAAAAAATAAATTTAAAACAATAATATATTTATTAATTTATTGATCAGAACCATAATCAGTCTTATTCTAAACAAAAGTTTGAACTATCTTCGGACAGACTAGAGAGATCCAAAGAATTTTCTTCTTCTGAACTTGATTTGCTCGAATTTGTTACCTAGGAACCTTCTTTTTAGGGTTCCGTAGCCAAATGGCAAAAACGGAACCCTTATAGATTCGTCATGTCTGTCTGTCTGTCTGTCCGTCCGTATGTCACAGCCACTTTTTTCCGAAACTATAAGACTTATACTGTTGAAACTTGGTAAGTAAATGTATTCTGTAAACCGCATTAAGGTTTTGATACAAAAATAGATAAAAAACAATAAATTTTGGGGGTTCCCCATACTTAGAACTGAAATTAAAAAAAATATTTTTAATCAAACCCATACGTGTGGGGTATCTATGGATAGGTCTTCAGAAATGATATTGAGGTTTCTAATATCATTTTATTCTAAACCGAATACTTTGCGCGAGAGACACTTCCAAAGTGGAAAAAAGTGTGTCCCCCCCCCGTAACTTCTAAAATAAGAGAATGATAAAACTAAAAAAAATATATGATGTTCATTACCATGAAAACTACCAGCGAAAATTGGTTTGAACCAGATCTAGTAAGAAGTTTTTTTTTTAATATGTCATAGACTGCAATTTACCTTTCATTCAATCAACTCAAATATAAAAATTAAAAAAAAATACTACTACGGAACCCTTCATGGGCGAGTCCGACTCGCACTTGGCCGCTTATTTTATTTTAGATACTGTATCTTTACTCAAACCTGAAAAAATTGGGCAAGTTTATCTTAACGCATAATAAATTAAAAGTATCAACACTCTTTATACCTGCTATCAGAAACTTTGATTGAAACAAAATAAACAAATATTTTCATATATTTATGCAATTTCCTTTTAATTTATACATAATATAAAATGTCGGGGTCTGGGGGTTACCTAGGAAGTCTAAAACATTTAAAATAACTTTCTACATACCGCACATCGTCGCCACACATTCCATGACTTTGTTTAAGCCGATAATTGTGTTTTGCTGCTTTTTATTTTTGGCAAAACCTATAATAATATTAAATATTATTTTCCTTATGGGACTGGGTAAAGGATTTCCCCTTTTTGAAATGATTTTAAATAAAAATCACGTTAAAACAACACGGTAAACAAAGATGACGTTAAGTTTGTCATTTGACAGATGGGTGTAGGGTTGTCATATAAAAAAGATTTTGTTAGTTTTATTTTACGCCACGACGGTTCTCTTTCCGCACAGACTTCTAACAGTTTGTAACAAAAATGTAATTTCTGTATAATAGCAATGTACTTATTACTTCTTCCTTAATCATATTTTTTTCGAGTCCTGGAAATACTACTAGATAAAATAATTACCAAATTTTTTGTACTTATTTTTCTTGAACTCCTCTGAATTCCAGAACTCTTCAAAATCCGCCAATACCAGAAGCAAAAGTAAAACAATGAAAGTAGCATCTTGACGCCGTGCCGATCTTGAGAAGTTAAGACATTATTTAAATGGATTTATTTTTCTTCACGACAAAAGGTCCCTGATGTGATGGCTAGCATGTTTATTTTATTTAACTACTAGCCGAAGCCCGCGACTTCGTTCGCGTGGACTTTATGTCTCTGGAAAATGCTCATCAGGCTGAATAACTTTTACTAAGGCGGCATTTTTATATCTCTTATAGTTTACCTGGACCATTATGGTTCTGCATCAGGCGTTCCATTTTTCAAAATCATTTATACCCTATATGTTGCCCAGGTTTAATAGCTATATAACAAAAAAGTTTCATTCGAATCCGTCCAGTATTTCCCGAGATTAGCGTGTACAAACAGACAAACAGACAAACAGACAAACAGACAAACAGACATACAGACAAACAGACAAACAGACAAACAGACAAACAGACAGACATTTTTTTTTAATTCTTACTCTATTACTACGTCTCCATCGCCCCCAATATTTTTTTTTTGGAAATATATTTAATGTACAGACACACTTTTTTTACTGTTTTATTATATGTATAGATATAGATTGTAAAAAAAAAGCAGGCGAACTAAACGCAATATACGTTGAAAGCAATCCAAACAGCTTGAAAATTTTTATATTCTTGACAAAAAGTTTTCATTCATCATAGACAACGATGCATAGACAATATACAGCGTGCTTCAAATTTCAACAAAACCTTACCACCATAAAATGTGATTACGTCGTTTACGCGTGGTCATTTTAACGCGTCAGTAGTGCCGTTATCCCGCCCATCTGACGGTAACCGGAACAAACAAAACTAATAATAACTTCCATTATCACTCATTCGGTTAACTATAGGCACACTCGAGGGCTTACCGGCCGGGACTCGCTTCAAAACAGTAACAGCAGTATTAAAACTGTCATAAAGTGAGCGAAAGTTTTGTAGATGGTAAAATTTTGCGTTGATATTTGTCTATCGAAAGTTTTATTCAGAAGAAAGAAGTGTGATTATACTATTGTCTACCAAATATTTAACAAATAATATTAATAAAAATAACGTAGCATGACTTAACTAGGCATATAAACACTACCTGAGTGATACAATCTGAATGACCAATGTTGTTACTCGCGACTACGATAGTGACGATAATGAATAATTATAATAATAAATATGTATGTATTTTTCTTCTGCCAAAACCTATTCAAGGGTACACCTTTCATAGGTATATCCAGGAATTGGTTTTGGCGGGAGCGCCACATGACAACAACTTCTCCAAAGGGCCTCTACGTGTTGGATCTGTATCCCCACGCAAGCCTCTCAAAGGACCGGGGTGAAAAGACCCGTGATTCTCAAAGGAAATATGTATGATATTGTCATGAAAATATATAGGTATAATTCTTTTTTTTTTTAATTATTGCTTGACCAGTTACTGATTCTGCTATTATTATTTTATTTTTGCAAAAAAGCATATGTGATAAATGTAATAGATACATATAAATCGTTTTTATCACAATAAACAATTAAAAAACAATTAAACAATAATAAAGTAATATTTATCAAATTCCAATTAAGTATCAAACAAACTTTGGAAAATAATGCTGAAAAGCTCAACCCGGGCTCCGAAACAGCTTAGCTAAGTATGGAACCCCCGGGATGCGCTATAATAAGAATAAATTAAATCTAAATCCCTCTCAAAATCTTTTACCGGACATTTTAACTTCTTTTCAATCGATAAAGTTTGACAGGGAGAGAATGCTTCAGCATTAAGTCCACCTATTGTAGCTTTTGGCTCAATAAAGATTTTAAATAAAATAAATAAATAAATAAAGATTTCAACGGAAGATAAGTATCTGTATTAAGTTACATAAAATGTTCTGAATATATGAAAAATGTAAGAATTTATAAACAAGATGCTATTTAATCAAGTACTGGATGATTCAGTGCATCATTTTAAACCACTTTTCGGAATAAATATATTCTAAATATGAAAAAAGTTTATCTCACTTCCCATCGAAACTATCTAGATCACGTAACTCCGCAATTTGTATTAGAATCTTAAAATAATATTTCGTATTTTGATATACCTACATTCATTGGAGAAATTTTTTCAAAATGATGGACCTTGCGTTGCGTTGGGGACAGCTTTATCCACAAATATATTCTTATTTTCCCTCAAAAGCGCGGTAGATATAAAGTTAGTAAAATATATCCGGCATTTTGTGTGCATACCTAGCGAATTCAATTTTCCAGTGCGAGTAGAGTGCGGTTGTGCCGTCGTGATTTGAATACTGGGTTGTAAACAACGCGGTCATGCTGTTGGAAGAAAAGACGATGTTTTTCTTGTAAATATGCTTTATATCAAGCATTCAGTAATTTTTAAATAAACGAAAAAGCCTCTGACTAAATGGGTATTTTTATAATATTTTCATTAATTCTATAAAACTTGAGTTTTTTACTTATTCGCAATACCCTACAGGATTCACTATATCTAATTAAGAGCAGTAGTAATATTAGTAAGACAACGAACTGTGTGAATATAAATGCAATAATTCAACAATGAATTGAATTGAATTCATTGAATTATTTTTTTACTGTACGTAACTTTCACGCTGGTCAGAAATTCTGGATTAAAAGAAAAAACAAATGTGCCAACTGCCCAATAAGGATCCGCAAAAGGCCGAATAAGGAACAAATAGGTAATATATCAAGTGTTTATTTTAAAATAATGCAGGTATTGTTCTACTATTCACTAAAATCACAGAAATAATAAAATTATCTAAGATAACAACAGCTCATATTAGCATTTATTGTCATTTATAGGTAATATATATTGGAATTGACTTTTTATATCACAATACCGTACTAATTATTATATTTCACATTATAATTTAATAGTCTATGTCTTCTACAATAAATAAGCTTACAACATACCTACTCTAAACTCTACTCATTAAATGCGTTTGAAATAGTTGAATAAAACTATTTCTGATACTATTTTTACTTTTATCTAAATAGCATTCTTTCTTTTAATATTAATTCACACATTATTGTGTATATTTTATACAACTGTAGATCAATTGACTTTTTCTACAAAAAAAAATCAGTCATTCTCTAATTAAATATAAGTACGATTACCTATACAAAAATATCTATTAACTCTTCTTCTGTAGCATCGGCTTTAATTCCGTACTATTACCATCAACATCGACCACCGTCACTTTTGGCACTACGTCACTATCATCATAATACACGCCTTGCAATAAAACTTGGATTTCTCCCAAGGTTTTTCCTTTGGTTTCAGGTACAAGGAAATACGAGAATATAACACCAGCAAAAGAAATGGTAGCAAAAAGACAGAACACTCCAAAGGAGCCCGCCCCATCTTTCAATTGTTGATATGTCTTCGTCATCATAAAATTTAGAGATCCACCATATATGTTTAAGCTAGTCATAGCTATAGACTTTACGTTTAAAGGATATATTTCTCCTTGAATTGCGTAAATGATAGAGTTGTATCCTAAAGTGGATATGACACTAGATAGAACTATTCCGATAAAAACAACAACAGCGTACGGGTTCAGTAGGTCTTGCTCAATGAGGAGGACCTCTTGGCAGAAGAAGTAGGTAGCGACGATGGACAAGGATAGCGCGGTGCCCAAGTACGAGAATATGAGAAGCGGACGACGTCCCACTTTGTCTGCTATTATTGATGACATCACACCTGAAAAATGACAAGTCGCCAATAAGAAGTTATGTCGCTTCAATATACTACACATATTTTTAAATTTTCTCTAGTTTTTTTAGTAATTGTGTAAAAAAATGGTTGATTCTAGTATTCCATATACATACAGACCTACAAGAAACCTTAGGGCTCCAAACACGATGAACACCGTCGCCAAGTTGATAGAGTACTTGCTATCTTGTATGATACGGCCAAGGTAATGCTGGATGACGATGGTGCCACTCATCATTTGACCCAGTTTAAGTCCTAAAAGGAAATTAATTTCTTTTTAGTAAAACTTTTCCCCAACCGCATATCTATGGAATTATTATGCTATAATGAAGTCCATCAGATATTTTTGTAAGATGACCACACCGACAAATGAAATCGGAATTTTTCGAATCACAGATTCTGATATTCCGAATTATAATATTATCTAGTAGGTATATGTATAGAACTCTGTGATATAATATCACAGAGTTCTATACATATATATTTGTGTACTACTGATATTATTTTTGTGTAGTGCCATCTAGCGAGTTCTGTTGGAACCTGCGCCTGCGGTAGCATGATGAATGATGAACCTTTTCAAGTGTTAAACCATTGGGAAACAAACTACTTATTCACTGTGCGGCCAGCGCTCAGTTTTCAGTTCAGTCATAGATCATAGATGGCACTTAAAAATATTTGTAATATTATATTATTTCTCATTGGTACTTTTGTAACATTAGAGATTGTAAACTTAAGATGTTTCTTGAGCTTACGTAAATTTTTTGCTTGTTATTTCTATGTGCAACGAATGGCTCATAAATTGTATTTATGTTGACAATATCGATTCTACGCGCTGTGAAGTGCTCGACCCAAAGTCTTTTTCGGCCAAGACAACATAAAATAATAATCATTTCGTAGACTGTTTTAAAGCCAATAGAAAATAAAATAATACAACTATTTTTATGAATATTATTATATATTTTATAACTTACATACCGACCTGACTTTTGTATTTACTATTATTTAATCGCAAAGAAACAGAAAGATTCAAGAAGAGGTGCTCTTAAAAGTAATGATTTGCCACGTCATACCCAGGTACTAACTTTCTCGAATTTGCAGTATTTAGCGTATTTTTTTTTTACATATAAAAAAACAATTCCTACATACCAGCGCCGATAAGCAACGCTTTCCGGTATTGTTTTCCGGTGAATAATTCCTTGGCTGATCCAGAATGACGCATGTCCTTCTTCACGTCGGACCGCATTACCGATAGCTCATCTTCCAGTGCCTGTAAAAATGTATATGTTTATTTTAAATCAGTATTTAACAATAGTACAACGCTACAATGTAGCATAATTCAATTTCGTCATAAACTTCAATAGCACACAAACAAATAGGCAGGTTTTACAAAATATGGATTAGTTGTCACCAAAGATTTATAGATGCATTACAGATGTAATTACAAACATGTTGTTACCAAAGATGTAGAAGATTTACCAAAAAATCTAATATTAGAAAGTATCTAAGTATGAACTGAAATGCTCCAAAAAATATTCTTCATTCCAAATTATCATTTTCACTACGATATCCTACAGATAGTTAGCTCTACTTTTAATCTACCCAAAGATGTTTCTTCTTGTGGCCTGCACTTAGTCCATTATGCATTTAAGAACTTTGAGTCGGAAATTGTATTATTGCAAGGTAGGTAAGTCTAGTTGGTTGGTATGCGACATACCTAGCAAACCTCGGCGAATCTAGCAATCATGCAGATGCGGGATTCAAGCCTTTACCGAATTATATTGATATTATACAAGGATAGCACATCATTATCTGCTTATAATGCTTAGTAATAGTAGTATTGCATCGATTATAATATTATCAAGTATTTAATCAAATCCAACAGCTATCTTATCGTACTCAATTTATATCATTGTCATGTAAAACACATCTATCTTACCTATAGAGACGAACATGCTTTACCTTTATTTTTTTATAAAATAAGTACATTTCACAATACAGATGATTTTTAATACAGCGCAATATAAACTTATATTAGGTTTATCTTTGCACCAGATATTCACCGCGGGATATCATTCTATCATGTTTATTTAAAAAACTATAACAAATTAGCATATACCAGTTAGGTATACCTACGCACGAAGAGGGCTTAGCCATAACCACAAACTACAACCGGTTTGTTAGTAAGTAACGAAACAAGCAAAGATGAATATTTTTCCATGTTCATATGTAAATAGACGATCTGTTATTTAGTTTCAGGGGTTCTGTAATTTGTTAATAAAGTAATGTTTTAGTTTCTTAATATTTCTGTTATTGTTGTTTATAGATCGTTTGACAGCTGATTTATTAAAATTTGTATTCTAATTTTTACCTTTGTAGTTGTTATACCTAGGTAATACGATAATCATCCAAACGTTTAAGATACATACTCTGTATTATAAAGGGAAGAACTCTTCGTATAGAAAATATTTGTTTGAAAACTTTTTTTCTCTCATTAATTTATTTTAGTTGAGATGTGCAAACATTGGTACTACTTTCATGGTTTAGATGTAACAGGGTGTAAACCGATCGACACACACTTGAAACGGTAACTCAGTTCGTCAATTTAAACAACTGGAATCAATACTGCAATCTCGAAATCCGGAAAAAAAATCGTTGTATTCTTACAAACGTGTACAGCCGACCAGACAATAAGTAATAGAAAGTGCTATCATGGATATATACGGACAGGTGTTAATATCGCACCTTGACGATGGCCTTAGATATACACCCGATATATCACTAAGAATAAAATATATTATTTAACTTAATAATAAATAGGTACTCGCCTTCTCACCTTGATGTCCTCGTAACCTGATCAGGGATTTCCTCGCATCATCCACTTTTCCTTCCTTCAAATAAAAGTACGGGGACTCCGGGACCAAAGAGCAGGTGACGAAGTAGCAGACTGGCAGGCTCAGGATCATATAGTTCAGGGTGTTGTAGGACACGAAGGGGCCGATGACCAGCGTCAGGAAGTTGCCGAAGTTGAACATGAACCGGCTCTGGACAGATAGGGAACCTCTGATGTCTTTATCCGCAATCTCTGCTAGATATATCGCAGACACCTGGAAATTGACATTTTAAGTTTAGTGTTTTTAATTTGTTCCTTAATCTTAATAAATAAAGTTTACCAAAGAAAAAATATAGTTAATAGAAGTATATTTAGTTATTATATCATTCGTGCTGGTCTGACAGAAAAGATCAATCAATCAATCAATCATTTATTTTAAAATCGTATAATGTATTGGTCATTTCTGCGGAGAGCGTAAAAGCTAATCGAGGTAAATGTTATTTTTTTTAAACAATCTTGTCAATAACAACCCGTCACTATTTTAATTACATATATTTTCGACCTACTTTCCAAAAGAGGCCTTTGGGTCTATGGGACACTGAGCTTTGTCTGCTTCATAAAAGATAAGGCGTAAGTAGCATATATTTTTATTAAATACGCCACATTATTATTTGTTTGCTTCTATTACGGGGTACAAACTTTATTTATGATACGTTGACTGTCGCAGATTTTATAACAATGCAAATTCAATTGTTCCTCACGCAATGTCGCATGATAATATGACAATGAAATATCTATGTACTGTAAAATATTGAGACTGATATAAAAAACACTGCCATGGATTAAACCCAAGACTATGTGGTTTTCAAGCACGTTGGTACACTGGCTGAATCTCAAGATTATGTCTATCAGACAGAACAATAATGTATACTTACAGTCCCGATCATGCCGGTACCGACGCCCCATAGAAACCTTGTTAGGCAGAGTAGAAATATGTTTGAAGTACATATTATTATAATCTGAAACAACACGTCAGTACAATATTTAATGCTATAGTCATCACGTCACCGTTCTATAATAATGATAATTTATTCACATAACATAGATTACATTAGATCTAAAATAATAGCTTAAGAGTTAACAAGCATGCGTAAAAATAATAAATCAGTAATTTATAACATAGAAAATAAAGGAATACGAGGCAATTCAATTCACAATATAATTATTATAGATCGTTAATTTTATAATAAGCATTTTCAATGAGCCACGACTTTATTTTTTTCTTTAAAAAGGGCAATGGGAGTTCATCTGCAATTTATTATATATACTTTATTATACTTTATACTACCTTTACACATATTGCCTTCACACAAGAACACCTGAAGATACTATATTTGAAATAATCATAAGCAAAACTTATTCCTACCGTCTTATTATAAAATAATAATAAAAAAATAAATAAATCCTGTAATTATACAATATTTTTGATTTAATTATACAACGCGGACTAACGTTACTTGGTTTGAACTATTATCTGCCCAAAACAAGAAGACCTACCGCAATAGGCATGTCACTGTCAACTTAATTCGTGTGAATAATGGTTTAAACCAAGTTGTATGTGTTTTGCAATTTTATTTTCTTTAGTTTCACAATTCGAACGAAATCTTTTTTTACTGTTTATTAAATAAAAATCACTTACAAATAACAATATTACATGCATTCAATTATATATATAAAAAATCTTCCAACACTTCACATCGAAGCAACGTGCCCAGAATACTGGCAGTGTTCCCTCGCTGAATTGCGATACTTATTCGCTGAGCAAAATAACTGCCAGCTCTGGGATGTCCCGTTGCCTCGACAAGACGCGTCGTTATTTCTTTTAAGTGGTTTTGTAATAAGTCGGATCACTTACAGTGCCGATGGCAATAGGTAGAGCACTTCCCAGCAGGGTGACCCGCCTGCCGAACTTGTCGGAGACGAACCTGCACGTCAGGCTGCCCACCATGAAGCCGGGGGATGCTATAGCTGCCATCCATGATATTTCCGACTGTAAAATAAAAAAAGACGTGTGGCACTCGGGGACTGCCGCGGCAAAGATAATATAATTACTAACGTAACAGATACCCAACGCCATAGAAACGATTGGAGAGGCCGTAAGCACGCAAAACTGGAGTTGCGGAGCGGCCTCTCAGAGATGGCAGCACATACGACTAGCCAAAAAGGTGACAAAGAAAGTGTTGAATATATTTTAAAAAATATATTGCATTTCATATAAGTCTTATTCAACTAATTAGAGTACTACTTTATTTAAATAATAGTTCTAAAAGATTTTTATGTTTCAATTTTTACCTTAAAGCGCCATCTAGTTACAAGGAAAAGAAATAATAATGTGTATATGACGATGGGTAGGCATGGCCGCGGTAAAGCTATTGCATTAAAGGAAGGACGGCAACGTCGCAAACGGACGACGGAGACGAAGCGGCAACCTACACGGTAGGCGGAGTAAGGAGCGTGAGGTTTTTTCGTTACGGAATTTCTGGATTCGGTCCCCGCGCTCAAGGCCCGCGATAGAAGCTATGCAATAGCTTAATAAAAATCATGTTATCATTTTTAGGGTTCCGTAGTAAACAAGGAACCCTTATAGTTTCGCCATGTCTATCTGTCTGTCTGTCTGTCCGTCCGCGGCTTTACTCAGAGACTTTAAGTACTAGAAAGCTGTAATTGGGTATGGGTATGTATATTAATTATGTCCAAAGAGTGGTAGAATAAATGTTGGAGAAAATTTTTTTTAGCCTAGCCCCATACATGTAAGTTGGAAGTCAATTATTTAATTTAATTTAATTTTCTTGAGAATCCTATCGAGTGGGGTATTGTTAAATAGGTCTTTCAAAAACATTGTGAGCTTGTGAACACCATTTTTCAATTTAGGGATCCGTTTCTAAAATATTTGGTTTTAAAGTGCAAATTTTTGTTGGAGTCAAGTTGAAAAGTATAGGCGATCAACTTATGAAATGTACTCGGAAAACAAAAATTTCATACAAGTTCAATAGAAAATTAGTTTTTACACGTTTTTAGTGGTATGAACTCAAAGTTGGCATTCGCAACTACGGAACCCTACATTGCGCGTAGCCAATTATTACTTTTAGCAAAGAGTCACAGACGGTCATAAAGCCTGTGTCAAAATTAATATGCGTATTAGAGAATAGAATCTCCTGAAGTCCCGCACAATATGAGGCCCCGTTCCCCGCCCCCACAACTCTCGCCTTGCAGAAGCAGGCAGGCCTGCAGCCGCCGGCATAACGCGGGACCCTAGAAGTTTCCGTTCTATATGTAATACTTATACTATTCTGTGCCTGTGGTGTAAATCCTGCGTTCCTCTTAGATAAGATAAATAAATTAAGAATGAATATACATTGTCCTTTTTTATTAAGTACAAATGTTTTAAGGGGTGATTCAGTCCATCATATGGAACATCTTTTCCCAATAAATGTATATCGAAATACGAAAAGAAAATTTTCATTTTCCATAGTAATAATATCACGTGACTGCTTCGATTTGTATAAAAACCGAAAAATATTTTTCATATTTCGATATACATTTATTGGGAAAAGTTGTTCAAATTGATGGACTGAATCACCCCTTAAAATATTTGTACTTAATAAAAAAGGATATTGTATATTATTCAGCTCAATATTTTTAAAATATAAAAAAATATCTAATGCCATTTCCTGAACAATTTTTAATCGATGCACCTACTCTATGTCATACAAAAATTCAAATTCAGCCTATCTCTATCACATCATTGCTAAAATTGAGCAATAAAAATATTTTGGCTATAACATAAAACCACATAAGAAGATTCCTAGAACACCCGGGAACCATGGTGGAAGCGTGCAGGGCGCCAACAGGCGTTCTAAGCTTCCTCCAAAAGCTTGGCTGGTTCGAGAACTGAGGCCGGCGTCAGCTCCCCACGCAAAACGAGACCGGCAAATTCAGGCCTAATTGCGGAAAAGTATCATCGAGGGAAGTAAGTAAGAAGTAACAAGCAGCTGAATGCTATGAGCATTTATGTTTGTGATTATAAGAAATATGTTTAGATAGTTCATCTTATTATATCTACTGCAATATGGATATTCTTATCGAGGTGATCGATAAATAAAACTTTATCAAGTGTAACGGACCGGAACTCTGACACTGGTCGTCGTAAAACCGACCTCATATGTTCTCTACATGTGTACAATAAAGAGAGAGCTAATAATTCCAATAATCTGAAGAAATAAGTTTATTTGCTAGGCTAATGATGAGTAGCGGAACTACATCTTAATCTTTCACTTCTCTATTTTTCTACTTACTTACCTATTTTTAGGGTTCCGTAGCCAAATGGCAAAAAACGGAACCCATTATGGATTTGTCATGTCTGTCTGTCTGTCCGTCCGTATGCTACAGCCCCTTTCTTCCGAAACTACAAGAACTATATACTGTTGAAACTTGTTAAGTAGATGTATTCTGTTAACCGCATTAAGGATTTTCACACAAAAATAGAAAAAAAAAAACACAATAAAAATTCGAGGTCCATACTTAGTACTGAAACTCAATTTTACTTTTCATTAAAGCTATTCGTGTGGGGTATCTAAGAATAGGTCTTCGGAATGATATTGAGGTTTATAATATATAGTTTAGCAGAAAAATTAAGAAGTAATAGGTTGGGCTGGTATGGACATGTTAAGAGAGAGGAAAGCCATATAACCAGGCAGGTTTTAAAAATACATGTCATAGGACATCGAAACAGAGGGAGAACAAAAAAACATTGGATGGACTGTGTAAGGGAGGATACGAGTAGGAAGGGGGTGACGGACGGGTTGACTGGAGATAGATCA
This sequence comes from Acrobasis consociella, assembly GCA_963555685.1. NCBI lineage: Eukaryota > Metazoa > Arthropoda > Insecta > Lepidoptera > Pyralidae > Acrobasis > Acrobasis consociella. Next base: position 6,494,355 of record OY743115.1, read on the forward strand.
AAGTGGAAGGAACTCACATGCTGTGCCGACCCCACATAAAAATGGGACAAGGAAAAGGCAGAAGAAGAATATATATTTTTTCTAAACTGAATAGTTTGCGCACATATTAACTCGCAACAATATTTCAATTTTCGAAATTCGACAACCTTATTTCGGGACTGATTTTTCGCAGGCAACCCTATGCCACCGTGTTTATAATAAAATAATCTTTATTTTAATTCTACTTATTATTATTATATTATTTATTTTAATTGCCGTGCCTACGACCTTGCTCTATGTGTCCCGCCTACATTACTCCACTAAGATCGAGGAGTTGGTGGAATACATGAGAGTAAAGACTCATTTCACCCTGAGGGTAGTAAGGTTGGAATCGCGTCACAACGTGAATTTTAATTCATACGTGGTGCGAGTTCCAACTGCTCAGCTGGCGACCTTCACCAAGGAAGATTTCTGGCCCAAGGGTGTCGTGTTCCGGAAATATCGCGGACAGTTACCTGACACCAGCAAATAGTGCAATGTGCAAAAACAATAAATTTTTATTATATTATATATATTTTAGGCTAAGGTATATATTATATAATTATATCTATGCTAGTCTGTAAGGTATTTATTCTATGGGTCTTTAATATTGTAAATAATATTATGTTGCCTGAAATAAAATGATTGATTGATTGATTGATTGAATTCAATAATCAGACCGGTGCAAAATGCTACATCTATCGATTTATCTGTTTAAACCTGGCAACCCGAGAGTTGTGACCGGAAAAGAATAGGCAACCTATCGTTTGCATATTCTATGGGCTTCATACTTTCGATTGGTATAAAATTTGTCTAATAAGCAAACCGGTAAAATACTCGAAAAACTTCTGGACTGAAATTTGTTAGGCAACCCATATGCAATATCTTTATTGACATATTAAATTAAATAAAAATACGTTTGATCAAATAAGCATGACGGTGAAGGTCGTTCTATATAGGGATCTTAGACCATAACGATTCTTATGAAGTGGCCTTCGGCCCCAAAACCAATAAAAAATCACCGTGTATATATTTTTAGGTTTTGCGGTACAATTAGGAACTTTTGTTAGCGAGTGGTTTCCTCTGTATGTCGTTTCTATAATGACTCACTCGATAACGCGATATTGTCGTGATGTTGCTTTAAGAACAATTCCGTATCATTTTAACATAGTATTCACGTTCAAATTTACTCAATGTTACGAAATTGGTTTTTTAGGGTTCCGTACCAAACGGTAATAACGGGACCCTATTACTAAGACTCCACTGTCCGTCTGTCACCAGGCTGTATCTAATAAATCTTGATATCTAAACAGTTGCAATTTACACAGATTAGGTATGTATTTCTATTGCAGCTATACAAATACTAAGAACAGAATAACATAAACCATAAACAAACGCAATTTTTTTGCCATTTTTTGCTCGATATTAAGAACAGCCACAGGTAGATGCTTGAAATATTTACAGAATATTTAATTATATATTTACTTTAAAAATAAATAATAGAATTAAAATAAAACAAATATTTAAGGCTCCCATACAACAAACGTGATTTTTTATAGAAAATGGCACGGAACCCTTAGTGCGCGAATCCAACTCGCACTTGGCCGGTTATTCTTATCAAACACCGAAGTTGTCCTTTGGTTTCAAGAACAGTGACGCAACATTTTGTAATCTAGCTCCGTATATGACGTATCGTACAAAATCATAGAGATAGTCTCTATGATTTTAAATGATAATGTCCAATGTAAAGCAGATTCTATTACATAGTAATCAGCTGAATGATAACTAGTCAAGGTGCTAATTGTACTGGCGTGAACACGGTTTTAAACTATTTTGCTAACCCATACCCTCGTAGTGGTTAGCGTTCGGCTCATACCCGGAGGTCACTGGTTCGATTCCCGGCGGGGTCAACGACTTTGTGTTGTTGTCCTAGTTTGGTTTGGCTGATAAGTAAGATGATCCGTGCTTCGGAGGGCACGTTAAGCCGTCGGTCGGCCCGGTCACTGTCTTTGACAGTGGTCGTTACCTAAAACCATGTCAGAGGCCTTTAAGGCGGTTTAAAACTCTGACACTAGTGTTAGTCACTAACACACACCATAAGAAGAAGACCCATACCCCACGCATTTCTGGACTTTTTTTATAAAATTATAAAGTAAAAATGCATTTTAATCTGATTTAATTCATAACAACTCCATCATTTCTCCGTATATTTTTTGCCCGACTTTCTTTTACTGAGAAATATGAGCAAGCTGTTGCTTACACACATAAAAATTGAATTTTCGAGTGTTACGGAAATTTCTCTAACTTTGGAAGCTATTGTAAGTTGACTTTTGATAAAATGCCGCAGTGTATTGTTTTTCTTCTGCACCAGAATCAAAAATGACTACAGGCGATTAAATTAACTGCACCGCAGTATATTTTTTGCCCGACTTAGGATTTTTGTTTCTGCACTATTCTTTGTTTCGGAATAATTTTAGTACATTTTCTAAATAGTTTCACAACTCGTGTTACTGGAAACATTTATGATAATGTTTATTTCCACATAGAGTATGGAAGCTGAACCTCCATAATGTTTTCTAAATCCCTCCAATCCATCCAAATTTTTCCGGCGTCCTTAATCAGGTTATAGAAAAACGGAGATATCATTTAAAATTGTAAAAAACGTTACGAAAAACGGCCGCTTTTGGCTAATATGCGTAGAAAAACTTAACTTTCTCACTTTAAACTACATATAAACAGTAGTTCATAAAATAGTTTAAAGGGTTATCTAGGGTTTGATCAAGACACAAGTGTGTATTTTGTAATCGAACAAAATACTATAAAAACAACTAAGTACCTAACAACAATTTTATCCAAATATACTGAAATTCTTTCCGAAAAACTAAGTTTAGCGACCTTCATCCGCACATAGTTCATTATGTGCTTATTGTGTATACGCTGTAAAAAAATAATTGACATGTACAGACAAACAAATTACTTACATTACGGCAATTGTCTTGGTGCTTCAGAAAAATGTGTTTTCTTATTCCTTTTTACTCATGTTATAGATGTACATGTTTCCAGAAGTAGGTATATTTATATCAATTGAATCATACACACAGTAATATTTATATAAACTAATAATAAAATGATATAAAATATAAATACAGAGGTTCGGTATGTATATGATTTTGATGATTTTAGATGGTATTTACATGGTTAATAAACATTATAAAAGTTATAACATAATACAGCTTAAGGCTTAAGATGATCTGACCAGTGTCGCTGGAAAGCGCTAGATGCAGGCTCTCTTGATCGGTCTTTTTGGAAAACTTTGGGTGAGGCCTATGTCCAGCAGTGGATGTTATGCGGCTGAAATGATGATGATGCAAATACTCGTATATGTCTAAAGATATAACATTAATCTTGCAACACTCACTTACCTTTTTACATTAATTTAGTCCTGATCAATTCTCAAGCTTTTTTCCCCATAAAAATTGTCTTCAATAATATAAATGTAAAGTACGTACTTACGTCTGATATTTGGAAGCCAGTCTGGTTATCGTGGAACTTGGGGATCACAGCCGTGGTCCATGTCAGGGTGACTCCTGATGTGACAGCCGCCAAAGATACTGGAACACATTTGTTAGCATTGATAAGTAGTTCTTCTTCTTATCCTGTGTGTTAGTGACTAACACTACCTAGTGTCAGAGATTTTAAACCGCCTTAAAGCCTCTGACATGGTTTTAGGTACCGACCAATGTCAAAGACAGTGACCGGGACCGACAGCTTAACGCGCCCTCCGAAGCACTCATCATCTTACTTATCAGAAAATCAGGTGATTAGCCTACAATGTCCTAACCAAACTAGGACAACAACACAAAGACGTTGCCCCTGGGTATGAGCCGAAGGCTTTAACCACTACACCACGGAGGCAGTGATAAGCAGTAATATTTATATATTTTGTAACCGACTTCGAAAAAAGAGGGTATTAATTCGAATGTACCTATATAAGGTCTAATAAATTATTCTGAAACTATTTTAAGACTGAATTCAGTCCGTGATAGTAAGTAATATTTAAATGTCTTTTAACCGACTTTGAAAAAAGAGGTTATCAATTCGAATGTACCTATACATGTTTTTATGTTTCTTCCCCGATAACTTGAAGACGCCTGGACCAATAGGCATGACGAATGGGAAACTAATTTCGGTCCATCGGTTAGATTATAAAAAAATATTGTACATGTATTTTTTATTTTCTCAAGAGAAACCAAAAATGAATGAAAAGATACAGCGCATATAAATTTCGCGTGACGTCATGGCTGGGTACGTGTAACATCGCAACTATCGCAAGCTCCCACTCCGGAACTTTGACGCTCCGTATCTTTGTGAATTTTCACTTTTTTGGTACCCTGAAAAATACGGGTACATTACTTTTGGATAGTCTAATAGACGGACTAATAACTAACGCGGTACCACAGTGCTAAACTGATTTCATGAATATATGATAAAAATGTTCATACTATATGTACGTAGTTGTACGTGAAAAAATAATTGTATTTGTTAGAAAAAAATTGGTGGCCGTGGTACCGCCGAGCGTGCTTTCCCGCGGTACCACACACACTTCTAAAGAGTCTTATGTTATTATCAGGATTAGTTAGCGAGAAAAAATCTACGTTAGTTGTTCATTTTCATTTCCAGTTTAATTCTTGTAAATATCTTACATTTTTACTGTTCAAATCTATTAGTCGTTGTTACGCAATTTTAAACAATCTTTATTAGGTACATATGTTAATATAAAGAAAACTTACTTAGATATTACTAGCGCACTTTATTAAAATAACAAATTAAAATGTTTATATATTTAGTAATTCTACTTAGGTATTAGTTGTTGCTACGCAATTTTAAACAAGCTATATTAAGTACATAAGTTGGTGTAAAAAAACCATCTCACTTAGATATTACTATTATAAATCACTTTATTTGATTTATAAAATTAAAAAATAAAGTCATTAAAATGTTTATATATTTAATAATAACTTCATCTACAAATTAACTAAGTACTTGATAATTCCTAACTTATTATAGTTCCCTACTTATACAATTACTTTTTTTTTAATTAATCAACTTACCAGCTAAAGCTACAAAATACTGCACAGTTTTATTGTTTGCTTTCATTTTGAAGTCACAGACGCACACAAAACACTGAACTGAAGACAAAGTACCTAATTATAAACTAATGCTAGTCGTATTTGCGAATTTTTACGTGACGACGTCCCGTTTTGCTTTAAATATGTCGAAGAAACAACACTGCGCGTGCGTCATGTCTCCAACTTCACTAAACTGTGGTGGACATCGACTATTATCACTCGAATGAACCGCTGGCAGATCGGATCGTGTTATGATTGACTTATCGTAAATTGTTTTGATTGCTCATTCGCTAACTCGCATTTCTGAGATGATGAAGTGCAAATATATTATTACGATTAGTAACTGTGATTTGGCTGTCGATAGAGGTGGTTAGGGAAGTACAGTTGTTGCAAATTGTTTCTATATTCTCTTTGGATTTAATTTTTAATTATATTCTTTACGTTCAGCTATGTCCTAGAAGGCTTTTTACTCACCTTTTTTTGGACAAAAATTGTCTGTCATTGTATGTTAAATGGTTAAAAATCAGTAAAGAGTTCTGTAATCTCGTTCATAAATGAGTAGTTATTTTATCATCTCGATCGTCTTATTATTTATATTATCGATTGGTTATAACAGTAAATGATAGAAGTAGATAAAAAAATGTATTTCTAAGGACATGATCCACATTGGATGTAGAGTTAGGTATATGTATATAGGAAGATTTTGAAAATAGTAGGACAAGCCCCTAGGGTTTAAATATAAAAGGTTGAAAAGGCTCCACACAGAAATATAATTTTTTTTGCGATAGTATTTATACAGGATGTTTAAAGATATAACCCTTGAATATTCTATGGAAAACATACTTGCTGTAGAGATTCTATAAAAAAGTAAGAAATATTTCTTATCTCTGAATGTGCCCAAAAGGCTGTTGTGGCGTTGAATTATGGCAATTTATAATAATATATTTATTGGCTATATTATCCGTTGTCTCCGTTATTACGATTTCGATTTATCGATAAATCGTAAATTATGTCATTCAAGTTCCTACAAATAAAGATCAGTCAATATTTAGCCTAATGATTTGATAAATTGGTTGCAGAGTGTTTTAGTCAGGCGCTACACAAATCAATCAAGAATATTTACCTACATGCTGGTGCCCGTCACTTAGTGTGGATTTTAGTTAATAAGCTCCATCATTTTGGTATTTTTAATAAAACCAGCTAAGTGCATGTTGGGCCACGCGCAGTGAAGGGTTCCGTAGTTGCGAATGCCGATTTAGAGTTAAAAATAAATAATTAATTTGAATATTTAATTGTAAAAGTTTTATTTGTCTTTCGTGCTAGTCTGGGAGAAAGGAAAATACTTACCACGCAGGTTTTAAAAATGGAATATTTTAGGGTTGGGCTTTATCTGGCGCTTTCTCTCGCTCTAGCGAATGACGGTGTTGAGTCGACAGAAAAGGATAACAGCACACTTAAGTACTTTTACTTGCTGATAGACGAAGCCCAACCCTTAATTTATTGCAGAAAGTATCCATATGTGCACTTTCAAGTCTATTTCCATTTTTTATCATTATCATCATCCGAGCATATCCCCGGTTTAATCTTTAGCGGTATATAATGCTTCAGAGCCTGGTGTTCGTTACCTAAGTGATTTGACAATTATTTCCATTTATTACATATTCATATATTTCGATATTTTTTGTATAATATTTTAGTTTCGTAACGTTATACTTGCCACATTCCTACTTTATGTAGTACTAAGTTCAGATTTCAAACAATAAATAAACAAAATTCCAGTACCATGTTATACTTACTATAAAAAGTCATTCGATAAAAAGATATAACTTGTGTTTTTGAACTTACGCAAATAAATTACGCAATCTTATCAACACACTAATGCTCAAGTGCTTTCAATTGACATCTCAACCTCACTTCGAGTCCCACCATACATTTTTAGGGTTCCGTAGCCAAATGGCAAAAACGGAACCCTTATAGATTCGTCATGTCTGTCTGTCTGTCTGTCCGTCCGTATGTCACAGCCACTTTTTTCAGAAACTATAAGACCTATACTGTTGAAACTTGGTAAGTAGATGTATTATGTAAACCGCATTAAGGTTTTGACACAAAAATAGAAAAAAAACAGTAAATTTTGGGGGTTCCCCATACTTAGAACTGAAACTCAAAAATTTATTTTTCATCGAACCCATACGTGTAGGGTATCTATGGATAGGTCTTCAAAAATGATATTGAGGTTTCTAATAGCATTTTTTTCTAAACCGAATACTTTGCGCGAGAGACACTTCCAAAGTGGAAAAAAGTGTGTCCCCCCCCCCCGTAACTTCTAAAATAAGAGAATGATAAAACTAAATAAAATATATGTTGTTCATTACCATGAAAACTACCAGCGAAAATTAGTTTGAACGATATCTAGTAAGTAGTTTTTTTTTAATACGTCATAAATCATAAACGGCAATGTACCTTTCATTCAATCAACTCAAATATAAAAATTTAAAAAAAACATACTAAAAGACGTTTATATTATGTTATTTGCTACTACGGAACCCTTCATGGGCGAGTCCGACTCGCACTTGGCCGCTTATTTATTTCTTTAGTTCTACATCTCTGAGCCACTCAATATTTCATATTGAAGAACTCTTTATTTGCCTTAACATTTTTATGATTCGTTAACTCTACATTTTTTTTATTAGATTGATTGATTAGTAGCATCAAAAAATCAAAAGCACCGAGTACCACAGATGTGGAACAAATAGGAGCACAAACGATGGAATACCTAGAGTATTCTTATTGGCCAACGAGCTTCATATATATTGGACTCGATAGCCTGACGAGTGTATTCATAATACACTCGTCAGGCACTTACGCAAGTTAAGCAATCCTGGGTTCCCATGGTTCACTTTTGTACATTTAAGTCATTCATCATTGTCAGGTCTTTTTGTCTCCACTGCAGTAGCACGACCCTCTCTGTACTGTACTACCAGAGCCACACTTGGCCAGTGCAGACAGAGGCTTTGGCCTACACTCTCCTCGCTGGCCAGGCGGTTGGAGAGGTCTCATTGATGTTTACAAGCTTTGTTTAGCTTGTATTTCCTAAGTCGCCTTCTACAACATTCACGGGAGGACTTGGAGCGGTCCTATTCTACTCTACCGGAAAACACACGGCATGCGGAAAACACTTTTACATAATACAATACAAAACCCTCTATTGCACACAAAAAAGAATGTAGGACATATCTAACAAACTACAAAATGCACAAAAAGCGAAAGAAATTGTATTGATGGCAGTAAACACCTCAGGCTCCGAGCTTTCAGACTGTAGCTAAACCGTTGCACATAGGTAGATTTCTAGGATTTAGGCGGCCAAAATTATTTTATGCTTTATTATACTTAGGAGTAGTACAGGTAACATCAAATTGGTATTTAAAAGTAAATACAATAAATATTTTTTATATAATGACACTTTAGTTGTATTTTTCTATAGAAAACATATCTTTTTGGTATGTTACAAGCGTAAGCTTCAACAATTTTTGAAAAATCTTGATATTTTTTATTTTAGCTTTTAGGGAATGACTTCTATTTACTTCTGTATATTTTTATCATTATCGGTAAAAATGTTTTTGTGAAATACCTTTTATTGTACCTATCATTATGTATAAACAGAGAGGTTATTAGTACCTACATTTACAACGAGCATAAAAATAATCATATACAATTACTCTACATGGTAAATCAATGACTTTATGGAATTAAACTTATCAAATTCTTGCACAGAATAAATAATAATATAAAAATATAATTTGAAACAGATTATAATTAGAGTAGGTATATATACCATATATATAAATTAATACTTATTTATATATTGAACATAATATTATAATCTCATCATTCCACATCTTCTGCATCACTTCTCATACATTCTTCTGTTTCTTTAACATTTGAGTCAGCAGAAACCAATAACTGATTGTCTCCTTCTATTACTTCTTCACTCAAAGAGGAGCGAATTCCTTCAGTTTTCCTCCTCTTTGTACGTTTACTAGATTTACTGAACGTTTTAGTTTGCCTACCTGGCTTATTTTGCGATGTTATAGGAATTTCAAATGTTCTTTGCATCCAACAGTCATCAATATTCATAAATTTTTCAAATATGCCGTGTGGCATGGTCCATCTTTTCTTTATTTCTAATTTAAAATAAGAATATTTGCGCTTTACATACTTCTTATTTTCGTCTATGTCCCCATAACACATAACCAAATAATTTTCTAAATATCCCAATTTTTCATCCAGTGTTGGTAAATTTTGCTAATTCATCTTTGCAGAAAGATATCTACGGGTCACTATTTTAGTTTTTGAGCTGCTAAATGGACCTACAACAAAAGAGAATTGATTTAAACGAAAGAAATAAAAATCTGATTTTTTCATACATTTTGCCTTAGTTTACGCAAATCTAAATATTTCGAAAAGTAGTAAAAAGTAGAAGCTAATTTTTTGTCAATATCTACCTAAAGAGTTAATGTACTCAATAAAATTAGTAACATGGTTTGGAAAGACGCGGAAGCACAACTATTTTACCTTTGAAAGTAAAAATCCTTAAAAATCGGAACACAAAAAAAGGGTCAAGTTTAGTAGGCTATAACTATATAAATTATTATATTTTTGATTATAATATTTATAAATTATAAAGTGGCATACCTGAGTTACTGCTATACATCACTTTCGCTGACATATCCACTTTATAAAATTATATATTTACAATATACTGTTCGTGTTCACTAAGAGCGCCGAGAACGGATTTTACAATTAGAGCGACGATCGAGTTCCGACTATCTGAAAAATGCGCCCGCGCACCTATGCCGAGCGAGAAGGGGTGGATTATTGCTCTCCAGAATGTCTATTTTTCAGAAAGTCCATTTGTTTTGATACAATTAACTTATTTGAAAATTGACTTTTGGCCGCCTAAATCCTAGAAATCTACCTATGTGCGTTGGCATCGGCTCTTACCGTTATCACAGAATAAATACTAGTACTTACGTACCGTTATACAATAGTTGTCATTTATTTAAATAAAATTTTAAAAAATAAAAATTTGTTTATTTGGTAGGTAACTACATTGTTCACAATATTTTTGTTGCTGAAGTCTCCTTTTAAGCAAAAAATATGTTTGTGCCAGGAGACTTCGCTCTTTCTTATCTCTGTCACTATATTTTACATCATAGTTGACCAAATAACAAGACAGTTTATATATGTTATTGATGTTGTCTTTTTTTTTGGTACCTACAAGTAGTTTAAAAAAATAACAACTTTACTCATCCGTTTCCTATTTTTATAAGAGGATAGCAAGTATGTGGTATTTTGGTTCTTACATTTTCTTGAATAATATCAAAATATTTTGTGTAATGAATATTGCTTTACTGCTTTAGCTCTTTCTTTTCAATACATTTAGTTTTTTTTTTTTATTTGAGCCTCAAAATTAACCCCCGACCTCGAGTAGGATTTTCTGTAATTTGTAAGTAAGGAACTATAAACCCCATTTCAAAATAATGAAGTAAAAAAATAAAGCGTGCACTTTAATGCTGATAAAAGAATACGTATATTCGGAACAATGTTTGATAAATGATAACAGTTATTGTGGAATTCCTTTTATCAGTTTAACTGGCCCTATCTTGAAACAAGGGAGTCCCTTTAGCTATTTTTAGGGTCTAATTAAGTTGTAGTTGAAAAGTCCCTCAAAGTAAAACTGAGTTCTGTAACTTAGTCGGTTATTCCCTTGAAGACATTGTTGCGTGACTCTACAAACATCCGGATGCGCCTTTAGATGCATTAAATAAAACGTATGTATGTATGATTGAAAATGTTCACCTTCATGTATCTTTGACTTTATTTTTGTTTGAATGATCTTTGTAATGACGTAAATATACTACATAGCCAAATTGGTAGTGACCAACATTATTACAAGAAGATAAACGGAAATGCCGCCAGTCTCTTGGGCACTCTACCCTGCGAGCGCAGCGATTTAGGCTCAATTTTTTATATAAGTTGATGTTTGTTTTTTATTGTTTTTATATCTAGTTTAGTTTTTATCAATACTCAGTTATATTTAGTTTTTAGTTATTTAGAAGATAATAACACATCAACAATTTTATGACCTCGACAGTTAAAAAAAAAATTTGACTGTACTTGTACTAAAAGTTGTGTAAAGTTGCCTCAATTTTAGTTATTTTTACTTTTTAGAAATTAAAAAAGGAAATACGTAAGTATGTACTATAATTTTGGGAATCATTAAATGAAAATATAAAGATATTGCCTAGCAACTATTAAATATATAGAGAAAAGTTAAAGGTATGTCACAGAAAAAAAAAAAGAAGAAACGTCTACCTTTTTGAACTAGTAAAATAAGACATCAGTACGATATGGTGGTAAAATTCGACGTGCGGGGTTGAAACAGGTATTGAGACCAGGTCACCGGTTCAAGTCATGTGTCATATAATATAGTCAAGTCCTGAAAAGGGAATGTGCAACTGAAAATATCCCTTAAGAACACAGCTTTGTTATTTTCTCTTATCAGGGAAACAACTACCGTATAAAAGCACTGCAAGGGCTAGCTGGTTTTCAGTGCCCATCCGATCGTAAATACACGCAGTTCGGATTTTCGGATACCAGACACTGGCAGACTTCAGAACAGTCGACGGTATTTAGATTCTAGACCTCAGTGAGTTAATGATTTTATTGGTAAATGTAGACTTCAACCCAGTTTCTAGGCTTCAGAAAATCGGTATCCATAAACTTTTGAAACTTGTTTCTAAAAAGTACTATAAAAACATGTTTAGTGCCTTTTTTGTAACTTCTAAGCCTGGAGCTAACTAAGGCGACCTAACTAAGCTAACTTCAGTCGCGTCGCGGGACGCGTTCTGAACAGACGTGTTACTTTTTTATGTTTGTTTATACTTTGTGTTGTATCAAAACAAATTCATTTATGTTGAGTACTAGAATTTATACTGTGTTTAAGCGATTCATACATTGTAATCTTTACTGTTAAAATGATTTGATCGTTATTTATACAGTTAACGGTGTATTATTGTGCTTGTTTGCTAGTCATTGAAAAGTTAGGTTATGTTTATGTGATAATTGATAAGATTTGGGCGAAAATTAGATACTAAATTGCACTGATAATTTTACAGAGTTTAATCAGTAAGTACTAAAATTTTGGTGTTATCTGAGTATTACGGTCAGGTTGATTTGGATTTTCTTTTTAATCTTATTTTTAGCTGAAACACGCTTTTTTTGACAGAGACGTGTTATTTATGTGTCTGCCTGTAAATCGTAGCGCCTAAACTTTTTTTGTTTAAAAGCAGACTTGATTTATAATAAATTATTGAAAATTTACTTGTTTATAATAAAAAAGGTTCAGTGGTTCAAGAGTTATTTGGGGTGAACGGTCTGAGGGCGAACGCTTGAAAGTCGTGGTGTTTTTTATTTGCCTGGCAAATAAACTTATTATAAACTGGCAATAAAGATAACATAAAAAGGCATTTAAGAAATTAATTTCATACTGATACGGGAGCAGGAACTGTAAAAAAAAATTGGTCTCCCGTACAAGTTGACCGATTAGCTGAAGAGAAGCAATTTTGTAAATATTTTGAATTATGTTCCTTGAGGTAAATTGTTTGATATACATAAGTACCTTACCTAATAGTCGTGGTATAAGATAAAGGTACTAACTTACGAGAATAATGATACGATTTGCTTTCCAGTTAAGTAGTTTTATTATTTACATAACAGCCGAGGTCCAAGATGAATAATATGACAAGCACACAGTATGTATGACTGCATGTGCGTATTATTCATCTTATAATAGCACCCAGTTAATAATAAATATTGATAAACATACATACATACATACTATCACGTCTTTATCCCTAATGGGGCAGACAGAGCATTTTGGGTCTTGCGGTTCTATGCAGAGCCCAGGGCCGCAAGATCCAAAAGCCACTTTTAGCGTCATGGTGGGCGAGAAGATGGAAAAGCAACCAATACAGTGATGGGTTGCTAGCCGCATCGCCTGTTAACATGATTTGCATTTTTGCCCATTCCCTCGATCGGCTTTTACGATCTGCGTGGGAAGAGAAGCAGCTGGTACATTCTAAGTTTTTTATTTCTCCCAGACCAGCATGGGATAGATTTTGGTTAGTCATTATGTGCCTTACTTCTTTATTCTTAAAAAAGTGAGAGGTCAAAAGTGTGTGCATGTCCCCCGCGGAAAAGTATCGAATAATAATTGCTGAGTATACTAGATCTTTAGTTTATAGCTGCCTTCAAATGTTTATCGATAAATGAAATTTGTGTATTCAGTAATTTTTGAAAAATTCGTCAAAAACATATTCCGCCAGGGAAACGTTTCTCTGGCGGAATTTTATCTGGAATCCAGAATTCAATTAGAAGAGCAATTAATGTATCATAAGAGGTAAATGTTTATGTACAAATGGACTTTGTATGTCATAGGCCTCCGAAGTTATTCTAAATTCCGCTGGGGAAATGTTTGTCCTTTTGCTGGATCTCACAAACGGTTTGGAATCAGTCCTGATTTTTTTTTACACATATTGCTATTAATTTGTTTTTAACATTTGTAATAATTGGCCAAGTGCGTGTCGGGCCACACGCAGTGTAGGGTTCCGTAGTTGTAAATGCTAACTTTGAGTTCATGCCACTAAAACGTCTAAGTATCTATTGAATTTGTATGAAATTTTCCTTTTCGAGTACATTTTATAAGTTGATCGCCTATAACTTTTTAATTTGTTAACCCTACTAAGCTCTGATAGTTTTCCTATAAACTACATTATATATACTACAGCTGTGATTTTTTTCACGTGTCTATATTATAACCGTTTAGCAGATAGATAGGGGGGGACACGTGACTTTAACAAAAATTTTTACTTTAAACCTAAATATTTCAGACACGGATCCCTAAATCGAAAAATGGTGTTCCCAAGCACAATATTTTTGAAAAACCTATTTAACGATACCCCATACAATATGTTTGTAAAAAAAATATTGACTTCATCTTTACTTGTATGGCAGCTACCCTAAAACAAAATTGTTTCCATATTTTATTTTACGACTTTCGCCATGATTAATAAACATATCCATGCCAAATTACAGCTTTCTAGTACTTATAGTTTCTAAGTAGAGCCGCGGACGGACAGACAGACAGACAGACAGACAGACATGGCAAAACTATAAGGGTTTTTGCCATTTGGCTACGGAACCCTAAAAATTAATCCCCCTTTTTACAAATTTTTGACCGGACTTCCAAAAAAGAAGTAGGTAATCAATTTATCGCTATCTTTTATGTATGTTCGTTCACCGATTATTTGAAGAAGCCTGGTCCGATTTGAAAAAATATTTAGTTAAAAGAGCACTCTTGTCAGATGGTCAGACCACCTGACAAGTAGAAGTTAATAGACATTTTATTAAAATAGGTTTTGTAGTTTAGGCACAGAATTAATAATAGTATGTTTAGGGGTAAAGTCGGCTTTTAGTTTTGAAAATTATCTTGAATAATAACTACCATAACTAAGAACACTCGCTTTATTCCCAGTGCCTCCGTCAAATTGGCCACCAGGTTAGCCAACGCCACGTATTTACTTCCATGTTTACTCCAAATGTGGGCAATAACACCTACTCTAATAATACGTAGCTCCATTCGGCAGCTGACTTTACCCACACGTGAGTTTTCTTTTTCAGAAAAATGGAGCGTGGCAACCGTAATGTCCAGTATTTAATAGTGGCAGCAGGTAAGTTTCTTTTAATATCCTATACTATGGATACCTATTGACTAAGTAAGTATGTATTCCAATACATTTACCTTTTCAATATGAAATGTGTAAAAAGTAACAAAAGCTTATACCATCTCGGGTCTGCTAGAAGAAATTTCTTACGAATTAAGAATTTTTAGTAGGTACCTAGGTATATCGGGTGTTTAAGTGTACGTATACGCTTCTTATAAATACGGACCCACATGTACCTACCTAATAGACCCCGGGGTACAAAATCTAAATCGGAATACGAGTATATCATTCATTGCCAACGTGCAACATGCTCCCTGATTAGGAACACACTGCATCTAAAACAGGAAACTCTTTTTATGTCATGCCTTTATATTAAAAACATTTGCATACAGTCTATTCACTCATCTTTTATATCGTCTACAAGATCATTTGATAAAATAAATGTGAATGATCTTGTGTGAATTTTTGTAAAAATATTTCTACCATTTTAGTTCCGTGACCAGAACCGAACAAGCAGAAGAAGTAGTTAAATTACATTTATGCCAGTGAAAAGACGTGACGTAGCCAAAGTACAGAAAAAGCTTGTAGTAAACAGTAGACTAAACCCGTGACTAAACTATACATACATTAACTATCGCCAGACCTTACAATGCACTATTTGTATTTAGAACACCAGTGGCTATTGTTTTAAGTTCTCAGAATAGGCAGTAGGCTATTTATGGTGTAGCCTAATGTAGCAAGCATGAAATATTATCATAATCTAAATGAAGTACAGTGAAGACGAAAGATACAAACCAAAATATTATACCTTTTAATGCAACAAAATTAACAAAAATTACGGATCGCTGTGTATTTCGGATAACTGACGGTGGATAGCATTTATTTACCGTACATGTATTGGCCGTAGGTGATTCCCTACAGTGAGGAGCTTGCTACCGATGGTAATGATAATGTGAAGACTGTTTCTATCATAGACATAGAATTTTTTTTACGTAGTATGGTAGATCTATGGTTTCTATTTCATCATTACGTAAACTTTTCAAATAGGGAAAATCTTCTCGCAGCTCTAGTATAGCAATCCGCTCTGGGCCTCTGGCACATACATACATACTATCACGTCTTTATCCCTAATGGGGCAGACAGAGCATTTTGGGTCTTGCGGTTCTATGCAGAGCCCAGGGCCGCAAGACCCAAAAGCCACTTTTAGCATCATGGTGGGCGAGAAGATGGAAAATCAATCTATACAGTGATGGGTTGCTAGCCGCATCGCCTGTTAATGATTTGCATTTTGCCCATTCCCTCGATCGGCTTTTACGATCTGCGTGGGAAGAGAAGCAGCTGGTACATTCTAAGTTTTTTTATTTCTCCCAGACCAGCACGAGACATAACTCTATATATTTTTCATGCATAAATATTTTCTGGAATAAATGCTCTACATGTTAGTGTTAATTGCATCTAGGTTCTTATGTCGCGTTATACTGTGATTTACGTACAATGATTACTTTAGAACTTTAGTTTTCTAAGGTTCGGATATTTCAAATAGTCCAATATGTAATTTTTTTGATAAGAACCTCTACTCTCGGCGTGATAACTGATATAAATAATATTCGTTATTTAAAAGTAAAATTAAAAAAGCTAAGAGCGTTAAGCTCTAAAATAAGAAGAAGAAAACCAAAATATGAAAAATGTTACACTTACAGTTCGTTTGCTCAATCCGCTATAAATTACAAGTCAAATCAAACACTTTTTCTAAACGTCAAACATTTTCTGTGAGATTTGTATGAAATACGAAAACGTGACGTCATGCTTTTTGAAGTAAAATAGCGCTCTTAATATAAGTTTTTCTGCATTAAAAATCTAGTCACGTTGAAAATGGATATGACCAATAAAAAATGTCACAATTTTTGACGTTTTATTATACATATGTACTGTATCGAATAATTTATTTTTGAGCTAGTCATCTACCCACGGGATGCCACATGGGCATCATTTTATATGGAGGCGCTCTGCGCATTATTTGAACTGACTAACATCATCATTACAGCCGCATAACGTCCACTACTGGACATAGGCCTCACCCAAAGATTTCCAAAATGACAATACAAGAGCGGGCGGCATCCAGCGCTTTCCAGCGACCCTGGTCAGGTCATCTGGAACAACTGACTGACACGAACTGGACATATTTCCCTTTTTTTCAGTGTCACTGGCAACTGTAACGATGGGGGTGTCGTCGGCGTGGCCCACACCCGTTTTGCTAAAGTTTCGCAACAACGAAACTGACGTTGTAATAAATTATGTGAGTATTTTGTGACTACTAATACTAACAAACGGTTTCTTATGAATATTTTAGCATCAGGTCCCCGTAGACCTTATGTCTTAAACTTTTAACCATCAGAAATGTATGTATTAAGCAGCTCAAATGAAGGAATGTATTTTTTGCGCGCCTTATACGCAAAGTGCTTGAAGTTAGTGCATTAATCTCAACATGCCAGGGTTAAGTTTTTTTTTTTGGACTTTATCTGTCAATATTTTTAATTCTACTTTTTTTTCTTTTTGCATAATTTCAGTATGAAATCTCTTGGATGCTGTCACTGACTCCTCCCGGGTTTATTATTGGCAGCTTAATAACTGGAGCCATCTGCGACATACTAGGCCGTCGAAGCTGCATTCTGTTCAGTGCGCTGCCTATAGCTATAGGAACGGTAAGTTCCATACGTTTACCACAAGATTGTTAACTTCCATTTTGGCTTCCTAGCCGAAACGTATGCTATACTTACAACAATTAATTTTTTTACTATTAGAATTGATATGTTTATTATTTTTCGTGATTTCGGCATTATAGCCACATCAAAAGTTGTTTGTTTTCGACAGCACATTTTTCACCTATCTTTTGATTAACTGTCTTCTTTTTAGCGAATTGGAATGCCTTTTTATAGGGTTGTGGACAAATGTGTGACTTTTGTAGCATTTGACCAGCCGGTAGCAGTATTTTGTAAACAGAGTTGCTCCTACTTTATTCATAGGACAGTTTAGCCTGATAGAATAAACTTTGTTGACGGTTTATCGCCGGCGATTGATAATGTTCTCGGAACTGGAATACCGCGATTGAATATGATAACTTTACGCACGTTTTGAATAACATTGACCTCTTTAGAACTTCCACCCTGGATCCGCAACTGTTTGGCGTATTCGTACGTATTACAATTTTTGATTAAAATAGAATACAAGACCCAGTAGCATTTCCATAATATGCCTATTGTTTGTTTCTCTCTCGTAAAGAATTTCACGACGTATGGCTATAGTGAATGTTGACTGACAACAGTTTTGTTTTTAGGCGTTTGTGGCATTCTCGACGAATGTCTGGTTAATGTACGTCACGCGGATTCTCTGGGGATTGGGAACCGGCATGATTAGTACTGTAAGTATGAGCGTTCATATTTATGTTATACACGTGATTCTCGAGTAGATGTATAAAGGCGCAACAAGACTCAGATGCAGACTCTTCCGTTTATCCCAAATTTAGTACCTTATACTTTTATAAAGTTTTTAAGATAATTGTGTCCTGTACATAATTATGTTGTTATTTTATTTTACCTATATATTGTATTGCATGATATTAGAAAAACATAAATAAATACATTTTGTTTAAATCGCTTAAAATTGTATAAATATATAAGGTCTAACAAAGTATACTGATTTTTGCCCCCCCCCCCCCCCCCATACAAGTTGACCGATCAGCTGATTCGAGTTTCAATATATTTTTTTAGACTTTATATAAAAATTAAAAAATATTGGGCTTATTTGTACAATAACCTACTCGTATCTATGACTCAGGTGGCAAATATGTACATAGCAGAGATAGCAGATAAGGAGATCCGCGGCAAGCTCTCCGTAACCACGAAGTTCATGTTCAACTTTGGGAACCTGATGGTAATGGTCATAGGCCAGTACGTCTCCTATACCACTCTGAACTATATGATGCTGGTACTCCCGCTTGGCTACTTCTTTGCCTGCTGCTGGATACCAGAAACACCGTACTTTTACCTGAAGAGAGGAAGAGTAAACGACGCCAAGAGAGTACTGATGAAGATAAGGAGATATAAGGATGAGAAGGTCGGTGCATTATAATAGCTTTTATTTTAATTTTAATCCAATTTGCTGTCTTGGCTCTTAAAGTTGGCTGAATTTCGTGTCTGCCTGAGAAAAGGGTAAAAAAAAAGTGCTTTTAGATCGGCGGCCATCTTGGATAAAATCCACATCCTGATTTGAGTTCCGCGAAGTACTTAACCTCTATACTAAACCTGTATAATATATATTATACTACGTACATACAATTCCATGTATTATACTTACTAAACTATGAACAAAAAATATTTTTTTTAATTTTTCATACTATCCTTTCATAATTGATTCTTTGGAAAGTTTAGGTATTGTCTGATATGCCTCTGTTTCAGGATTTGGAAGAAGACTTGAAATCGATGCAATCAGACGTTAAAAACGAAACGAAGCGATCCGGCCACTTAGGCGAGCTGTTCACAGGAAAACAATACCGCAAGGCTATTTATATCTCCACTGGTGAGTACAAAGTAATACCTCTTCCATTCGGTGTGTAACATACACAAGTCTTATATCTAATTATAGGAATACGCAAGTGATCAAGTCATGACTACTGCACGCTCTGGTATCACGCTGGAACGACGCAAGGAATTCGAAACTGAGTGTGGTGAGGACTTATGGGCGTCGTTCGTCGTGCAAGGTCAGACTGTCTATGTTTGCGTAGTGTACATTAGCCCTAGTGCTACTGACGATATTTATCTTAACTGGTTTTGTAAAGTGGAAAGCTTTCTAAGTAATTTAAAAGGACATATTGTTATAATAGGTGATCTTAATTTAAATAGTGCTTCAGCCAATGTCAATAATTATTATTGTTATTTTCTTTCTTATTGTGGTATGAAAGAGATGAATGAAATATTTAATGCTATTGGGAGCAAATTAGATGTTGTTCTGGTTCAGGAATGCGCTAATGTTTCGCCGGTCTTGGAATCTGAATTCGGTGGCATAGTCAATGTTGATCTTCCTCACCCGCCTTTAGAGTTCACTTACAAAATTGAATCACTTAATAATAAAATTACTAAATTAGAACCCAGTAATATTGACCGGCATAAAGACTGGAACTTCAACAAAGCTGACTATACAGAAATTATAAATTTACTCTCCAATGAAACCTGGGAAGACGTAATAACTACGAATGACGTGACGGCTGCCACTACTAATTTCTACAACATTATTTATAACATATTTGATCAAACTGTACCTAAAAAAATTAGAAATAGTAAATATAATAACTGTTATCCAACTTGGTTCACGGCAGAAATAATAAGCGATTTAAAAAAGAAATTAAAACTACACAGAGACTGGAAGCGTAATAAATCAGATGAATCACGCGTATTATTTATAAACTTAAGAACTGATCTTAAAAAACGCATATCTGCAGCCTACAAGTTTTATGTTCAGGGTATAGAAAATAAAATAAAATATAAACCTAAGCTATTTTGGCAGCATATTTCAAACCTAAGGTCTCAGCGTTCTTTGAATCCACACGTATCTCTCAATGGCAAAACATACACAGGTGTCGACGCAGCAGAAGCCTTTGCTAAATATTTTTCTAGCGTATTCTTACCAGACACACCACATTTAGATCCTCATAAATTAGAACCTAGTCTAACTAACAATTTAGATTCTTACCACATAGATATTTCCGAATGTAGTGTAAAAGATATTGAATGGGCAATTAATAAATTAAAATCTGAATGCTCTACAGGACCCGATAATATTCCCTCTCAGCTTTTAAAAATGTGCCAAGATTTTATCATTTTACCATTACAACACATAATTAATACTGTAATTCATACCGGTAAATATCCTGAGCAATGGAAAATATCTCGTGTCACTCCTATACCTAAATCAAATGACAATCTATCCGTAGATAACCACCGACCCGTTGCTATACCATCAGTACCAGCTAAAGTGTGTGAGCGTGTGCTTCACAATAAAATTTACAATCAATTACGCTCTTTTCTATCCGATGAACAACACGGCTTCAGAGAAGGGAGATCAGTAGATACCAATCTTTTAATAATAGTAAACTACATATCAGAGGCTATGGACAACGGTAACGAAGTAGACGTAGTATATTTTGATTATCAAAAGGCTTTCGATAGGGTGGACAACGATATATTACTATCACATTTACAATCAATGGGTTTTACACCAAAGCTAGTGACATTATTTTCAGACTATCTACGAGATCGGCAACAATTTGTGAAATATGGCTCTTACACCTCCGAACCTTATCATACACGTTCAGGAGTTAGTCAAGGATCTATATTAGGTCCACTATTATTTCTTATAATGATAAATAACTTAGCGAAAGTGGTAAAACATGCAAAATGTTTGTTATATGCTGACGACCTGAAGTTAGCCTTAGAAATTAGGAATGATACAGATCGTCAATTATTACAGCAAGATATAGATGCTGTTCAAAAATGGAGTAAACAAAATAAAATGTCATTTAATGTAAACAAATGTTGTGTTATGACATTTGGACGAAAACAATTCAAGACACACCATGAATATGTTTTAAATGATAATATTATCAGCCGTGTTGAATCATATAAAGATCTTGGTGTAAAATTTGACACCAAATTAACTTTTCATGATCATATTTCATCTTTAGTTAAAGAGAGTTTCAGACGTCTTGGTTTCGTTTTACGAAACTCAAGTGACTTTAATAATCTGTATGCAATTAAACTTTTATACTATGCATTAGTTCGCAGCAAACTTGAATCCAGTAGCTCCATTTGGAACCCTCATGAAACAACGTACACGCTAATGCTAGAAAAAGTTCAGAAGGCTTTTCTAAGATACCTCTATAAACGTATCTACGGATATTATCCCTACCTATATCCTACGTTGTTTCTTCTAGGGTCTCTCGGGTTAAACTCACTTAGAACCCGTAGAGATCTTGGGCAATTGATTATTTGTTTAAAAATATTACGTAACTTTATCGACGTCCCTGAGCTTCATAAACACCTTTGTCGCCTGAATGTGCCAAATAGATGTTTGGTGCAACGCTCGTGTCAGCCGCGAAAACTGTTCGCCCCGCCGATAACACGCACGGTATCGCATGAGCAAGCTCCTCTGTGTCGCATGCTTACAGACCTTAACGCATTCCTGAATCAGCAACCTGAATGTGATGTGTTTGCTGATGGAGTGAATGTGATTGTAAGGAAACTGCTTATATATTGCGAGTATGATGAAAGCGAGTCGACTTGTATATAATATATGTTTTAACTGTAAGTAAATTTAGTTATATTTAGCTATAAATTCTCTAGATACTGTAATTGGTAAAAAAACCGTTGTATTTAGTCTTACAATAAATAAATAAAAATAAATAAATGAAGCGTGAGTTCGGAGGTTAAAACTGAAGTGCTAATATTTTTTTACTTATTATATTACTAGCTGTTGCCCGCGACTTCGTCAGCGTGGACTTTTCGAGAATTCATCATCATCATCTAGCCCTCCTTCTGCTAACTGCTGAGCGTAGACCTGTGCTGCTCACATCCGGGTGTGACTTGCGACTTGATTATTTCATCAAATCATCGCATAGGTGGACGCCTGACGCTTTTGTCACTCCGTCGGGCCAGCTGCCATGCCCCGTTATACTTTAAGTTCATAACCGTTGCCTATGCCAAATTACAGCTTTTTGGTACTAATATTCAATGAAATCTCTCCCGTCTGGCCAGCGTGGAGAATATAGAGTAAATCCTCGGGCTGCTCGGGTCAAGTATGACTATAGTAGTACAGAGAGGGTCGTGCTCCTGCAGTGGAGGCTAAAAAGACCTGATGATGATGATAATTATACTAATTATCTCTAAGTAAAACCAGACAGACAGATATAGTAAAACTATAAGGGTTCCTTGTTTACTACGATTACACATTATTTCTTTATCTGGTCTAAGTCGATCGGAATTTTAACATTGTTAACAACATATATAAATTTGCACTGTCTGAATGTTACTGTTACGCTGTGGATCTTTCAAAAACTGAATATGTACTTATGCAATAGGCAGTGACTTTGCTAGTACTTCATTCATCTTCCGTCTTGTGGCGGGAATTCCCACAGCACTGATCTTTTGTTTGTGGGTCTCTGCAGCGGAGTGCTGCCGCCGCCGTCTATACGTATCTCCTCCTCTTCCCCTCCCTCCCGATGTGGCGGTGCAATGGTAAGCTTTGTCGTACATGTCTTCCGCTAGGCGGGAGATGAATAAGCGTTTCTACTTTAAGTCTTGATGGATGATGGCGTTCCTTATTGCGACAAAGCTCCATCGGCCCCTAAAACATAGGCTTTCTAAGGTTCGACTTAATCATGAGCCGCGTCCGAAGCGGGAAGCGAGAGAAAAGTACTGAAAAATAGAGCTTCCTTCGGGCCATCTACGCTATCGTTACCATTCTATTGATCTGCCAAACTTTAGATACCTCTAGGCATTTGACGTGCAAGTGCCTCGGCACATTTTTGCCGAAGAGCTTCAAGGGTGGCAAGAAGTTGTGTTCTCTGAGATCAGTGTCTGCTTCGTGCTAACTAAGGACCTCCATTAAGAACGTGTCTTGTCAGAGCGTTCTATACGGCTGTCTGGAGGTTATTTTCATTCAACTGACTCCAAAAATCGCTGTGACGTCCGCGAAGAGCGCTAGCTAAGACTAACCATCTACGGGGATGTAGTGGGTGTGCTACGCCTATCACCGTGGAGAAAATCAGCTCGCACAGGGCTTTATATACAAAGATTGGCATCTTCGACCACCTTGATCTTTCGGTCCTCAGGGTCCTTCCCTGAGGACCGAAACACACACAAACATGGTCACAATCCTGAGTAGTATTGGCATGTCACACATTTTTATTGCAGTCCCTAACCTTACCTTAACCAAAACTTTTTTCCCTAACCTAACCTTTCTTTTACGTGAGGAATAAGTGCCTTCCGGCCACAGGAATTCAGATAGTTACGGCTCTCACCCACTAAAAAACTCACGGTGACAATGCTGTTACCGCTTTTGCCAGGTCCGTGTGCTAGGTACTCTCGCTCCATAGACCTGGCAGGACGGCCGCTTGTCACAACCTCGGCTGAGCTCGCCTCGAGGTACTCTCTCAATTATTGTTACGAACAAGGGATATTTCCTGATCAGTTGAAAATTGCTAAAATAATACCCGTACATAAAAAGGGGTCCAAATTTGACGCACTGAATTATAGAGCCATTGCCTTGTTGCCGATACTTTCTAAAATTTTTTAAAAAATTATTAAATCTATATTAGTCACACACTTGAAAGCCAACAACATTTTGAATAAAAGGCAATTCGGATATCAGGAAGGTATTGGCACCGCTAATGCTTTGGAAAAGATTTTACACGATGTGACTTGTAAATTAAATGCAAAAGTAAAAGTTGCTGGAATTTTCTAGACCTTAGTTCGACCTTTGACTTGGTAGACCAGGATATTCTTACAACCAAATTAGAGTTTTTTGGTATTCATGGCAAAACCTTGAATTTATTGAAATCGTATTTAAGTAATCGACAGAAATTGGTTGAGGTAAGAGATGCTAAGGGAGAGTTTCTTAATTCAACAAGGACATAAAAAATTGTTAAAGTAACAAGAGGAGTTCCACAAGGCTCAATTTTAGGACCAATATTATTTATAATCTTTATCAATGATTTAATTAACTATATGACATCTGTACAACCTGACATTGAATTAGTAATATTTGCTGACGATACGAATGCTATAGTCTGGGATCATGATATTGACGCTCTCAATAGAAAGATAAACACTACACTGTCAGTTTTTCATGATTGGTTTACAGCTAATAATCTAAAACTTAATACAACCAAAAATAAAGTAATGTTATTTAAAACGACAGCCTGCAATAGGGACATACTTCAAGTGAAGCTTAATAATGAGGAGATTAAACCAGTGCATGACGTGAAATTTCTTGGTATTCAAATTGATGAATATTTTAATTGGAAACCCGAATCACAAGCTTTGGAAAATAGTATTAGCAGTTCTTGCTGTGCACTTAGAACTTTACGCGATGAACTGACGACGGACTAATCGAAATCTTTATACTATGCCATGGTTGAATCTAAACTGCGTTACAGTATTAAATTTTGGGGAGGAAGCTATGATTACAACATTAAAAAAGCCTTCGTTGCGCAAAAGAAAGCGATACGTACTATGGTCCGTATATCAAAGAGGAACTCATGTGTGGAACACTTTAAGAGTCTTCAAATTTTATCCGTTTCTTTCTATATATATTTTTGTGCTGTTAGTAGATTTTATTAAAAATAGAGCCTTATTTGAGACGGAAGAGGAAATGTTATTAAGGGAAAGTACCAGACGAAAAGATATTAAACAAAAAATGAGTGCAACACTAGAAATTGTTAAACACAGTCCGCGATATCAAACGGTGGTCTTATTTAATAAATTGCCAAATCATCTGAAGGCAGTACGAAAACTTTCTAAGTTTAAAAGTGAACTGAGAACTCTGCTTCTGAAGAAGTGCTGCTATAGTGTTGATGACTTTTAATTTTGAGTAAATGGATGCATATTTTTACATTGTCCGTCCATGCATTGAATATCAAATTGAAATTTGTAACTGTCAAACATTATTTGCATAAAGTTAAATGTACTATTGAAATGTATTAACGGACATACGCATGCATGTAAAATGAATATTTTTTTTGTATTTTGTGTTTTGATATTCGAATGCAATGTATTATTGCTTGTGAATAAATTGAATTTAATTTAATATAATTATCGAGAGGGGTCAGTTTTTAATTCTATTCGCAAGGAAGTGTAAAAGCGCGTGTTGACACAAACGCGCCTTTTAACCCGGAGTACACTTTTGTCAAGCGACGGAATCCGCTGCGCCTCCTGCGCCTAACCTAAATTTACCTTCCCTATCACTTACTATTTTGATTCCTTATTCCACTTTCTCGCCCATAATCACGCTTAGAATGACCGTTAAGTGGCGTTAGGTTTTGCGCCCCTAGGCTCTCTGCAGAGGCTCTAAGCTCCGAGCCTCACTTAAATTTTAAATTTATGTACAGCGCCATCTATTGGTGTCCAAAAAAAACAGTTTTTAGGAATACTCGGAAACCAATCGAAATCGAGTTGAAATCGTTTTATATAAACCATAATATAAAATGAACAAAAGTTTTAGCCAATGCAACTGAACAGTTTTTTTATAGCAATCTTTCGAATATTTGACGTGATTCTTTAAGTTAATATAACTTTTTTATTTACTAATAGATTTAAATAAAGCTAACATTCAATTTTAGATAAAGCTTATCACAATATATTAGTGAAAACTGCAACCAAATCGGTTCACTCGTTTTTAAGATTAGCGAGCACAAACGCAATTTTTCGAACAAAAATGTTTATCGTGTTTCTTTAAATTAATATAACTAGTTTTTTATTATTATTTATGGACGGATTTAAACAAACACTGTATTTTAAGTGAAGCTTATCAAAATATAATAGTAAAAGCAGTAAACTAAACGGTTCAGCCGTTTCTAAAATTAGCATGATTATGATCATACATACAGACAGATAGACAAAAAATTAAAAAAATATATTTTTGGTTTCTATTATTCTTTTAGGCGTCCCTCTACCAATTTCAGTCAAAAATAATAAATGTACGGACAAAATATTTTTACTGTTATATATGTATAAAAGAAAATTGTTGGACGCGATTCTTTAAATTGATATAACTTTTTTATTTATGAATGGATTTAAATAAAATAAACACTAAATGTTAAGTGAAGCTTATCACAATACATGAGTGAAAGCCGCAACCGAATAGGTTCAGCCATTTCTAAGATAAGCGTGATCATACATACAGACAGACAGACAAAAAAAAACAAAAAAAATATTTTTGCTTTCTATTATTCTTTTTATGCGTCCCTCTATCCCTTTTAGTCAAAAATACTAAATGTACAGACAAAATATTTTTACTGTTTTATTATATGTATATAAGATAAGATAAGATTATGATGATTAAAAGTGACACCAATAAGTATGCATATGTTATTTACCACTAACCTCGACAAATGACCTAACTTGGGTAGCGGACTGCGGACGAGATACCGCTGGATGCAACTGATGGAAATACGCTCGGATAATGATGATGTTATTTACTGGTCTACTACCTACCTATCTTTTTTTTCAGGGCTGAAACTAGCGCTCGTATTGACCGGAGGAATTACTACCCGCAATTATTTAGGCCTCATCATGCAAGAAGGCAACTGGTCCCCAAAGAGTCTTGATGTTGTATTTATAATATTTGGGGCCATAAGTTTTGTTGTGGGTAAGTTTCTATTTCCTTATAAGATTAGCTAGATGATGACAGTGTGATTATTCAACCCGATGCTGGACGTATCTAATAAAAATCTTCTTGCTCAAATAAATCATATTATAATACTTATTACACATTTTGCCACCGCTATGGGTGGTCCCCCAAAAATTGAATGACATAAGATGTATTAAAATTCTTAGGGAAAAATCTCTATTAAAAGGGCTGTTTAGGCATCATTCACCCTGGAAAATATTATAAACACTTAATGCTGCTGACTTGGGGTTATTAAATAAAAAAGTTTATTTTTACTGTAAGAATAATTTATAAAGGTATACCTATCATTTCTTTTCCGCAGGTATAATGTCGTCAATCATGTCTGACAGAGTAGGACGGCGGCCTCTGCTCATCTATTCATTTTTCGGAACTGCAATCTCGTTGGGGCTGGTGGCGGCGTACTTCTTCTGCCAGGAGTTCCTGCTCGTTGAACGTCACACGTTACACCGATACGCCTGGGTCCCTTTCGTTGGAATCATCCTATCCACTATCATCTCAACGTTAGGCTATCAATCTCTAGCGTTTCTTATACCAGCTGAAACTTTCCCTTTAAACGTTAAGTCCACGGCTATGACCTGCCTCAATGTGCTAGGAGGTATTTTGGGATTCGCCGTAACGAAGGGCTATCAAGGAGTAAAGGACGTATCGGGATTGTTCGGAGTGTTCACCATTTTCGCTGGTGTCGCCGTCGCAGGGACCATATTCTCTTACTTCTCTATCCCCGAAACTAAAGGGAAGAGTTTGAAGGAAATACAGAAGTTGTTACAGGGTGAATTGTACGAGAGCAATAGTAACGAAAAATTAGAACAAATTGTTCTGAATGAAATCAAAGATGAAGATTGCAAGGAATCTGAACTAACAGAAATGATAACAAAAAAATAAAGTTTATGGGTACCTACCTAAGAACTAAATATCAATCAAAATCAAATGTTAAGAGGCTCTACTTTAACCAGAAAGCGAATACCTATAATTAAATATAGACTTACCTGAGAATGTGGGTTTTTATAACGCATAGGATATAGGATACGTACGTACTATTATAAAATTAAGTTTAATTTTGAGTAAGTATATTTTTATCCGACTGTGCTTAATCTGGCTTCTTAGAGGATCAGACAATAAGACTGCAAGTAAGTAATTATAATATGCAAGAGACGTAGCCATGTTAATTAGTTTATATGAGAAAGGTTATCACTTTATCTCTGTATAGTCATTACAATATAGAGCTATTCTTATAGACAAGATATCTATATGTGTTCATATTAATCTATTTGCTATTTTATGTGAATATGTAGGTAAGTATAAAAATAACCCGTGCTTAACCGGGACAAATAGTTTTAATAAGCAATCCTGATCTCTTCTTTTATCACATAGTCTCGATGCAGGTCTCCATATTAAATATGACTAATCTTTAAAGTACTTATATATGAATATAATCCGTCTTATTATAAAACAGGACTAACTTTGTTACTAGGTTTAAACCATTATCCGCCCCAATCAAGTTGACATCTAGTAAAGTGAAACTAACTCATAACACCAAAGTTAACACGTTAATGGACAGTAGGACTTCTATAGAAGTCATCAATTGTTTTTTCTAATGTGTCTGGCTTAGTGTCCATGAATGAGTTAATCTGTTTTTATAAGACGAAATTAGATTAAAAAATTTTAAGTAACAACATTGTATTAAGAGGAAGGAGAAGAGCTTGGACTATAGCGGCGACTTCTTGATCATATTTTTACATATTGTAAAGGGAAAAAAATGTGCGGTCTGTGATTTAGCGACGAGTGTTGCTGCATGCCGGAAAATATCAATTAGTTAAACAGCAAATATCCTACTAATTAATTATAAAGCTTTAATTTGATTAAAAGTACATGAGTACTTATGGGAAAACGAGGCTTTGTACAAGTATACATATAAAAAAATTGTTTAAGTTATTAGAGATATGTTAAATATCCATCCATCCAAAGCAGCCTTTATATTATCCTTTCAGGACATAGGCCTCCTCCATATTTTTCCATCTTTTTCCATGTTAAATATATGACAACTTAAATATTTAAGTATCTATAGACCTATGAAATGGTAACAAAATAATACCTAGGTAGTTTTGATAAATTAGAGACGGGAAATCATACCTACATAAGCTCGTTTGTAAGTAAAGTACCTAAGAAAGTCATTTACTTTTTGGCTTTTTTATTAACAAATGTTTAAATTCGTATCTCAAAATGGCCAAATAGTACAAAATACCTATGAATATATTCTGGTATAAACATAACTTAGTCATTAACAAAAAACAATTACTTATGTAGTCAAATAAGTAACATTTTATTGTATACTGATAAGTTTGTACATCTTACCTACTGTAAGTTTTTTTTTACTTTTTGTATTTTAATAAAATCAACAGCTACCTACTTACATTGTTTATGTTGCACTAAACCTATTGAAAAATCTAGCTGTATACGTTTAGGTAAACAGTTTTGTAGATATATAGGTTCATACCTGTATATACATCTCACTCACCTAGCTAAGATATAATAACATAGTAATTATACCTAGCCCTTTGAATATTGGTATATAAATTTTAAGTCTCAGTTTTAAGTATATTTTTGCCAGGACTTTTGGTATAGGCAGAGAAGAGCCATAAGGTCATATGTATTATCATTGTAAGATGGTACAGTATCTTATAACCTATAAACCTATAGACTAGATGGTAATAGTATAATTAATAGTATTAGTTAATAATATTAGGTATTAACTTAATACCTAATATAAGAGTACAGGGGTAGAGCAAGGTGACACACGAGACTTTGTGGTATGCCATTTTCCAGGTCCTTCTTTATATTACACACAATAACAATACAATTTCAGCACGGAATCATCAATGCAATGGCTCTGGTTTCCGTACAAGTTCAGCCGACTGACCTGCCCCGCCATCGCCCACTCTCCGTCGTCATAATGTCGCACCGTGGCCTCGAACACTGCCTGCCCTGGCCTTGTACGCACCACCAACAACACCTGCCGCCACTCGACGTTTTTTTCAGAACTTTCTACAATAATTTCCCTTGCTTCCAAAAATGTCTCTATTCTTAGTTCAGCACATTGTTTATATATAACTAACAACTGATTTAAATACGTAATCAAATACTCTGTTGCCTCCTTCACAAGAACGCTCTCCTTAGATATAGGGACATCTTTATGACACGTACACCAATGGTCACTTATGCCTGCCATCTGGCACGTTCGATTGCCTGGTACAGGTAAAAATAAACTGATGCCTCTATGATGCCAATACTCTTCATTACTTCTTGATAATATCTTCTCATTTTTAATATTATCTAGATCTGCCAAATCATTCAGGGTGGTGTGCAAGTTAAATGGAGTTGTGAGTCGTTTACTGTTTATTTTAAGATTACTGAAAGCTTCGGAATATTTGTTTCGAAATGAAGGTGGCGTTAATATGAACACAAAAGGCAAACGCGACTCGAACCGGCCTTGCTTGGTTAATGTGATCCCACCAAATCGCATTCCATGATCGCTGACAACAAACAAAATAGTTTCTTCTAAATAACCCTTAATTTGTAATTTTTTGAAAAATTTTACGTAACTCTCGTCCATTACGGCGGCATCATTGAGGTAGTCGTGGCTCATACCAACTTCCCAGAAGAAACCGAACAGTCTTGAAGTTTTTAATGTCGTGATCAGATCCTCGGTATAATCAAGTAGCACTTGAAAAAAATATTTGTCATTTGAGCACAAAATCTTGTTGCGTATGCGCATATTTTTTTCAGCTTTGTTAAAAAATGTGTGAAGATAATAATCAGTTGGAGTGCCAAGAAATCGATCGTGCCACGAGCTGTCTTCACCAAGTGCCGTGTAATATCCAGCTTGTTTGAAGGACTCCCAAATAAAAGGACAGTTGTCCAAGTTCGTAACGTTTTCAAGTTTACAGGTCGTTGTCAATTCGTCTACAGAGATACCCAATAACATCGGAATCAAATTAGGGAATGTGTTATCGGCTACCTTATTGTACCCCAATAATTCAACTGCGCCGTTTTTCTTTAAGTATTCAACAGTCTTTGGCATCGTTCTATAAAGATTTAGGCGCGAAATAGAATCCAGGCCCATCACTAAAACATTATACGATGATATACTATGTTTTAATTCTTTAGTATCATTTTCTATCACAAATTGTTTTTTACGCGCAAACAAAAAGAAATGATCATGAATTTCTATACTTGAAGCATAGCATGTAACACGTACGAATTCGTCATGAACAGTGATTTGGTCAGTAAAATTAATACATGTATGATACTGTGCTCTTTCGTCGGCCAAACTTTCGGCCCGGACAAATTGTGTCCGAGTAAAAGCTTTATAGCAACACGTAAAGTTGTCATATTCTTGTGCTATTTCTTTTCTTGTCCAAATATGAGATCTATTGTGATCTAGCAAAGTGGCAGAGGGGTCGTCGCATTTTTCCGGGTTTGGTGAAATCACAAACTCTCTGATACTGGAATCGAAAGGCGTCATCGCTGGTATCTTACAACCCTCAGTTTCAATAGTAAACTTTGATGACTCGAAACCGGCACTATCATGCATAGCATATCGTATGAAGACAACCCAAAACCATCCGTATAACGTAATCAGAACAATGATGATTAATATGCTACGTTGTGAAAAAAGGGTGCCCCTTGTCATCATTTCTGAAAAGAAAGGAAAATGATGCATTAGGTCACGTAGTCACGTATCATCAACTTTATCTGTGAAACAAGAATAGAGGATCTAAAGACATCGCAGGTAGCTTTCCAATGTCAGAGTCAGAGACTAAGATCTTTGTCGGGGACGTACCTAGGCTACGTGTAGATTCGGCAATCAGACGAAATCTTTTTTCTGTGTGGATAGGCGCACATAGTGACGCACTTAATGAGCTCTGAGATTTATTTATTATTTTTATGTTTACATAACTTTGTAATTCAATAGACCCAATTTCAATTTAGAACATTTATTTTGTATTAAACTGAAATTCAATCCTGGGGTTCCAGATCATGCTCTAATTTTTTAATGCACTTTTTAATGAAGACCAATATTATCGAGACAGATTTTTTGTTTCAAAATCTAAATTTACCATGGCAATTGGCATTTATTGTTAAAAATAATTGTAAGCTTTTAGTTTTACCTAAAATTTTTATATTTCATGGGTATTTTACTTCAATTTTATATACAAGTACCACAAGATTTATTTCTTCATAGAATTGAATTTTTAGTACATAACTTAACATATAAGAACCATACCAGTACTTACTTGAATATATGCTGACTCTTCTAATGTATCAGAGCAGAGGACGTCCTCAATGCTTCGCCCTCGCGTTCCTATTAGGCCTACAGCACGCCTACAGCTTCACTTTAAACATAAGAATAGGCACTGTACAGGTACAGTATTGCAACTCGGCACTGTCCTTGAAAAATATACCTACGCCACACGCGCGCTAGGGCTGCCCGTCTACAGTATTTTAACCGGTCAAGACCCGCACGACATTAATAAATGTCCACGTTCATTGTTTTACTATTGTGTCTGGTATTGAGGGTACGGTAAAGGAACGGTTAATTTCATGTACCTACTTGAGTTACTAGTTTTGTGATTGTAAGGTAATCGAAAAAGATAGCGTTAAATAAAAATACATGTTATGTTTTTGATTATTATCATATTTAATATCCCTTAAATATTTATTTTGTTTTGTTTTTAGTATTTGTTGTTATGGCGGCAACAGGAATACATAATTTGTGAAAATTTCAACTGTCTAGCTATCGCGGTTCGTGAGATTCAGCCTGGTGACAGACAGACGGACGGACAGACAGTGAAGTCTTAGTAATAGGGTCCCGTTTTTACCCTTTGGGTACGGAACCCTAAAAAGATCGCGACGAATTGATTGCCTCCTTTTTAAAAGTCGGTTAAACAGGAACGGTAAGTTATTCTGGTTTGTTCATTCCGGTCGGATTACAACTCCTCCCCGCGCTAGCGACCTTGAAATACCCTGAATTTTCCTTTGCAAAAAATACTAAAAACGGCCATTTTTGACTCTTTTTGTAAAGGTTTCTAAACCGGATAGTATTTCAATGATTTTCGAGGTTCTAATGAAACTTAAGGATACTAGCTAAAAAGTTGTACGAGGGTTTCTGATAATCTCACTTATAGAAAGAGAAATTAATTTTTTTGTGTTTTTAAGGTCGCTAGCGCGGGGAGGACCCTTAAGCATATCATCGCGTACGCTTCCTACAGCAATCAAAACCCTACTACAAAATCTCACTAAAAAATTATAGGTAGGTCTACTTAGCGTAAATCTTACTAGGTAGGTAACTAAAAGGTAGGTAATAATTGTTATAATAACATTATAATCATTTGTAATGATATTTTATTTCAATAATATATGTAAGTAGCTAAGTACCCACTTCAGTAAGTAGATATGTAGCCTAGGAAACCACTACCTAGCTAGTTTTTTTTATCGCGAGCATAGGTAAGATAGCTTACTTGTGTTATGTATTAAGTCTTTCAACATTATCACTTATTTATTTTTTAAACTAGGTATTTGTGGAAAAAGGGAAAACTTACCTATTAAAAAAAATAAACAACATACTAGTAGGTACATAAATAAAAACTATTTTTATTAGTCTTACTTACCTTTCGGAGTTTTGAAGTAACCTAAAAAATGTTATCTCTGTGTAACCGACGAGTTTAAACAACCAAAAACAGCACAATATTGTCTGTGTTTCGCTATATTATTAACGCACGACTACTGCTTGCATCAAAACACCGTTCGCCACAGCGTCATTCTCGGCTGTTTGTATACCGAGTTTAGTCTTCCTAACGTGAGGCAAGCCAACGTTGATGTGCTACTGAACGGTCAAAAATTAGATCTCGTTGAAAATACTACTTTCTTGGGAATCACAATAGATTCAAAACTTCAATGGGGTGCACATATCTCTAAACTCGCTAATAGGCTTAGCTCAGCGGCTTACGCTATTAGGAGAATCAGACAATTGACAGATGTGGCAACTGCTAGACTAGTTTACTTTAGTTACTTTCATAGTCTGATGTCTTATGGGATTCTTCTATGGGGGAGTGCAGCTGATATACAGACTATTTTTATTTTGCAAAAAAGGGCAATTCGTTTTATTTACGGTTTAGGATCAAGAGACTCCCTAAGAGATTTTTTAAAGAAAATTGATATACTTACTGTACCATCCCAGTACATATTTGAAAATATAATGTATGTAAGGAAAAATATTGCCTTGTTTAATAAAGTGGGTGATTTTACGGATAGAAACTTACGTAATATAAATGATTTATTTACTCCGTCCTATAGGCTGAAAACAGTTAGTAAGTCGTTTATGGGAAACTGTATAAAGTTTTATAATAAATTGCCAGAATCGGTTCTTAGTATGCCAGATAGAAAATTTAAAGTTTATGTTAAGAAAGTACTCTGTGATAAAGCTTATTACGGAACCGATGATTACCTTAGAGACTAAAATGTCTGGCTTGAGCTTGGCGCGGGTCCCTCTTAAAGGTTTGTATTTGTACATTCACAAATGTCATAATTTAAGAACATTCTGTACATGTTTTAGTACAAAATTTACAAATTGACATTAATTTTAAACTTGACATCATGCTTAATTTATAATTATGACATAACAATGTATTCTCAGTCCACATATCTAATTTTAATACCAGTATAATTGTAAGTTGACGTTATTGGAGAAAATGCTGCAGTACAGTTTGTTACCGTTTCTTCTGTACTTGCGCTTTGGAAGCGGCAGTAAACTTAGCTATAAGTAAATGATCTGACGTCAACATTTACCTTATAAGAAATTGAAAGGAAAAAAAGTGACAATTATCAAGTGATACAAATATCCAAAGATAAATAAATGAATTTGACTTTGACTTTGACTTTGACCGAGTCACGGAACAAGTGTAAACTGACTGACCTTCGAGGCGCGTAGGTATAACTTGCGTTCCGACCTTTTGTATGAAGATACAATACTGTAAGATATCTATATTGTGGAATAGGTCAGCGCGGAAGCTTTCATCTGCTTGCATCAAAACATCGAGAAAAGATTTGCTTCGGTCGGCCGGCCACGCTTCCTCTTTCCTAACTTCCTTGAGAGAAATACAAAAAATACCGAGTACATTTGATACTGTTCATGTTCGCAGTCCAAGCGAAGCATAGTTACCCTATACTGACTAGGTATACTATAAAGATGCAACTGTGCACACATTGTCGCTTTTTGCGTAATTACTTACTGGTATACCTACGTAACTATTTATGAATTTATTACAATTGTTCTTGTTGTTGTCGTGGCGTTATGAGTAATATATCAGAGTAAACAGAGTTAACTAACTTCTTTTTTTGAATAATTAAAATATCTAGTCAAATGTGATATAGGTAGTTACATGCAAAAAGCGCTTCGCCTACGATACAGAATAAAGTAAAACTAAGACTTTTTATTTAAAAAGACCTGTAGTATCCCTCTGCAGGGCATTTAAAACTAAGATTTACATAGTTTAAATAGGAGACATGCTATGCAGTGGTTCCCAAAGTGGGCGATAACGCCCCCTTGTGGGCGCTGCAGGTCTCAAGGGGGGCGGTAAGAGACCCAGAAAGAAAATGTTTTTTTTGCTAGGAGCTTTATTTAGCTAGGAGGCCTCTTAACAACGACTGCAAGAGCTCTCGACTCTCAACAACAACTTGTGAACATCAACTAATATGAATTAAAAGATTGCTCAAACTCGGTTCTATATTTCTCTCCGCGTAGTTCATATATCTGTCCTATTTTATTGAATATAGAAAAAATTAAAATCATGTCAATCGGTCGCTCCGTTTCGTAATGAAAGTAGACACAAACAAACAAATAAAAAGGCAACAGACACACTTTCGCATTTTAATAGTTATTAGTACTCGTAGATATCTATCATGTTTTAACAAGTTTTTGTTAAATAACCCGAATTGTGCATTCCTGTATCAGTTGGCTGGTTTTTAAATAGGTGAAAAAATGGGGGCGCTAAAAAAATATTTATTCTCAAAGTGGGCAGTAGACAAAATAAGTTTGGGAACCACTGTGCTATAGCAATGCACGCACTAACTATATGCACTAACTATATGCACTACCTATAAGCATAAACTGACACTTTTATGATTATAGGTAGTGATCGATTGCTAGCACATAAATAAAGGCATTTATTTATCAATCAAATCTTACATGCTGGTCTAGGAAAAAATAAAACATAGTCTAGGATCAAAAAGGTACCGTTACACGTAGAATTACCAGCTGCTTCTCTTCCTGCGCTGATTGTAAAAATGATCGAGGGAATAGGCAAAAATGTAAAGCATTATTAACAATAGGCGAGGCGGCTAATAGTGTCTATGGCACAGGTTTGAATAGTGCATATCCGGGATAAGTTAAACATCAATATATCCAGGCTGGGAGAAGTAAAATTAAACCAACCGTACGGAATTATTCTATGAATTCTGATATTATCAAAGTTCAATCTGAAAAATGTTATAACATACGAAGATACTGTAGAATCTGTCAACTCACTTGAAGGAAGATCGACTTTATAATCAGATCAACATACTGAAAGAAATCTCAAAATAATATAAAATAATAAATAAATATATAGGGACAAATTACACTGATTGAGCTAGCCCCAAAGTAAGTTCGAGACTTGTGTTATGGGATACTAACTCAACGATACTATATTTTATAACAAATACATATAAAGATAAACATCCAAGACGCGAAAAAGGCCATTTTCCAACTTGCCCTGACCGGGAATCGAACCCGGGACCTCTGGGTGGCGGGCTAGCATGGTAACCACTACACCACGGAGGTCATCATCTATTTATGTATATGATAACTTTTTCTACCAGCCAAATTGAAGCAAGTTCAATCGATGATACTTAGCAAGTTGGTCGGCCTTTGGATTTACTTGACTTTGACCATTCATACCGTAAGACGCAAAGACATGGTGATCTGCAGTAGCGTGCATTTCATACAGACACATAGAATTTGTCTACCCTGTGTCACCCTGATATTATATCGGATATTCACGAATATTTATTTTGCTTGATATGCAGTCTACCCTGTCAAAAATATTTATGCACGTCACTGGTGATCTGTAAAGGATTCCATATCACCACATCTTTATGTCAGTTAGTTTCCCACTATCCAAAACTTACTTAATAAAAAAAGCTAATATGCTCAAATAAACATTCCTCTTTTATTTCAGAACGACTTAATAAACATCGAAGTATCCAGTCATGAATTACTTACATAGATATCATGATCCCCATTACCCTTACTACCAGAACACCACCGCATAGGTAGTTGCAACTATAGGTAGTAGAAACTTACAATTGCGTACAATACCCCTCTTCTTTTCTTCGGTTCATTGTTAGGTAGGACCCGTAGGACAGTATTTATTTTATACTAAACTATAAACTATAAACCTAGGTCTGCTAATCTTGCTCATGGGGCATGGTAGCAAGGACGCTGGCTGTGTTCCCTCGATGGATAGCAATGCTGACCGTTGAGTAATGACCGGCCATCGGCCAAGTGCGAATCGGATTCGCGCACTAAGGTTCCGTACCATTATCTATGAAAAATCGCGTTTCTTGTATGGGAGCCCCCCGTAAATATATTTTGTTTTTAGTATTTGTTGTTATAGTGGCAACAGAAATACATAATTTGTGAAAATTTCATCTGTCTAGCTATCGCAGTTCTTGAGATACAGCCTGGTGACAAACAGACGGACAGACAGCGAAGTCTTAGAAATAGGGTCCAGTTTT
Source organism: Acrobasis consociella (assembly GCA_963555685.1). Classification (NCBI taxonomy): domain Eukaryota; kingdom Metazoa; phylum Arthropoda; class Insecta; order Lepidoptera; family Pyralidae; genus Acrobasis; species Acrobasis consociella. Next base: position 6,532,579 of record OY743115.1, read on the forward strand.
TACCCTTTGGGTACGGAACCCTAAAAAAGCAGCCAGCCCTTTTGTCACCTGCAGCAGTTATCGGAGTTTTTGGCGGGAAGTCAAGGGGTCCAGTTGGAGTTTGCTTTAAATTGTTTTGCAAATTGATTCTAGTGGACTTTATGATATGAAATTGGTGTAGTTTGGTGTTATAAATGCTCATTCTCATGGACAATATGTGAAATGTTTAAAGTGGACAGTCATAGTGCGGTTGTAGTGATATTTATTTGCGGACTGCGGTGGGCGTCTTTGGGCGCCGTCCGCCACTCAATCGGCTATGAAAACCAGTGGACTCGTATAGATTTGTCGCCAGAAGCTCCGGTGAAGCAATCAAAGGACCTATACCTACCTTTGATTGTATAGTTAAGGGTTTAGGATTAGTAATAAAGAAGAGATAAATAAAGATTGGCTCTAAAGGACCAGTATCCAGAGCCGTAAATTAATTTTAAAAAATAATAATAATGCAGCACAGCAGCAGATAACATAGTGGGGTGGTGTGGGGGTCTACCATCCACAATACAACATAGTCCAAAAAATTAAGCTGCCTCCTGAGACATCTGTCTTCACAGGCGAACTTTTTGGTCTACTTAAAGCGATGGAATACATAATCCTAATGAAGTTTTCCCACACCACTATTTACACAGACTCCCTTAGTGCATTGTTATCCCTTCAAAAATTTCCATTTAAAATGAAAACTCACTTTCCCATAATAATCCAAATAAGAAATTTACTAATCAAATCTTCTTCTCTTCACCTTTCTGTGGTATTTTCTTGGGTACCTAGTCACAGCGGTGTTACTGGGAATGAAAAAGCCGACGAGTTGGCAAAAGAGGCTATTGAGTGCGGTGACATGCACCCCTATATTAATTATTGTCACGATCTAGTTAATTTGCCCCAAATTTATCTTAGGGATTCCTGGGAAAAAATATGGCAACAAAGCTCTAAATTAAAAGGCAGCTATTTCTCTAAAATTCAACCCAATATACCTATAAAACCTTGGTTCTTCAAAACACTTCTAATCAAAAAATCCACATTCACTATAATTCGGATGCGAATTGGACATAACAGTACGCCTCTACATCTATATCGAATTGGAGTTTTTGACAACGATAGTTGCTGCTGTGGTATGGAAGTTGGTGACTTAAACCATATCCTTTTTAGTTGCCCCCTTCTAGACCGTACTCTGTTAGAAAAATGCATATTTGATGAAAATATCCCGCTTCCAACCCATGTTATTTCTCTTCTTCGTTTAAATTCTAAATCAGTCTATGAGTCAATTTGTAATTTTTTGAAATGTAATAATATTAATTTATAATAAATATGTATTATTATGTATTATATTTATTATTACTGTTTATATACATTCTCCTGCTTTCTTTTCACTTAGCTTATAATTACTTTTATTTTTCGCGTTATAGTTTCCCACGTTTTGTTAACTTGAGAATGGCTAAATACGGAACCGCGTCGAGCCAAGACCAAAAAAAAAAAAACATAGTGGGGAGAGGGAGTTTTGGCGGGAAGTCAAGGGGTTCAGTTGGAGTTTGCATTATATTGTTTTGCAAATTGATTCTAGTGGACTTTATAATATGAAATTGGTGTAGTTTGATGTTATAAATTCTCATTCTCATTGACAATATGTGAAATGTTTAGGTAAAGTGGACAGTCATAGTGCGGTTGTAGTGATATTTATTAGCGGACTGCGGTGGGCGTCTTTGGGCGCTGTCCGCCACTCAATCGGCTATGAAAACCAGTGGACTCGTATAGATTTGTCGCCAGAAGCTCCCGTGAAGCAATCAAAGGACCTATACCAACCTTTGATTGTATAGGATTAGGAATAAAGAAGAGATATTACTAGACACTGGCAAAATAAGCTTCAACGAAGTTTGACCGCCATAATCAAGAAAAGAAAAATAGTGAGGAGAGGGAGTTTTTAGCGGGAAGTCAAGGGGTCCAGTTGGAGTTTGCTTTAAATTGTTTTGCAAATTGATTCTAGTGGACTTTATAATATGAAATTGGTGTAGTTTGGTGTTATAAATGCTCATTCTCATGGAAAATATGTAAAATGTTTAAAGTGGACAGTCATAGTGCGGTTGTAGTGATATTTATTTGCGGACTGCGGTTGGCGTCTTTGGGCGCCGTCCGCCACTCAATCGGCTATGAAAACCAGTGGACTCGTCTAGATTTGTCGCCAGAAGCTCCCGTGAAGCAAACAAAGGACCTATACCAACCTTTGATTGTATAGTTAAGGGTTTAGGATTAGGAATAAAGAAGAGATATTACTAGACACTGGCAAAATAAGCTTCAACGAAGTTTGACCGCCATAAACAAGAAAAGAAAAAAAAATAGTGGGGAGAGTCTCCTCGCGCCAGAGGGCCCCATCCCCATAGTCCAAATCATGGTATAATAAAATAAGGTATTCTCTCTCCGTGACAGCTGATGACGTAGGAAGAACTTGACTACGTCATCAGTGTAATATGTTGCCTCTGTGTGAAATTGAATTACCCGAGCGTAATGCATTTTTGAACTTTATATACCAATTTCAAATTAATAATCCATTTTATCAATTTATAAAATTTTGAATCGATGAATGACGCGAGAATCGCGAGATTCTTAATAGCTAAGTTACTTAACATTTTATTTAATATTAATGAACTAATTGAGAAAGTCCTTAAATTTACTGAAAAGAACAATCAGTGGCAACACTTTCGTGACGTAGTCAAGTTCGTTCTCGGACAGAGAATACCTTATTTTATTATACCATGGTCCAAATGTTACAACACCAAACGGCACAAACATATATATAACGAGATTCGAGATGAATATTTGCGCCGCTTGTTTAAGGGGTACTTACTCCTCTTCTTGAATAATGATTGATAAAGACTAGGCATTTAGATTTTTATTTAATAAGAGAGCTGTGAAAATTTAGAGAACTTTTTTATGCTTCTGCTTCCTTAGCACTAGTAACTAGTAACACTGAAATAATAAACTGACAACTACACTGTCTGCACGCACGGCAACACTGAAGTTGTCTTTTCAAAAGTGTCGTGTGGCATTGGAAATTTACGCTGGGATAAATAAAATAAATTTATTTTCCTAATTATAAGTTGTGTCGTGATGTCAGAACATGTTTTGCCGGCCGAAGAGCCGATTCGGTTCATAGCACCCGTGATTCAAGATAACCCTACAGGATGGGGACCGTGCGAAATGCCGGAGCAATTCCGGGACATGCCTTACCAGCCCTTCAGCAAAGGAGATCGCTTGGGCAAAATCAGTGACTGGACCATGGTTCAGGACAAGAAGTATCAAAGTAAGTTGAGAATACTCATGTTTAAGTCTTGAGCTTGATTTGTAATGACTCACAAAACTCTTTGAGGTTATAACAACTTTCGCTACAACTTGTGTAAAGTCAGTGTAGCTATTACTGAAATAAAGTAAGATTTTAATGTTCCATGTCTATAACCTTCGATTTGATTTGGTATGTGACAGATAAGTACGCATCTCAATTTGGCGCTGGCTCGTCGTATGCGTACTTCCACGATGAGGACGAGAGTACCTTCCACCTGGTGGACACGACGCGCGTGCAGAAGCCGCCGTACCAGCGCGGCCGTGCCCGCGGCCAACGGGGACGTGGTGCTAGAGGAGCACGCACGCCTGGTGGCATGACCACTTTGAACAAGGTACTTAACTGCCTGGGCAGTAAATTAGTTTATAATGTGCAAGAGACAAGCACCACCTTACTCATTATTATAAACGATATTGTTAATTGATGCGGCAGAAAATTGTGGTATTGCATTGGTTGAATTTGTTTGAGTTCCTATATATATTTTTTAAGTCTGAGATTAGTCCTCGACTATGAGCAGATGCGTTGTGTGTGAATTTCGTCATTTATTTAACCCAGGCCTCAGTTAACTTGATATGCCTATGCCAGCCTCATAGGGAATTTTGATAAGTAGTATGTAGATGGCTTTTGCTATGTGCAACAGTAAATTGCTTAACATTAAGTTAAGATTACCATTGTACCAATCTTTTCTTAATTGCTGGAACTTAGTCCTTGAATATCATGTCTTAAGACGTCTTTTGTATCTATTATTGACCTGCTTATTAGGGTGGTTAGCAAGACGCTTCTTATATCTCTGAGACAAGAGTCTTATTTCCTCCTTCACGGTAGTATTTTTTAATTCCATATTCATTGTTAGATGAATATGGAAAAAGTACTGTTCATAGAACATTAATTCACACTTACAATCAAGCCACAAAACTGATAGCTTATGAAGATATTATAAATAAAAACTTTATTGTAGTGTCAGTGTCACTTAAGTTCTAGTACAACTTATATGTATAGTTAAAAAATAATGTGACCATGTGATACCTATTTACAGCAACGTGACCGCAAGCTCGGCAAGAGATGGGGCCAGCGTGGTGCCCCAATGAAGATCCGAGATGCCTCTGTGACTGTGAGACCTACTTGGGTTACAATCGAAGATATGGACTTCCCACGTCTTGCTAAATTGTCTTTACCTGGCATCAAGGAAGGTATGCGATTCATTCAACACATTGAAAATATGTATAATCTGTCTCGTAAACTGCTCAAAGTACCAAAATTAATTGTGAAGCATTTACTCTAAAAAAAATTGTGAAATCATTAAGCACACATCTTCAAAGAACCGAACCCAGCTCTTATTCACTGTTACTTCAGTGTGAACCCTTTTTCTATACAAATGTATTTCACATAATTTAAATTTTTTTTTTTTATTATTTCAGGTGAAGACATTGTTTGCTGTGGTACCTTGGAGTACTATGATAAGGCGTATGATCGTGTCAATGTGAAGCACGAGAAGCCACTTCAACGTATTGATCGTATTTTCCATACGGTAATTATCTTGTGCTCATATTCTCTCTTAAGACTTGGTTACTGTAATTTTGCGATTACATGATTTGCTCATCAAGAATATTAGATAGATTTCTGAATTGGGTATTTATAACATTATTCCCTGTACATTGGAGGCTAAAGAGTAAACATTCAAGGTTTTCAACAGTAAAATATGAAGTACAATCCTTAGGGGTCCCTTGACCCCGTATATTGTACTCAGGAGAATCATTAAACCTTTAACCACAAATGTCGGATTTATCTGACTAACATTGTCGGGCCCATTCTGCGAAATATTTTCGACAAAAAAAATGCTCATTTTGCACATAACTTACGTATCCATATCCGTTTTTAGTTGTAGGTATTTATTTTAGATTTACCATGCCTCGCGAATGCACGACAAAAGATAAATAAAGTCTCGCGATGAAACTTAACATTTGTCCTTATTCTAGGTGACTACAACTGACGACCCCGTGATCCGTCGTCTTAGTAAGACTACGGGCACCGTCTACGCTACGGACGCCATCTTGGCCACGATTATGTGCTGCACCCGTTCTAACTATTCCTGGGATATTGTTATTGAGAAGATTGGTGAGTACTTATTTACATTATGGCGTTTTAATTACTTATGGCGTTTACACTAGGCGCCAAACAAGGATGACTAATAAGTCAACCTTGTATAAAATTTGCATAGACTCTTATGCAAGGCACTGCTCGCCTTTGCCGCCACCGCACAGAGTTACTAGGTCTCTCATCAGTACAGGATACACCTATGTTAATGAGGAGCTTGGGGGCCTGTTGGGAATATGTATGCATTGCTAGCGATTACGTAACGCAACCCCGGTCGTAGTCCGCACTTGGGTGGATTACCATACCACTAGTCGCATAAATTTTCTTAAGCTCCTCCATGCTTCGGAAGGCTATCAACATTATTTGGCAGTCGTCCAACAACGTCAGATGCCTTTAGGCAGCTTGAAAAACCTGACACCAGTGTTAGCTACTTACTACTTATGTAAGTATTGCAAAAAAAGTGATAATTAGAGCGCTCTATTTGAATCCAAGAAACTATGAAGTCACAACATGCTATTTCATACAAATCCCATAGATACTTTTTGTTTTGACGTCTTAATATCTGATTTGACTTGTTGGAAACTATCATATTGTATCTGCCCTCAGGCGACAAGTTGTTCCTGGACAAGCGTGATAACACTGAGTTTGACTTGCTGACGGTGAACGAGACGTCGGTGGAGCCCCCCGCGGACGACGGCAACTCTATCAACTCGCCGCGCAACCTCGCGCTCGAGGCCACCTTCATCAACCACAACTTCAGCCAGCAGGTGACGTCATTATCACAATAAAAGATTTGGCTTACTGACGGTGAATTGAGCCAGCTTTAATGTGTTAAGTCATCTTATGATTACAAAGCCATTTCTGCATCATTGTGCCTTCTGAAGCTAAGAGGAGCAGCTCAAGATAAAAAGCATATTATGTGTACTCTAGACCGATAAAAGACAGATTGCTCTCTTTCATCGGCGGTCTAGAGCCCACCCTTGAAAGTGAAACCTGCTTGCAACCATGTGAATGCAACAAATGACACCTAGAAGCTATTTGGTTATATTTAATTTAAATACCTATTATTAAAAAAGTTACTATGTTCCCAACACCGTCATCCGACAGCATACTAAAGTACGAGATGTTGGTACAATGCACATGAACATAAAGTGAAACTGCGCAGGGCACCTGGCCCGACGGAGTAATGGCACTGACCGAATAGTGGCCCAGAAAGGGTGAGAGAAGCGTCGGGCGTCCGCCTATGCGATGGGTTGGTGACATAATCAAAGTCGCGGGTAACATCTGGATGAGAATAGCACAGGACCAAGGTTTATGCTCTTGGGCAGAAAAAGGGCTGGGATGATGATGATTACCTAAAAAGACAAAATGCTTATAATAAAATATTGTTCCAACAGGTGCTAAAATCTGGACCAACCGAGCCCAAGTACAAGTTCCCTGAGCCGAACCCGTTTGTCTCTGAAGAGGAAGAAGGTGAGGTAGCCTCAGTAGGCTACCGCTACCGCAAGTGGAACCTGAATAATGGTGTGGTGAGTAGTGCCTTTTTACCAAAGTATATATTCCCCAACCATACTTGGCCAGAGCAGCCAGAGGACTTGGCCTACACTCTCCTCGCACTTTCGTATAGCTCTGGTAGTATAGAGAGGGTTGTGCTCCTGCAGTGGAGACAAAAAGACATGATGATGATATTCCCCAAGTTCCCCAACCACCCAACATTCTGCTCAGGGCAAAAGGCTAAAGGCCCTTCTACACTACAGTATAATCTGTTAGATGACAATACGTCAAATCAGATACTTTTTTTTTTCTTTTTTCTGACCACAAAATATTTCCATGCAAATTGTATGAAATAGCCAACAGTGATGTCATTCTTTTTTAGGGTAAAATAACGCTCGTAATATAAGTTTTTCTGCATGAACAAAACTTAAATCTTGTTCGATGTTAGCACTATTTTGTGAAGTTTTATTTTGATAACTACCAAATTTATTTTGAACACAGTGTACATCAAAATTATATATACTCTTACCTGTACCACGCTCGGGCGAGGCAGCGCGTGCGTATGCCTTAGGCGAGGCACGTCCTGAACTGCCAAGGATTTGCCTCTGAGGCTGTTTGCTCAGTCAGTGTTAGTATGTGGCTATTGACTAATCCTCTTTATAATATTTTTTATTTTATTTACATGAGACCATGAGAGAGCAACAGCTACAACTAATTACAATAAAAACAGAAAATATAGCAATAATAGAGCCAATTAATATTGATACTATATATAAAATCTCTATCTTCAGGTTCTGGTAGCTCGCTGTGAACACGACGCGGTGATGCAGGGGCCTCAGAACGAGACCCAGTTCTTGACCATCAAGGCGCTGAACGAGTGGGACTCGAAGTTGGCCAGCGGGGTGGAATGGCGCCAGAAGCTGGACACACAGCGAGGTGCGGTGCTCGCCAACGAGCTGAGGAACAACTCTTGCAAGCTCGCTAAGTGGACGGTGCAGGTACATACATACATGCATACATACATATATTATACATATTTTTACGCCTGTTTCCCATGGGGACAGGCAGAGACTACGGATTATAGCGCAGGTACGTTTGTAACAATCACTGATCCAAATCCACTATAACTTTAAAAAAGCAATATATAGATGAGGTTCTCGGAAATAACTCCAACGATTACTAAGAAATTTAGTATACCCCGAATACAGTGATGACAAGTTTATTTTCTGTAGGAAAGTTTAAAACTCCCGATGACACCATCTAGTGATAAGTGGCGAAACTACATAATATATTGATATCGTAGCGCCATCTATTAGTTGTCAGGTAAATTACCCAATAACTTTTGAATGACTGAATGGTTTTTCATAAAACATGGCTAAGAACAAAGGCAAGTCGCTTTGCCGTAAAAAAACCGCATCGAAATTTGTCCACCCGTTTGAGCACTACGATGCCACAGACAGAGCAGACCTAGTGTCGGTCTGTCAGTGCGTCAAACTTATAACACCCCTCTTATTGTCTGGGGTTAATAAAATATCTAGCTCATGTACCGAAAACCTCTTTCTTAGTATTTTATCGTCAAGCGAATCTCTGTCGCCCAGGTCATGCCTACCCATGTATAAACATAATTATTTCTCTTTCTTGTTAAAATCTTTTATTACTTTTATTTAAATAAAGTACTACCCATTAATTAAACATGACGTATATGAAATGCAATATTTTTAAAGTATATTAATCACTTTCTTTGTCACTATTTTGCTAGTCGTGTGTGCTGCCATCTCTATGAGGCTACTCCGCAACTGCAATATGCCTACTTACGGGCCCTCCAATAGTTTCAATGGCGTTGGGTATCTGTTACGTTAGTGATTAGGAATACCTAAATTTCCCCAGGCGCTGCTGGCTGGCTCGGACCAGATCAAGTTCGGCTACGTGTCCCGCACGCAGGTGCGCGACAACGCGCGGCACGTCATCCTCGGCACGCAGCAGTTCAAGCCGCACGAGTTCGCCGCGCAGATCAACCTGTCCATGGACAACGCCTGGGGCATCCTGCGCTGCATCATCGACATCTGCATGAAGCAGAAGGACGGTAAGGCTGACACTAGACACGTCATCCTCGGCACGCAGCAGTTCAAGCCGCACGAGTTCGCCGCGCAGATCAACCTGTCCATGGACAACGCCTGGGGCATCCTGCGCTGCATCATCGACATCTGCATGAAGCAGAAGGACGGTAAGGCTGACACTAGACACGTCATCCTCGGCACGCAGCAGTTCAAGCCGCACGAGTTCGCCGCGCAGATCAACCTGTCCATGGACAACGCCTGGGGCATCCTGCGCTGCATCATCGACATCTGCATGAAGCAGAAGGACGGTAAGGCTGACACTAGACACGTCATCCTCGGCACGCAGCAGTTCAAGCCGCACGAGTTCGCCGCGCAGATCAACCTGTCCATGGACAACGGCTGGGCACAGAATTAATAATAGTATTACATACAGAACGGAAACTCGCACCGTCCCCCGCAATCTGGTGTCCCCGCAACCCTTCCCCCGTTATTGTGAGGTGTAAGTGGCAGTAAAACAGGGTTATTGGTAGTTGCACGTTGACATTATGCGAGTCACTTAGGATTATTGAATTGTAATGGTGAGAAACTGCGCACATTATCATTGTTAATCGACGGAAAACAATAAATAACGAAAATTTTATAGATTTCCCGAGTGATGAAAACAGGTAAGCAAAGCAACAAATTCTGTGGTGGCAACCTTGATTGTTTAACTCACACATTTGACGTGTGCACGGACGGATTGTTTCGTTTGTAGTAGTACTAGGTATATATGCTGCTCCGTTTGTATGAAGAGCCATACCTGTGGCCTGGGGCATCCTGCGCTGCATCATCGACATCTGCATGAAGCAGAAGGACGGTAAGGCTGACCCTAGACACGTCATCCTCGGCACGCAGCAGTTCAAGCCGCACGAGTTCGCCGCGCAGATCAACCTGTCCATGGACAACGCCTGGGGCATCCTGCGCTGCATCATCGACATCTGCATGAAGCAGAAGGGCGGTAAGGCTGACACTAGACACGTCATCCTCGGCGCATGGCACTTTTTCAGGACTTACTTTGATGCAATGAGCTTCAATTAAATTTCAGAAGACAAAGATGGCACTAAAAGTAAATAAATCCCAGCCAATCTCAGCTTTGTTATACAGGGAGCATTAAAATCATTAGTATTAATTTAACTTATTAACCTACTTAGATGAAGGATATTTTTTTTACGAAAACAGCAGTGTAATAATACAGTAATTAAGAAAAATCAAAAATAAGAAAAATTACCGAAGTAACAAAACACTGTGGCGAGGTCAGAGACCACGCCGCACACAGCTAAGCATCGGATCGGCGCAAGCGGCCGGCCGGAATACAATAGCAGACTAACCTTTAAATCGAGTAGGGACAGGTGGTGTCACATGAACGCTTGACTCTTGAGGATAGTAGGTAACATTCAAAGTTACGTCTCACGCCAAATTTTTATTTGGTCTGAGGGTTACGTTTGAAGTAGGAACGAATGTTAGGTACTACGACAGGACCAAATTGATACTATTATGTCTTAAGTTACTTTGTATCATGGGTATAGTAGATACTTAAAAGGATACCAATGAATTCAATTCCACCCTGTTTATGTAAGTGCAGTCGATGTAAGTTGTTTTGGACTCGCCAAAGTGTCATAGCATGAGTGTAATAAGTAATGCATATCAAATCTTATTCATTCAAAATGTTCATCCGAGCTAATTATGTTTACAGGTAAGTACCTGATCATGAAGGACCCCAACAAGCCCCTGATCCGTCTGTACGACATCCCCGACAATACCTTCGAGTCGGACGCGTCCGAAGAAAGTGGAGACGAACCTGCTGACACGCCTTTCGCGCCCTTATACTCTTACGGAAACGCGAAAAGAATTTAATACATATTTACCCAAACCGTAGAAAATCTTATACATACTTATATAGTTTTCCGTATTTGTTGTATTGTAAAGGTCAGGCTCGTATTTATAAAACTACAGTGAATTAAATACATACATGTACTGCACATTTTTATTCTGCAGAATACAATTTTATTGTCACATATTTTGTTTTATTCCATTTACACACAAACAAAAACAAAAAACAAACTATAGGGTTAAATGAAACTGAACACATTGATGACTGATCGTCTGTTATGCTTAAAAATACTATACCTATTTCTGTTTCTTTTTAATAATTTAAATTAATACTTAATTAACTACAGTTATAACAATGGTATAAAATATTGAAACTTAGAAAGAGACACCAACATAAAGCTCATTTTATACTATTTGTACGAGATCCACAATATATTTTTATTTACTACATAATTTACAGATTGTTGGAAGTTATGCATGGTTAGTGATTTTGTTTAACATTTTGGCTTCACCTAAATTCCTCTAAAGCCACTCACATCGAGGTATTATAAATATCCGGTACGACTATTACCTCCTTTTGGCACATTTGGCACTTTCAAACTTCCTTTATCGTATGCCTGATTCGTTCATCATTCGTTGTATCTACAATCATATTTACAATCTACTGTTGTATTTTACTTCTCGTCTTGTAAATCATTGACGGATTTCTGATCATCTCGTAGCGCCTGTACCTCTGCCGGTCTTTCATGCATTTTGTCCTGAACCTGCTCTAACGTCTTACCCTTCGTTTCAGGCACAAAGAGATACACAAACAGAATACCTAGGTAGCCTATAACCGCGAAACTCCAAAATACAGAACATTGGCCGAAAACATCCTTGAAGTTTAGATAACATTTCGTTACTAAAAAACTTAGTACGCAAGCGAACATTGTAGCTAAGCTACCCGCTACAGCTTTGACGTTCACTGGAAACAACTCTGCTTGCATTACATATGGGAGGTTGCCCACTCCGCACGAGTAGCAAATGTTGAAAGCCAGCAAACCTACTAGTGGCACTGATGAAATAGACGACATGGTCTCTTGGCTTACTTTCAGATGATCTTGCAGGTAGAAATAGAAGCCGATCGCACTCATAGATATCGAAACTCCAAGGGACGATAACATCAATAGAATTCTGCGCCCGAACCACCGGGTGAGGAATGTTGCTCCAATACCTAGAGTAAAAATGAATATTAATTCAGTATCTATCTAATCAACAAGTGTATGTAATTAATAAAAGTAACATGAGATAACAACTATTCGTATGTGAATGTCGCGATTTCGTACGCCCGATCAATCAAGAATAGAGTATTCAAGAGACCAGGTTGGATGATGTTGGGATAACTTGGTAGAAATAGTTGTACTAGTTAGCCGGCATCATAGGCATATATATATAGATTCCACGTATTCCGCAACTCTATGTATAAGCCGACTTTGCTCTCGTGAAATACGCCAGATGAGTGTCAATCCAAATCGGTCGTTACGGCTATGATTGCTTGAACTGTCTGAATTAGGAGAAATCCAGGAAACGCGTCATTCGCTGTTTGATTGAATAAATTGCTGGTATTTCGTACTCAAATTCGAGGCTTTTACGAATAAATTCACAGAGATAACCATGAGATATCTAAGACAATGTTTTATGTTATCATCTTCTCTATTTACCTTTCCGTGTAGGTTATTGATGTGTAAATGATAGATAACGTTTTGTTACGAATTTGACATAATGTACTGGTAAACACCGGCACCGTACCACCTATCTTGCTATTATTAATGTAGTCTGCTGTAATTGGCGACAGACTGGGGGGTTACTCTATAAAATAATACGATAATCGTCCGATAGTGACGTGACGTCCTATTTCTGTGTCAAACTGACTTTATCATTATGTACCTAGGTAACACTAAAAATGTTTAGAAAATGAAAAACGGCTTAATGTAGAAAGTTGCCAATATTTTTATTGTTTTTCGAAGTAATCTCCGTTCCTCTCTACTTTACACATCGTCGCATTCGATGGAACCACTGAGAAAAGCAGTGGGCCCATTCTTCCTTAGGGGTCTCTTCTATAGCATTTTCGTACGCTTTCACCGCATCTTCAGGGCTTGTAAAGCGAATACCTCGAAGTTTATCTTTAGTTCTTGGGAATAAATAAAAGTCGCAGGGCGCCAGGTCAGGACTGTATGGCGGATGACTCATTATCTCGACACCTGCCATAGTCAAATATTCAACAGTCTGTTTTGCGGAGTGCGCTGAAGCATTGTCGTGGTGAATGAGGATCCTGCTTCGAGCGCGCTGCTGTCGAATTTTTTCCAAGACAACAAGCAAATAGCGATTGACATACCAGTCTGCAGTAACTGTCCTTCCATCTTCTAGCTTAGCTTCAGTAGTCGCTGTTAAAGGACGACCCTCACGCGGATCATCATTGAGATTGCTACGTAAACGCTTAAACTCGTAAACCCAATTGTAAATAGTGGCACGAGATGGGGCTTCATTAAGAAATGCTAATCGCAGCCTATCATAGCTTTGTTGTTGAGTAAGCCCACAACGAAAGTTATAATTCATTGATCGAAAATTTTCTCGCGTTATGTTCATTTTCACGTGTAACAAGAGTTTTAGATTTGCCGCCAAATTTACATAAACAAATGAATGCAATATAGTGGTTACCAAAGAGTTCTTATTTTGAAATTCAAAAAAAGTTTTCATTAGCAATGTTTCTAACTGGCCAGTTCTAAACATTTTCAGTGTTACCCACGTAATGCTCAATGTTGTTTGACCCTGAAACGCGAATACGCAGTAACGTCCGCCTTGCGTACCGCTTTTGAAGTAAACCCCCTGTAGTTCAGGGTACATATACGGCCCGGTTCTGATGGCATTAGGTATAAGTAAGTAAATTCTTTAATGTAGGCCTACCAGTTACATTAATACATAGTATAAAATCGGACTTATACGGCTTTTCACGGCATTATAATGGTGAATGACTCCCATGCTGGTCTGGGAGAAATAAAAAAAAACTTAGAATGTACCAGCTGCTTCTCTTCCCACGCAGATCGTAAAAGCCGATCGAGGGAATGGGCAAAAATGCAAATCATGTTAACAGGCGATGCGGCTAGCAACCCATCACTGTATTGATTGTTTTTCCATCTTCTCGCCCACCATGACGCTAAAAGTGGCTTTTGGGTCTTGCGGCCCCGGGCTCTGCATATAACCGCAAGACCCAAAATGCTCTGTCTGCCCCATTAGGGATAGAGACGTGATAGTATGTATGTATGTATGTATAATGGTGAATTGGTGAATGGATAAAAAGCAGTGGATGAGACTTGTATGGCGCTGAGAAATGGGGCAATAAAAGTGAGTTTTATGCCCAGCAGTGGGTTCGTTTTTATACAAATTGCCCAACCGGCTGCACACTTCAGTATGGAAATGTCGATTTTTTTTTCAAATTGTTTAGTGTTATTTTATTTTAATTACATTATACTAGTATAGTGATCTAGTACACCTAGTTATAACCCGTCACGTGGCTATCTACTTATGTCCCTTCCACGATGTATTTTAGAAGCACTCACCAGCAGCTATTTGGACAAAGCCGTAGACAATGCTGACATGTGGTCCAGAAATGTCAACACTCTGTCTAAATATCACTTCCAAGTAGGACTGTATGACGAGTACGCCGGTCATATACTGCATAGTCTTGAGACCTGAAATTCAATCTCAATGAACTTCCTGATTGGTGCAACTTTATCGGTAGTAATACCCCTTAACCGCGAGTATCGGATTTATCCGACTATTACTATCGGGCCCATCCCGCGAACGTCGGATATTTCCGACAAAAAAATGCTCGTTTGGCACATAACTTACGTATCCATATCCGTTTTTGGTTGTAGGTATTTATTTTAAATTAACATAGCTCGCGCTGGAGGAACGACGTATGATATAAAGCCTCGCGGTGAAAGGGTTAGGTAGCAATAAATTTGCCCGGTGCAAACTTCAATAACTGCGCCCTTGATTCGCTTATCCCAGGGTGGGAGTCACTAGATAAGCCGATATAAGATCCATCTAAGTAACACTTAACATAAATAAATAAATAGGGACAAATTACACTGATTGAGCTAGCTTAGCAAATAATAGCTTTTTCAAATAAGTATTTGAAAAAGTTAGATTAGTAATCATCACACTTAAAGATCATCTTAGTTATTTATTTTCTATATATTCATATTTATACATATAATAAAACAGTATAAAAAAGTGTGTCTGTACATTAAATATATTTTCAAAAAAAATATTGGGGGCGATGGAGACATAGTAATAGAGTAAGAATTTAAAAAAAAATGTCTGTCTGTTTGTCTGTTTGTACACGCTAATCTCCGGAAATACTGGACGGATTCGAATGCAACTTTTTTTGTTATATAGCTATTAAGCCTGGGCAACATATAGGGTACAAATGATTTTGGAAAATGAAACGCCTGATGCAGAACCATAATGGTCTCGCTAAACTATAAGAGATATAAAAATGTCGCCTTAGTAAAAGTTGTTCAGCCTGATGAGCATTTTCCGGAGACATAAAGTGCACGCGAACGAAGTCGCGGGCTTCAGCTAGTTTGTAAATAAATAGTTGACGTAAAATTGGAGTTAGATTAACGAAATAACACAGAATGAATATTAGTATTACATACAGAACGGAATGTCCTAAGGCCTCGCGCAGTATGCGTCCCCGTTCCCCGTTCTCGCAATGTAGAGGCGGTCTCTCCCTCCACAAGACGATAACGGGGGAGAAGTCTTAAGACGGGGAACAGGGACGCATATTGCGTGGGACCCTAGGAATTTCTGTTCTGTATGTAATCCTTATATTAATTCTGTGGCAGTCAAGTTGCGAAAATTTTATTATTGTCATTACAGAAATTAAATACAAATTCATTAAGGCTCCTACCCGCGCTAGCGACCTTGAAAACACAAAAAAATTAATTTCTCTTTCTGTAAGTGAGATTATCAGAAACCCTCGTACAACTTTTTAGCTAGTATCCTTAAGTTTCATTAGAACCTCGAAAGTCATTGAAATACTATCTGCTTTAGAAACCTTTACAAAAAGAGTCAAAAGTGGCCGTTTTTAGTATTTTTTGCAAAGGAAACTACAAAGGTTCTAATGAAACTTAAGGATACTAGCTAAAAAGTTGTACGAGGGTTTCTGATAATCTCACTTACAGAAAGAGAAATCATTTTTTTTTGTGTTTTCAAGGTCGCTAGCGCGGGTAGGACCCTTAAGACCACAACATGTATATCAACACATTTAACCTACTCGTAATATATAAAGGTACAATAATATATCATTCTATAGAGAGATAGAAAGTAATATATGACTTTCTATCTCTCTATAGAATTATAGTTTGAATCCTTGTGTGGAGATTAAATAGATTTATACATGGTCACATGTTTTTAGCGCCACACAAGAATGCTAAAGATTGCCCAGCCACTTATCTCAGATTTGTGGTGTTATCGACTGTTGCCGTCCAATGTTACAAGTCATAGATTGTTATGTTCCATTTTAATGAACAAACAAATAACATTAATAAAATATACTATGATAATAATAAACTAAAAACTAAATATAACTATTAATAAATAATTGGCCAAGTGCGTGTCGGGACACACGCGTTGTGTAGGGTTCCGTAGTTGCAAATGCTGATTTTGAGCTCGTGCCACTAAAAGATTATATTATTATTTTGTTTTACCACTTTTTCGGCATGATATACATACTCATGCCAAAAAACAGCTATCTAGTATTAATAGTCTTTGAGTAGAGCCGCGGACAGACATACAGTTAGGCAGAGCGAAACTATATAACTACTACAGAACCTTAAAAAGTTGTGAGAAACAATATTACTATTCAATAGGAAATCAATTTTTGTATACTTGCCTATGACTATATAAATTGTTTTCCTGTATTTCATGTTGGAGAAAAGTTCAGTGACTGTCGTCTTATTTTCCATACTCTCTCTAACATGAGCCTGCATGATAGCCAATTGGTCATCTACCCACTGGAATAGAAATGCATATATATATGTAGGTGGAAGGACATACTTACCCGTAAAAAATCGAACCACAGGTAACTAGATCATTTATAATCATTATGTATAAAAATAGTCTTTTTTTAAAATTTGCCATTTACAAGCGATTTGTATGGGCACTTTGTACGGAAGTTTCTTTTCTTATTGCTTTTTGCCTGTTCTTTAATTATCATTTTACTATATCGTTTTATTCTTTTAACTGTACCAAATAATTTATTTTATACCCAGGAAACTTCCTTCTAGTAAAATACCCATACCATACCCCTCTAAAAAGTTTATTTTATTTATTACTGAAAACATTGAATAAAAAGCAATCACTATTTTGGTGTTTGAATTTAGAACAATTGAGTACTCTTTATAAAGTGTTATTATAATTTTAATTTGCATTTAAATCAATTTAACCTTCCTTTTTCTTCATGTCTATTTTCGCTTAAATCTTTATTTTTCTCGTAATCATAATTGACCGAGCGAGCGAAGCGAGCGAGGTCTCTAAATCGAGTTGGGGCGAAAACACATTGTATGTATGTATGTATGTATGTATGTATGTATGTATGCATGTATGTATGTATGTATGTATGTATGTATGTATGTATGTATGTATGTATGTATGTATGTATGTATGTTTGTATGTTTGTACCGCGATAACAGCCGAACCGATGGTTTGATTTTGATGAAATTTGGTAGGCATGTAGGAAATATCAATAGAATTTTCAAGTTCGTTGGGCATCAAAATCGGTTTAGTAGTTTTTGAAATATTAATAAAAATGTCCGCGATTATGTTACAAACGAAACCAATAGCGCGTTCTAACTTTGGATAGCGCCATCTAGGGGTTATTTAGGAAACTGAATTGCGAAAACTAATCACGAGGTCTAAGTTCGCGGCGAACTACTAGGTAGTTTACTAAATTTAGCAATTTTGTTGAGCGGACTTTGGTTCAATCGATATCGCTGCTTGTCTGTGCTTCTGTTGTAGTATTAGTAATAATGCCACAAACTAACAAGAGATCAGCGGCAACCAAAGCCCGCGAAGTAGTTTTACGTAGAGAATCGCAACTAAGGGAATATGCCAGTAGGTAATTCTCGTGCCAATAAGAGCTTTGTCAGCAAGAAACTTCGCCCGAACGCTCCAAACGCTTGTGTTCTCAGCGTGAGTACGCAAGGGAAGTACGAAATCAGGAACTACACCCTGAACGCTTAAATTGCTAGCGTTCAATGCGTGAGCACGCTGTGGAGATTCAAGGGCAAGAATCCTTACCAGAACACGGTTCCCATCCCTCGCATGACCCGGTCGTGGTAGACTGGCCAAGTGTCATGCTCACGAACGCAATTTTCACTGTCGCTTGCCTGGGCAATAAATGTGCACAAATCGCAAGGACTCACTTTGAATAAAGTAGTCGTAGACGTTGGCGTTTGCCCAAGTGCCAAGCTAAACCGACACTATACCGGACATCAGCCTGTACGAGATTAGAATGGCCCTTAAACAGCTTAAAAACAACAAGGCGCCGGGCGAAGATGGAATCACAGCAGACCTTCTGAAAGCGGGCGGAACGCTACTACTGAAAGTCCTTCAGAGGCTCTTTGATTCCATTCTGCTCGAGGGCGTAACGCCAGAAGCGTGGAACAGGGGCATTGCGGTCCTGTTCTTCAAAAAGGGAGATAACACTCTTTTGAAGAACTATAGGCCTATCACGTGTCTTAGTCATGTTTATAAGTTGTTTTCGAGGGTCATCACGAATCGTCCCGCAAACAGGTTTGATGCCTTCCAGCCTCCCAAACAAGCCGGTTTCCGTAAAGGCACCATGGACCACATTCGTACGCAGGTTATAGAGAAGACGAGGGCGTATAACTGGCCGTTATGCTTGCGGATAGTAGGCAATGAAAAAGCCTTCTATTCAATCGAAACATGGGCCGTGCTTCAGTCTCCAGCAATGCCGTATTGACTATCGGTATATCGAGGTGTTGAAGTGCTTATACAGTAACGCCACTATGTCATTCCGAGTACAGGAGCAGTGGAAGACGGCAATTCCACTGCACAGAGGTGTGAAACAGACGTTATATCTTCGAAACTGTTCACCGTTGCACTGGAAGATCAAGCTTCTGCAATGGGAAGGATTTGGCATTAAAATCAAAGGCGAGTATATCACTCACCTTCGATTTGCCGATGATATCGTTGTCATGGCGGGCTCGATGGAAGACTTAAAGTATGTATGTACAATGCTCGCAGACCTAAACCGAGTTTCCCAACAGGTAAGCCTTAAAATGACCGATCTAGAGCGGCTTGCATCCAGCGCCTTCCAGCTATTCTAGATCGGTCGTTTTGGAAATCTTTGGGAGAGGCCTATGTCCAGCAGTGGACGTTATGCGGCTGAAATGATGATGATGACAATGAGCCTTAAAATGAACATGGACAAAACGAAAGTAATGTCGAATGTCCATGTTGCGCCCCACCTGTTAGTGTTGGGAGTCCACCCTCGAAGTTGTAGACTTGGGTCAATTGATCCAGGCAGGAAGCTTCAGCTTCGAGGAAGATGTCTTTCGACTAATCCGACTCGGCTGGGCAGCGTTCGGGAAGCTACGCAGTGTCTTCTCGTCAAAAATACCTTAGTTTTTTAAAACTAAAGTTTACAAACAATGTGTGTTACCAGTGATGACTTATGGATCTGAAACGTGGTACTTTACTATGAGTCTCATGAGAGGGCTAAAGGTGCAACGCACTATGAAAAGCTAAGCTCGGTGTTTCTCTACTCTATCGAATCAGAAATGAGGAAATTCGTATGAGAACTAAAGTCATTGACATAGCCCAGCGGATAAGCTCGTTGAAATGGTAGTGGGCGGACACAAAGCGCGACCAACTGATGCCGATGGGGCAAAAAGGTATTCGAATGGCGACCACGTACTGGCATTCGAAGCGTAAGACACACACCCGCAAGGTGGTTTGTCGACCTGACCAAGGTTGCCGCTCTAGATCGGTCATTTTGGAAATCCTTGGGAGAGGCCCATGTCCAGCAGTGGACGTTATGCGGCTGAAATGATGATGATGATGAGACGTAGGCGTAAAATAGTTGGCGGCTGGATGTACATACGTTGCTCTTTCAAGATCTAGGGATATTGAATTTGATCCAGGTCTTGATTTAAGTTGTTTGAAAAAAAAATGAAACTTTTGCAGCTCAGAATAGAAGAAGAAAGAAGGTTGGAAAATCTGTTTCCTTCAACAGTATTAAATCGGTTGTGGATAATTTATCACAGTTTCGTTAAATCATAGTTTCACTGGACATTAAAATTGGTTCAGTTTTGGAATAATATCGCGAGGTCTAAGTTCGCAGCGAACTACTAGTATTATAATATACGTATTAAAACAGTTAAAAAATTAAAATGAATGTGAGTACATTGAAAATATTTCCAAAAAATATATTCGGGGCGATGGAAACATAGTAAATAGAGTAAGAATTTAAAAAAATGTTTGTCTGTGTGTCTGTTTCGGATATCAAATGAAACTTTTTTTGTTAAATAGTGTAAAGCCTGGGCAACATATAGGATATAATTGATTTTGGAAATAGGAACACCTTAAGCACAACCATAATGGTCCAGCTTAACTTTAAGAAATATGAAAATGACGCCTTAGCAAAATTTGTTTAGCCTGATGAGCAATTTTAGGAGTCAAAGTCCACGCTAACGAAGTCGCTAGCTTCGGTTAGTTGATCATAAATAATAATTAAAATGCGTTACCTTTTCATCTTTTCTTCCTTTTAAATATACGAAAACTTTTCTGGCCTCTTCTATTCTGCCATCTTTGAGATGATAGTATGGGGATTCCGGTATCCATAGACAACAGAGACCATACACTATGGGTATTGTTATGATGATCGAGTTTAATACTGTGTACGATACGAAGGGTCCGATGCCATAAATGAGCAAACAGCCTAGGTTGTTCATAACTTGGATCAGCATTCCAAGGGAAGCTCTTATTTCTTTGTCAGCTATTTCCGTTACGTATATCATTGCAACCTGTGGAGTATAATTACTTATTGGAAGTTATAAGGCTATCATATGGATTATTATTAGTTATGAATTTATTTTCGATACTGGTCTAAGAGAAAAGATGAATCAGCTACTTCTCTTCCTGTGCCGATCAACTGGGTATAATAAAGCTGATCTACCTATTATTGTTGATCGGCACAGGATAGGCACGTGGTTATCTAACCACGAAGCAACATATAATATGAAATCAGTGCAGTAACTTACTACGGCAACGGTCCCTGTTGTCATCCCAATCATAAAACGTGCCACGTACATTAATTCTGGCCATTTTGTCAGTAAAATGATACTCTGAAAGAATTTTTTTGTTAATAGTCTGGTTGTAGTAGCATTGAGGAGCTAGGAGGCCCGGTGGGAGTAGGTACGCATAGCTATAGAGCACTTAGATGGGTGACCACAGCAGCATGAAAAATTTCTCGAACTCCTCCGTGCTTCGGAAGGCACATATCAGATACTTACCTTAAGGCAGCTTGAAAAATCTGACAGCAACTTTGACCACTTACACAAACGTAAAACAAAACAAGTAAGTGTCATAATTAATTAACAGTAGTATACATAGATAGATAGGTACGATTACTTATGTACCTAACACATACTGTACTGTGATTAACAAAATAAATTATGATATGATTTATTATTTTAGGCGATACATAACACATGGTAAGTGATAAATCAAGTTCACCGCTGAGCCAGAATTCCCGAACCATCTACAAAATAAATGAAGTGCTTCTTCATATTTAAGCACTTACCCCGCCTAGAAGACCGGGCGCTGAAGAAATTAGAATAGTTCGTCGACGACCAACTTTTTCGTTGAGAACTTGGCCCATATAACATCCAAGCAGTGCACCTACTGACAACAGCGAAACTACCCATGACGTTTGAGCCTGCAACGCGTAGGTAATAATATCAATAGATGAAATAGAAATAGGTAAGCAAGAGGACCATTCAGAGCCGCATAAATAAAAAGTGACTATCGGCACAAAAGGGAAAGCGAATAAGTTACAAATCTGCCGCCCCTTTAATTTTAAGCCCTGGTACTTACTTCAGCTAAACTAGGTACAACTATTCTACCTCTATGGATAAACTTGATATTTTTCTGAAGCGACAAATGTACTTATAGCATTTTTACAAAACGGTATATTTTGTAATCGGTTGTTCCAGATAAGATAAAATGTAGGTACCTATGTACTTATTTACCCACACAAACATTGAAATTTGTACATACGAGTACCTATTTGCATGATTTTCTATTACAGTCTAACTTCAAATAAGATAGCAAGAATTTGTAGACAGAATAAAACAATTCTACCATTTAACATTGTACTTATTTCCTCATTTTTTTATCATTTAGAATCTGCCTGACAATTTTTGTAAATTTATATTATATATTTTTATCGATATTTATGATGAACTTACTTTCGCGCGCGTTGCGCTCTTCACTACAGCATCGGATTTTTACTTCTTACTACCTCCATATATTTTTAGTTGTCTAGTAAGTAAGTAACTCACGTTATTTATTTTACTTACATCAGATATATCTAGCTTAGCATCACCATTTTTGAACTTCGGAATCGCAGGAGACGGCCAAGATAACGTAGCACCCGTAAACGTGAAAGTAAGGGATGCTAAAAGATTAAGGTAAGGAAGTTTATTGATAATTCACATCGAGCCAAGTGGCATTTTTGGCTAGATGTAAAAATAATTGTGGTCATGTAACTTTATCATATCGAATCAGGTGAGTCAAACTTATTTTCATAGCCCTATCCTTTAAACTGGGACAACTAAATCTAAAACTTCTTCATTTCGTCGCCCTGGATATTTAATGTGCATGTTGTTCTTGTTCGCTTCGCGTTTTCTAAATCTAGGAATAGCTAAAAGAATAAAACTTTCACCTATTACTATAAACGAGCAACTCTTGTATATACTCAGTTATATATGCCGTATACTGGCAGAGTTGTGATATTAATTACCTACATATATATTTCGAGTAACCTCACTGTAGATGATATAAGTAGAATAATTTTTTATGACGATTAAGTATAAAATACGTAAGTACACAGACGTCAACATTACACGGTAAAATGACAGGACAGTAGAATGCAATTGTACTTAATTAATACATTCTACAGAGTACATAATATTAACGTATACTAAATCAAACAAATAATAATTCCGACAGTCTGCGTCTTCAAATATTCCCGCCTAAAGACTTACCGCAAAATCCCGCCAAATATTGCACTTTTCTATTTATTTTACCACTCATTTCCCTAAAAACATACAAACAAAACAAAAAAAATGTGCTGGCCGATGACCTTATTCTTTCAATACTTATTTTTGAACTGTGAAGTGAAAATAGTACCTACGAACTTAGAACATGAATGCGCGAAACGCGTGATCGCGTGATATACAGAAACTGGCTAGGCGGTAGTCTGTCAGACAGAACAAAGATAACAGATGCATGGGTAGAGTAATACGATCGTAGGTATTAATTTTATCGCTGTGTGCGTGTACGTGACAATGACACTTATAAATACCTAACTGATCGCTTTGCTACCAGCTACCACGCCAATAGCAAGAACTAACAAAATAAAATGGCGTTTTATCCTAACTTTACGTTAAGTGTTCTATCACTATACTTCTACCCACGGAACAGAGACTGTTCCGTGCTTCTACGAGTGCGGGCAGACACACTAGTCCGTTTTTTAAAGAGAATTCTTATAAGGAGAGGTATACTTTTCTGAGTTCAGCAATGCCACTTAGTACGAATATTATACACGTCTACCCAAGCCCAAAACGCCCGGGAGCCAGATTGAACTCCGCGTCATGAGGAGGGGAGGGGGGCCCAAAGTACAGAGCTACCGGCGCTCAGAAAAAAAATTCTGGCGGAATTGTTTGGACATTTGAATTAAGTTTGGTGTCGTTTTCAGGTAACCAGATGATGCCCAGTTCATTCCTCATACCAGTTCTTTTAGGGTTCCGTAGCAAAATATGACGCAATACTTAAAATACTAAACCTTTTGTAGTAACGTAATGTAAACAAACCCTTATATTTTTATATTTTTGTATGAAACTTGGTTTATAAAAAATACTATCCGAGAGCCCGTTAAATGCAAATTATAAAAATATAAACAATAAATATACTTTTATCTATTTCCAATGTAAAATAAAATAATTATTGCATATACCTAATAGAGCCGCATAGAACGGTTTATCTTCGAACTACTATATGAAACTTTTCATTTGTCCTTTCTGGCTATCACGACTGGTGGCGTTGGATTCCTTGTAACGCTCAAAACCCGAAACTCTCGGTTATAGAGTGCTTAAGGGGCGGAGGGGGGAGGGGGAGGCAATCAAAGATGGCGGAAGAGCAGTTTGGTTTTCACGCCATAATTCCATAAGTACTGGACTGATTTCCAAAATTTAAATGATTTCTCAAAGGCAATAATATGCTCCATGTTTTGTCTATATAAATCTTAGATGTATTTATTACAGTTGATGAGTTTTGTTAAATGAAATGTTGAAGCTACAGAATTTTTATTTACATCTAGAAGTGCCCGCGGGCTTTGATCCACATGGGAATTTCAGGATAACACTATCCTATATCCTTTCCCGGGTCTGAAACGATATCCATGCCAAATTTCATTTAAATCGGTCCAGTCATACACGCTTGATGGAGTGACCAACGGAAATAGGGATTTATTTATACATATATAGATTTCCTCCACAATAACAACAAGCTAGCGTTTGGAGCGATTACATTTGGTACTGCAAGATTTCAAGCATCTACATCTAATCAATTCTAAGCATGCTTGAGCAGCCATAGGACTTTGGGTCCACAGTGGCACCCAAACTTCTCCTTTTCCCTGCCAACCCCATTTAGATGGGCAAGGAATATTCAGATTTTTCATAAGCACTGCCCCGAAACCTAAACAGCTTGTAAATCTGCCCTTAAGGTATGTTGTTTGAGAGCAGCCTCTGTAGGAGGCAATTTTTCGGTTTGCCTGTCCTTCTTATCCAACAGCTCCCCGAGTAACAGCTAAGATACTAGATGGTTCGGCTTTAGTTCATATGTTGAGCCCATAACCGTCAAAAATATTTGGGGATTATGCTACCAATGCATTTTCATCCTTTCTGATTAGAGAACTATCTAATGTGAAAAGACTGGACGTGATTGGTGACTGGAGTTTGAAGAATGGCAGCTCGAGAAAAACGCGGTTCTGGCAAACGCTTACAACCACGTAATCAATAGTTAGCGAACATACAAGGATTCCAAAAGGCTAACTTTCTTCGTGAAGGATCAAACAAAGAAGAGCTATACCATCTTTTGTCGTCACATTGTGACTCAAACATGGGTAAACAAGCACTTACGAATGGGTAAAGAATTCATCATAACTGTAGATAATGATTTATTTTTCTAATAAAAAATCAGAATATTCCTTACCCATATGAATGGGGTTGGCAAGAAGAAGGAAAAGTTTGGGTGCCACTGTGGACCCAAAGTCCTATGGCTGCTCAAGCATGCTTAGAATTGATTAGATATAGATGCTTGAAATCTTGCAATACCAAATGTAATCGCTCCAAACGCTAGCACGTTTTTATTGTGGAGGAAATCTATATATGTATAAATAAATCCCTATTTCCCTTGGTCACGCCATCACGCGTGTACGGCTGAACCGATTTAAATGAAATTTGGCATGGATATCGTTTAAGACCATGGAAAGGACATAGGATAGTGGTATCCTGAAATTCCCATGTGGATCAAAGCCCGCGGGCACTTCTAGTTGTAAATCAAATTCTGTAGCTTCAACATTTCATTTAACATAACTCGTCAACTGTAATAAATACATCTAAGATGTGTATAGACAAAACATGGAGCATATGATTACCTTTGAGAAATCATTTAAATTTTGGAAATCAGTCCAGTACTTATGGAATTATGGCGTGAAAACCAAACTGCTCTTCCGCCATCTTTGATTGCCTCCCCCTCCCCCCTCCGCCCCTTAAGCACTCTATAACCGAGAGTTTCGGGTTTTGAGCGTTACAAGGAATCCAACGCTACCAGTCGTGATAGCTAGAAAGGACAAATGAAAAGTTTCATATAGTAGTTCGAAGATAAACCGTTCTATGCGGCTCTATTAGGTATAAGCAATAATTATTTTATTTTACATTGAAAATAAATAAAAGTATATTTATTGTTTATATTTTTATAATTTGCATTTAACGGGCTCTCGGATAGTATTTTTTATAAACCAAGTTTCATACAAAAATATAAAAATATAAGGGTTTGTTTATATTACGTTACTACAAAAAGTTTAGTATTTTAAGTATTGCGTCGCATTTTGCTACGGAACCCTAAAAGAACTGGTATGAGGAATGAACTAGGCATCATCTGGTTACCTGAAAACGACACCAAACTTAATTCAAAAGTCCAAAAAAATCTGCCAGAATTTTTTTTCTGAGCGCCGGGAGCTCTGTTCTTTGGGCCCCCCTCCCCTCCTCCTGACGCGGAGATCAATCTGGCTCCCGGGCGTTTTGGGCTTGGGTAGACGTGTATAACATTCGTACCAAGTGGCATTGCTGAACTAAAAATTGGCGTACTTTTTCCCCTTAAAAAACGGACTACACCTGAGATGTAACATAATAAATCAGACTGCCCTAAAATGTTACTACTTCGTACAGGCAACAGGGCGACTTCAAGAAATAGGCCCAGGGCGCTAAATCCCAAAATACGCCCTTGCTTCCGGCCCTGATATAATGATATTCCTAATGGGGCAGACAAATCGTTTTGTATCTTGGCTCTAAATAGACAGAGCCCAGGGCCGCAAGACTTAAAAAGCCATTTTTTAGCATGTTGGAATGCGAGAAGATAAAAAAGCAATTAATATAGTGTCGAATTGCTAGCCGCATCACCTATTAACATGATTCACTTTTTCGCCCATTTCCTTGATCGGCTTTCGGTTTCATTTTCTCCCAGACCAGCTCGGAAGAGATATATGCTCATATGATTGATTAATAAATAATATCTATCTATACTATACTAATACTTACTAATATTATAAAGCTGAAGAGTTTGTTTGTTTGTTTGAACGCGCTAATCTCAGGAACTACTGGTTCGAATTGAAAAATTATTTTTGTGTTGGATAGATCATTTATCAAGAAAGACTTTAGGCTATATTCCATCACGATGCCACTAATAGGAGCAAAGAAACAGTCGAAAATGTGGAAAAAACGGGGAAAATTCATTCAGACGCCTGCTGGCGCCCTGCACGCTTCTGCCATGGTTCATGGTTGGTTGATGTTCTAAGAACCTTCTTCTTATGTGTGCGACGTCATCGCACTCCAGGAGGACATGGCTCGCAGTTTCTCGCGTGCACAGAGGGCTGTTAGTTAAAGTATTAAAATAAAATAAGAGCACTACAAACACCCTGACTACGGTGAAAGAAACTAGTAGTCAGGGTGGTTGATTAAACTGAAAAACATAATCCTAATATCCTACTTCCTTCCTACTAATGTTATAAATGCAAGTGAGTTTGTATATTTGTTTGTGTGTTTGTTAGCACTTCAAGCTTTAACAACTGAACCTATTTAGATGAAATTTGATATGGATAAAGTTTGATAACTCAGGGAAGGACGTAGGATAATTTTTATCCCGAAATTCCTAAGGGGAGGAAAGCCCACAGGTACAGCTAGTAAAAAATATTAGTTAAAGATACTGGACTTCAAGTCGTTCCCAAGACGCCCCGGGAGGCCACAATTACTGTCTTAAGGCTCGGAAACTAGGATCTGAAGAAAGCCAACACTTCTGTGTTGGCTTGAGAAGACCCAAAAAAGATCTGTTTGGAGGTGAAAGATAAGGAGAACCAACTCTAACCAGGAGAAAAAGAGAAGTTAAAAGGAGCTGACATTAAGTAGGCTGGTAAATAAACTGATCAAGCATTCAAGAAAACCATGAAGCAAGTGAAACTATACATTCTTATTGAAATTAAAATTATATTTATGTGGTAACAAAAAAATGTTTATAGGTAGTTATATGGTAACAAAATGAGGTACTTACATATGGAAATTCAATATTTAATAACTCCCAATTTCACACATATCAGGGTAATGTGAATAAGTATGTATAACAGTTAAAGTAGGTACTAGTAATATGAGATTCTATTTTAAATGAAGTAGTAAGCATATTATACCTTTAAGGAAGTGAAATACTGGCCAGTGAGTGTATTAATTTTATTTATTTAAGATCTCTAAGTCTTGAGGCATTCTTTCAATTATCTTCCTCATTTCCATTGCAACCATTGGATTGTTTGTACATATATCTGTTACCGTGTATGGAGGTAACAAGCTAGCACTTCCAAATAAGATCTTATCTCCGGACTCGGACACAGGTAACAAGTTCTGTTTGAGCCAAGCTATCACTTTGGCTTTCCTTGCTGTAATGTCTATGGGTGAAGTTAAGACGGATGGTTTGCATTCCGGTAGTTTAATATTCAGTGGAGGTGAAAGTTCTGACACACTAACAACTGCATGGCCCAGTATTAAGCTTGGTCTTAGTATATCTTCATAGGGTATCAACAGGATAATGCTGAAATGAAATAATTATAAGTACATAGTGTTAAATAAATAAAATATGTATGCTGCGTTCCTGCCTATAAAGACTTACCTCTTTGAAATTGGATCAATTGCTTGAACAAATCCTCGGAAGGAGCAGTTTTTTATGAGGTTTACTTCAATAAATTTATTCAAAAGTAACAATAAAAACTCCGGCTTCTTTGCTAAGTCTGCATAGTTTTGTTTATTTATTGATTCATTTGATATATATCCATCCATTATATTATTCTTTTGTATAAATAGGTATCTAGATGATAAATAAATCAAGATAGGTACAAATGAAATTAAAATCAGATGTACTTGTGTTTATTTACTGGATTTGTTTTTTGTTTGGTATTTTAGTAAGGTTTTTAATCTATGACTATGACGTTGACATTTATCTTTTTTTGACAGAACGCCTTATAGAAATAGGATGGGTAGGTACCTACCAAGTACATACAATTCCATGGTAGGTACTCTCCAACTCCAATCAAAGCCGTAAAAATTAAATAAGTACACATATGTATGACATAGGTATGATATGTATGTACCTACTATAATTTTACTAACAAGGATAAAGTCCAGAAGCTTGAAGTGAGACTAAGTTATTTCCAAAAATCTGATTGTGATAGAATGGCAACACTTTGCATTGTGGGAATAACCTCACTTCAGACAGGTCAAATCATTTCTATACAAAAATAAACCTTGAGATTGTATATTAAGATCCATTATAGGAAATAGTCAAGTGCCCTGCCTGCCCCTTCAAATGTTCAACTTGGTGAATGGTTTCATTCTCACTTCTCAGATCACATTTAACGACGGCGACCGCGACGCGACGGTTCAACATTTCTAACGAATCGAAGATTATTAATATTTTGTCCGTCTACGCGTGGTTCGAGTACATAATATTAAAAATATTAAGAGGTGAGTTTAATTTCATAATTTATGGTACATTTACCTACCCATATAGGTATCATCTCGCTGTTTACTGCTATGAAATTTTAATGCGGTGCCATCTTGTTTTTTCTTCTTCACTTTTATGTAGTGGTTTCACTTGCACATTTAAGTACTTAAGTATTTCGTGATTTCTTATCGAGAATTTCAAACCCAGGAATATTGGATTGGAGGATAAAAAGATAAGTGTTCATTTCAAACCCTAATTTCAGCCATTGGTACACGTGTCCAGGGCACCGCAATAAATGGCGCCCCCAAATTGATAAAAAAATACCTATTTATGATAAAAAAATAGGTATTTTTTTATCAATTTGGGAATTTGTGGGCCCCATTTATTGCAAGTAAGTAGAAAAATAGAGAAGTGAAAGATGAAGATGGCTCCACTATACCTAGAGTAATACTTAGCAACGACAACATTTAATTTTGTACTTAGGTAACTACTTTCCCAGCAGGTTCTAAAGTTACTTTCTAAAGTTGTCTATTTCACTTAGTGAGTAACTTAATCCATAATAAAGTATAGAAAAATATAATAGTACTTATCGTGAATTTTGGTCTGAAGATTATGTAAAAATGGGCGTAGTACGTAGGTAATAAGTATCTACGTGCGTAAGGAAGTATTGGTAAATCTATTCTAAACATAAGGTATTGTACAAGTATTAATATATACCTAGGTATGAAGCAGTGGAGGAGTCTCCTTAGAAGCCGATTCCCATTGAGTTACCTTAGGGGCTTATAACATATATGCATTTATTACTAACAAAAATTATAACCTACGTTTATCGGCGCGCTTACTATTTTCATAAGCCGTAAACTAGCAGCATGACTGGATTGCACACACCCACATATTCAAAATACGAAAATTCTCTCTGGCTATTGAAATACACTCACAATAATAAATTTACAAACTCGCTCAGGCACATATTACTAAAAATAAGCCGGACATAGAACGGCTTATTAACTTTTATATAAACTAATTAGGTAGGTTTTTAATTCGTTTCATAGTTTTATAGCTGTACTACCCCAAATTCTCAACCAACGCCAATAAATCTAAAAACTATTTTGAAATACTAAAGAGTACATATGTATATGTATAATTAATTATTATATAGTATACTTACCTACATATACCTAGTAAACCTAGATAGGTTCGTTTATGGAAATAAATTTTAAGTAACTATTATAATAATAACATTTACAATGTTTGACAACATCCGTGTCGTAGTGAGGTACTTACTCAATTTAGAAAACAGCCTTTTTACAAGTTTTTATTTATTTAGTTTCACCTGTCCTGTTGTTGTCAGTCGGTCTGTTTGTAATCAAATACTTATTGCGAACTAAATTTGACCTACTTCCCGGTTTTCGGTTGAGCTGAAATTTTGCTCCCATTCGTCGATCGCGTAACAATGCAATATTATGATGACTTGGAGCTGATGTGATAAAACAACATAACCCCACCGAGTTTGGGCGCGATTGATTCTTCTTAACCTCTTTAGATCATTGTTATACAGAGATAAAAGTTTGTTTTAAAAAATATTTTTTAAATTATTGTTTCTTTAAATTAATTGTTCTGGATCTTGACTGTTAAGTGTAAACAATTAAAGTAAAGAATCGTTAAGGTAGTATTAATTAGGTTTAAATCAGTGTGATTTATCGTTAAATCTATTTTTTTTATTATTCATAACGTTCAATATCATTAGCCTTATCATTCAACAACTTAACTTCGAACTAGGAATAATGGACTAGCGATATAGTGCGTGTAAATAAATATTAATTGATTATGTTGTGAATGTAATTATGATCTGGACATAATTAATGCAGTTCTACTTTTTTGGTTTTTAATCGATTCAGCAGTTCAAAAGTTATAATTTTGCCTGACTTGGTTGTCCTAGAGGCTCCCATGGATAAATCCTTCCATACCTGGCCTTAAAATAGAGATTGAGATCAATCTTAGATTTCCAAAACCTTTTACGAATGTTTACCTACTCAGCTTTTTGTTTTCTTTACAGTGCGTGGCATCTAAATATGGCTTCGGCAAAACCTAATAAAAAGTAAGTTGCGTATTAATTAATTATTATTAATTAATTCAGTAATTTCCACTACAACCGCAGTGATCCAGGGCCATCATAGGCCGATGAGATGAAAACTTAGATCAAGGATTAAAAGGAAAAAGCACTCGGGGATTTATTTTCCGTAGATATTTAAATGTTTCTTCATTTAAGAAAATATAAATAGTTATATTACTTTCCGCAAAGTTTTTTTATTTACAGATTCTGGGTCTTAATTATTCTGTGTTATTTGTCTTGAGTCTTGAAATAAGAATGTTTTTGTCTTTTTGTTTTTTTGACTAACTATTAACCTACGACATTTTTAGTGAGGATAATAATATGGCGTCTTTAATACCAGCATTAGGTACTAGTTTTGTAATTAATATTAATGATACCAATTTGACCTATTGCTTCCAAACACGAAATGATCTTATATAAATAAGGATCTTAAATTAAGCCCTCATATTTAAAATAGGAAAACATACAAATATATACAAATAGGAAAATATACAAAATGCCAGACAAATAAAACATGAGCCATGCCCTGGTTAAAATCTTGAAGTTCTCTATTATCACAGGTCGGCGGCGACAGCGTTAGAGCTTCCAGAATGCCCTGTCTGCATGGAAACGATGACTATACCCATCTTCCAGTGCCAATCAGGGCACAGCCTCTGCAGCTCCTGCACGCGGGTGCTCAGCCCTCCCATCTGTCCAATTTGCCGCCAGCCTATGACGCAAATCAGGAACTGGTCACTCGAAGACGTAATTGCCAAAGTGAGTTGATTTTATCGCACATTGTATATTTTAATCCAAAAAAAAAAATGGCATGAACTCAGAGTCGACATCCGGAACTATGGAAGCCTAAACTGCGCGTGGCCCGACACGCACTTGGCCAATTATTTTAAGGCAATTTTAATCAGCAATATAATTTTAATAACACTTGTAAATCAGGATCGTTGGTTTCAGGCTAAGGTACCTTGTCCAAACAAGTCTGTAGGATGCGTGTACACCATGGTCAACATCGACGTGGATGAGCATTTAAAGGAATGCATCTTTCGGGAAATGGACTGTCCTCTTGGAGCAGTATTCGGAAAATGTTTTTGGAAAGGTAAGTTGTGCTTGAGTTACTAACCAAAATTTAATTTTCATAGGCGTACCGAGATGTTGGTAGATCTACAGGTTCAAACCATTCTTTGATATGAAATTTTAAAAAATATAGGTATTCATTGTGAAATATTCTCTATTGTTATATTACCAAACCATTAAGTTACTTAAATTGAATATCTATCTATTACTATTTGTATTATGGAAGTTTCAAACAATCGAGTGTAGTAATAACATTTTGTATATAAGTAATTGATTTATTGCAGGTCAATTAAAGGAGATGATGTCTCATTTCAAAGAGCGTCATCCTTCTAACTGCAGCATCAGCTCCGACAACGACGTCGAGTTGGAGAACATCAAAGTCAACGAGGACGACCGTCACGTGTTCCTCGTCTCCCAAGGCAAGCTGTTGTTTATAGTCACGGTGAAGATAGACACTCTGCAGAAAATGGTGTACTGGGCTGTCCAGCACATTGGCGGAAAGAATGCCGCTCAGCAACATATCTACGAGATACACGTGAACAGTAAGCAGGACACCCGCAGGAAGATAGTATTTACTGAACACTGCTTCAATGACGCCATGAAGGCAGACGAAGTATTCCGCACTGGTAAATGCGCTGTTATGCCGCTAGGAGTGCTAAGCCACTTCGTAAAAGACAGAAAACTTTTATTTCGTTTCTTTATCAAAAGAATGCCGCCGGTGCAAAAAGATAAATCTAACAAGGGAGAAGGAAAGAAAGATGAAAATAAACCTCCTGGCCCGGGCAAAGGACCGAAAGGACCAAAACCCGGAGGGCCAAATCATGCTGGGCCTAAGGGATTTAAAAAACCCACCAAGGCTTAAGTTTTTATCTTCAGTTTTAGTTTTTTGCACTATCCTAACAAAATGATTAGAGCAAAGAGACCAGATAATAGTTAAGGTCTTTAGAATAACTCATTAGTGTTGGGGTTGGAGAACTACCTATGTAAGATATTTGTAAAAATTACCAAGACGAAGGTTATTTTCATTTAGGAAATACCTCGTTTCCGTCGATTAGTAGCAGTATGCAATATTTTTGAAATGAATGCCCCTTGACTTCTAGATTAGCGGTTCTACATTATAACCAAAAACAAGAAGCAACACGCCCCACCGTTCGGCTACTAAGTAAACTTTATGCTTGGGACATATTAGAAAAGCCGTTCGGTTTACTAAGATTATATTCCCGGGGCATGATACTGTTGGCTAAATACGCCACTACTAATCAGGTTATCATATATTATCACGATATGTGCCAAAAGTTATATTTTATCTTGTGTATGAATATGATAGTGCTGTGTTGAAGGTATTGTTAGTATATGTTTGGTCAAATTAGTGGTATAAACTTTAACGATAACATGCGTAGGTACTTACGTAAACATACATTCTACTAAAGCATAACATTGCTTACTATACAGGATTTTCAAGCATTCATATATGAATGCAGACATAATCACCACCGTTTGAGCCTTTTCCCGCCTACTGTTGTTAGAGTAAGCCTCTCAACATTTTTTGCGAAGGAACAATAAAGCATACACGAAATTTTAAAATTGTACAAAATCAATATTTAACTGATCGTCTTTTTATGGTTGATGGTGATTTGTGACCAACAAAATAACTTATTTTGTTGTTATTATCCTGTAAGTTGATTTGTTTGTATGTATTATATGGAAAGTTAAAGTTTTCACTCTAATTATGGATCTAACGCTAACATTCAACATATTAGGAACTTTGTGCAGGTACCTACTAGAACTATGTGTCAGACAGAAGCATATCTTTCACTTTAGATTTAACATTGAAGTTTCAAATCTTATATAAAATGATTAGGTGTACATGTAGTTATGTTGGGACGATTTTGTAACCTGTAATCGTAATTAGTCCATTCACTACCGGGAGCGCAATATACTACATGTACGTATCAGCGACATTTAAGTATTCTGCTTTCAACTATTCCTATGGGATCAATATTATACTGGGATTTCGAAAATGAATAGGAAAGCTGGGCCCGGTGCCACTGCCACCTTTTTCTAAAATAAAAATAAAAACATTAAATTTCATTCATTATACAGCTAATTTATATTTTATGTGTGGAGTGTAATGGAAAATCGTAGGCACATACGAGCATGGCATATCGAGTAGGTATCTGTTATTCTCCTTATCTGTAAGTACTGATACTATAATGTACAATAACAGTAGAAGTGCAAATGTTACTCTATTGGATTGAATAAATATTGTATTTTCTTCTTTGTGTGCTCAGTAAATAATGTATTTTACTTAAAAAATCCCATATAGTTTTACCTATATAATTACTATTTATGACGTATCAAAAAAACCGGCCAAGTGCGAATCGGATTCACGCACTGAAAGTTCCGTACCATCTATAAATAACCGGCCAAGTGCTAGTTGGACTCGCGCAGTAAGGGTTCCGTACCATTATCTATAAAAATCATTCTTTATATATTAAATCAACATTTTACCACTTTGGAAGTGCCTCTCAAGCAAACTATTCAGTTTAGAAAAATATATATTAGAAACCTTAATATCATTTTTGAAGACCTATCTAAAGATGCGATGGCGTGACGAATTGGATAAATTTAAGGATGATTGGAAAGAAACAGGTCAGAGCAGAATTGAATGGAAAAGATGGAGGGAGGCCTTTGCCCAGCAGTGGGACACGTGATGGCTCGTATTATTATTATTATCTAAAGATACACGTATGGTTTGATAAAAAAATATATTTCGAGTTTCAGTTCTAAGTATGGCGAACCCCCAAAAATTTATAGTTTTTTTTTCTATTTTTGTGTGAAATTAAAATCTTAATGCGGTTTACAGAATACATCTACAATTCTACTTGTACGTAGTATATTATTACTAGAGTTGCCACGAATAGTGATTTGGCTGAATACCGAATATTCTGCAACGCTGTCGGCCGAAGCGCCGAATATTCGGCACTAAGTCGCTTGTCGAACGCGTAAAAAATAATAATACGACAAATCGTGTCGCGACCTGTCTCACTCGTGCGCGGGCGGGCGTGCGGCGTGCGACCATTTGACTGTTTTTTTCTATTGCGAGTAGACACGTCACGGCACGCTTTGTCAGATCATTATAAAAAATAAAACATCAACTACGATTTTTGAAAAGTTTGTTAGTTAGTTCTTTTTCAATTGTGTGTTAAAAAATGACACCAGTTAATAAAAAATCAGCCATATGGCAATATTATGAGATTGATAGTGAAAATAATAAACTGGCCGAGTGTTTGTTGTGTAACAACAAGATATCAAGAGGCGGAGAAAGAAAGAAAGCAAGTAAGTCAAAACTTAATTTAATGGCTTAATTGCTTAACTTAACTTAATTTAACAATACCCAAACCTTTCGAAATTTGCTAGTGTATCTTTCTTCTCCCGGGAGTAGCGTGTATAGTGAGAGGTTGTTTTCTGAAGCAGGCATAATTTACGATGAAAAGCGTAATCGTTTGATTCCATCAAATGCTGGAAAGCTTGTTTTTTATCCATCACAACTTACCGCTGATTAATTTTACTTATTAAAATGTTGTAATTTGGTAATAAATACAAATCTTGAGTAATATGATGTGTCTTTTTTGTCCATGATTTGGTATTCGGTATTCGGCCGAATAATAAGTACTATTCGACCGAATACCGAATACCATAAAAAAGAGGCCGAATATGCCGAATACAGAATAGTAGCCGAATATTCGTGGCAACTCTAATTATTACTCTGTGATTCTACATACTTACCATAGGTACCAAGTTGATTACAGTTTTGGAAAAAATTGGCTGGTGACATACCATACCATACGTACGAACAGACAGGCAGATACAGAGTCAAAGATAAAACAGAGTTCACTCACTCAACACTACTTTGTGGATTAGTTCATGTTGCATATGTGTGGTTAGTCATGACTTCATGAGTGCTATTTTTCATTAAAAACAATATTGTTTTAGGCAGAAACCATCGATAATTTGTCTATGCTTTTCTAAAAATTCGAACATGAATAAAAAAGCAACGTGAAATGGAACAGATTTCCCATGATTGGTTTCGATGACATATCTGCGCTACAAATGTCAAAATTACGAGTGGTCAAGACCACTCGTTGCAAATCCTTCGCAAACTACCGTCACAGAATTAATAATAGTATTACATACAGAACGGAAACTCGCACCGTCCCCCGCAATCTGGTGTCCCCGCAACCCTTCCCCCGTTATTGTGAGGTGTAAGTGGCAGTAAAACAGGGTTATTGGTAGTTGCACGTTGACATTATGCGAGTCACTTAGGATTATTGAATTGTAATGGTGAGAAACTGCGCACATTATCATTGTTAATCGACGGAAAACAATAAATAACGAAAATTTTATAGATTTCCGAATGATGAAAACAGGTAAGCAAAGCAACAAATTCTGTGGTGGCAACCTTGATTGTTTAACTCACACATTTGACGTGTGCACGGACGGATTGTTTCGTTTGTAGTAGTACTAGGTATATATGCTGCTCCGTTTGTATGAAGAGCCATACCTGTGCTACCGTTTCAAAAATGCGCCCGTTTGGAAACGCTCGCGCAAACCCTTCGTAATGTGACAAGTGATTTCAAAAATACGTCTCTAGGCCCTATGAATTTACTATCTTTGCTTAACCAACCTTACATGTCACTGTCAAAAATACCGAATTACTAAGGTGTCAAATCTAGTCCCATATCTCTGGTCAAATCATAATTTATTATACATATTTAATGTTTCTAAGTTTTTTATCTAATTTGTGGTTTTTTATTTTATGTTTTTAGATTTAAATGGCACAATATTAGTTAGATTAGATTATAAGTAGAATTTTAGTGGTATAATAATAGGTACAACATACAATAATTTTTCTAATAAGAAACAAAGATAGGAAAGAGATAATTATAAAAACCAATAACTAAACATCAACTCAATGTCTTGCAAAGGAAAGGTGATTGATCTCCGATCAGACACTGTGACCAAGCCAACGTTATGTATGAATCAGGTTATAAAAGATGCTATTGTAGGAGACGATGTCTTCGGAGAAGATCCAACAGTGAACGAATTAGAATCAAAGGTGGCTGAGATTCTGGGCAAAGAAGCTGCGCTGTTTGTTACATCTGGGACAATGGCTAACCTTATTTCAAGTATGTAATAGGTAACACTTATAAAAACTTCTGTAAACTTTTTTAACCTTCATCTAGATGTTTACTGGATACGACACAATAGCCACCCAAATAGGGCCAAAAGTTACTTCTAAGAAAATTACCTAAAAATCTTTGTTTCTGCCACAGACCACTTTAAGAGTTGTATTCATGAATTTGATTGATACATCATCTCTGAACTTAGTTGAACTACCTACATCTTGCTATTATAATATTATTAAAATTAATTGTAATGTAGAAAGTACTTTTTTGATATTTTTCTAGCTATGATATACTGCCACAAAAGGGGATCAGAAATGTTGTGTGGTGACCAGTCTCATGTTTACAAACGGGAAGGTTAGTGTATTATAATAATAATAATAATCGAATAAACCCGCAGGGCAGCTTGTGGCGAGCTGTTGGTGAGTAACGACACCACGGACCCGAGTGCTCCAGAGAGCCGGTTAGATCCCTCGTCCCCGACGCGTCTTCATCGGTCGGGGTGGACACCCAAGAGGGCTCGCATGGCTCTCAGCTCTGCATTGCCTTAATTGGCTGTGCAGAGAGGAGTCGTTAGAGCTGTTGCTCCAGGGGTGGAAGTGTTAAAGGGCATAACGACGCGAGTAACTTCGGAGAAAGCGCAGCACACCTCTCGACACCCCTGAGTCGCTCGCACCGGTGTTGCTCCTTTGCCGGCAACTACTGTCGGTGCGTTTGAGGGGCCCATCTAGTGGGCGGCAAGCCACCACCTGCCTATAATAGTCAGTAATCATGATTATGGCAGGTGACGTTTCTGTTGCAATAACCCAGTATCAGTCCATCCCAAATTCATTCCATAACCCTTAAACCTTTTCCTTTTACATGCAATAGATTTTTCTTCTGCCAAAACCTATTCAAGGGTACACCTTTCATAGGTATATCCAGGAATAGGTTTTGGCGGGAGCGCCACATGACAACAACTTCTCCAAAGGGCCTCTACGTGTTGGATCTGTATCCCCATGCAAGCCTCTCAAAGGACCGGGGTGAAAAGACCCGTGATTCTCAAAGGAGATACATAATAATAACACACCTCCTGACACGCATTGTCAGGAGGTTTCTCTCTCTGGGGCCCTGACCACCGGTAGCTTGGGCTTTATCCCCGCTGCCAGTGGGCAGCTATATTGGGTTTTTTTTATAATGTGTTTATATTTTGTAGTGTATTTTATATATTTTACTTTTTATAGATATGTTATAAAAAAACCTAATATATGTTTAAAAATAAATAAAGAGATAATAATAAAAATTTTATTTCAGACTTTTTATCCATATTATGTTAGTACCACTTAAACTTATTCTAGGGTTAGTAATTTAGGAAATTTTAAATTATTAAATCAATATTAGCCTCCGATGGAACTCCTGTGCTACAGATATTGGTAGCTAACAACAGGAGCGTGAAGCTGCACCCAGAGACTCAACAGAGGAGAGTCCCACCGGTCGGCCAATGCGTTCAGGATGGCGTTCGACGAGCCACGCACGCGTGCCCACAGCGAGGCGCATCGCTTTCTAATGACGGTATAGAAGCAGTCAGTATGCGCCTCCGCGAACATACCTGACGCGCTGCAACAACGCGGCAGTCCGAACAACATCCTAAACGCGTTATTGTACTGTACGCGTTATTACTTTTAACATGTTAAGTACATATGTAAATAAATAAATATATACATATAGATGTTTATTGGCAATAATCATCAATGTTTTCAGGTAGCATTGCTAATCTAGCAAATGTAGTCATGACTCCGCTACGAAATAATATGGATGGAACTTTTGACTTGGATGACATGAGTCAACATATTAGGGGCTCAAATATTCATGAGGCCATTACATGTATGGTGTCAGTTGAAAACACTCACTCTTTTTGTGGTGGGAAGGTAGGAATCCTTTTTTTGTTATAGTTTTTTTATTTATTAAATCTTTAGAAGATAGATTAACATGAGAGATCTTTATCAAAATTTCTCTTATTTACTCTTTATATTAAATTTAATTAATTGCAGGTTATACCTCTAAATTGGTTGAAAAATTTATCCATGACTGCAAAAAAACACAATATTTCAGTGCATATGGATGGAGCAAGACTGTTCAATGCATCAGAGTACCTTCACATAAATCCAGCAGAGATTGCAGTACATTGTGATAGCTTATCAGTGTGCTTTAGCAAAGGTCTGGGAGCACCTGTTGGCTCTGCTCTGGCTGGCACCAAAAGCTTTGTTCACCAGTAAATAATTTCCAATTGAAATGTATGTGACTAACCATGTTTATTGTTATTTTAACTAATATATGAGGATCAAATAAATGACTACGGAATGCAATGAAACAAATCTTTTCTCTTTTGAAGACTAGTAAAACATGACAGTAGCAAATTAGGTAGCATGGACTGCCAGTAATCTCATTGCAATTTTTTGAATAAAACATGTTTTAGTATATTTTTATCACAGTTCTTAATACTATTTCAGGGCGCGACGCTATCGCAAAATGTTGGGTGGTGGCATGAGACAGGCAGGTGTCTTGGCAGCTGCTGCTATTGTATCTCTGGAAGAGACTGTGCCGTTACTTCGTGAGGACCATCGACGAGCACTGTATCTTGCAAAAGGTCCTTTCAGCTCTTGTACATTTAAATATTAATCTTTTGATCACCAGCTGTTCTTATGAAAAAGAGGCTTTAGTGCCAGATATATTTCTAATATAAATTTGTTGTAAATATACACAACTACAGTGCTAGGGAAATTAACACAACCAGTTGTATATATGCAACTGTGGCAGTTAATTGTTAACTCTTTAAGATGCGACAAAACCCAGACACAATAGTAAGACTGGAAGCCGGGTGGAATTCCACCCAGTGACAGCGGAAAGGTTATAGGAATATTTTTGTATAGGTAGAAAAAAATAATTATTTCTGTACTTATATAGCTAAATTATTGTTTTTCTTTTTTGTTTGAGAATGATATTGTTTTTTTTTCAGAAATTGGGAATTTAAAATCTGCAATATTTGAAGTGGACCTTCACAACCAACAAACTAACATTGTACAAGTAAAAATAAAGGATTCAAGTATAACAAGCAAGAAAGTAGCAGAACTGCTAGCTGCAATAAAGGATTCCATCCATCCACAAACTGCCAATGTGTCAGTACTGGCCAGTGCAAAACCAGACTCCCAAACTATCAGGTTTGTCTTCCATTATGACATAAATGATGAATTATTGTATATAGCAGTGGAAAAAGTCATAAGTGTCCTTAAATACCTCGAGAAAGTACATAGACAAGGAGATTTCTAGGAAGAAACTAAAAATAAAAGATGTTATTAATTTTTTTGTTTTATTGTCTTACAAGCTAGTTCATTTCTTGGCCTTAGCCTCTCTTGCAGCTTTCCTCTCAGCTGCCCTCGCAAGCTGTTTCGCTGGCTTCAGGTTGCCCTTCTTGCAAAACCTCTGATTCCTCAAGAACTTAGGGTCCATCTGTAAAGCCAATGGACACATGTCAGCCATATTGAAGATATAAGTAAATAATAAATATATAATTTATGATTATTTTGCGGCTTATGCGCATAACTTCTTTTTCGCAAAATGACCCCTAGTCGTAAAATGTCTTTCTCATAATGCCTCTTTCGCAAGATGTCGCGATATGTTCGGAAAACGGCAGAAAATCAACTCATCGGATTCACCAACTATTCGAAGACGACTGGACTAATTTAGAGAATTTCTTTTTTAGTTTGAAAGTGATCAGGTGGTCCTATTTGAAATTTTACCAAAATCGATTGTGTGATTTGGTTGAATTCGGCTTTGTTTTATAAGTTTTCATTCTACTAATAGGTACTTACCCCGAGGGTGGATTCGTGCCTGAACTTAGTTGGCTTTTTGATACCATTCCTATGGGCCTTGCGGTCTGAAAACAAAATAAGTATACTTCAATTATTTTAATTGTTAAATAAATTATTGACACTGTTACTAAGTACATATGCGTTTCTAATATAATAAATGATTAACATGTTTAAGAAATCATTGTTTGTTTACTTACTTTGGTTATGATTTGTATGATTCTTTGACTTGGCCATTTCGTCTGATAGTCCTTACTGAAATAATAAAATAACTTGAGTAATTTAAATTGGGTCTGAAAACTTATAATATTTAAACTAAATGTACAGTAATATTTAACGATAGCATTGATATTTTTAGATTTATAAATTATCACAACAAGAAACTAACCTAACGTAAAATGACAACTTATGAAAGAACGAATGAATGAATGAAATTAATCAAAGACAATATACCAGAGATAAGGGACGCAATGGACGCAATATACCTAGGCACAGAGCTATTAATACACCTAGAGAGAGTCCTTAAATGAAAAGCATTAAACCTATATCTACACGCGTCTGCCATAATGGTAATTCAGTTTGCGAAAAAAAGATGAATATAGTCACTAAATTTTGAAGGTTCGTACACAGCTGTCTATATAAACTGTCGTTATGTATGTTACCATAGACGTAAGACGATTTTACTAGGGATGCGTATGTGATGCGTATGTATAATTCTTATCGATGTATTTTTGTCTATGGTACATATTTTGCTAATAAAGTAGCCAAACTTAAAGCGCTAGTTATCACAGATTACTGGGTTCCCGGCCGGGATCCCGGAAGACGGAGAAAAATCGGTTACATACAGAACCCAGCCGGCCGGCCGGAAACCCTGCAGGGGACCCGGCCGGGAACCCGGTCATGTGTGAACAGCCCACCCTTTCACTACGAGACTTTATATCAGTTGTCGTGCCCCCAGCGCGAGACGCGGTAAATCTAACTTACCTATCTACAACCAAAAACGGATATGGATATGCAAGTTATGTGCCATACGAGCATTTTTTTTGTCGCAAATATGCGACCTTCGCGGGATGGGCCCGATAATGTTTGTCGCATATATGGGACGCTTGCGGTTAAAAGGTTAATTCTTGTGTGACCAACCTCACAAATTAAGGCCATACCCAAATTTTCCGGGGTCCAGTGGCGCCGCCATTTGAAATAAATCATTTGAAAGGAAACGGAGATATCATTTAAAATTGTGTCTTGGTCAAGTTCTAGATACTCATTCAAAGTATTTTTTAAACTACTTTTTGTAGTTTAAAGTGAGAACGTGAAGCTTTTCTACGCACATTTGCGAAAAACGGCCACTTTTGGCTAATGTGCGTAGAAAAGCTTCACGATCTAATTTTAAACTATAAACAGTAGTTCATAAAATAGTTTTAAGGGTTATCCAGGGCTTGATCAAGACACAATTTTAAATGATATCTCCGTTTCCTTTCAAATGATTTATTTCAAATGGGGGAGCCACTGGACCCCGAAAAATTTGGGTATGGCCTTAAGTAGTAGATTCTTTATTTGACCTTCAGCAATTTCGGGATGACAATTGATCTAAATGTTGTAATTTTTATTACTAAATAATACAAATATCTACACAATTTACACATTAATTTCTAAGTAACCTGTATATGCTTACATTATATAAGATAAAGGAAACAACTTAATATGATTTACATTTTTATTCTACATAAGAGAAAACTTTTAACAAATATAATTTGTACAAAAGGAACAGATGAACATAAAATGATATAAATTATAATAAAGACGGGTAAATAAATTGACAACACTCAGCCGGCCCAACCTAAGCAGTAAGTTTGAATCATAGTGACATTCTATAGCAGAACCAAGCCTTCAATTTACTTTTTACCCGTTTACAGGTAGCGGCACGAAACTCTAGCGCTGACCTTGCTTGAGTAGAAGTCAAAAATTAATATTGTACCCGTGCGCAGTATCCCCTCTACACTAAGCGTTAAACTTATGTCCCGCAGTTGTACACACTATTCCCAATTCCTTTTGTTTTGGTGACAATGGCCGGTTGTTTTAATAATCAATCAGCAGGCCATGTAGTTCTATATGTCTATACAAAAAGTTAGTGCATGCAGAATTTAAAATAAGCAGAACAATTGACCCTTATTTACTTTATTGCCCTTTAAATATAACTGTTTTAGTTAAAAATGCCCTTATTTTTTCTTTAGGGGCTGATAATTGTTTTGTTATATAATGTATTCTAACATTTAAATATGTTTGAGAGATTGCTTTTATAATTAAATGGCGGTGGTCTTCTGTTAAATCATTATCTAGTGAGTGATCCGACAGATTACTAAAAATATTACTCGGTAATAACGACTGGGAAATTTTGTTAATCATCGCTAAAAGATATTGAGGTTTGCCGATACATTTTGCACCTAAACGAATTTCATATTCGCGTAAAATTTTTTCTGCTTCTTTGCATATTTTTGTTACATCATAAGAGGGCTTAATGAGTCCGCCTCTGTCTTTCACAGTAATCAATGACAGTTCGTTATTAGCAGTAGTTTCAAGAGCTTGTATACATTTTTCACATTTCAAATTATGTCTTAACTTTCGAGCTACAAAGCCAGCAATATAATGTACCACGTGATGTGCGTATTCTGAGAGAGATGAAGAAGTCAAAATATAGTCGTGGTCAGTGTCATTGACAGGCAAATCTGGAACTTCAATAATGCGACTAGCACTAGTAGTTTCATTTATAATGGTTTTATACTTTTGGGGGGTATAATTCAACACTGATATATTGTCCAAGGGCACACAATTACCTCTTGCGCCATCTTTGAATTGGGCATGGACTAATAGCTTTTTATAAG
This sequence comes from Acrobasis consociella, assembly GCA_963555685.1. Classification (NCBI taxonomy): domain Eukaryota; kingdom Metazoa; phylum Arthropoda; class Insecta; order Lepidoptera; family Pyralidae; genus Acrobasis; species Acrobasis consociella. Next base: position 6,577,163 of record OY743115.1, read on the forward strand.
CGGCTCGAAACATTCGAGCTGAGGGATTATTATTAAATCCACACTGGGCTCTAATTGCACCAAAAAATAATTCCAAGTGGTCCTGACTTAATTTATAGGTGGGCAGATATTTTAAATAACTATTTGAAGGGGCAATTAATGTTGTGTACATAAAAATTACTGATTTCATACATAGCAAAAACCCGCGAAACCCAGTGCTTCTATTGGATCGGACTACAAATGTACCATCTTCAAATTTAAGATTATTTATGTACATTTCTGCAGATTCAAAAAAATTTACTGTCTCCTCATAATTAAAATAGGTAATAGCTTTTTTAAAGCCTTTGGCTCGTAAATTGCGACTATTCATAATATCAAAAATATTGTTAAATATTCTTATAAAGTTAATGGTACCAGAGCACCCCTCGAATTCGGGTATACCTAATTGGAGACAAAACTCTAGGGCATCAGCAACAGATGTGCTCAGCAACTGAGTCGCTAACCGCACTTTCATTTTTTGTTTTATAAAATGTATATGTTCGTTCTTTAATTTAGTCCCTAAGTGCATCTTTTCTTCATTTTGAAGAAAATTCAATAACTCGACATATTGCCACATTATTTTGTTTCCATCTTTATCATATAACACGAGTTTGTCTGCAAAAGTGTTTCTTACTAATTTAATATTATGACAAGGATCTGGCCAAATACAAATTGTTTGCTCGTTATATTTAAATGTATTTGTTTCAGTCAAGTCACAGCCTAAGTGGCTGCACATAGCTTTGTTGGAAGCAGCCCCGTCAAATGTAATAGCTACAACTTTGACCCCACAATTATCTAAAAGTGCAAGGCACTGCTGCACCAAGGACGCCTTCTGCTGTGCAGTAATTGAGTCTATTAAAAAGTACCCCACGGGTACTTTCCAGGAATCATTAAGCGAAGTGACCATAAAAGTTAGCGCCTCTTTTGCTAACGGGACGTCATCAGAGTCCAAATTGCACCCAAGATTGACGTACCCAAAATAATCGCGGCCATTCCATTCTACTAATTTTCTTATAGCCATTTCATCCATTGATAACGCGCAATATAATGGTTTGCCATCATTTTGTTTAATCCTTTGTTTGATTGAATCAAATGACTCAGTGGTGAACCCAGGATTACAATCCACACCTTGGTACCACTTTGATATAGTTTTTGGATGTGGCAGAATTCCCTTTAGCTCATCACGGACAAAACTATATGCACGCGGCGAAAAAAAGTGTAAGGTGACTGCGAACTTTTTTAACTCTGGGCTAAAACTCCTTGTAGTATCACCTTGTTCTTTCGAAAGGTATCTTTCTATAACCTTATTATTTTTGACGCAGTCTAGCATTAATAAATTTTCTTTTTGCACTTTTTCTCCTTCTAAGAACTCCACAAGTCTTAAATTTAAATCTGTATTTTTGTTTCTTAGCCGTCTTTCTTTTTGTCTTAAAGCATTAATTTTTAATAGACGTTGCTTTGAAACTTTTTTTGATTTTTCTAAAGCTTGTTCTAACTGACGGATTTTTCTCTGTAACAATAATGTTTCTATGTTGGTATCTTGTTTGCGCAGACCAGGATTACCACTGCTTGTTGAAGGAACATTGAATTCATCTTCCGCTGATTTGGTCTTGATATCAACCTAAAAACATTATATTTAGTGTATAAGTGCACGTAGCTATAAATAGGGTGGATCTTGTTTTTCTTTTTTCACAAAATACAATAAAAACATTAAAAATGTACCAAAATAAATACATTTTTTCTGATGTTAATTATACTTCAATAAAAGAAATTAAAAATTCTTACAATTCCAGCCACTGCCACAATATTATCATCGCCTTTTAGCTGTTGCTGCATCGGGACATAACTTGATTCTTCATCATCAATTTCCATTGATAATGTGGCGACTTGATCCTAAAAAAGATTAATTTATAAATATAACATACAATATCAACACTTTGTTTTACGGCGAGGTGAGTTCACAGCTCGCAATAAAATGCGTGTTTTAATAAAATTACTGTAATTAAATAGTAGTTTAATTACAGTAATTTTATTAAAACACGCATTTTATTGCAAGCTGTTTATTTTTAAAACATTTTACAAAAGAATCTTAAGGTTTTCATACAGACACCCACAATATTCAAAACACTATTGAGGATTTTGGCTCGATAGAAAAAAACCACAAACATACCTCTTTTGCCTAAATTTATCTTTAAAATATTTATAATTATTTTATACAATCACCTTTTTATATGAAAATTATACCAAAAAATGTATAATCTAAATTACTAGTTGATTTCGCTACAAAAAAATATAAATATAGTAAAACAGAAAGAATAAAAAAGTAAAAAAAAAAATACAGTGAAATATTCGTCGAGAGCGAACCAAGGCCCAGACCCATGCTCGACGACATAATATTTAATATTATTTTTTAGCGAAATAGACTAGTAATTTAGATTATACATTTTTTGGTTTAATTTTATGTAATGAAATACCATTAAAATTACCATTAGTACCTACTTCTGCCTTCTTACTAAATATCTAACTCCTATGCCCTACTGGTCGACTGGAAGAGATCCCTTCTGGAATAAGTCCACTATTTGTAAATTTACCTTTGTTATTTCATTTGTGTAACTATATCTGATGTACAATAAAGTTTAAAAAAATTAATTAAAAAAAAAGAATTTACAAAAAAAATTAGATACTAAATTTTGTTACCATGTGGTGAAGTTTACATTTTTTGCTGGCAAAAGTTTGTAGATCAAATTATATGTTAAAATAAGAAAACAGACATGTAATGCGATTATATCCGTATATTTAATTTGGACATTTTACTGATTTTAATGTTTGTCATTTATTATTTGAGATATATTTATTAATTCATAAAATAACCTTTTCATACTATCGCACTCATTTATAAATAAATATCCCAATCTACCCACCCAAACGGGTAATATCCAAGTGTGGTTAAATATCTGGGTATATGCCCATTTATAGATTCACAACACAACACAAATTATAGTTCAATTTGTTCTCCAATGCTCCGTACAGGCCCATCCTTATTTATCTTAGGTCCCTCCATCTTTATTTATTGTCAGTATAAAATTATTCCATGAGAAAAAAGAAATAAAAAACTTTTGTTAGGTATGTGTGATATATCAAACATAAAATGTGTGATATATTCACATAAGTATATGACTATTTACACTATAAAATGTTAGTTTCTTGAACTCACCACACACTTAGGAATTAATCTCAGAGTAGGCACTGCATTCGGTTTCAATCTACGCCATTTGCTATGGATATTAACGAAGCAGTCATTTTCGAAATGCCGGCTGCAGATTCGACTATGTTTTTTCCATGTCCAATTTGGGCGAGAAATTGCTTCTATCCACATTTGTTTGACGATGTTGTCTTCCGGAAACCTAGAAAAACCCATGATTAAATAGGTAGGTGTTACATGCAAGGCATATCGATAACAATATAATCTTTGAATTTCCCATCACTATTGCCTAAATGCTAACATGATGAAAAAATATGAATTAATTTGATTATATTAGTAACTCGAGATCTTAAAAACACGTAATATTAATTCTTGGATAAACTATTTCGTACTTTTGTGTCACACAATAGCCTAAATATGGTAAAAACAGAAAATATTTAACAAAATGGTGTAGTACCGGTGAAAGCTTATCTGTGTTGTTTCATTTTCCTTTCGGGATGAATGAGATTTACATCCCAATACCACACACGCCATGTTAATGTAATACTATAGTTATCAGTCACTTCAAATTGTCACTGAAATCACAAATTTCACAGAAAAAACACTGGTAAAACAAAAGAATAACAACAGCATCAACCTCTGTTTTGAAAGCGAAACATGCGACTAAATTATAGAGCAATACGCTATCATAGACAAATTGAAATAAAAACAACATTTTAATTTAGCACCGTAATGGTGACCAAACATAACCACATTGACGTTTCAGGGTTGTACTATTAAAAAAAGTAAGTACTTTTTGACTATGTTTGTTTCTTTTTAATACATTGCTTAAGCTACTTAAAAATAATGAGATGGACATAAGAAAGTTAGTTTCGTATTTAATACCTAGGTATCTAATCACTATGGAAATGAATGGAATAAATGAGTGTTGCAAGCAAGCGCAAGCGAAAATGTACGAAGTTGCAAGTAAAGTATATAAAATATAAAGTTTATCAATACTATCGTGAGTATCGTGACCTCGGAAAACAGTAACAATATCGATAGGTAGGTAAGACTATTGATAGTAAAGTTACTATACTATTTGTATAGAGAACTATCGATAGTATTACCTAATATCGATATTATGTAATATCTAATAGTAAAAGCTATCGATAGTTTTACCTTTCATCTATTAGTATTGCAAACTATTGATAGTACCTATCAATCAATAGACGATAGTCCTATCGATATTGTGACTGTTTTTCGAGGTCAACTATCGATAGTCATGCAACATGCACAAACGTGATTGCTTTTGGTTGACATTGACTCAAAACAAAACGAGTGAATGAGTTATGTTCAATAAAATAGGGCTTTGGGTAGGGTTGTATATTCTAAATCAAAAAAGGTAGGGTGCGCGTTCCGTTCCGGTAACTCAAATGATTGCCATGTGGTTTCCGGCAGAGTAGAATAGGGCCACTCCAAATCCTCCCGTGGATGTCTTAGAAGGCGACTTAGGGAATACAAGCTAATTGACATCAACGAGACCTCTCCAACCCGTCTGGTCAGCGAGGAGAGTGTAGGCCAAGTCTTCTGTCTGCTCTGGCCAAGTATGGCTCTGGTAGTACAGAGACGATCGTGCTCCTGCAATGGAGACTAAAGACCCGATGATGATGAACTCAAATGACTAGGTATGTTGCAAACTATCGATGACTATCAATAGTTGACCTTTTAAAACAGTCAACAATATCGATAAGACTATCGATGGTATTGATAGTAAATAGTTTGCAATACTTTAAATAATAATATAATATTAATTCTATAACCCTTAAAACTTTTCCTTTTTCATGCAATAGATTTTTCTTCTGTCAAAACCTATTCAAGGGTACACCTTTCATAGGTATATCCAGTAAAGTCTGTGCGGAAAGAGAACCGTCGTGGCGTAAAATCAAACTAACAAAATCTTTTTTATATGACAACCCAACACCCATCTGTCAAATGACAAACTTTACGTCATCTTTGTTTACCGTGTTGTTTTAACGTGATTTTTATTTTAAATCATTTCAAAAAGGGAAAATCCTTTACCCAGTCCTACAAGGGAAATAATATTTAATATTATTATAGGTTTTGCCAAAAAGAAAAAGCGGCCAAACACAATTATCGACTTAAACAAAGTCATGGAACGTGTGGCATCGATGTGCGGTATGTAGAAAGTTATTTTAAATGTTTTAGATTTCCTAGGTAACCCCCAGACACCGACATTTTATATTATGTATAAATTAAAAAGAATTCGCATTAATATATAAGAATACATGTTTATTTTGTTTCAATCAAAGTTTTTGATAGCAGGTATAAAGAGTGTTGATACTTTTAATTTATTATGCGTTTAGATAAACTTGCCCTATTTTTTTCAGGTTTGAGTAAAGATACAGTATCTAAAATAAAAAAGAAGGTTCCTCAAATAACGGCGTGTGGTGCAAGAATTTATTATAAATAACTGTAACAGATTCGAGCAAATCAAGTTCAGAAGAAGAAAATTCTTTGGATCTCTATAGTCTATCCGATGATAGTTCAAACATGTCCGGCATTGAATATTTAGGATAAGACTTTGATTATGGTTCTGATCAATAAATTAATAAATATATTATTGTTTTAAATTTATTTTTTATGCCTACCTAACCTAAAGGCTAACGATGAAGATAGCATCTGAAAACATATAAAAATATATTTTCATTTACAGCCATTACATGTAATGTAAATAATATATAAAAATATAATTTATCCATTAGCATCCAATAGCCGTCATAGTTTCAAAATATCACGAACTTTATAGTCGCACTATAATGACACAACAGTGTTGTCAACATAACAAATACGGATAATAAACACAACTGCGCCCTCAAATCCTACGACGGTTCTCTTTCCGTACAGACTCTAATAGGTTTTGGCGGGAGTGCCACATGACAACAACTTCTCCAAAGAGCCTCTACGTGTTGGATCTGTGGTGCGATTTTTCAAACGCGGAGTCACTAAACGAACGGTTTTTTGTATGGAAAAACCATTCGTTTAGGTGACTCCGCGTTTGAAAAATCGCACTTCTGTATCCCCACGCAAGCCTCTCAAAGGACCGCGGTGAAAAGACCCGTGATTCTCCCATTATATATTTTATATAAAATGTTTCTTTTTGTATTTTCTTTTTTACTTTTTATAGATATGTTATAAAAAAGCCTTTTATATGTTACTAAACAAATAAAGAGAATTATAATAACAAATTTTTTATTTCAGACTTTTTCATCCTTACTATGTTAATAACACTTAAATTTATTCTAGGGTTAGTAATAAATGAAATTTTAAAAATCAAGATTAGCCTCCGATTAAACTCCTGTTTTAAGCAATTATACTATAAACCATCGATACTATTGAATTGAGATACTAACGATAGTATCGATACTGTAACTACTATTTGTATGAAATACTATCGATAGCTTTACTATCGATATTATAACGATATCGATATTAGGTAATACTATCGATAGTTCTTTATACAAACAGTAACCTTACTATCAATAGTCCTATCGATATTGTTACTGTTTTCCGTAGTCACGATACTCACGATAGAATTGATAAACTATATATTTTATATATTGATACTATCGATAGTATGAATAAAAAAACTATCGATAGTTTAACCGATGTTGTTACTTTTTTCCAAGGTTACAATAGTATCGATAGACTACCAATATTTTATACTATCGCTTACAACACTAGTAGGTAGGTACTTGTGGTGCAATTTTTGAAACGCGGAGTCACTAGAACGAACAGTTATTTATATGTGAAAACCGTTCGTTTAGGTAACTCCACATTTAATAATTGGCCAAGTGCGTGTCGGGCCACGCCACTGACCTCCATATATACAAGTACGCTGGACCTATGATTAGCCGGGCCATAGTGAGGCGATTTGATTTTCGCCAATTTGGCGCTGATCGTAGGCATTCGTAGCAGTGGATGGGAATGGGAACGGAATTATTAATAGAGATGGGACAATTCAAATGAGTCAACGGCCATTTGCAAGTTACGTCAGATTTAGTTCTCTTCCCACGCATTGGGGGCGCTTCAAATAGGCACAAAAAAGAGCTGTCATTTCTAAGGGTATCCAGCGGGATAGGTCCAGCGTACTTGTTTATATGGAGGTCAGTGGGCCACGCGCCACGCCCAGTGTAGGGTTACGTAGTTGCAAATGCCAACTTTGAGTTCATGCCACTAATGTCATGTAAAACGTCTAAAAACGGATTATCTATTGAATTTGTATGAAATTTTCTTTTTCCGAGTACATTTTATAGGTTGATCGCCTATCTTAAACCTTTAAACGAGCAATTCTTGTATATTTATTTATTTATATATTTATAAATTTCTGTGATCTCGAAGACGGCTCTAACGATTTTGCCGAAAATTGGTATATGGGGGTTGTCGGGGGTAAATAATCGATCTAGATTAGTCTTATGTTTATAAAAACGCCTGTTTTCGAGTTTTCATGCGTTTTTCTACGCAGAATATGGTCGCTAATTTCGTCGCGCCGGCCGCCATTTGTTTGGCTCAGCGATTAAGGATGCGGACCGCTAGAAAGAGTGTAACGGGTTCGAATCCCACTAGGTGACTAACTTTTGATTTTCTTTATGTTCAAGTTTATATATAATTTTTTATTTTGTATTGTTATTAGACAAGTTTAAAAAATGTCCCTCTCGGTTACCCAAGTACTAACTTTTAAATTTGTAAACCCTACTTAGCTCTGATAGTTTTCCTTTAAACTACATTACATATAGTATAGCTGAGCTATTTGTCGCCGCCTTCAGAATTTATTATAATTATGGGGAATAACTAAAACTCTTAAAGAAACCCAAAGGCGGCGAAAGACAATATATGCATTGAGAAACAATTGCCAACTGCAAACATGTTATATTGTGACTCATACCTTTAGATTATGTATGCATTACTTTGCCATCCATCCGTGCCCAGCTCGTCAACGCATACAAATAATGGTCTGCTTCGCTAGTATAACATCTGCCATCGCTACCTCATCATCAATAAATTTAAGAACTAGGTTCTTGTCGGTGGAGTATTTTTCATCGCTACCTGTAGAGATAAATATAATTATGATTCCAACTGAATGGAATCACCAGTGCCTAGGATCATGTTAAACTTCATTAAATCAATATTATCATAAAATTAACTTTAACCATGGAGAATAGCGTCTTCATCTTTTATGGATCCTTTTTGTCTATAGACTGGGCTAAGAGGGACGCATCCCAAATCTAAACCAGCATAGCTTGGCTAAGGCCACGACAGACCAGAGTGTCCGCCGGGTCAGCGCACCGCTGCATGACCAGCTACAATCTAACCAGCATAAACCAATACTAGTTGATACGTGCCCTAGCTTGGCTAAGGCCACGACAGACCTGAGTGTCCGCCGGGTCAGCGCAACGCCGCATGACCAGCTACATTCCCCGGGGACAAAAACCATACCACCTCTGGGGTATGGACGCCTATAATTCTCTTACATGGTTCGGTCCGATTCCTCCTCGAGGAACACGGAACGTCTTCATATATTATTGATAACTACTTTAAAATAAGAACTAATCCTAGACACTTAGCTTTATTACAGAAGACCGCCAGACCAGGCTCCGATCCAACACAGAAAAATAATTATACTTAGTGCGTAAGACGCATTGCCGCGTTACGTTTAAAATAATCTTTTCACATAAAGGCATAGACAACAGATAGCGATAGCAAACTTACCATAAACTAAAAAGTGTTGCTATGTTTAATATTTACATCTCGCGAAGAGTCGCGACACTCCCGCCGAGAACAATTAAAGTAAAATAATCATTAAATTGCGCGTCCATTCCCTTATCTTCTGAAGGGCCCTTACCGCTGCAATTCTTCTAGGTCTATTTTCTCCAGGTGGATCTGTTACTGGTTCATCGTCCTTCGTCTCCAAATCTTTGTCTGTTCTAATACTTTCACTCAGATCATTTTGAACGTTATCTCCGTTCTCGCTCGCTATGTCTGTTTCATTATTTGTAACATCTACGGTATCATCTGTCATATCCATGTTCTCAACAATTCTATCATCGCTTTCAGTTAGTGCATCTTCTTGCATCTTATCTGCATCTATTGTCACAATCTCGGGTGTGGAAATTAATTGCTTAGAAGTATCAATTGTTAGCTGGGTACCCTTTAAGCTCTCTTTTGTATTTAGCGATACTGGATCATATTGATTATCATCTTCTACTTCCAGAGGATATAAATGTGCAATAGATCGCGTAAATAAAGTATCACCTTCTTTAACTCTAGCTACTCTAACTAAACCATCTGAACCCTTTACGAGTGAGACTATCTTTCCCACTTTCCAACCTTCGCGATTTTTATCACCTTTAATTTGAACTATTTGACCTTCTTTTGGCGTCAATTTTGAAGTCACTCGCGGTTGTTTGTGTGAGTGATTATACCTCTCACGTAAACTTGGCAGATAGCGATTGCGAAACATTTCTTCGAACTCGTCAAGCAGTACACGAGCTTTCCTCCAACCTTGGATTAAATTAGTTTTCGTCGATGTACCATATAATTGTATTTCTTTGTCTGCAGTTTGTGATGTGAGACATCCTCCTAATTGAAGAAAATCTGATGGTTTCAGTATATGTTCCTGTTCTGCATCAACGGATGTTAAAGGTCTTGTATTTAATATTCCTTCTATATCTTTTATTATCGTTGACAGTTGACTGTCCTTTAACAGATGTTTTTGAAGAGTTTTCCTCATACATTGTTTAACTAGACCTACAAGGCGTTCATAAAAACCTCCAAACCAAGGTGCTAGTTCTGGAATAAAACGCCATTTTATCTTTCTTTCGATGCAGTATGGTTTGGATACTATTTCCGCTATCAACTTGAAATGTAATGCGTTATCAGAAGTAATGAGCGTTGGAAATCCTCTGTTCGAACTTCTAATGTAGTATCATGTGAATGAGATAGATCTTGTGTATGTTCATCATGAAAGTCTTCTTTCCTGTCTAGTTCTAATTCCATCGTCTTTGGATATTCGCTTTCTAAGTCACCAGTATTAGACAGGATCTCCCCAACTAAAAGAGTGTTATCCATAATCGTATTGTTCATCCGAGTAGGCCAATAATCACGTCCTGAACGAAGAAAATCAAGTCCAGCTAGCCACCTTTCTCTTTCTTCTGTAGAACTTGTGGATCTTGCTGCATCGGCCGGATTTAGCTCTGACGAAACGTATCTGACAGTCAAATTTTTATTTCTCATAATCTCCTCAACTCTTCTTGTTACAAATGGAGTCAGTAATTTATTGGAATTACACCAATCGATTACTATTTGGCTATCTGTCCAAAGCACCTGTTTAGTGACATTTAAGTTAATGAATTTAAGTGCATATTGTATCAGTCGACTTCCAATCAGAACTCCTAGTAGCTCAAGTCGAGGTATTTTCAGATGCTCTTGATCTTTTATTGGTACAAGACGAGATTTTCCAATGACAAAGCTTACTTCTCCTTTGCTGACTATATAAACCACCGCTGCATAAGCTCTTGTTGATGAATCCGTGAAGCAATGAATCTCATAATAGTTATTCTGGGAATTTTTTATGTAACACCTAGTTAGACTCATCTTTTTGACTTCACTTAAATTTCGTTTCATTTCAATCCATTTATCGACAATATCAGTGGGTAATGGAGTGTCCCATTTTATCTTCATTTTCCATAAATCTTGTAGTAGTAGTTTTGCGGGTAATAATGTGGGTACAGCGAAACCACATGGGTCATATATAGATGCAACGCTCTTCAAAATACCTCTTTTGGTATCAGCGTTATTTAAAACAGATGGTCTTATCTGAAGTGTATCTTCTTCTAAATGCCAGTCTAGTCTTAGTATTTTCACAACTTTGTCTGGACAAATATCAGGGATACGTTGCCTTACTACTTCTGAATTAGAACTCCAATCTCTCAAATTCATTGAAATCTGTCAAAATGCTTCTTTGGAGTTACTATACTTAATATACTTATAATTACTATACTAACCTATAAATACTTTAGTTACTATACTATACTTCCAAAGCTTATTCTATACTGTTACTTCCTGTCACGACGTTATCCACATATGTGTAGTCTGCTAGTTTCCTAACGTTCTCATTTTCAGCCTTTGACAAGTGATGTCTAATAGTAGCATTTAGTATGAATGGACTTGAGATAACTTCAAAAAGAACTCTGAAAAATCTATACTGTATGATGTTGTCATCAGTTGCTTCTTTTTTAAGGTTCTCAAGCCATAAAAATCTCGTGACGCGTCTGTCTTCAAGTTGGAGGCCTACTTGTAGAAAAGTCTTCTCAACATCTGTCATTAAAGCCACTTTGTTCACTCTGAAGTGGAGTATTAGACCGATAGGGTCTTGTATCATTATTGGTCCTCTAAACAAACATTTGTTCAAACCTTTTTTTTTTTTTTCACCTTTTATCTTCACCGAAGCATCGTACACTATACGACCTTTCTGAAAGTTGTTTGAGAATATTTTCAACTGAGAGTGTCTCATCAGTACCTAATCTCATTTTTATTTCATAAATAATTGCAGTTGAAAACTTTTCCATGACAAGGTATTGTAACTGGTTAATATTTATATTTTTCTTTTTAGATTGAAGTATCCTTAGGTGTCTTGATATCTCATCTAGCGTTCCTCTGCAATCTCATTGGCTACCACAATCTAGTAAAATTTGACGTAAATTAGAAGTATTACGTCCTCTGACAGATGTCACAGCTGTCTGTAATATGCTGAAACTATTTCTACCTACAAGCGTAACGCTAGTAGATTCCCCTTCCTTTGATGGGAATTTATTAGGGCATAATGAACTATTATGGTATACCTAATTATTGCAGTATGGACATCTTATCTTCTTCTTAGTACAATTCCTTGAAATATGTCCTTCCCGAAAACAACTAAAACATCTACTTCTCAATTTCTCTTTCCTTTCTTCAATAGTTTTTACTTTGTCACAATCAGCATTATTATGGCTTCCTTCACAGAAGATACATGGCCATTTCTTTCTTTTCCCTCCAATAACTTTTCCATTTCTTTCTTCTTTGAAATTAAATTTCCTTTTAAAAGATCTATTATTTTTCCTTGTATCCCTAGAGGACGTAGATTTATTATTGTCCCAGAAAGATCTCCAAGAAAAAATATCGTCACTGAAGTCGGGCAAACTCAAACCCGGTAACTTGCTGTATTTCAATGTACAGCTTCCTTTTGTTGAAATATTTGGCTGCTCATTTCTGATCTCCAATTTCACATTTAATTCCGCTAAGTTTTCTTCTCCCTGCAGCTGGTAGGTAGTGAAGTCTGATATTAGATCAGCATCAGGATTTTTACATATGTTGAAGTAGTTATGCAGTTCAGATGTAAATCGTGACAGTAAGGATGATAGTTAAGCTTTCACAACTTTAGCTGTATCCACGTTGTCATTGTTTATATTGATGTTACACAGACTGTTCGCTTGATCCGACAAAGATTTGATTTCTTGTATAAACTTGGACAATCTATCGAGCAAAATTACTTCCATAGTGAATTGATGAAGTATATTCTGGAAACAAATTTTTATAATGTTCCAATGCACAACTATACTGTACAATAGCAATTCCTATCCCATAAAGAAAATATAGTTATTATAATTTATAACAAAAATAAAGACAATTAAATTTTGTTCCATATATATATAATTGCATAATATAACACTCAAGACACACAACCTTTATACCTAAATTGCTTTGTAAATAATAAAATTAATATCAATGTGTGCCCAAATAAATTTAATTTTATTACCTTTTTTGCTTTAACTCAATGTGTATTTTAAACTTTACTTTAATGTATATTTTTATAAAAACTTTTCCTTATTACTGCAACTCTCGCTCAAATGACAATATAAACAGTATCAAATGTTATTTTATTTTACAGTGACCAAAGATATAGTTACTAAAATAGTTTCTGCACTGACATTATATTGTATTGCTAGTAAAGGCATAATATTCATTTCATAACTGACAGACTGTACATGACAACTTTGTAAATTATTTAGGATTATACACAAGATAATGAAAATATAAACTATGCATACCTTTTATTACTTCAGAAAGAAATTATTCGATTTTTGAACCAAATATTTCCATGTCGATGAGCAATGGCAAACTGTGGCGTTCCTCACAAATGCTTGTTTGTCCTATAAAAAATTACAAATGGACATCGTAATCTTTTTACTTTGCTACATACCTACACCGAATTCCACTTGAATCACGACTTTCAAATTAACGAGGCTATAATACTAATTTATCTACATTGAAATGGCTTAGCCCAGAAACAGATCATAAGTAGGTATCTACATGAAACTGTTTTCAGTGATGTTCATTTGTTTTCGAAGGTAATCGTTGTAGGTATGATATTATTATCCTACCATCAATAAAAGCTACTTTGGGTTTGCTTTTACTCTAAGGCAAGTCTACAGATCAGCTCCGTCATTGTAAAATATAACTTTTCAAGTAACCAAAACTTTAGTTAGGTACACGTCCCTACCAAAAATCCAAAGAAAACACAAAATAAAACTATTGAGATGTAATTTTAATAGTACAATCCACTCACCTGAGTATACCACAAAAATATATCTGCATTTCTCACTACACCGCACTGAATATCTCACTACAATTCAATTATTATTTTCCGCAATGCTTCGAATAAGACGAAAGAACGCGCTAAACAAAACACAAATAAATCGCCGACCGGAAGTTTTGTCTAGCCATAGCCTTGCTTTGTTGCCATGGTTACCAAATTGTTGATACTAACATTCGAATAATTAACTTCTGATGGGTAAATTTAAATACAATTTTAGTGAAAACTTTCCATAAATAGGTATCGACTGTATCAAAATTACTTTAAAATTTCTATCTTAATATAAAAATACTTATTTGCTAAATAAGACCTTTTAAAGGACTTAAAATAAATCTGACAGTCATGATTTGGTCGTATTTCCTGTTCGCAAAAACAATCGCCATTTTGGTTTATTCGGATTACGTACCACACATTTACATTCCTTTTAAAATCAACCAGATTGATAAAAACTCGTTGCTTGCTGTAACAACTGTAATATAAATTATGTATTTATTTACATAATATTTTCTAATTCTCTTTCATGTTTTAATAAAACTTACACATAAAACAATACTTTTAAATCATATCAGTTCCGTTACTGGACAACAGATGGCGCTATGAGTCACAAATTGCTTATAATTTTATCAAAACATTTTCTCAATGCAAAAAATTTTTCTTCTGGATTAATCTCATCTGATCCCAGCATCTCCACCATGTCGCCGCCTTCAGAATTTATTATAATTATGGGGAATAACTAAAACTCTTAAAGAAACCCAAAGGCGGCGAAAGACAATATATGCATTGAGAAACAATTGCCAACTGCAAACATGTTATATTGTGACTCATACCTTTAGATTATGTATGCATTACTTTGCCATCCATCCGTGCCCAGCTCGTCAACGCATACAAATAATGGTCTGCTTCGCTAGTATAACATCTGCCATCGCTACCTGTAGAGATAAATATAATTATGATTCCAACTGAATGGAATCACCAGTGCCGGATCATGTTAAACTTCATTAAATCAATATTATCATAAAATTAACTTTAACCATGGAGAATAGCGTCTTCATCTTTTATGGATCCTTTTTGTCTATAGACTGGGCTAAGAGGGACGCATCCCAAATCTAAACCAGCATAGCTTGGCAAAGGCCACGACAGACCAGAGTGTCCGCCGGGTCAGCGCACCGCTGCATGACCAGCTACAATCTAACCAGCATAAACCAATACTAGTTGATACGTGCCCTAGCTTGGCTAAGGCCACGACAGACCTGAGTGTCCGCCGGGTCAGCGCAACGCCGCATGACCAGCTACATTCCCCGGGGACAAAAACCATACCACCTCTGGGGTATGGACGCCTATAATTCTCTTACATGGTTCGGTCCGATTCCTCCTCGAGGAACACGGAACGTCTTCATATATTATTGATAACTACTTTAAAATAAGAACTAATCCTAGACACTTAGCTTTATTACAGAAGACCGCCAGACCAGGCTCCGATCCAACACAGAAAAATAATTATACTTAGTGCGTAAGACGCATTGCCGCGTTAAGGCGGGTCTCCTGCACCAAAATATCCAAAACATTACACAAAAACACGCAAACAAAGGGGCGTGGCCATACACAATTGTCTATGGCATACACATGTTTCTGCTTTCGAAAGCAGATGGAAAACATGCCCTGCGCGGGGTCGAGAGGGGAAGGATTTCTTTTTTAATTATTTTACGGTTTTGGTTTTGGTTAAGAGTCCTTTGGAGCCTACCTCTATTATCTGCAATTGGTAAAACGCAGAACACATTTTCTAGTTCTTCGTCAGGCAGAAATGATGATAACAGTAATCAGAAATAAATATTATTAGGTACCTTAAGTGTCATTTTTGAAACGCGGAGTCACCTAAACGAACGGTTTTTCCGTACAAAAAACCGTTCGTTTAGTTACTCCGCGTTTGAAAAGTAGCACCTCATGATGAAGTCAACCATAAAGAAATGTTTCATTCAAAACAGAAATTATTTGCAGGAGACGGTTTGTGTATGAAAAATAATATTTTTGTTTTGTTTTTGTTTCATGTTTTTTGTGTAATGTTTCGAGATTTCTGGCGCAGGAGACCCGGCTTACGTTTAAAATAATCTTTTCACATAAAGGCATAGACAACAGATAGCGATAGCAAACTTACCATAAACTAAAAAGTGTTGCTATGTTTAATATTTACATCTCGCGAAGAGTCGCGACACTATTAGCTGTGATTTTTTTCACGTGGCCATATATAACCGTTTAGCAGATAGAGGAAAGGGGGGGGGGACCATTGGCTCCAACAAAAATTTCCACTTTAAACCCAAATATTTCAGAAACGGAACCGAAAACGGACGAAAAATAGTGTTTACAAGCTCACAATATTTATTGAAAGACCTATTCAACGATACCCCTCATAATGTGTTTGTCTAGAAAAAAATATTGACTACCTCTATACTTGTATGGCTCTTATTCTCTTATACATATATTTCAGATCTTATTTTACGACTTTTTTGCCATGATTAATATACATATCCATGCCAAATTACAGCGTTCTAGTACTTATAGTATCTGAGTAGTACCGCGGACGGACAGACAGACAGACACAGACATGGCGAAACTATAAGGGTTCCTTGTTTACTACGGAACCCTAAAAATGGCACTTCTATCCATACAAAAATCCGTTCATTTATAGGACTCAGCGTTTCACAAATGGAACCACTAACCTGGGTTAATTAGGTACCCCAGGAGACACATTTGCCTAAAAAAAGTAATTGTCACATTGACATTACGATTATTGAGATGACGTGTGTGACGTGTGACATCGACATTTGATTTGATCATGATCACCTGAAAAACGAGTTCGTGGAAGAAAGTGGATTTTTAAATTCTATCTCCTATTAGAAAAAGGAAAATTCTTCAGTTATGGTTGTATTAGAAGGAGAAGCTGGCGATGCTAAACCTATTGCCACCGAAGAAACGGAGAAAGAAGATACAAAGCCCCCAGTACTCCTTAGTTTAGAAAGTATCCTTTATAAATTGTCAAAGGTTTTAACTTTTTACTATTCTCTTTTTTGATTAAATAGGCAATATATTCTAAACATTTAGGCCTTCATCATAGTCCGAATACTCACATATCCTTTTCTACCACACAGGTAGTGTGCCCAAGCACATATCGGTTTCAGGCTTGTGTTTCAAATTTTTATTTATTACTTATATTTAGTATTACATACTTATAAACCCTATTTGTTCTATGTACACTCTGGTACAATATATTTCACCGAATTTGGCGTTTGTGAAGCTAATGTCAGCCTGCAATTTTTCTTTTTATAGTTGCTGTGACAGAGGCATCCACAAAGATTATCTCGATCTGTCTTGAACTATGCGCTTAACTTCACTCCAGGTCTTGCCGATTTTCTTAATTTCATTGAGCACAGTATGTCTTTTTGGGGCGACAGACTTTACGTTTTTGTTGGGGATTCCATTCCATGGCCTCTTTTAGTATGTGCTCAGGGCCTCTTCGGAGAGTGGCCAATCCAATTTCATTTGTGCAGTTTTATGTGTTGGTTGATCGGGGTTTCGTGATGTGTAAGGTGGTCAAAACACTGAGCATAATTTGGTAATATAATATGATTTTTGATATAGGCCAACAATTTGCTCAGTGTGACCTTTGAATATTAAATACCTTAACTCAACCCCACTTGTTATGATTATTGTTAGGCCAATGTGGCCTTTAAATCTTGAATACCTTAACTCTCCCCTAGTGTGTATTTTATCTTACAATTGTAGTAGTGTAATAACAACAACAACTTAATTTTTTACTAGTGTAAGGTTCTGTGTTCAAATCTATGTTTGTTCAAGTATTCAGGATTATCATGAACAAATCAAGATTTTAAGAACTGGCAATCTTTATGAATATTCATATTTATTTAATAATTCACATACAGGTAATGGCACGAAACTCTAGCGCTGATCATAATTGCACAGAAGTCAAAAATAAGTACTTTAGCCACGCACAGCTAAACTTATGTGCCACTACTTGTACCCAAAACAAATTTACAGTGAATGCAGCTGCACCTAGGAAAGGACGGCACCTAAAAGGAAGAAGTTCAAATCTTTTATTTATATTATTTGCAAAACATTTAAATTCCTTAACAAATATGCAGTTTTTCGTCTGACAAAGGATGCACAGCAACAGCATGGTCTCCGTCACGGGGATTATCAGCGGTACCGTGGATTCTGCTCAAGACGCCTTAGACGTCTTCGGAAAGTGCTCAAAATTCCACAGGTCAGATTTTTTTCTATATTGTATCCAGAGTAGAGCATTATTTGAATAATTTTTCATTCAAATAATTTAAATAAAAATTAGTCATATAAAAATTCGTTTCTGATGAGATTATTTGCAAATATAATTTGTCCACTTTTTCAATAATAATAAATTATATTCTTTGTATCATTCGAATAATTTTGTAATAAATTCCACAAATTATATTTTATACAGCGATGAGAAAAACGTAGTTACTACCTATTTTAGTTTTGTTATTAGTTTTAAAAAACCGTTATTTAAAAAAGTCGGGTTAACTTACATACTAATAAAACAAGTAGTCGAGATCATCGATGTCGCTGAGGTCGTCGAGATTGTCGAGGTATTTTATAGATAAGATGCAATCACAGATGGGCAGAATTTGTTTTTATTTGTGAATAAAATACTCCACGAATTATAGTGTCTAGTTAGTGTGTACATACAGAAAGTAGGGTAAGTGGTGCACTGCAGTGACCGTCACAATATCAATGTCGTGCCCCACCAGCTGCGTTACCTATATGAGGCCCCAGACAATACTGTGAAAGTGGCACCCTACTGGAGAGAAAATATTGATTTTATTTCGACACGAGAAGAAGTGGCTCTTGTCGGTGGAGTACGCGATAAACTTCTCGCCCTTTAGCTCTCTTTAGAAAGAAGAAATATGTTTATTTGGTAGAAATAAAAAATAACAAAACATATTAGACACTATGAGATCATCATATTACACCAAAATAGTGTCCGCTCAGCATATGTCGTAGCATGACCTATTATTTATAAAATGACAATATACTTAGCGTTTCATACGACATTTTGTGACATTAAGCATAAATTATCCAGGGCGATCGTCGCCACTACCGCCGACGGGACGTAACTACAGCACACCTGACGTCATCGGGCTCCGAGAACCGTCTGCTGTGCGTGCCGCTACTACAGGCTGAGCGAGCCTGGGCGCACGCCATGCAGCTGCGGCAGGAGGCCAACACGGAGCCCCGCAAAAAGTTTCACCTCGTGTCGCGCCTCAAGAAGGCGTACTCTCATGCGCAGACGCTGTTGCAGCTGTGCGAGGTAAAGTCAGACATTTTAGCCCTGTTGCACTTTACCAATGAATTTATGTGTGAGGACATTGTAAAAATGTAACAATTTTTTATTATACGAATAAAAAGATATTGTGCAGATTTTTCATACTTTTTAACCGACTTCCAAGGAGGAGGTTATAAATTCGTCGCGATCTTTTCTTTATTTTTATGTATGTTCACCGAGACGCTAACCTGATTTGTAATATTTTTTTTTGTTTGAAAGTATTTACTAAACTAGCTGCGCCCTGCGGTGTGTGCGCGTAAAGGAGTTACAAACATCCATCCATACTTACTAACTTTCGCGTTTATAATATGAGTAGGATGTAATGTTGACGTGGTGTATTGAGCAGGAAAGCGGAGCATGCGACGCGCGCACGCAGCTGGAGGCGGGCGCGTACGCGGCGTGGCTGAGCGGCATCCTGCTGGTGGAGCTGCAGCAGTGGCGGGTGGCGGCCGAGGCGCTGCAGCGCGCGCAGCTCGTGCTCGACAAGCTGTGCGCCGCGCTGCCAGAGGACGAGCGGCTTGTCTACAAGCAGAAGGTCGGTCTAAACAGGGGGTAACTCCAAAAGCCTTCTCTTAACTGCCTCTGTGGTGTAGTATCCGGAGGTCGCGGGTTCGATTCCCGGCGGGGGCAACGACTTTGTGTTGTTGGCCTAGTTTGGTTAGGACATTGTAGGCTGATCACCTAATTGTCTGATAAGTAAGATGATCCGTGCTTCGGGCACGTTAAACCGTCGGTCCCGGTCAGTCTTTGATATTGGTCGGTACCTAAAACCATGTCAGAGGCCTTTGAGGCGGTATAAAAACTCTTACACTAGTGTTAGTCACTAACACACACGATAAGAAGAAGACTCCAAAAGCAGTACGCAAGACGGACGTTCTGCGGATTCGCGTTTTAGTGCTAAGCAATTTGAGCACTAATGTACAATAATAGTCTAATTTGGTTTGATTAGAAATAGGATCTTACGACTAACGTATTATTTTATGGAGTAACCCTCCAGGGGGTAAAGGTTAGAATTGCGGAAAAAAAACAGAACTAAATTTAATCGTTTTGATCTCACGTTTTTACTTTCGAGTTTTAGTCAATATATTTTGTCTTAGAATTTTTGACTAGGTAATTACTAACGAATTTTTGTGGCCTTCGGCTCCAAAAGCAGTGAAAAATCACCGAGAATTTTGATATTAGATGTTATAAGGGCATTTTTTATATACAAATATTTCATGCGCAGTTCAGTCGCAGAATTAATACTTATAAGTAGGTACTAGATGTACAGATCGGACTCACAGCGTACCGCAATATGGCGGCCCCGCACCACTCCCCGGTTCTCGCGTTTGATGACTTGAACACTGAAACTTACACATTGACGTGTGCAGGAATATACAGTTTAGTTTGTATTAGTAGGCATAAATGTTGCTACTATGAATGAAGCGCCATACCTGTGGTGCAGTTCTTTATTCTAAGTTACTTTCAATTTTCTGTTTTTTCTCTCTTATATTTTTTATTATGGTTTTAGGTGGAGGAACTGAAGCCAAGCCTGCGTTACTGCGCGTACAACATCGGCGATGAATCGGCGGCCGGCGACCTGGTGGCGATGCGAGGCCAGGGGCTGATTGAGAACTTGGACTCGCTTATGGCACAGGCTAAGTCAGTTGATTATTTAACTATTTGATTATCCTTTGATTCCTTTTTATTAAAAAAAAAACTTCGAATATCTCGCACGAAAGGACTCTGCAAATATTGTAATTTGCATTTTTTACAATCAAAACTTTTACAAGATATTTACTTTTCTGTGTCATACACGCTTCTTCTCATTGGTTTTGGAAAAACAAATTTCGTATAGTAAATAAATTCCTCTATCCATATACTTACGTAATCCAAATTTGTGCATGACATAAGATAAAAAAGTAGCAAAAATTATTTTCGATCGAGACCACGTAGTTACGCCCGTCCAAAACTGCTGCGTGAACCCATAAACTCCGGCCGTCTGGCAACGCCTAGCTGGCGGCGGTACTACTTCTTGATCTCACGATTTTACTTTCGAGTTTTAGTCAACATTTTTTGTTTCTGTATTTTTATTTTGACTAGCTAATTAAGTCTTACTAATGACCCTTATGAGTGTATAGCTTATAATTATGTTGTTTGCAGGGAGTCTCGCTCTGGCGTGATGCACGAAGTGGAGTGGCGCGGGCGTCGCGTCACCGTGCGTCCGGAGAAGGTGCGACTGTTCCTCATCGCGCTGCAGGACCTCGACAAGTCCGTGGCCAGCACGCCGACCATCGAAGCCAAGATCGACGTGCTCGAGAACATCCTCATGGACTGCAAGGACGCCATCTCCGCGATCAAGGACGAAATCAAGAACGACCCCAAACTGAAATCGGCGTCCGAGACGCAAATGTCCGGGATCAATTACTTGCTGTCGTACATGATGTACTTGCGCCTCATTCGGACCATTGAGAGGAACAATCTGCTCGTGCAGCAAGCGGAACAAGCGCGCAAGAACAACATCCAGATTGACGGGAAGAAGGTGCGCCCGCACGACCTCACACGCCTCTACGAGATCATCCTGCAGAACTTCTCCGAGTTACAGCAGCTACCAGGCTTTGAAAACGATGCTCAGTACCAACAGGAGATCGAGCAACAGATGAAAGCGTACCGAGCTTTCCGCTGCTTCTATATCGCGCAAGTACTCACTGGCCTTCGACGGTTCAGAGAAGCACTTGCTATGCTTGAGAGGTGCAACACGTACACTACAGAGTCCCTCGCGAGCAAGCTCGATGACAAATTGCTTGTTGAGAAGTTACAAACTCTAAAAAACGATATCGAGAGCTGCAAATTCGAAGTCCATGCAGATTCCGTTCTAGAGGACGATGAAGATGACGAAGAGAACAAATATACTTCAAGCGGAAAACCCTATAAAGACAAGAAGCCACTAGTAGACCGGCTAGACGAGTATAGGGAAGATACCCAGGTTCTAACTAAAAACCCGAACATCTACAAAATGCCGCCGTCGATGGAGGCGATACCTTGTAAGCCACTTTTCTTCGATTTAGCGTGCAACTTCATAGAGTTCCCGAATTTGGACGACAAGACGGGCGCCGCCGACAGCAAGAAGCAGGGTGCCGGGCTCACAGGGCTGGTCAAGGGATTCCTGGGTTGGGGAAAAAGCGACAAGTAGTGCTCAAGTTTTGGATTATAATCGAACTTAATGCTGATCATGAAATAACAAGTTATTATGTAAAAGTTTAATTGACTATCTTCAGCCTTAGTCCAAATAAATTGATGTACCTACGTAAAGCATTTTAATTTTAGAATAATAAGGTTTTTTTTGGCTTGAGTAAGACTTAGGCCATCAATAGGTACACAATGAAACCAAATAACATGTATTCAACGAAATTTTACATCCACTGTTTTAGAGTGAAAAGTACAAAAATATAATAATTTGAAATAATATATTTTACATTGTCTAACATTTAGTAACATTCAGGTATTACAAATCACTTTCAACTTAGTTGCGACACTAGAATGAATCGGACACATTTATGTAATCTACATATGACAAGTATTTTCACATCAACATTTTTACGTTGAACAATAATGACAGTCGACTGCCAATGATATGAAATAAGAGGAAATTATAGTTGAGAAGCACCTGTATATTTTGTTAAAAGCAGCACAGAGTAGTACATACTCAGCAGAACCCAATAAAAAAAAAAAACAAATAAATTATTCTGTAACAGGCGTGAAAAGTAAAGTGTATAAGTAAAGTCAATTTTAGCAAATTATTTGCGAGAGATACAAAAATATTATTTGTACAAACCATACAATACAAATTATCTATTGACAAATTGATAATTCGTCTTTTTGACATGCATAAAGCAATATTATTTACAGAAGTCAGTCAAACTTCAGATAAAACATAGGTACAATACATGTATCCTACACATCTAGTTCACAGATATAGTTTATTATATTACTATAAAAATTACCTACTGTTATATTCAGTGGAAGTTTGACATGTTTAGACGTGTTTTAGTCAATAATTTAACAACGTGGGATTTATTGATATCAATTAATTATCGTACTATTGTTCTTGAGCAAGTCGTCCTTTGATGTTTCAGTTAACATTCACCACTATTTCTATTGAAATGCGTACACACCATGGCAGTATCACAATGATCAGTTAATGAGAGATTAACGCGGGGCGAGCGGCGGCCAGTGAGCGGAGTCGTGCGCGATGCGGTCGCTGGGCGCCAGCAGCTGGCCGCAAGTGGCGCACGTGTCCAGCAGTGGGCCCACCTCCCTGCCCACCACCAACTCCTGCTGCTTCGCAATGTCCGGCAGCAGGGCCACTAGCTCTGGAAACACTGAGTCCAACTGAGAACCCATAGCCATCCGACAGTGTTGGTAGAACTCCTCCGCGTTGATGATGTTGTCGCGGAACGCCCGGGACGCGACCTTGAAGTCCTCAACGGCAGCGGCGCCGCCTAGTGCCACCGCGAACTTTTTCACTAAAGCACGATTCCTCTGCTCGAAGTCCACCGGTGGGATGTAAGCGTGCACTGGTGCGGAGAAGGTCTGCCCGGCCGAGTTGGTGAAGGTCATGCCGTCGCAGGCCGGCCGTGTTTTGAAACCGGGCGGCGCGCTCCCGTTAGGAACTTTCTCTTTCTTGCACGGCCACTGCGGTTCCTTGTTCTCAACCTTCGCACTCAACGGGGGGTAGTCGCGCGCCGCGAGCGAAAAATCCCCGTTGCCGCCGTTCCTGTTAGTCTCGCTCACACTCACCGACTCGACAGTCTTCACTTTCTTCTGAGCTTCAGTATTCGGATTGTTGTTGACGCTAATGCCGACGTAGGACATCTCCCGGGCGATTTTCTTGTCGATCGCACCATTGACGTGAGCGAACTCCTCGAGGTTCTCCTTCTTTACGTTATTATTTTGTTTCTTTTTGTCCTTCTTGCTCTTAGAGGCGTCGTTCTGTATCGAGGGCGCGGGCGGGGGCGGGGGTTGGGGCTGGGTGGGCGTGACCGGTGACTTTTTGGCCTTGGCCTTGGTGTTGTTGACTGGGAGGGTGGGGAAATCCGCGACGGGGTTGAAGCTGGGTTCTCTCGGGGGTTCGGGCTTGGGTTTTTCTTTCTGCTTGGCGGGCTTGGCGCCCTTGCTGACGGTGATCCATTGCGGCGGCGCGGCGGGCGCGGCGCCCCCCGCCAGAGCGGGGAACGCCTCGCCGCTCAGCTGCTGTTTGCGAGGCTGCCCGCTCTGCTGGTTGCTCTTGAGCGCGTTCATTTCTTGACTATTAATCAATGTTACCTGCAATAAAGCAATGTTTTATAACTAGTGAAAAGCCAAAAACTGTAAGTTTTTCGAAATAAAAAAAATGCCGTTTGGACTATATGACAGGTACAGCACTTCATAGAAGCGGAGTATCATTTATGCTACTACTACTACTATAGAATCTTTACATCCGTGCACACGGCAATGTGTGTGTGTTCGGCCGCCAACACACACGGCAAAGCGAGAACGGGGAAGACGTGCGGATACGGGGAACGAGGACGCACGTTGCGAGGGACCCAAGGTGTTTCCGTTCTGTATGTAATACTTCTATTTATTCTGTGTTATAGATATGCGTTCGATATTACTATTATGTAAAAAAAATGATAAATTCCTCATATTAGCCAGTGTCAACTTTACCTTTGGAGGCTGGATGGTGCCGGCCCCGATGCTCGGATGGTCGTCTCTGCCCAGCGACGGGAAGTCGTCGTCGTTTAGCGGCGACTTCTTCTGATGCTGCGGAATGGAGATGCGGTTGCCGCTAGTCTGCGTCAACCGGAAGTTGCTCGCGCTCGCTGGTTGGCTGTGGAGTTGGATGGATACGCTCGGCTTGGCTGAAATAAAAAGTTTTAGGGCGTTCCTCGTTTTAAACGTCACCACGCGACGTATACAGTCTATCTCTGTCACAAACTAGATGTGAGACAGAGACAATGTATCACGCGACGTATTCTGCTATCTCTTTTGCACATAGTCGACTTGTCTCGCCTAGCGCAGCATAACCCCTTTAACAAATACTTAAATTAAGATAGCACTCAAGGTCTAAATTTATACATTTAATACCTTAAGGCAGCTTGAAAAATCTGACACTACTGTTGGCAAATTACACAAACAAAAAATAAACAACTGATTGTTACTGGTAAATACAAATGAAGGGGGCGTTCGAAGGCACTGGATACACTCCGCTTTAGATCGGTTATTTCGGCAATCCTTGTGAGAGACCTACGTCCACCAGTGGCGTGGCGACGTTATGCCGAGTTGACTTACAATTCCTTCGTTTCGGCAATCCTTCGGGAGAGGCCTATGTCCAGCAGCGGACGTTATACGGCTGAAATGATGATGATGATAACAATAGTTGACTTACAATTCCTGAGCACGTTTGCGGCGGCGGGCTGTGAGGTGGGCCGCGGCGGAGCACGCGACGGGCCGCTCGCGCCGTCCAACGCGGGGAAGTTGCGCTCGTTGCGCGTTAGACCGTCCATCGCTGGAAAACAATTTAAATTGGGGAAACCAAGCTCGAGAGATCTAGGGCTCGCCGATCATTATGTGAATGTACGTATTAGGTATGACAACTAGAAAAATATGAAAAATACGATTGGCCCATCGGTTATTATTAAAAATATTGTGCACATATTTTTTCTCAGAGACACCAAAAATTGACGAAGATGCAGCGCATTTAAAATTCGGATGACGTCAAAACTAGGTACAATTTACATAGAGATTATATTTTTGGATATCTTACAGACGGACTGATTAGAATGATACTTTTCTGACTCTGTCGTCACCTTTATTATGTATTTCAGTGATCTGACCCCATAGCATGTCAGGTGTAAATTACTTGACAAGCGAACTCCCTATTATAATATTTTTTGTATAGAAAAGAGTAATCATTTGGAACACTCACTCTTGTAGTGTTTGACGGGCCCTCCGAGCACGAGGTTGGGCTGCGGCTGCGCGGCCGACAGCCGCGGGAACTGCTCGTCGCTGTGCGTGTCGATGCGCGGCGACGGCGCGGCCGGCGGCGACGGCGGCTCCGGCCGCTGCTCGTGGTTGTTGCTGAGCGAAAACCATCATTTTTAACAGACTTCAAAAAATGTTATGTTGGACTGGATATTTTTTTTACGTATCATGTATTTTCACCGATTTTATTTATTTATTTTATTAGTTAGAAATTTAGTTTTTCTATAAATCTCGAACCCCAGTTTTATCATCATCATCATATCAGCCACAGGAAGCCCACTGCTAGACAAGGTCTCCCCAAGGATTTCCAAAATGACCGATCCGATCGAATAATATAACAAACCACTGTTTCGTAACATAATACACTGTGATTTTTCATTAATTTTTTAGCTAAAGGCCACTTAACAACAAAAAATAAATAAAAAGAAAAACAAAAATTTTGACTCAAACTCGAAACTACAATCGTGAGACCAACCAGTAGCATCTCCGCTAGGCGCCGCCGGCCGGCCGCAGTTCATCGAGGTCATGCGGCAGTTTTTACGTAGTCTCGATCAAAAATAATTTTCGCAACTTCTTCATCTTACATATGGATAGAGGACACTATTTTCTATATATTTTTTTCCAAGACCAATGGAAAATCAGCATAGATGTACTTATTAGTGGGAGCCAACTCACCGAGGAGTTCGGTGCGCTACAGGGTGCGGCGTGATGTTGAACTGCAGCTCCAGGGTGCGCGCCTGCCGCGCCGCGCCGCGGTTCATACCTCGCCCGTGCACCGTCGCTTTGTGCGCTGTAAACAAGTCATATAGCTATTAGCTACAGGCATGAATGTAAATAAATAAATGATACTAATTCAACGATACTATATTTTATTTCATAATAAATACATACAATGTGGAAAGGACACACCCGAAATAAATCGAACCACAGGCTGTACTGCACATTTTCGAAAGGAAATGCCAATTTATTTACATATTAGGAATCACCTAAGACCCAGGACAATTTGAAAAAGGCCATTTTTCAACTACCCAGGCCCTACGGGTTGGCGGTCAAGCCTGTTGACCACGCCACGGAGGTCGTCAAAAATGTACCATACTTGAGTTACTTCGTCATTCAATGCAAAACAAAGAACTATCAATTTAATTTTCTGTGAGATACTTGAGACAATATAGAAGAGGCTACATGAACAACATACCTTTGAGGTCAATTTCACTCCTAAAGACCGAAGTGAGGTGATTTTCGGCGCACTCCCCCTCCTCGCATAGATAGTGGTCGGTGCGGAAGTGGTGTGCGAGCGCAGAGTGCGACGCGTAGTAGAGGTTGCGGCCGTCCGCGTCGCACAGGTGGCAGTAGAGGTGCTCCTTCCGGAGATGGCGGTAAAGCTCGTCAGCGTCCATGAAACGTTCTTCACAGAACTCACACAGTGGGTGACCTCTGTACAATTTCACATTTTGGTCAACCAAACAAGGGATACAAGACAGCGTTTGTAGGAATTAGTCTAATAGTATTGTACTGTTAATTATATGTTCATCTACTAGACATCAATAAAAATTTAAAAATCATTCCACTATTGCAAAAAATGCACATTAGTTATTCCAATAAGTTTAATAGGGGTATACACTATACATATTACATGCATAGCCAAGACAAGTTTTTACATTGATAAGAAATTCAATAGCCATGATTTCATCACAACCGTCTGCTAAGGGTGTACCTGTGAGATGTATCATCCAAGTCCCCTTTCCGTCGATGGTGAGCTAACTCCTGACGAGTATAACATCTCCTTTCACTTGTGAATATCTAAAAACAGTCACTTATATAGCCAAACTCACCAAAAGAACCTTCAAATTAAGAATAAAGTATTTCATACCCTGAGATGTTTTACACAGAGATCGCAGAAAAATCTCTCGTGTACTCTCCTCATGTGGTCACTGAGCATGGGGAACGTGCGAAATGGTGGTATTTTGTCGCACAGTTTGCAGTGGTTCTCCAGCAGTTTATCATAGGCTTTCTTTATTTCTTGGGTACAAAACCCTATTTTGAACTGTCTCTCGAAGAGCCTATCGGTGAACACTTGGTTGCGTAGCTCCTTGTAGGGCAGAACGGTTTCCGTAAACACAACCTGTGGATTTAAAGTTTGGTTCAAGCAAATATTTAGAGGTATAAGTGGATGTAATGAGACTTGCAATAGTCAATTGCAGAGAAAGAATTTTTGCACCAAACCCATATACATGCAGAAATGGGAAGCAGTCAGGATGAAGAAGTAGGAAGTAATTAAAATTCTTTCAAAGAAGGTGTTAGTAGCATAATATACTATTCACTAACCTTGAACTGACAACATAAGCAGCAGATAAAATAATTTATTTACAAGAATACAGTAAATTCTTTATAGATCTTATAAAAAATAATGTGCTCTTTGATTATACATTTGGTAGATGTACAAGAATTTTTTCATTCTTTCAATTTTTATCTTTTTGTTTGTTTCGGGAATGATAACTATGATAAGAATAACTGCATACTTAGCGTGTAGTAGAACAGGATAAAACAAAACCCCTAAAAAGACTTTTGGTAATTTCACTTCTACCAAACATACAATTATTATTGTTACAGGTGGTACCAAATATTATCTAAATTTACCAGTTATTATTCATTTTATAATAATATAATTTAATAATTGAATACATACGATATAGCTAAAGATATCTTAAAAGCATAAAGATGAAATTGACATTTTGGTAGCTATTATTTATCTAGTATGTCATTTGAATTACTATGTGTGATTCCACCACCATTTAGTTCATGCAAACTATAGCCGGCCGGCGCCCACCCACTACAGCACACAGACTCTTGGTGGCAGGTATGCTTGGACTAACAGTAGTGGGTGGCTGCCAGCCGGCAAAAGTTTGCATGAACTAAATGGTAGCAGAATTACACCTAATTCAAATTCAATTGACTTCTGCAAAGTAACACCTGAATCTGTTAATTATATTATTTATCTGATATATTTTAATATGAAGTATAGTTATTAATGCTATTTTATAGTGGTTATAAGAAGACACTTACAATAATAGGAGTTAAGGGGCTACCTGAATTTTCCAGGGTCCAGTGGCGCCCTCATTTAAAATAAATCATTTGAAAGAAAACGGTGATATCATTTAAAATTTCGTCTTGGTCAAACCCTAGATAACCTTTTTAACAATTTTATGAACTACTGTTTATAATTTCAAGTGCGAACGTGAAGCTTTTCTACGCACATTTGCGAAAAACGGCCACTTTTAGCTATAAACAATATCACCGTTTCTATTTTAAACAATATCACCGTTTCCTTTCAAATGATTTATTTCAAATGGGGGCGCCACTGGACCCTGGAAAATTTGGGTATGGCCTTAAAACTATCAACTGTAATAAAAATACTGTAATTAAGTAATTAAAAGATGACAAATTACACAATATTATGTTAGTAAAACTACAATGTCTTTTTAAATTACCATTGGGTAATGGCGGGCGGGGTATAGGAGAGGGGAGAGAAAAGGAATGTGCATAGCGGCGGGGTGCGGCAAAAAAGGTAGCGTACGCGAAGGTACACAAAGAATAGAAAATAGCTTTTGTTTACGGTTTATGATTTTAGGAACGTATGCTTTCTTGGAATCAAAAATGCATCGAAACTCCATGTTCGCGCTAGATATCGACTTAGCCGTCATAATATAAAATAAAGTGTATTCCAAAACCTTTCATTTGGTATAACTTTCAATGTTGTTGAGGGGTTGGACCAAAATGTCGCAAGGTCCTTTATAAGTAGTATCTTGTTATCAAAATTAAAGCTTCACAATGCCTGTGAATGTCATATGGCAATGTACACAAACACCTTCTTTAGAAAATGTTCATTCGCAAAGCTTAGGAGTTGCAAATCATCAGGTAAATAATTTAATGAAAAGTGTTAAGACACTGTATATAGATAAAACTACCTAATTAAGTTTATACTTAAGTTATCAAATAATATTTATTGCTTGATAAGGCTGACATAATATTGGGCATCTCATGTAAAGTTAAACGTGTAGGATGTTGTCATAGATTATATACTGGGGAAAATGTATATTTACCCTTGCCAAGTCCTGCCGACATATCGGACACTCGTTTTGCAGACAGAGCACACGCATACGGGTTGAACACTCGAAACATACGGGATGATCACATTCTCCAATCGAGTAATACAAGACGTTCTTGAAGCACACTACGCAAGTGGAATTGTCGTTCCCCTGAGAATCAGCCATTGTTGTTCTGTACTAACTGGGGCTTCTGCAAATGAAAAGTACTTTTTTTATATTTAATAATGACTAGAAATAACTAATAAAACCATGAATATTTTTACCTACGTATGAGAAAATTGAAGGACGGAGAACAAATTTTCTCGGCTCGAAATGACAGCTAAAGGTGACAGCTGTCATTTCACAGAAAAAATATTGCCGTTCATTCAATAAAGGCAGTTTTACACGATCAAGTATTCATATTGCACAAACCAAATGAGCACATTGCCTAGTGGATGAATAACTTTATTTTTTAATTATTTTTTTATATGGTAACCCCATAACATTTTTCTCTTTCTAGCCTGTAGCTTTCCTGTAGCCCTGTCCTTTTCATTCTCTTTTATTTTGTTTCATTTGAGTTTTGACGGTTTGATTTTGAAACCGAAATTTTGTTCTGTTGAATCAGTTGAATTTTAATTTCATGTATTTTCTTTGTGAATAAAAGAAATAATTTTGTGCTTTGTACTAAAATTTTACCTGTTCTGTGTAATGTGACAGTCACAATATTTTTGTGTAGGTAACACAATTCTGGGAACATGTATTTCGAAGTAAGTGGAACTTTATTTGTGTCATAAATAAATAAGTCATTACCTATAAATTTATTGAGTAAATTACTTTTCTTAGATTGAAAACACCCCAGAACATATCAGACGGAGTCGTAACGTCGATGCCAAACAAAAACGTTCTCCCAAGGAAGAATGCCCACGACTCATTCTTGCGCCCTTCTCCAGGCCTCCGCAAGTTGTTTTCGACAATGTTCTTATTGGCTCTTCATGCGAGAGGAACTTGGAGGTGTTCAATCCGTCTAAGCAAGTGCAACAGGTATAGCAAATCATTCATATTAAATTAAACATCTTGTTATAATAAGTACTCAGTTCTATGTGATAAAGAAAGCATTCTCTTAAATTTTACTCTCTTTTTACATCTATAGCCACTTTCTAAAAAATAGCTCATTGACAAAAAAGACTTTCAAAATTTGTCAATTTATATGGAAACTTACAGAGGATATTATAAAGAAGTACAGGGCAACATGAGTAGGGACATGTAGTAAGATGGAAGCAACATATTGTGCCAACTCCACATAATTATGGATAAGGATGGCAGAAATTTTTGGATATACAGTAACAGGCATACATCTATCTTAAAACACCCTATTAAAAATTATTTTTCATATTATTTAGACAGTAGTGGCAGGTGAGCGAGTAGTCAGATAGGGCTACTCGAGAGTTCCATGACCAGGTAGGTTAAAATTGATGGTGATGGTGGTAAAAGTAAAACATAGAAGTACATATTTACTACCTTTGCTGTGTGGTATCCGGCGACTAGAATAGGAGTACTCACAAGTTTTCTGGTGGATGTCATAAAAGGCGACTTAGGAATAACAAGCTAAACAAAGCTTATCAATGAGGCCTCTCCAATCTGTCTGGCCAACATGGAAAATGTAGAGCATATCCTCTGTCTGCTTTAGCCAAGTATAGCTCTGGTAGGACACAGAGGATGGTGTTCCTGCAGTGGAGATTAAAAAGACCTGATGATGATGATGATATTTACTAATAAGACTGAATTAGTCATAGAGTAGAAGAGCAAGCTATTTAGCATAAAACCCACCTATTATGTTTCAGATAACACTTGGCCGCAGCCTGCCTCCTGGTTTGGTCATAGAGTTGCCTGGAGAATGGCTGGTGCTGGAGCCCGAAACATGTTACTGCCTCACCATGCTGTGGACACCAAGGCAGCCCACAGCACTGCGGGAGACCATTCGGTTCACCAATGAAAACAGGGGACGATATGATGTGATTGTGGTACTGAAGTCTGCTACAGTAAGTCTATGTTTGAAAGTAAAACACAAAGAAAAACTATACATATAATAAAACATTAAAAACAATGTGTCTGTGCAATGAATATATTTAAAAAAAAAATTAGTTGTGATGGAGAAATAGTAATAGACCAAAAAACTTAAAAAAAAATGTCTGTCAGTATGGCCCAACACAGACGACAGGCTACTCCGTGCTGCACTTTTTAGTCTGTGAAAATAGAACCCATAGAATCATTATGCAGTAATGCACACGATGCGTGTCGGACTTTTAGTCTGTCGTCTGCGTTGGGTCTAAGTCCGTTTGTACACTCTAATCTCCGGAAATACTGGACGGATTCAAATGAAACGTTTTTGTTATATAGCTGGTAAGGGTATAATTGACTTTAGAAAATGAAACACCTGACGCAGAACCATAATGTTTTAGCTATAAGAAATATAAAAATGACACATTAGAAAAAGTTATTCAGCCTGATCAGCATTTCTGGAGACATAAAGTCCAAGCGAATGGAGTCGCGGGTTTCAGCTCGTATAAAGTAAAATTTATTCAACTTATCACCAGTAACAAAAAACTTATTTCACCTAAGGAAGGCAAGCCGCCAAGCCTTTTATTGGCTTCTTGCCCAGCAGTGGGGCACAATAGGTTAGTCAATAAAAACAAAAAAAGCCAGAAATTGGTTCCTGACCCTTAAGCAACACATTAACAGGTACAACTAGGAACATTATATACAAGTACCTAGCATGTTGTTACTGGTTTATTTATAATATAAATAGCCAAGTGCGTGTCTTGGCCGCAGCCTGTCATTGCTTTTTCGTACAACCATTGTCTTCAAGTAGCAATTTTCTTTATTATTTACAAACACTACTGTATACTGTAATCTAATAAAATAAAATGTGATATGGTTTGGTCCTCACACTCCTCCTCCTCACACCACCAATCACATGCACAAAACAAAGTCATCTGGAAATTCTTAAATTTTCTGTTTCAGTCAATCAAAGGAAAAGGCAATCAACCTAAAGTCTTCAAAATATCTCCTGGTAAATTAAAGAAGAAATCATCAAATAAAAAATCTCCAGTGGCAATCTATAAGAAAAAGTCAGAAATCATTTATAATACTACAAAAATGAAAAAAACTGTTCTAACTATGCAACACGAAGTTCTGCGTCCGTCAAACAAAGTTAATATGCTTAATGATTTTTCCATTGGTTCCCAATATGATAACAATCCATTTGACTCCTCTGCTAATTTCGATTTTCATTTTAATACTTCAGAGATATTCCCTAACTTGCGAAAACCTAATAACATGAATGTATTGCAACAAACCTATGACAAATCATATGTTAGTAATAAAGAAAATGTGGCTCAGACCCAAAATGCCTTAAAACCATCCAATAAATGCAACACTTCAGATACAGATGTATTTGACAATCTCACGTTCACGCTGCTTAAAAGCATGCCGGCCAAAAGTGATAAATTGAACATAGGGCCCAAGGTAATAGTTAGTGTGAACTCTGAAAGCGATTTTGATGATAGTTTGGACATGAAAAATTCTAACAAAGAAAATGAAACTCATTCAATCATTTCTATTACAACTTCTCAACCGAACAAATGGTTAACTATAAATCATGCACAAACAGACAATTGCGAAATAGTAACACCAGCAGTTGCCAGCAAGAAGATCCCTAACACCTCTTCCCCTAAAGAGCTCAACAGCCCCAACTTCTCAATCAATACAGAATTTTCCCGTATCAGTGACCTGTCCTTCTTCCCCCATAGATTCTCAACAGACAGAAAGGGTTTCCTTAAAATGAATAACGATACTCACGACATCCTTGAGGATATGAATGTTAAATTGAGTTCAGACACGTACACTAAAGACTCCCCGCATACGCCGATGGAGCAACAATTTTACGCCGAATCGAGGCCACCTCATTTCTTTATGAGAGAACAGTATCCAAAAATGAGGCAGGCTCTCTTCAGAGAGTCTCAACAACAGCAGAGAGAAATTTACGACAGAAACTATCTTAATTCTTGTGAGAACAACATGTGGAGCAGTGACTTCCGCAGCGATGTCAGGTCGCCGCCACGGTCTATTACTCCTCCTCTCCAGTCGATACCTGAAGAGAGTGCCCATTTTTCGGAAACACAGGTCCTCGATAACACTAACAAGCAACAGGCTACATTCACAATTCATGACCGTACATTTGACAAAGACAGAAATTCCATTTCAACACGACAATCTTGGTCCAAGAAAGCAGTTGTTAAAACTGAAGCGGATCTATGGAAAGTGCCTGTAGCAATGCCGAAGAAGTCCCTAAAACCCAAAGCAAGCATAAAAAGCAGGGATTCCTTAATATCAAATGTAACATTCGACGGAAAATTAAGTGTCGGAAGAAATATTTCTGTCAGTCAAATAGAAAACGTATATTCACAGTCCTTGACGGTAGACCCGTTCCTGTCTGCGACTTACTTTTATGATGAAGAAGCTGTTGATAAATTTGAGAAGGAATTTAAAAAGTGGTTGAACTGCATCTTGACACCCCCAGCTGATCTCGACAGTAATATAGAGCAAAAGATCGATGTCGGAAAAGCGTGGATTGAAAATAGGAATAAAGAAGTTCCACTAGCTCCTACCAAGGAGCAGGTATGCAGTACATACCACAACAGCCACAGGCTGGAGAGTCTCCGACGCGCCGCAAGGACTTTACTCAAGAGTCCTGAAATCGCGCAGGTTTTCCTCAAACTCAATGTGCAGATAGATAAGAAATTGATAGCAATCAGGACTGACAAAAACCTACACTTAGATGTTGGGCTACAGAAGACCATAATGGAACTACTGTTATCTTACAATCCCTTGTGGCTTCGCATTGGACTTGAAGCTATTTATGGACTAGTTCTTCCACTGAAGTCTAATAGTGACATTGAAGGTCTTACTTCTTTTATTATTCAAAGAATGTTCAAGAATCCTCATTTAAAAAATAAACACTCAAAATCGTCAGCGCCTAACATGCTCTTGCCTGCTTATATGGAAGCCATCAAAAAGTTTACTTTGAAAAAGTTTTTCATGCTCGTGTTCTTCTTGGACCAAGCAAAACAGAAGAAACTAATATCGCACGATCCTTGTTTGTTCTGCAGAAATGCTATTTGCAAGGAAAGCAGGGAGATTATAATTCGATTCACGAGAGAGCTTATTGCCGGCATTGGTGATATAACAAAACATTTGCGACCACTGGGCTATGTTGTGAGTCACAAGCAATCTTATTTGGATGAATATAAATATGCCGTTCATAATTTAGCGACCGACATCAGAGACGGGGTTCGATTGACGAAAGTCATGGAGATTATATTAATGAAAAATGGCTTGTTGAACCAGCTGCGAACGCCCGCCATTTCACGATTACAGAAAATACATAATGTACAAGTAGCTCTAAATGCTTTGAAAGACGCTGACTTCCTAATCGTTGGCGATATCAATGCTAACGACATAGCCGATGGCCACAGAGAGAAAACATTATCTCTGTTGTGGCAGCTCATCCATGTGTTCCGCGCTCCACTGTTCGAGCAGGCCGCTAACGTAATTCAGACTTGGTGGAGAAAGAAATATGAAGTGATAGTGGAGAAGAGGAAAGAGGAAGAGAGAATACTTCAAGAGAGAAACAACGCCGCGAGCGTGATCCAGTGCTGGTGGCGCCGCGTCCAATACGACCGACTGGTTGAGTGGAAGATGCAGCAAGTGGTCTCCGCTACCGTAACCATACAGAAGTATTGTCGCATGTGGCTGTGTCGGACCCGATTACGAAAATACAAGACTAGCGTGCTTACTATTAAACAGTGGTACACCTCTATTAAAACGATCAGGCAGGCCAAGGAAACTCTTACAAAATTGAAGTTAGAAAGAGAAGAGTTGAGGAAGAGATCTGCTATCGTTCTGCAAAGTTATATTAAACGATGGATATGCCTGAAACAGTTCAAAATGAGTCTGAAACAAGTTGTAATTGCGCAGAGTTTGGTGCGCCGTTTTGTTGCCAGAAAACAGTATCTACGTTTGAGAAATGCCGTTATGTACATTCAAAATAAGTACAGAAGTAAACTGCAGATGAAAGAAGACATGCGTAATTTAGCGGAAAAGCGTAAAGCAGCTGTGGTTATTCAAAGCGCCTACAAAATGTTTAAACAATATAAAGCTTTCCAAAAATTAAAACATTGCGTTAGAATCATTGAGAATCGTTACGTAGCGTTATTACGTATGCGAGAACAAAGAAAATCTTATTTAGAAATGAAAAAAAGTGTTATTTTATTGCAATCAGTATACAGAGGTAGAAAAGAACGTTTACATTATAACAGACAAAAACATCAAATTGTGCTTCTGCAAAGAAAAATCCGCGCGCACCTTTTAACAAAAAGACAGAAGTCCAATTATATGAAACTGAGGGAATCTACTATTTCCTTACAACGTCGCATACGAGCGTACCTTGTGATGAAACAAATACGTACATCTTATTTGCTTCAGCGTAAGTCTGCAATTGTCATTCAGAGACATCTGAGGTCGTATCTCGTTACGAAGGCACAACGACAAAAATACATTCAAATGCGACAAGCCGCCATTGCCATTCAAACACACTATAGGAACTTGATTAAAATGCGCTACGAAAGATCATCATTTATGAAACTTAAGAATGCAACTATCTGTATACAAAGGCGGTATAGAGCTCAGAGATCGAAAAAAGTATGTGAGGACAAATATAGAAGGATTCGAGCGGCAGCCGTGACTATTCAAAGAAAATTCAGAGCTCATAAATTTATGCTCGAGGAAAGGTCGAAATATTTCCAAATTAGACTCTCATGTATCAGAATACAAAATACATTTAGAGCTTTCCTGTTAGGAAAACAGCAACGTGAAGATTACTTGAAGAAACGATCGGCGGCCATTAAAATTCAGCGCTGGTTCCGAAGCTGCCGGTGCGGAAAGCAAATAATGCAGGAATACCAACAAGCGCGGCAGGCTTGCGTCACTATCCAGAGGATTTATAAAGCATACATCATTGGCAGAAAAGAAAGACAGGAATACATTAGAATTAGAACAGCAACCATCCGCATACAGAATTATTATCGAGCTTACGTCGAAATGAAAACGGTTAGGCAACAGTACATACAACTCAAAGCTTCCACAGTAACCATCCAAAGATTTTATAGGTCTCATTTGGAAACTAAAAAACAAAGAAATTCGTATTTGAAAACTAAAACCGCAGCGGGCGTTATTCAAAACTATTACAGAAGGTACAAGGAGAGTCAAATGATAAGAAAGAGGTATTGCGAATTAAGAAATGCAGCAATTTGCATACAACGCAGATATCGTGCTCTATGTGCCATGAGACGTGAACAAGACCAATACAGGAAATTGCGGATGTATACAATAGTCCTACAGCAAAAGTATAGAGCATTATTGGCAATGAGATCACAGAGGGAAGCTTACTTAAAACTTCGGTCAGCTGTGATTGTCCTGCAGAATAGATATAGAGCCCTATTGCTAATGAAACAAGAAAGAAAACAATATACTACAATGGTCAAAATGTGCATTCAGATCCAAAGATTTTATAGGGCATATTCCCATGGAGTAAAACAGCGAGAAGAATATTTGAAACTGAAGAAATCAGCTTTAGTAATACAACAGAGATACAAAGCTTTACTTGCGATGAGACAACAAAGGCAGATATATCTAAAAACGCTTTCTTCTGTTGTAACTATTCAGAGAAGATACAGAGCGCATTGTTTGATGGTGCAGGAAAGATCAAATTATAAGACAACACTGGACGCCTGTGTTAAAATTCAGAGAAAGTATAGGGCGTATCTATTAGGTAAAAAGCAAAGGACAGTTTATCTACAGTTAAAGTACACTGTAGTTTTCATACAGAGAAGGTATAGATTAGTAAAAGAAATGCGTAAGACAAGGTCTGAGTATCTGAAGTTAAGAAATTCGGTTGTTTTCATTCAACGACGCTTTAGAACTAATAAAGTAATCCGGGAAGTCCGTCAAAGATTAGCAGCGCAGTCGATACAGACTTGGTATAGAGCGCAACGAAAATGCATCACCTGCAGAGCCGAATATTTAAAATTGAAAACGAGTGCCATTCTAATACAATCCATTTTCCGCAAATTCATAGCACGAAAACGTTATTTGGTGATGCGGAAGGCTGCCTTGACCATACAAAAATACTATCGCTCCCATAAATTAACATTAGACACAAGACGGAAATACCTTGAAAGCAGAAGACACATTATAAAAGTACAGGCTATTTTCAGAGGGTACCTTGTAAGAAAACATTTCCATACAGTCCGAAAGGCTGCCATTACAATGCAACGCGCCTATAGACAGAAAAAACAAAGGGATATTCTAAAAGCTAGAAGAGAGTTTGCCGCGACTTGCATACAGAGTTATTTCAGACGATACGTCGCGAGATCGAGATACTTAGAACTTAGGAGTAAAGTGATACTGATACAGAAACTATGGAAAGGGAAGCTAGTGACAAGACTGCTACGGTGTGAATTCAACCAAAAGAGACAAGTGATCATAAAGTTGCAGGCTGTTATTAGAGGGTACTTGGTGCGGAAGCAAGTTGTGCTCAAGAAGGAACATATACAGAAGATCAAAGAGGAGAACAGACGTAACAGGGCTGCGTGTACGATTCAGGTATGATTACATTTTGTCTTCTTCATAACTTGAAATATACTTTCATTTTGTTTCCCTCAAAATATTTTTTTTTTGTCTATTGCTGCGTAGGCACCGGGCCAAACGAACGCCAACGAATGTGCTGCATCTCTTTTGTTATGATTTAAAAGGAACGAGACGCATCATTTCCATTTGTGATCAGTGGCCGGGTGTATTATAAGGTCTAAAACTAATTTAAGGGTGAATTCAGTCCATGATACTGAACACGTATCTTAATATGAAAAAAAAGTAATTTTTGGCCTCCCACACAAGTTGACCGATCAGCTGATCCAAATTTGTATGGAAAGACAAAAAATATTTTTCATATTTCGACAAATGTTTCTAGGGGAAAGTTTTTCACCATTGCAGACTAAATTCACCCTTTAAAATAGTTTCAATATATTTTGTTAGACCTTATATAAGGCATAAATAAATAATATGCTAAGAATAACTTTTAGTTAAAACTGATTATCAAAATCTCATTTTTATCAACTAATATTAAAAATCCAAAAAAAAACTGAAATCTGGACTTCTTGTCTTTTCTTGACAAAGTCATAATCATCATCATTTCAGCCGCATAACGTTCACTGCTGGACATAAGCATTCCAAATGTCCAAAATGACCGATTAAGAGCGGCCCGCATCCAGCGCTTTCCAGCGACCCTGGTCAGGTCATCTGACCACCTTGTAGGTGGGTGCCCTACGCTCCGCTTGCCAGTACGCGGTCGCCATTTAAGAATTCCTTGACTAAGTAGAGATTACCATTGACGTTCTCGCTCCAGGCCCACTACCGCGGCTACAGAACGCGCGCGACCATCGCGAATGACTTGCGGGTGGTAAATCTGCGCCGGCGATGGCGCGAGGGAGCCCTGCAGTCCAACCAGCAGTCGCTCAAAGAGCGTAATGAGGACGCCATGATGGTGTTGCGCAACATGTCTGACATTGAGACAGTCATCAGGGCATTTAGATCTCTAGGTATGTAGTATGCTAATTAGTATGCTTGACTACAAGCATGGCGCCAGCCTTGCAATCCACGCAAGAGTCGCGATTATATTATGATCGACTGTACAATCGTAAGGTACAAACAATTTATTTATTTACCATGATGGTGTTGCGCAACATGTCTGACATTGAGACAGTCATCAGGGCATTTAGATCTCGAGGTATGTGGTATGCTAAAGTATGCTTTGTTAAATTATGTGATGCGTCAATGAAACACCAGGATGCGAGATAGACTGATTTTATTAGACCGAACTTACAAGTACCCTACACAATTAACAAATCCCCTTGTTTGAAAATAAATTTGCATTGCAATCCACGCAGCAGTCGCGATTGTGTTATGTCCTTTAATCGACTGTACAATCTTTAGGTACATACGATTTATATATCTGTATAAGTAACTATTGATTTGATATGGTCACTGGTAACTACTTACTAAAATAACAATAATAGAAACAAAATAAAAATTGCCATTTCCATACTAATGTGTGCAGCCGCCCGGGCAATTTGTATGGGAATGTCGAATATTTTTGGTCATTTGACTGTTATTTTAATTTTATTATGCTATAGTGATCTAGTATAACCCATGGTTTAATTTATTGCGGGTTTGTCCGTTCAACGTTGTATAAAATAAAAACTAAATTTTGTAGAATTGCTGACGGAGGTGTTCCCGATGATGTACCACGACAACGCGTCGTCGATCGTGAAGCGCGTGTATATCTACATGTCCGTGACGAACCGCTCCATCTCCAGCATAGAGGTGCTTAAGTCTGCCGCCGCCTTGCTCGTCAACCTGGCGAGGTATAGAGTCACGGGGCCCAAAATATACGCGGTAAGGGTTTACTACTCTCATCGTTGCATGTATGTATTCACAAGCTTGAATTGTGTTCCGCACTAGTTTAAAAAGAATCGTTTCAGTTTTTCGTATTTTTTTTTTGGAAAGTACCGCAATATCACAGACTGAACTTGCTGCAAAAAATTGGCTTGTGGTTAAAAGTCACAATATGGTAAAAAAACACAGTAATTCTTTTTTTTTCTTTTTACAGAGAGATCGTGTGGCGCCAATTTTGAAGTTCATGTGGCGGTTTAGCAACAGCGAGACGCAGCTCTTCTGCATACTGTGCACCTACCTGTGGCTCTTCGCAAAGTACGATGATGTGAGAGAGGTATGTTAGATGTAAAATTTTAACTAAAGATATTTTGAAGCGTTGGTGATTTGAGGTTTTACAAACATCGCGGGCCGTAACTGGCTTCGTAAATGCGGAAGGCGCAAGCGTAAATCTTTACGAACTTTTATCTGTTCATATAATAAAACAGTAAAAAAAATGTGTCTGTACATTGAATATATTTCCAAAAAATATATTTGGGGCGATGCAAACATAGATATAGAGTAAGGTTTAAAAAAAAATCTGTACACGCTCATCTCCGGAAATACTGAACGGATTTAAATGAAACGTTTTTAAATCATAATTGTCAAACCTAACTGTAAGAAAATATAATAAGCGGCCAAGTGCGAGTCGGACTCGCCCATTTAGGGTTCCGTAGTAGCAAATAACTTAATATAAAAGTCTTGTAGTTATTTTTTTTAAAATTTATATATTTGAGTTGATTGAATAAAAGGTAAATTACCGTATAAGATTTATGACGTGTTAAAAAAAACTATTTACTAGATATCGTTCAAACCAATTTTTCGCTGGTAGTTTTTATGGTAATGTACATCATATA
Organism: Acrobasis consociella; assembly: GCA_963555685.1. Taxonomy (NCBI): domain Eukaryota; kingdom Metazoa; phylum Arthropoda; class Insecta; order Lepidoptera; family Pyralidae; genus Acrobasis; species Acrobasis consociella. The sequence goes on from OY743115.1 coordinate 6,618,993, forward strand.
TTTTTTTTAGTTTTATGATTCCCTTAATTTAGAAGTTACGGGGGGGGGACACACTTTTTTCCACTTTGGAAGTGTCTCCCGCGCAAAGTATTCGGTTTAGAAAAAAATGATATTAGAAACCTCAATATCATTTTTAAAGACCTATCCATAGATACCCCACACGTATGGGTTTGATGAAAAATAAATTTTTGAGTTTCATTTCTAAGTATGGGGAACCCTCAAAATTTTTTGTTTTTTTTTTATTTTTGTTTCAAAACCTTAATGCGGTTCACATAATACATCTTCTTACCAAGTTTCAACAGTATAGGTCTTATAGTTTCGGAAAAAAGTGGCTGTGACATACGGACGGACAGACAGACAGACAGACATGACGAATCTATAAGGGTTCCGTTTTTGCCATTTGGCTACGGAACCCTAAAAATGACACCTTATAGGCTGTCACCCTAATCAGCATTTTCTCGAGCCATTTTGTCCCCGCGAACGAAGTCGCGGCCTTCGGCTAGTCTTGAATATTATTAAACAATTTACATTTGATAAATTAAGTAAGTTTTTATTGTTTTAGGATTTGACCGAGTTTCTGCACATTCCCGAAAACCACAAAATGCTGGGCACTATCAAAGGCAACGTGGATAGAACGAAGCGAATGGCAACCAACGCAAGGAACAAATATAGCACGCCGCAGCCGGCTAAATTCGTTTCTCACACGAATCAGTCTCTCAACTACAGTGTTATGAGTACTGGGAGCTCGTGCGGTGTCCCATTGCCTGCGTTGGAGCCCGACTATGGTATCACGAGAGCGGATAAACCGCGCTACTTTGACGACGCCCAACATGCTATTAATTGCCTCTTCTCTACATTTAAGTTGAAAATGTAATGTTTTGATCTTTTTACGATACGAATATTTACCTATGTAGAGCTTTAGCCAGTTTTTTTTGTGTGATTGTTATAATTGTGTTGATTTATAAAGTTATATTTGCTTGGGCGATGACGCACAGAATTTGATGCATTATTATGATGTTTATGTAATAATTTGTTGTATTGTCTATTATGTTGTGTGTATGTAGATATGTACGGCATTCATATCACACCATTTTTTAAATGTATGCCATAATGTGAATATAAATTAACACACTTATCAGTGTTTCATCGTATTGGTAATTATGTGATTCTAATATTTCTAACATATTATACTTTTATTTTATGTAGGTTGATACTATTGCGATGTATTAATTATTGATTGTTATCATGGGTGTCAAATGTCAATATAAGTTATTAATTTTTTAAAACGATTTTTCCTTCGCATCATATTTTTGAAGACACAATAACAGAATTTAGGACAGTGATTATAAAGTTAATTTATACTACATTTGAGTTGTCGGCGTAAAAGAGACTGTTTGAAGCACCTTAAAGGCCTGCGCAGACGACGGAGTTTAGTCCGCGGACTTTTTTGTTTGCTAAAATAGATCGCTTACAATTACAACTGTATCAAGTAACACAAACGAGGGATTAAACTTTTAAAATTAGTACCGCATACAAAAAGTTCCCCGAATAACCGAGGACATGCAGGGAGCGGATCGGACTAAAGTACGGAAAAAAATAGAACTCGTGTGACTAGGCGAAGCAACGCACAAGGCGGACTTTAGTCCGCGTTGTGCGCCGTAGTGATTAACTATATTCTCTTTGTTGTGCGCTGTATTGAGTGACGTACGTAGGTACGTACGGCGATACGTGTGCGTTGAGTTCGCGGTAAATCCGCGGCGGACTTTTTATTCGCGGAGCGTACTTTTTTCTCCGCCGCGGAGAAAACTCCGTCGTCTGCGCAGGCTATTAGCTTCATGGTTCACAAGTCAGTTGTTAAAATCATGTAATAAACATAACTTACGTTCCCATGCATAGTCGGGAAATAATATTTATAATGGCAATACATACATACATGTGATTGATTATAAACTGTCACAATAAGACCATAATGGTTGTCACTTTGACACTTGACAGAACAAAATGTCGCTTGCTTGCTTGCTTCAACTTCAATTTGAGGTTATGAAGTTTAAGTTTTATCAAACAGTATCATATTTGTAATTTAGATAAACAATATTGTTTCAATGCTTTTAAAATGGACGAATTCGTGAATTATATATTGCTAATATTAATTCTGCTACCTGTTATATTATTCTTCAATCTTTGGGCTGGTATTGGATGGGAGCTGTTTGTAAACAACTGAAAAACTCTGAAACTAATTTATTTAAATATGTGATAAGAAGACTGACTCATCATAAGAACTAGGTGTATGGTGCATAACTGCAATAATTCGTGCCGTGAATTAGGTTATTATGCTAAAATAAAATGTTGATATTCTAATAAATACTTTTTATTATAACATACATTATGATCTCTTTTTCTTAGTTACTAAATTCAAAGTAAGTATCACATTGTCATAATTGCTTTGCTTTATTTACATTAAAATATTCATTGGCCCATTATCCTTCCAAGTGGAGAGATAACTTTGCATAACAAGTAACTTATTTACAATATTCAAATAATCCCCTGGATACTGTAATAATGTGACGTGTATTTTTTCTCTTGATACCAGCAGGTGCTCTGGGTATATATTAGAATAGCTGTCGCACAGTATTCATTAGTTAACCCTTTCACCGCGAGACTTTATATCAGTTGTTGTGCCTCCAGCGCGAGACATGGTAAATCTAACATACCTATCTACAACCAAAAACGGATATGGATACGTAAGTTATGTGCCATACAAGCATTTTTTTATGTCACAAATATGTGACCTTCGCGGAATGGGCCCGACAATGTTTGTCACATATATGTGACGCTTGCGGTTAAAAGGTTAATTAATATAGTAAGAGAAAAAACAACTTGAATATAAACAAATTAGTCTCATACTGGGACACTCTTCCTTTCCTTTGGTGGATTATGAGTAGTCATAGCCTTAATTGATAACAGAATTTCTAAATATTTTATTTGGAAATTGTCATTCTTACTACGATTTTAAATTATAAAATGACCAAATACATAACCAATTTTGGTGGATAAATATATAAAAAATATATTATCAGTAAAAGATAGAAATATAAGTAAAATATACATATTAGAGAAATAAATGCTTGCAAGTTAAGATTGAGTGAGTACCCACTATTTAATTTTTTTTTACCTTTTTTTATAAAAACGAAGAACATTTTATTTAAAAAAAAAAACTTAGTAGTTATGTATTTTACTATCAAGCAAGTATATCTCATCACTTAACGTCTATCCTTGCTATTGCATAAATTTACCTATAGTTTGTATTATAGTCTTTGCAAACTTAAAGTTACTCTCAAATCGAATCACAAACTTAGTTAAAAAATTGGAATATGAATATATATGAATTAAAATATGTTAACTTAGTATTTTGATAAAGCCATTATTTAATTTCTGTCAGTATAAAGAATCTACCCAATGTTACAAATTAGACTAAGTATAGAAAATGTAATATCACATGTGTTTTGGCAATAGTTAGATCTCACTGGACAACACCAGTTCTTCCATCCCCATGTGGCCGCGGTGCCTCCATACGCGGTACCTGGCGATGTCTTTGCGTGTCACCATACCAACAACCTGACAAAAAAAATACATTTTTCAGGAAACAAAATTAATCTTCTTTTTAAAAAAACAAAATTTAGGATGGACGTTTGTGACCAAACGCCAAACCATCTTCTCTAAAACGTTTTACTGTTAGTATTCCAATGATTTGTAGGAACGAAAGACTGAAGCTCAAATATACATATCTATGGACTGAAGGGCTCACACATTTAAGAAATAGTGCAAGCAAGCATACCACATTCAGAAAAATCTTTACATTAGCATACATCCATTGCCGTTGGTTTCCGGCAGAGTATAGAGCCACTCCAAGTTCTCCCGTGGATGTCGAATGCGACTAAGGAAATACAAGCTGAACAAAGCTTATAACCATCAATGAGACCTCTCCAACCCGTCTGGCCAGCGAGGAGAGTGTAGTCCAAAGTCCTTTGGCTGCTATGGCCAAGTATGACTCTGGTAGTACAGAGAGGGTAGTACAGACTCGTGCTCCTGCAGTGGAGACAATAAGACCTGATAATTATGATTACATTAGCAGCTTTTAAGATCGATCTCCCTGAAAAGAAAGCAGCTTTTCCCTCGCTTGTTCTGTCTTTCTCTCAGCTTAGCATTGAGTTTATCGTCTCCTAGATGTTTTACTTATTTCCTTACCTCGTTAACGTCATTGACTATGGGCAAATGCCGCAGCCCTAGCGCTCGGAATAGCCTGAAAAGTCGTGGAAGGGACGCGCGGTGTGGCAACGTGTACGGTGACGGGTTCATGTACGGCCGAAGGTCTATCGTGCAGGTCTTTTCCCAGTCTGACACTTCCAGCTGAATGGAACAAAAATGTCTAAATCATGTAGTTCTTCCCTTCCACTATTAGTGCGATCGCCAACGTATGTGAAAAGGCATGTCTAGGTTTTGCCTTAAAAAAATCTAGATTTTGAAGCTAGGCTTCATTTATATTGTCAGTATGATAAAACATTGCCCTTGCCCTTGGAATCGAAATTAACTCTAAAATAAGCTAAAAAAATTGGTTATGGTTATGGTAAAAAAACCATTAAAGTGTGACAATTTTTTCTGGGCCTTATAATCAACATATAACCACCACCCACTGCTGGGCATAATCCTCCCTTTGTCTGTGCCATTCCATTAGATTCCTCGCTACTGCTATCCAGTTCTTTCCAGTGCCATTATACCCGGGGCGTAATTGCGTGACGAATGAAGACCTACTATATTGTTAGGCTGTAATTCATGAAAGTATTAACATGTGACATTTCGTGTTAGACAAGACTAACAGTAATAATAAGATCCTAAAACTCCATACCTCTTCAATTAACGGGAAGCGAGGGTATTCATTTCTGAATATTTTCATGTCCACGTCGACGTTAGACCATTCTGTGTTAGCATTTTCGTTGTACAACTTGTTTTGAATCAGAACTATCAGCTGCGAACGCAGAATCAAGCCTCTCAGTCGCTTGTAAGTTGGCACTTCGATCTGTAACAGAAAAAAATGTGCCAAGCTAAACCTATTGTACTTTTATGATGAAGGGCCTCGGAAACGTTATTTATGTAAAAAAATACAAATCGATCAGGTTTGACAAAGGACGGACAAACCCATTGCAGCTTATTAAAAAAAGTAGCTTTTAGCGTTTTTCTGTAAGTAAATTCGTTTGCTAACTAAGAACTTTTCAAACCACTAACGGACTTTCGCTATTTTGTGTTTTGTGTTTGGTCTTAGCTTAGGATGAAAGGTTAACAGTAAGTTATTGTTTTGAATCTTACCATATTTTTTCATTAACAAAAACATAATTTAGTTCATCGAAATGGGATGATCAAAAAACCATTCAAGGTTGGTAGGCATCCAAGTCGCAAAAAAAAATTTCACACACTCAAATTATACACTATGACTATTTACCTAATACAAAATTATTCTCAAAACAGAAGAACTTGAAACCTTCTACCTACAAAAGTAGGTAGAAGGTTTCAAGAACACCCAGGAACCATGGCGGAAGCGTGTAGGATACCAGCAGGCGTTCTAAGATTTCTGCAGGAGCTGGGCTGGTTCGAGAACAGAGGCCGGCGTCAGCTCCCCACGCAAAACAGGATTGCGGATAAACTTGTAACGATGTTGTAATACGCTCCATCCTTCATATTCTTGCCCACCTCCTTTCTATCATTTCATTATCTTCAAATTTCATTTCTAAATTCAATTTTTAAATTCCAGACACATTCCTTCCTCATCATTCTGACTCATTCCTTTTTCACTTCTGCTACTAATAATATCTAAGTACCTACTTGTAATTTCATGTATACCTAATCAGTTCTATTGTATATATATTTAGTCTCTTAATCTACCTATGACCTCTACTATACTCATTTCATGTGGGAACACACCTTTACTGAGCTGGGACAGGTGGAGTTCTCACAAACGTCTTCGAGGGAAGGAAGAAGGAAAGGACTCACATCATCGACTAGCGGGGGGTCGACGACCGGGAAGCCGTTGTACGAGACCAGTTTGAGCAGCTCCACAATATGGCCGACGTTCTCCACGGTCCGCAGCGTGAACACCGGGTGCGACATCACCTCCGACGCGTAGATGTTGTGCGTCAGCGGCGGCGGCTCCCACGGCAGCAGCGGCACCGCCGCCAGCTGGATGTGGATGTCGTAGATGCCCTGACCAAAAATAACAATGTTGGAAATGCTCACAGTAGGTTAGATTCGTTAGGTTTCCTGTGACCAAAACACGAGCGAGAGAGCGAAGCGAGCGAGCAATTTAAGCTAAGGGCGAAAGTAACACAGACACAGATCGTGTTGTACCAGCGCCGGCAGCCAATTTGGCAACCATCGCCGGCAGCGGAGGCACTCCCAAAGGAAAAATACGTACAATATTTTTTGATAATCTACCTGATGACCCAAAATATTTTTTTAGTCCACATCCGTACAGGAAACATCCTAGACTAAGTATAAATTAAACTTTTTAAAGGCAATATCTCTCACTTGGTTCTAGAAACCACTTCATAAGTGTAATCTGTAAAATAATGCATTTTCCTTACTTCGTTGAAGAAATCCCCGACCCACTTGGCGACGACCAGCGTGATGATGATGGGCAGCGCGTTGGAGATCTGCCCCGTGGTCTCGATGATGATGACAGTCAGCGATATCGTCATCCGCACCACGCCGCCCAACTGCGCCGCTGCGCCTATCAGCGCGTATTTCGCAGAGTTTATTGCCTGAATTAAAAACCGACTTTTAAGGCCCATTTTTTTACAGAGCAAGGTATTTGCCTGTTCAAATACAAATTGAAGCAATATGTGACTTGCATGGTCTAAACAGAACACAGAATTTCTTTTTTTTTTCTCCACAATCTTACATTTTATTACATGACATATATCTAGTAATATCGAAAAACGAAATGTAAACCATACAAAACATTTATTGTTCTGCAACAGGCAAGGAACTTGTATTTCTCATACTCTATCCAGTAACTATGTTACATATTCATCCATACATATGTACATATATCACACCTGTTTACCTTTTTTGTTTTCACCTGTTTGATTGTTGATAGGTGGCCCGGCGGGAGTGCGCTTTCGTAAGTAAAGCGACACCACAATTAAATTTCTTGAGCTCCTCCGTGCTTCGGAGGGCACGTATAAGCAGTTGGTCCCGGCTGTCATCATAGTATGGAAGTCGCCGTCAAGCTATGACAGATGCCTTAAGGCAGAAAAATCGGACGCCGGTGTTGGCCACCTACACACACAAAAAGTCTCGCACGGCCAATATCCAGCCCCATGTTTTTCTAGACATGATCTCATCCATTGCTCGTACAATCTCAAACCCCCTAAAATAGTACCCAAAACAATGCATTTTCGTAGTTTTGCCAGAATGGATATAGATAAGCTTAAAACCGATGCTGCCAAAATGGGGTGGGATAGCATATGGGCTGTCGCAACTGTGGATGAAAAAGTTGATATTTTTAATCGGCTTTTAACTAACTTGTACGACCAGCACGCTCCAATTAGGAAAGTCAGAATAAAAAGGCCTCCAGCTCCTTGGATAACACGTGGTGTTAGGATGGCCATGCGTAGAAGGGATAGGGCATTTCAAAAGTTTAGGAAGGAGCGTTCTGATGAAAACTGGGCTTTGTTTAAGGTTGCGAGAAACCGGTGTAAGCGCCGCTTAATCTCTGATACTATCTCCTCATCTTCAGCTGCTGACATCTGGAAGTTCTTAGGAACCCTGGGTATTGGCAATTCAAATATCACAGACATCCCCTCTTCGATTACGTTAGACGATATCAATAAACATTTCTCCACATCTACTGCATTGGATTGCCTAACGAAATTGAATACAATTTTATCCATTCAATCTCTTCCAAGTCCCAACATTCCTCAATTTCAATTTACCCCAGTCAGTCAGGAAGAAGTTAAAAAAATATTCTTGGCAATAAAAACCAGGGCTGTTGGTTGTGACCAAATAAATCGTCGCATGATAGAAAATATTCTAGAAATTATTTTACCAGCCATTACCCACATTATAAATTACTCACTGTCAACATCTCAATTTCCTTCCCTTTGGCGTAAAGCCTATATTCGCCCTCTTCCCAAAATCTCTAATCCTTCCCTTCCCAGCCATTTTCGTCCTATCTCAATTCTGCCGCTCTTGTCCAAGGTTCTCGAGGCTTGCGCTCACAGGCAACTCACCTCATTTTTCCATACTAATGGTCTGTTGAATCCATTGCAATCTGGCTTTAGACCTGGGCATAGCACTGTATCTGCTTTACTTAAAGTGACCGACGATATTAGAGCAGGTATGGAGGATACTAAACTTACTGTGCTGGGTTTAGTGGACTTTTCTAATGCTTTTAATACCGTCGACCATGACATCCTCTTAGCAATCCTCTCACATCATTCCATTTCACCTGCGGTAGTTGATTGGTTTTCTACATATCTTCGTGGTCGTCAGCAGTCAGTTCGTATCGACGAACGTACTTCCAGTTGGAGTTGTATTGACACTGGTGTACCACAAGGCGGGATTCTTTCTCCATTACTGTTTTCAATCTTTATAGATTTTATCACAAAAGAACTTCAGTGCTCGTATCATCTTTACGCCGACGACTTGCAACTTTATACTCAGACAGAAGTCGGTCAAGTAGACAGCGCCGTAGAAAGAATAAATGCCGATTTGAAGGTGATAAGTGACTGGTCTCGGCGGTTCGGAGTAACAGTTAATCCCAACAAATGTCAAGCTATACTGATCGGCAGCGCTCGTCTCTTAAGTCGTATTGACAATGGCACCATAACACCAGTTTCATATGAAAACTCTATCATTCCATATAGTTCTAGCGTGAAAGACCTTGGCCTACACATAGATACTAGTTTCGCCTGAAAAGTGCAGGTTTCTGAGACTGCTCGTAGGATCACTAATGGACTGCGCTCCCTGTACAAACTGAAAAATTTTCTCCCTATAAACATAAAAACTATGCTCATTCAAACTCTTATCCTACCTATTCTGGACTATGGTGATGTGTGTTACTCGGATTTGAATTGTGACCTCCTAAATAAACTCGATAGACTTCAAAATAACTGTCTTCGATTCATATATAGCCTTCGTAAGTACGACCATGTGTCTGCTTACCGCACTTAACTAAAATGGTTGCCTATTCGTCAGCGTCGCCGGCTGCATATTCTCACAACCCTCTTTTCCATTCTTTTTGACCCAAAAACTCCGTCATATCTCAAATCAAAATTCATTTTTCTTGGTGATACTCATTCAAAAAATCTTCGCTCTTCTAGCAATCTCCGTCTTGATATACCATTTCACCGGAGTGGGTTCTTTGAACGTTCGTTTGCTGTTCAAGCGGTAAAGCTTTGGAACGCCCTTCCAATCAAGATCCAGAAGGCTCGCACTCGTGTAGCGTTTAAAAGTGCAGTGCGTGCACATTATCTTCAGGAACTGTCAGATAGAATACAAAAAATATATATGTAGTATATGTTTTGGTTATTATATCTATCTATGTATATTTTGAATGTAAGTTTATTGATATATATTATTTTATTTATTAAATATATGTTTTTATTCATATTACTAAATATTAGTAAATCTTTCTAAATTACGTATTTTGCACCTCCTTCTAAAGACTTATTATTCTCGGCACCACCAGTGGGTTGACTGGTAGATAAAGCCTATGGCTTTAAGTCCGCCTATTACATTTGTAATAAAGTTAAATAAATAAATAAAATAAAAAACAAACAAACCAGTTTCCCACAGGAGTAGGCAGAGACTTTGGACCTCTACTGGCTACGATCCTGACAGACCTCTTTCGTTTCATCTATACTCATCACTCTTCATGCATGCCCGCCGGCTGCGGCCATTTTTAACTAATTACTAAACTAATTAACTAACTAGCTAAGCTAAACAATTAACTAAATTAAATAACTAACTAAAGTTAACTAACTACAACATCTAACTCTGTTCAAGGTCATTATCATAAGACTCACCATAGCAGGGCACATAGCTTGTAACATGAGCGCGAGCAGCCGTCCCCAAGCGGCGCCGCACAACAAATTCGGTATGAACAAGCCGCTAGACACCGCCAGACCAAACGTCCACGAGGACAGCAGGAAGTAGCACACCACGAAGATCAAGATAGACGTGGGCTTGTACGAGCCGATCGGGTCGTGCAGGAACGAACGGACGGACGCCTCGGGCGTTTGGAACCAGATCGCTGCCAGGGCGGAGTATTCGCCGTCTGCGCAGAATAACTGCAAATACATTTTTGAATTAGGCACATAAAACATCGTTTTTTAATATCCTCTATGAGTTTGTTTGTAATAACTTTATTGTACTATGAAAAAACACAATTACATACAAAAACAATAGAATAAATTAACAACGGCGGACTTATCCCACTGACTGAGTAATTATACTGACACTATGAGCATCAGCAACGAATACATTTCAATGCGGCAAGTACTTGAGAAACAAGAGAAGGCGTCAAATAGTAATTTCGCTAACGGTATGTACGTAGCAGTTCCACGAGCAGCTTATGTCATTTATCATAAAGTCTAGAGTTGTTTGACTACTTTGGCACTTACACTCACATACCCGGCGGCGGAATTTTGGACTTGGCTAGACGACTTGGACATCGGACGTTTAAAAACCATATACCGTAGTGAATAAATTTCCTAAGAGAACCTACTGTTGGCGTTTCACTTGAAATCTCGAACTCCAGTTAGGTAACAGTACTATAAATAAAGACATAGCACACTGACAACCTCCGTGGCGTAGTGGCCACCATGCTAGTCCGCCAACTAGAGGTCCCGGGTTCGATCCTCTGTCAGGGCAAGTTGGAAAATGGCCTTTTTCAAATGGTCCTGGGTCTTGGACGTTTATCTATGTACGTATTTGTTATAAAATATAGTATCGTTGAGTTAGTATCCCACGACACAAGTCTCGTACTTACTTTGGGGCTAGCTCAATCAGTGTAATTTGTCCCTATATATTTATTTACTGACCTGTAGCGGCACCTTCGTAGGGTCTTCCCCGAGCGGGCGGCAGTCGTCAATGAGGAACATCATGAGGAAGCCACACGTCGCGCTCGCCGCGGCGACCATGCACGCCTCCACCACGCGCAGCCACGGCAACGATATGTACCTGACGTAAGTAGAAACTCTCAATATACTCAGTCAGTGTAGTGGTTAAGGGGCTACCTGAATTTTCCGGCGTCCAGTGGCGCCCTCATTTAAAATAAATCATTTGAAAGGAAACGGTGATATCATTTAAAATTTCGTCTTGACCAAACCCTAGACAACCCTTTAAACTATTTTATGAACTACTGTATAAAATTTAAAGAGCTTTTCATTAGCTAAAAGTGGCCGTTTTTAGCAAATATGCGTATTTGCGAAAAACGGCCACTTTTAGCTAATGTGCGTAGAAAAGCTTCGACACGAAGTAGATCCATCCATTCGACAACTACGATGCCCGAAGATTGACCGACAGACATTAGCTTAAAATTTTTGTCGGGAATTAAAAACAGAAAGACATATAGAATATGGTACAGACTAATAAGTAAATTTTAAACAAAATTACTGAGTAATGAAGTGCATTTTTCTGTAACACAATAAAATCCATCTGCCCCCTTAGCATGGCACTGTTGATAAACCCAGATAAAGTCTATATTTAGTTAGTAATCTATAATAGTTTTTATTACGAAGAGAAAAATAGTTAATAAAAAAGAAATATATACAGAAAAATCACATAGATTGAGCTAGCCCCAAAGTAAGTTTGAGATTTGTGTTATGGGATACCAACTCAACAACACTATATTTTATGACAAATACATATATATACATAGATAGATAAACATTCAAGACCAAGGTCAATCTGAAAAAGATCATTTTCCATCTTGACCCGACCGGGGATCGAACCCGAGACTTTCGGTGTGACAGCGTGGCATGATAACCATTAGGCTACAGAGGTCGGCAGATAATAGCGCTCGATAAACGTCGCCACCGGTACTATGCTACGGTAGCTGTAAATTGAAACTAAAAAAAGATAGCCTCAAAAATAAAAAAAATCTGGACACTCATAGAGATGTTCTATGTTTAGGCTAATTCCCCGGAATTACCAATACCTTTTGCCGTGTGGTTTTCGGCAGAGTAGAACAGGGCCACTCCAAGTCCTCCCGTGGATGTCGTAGAAGGCGACTTAGAAAGTACAAGCTAGACAAAGCTTATAAACATCAATGAGACCTCTACAACCCGTCTGGCCAGCGAGGAGAGTGTAGGCCAAGTCCTCTGCTGCTTTGGCCAAGTATGGCTGTGGTAGTACAGAGAGGGTCGCGCTCCTGCAGTGGAGACTAAAAGACCTGATATTGATGATGAAAATAAAAAAAAATACTGGACACTTAAAGATTTTCCATGTTTAAGCTTATTTCCCGGAATCACCAATACCTTATTCGAAACACAGCTAATCTATAGTTAATGTAGTTCCATAGCGCACCCAGCATTCCACCGATGGCGCCGAATAGCATGAAAATGGGGAGCTCGTAGAATTGGAAGGGGAACGGCTCCATTTTCCCCAGGTTGAGGAGACCTGAAATGTTCATCAACTTAAAAGGATAGACAAGACATAGGACAAAATAAATGGACATTTTATATTTGCTTGGTGCCTTTAATAAACGGGAACAAGAAAATCATTAAAAAATAACCGACCAAGTGCGAGTCGGACTCACGCATGAAAGGTTCCGTACTATTTCTATAAAAAATGGCGTTTGTTGTATGGGAACCCCCCTTAAATATTTATTTTATTTTGTTTTTAGTATTAGCTGTTATAGCGACAACAGAAATACATCATCTGTAAAAAATTCAACTGTCTAGCTATCACGGTTCATGAGATACAGCCTGGTGACAGACAGACAAACGGACAGCGGAGTCTCACAAGTCTCGAACTTACAGCAATATATGAGATTTGTCCTTACATCATCATCATCATCAGGTCTTCCAGAGCCATACTTGGCCAGAGCAGCCCGAGAATTTGGCCTACACTCTCCTCACTGGCCAGACGGGTTGGAGAGGTTTCATAGATGTTTATAAGCTTTGTTTAGCTTGCAACCCTAAGTCGCCTTCTGCAACAGTGGCCCTATTCTACTCTGCCGAATATCACACGGCAAATATGTGATTAGTCTATATATACTTATTTATGTTAAAGTTTTTACCTGGAAAACTCAACTCCCCTGGATGCCCATGGTACGCCGACAGGGCGACGTTCAAGGTGAAGGTCGACACCACCGTGCCAAAGAACGTCCGCCATGTCAGAGCCTGGTTCCAGAAACTGGCGCCTTCTTCCAAAGAGAATAGTACTCCACCTAAAAGTTAATGGGGTCAATACTGTTGAAATATTTTTAAAATTCGATGCTGTACTGGCAACAAGCGTGACAAATGGGCATATATTTAAATCTCGCCCATTCCTTCGACGCCCTTGCCGGACGAGCAATTTTCTTTCCCTTGACAATAATTACGAGACCGGCAATCCCATTTCCGCCGAGGCATGTATAGTACTTTTCTAAATGTGAGGAAATAATTTTAAAAATAACTAAGTATGCAAATAGTCGATCAAAAGCAAACAAATTACCTATAGGCGCGCCAAAAGCCGCCGAGACACCCGCAGCCGCGCCAGCCGACACGAAATCCCGTTTTTCGTGGTCGTCGCGAAAGTATTGGAATATTTTAAAATCCTTATTGAAAGTGGTGCTCTTTCCTTGCGATATGCCCGCCGCGACCACAGCCCCGCTGTGGATCATGGGCCCTTCCTGAAATTGAGATTGTATTAGTATCCCATAATACAAGTCTCGAACTTACTTTGGGGCTAGCTCAATCTGTGTGATTTGTCCTATATATTTATTGATAACTTTGAATACCAAATTTCGATTTAGGCTGTTATGACCAATTCTATAGGTATCCGAAGTAAGTACATAACATACGAATAAGAAATTTTACTTTATGAAACATGCCATCCACGCAATTAAGATGGCAATGTCAAAAACAAATGGATAAATTACATTGCAGTCCCGACAAGTAATACAAAGTTCCAAGCTTTTTAATATCTGTGATGCGATATTCTCACAGCCTTAGTATTTTAATCTAGACTGCGCGCGCTCGTTTTTCGCTTTGGGGACTGCATATCTATCTAATTTGTGCTTTTGGGCGGGTCGTCTCATCAAAGCAAGCATACGCATGTGGCCACTCGTACTTTTGGGATGTTTCGACGAGTTTTAGCGAACAAGCATATGGAATATTCGCTTTGGTTACTCCATATCTATTTATCTTATATGTAGTTTTGGGCGACTCGCCCCTCGTCAAAGCAAACATTTGCATGTGGCCACTCATACTTTTGCGATGTTTTAACGAATGTGGGCTCGATTGGCGAGACGAGTCACTAGCGAACAAGCATATGGAATATTCGCTTTGGGGACTGCATATCTATCTATTTTGTGCTTTACGGCGACTCGCACCTCGTCAAAGCAAGCATTCGCATGTGGCCACTCGTACTTTTGTGATGTTTCGACGAACGTGCTGGATTGGCGAGACGAGCCAATAGGGAACAAGCATATGGTATCTTAGCTTTGGGGACTGCATATCTATCTAATATGTGCTTTTGGGCGACTCGCGCCTCGTCAAAGCAAGCATTCGCACGTAGCCACTCGTATTTTTGTGATGTTTCGACGAACTTGCTCGATTGGCGAGAAGAGCCACTAGCGAACAAGCATATGGAAAATTCGCTTTGGGGACTGCATATCTATCTATCTAATTTGTTGTTTTGGGCGACTCACGCCTCGTCAAAGAAACCATTCGCATGTGGCCACTCGTACTTTTGCGATGTTTCGACAAACGTGCGCGTTTGGTGAGACGAGTCACTACCGAACACGCATATGGAAATACGGTGTATAAATATTTCATATAAATAATGCAGCATAAAACCAACCTTGCCTCCCGCCAGACCGCCGACTACTGCAGTTATCACCCCCACAGTCTTCACTAAAAGGGTTTTGAAGCGAACCACTCTTGGCACTTTTACTCCATTTAAGTAGCATTTTACTTGCGGTATACCACTTCCTGCAGCTACGGGCTATAAGTATAAAGAACATGTTAATGTCAGATTTTAAATACAAAGAGGAAGGTTAAGATTTAAACTCAATGCCTAGTTTAAACCAAAAGCATATATCATGTGTTTGAGAGAAAATCCCCACTTTATTTATATGAAACCATCTCTCTCTTGCCGCTTCCGATTTGGGAATCCTTGGGGGAGGCCTGTGTCCAACAGTTTCTTCCTGTAGCTGACATAATGATGACGATGATGATCTCTCTCTATTCTCTGCGTATGTAGTGCATCTGCATCTTCAGCTGTGATGCTGTGAAGACTGGATCCACTGTTTTTATGAAACCATATGTGATTTATAATGATTAAACTGTGGCTGACATAATGTCAACATGCCTCAGGCTGCTGGCTGTGTATAAGTAATAGATAAAGTGATGTATTCTATTACTCATCAAGTTATGTTTTCTAGTATAATGTTTATCAATGGAATTTGACCTATATTTGAGTGTATCATAACATCAATACATACCTCAACATACGCAACTAGCATGGACCCGACGAACACCACACATATGTTAGATAACACCCACAACAAGTAGGGAATGTATAGACTATCTATAAGTACATATTTATCTACAGCTGTAATGCGTTGGTTAAGGAAATACCATGAAAATACTTACTAAAGTAAAATAAATACCTAGGGATATTAAATAATTGAGAAAGAATGCATGAATAAACATGAGAGTTTAAGTAACTATCAGATAAATATTATTGACCTAAATAGCCCTATGATTGACTTTCGCTCAAAATAACTATTATTAACATAATGGAACTAATACTGCTTTATTACA
Organism: Acrobasis consociella; assembly: GCA_963555685.1. NCBI lineage: Eukaryota > Metazoa > Arthropoda > Insecta > Lepidoptera > Pyralidae > Acrobasis > Acrobasis consociella. The sequence goes on from OY743115.1 coordinate 6,635,021, forward strand.
ATAAAAAAAATTACAGCACCAAAAGACATTTACATAATGGACTCTGCCAAAGAACATTATGGCAGGGTTGTTAAAAGTTCTGTCTCTGGAAATCAATTGTAGTTAGTCCCATATTAATAAAAAGCCATAATATGTATTATTACAAGTAAAGAAGATATTGTTTTTTATAAAGGATACATTTCTTAAGCTCCTTATATTTTATATCTGAAAATACTTCTATACAAATGTCGATGACAAAAGCTATAAGGGCTGTTATCACACCAATCAGTAGTATTATGAACCATCGTGCTATGTCCTTCCAAACAACAAATGGGAACCCACGCTTCCGCTCCTCATCTAGCAGCAAATGATTCTCACATGTGTCATAGTCCAAACTCTGAAATAAATTGTTTTATATTTATAAAAGATTTTATATATTTTTTCGCCCGAAAGCACTCGATGCAGACCTCTGTTGATTGGTCATTTTGGAAATCTTTGGGTGAGGCCTATGTCCAGCAGTGGACTTTATGCGGCTAAAATGATGATATTTATAAATAAAAATAAATGAATAAAAAGATTCGAAGGAGAGATATGATGATTTGCCCAGCATTGGAACACAAAATTATAGGATATAGCAGCATATAATGGCTGCATTATAAAAGTAAAAATTTAAGCTATAAAATGTTTAATACATTTATGATTAGAAAATAAGTGCAAGGAGGATAAATGGAACAAATATTTATAATATTTATCCTTCTTATCTAACACCCATATTACCTGGGATTGACAAAATAAATGATTAAGATGATTGATGATTCTTGTGCAAACATACATTTACAAAAAGATAAATAATTCATAGGTTTTTGCAACTACAATCTTTTTCAAGCTTCCTGTAGCAAAAGACATGAAAAACTTACTTCATATTTAGCAGACAGAACATTCATGGAGCCCGGTTCTATTTTCCCGACTGTCTGTCTGCGTCTAACGCCATGACTTCCATGGATATCATCATCACCAGAATCCTTAAAATATGAATAATAATATGTATTTTATATGTACATACTATTTATAATTTATTTAAAGTATTTAGTTACTAAAAAGCATCAGAAAAAATACAAGTACTACAAAAAATAGTATACCTACTGAAAGTTTTTAGTGATAAATTTAACTCTTTATTTAACCTTTATATCTGATCCTACACCGAGTCATGAGATGCTCTAAAAATTAACTAGCCATAGTCTGTGATATATGAAAGAAGTAGGGACTTACTTCAAAGAAATTCGAAGTTTTATTAAGTTGTGAGTAAGTAGATGTGCTAGGTACTTCATTATTGACTAACGGTGCTGTATCTGAAGTAGTCTCACTAGATGTTCCTTCGCCAGCTGACGAAGAAATATTTGAATTATTCATTTTCCTTGATTGCAGTGTCCAGAACTGCACGTTGTGTATATTATCATGAAATGGCCCATAGAATAGTTAGGCCAAATGTTTTATTGTTTAGAGAATATTGATTATTAGTCTGCTAATACATCTCTGATATAGCTTTACATTACAAATTAATTAATAGAAAATACAAAAATTCACACACACAACACAACTTGATATCAACAAGAACTTTTCTTTCTGTAAACGAATGAAATGAATGAAAACAGCTGTCATTTGACATTTTGAGTCATGTCATCTCTGTCTTTGTCTCTGTCTTTCATATTTTAAAATTATTCTTGCTTGTGTTAGAAAGAAACAGATATATTTCAGACAGTACATATGGTATATGAATAACTTTTTTTCATGTTTTTTTTTTCAGTACCTACATACCTATGAATTCCTTCCTGTCTTGCCTGCTGCCGTGCTGCCTGCTGCCGTGCTGCCTGCTGATTTTTTTCTAATGCCATTTCCATAAATTATTGTCCCTACGTGCTTCCCAAATTATATTAGAATATTATCATAAATAACCCAAGACTCCAAACAAGACCCATTCATAATCAAACAATTTCTTTGCATGACTAAATGAATATTCAATAACTAATATATTAACATCTTAGGCATTTAAGTATGATCTTATCAATAATTTTTTCGTCAATGAGAACAAACCTATGCATGCATACATGCACAACATTCAGCGTACCGTAAACAATGGTAGTTACATGTGTGTGTGGCTTGCTCGTTCGTTTGGTTGACAATCGCGATGTGATGTATTCTATCATCGCATGCTGAGTTATATTTTCAATAAAATCTTTTAATTTTTGTATCAGTTACTCAATTATTTTCTAAATGTTTTCTTTCGTTGTGACCGCCTTTCTCTGTTTTGATTTCTAAATATGTGTAATTTGCCGCCGAAGTTCCATTCAGTGTGTCGCCTTTGTTTATCATTCTGTGGCGATAATTGCAGTGATGTTAAACTTCCAATATTCGACCGTGATAAGGATAAATCTCATCTTTCCGATATGATAAGGACATATTTGTCAATAATGGTAATAATCTTTGACTATTTTTCATTTCGACCATCAGGAAGATGCCGTTTTCTCGTGTGAAAGTTTAGCGTAAGCGTATGAGATTGTGGATGCTGATAAGCGCCATTAACTTTCTCGCGGGTGTTGGATATTTTCGCATTGTGATATCATATTACGGCCCACGCGTCGAGTGCTCGGGCGTATGACTAATGTCATTCGGGGAAGTGATAGACGGGTGTGTGGCGACGGCGGTGTATCAGAGGCGGCCGCGTCGCTGATAACAAAGGAGCGCTCGGAGATCTCGCCCCGCCTCTCCTCTCCTGCCACTCTCGGGCTCCTTGTGCGCCCGCCTCGCCTTCCCTCGTCTTCCTCGTCCTGCACCTAAACTATTTCCATCATGTATCTCTCACACTCCTTATTCAAACTATACTTACACTATTTTAAGAATTCAATATTTTCTATATTTAGATGTTTATTTGGGGATCATACTGCAAGGGGAGGTTATCCTCTTGTTTTCAATGTCCTTATTTCATACAAGTTTAGAACATTCTATTATTTGTTTGTTATCAGATAGCCTAGAGATGACTCATCATCTATGATTATGCTTGCAAAAAGGTCACTGGCCACATCATCTCTCCTAATGATCAGTATGTTGTAAAATGAATGTGGTTAATGTTGCAAATAACATTTTAGGTGTACCCGGGAGATTTGCTGCCGCAGGTGGTGTGCGGTAGTTGTGCCCACAAGCTAGATGAGTTCCACACATTCAGAGAACTAACACATAAATCTGAAAGATTGCTGGAACAGTTTCTTCAATATGCAAATTCTTTGACGGGTCCTAAAGAGGTAAGTTAAATTAAACAATATGATTGTTGAAGTACATGTTTTTATTTCCAAACAAATATTTTAAAAAATATAATCATATACAGATTTTAAAACTACCTATAATGCATTATGTTGTGATAATGCAATTCCTACAATGCCTAAATGTATTAATTACTTAATGTATTTTACTAATTATTACATTTAGGCACTAGTAAAATCTTCTTTTAAATTGACATAGCGGATTGGCTGATTTTTAATCTTTGTGAGATATACTGTTTTGACACCGTTTACCAACATACCAAGTGCCATTCCCACAATCACAATGAGGGCCACTCCGAGGATACTCCATATAATATGTTTTGGTCTCAAATTTCCCAAGCTGAATCCTCTATTTGGTGTAAAAGTTTTATCAAAAGCTGGACAGAGGGATACTGTTATGTTTGTTATGAGGGATTTAGCCAGCCTCATAGGAGCAGCACAGCTGAAAGCAGAAATTTTTATGTATAGCTTTTCAAGTTTAATTTTGTTCCTAAATTACATTATTAATCTTTAGTCCACATATTATACATAATAAAAATAGTGGAATTAAAATCTCATTGGTTTAGGCATTACTCATGCAACATAGTATGATAACAAACAAAAATATTTTTGTATAAAAAAACAACCCTCCTGGCTAGGTTGGGTAAAAATTTTAATAATTTTATTGCTGTGACAAAATAAATATTTTGTATGATGCCACTTTCTGACTAGTGATAGGCATACGAGTATCACTATTCAGAGTGTGTCTTGTCTTGTATATGAATAGGAGCACATACTATGGTATTTCTTCATGCTTACATTTTTAAAAGAATTGAGAAATACCATAGTAACTGCCTGCTTCATGTTAAACATAGAATTAAAATTGTGCAACACTTACTATGGAATTTCACCTGGCTTAAATTTGGACCCTGCCCCCTGTGTTGTGACAATGTTGGCCAGGTCACAGTTACACAGCCAGTTGTTGCCAGTCATTCCTAGAATCTCCAACCTGCTCCATGGCATCAAATCTGTAGACAGTTCACTCAGGTTGTTGTCGTCTAGGTAAACCTGCAAAACATGTCTACTATTAGTTCCATGAAAAACCTCTTTTTTTATACTATTTACAAAAGGTCATACAGACATTTTATAGCAGTATTTTTATCTTAAAAATAAGTTATATACCTATGTAACTTAATTTAGTCATGAGTCTGTAAAAGATATCAGATAGTTACAAGGAAGAATTTGATTTAGATAAAAGTATAATGTAAATATGTGTCTGAAAATAAATAGGTCATGTTATGTTTGGTCTAGTTATGGGATAAATTTTGCAATCAGTGGTTGATTGATATCAAAGCACGCATTGCAATGATTAATCAGCTGACCCCGATTTGCGAGTGTCAAGTAAGCAGTCAAAATGTGGGGCAGTTTGTATTGCACGCATTTCACGATGGGCGACGGTAATCCGCTTGCTCATTATTTATAAAAAGTTGCTAAATCTTAAAATAAAGGTTGCGCATAGATTCACAATCTGAACAATAGAATGTTGAATTATTATCATTTCATACTGAGAACTATTTAGCCCACTGATCAAATACTTAATGCAGGAGTTTTTTCTTATCAGGTAATCCTACCACAAATCAAATATTTTATACTGGGAACTGCCCACTAATCAAATACTTAATGTGGGAGTTTTTTCTTATCAGCTAATACTATCACAAATTAAAGATTGCATACTAAGAACTGCCCACTGATCAAATACTTAATGTGGGAGTTTTTTCTTATCAGCTAATCCTACTACGAAAGATTTTATACTCAGAACTGCCCACTGATCAACAACTTAATGTAGAAGTTTTTCTTATCAGCTAATCCTACCACGAATTAAAGATAGTACAGAAGGATAACACACGCAGCGCATCTCTAGCTCTAGCTACGTAACTCGGATCCCTTTCTCAATTATTTTAAATACCATGACATCATATGTACGTTGTTTGTATGAGGTTTGTCAGACTGCATAATATATTAGTATGAACTTTCTTATTATTATACAACAGTGGTGGTAGTTTTGATTATAATTCCATGTATCGGCAAACCCTTACAAATTTGGCTCATGGTTGAACTTAAAAATTCTATTGTTCTTATTTATTCGCGTACTTTTGAACATCTTATACCTTTAAACGAGCAATTCTTGTATATTTATTTATTTATACATTTCTGTGATCTCAGAAACGGCTCTAACAATTTCGCTGAAATTTGGTATATGGGCGTTTTTGGGGGTAAACGATCGATCTAGATTAGTCTTATGTTTGGGAAAACGCGCGTTTTCGAGTTTGCATGCGTTTTTCTTTCCACGGTATTCTATGGTTGCTAATTTCGCCCCACCGGGCGCTATCCGTCTGGCTCAGCGGTCCGCTAGAAAGAGTATTACGGGTTCGAATCCCACTCGGTGACTTACTTTAGTTTTTTTTTATGCTCAAGTATATAATTTTGAATTGTTATTGTTTTTAGACAGGTTTAAAAAAAATTAGTTAATGTTTGAGATGTAACCGAGCAAAGCTCGGTCGCCCAGGTACTGGGAATAAATGTAATTTAATTCCGATCATATAGATCTGAGAACTTCGCTCGTTCGCTCAATCACACCTCGGAAGAGTTGCTACTACAAGTAATCAATTACTATTTCCGTTTTATGACTACCTTATTTCTCAAGTGGCAGTTGAGCAGTGAGCACTCACAGCACATTAGATCATCCATGATACAATCAGCGACAGGGCCGGGTTAACGTTGTTTCATGGCTGCGTTGTGATTACGCGAAATCTATTAAAACAGCGAGGATGTTTCTAATCAGATAAGCGGCAAATAGTAGTTCGCATCTGTATAAATTAATATGAACTAAAACAACGCAATTATGATTTAAATTAGCAACTAACAGATTACGTATGTTATCTGAAAAAAAGTCTTGGTTTGTTTTAGTAATTCAGGATTCAAAATCGTAAAATGTATTCTCTTTTGATGAATTTAGATAAATATAACTACACTATACTTCAATCGTCACTTTTAACACTGCAGTTATAAATAAATCCGCAAGCATGCATATTTGATAACCATTACCCTCGTTTTTTGATCGATTAGGCAATGTGGACTCAGTGCGTAGCGTTAGCATTGCTCTGCGTTTGTGAAGGGATCACCCACCTCTTTCAAGGTCCAATTGGGTCGGAGCCCGCTGAAGGCATTGTGACTGATGTAGCGCAGGTTCATGTTGTGGCACAGGTGCAGCACTCGCAGGTTCTTCAAGGGCTTGAACGTGTTCCGCGTCACCTCTTCTAAGTATTCATTTTCGGCGACTTCCAATTCTGTCAAGTTGGTCAAACCTGTAATAGAAGTAACGTTGGCATCAGTAGAATATTTTTTTACACCCATTTATGTATTCCTAAATTTTTATTTTATCAAATAGTTTTTAAACGTGTTGTAGGTAACGGCCATGTAAAAGTCCCAATTAGGTCATGGATGTTTACAGACTCTTGAGTCGTCTTAATTGCTAATTTCGTAATACACGTAATCTCGTTCTAAAACTAGAATGATGCGCTTATAAAACGTAAGCACAAGCATTATTATTAATGTATTCCGAAGACAGTGATAAAGTTGCGTTATTTATTATGATTTATGATACTTACATTTTTACCAGCAGCTATTTAAAATGTTGTAGAATTCTCCATTACCTTTTTGTCGATGATTTCGTCGCCTATGTATCAGGGACATTTACATGTAAAGTAGGAATTTAGATCGACTCAACATTCTACGTGAACGTGATAGGACGCAGTTACGTCAATCACTAAATACCAGAAGATTTCACAACGAAAGTTACGCACAACATAATCACGATAGTTCCGTTTTCTGCGATACTTATCAAGATGTGTAAGACTGTATTTTATTTACCTATGAAGCTGTCGTCGTCGAGTTTGACGATAGGGTTGTTGTTGAACGTCAGGTACTTCAGCGTACTGCCCACCAGGCTTAGACTTTCCGGGACCGTGACAAACTTATTGTTAGATAGGTCTATGTGTTGCAGTTTGACCAAGCCTCTGAACGCTTCCAGGGGAATAGAGTCGATGTCAGTGCTTGATAAGTCAAGGACCTGAAATAAAAACTAGATGCTTAGTAAAATGTTCTCACGAACATCTTGTTTTGAAAGTTAGTGATTTCGTTAATACAATTCCGCGAATTCATTAATCATCTTCAAGATCGAATCGTTCGTTGCCCTTGCAAGATAAAGGACGGTGGGATTTAGCAATACGTTTACCTCCAAATTGACTGCACTTGACAGAGCGAGAACGGTGACGTGATCGAGTATTTCAATGGGGTTGTTATTTAGGTAGAGTCGGGTCAAGTTTGGGGTGTACTGGAACAGGTATCTGTCCAGAGAGTGGATGTTGTTGTAGCCGATGTTCAGTGTCTCCAGAGCGATGCTGCTGTAGACGCCGTTGTTGTACGGCCCGTGGAAGATTTCACTTATCAGCACCTCGCCTGGAAATAATAGGCATTAAATATTTATAATCACGACGCTCATATTCTATGACTCAGTGCAATCTCAATAAAATGTACGTGAGAGATAATTTTATCGCGATGCACTGGCATCAACACTTAGAAATGCATCCGCTATCTTTACGACGACTTTCAAAGAAAATTGAATATTTAGTAGATAAGTCTTTGTTTGGCACTTATTTTATTTTAATAGCGTTCTTAGCATTGAAATTCGATGTATGTGCGGTTCGATCCCTTCGATTATCCCCAAGGTTATTATGAAAGTACAAAGCAAGATTGAAATAAACTTGATTTGTAGGGCTTATTATGGCGATATTGTTATGGCGTGGTCATGAATAGCAGAAGCCGTGAATTGATCAAAACATTTCAGAGTTGACTTTTGAACTTTCTTTTTATTTACATGTTTCTGAAAATCATATTAAAATATCTGCTATGCACTGGAAAATAACGTAATCTCGGCTCCACCAACGTATCGCAAACACGTTTTTCTCGATGACTAACATTAATTGAATCTCATAAAAACCCGCCTATCGAAAAAAATAAACGTACGTTATGTTTATTCGAATGATAGGTGCGTTTAGATTATACGGACTATGTTCTCAATGGCGATGACTAAACAAAGTTGTTTGCTGGAAAATAACGGACGTGAAAGTGGTGCTAAACATCTTTTGCTGATAGCAGCCTCGCGTTTACGATCGTAGGCCTGGCGACTAGAGTCTCGCGGAAATGACTAATATGCTATTCATATGGAGCAAATCGTGACGATTCTTAGTAAATCGGGTAAACATTTTTACATCTGAATCGAATTTTAATGTCGATGTGACCGTTAATCATTGCCCGTTATAATAATAGACAATCCTTATTATTTTTAGATTTTGATTTGATTGGCAATCGCTTCCTTTAACTATATTCAACGCCGTTAATATTGACTTCAGCGTCAAGGTTAAGAACCTAGGTGTCGCCTCAGGTCACAGAGGTTAGCAAAATATTTGCTTCTGCGAGTTCTCTCAAAAGAATGCATTAATTTCTCCCTATGAAGACTAAAATTGCACTGGTATAATCCTTACTTCTGCCCATCTTTGACAATTGACTTCGCTGACACCTACTACCTCGATCTTACAGAAGAGTAATTTAATAAACTTGAATGTCTCCGTCTCCAAAATCTTTGCATTAGATTCATGTTTGGACTTATGATCGCAAATATGATCACATTTCTATTTCTATTTTTCGTGTACAATTCAAGTGGCTCCCCATTAGACATCCTTTCCCTTTATTCAGCCCTGTTCGTTTCTTCTATTCGTCGTTATCTATCTATCAGTTCGTTCTTTCTCTACTCTATCTTTGAGAACGTTTACAATCTTTCGTGAAATCGCGAGGGCATGAATTAAAGTATATAATTGTAGGCATTGTAGCACAGTCGCCTTTAAACTTCCCAATGCCTGCTCATCGTACTCATTTCTATTCTAGCTCTTTTTCAGATCAGGCAGTAAAATATTTAAAGATTTAGTGACGTCTTATTGCCTTTCCTCTATAGCCCTAACTACTAGCCCTTTTTTTTTTACTTTTGTAGCGTTCTGTACCCAATGGGTAAAAACTTTTTTTTTAATTGACGTACTTCCCAGTGACGGTATTAAAAAATGTGTTTTTGTTGGCGATAAAATTTAATTTTAATAAAAACCACATGAATTCAGTTGTTACTTAAATTGGTACGTGTGCTTTTGTTGTTAAATCCGTGTTAATCAAATAAAACCTTAGTGTCTGTAACTACTCCACCGACAAGAACCTAGTTGTGTACTGTGTTCTTATATTAGTGTTTGTGACCATGTAAATGACAGTACAGGAGTAGAAAAATAAATGTTATCTTACATACATACAAAAACATATTTTCGCGCTGGTTTCCCATGGGGGTAGGCAGAGACTATGGATGTCTATTTATTTTTAATTTTATCTTTATCTATCTATGTTTTACTCGAACTAACTTAACCCAGATTGTTACACTTTGCCTCAAAATAATGGCACTTTGTTGATAAATTGATCAGCATACACTAGTGTTTGTGTAAGAAATACTAGTCGCATCTCACTACGAAATACTACTTCAAAAGTGTCAATAGCGACTTTCATTTGAAAGCCGATTGAAGAAATGCACGAGAATCCGAATCATCTCATAGGCGATGAGGCTAGCAAACCATTTTGGTTCCCTTTTTAGGGTTCCGTAGTGAACAAGGAACCCATATAGTTTCGCCGTGTCTGTCATTGGGTCTTGGCTGTGACAGACGGACGGACTGACAGACGCACAAGCGATCCTATAAGGGTTCCTTTTTTATTTTTTTGTACGGAAACCTAAAAAGCTATTAAAGGTTATATCTTAAAGAGAAGCTAATATAGGTTAGCAAAATATTAAATTACTAGCCGTAATAGTAGCTTATGATACAAGTGTGGTAAATTGTTCATTAAAAATGAGGCTAGTTAAGACATGGAGCCGAGACTTGTAATGATCAATACACACGTGTATCATACAACGTTTTTCAACTCATTTGTAAGGATTTTTTTTTAAATAAAATCTCGCAATTGTAAATTATAAATATACCCAGGAACATGGAAGACTTTTATATTTTCAAAATTTCAAACAGAACATAATACAGTGTCAACACGAGAGACACAGAGATCAATTCGCCAACAGTAAAACTATTATTGAAAAAAAAAAGATTTTTGGATACAGGACAGATTTGTAGATTTATTTTAGTGTTACAAGTATTTTAATTGAATTAAGTAAAACAGGGTTTCGTTTTATGTAGGCTGGCAGCTGGCTGCATGTAAAGATATTTTAGGTATCTTTCAATTTATGGAATCTTATTTCCTAAAACATTTAAAAAAAAACACTTTACGGTAAGTAAATTTACCGCACAATTTTGAATATGTGCGTAATGAATGGCATTACTCAATTAGAATCATCGTGGAAAATAGCACTTTTCAAACGAATGTGTTGAAAAATATATAACGCCACCAAAACCCCATTATACGTAAACCTCATCTCATTGTAAACAGCCTGATAATAGCCTGTCTTAATTATGTACTTGTATTATTGTAAATATGTGGGATTAAGATAACCATGAGATAAGAACCGAGAGGTGGCTTCCCATCTTTTCAGCCTTGCTTTCTACTTCCTTTTGCTCGACTATAAAATAAATAAATAAATATATAGGGACAAATTACACAAAATATGTAGTGTAAGGATATAAGTATTTATATTTACAATTTATCTGTTTGTCCCTATGGTTGACTGGGAGAGAACGCTTTTAACGTTTTTAATAAATAAATAAGTACGTTATAATATATATTTTTCACTGTATTTGTAGACACTTTCATGCTAGATTTAGCTAGGAACAGAGCTATCCAAAATCGAACCTAAATAAATCGATAGGCTAATGGCCAATGGTCATGCAGGCACAGAATAATTATTAGTACCAAGGTGTGCAGTACAGTGAACGAATACGGATTGGAAATTTGCTAAATTAAACCCAGTTACAACGCGCTAAAGCCCTATTTAGTTTGCACGCACCGCAAATGATTGTCGATTTTTTAGGCTAGCCGCTAAGGTGCGTCAGTATAGCCAAAATGAATCTTAGGTCTTTTATCTAGCGTTAAATTTTTCATCAATTTAAACCTCATGTTGTAGGGCGGCCTAGGTACTATTTACACGTTTAACTTTTAATAGATTTAAAAAACTATACAAAAGGCTTCGAAAATGATAGACCAGAGAACATAAAATGATGTTCATACCATCAACGATAATTTTAAATAAGTAGTTTCAACTTACGAAATTTCTACTAACACATATCAATAATGTTAAGGAAAACATCATAACATAAACTATAAAAAGATCGTGAATTCTTGCGGTGATTGCGGGAGCAACGCGTGGGGTTTAGGCGGAGCAACCGATGTAAAGATAAGAGATAACGGAGCACTCGACAGGCTTCTACGTCGTCGCTAAACAAAGCGCAGACTATTTGCACTATTTTTTTCATAGCGAAATTTTGCACTAAATACCCTGTGCTAATACTGCTCGAACATGCGCTGTAAGCACTGTATTTATCAGGGAAAGTTTTTATTTCTATCAGACTTCGAAAAGAAAGCAGGAATATTTTTTTGTTTATATTACCGATTGTAATTTTAAAGATCGTCATTAATAGTGCTGTATTGTGGATCTACCTGAATGGCTAGCACTTTATGTATGTTGATGTCGACAGAACTCTGAATGTCGGTGTCCACCGACCACCGTTAGTGAGCAAAGCGGTAGATATTTTCTATACTGTGATAAGTATCATAAGAAGATTAATATGGCGAGGCGCCCTAAAAATACTAAAAACCCAAATACTACTTGAACATAGCTATGTAAAAAATAAATAATCCAAATCTATTTAACCGTATGGGAGCTACGACGACAGAGGCTACAACACGCGTTTTTTTGTATTAGGGTGTAAAAATAAATGTTGGAAAAAGCTCATGCTGGACAGCTTGATTCCTGTAGTCTTATTTGCACCATTGGCCAGGACCATTAATGGTGCAAACGTAACTAACTCACTAATAAGTTTCATTTGGACCAAACTTTTACAAGTACCGGCTTGATTGCGCAGTTGCTAATAAATAAGAGTCACCTGAGATTTGGTTGTTGCTCAAGTCGAGGTACACCAAGCGTGGTAGGTTGCAGAAGACATCCTCTTCAATGTCCACGATCTGGTTGCTCTTAAAGCTGATGGCCACATGGCTGCCGCGCACGCCGGGCAGCTCCGTCAGAGTGCTGATGCTGTTGTTGAAGAATGTGATCACCACATCATGCACTGTGAAAGTTAAGTAATACTTTATTGTACACCAAAAAAATAACAATTATTCAAATATACACAGAAAAAAAGCATAAAAAAGGACAATGGGCGGTCTTATCGCTAAAAGCGATTTCTTCCAGAAAGTTTGAAGGTTAAAGTTTTACAGATACAGATCGTTATATTTTGAGATGTCTGGTTTTAACAATATTGTTAGCTTGTGAACACCATTTTTGGATTTAGGGAACCGTTACTGCAATTTTTTGGTAAAGTCAAAGATAATATAATTACTAACGTAACAGATACCCAACGCCATAGAAACTTTTGGACCGGCCGTAAGTAGGCAAATTGAGTAGGCGTTTCTAGTTCCAGCAGCTCGCAGAGATGGCAGCACACAGGACTAGCCAAAGCCGCAAAAGCATATAGTAAATGTTTAAGAGTTCGTCACTAGATGGCGTTAGCGAGAAAACAAATGTTTAGGCATAAGATCCTGAGTATCTATGATACTAGTACTACGCACTTTGGCCATTGTTAATGCTGACCTACGTAACCCGTAATCGCGCCATACCTACAAGGGGGTAGCCAAATAAGGCGCCGCGCGCGCTTCGGATGCAGGACAGCTACGCGTCGATCATTTATGCTATGGCAAATTTAAAAACGTGTTTGAAGTAAGTGCCATTTATGAAACGCAGAGTCACAATAACTAATGTTTTTTCCATACAAAAAACCGTGCGTTTAGTGACTTCGCATTTCAAAAAATGACACCACTAACCATATATACCTAACTCCAGACATATATAGGTAGGTACCTACCTACCTAAGTACACATTTCTCATTTCTTTCATGCACATTATGATAATTAATTAATCGTACCTACCTACTTAAAAATTGCGAAATTATATTAAGTACCTTCTTACAAAAAAAAAGAACCTTATACCTCTTGCAATGTGATAGGTATGTAGGACTCATACGAAATCTGAATACGTTTAACAAATTTATTTACCAGGCGGATTATATTTTTTTGTCGGGGAAAGTGAAAAAGAGTATGGTCATCTAATAGGTAGGTACTTAGTACTAAGTACTTATATATACATCGAGATCAGTTGATTTGAATATTTTTAGTTCGATGCATGTAATCTTCAAAGAACTGTGTGCTGTGTCTATTCTACATAAAGCAAAATAGGTAGGTAGGTATGTGCAAAGATAATAATAATTACTAACGTAATTTAGGTAACGTAATGTAACGGTATGTTTACACAACGTGGAAGGGACATACCCGTAATAAACCGAACCACGGGCAATAGGACCACCATAGTATAATAAAATTAAATTATTAAAAGTCAAAAACATTAAAAAATGGACATTTCCATACAAAAGTGTGCTTCCAATGAGAATGTCGTTTTTTTTAACTTTTATTTAATATCATCGTAATATAAAAATGGAAACCTTTGCTCATCAGTGGGACAGTACCTAAGGTTTATTTAAAATATATATATATATACTAGTGATCTAGTATAGCCTGTGGTTCGATTTATTACGGGTATGTCCGATGTAGAACACAACACGTTGTAGAACACAATACAACTAAAATAATATCTACTTATTTTTTGAATTTATTCACCATATTTCCCTATCATCATATTCATAGTTCTTTGGAATTTGATAAAGTTCGATAGGTACCTACATACGAGTCGTAGTCGTAGGTACGTATATTATTACTCTGTGGTCGTACGATGCCACTGACTTACTTACATAGTTACCTATGAATGAGTCCGCCGCCGGCGCCGGTTGTTCCGGGCGCGACCGCACGGCGCTACTTATATCCAAACTTCTTCTTTAGGTAGGTACACGGGGTAGGTAAGTACGTGTTGACCCGCAAATCCCGCAACCCGCAACATGTTGATTCATTGAACGAGCATCTAGGTATAGCTAGGTACCTGTGCTCGTATATCAGGATTATCAGGTGTTACGGTTACGGACGTTACGATTTACCTAACGTCTCCAGCTATTATAACCGTCAGTTAGTATTTCGGATAAGTAGTTAGGTATTATAATATAAACCATATTTCGATGTTTTTATGACTTGCATGATAAAATGATAAGATATACTACCTTTAGTTCGTACGGCGCGTGCCTTTTTAACCGACTTCAAAAAAGGAGGAGGTTATCAATTCGATTGTATGTTTTTTTTTTTGTATGTATGTTACGCGATATTTTCGTCAACCGTGGACCGATTTAGATGATTCTTTTTTTATTTGAAAGCTCTTACTCCCAAGTTGGTCCCATATTAATTTGGTGAAGAAGTGATGAAGAACTTCGGAGATATGGAGAAAACTCCTGAAATAAATTGAAGTCGGTTGTTTTTTTTTTCTTAAAAATTTAATTATTCAATGATATTATTATAATCAGCAAACAACTTGTGGGCATGTCCCCAGCGGAAAAGTGTCGAATATTAAATGTTGACTATACTAGACCTTCAGTCTAAAGCAGCCTTCAATAAATGAAATTTGTGTATTCAGTAATTTTTGAGAAATTCGTCAAAAATATATTCCGCCAGGGAAACGTTTCTCTGGCGGAATGTTGTCAGGGATCTAGGATTCAATTAATATAGTAATTAATGTATCATACGTGACAAATGTTTATGTACATTGTATGTCATAGGCCTCCGAAGTTATTCGAAATTCCACTTTTTCAATTCAATTCAAATATATCTTTATTAAGTATCATAGGATAATTATAATATCTCTTAATAATCGTCATTGTTTTGTTGTACAATTGTTGACGTCAAAAGGTTACTTACAGCTAAGTTTACTACCGCTTCCAAAGCGCTAGTGCAGAAGAAGCGGTAACAAACTGCACTGCAGCATTTTCTCCAAGGACGTCAACTCACAATTAAATTAATATTTAAAGTTAATGTGGACAGAGAATACATTGTTTGTTATGTCATATCATAATTTTAATTAAATTTTTAGAATGTCAAAATTTTAAAATAATGGCAAGTTGTAGATTTAGTTTGTACAAAATGTACCAAATTATGACATTTGCGAGTACCTATATTACAAACTTTAAGAGGGTCCCGTGCCAAGCTCAAGCCAGACTTTTTTGTCTTTAAGGTAGTCATCGGTCGTATAATAAGCCTTCTCACAAAGTACTTTCTTTACATACTTTTTGAATTTTTTATCCGACATATCAAGGACCGATTTTGGCAATTTATTATAAAAAAGTATACAGTTCCCCATTAACGTCTTACTAACTGTTTTGAGCCTAGAAAATGGGGCAACTAAGTCATTCTTATTACGTAGGTTTCTATCGGTCAAATCGCTTACTTTACTGTATGAGGAAATATTTTTCCTTACATACATTATGTTTTCAAATATATACTGTGATGATAAGGTAAGTATATCTATTTTCTTGAATAATTCTTTGAGTGAGTCTCTAGATCCTAACCCGTAAATAGCACGTTGGGAGGCTTGTGTTGTGTAAGTTCTATAAATAGCACGAATTGCCCGTTTTTGTAAAATGAAAATAGTCTGAATATCGGCTTTACTCCCCCACAGGGGAATGCCGTCAGACATTACACTATGAAAGTAACTAAAGTACATTAGTCTAGCAGTTGCTACATCGGTCAATTGTCTTATTCTCCTAACAGCGCAAGCCGCAGAGCTAAGCCTATTAGAAAGTTTAATTATATGAGCACCACATTGAAGTTTTGAGTCTACTGAAATTCCTAAGAAGGTGGTACTTTCAACAAGATCGAGTTTTTCACCATCTATCATTATGTCAACGCAGGCCTGTCTCACATTGGGAAGAGAAAATCGAATGCCTTGGGTCTTTTTCGCATTTAACATGAGGTTATTGGCAGAAAACCAATCAGAAATAGAAGACAAGGTGCTATTCACCGCGCTAGCTTAAGTGCTATGTCGATCTATTTTGAATATTAGCGAGATGTCATCAGCAAACAGCACTATGCCAGCCTGCTTCTCAACCATATAAGGCAGGTCATTAACATAAACTAAGAAAAGGAAAGGTCCAAGAATTGAACCTTGCGGTACGCCTATTTTAACATTAGATACTGGGGAAATGTTTAGCCTTTTGTTGGATTTCACAAACGGTTTGGAATACAGTCTTGATTTTTTTACACACATTGCTATTCATTTGTTTATTACGACTGTAAATACAGAATCCAAAGAAAACACCACCACTTCCGAATAATAAATATAAACATAAAAGTAGGTATTTTGGTTCTAGTGGCTTAACCAAGGGATATAGGGAAAAGGTTTGAATGTTGTTTTATGTATTAAAACTGCCTCTAACATCTGGAAAAGTATGTTTGTAATAGTGTAAGTATTAAAAAAGTAACAACAAAAAATAATATCCACTGACATCATAATTTTGATTCGGTCTATTTGACGAGTTTTATATTATGTGACATGTTTTAACTAATTCCAATCTTTAATGTATTAATTCAACTATCCACATTCCAATAATTAGCTAATTAGTAATAAAGAAAATATAGTAAAAAAACCAGCGACATTCAAAACTTTATTATAAACCAACCAATTTCGGATGCCTATTAAAAAGCGACTGCTTAGTACAAATAGCTGACTTCCGAAAGTTGCAATATTACCAACTGGAATTGGTACAGACGCGTACACAATACATAAAAGTTAAGTCAAAATGGATGATTTAATATCTATTAGGTATTTAGCAAAAAGCGGGGAAAAATGACACATAATAAATGTTGACTATACTTGATCTTTTGTAATCTGTATGAGGCCTCAGACAACGCCGTAAAAGTAGCAACCTTCTGGAGAGAAAAAAACTAATTTAAGTTGAGCCTTTGACAGGAGAAGAAGAAGAGTGTAGTGCCTTCAAATGTTTATCGATAAATGAAATTTGTGTATTCGGTAATTTTTGAGAAATTCGTCTTAAACTTATTCCACCAGGCAAATGTTTCCCTGGCGGAATTTATTCAAGGACCCAAAATTCAACCAGCAGATCACTTAGAGCATTATACCTATTAATAAGAGGCAAATGTTTATGCACAAATGGACTTTGTATGTCATAGACCTCCGAAGTTATATACATTTGGTAATAATTTAAAGGTTTGGAATACAGTCTTTATTTTGTTTTACACACATTGCTATTAATTTGTGTATATCGATTGAAAAAGCAAAATCCAAAAAACACTTACGAATAATAAGTATAAACATAAAAGTAGGTATTGTGACCTAGGGAAAACGTATAAACGTTGATTTATTTATTAAAACTACCTCCAACACATTGGAAAGTATGTATGTAATAAAGTAAGTATTAAAAACGATACACCAAAAACTAAGTGCCACGGACATCATGATTAAAAAAATACATCGGTCTATTGGACGACTTTTATGTTATGGGACAAGTTTTATGTTATGAGCAAGTTTTCTTTTGATCAAATCTTTTTAAAACAAGCTTTTATTAACTACCTTATTGTTAATAAAAAGCATTAAAATATAAAAATTATCTTATTTTGTAGTCTGGAGACAAAGTACTCGTCAAGCAAGACGAATCATACGAGCCCAAACTCGATGGGCTTATCTCTCTTATCTCTTTTACGGAGGCTTTATGATCAATTACTTTTAATTCGTCTACAAAGCAAAGTACTTAAAATGGCAAGTAAGAGTGAAGTATAAAGTTTCCCTCTAGTCAGAAACAATATAAATAACTACAAAATATTTATTGATTATTACATTCATTTATAAGGTCTTACTTGTAATGTTCGGAATGATAGCAATTTGTATGAACCGGTCGCTTTTTCATAGCCATCCGAAATTGGTCGGATTATAATCAAGTTTTACGTGCCGCTGGATTTTTACTATATTTATTTTATTACTCAATGAGCTAATTATTGAAATTATTGAAATATGGATAGTTGATTCGAATTAGTTGCAACTTGACACATAACATAAAGGTCGCCAATAGACCAATTCAAAATTATGATTTTTATTGTATCTTTTTTAGTACTTACTCTAATACAAACATACTTTCCCAGATATTGGAGATAGTTGTAATAAATAAATCGGCGTTTAAACCTTTTCCCTAGGTCTCTTAGTTAACTAACTACTACTAGAACCAAGATACCTACTTTTATGGTTTTATTTATTATTCGTAAGTGGTTATGTTTTTCGGATTCTGTTTTGACAAACGTTATATACAAATAAATAGCAATGTGTGTAAAAAATCAAGACTGTATTCCAAACTGACCAGGGTCGCTGGAAAGCGCTGGATGCAGGCCGCGACACTTTTCGGCGGGGGTAATGCACACCAAATTTCGCGCAAGGTCTTAAATTCGGTTCGGCGCTGTTTAAATTTAGGTACTCAATCAAATTGTTTGCTTGCAGAATATTATATCTAAGTACCTGGGCGACCGAGCTTTGCTCGGTTACATCTCAAATAATAACTAATTTTTTTTAAACTTGTCTAAAAACAATACAAAATAAAAAATTATATAAAAATTTGATCATAAAAAAAAACAAAAGTGAGTCACCGAGTGGGATTCGAACCTGTAACACTCTTTCTAATGGTCCGCATCACGGCATCATAAACCGCTGAGTCAAAATGAATGGCGGCCGGTGCGACAAAATTAGCGATCATATTCTGCGTGGAAAGAAAAACGCATGAAAACTCGAAAACACGACCCGACATACCAATTTTCAGCGAAATCGTTAGAGCCGTTTTCGAGATCACAGAAATTTATAAATATATAAATAAATAAATATACAAGAATTGCTCGTTTAAAGGTATAAGATATATTTATATGTTTATAAATTTCTGTGATCTCGAAAACGGCTCTTAACGATTTCGCTGAAAATTGGTATATGGGGGTTTTTGGGGGTAAACAATCGATCTAGATTAGTCTTATGTTTGGTAAAACGCGTGTTTTCGAGTTTTCATTCGTTTTTCTTTTCACGAATATGGTCGCTAATTTCACTGCGTTGTGCGCCATCCGCTTAGCTCAACGGTTAATGATGTTGACCGCTAAAAAGAGTGTTACGGGTTCGAATCCCACTCTGTGACTTACTTTTGTTTTTTTTATGTTTAAGTTTATATATAATTTTTTATTTTGTACTGTTTTTAGACAAGTTTAAAGAAATTTAGATAATGTTTGAGATGTAACCGACCCAGCAAAGCTCGGTCACCCAGGTACTAAATAAAAAAATATACAAGAATTGCTCGTTTAAAGGTATAAGATTTGGTGAGGTACCATGAATGTCGTAGAAGAGACGAGGTAAAGTAAATAATATAATAAAATAAATATAATCCAAACTTAAATATTTAATATAAATACCTATCTAAAAATTATTGATTTGTATAATTTTATACTTGTACCTACCAAAATTATTCTAGAAACAAAATGCAGCAAAAGGATACGAATACGATTTTGTTTGTACACAGTGCACGTAGTATATTTTACATTGTGGTACATATAAATAAATGTTGATTTTATATTTAAAACATTATTAGAAGATATTATAATAGGTATCATTTGTATAATCTATTCTTACGGACGAGTTAGTAAGCTTTAAAGTAAAGACGGTGCTGCCATCAATAATAGGTAATCAAACATATAACCTTAAAGCACACAAAGTGCCATCTAGTGACATAATTAAAAACCAAAAATTGTGCTTTAAGACAAATATTTCTGAATTTTGTGAAATAGACAAAGAAAGTGCTTTAAAAATATTTATTGCAGTTCATAAAAATCATATTTAATTAGTTAGAGTACTACTTTGTTCAAATAATGGTAATTAAAGATTTTAATGTTTTCCATTGTTTTAATCGATACCTACTGCGCCATCTAGTGAGGACGGAAGGGTAATAATTACGTTTATATGGGGATGGGTAGGCGTGGTAAAGTCAAGTAATCAATTGATCCAACTATTTTTAAATTTATTATTGTTACTTCAAATCATGAGGCATCATCTTTTTGTGTAACGCGGCCAGCTTTTCCTTTTATTTGTCTTGCATTTGCCTTTGCACTATTTTGTCTAAGCATAAACAAGCTTTTGTCAGATTTATTGGAAAATAAATATTAAGCACCGAAAAAATAACACAAGTTTATTTGCTAGGAAAGTTAAAAAAAAACCGACGAAGAACGCCATCTAGTGATGAGTAGCGGAACTACATATACTGATTAATATCTGTAGCGCCATTTATTATTTGCTAGGGAAAACCCTGCCTTTCAAGCTTTAACCCCAATAACTTTTAAACGGCCGAATCGATTTTTATCAAACATAACTAAAAACCACCGCAATGAAACTTGCTTTCACGTAAAAGAATCGCATTCAAATTGGTCCATCCATTCGAGCGCTACGATGACACAGACAGACATAAGCGTCAAAGTTACAACACCCCTCTTTCTTGTCAGGGGGTTAAAAACAGTTTAGTTTATTTGCATATTAGGTCGTTGCATTATAAATGCAACATCGTATTAGCCCCAAGAAGGTACTTTATTATAAAAGGTCCCCCTGTCGATTTCGTAAAAAAAAGCAATTGAATACGGTTTTTTGTTTGATGTCTGTAAATAAGTATGTCAGTTTTTAACACTTATGCGCTAGCTCATCCTTATCTCTATTCGCTACTAAGTAAATTAGCATGTAAGTATTTTATTTACTTTATCCACAGATACGAATATATGTGTCCAAATTCACTAGGCTGATTTTATCTTTTTATCTTTAATATTTTAGCTTCTTATACTTATAAGTAACATTATTATTACTGACTAGCCGAAACCCGCGACTTCGTTCGCGTGGACTTTATGTTTCTGAAAAATGCTCACCAGGAAGAACAACTTTTGCTAAGGCATCATTTTTATATTTCTTATAGTTTAGCTGGACCATTTTGGTTCTGCATCAGGTGTCCCATTTTTCAAAATCATTTATATTTATATAATTGTTATAAAAAAAAACCGTCCAGAATTTCCAAAGACAAGCATGTACAAACAGACAGACATTTTTTATTATTCTTAATCAATTACTATGTCTCCATCGTCCCCAATTTTTTTTTTTGGAAATATATTTATTGTACAGACATACTTTTTTTACTGTTTTATCACATGTATAGATTATTACACTTAAAAAATAAAAAATAAATATATAGGGACAAATTACAAAATAAGACCTTAGTGACATTTATAACTAGAATTCCAAGTGTGAATTGCCTTTAGACACAGAATATATATATATGCTTTAGATTACAAAACCAGTTGAAACCTATTGAATTGGAGTGTTTGTATTCACGTCATGTTGGGTGTGATAGTGTAGATAAGTAATGATGTTTGTGACGCATATTACCTTGTTCTATGTTATTTATTTGTTCCGGCCAGCTCGGAATCTCTCTGATGTCCCTTCTCGAACAGTTCACAGTGAGGCTCTCGTCTCGAAGCGTCACATCACAAGGAGTAGATTCTCTTTTCACGTCGTCCCCTTGGCCGCTACTCGTCAAAACTAGGACGCTTAATATCACTAATACCTACAACAAAGAAATACCATTACGCGCGCGGTTACGTACTAAGTTATAATAACTAAAGCATACAAACAATTGCTCTCGGATCGTGTATATCGCTACTCACTCCGTGTACTCGCCTGAAGTACATTTTTCTTAAAGCAAGAAAGGCTACTGCAGCCACACCATAGATCAGACTGTGTTTTATCTTATCAGCGAGCTAGTGATATCACAGAATGACAGCGTGCGCCTCATTGGCTCTTGTTTATTTGTGTTATCGTTCAAGTAGGACGGCGCTTCTCATGTTTAAACAATATTCTTTTATTTTTAGGAGAACCTGAGTATAACGGCAGCGAAACTAGAGGAGATAATCAAACCTCTGAACGATAACGAGTATGAGCACGAGTCCAAAATAAAGTACGCGGAAATAGGATCTCCAGACTCCACCGAGGAGATGAAGAACGCGGAGAGCAGACAGGCGGCGGTCGCGCTGCTCTCGATCAAACATTACGATCCCACTAAGTATGTGGTCAAACCGGAGGAGGAACCGCATATAATGTTCAACAGTGTGCCGAGTTTACCGCCCCCGGAGCGAGCGAGAGAGGTGATGCAGTGCAATGCCGTCATCGATATTATAAGCAAGGCTGTGGCGGTCGCACAGCGAGAAAACGAGGAGTCTCAAAAGTACCCAGCGAACTACACCAGCGTGATCGACAGGACGCACGCGGGCGCGGCGCCGCCCGCCTACCCGCACGAGTACGCCGACGAGCCGTACGCGTACAGCGCGCCGCGCGCCGCCAGCCCGCCCAGCGCCGACGACCAAGACCACAAAGAGATGGACCTCTCCTTGTACGGCTCCGTCAAGACAGAGCCCGCCGAGCCTGTCGACAGCGCTGGCGTGGACAAAAACATGTACTTCCACAGTCACCCGCAGAACCAAGCCGGTTACGCTGAAGAATACCAACAGCAACCGTACTCGCGGTCGTCAAACAAAATAAAAACGTCAAAAGATAACTCTTCAGTGTACGATGATTGCAGTCGGAGTAGTAGTGGGTCCGATCCTGACAGACTTCAAATGGATATATCACAAATGTCGCAGGTTTGTAACATTCACTACGTAAAACGATATGTTTAATAGTTTTTTTATTTGATTAAATAACAATTTGTTTGATGTTTCAGGATGATCCCGAAGAGACGCAGTCGGCTCGCTCGACGCAGTCGTCGCCGCAGCCCACCCAAGACGGAGAGACCGATAAAGACTCTCTGTGGCAAGCGCTCCACCGGCAAAACGGTAATTACCACAATTATCTAAATTATCTGCCAATCGCCATTCGTACTACCTTACACTGATTTATGGCAGTTGTTTGACGTAATAGTAGGACTATTGGCGTGACAATTATAAACAAATAATTATCTTCGAACACTTTGACTTTGCTTAATTTGTTGAAGTTATCCAACGACTTTATTATATCGTCAGACGACATGCTAGGTTTTACTGCTGGTAAAACCATATTAAATTAAGAATTACTACTAGTACTATTATTCATCATCATCATCATCATCATTAGGTCTTTTTGTCTCCACTGCAGGATCACTATCCTCTCTGTACTATCAAAGCCATATTTGGCCAGAGCAGACAGAGGACTTTGCCTACACTCTCCTCGCCAGACGAGTTGGAGGGGTCTCATTGAAGTTTATAAGCTTTTTCCTAAGTTGCCTTTTACGACATCCACAGGAAGACTTGGAGTGGTCCTATTCTACTCTGCCGGATACCACACGGCGACACTAGTTTATACAAAGGCAAGGATACTGATGGTTCTTCCCGGGGTGCTAACCAACTCAAATAATGAATTATTAGAAATAAAAAAAGGGGTCATGTTTGTTGTAGGTCGCGGTGGCGAGGCGACGCAGCTGTTGCGGCGGCTCATCAACAGCAAGCACCTGGGCATGACGGTGTCTCCGCTGCGGAGCACCACGTCTCCGCTCCCGGCAACGATGCCGCAGCCTATCAACGGCGCAGTCTCACCGGTATGTTACCATTTTACCGTTTATTTTTATACTAGCTGTTGCGGCGGCTCATCAACAGCAAGCACCTGGGCATGACGGTGTCTCCGCTGCGGAGCACCACGTCTCCGCTGCGGAGCACCACGTCTCCGCTCCCGGCAACGATGCCGCAACCTATCAAAGGCGCAGTCTCACCGGTATGTTACCATTTGACCGTTTATTTTTATACTAGCTGTTGCGGCGGCTCATTAACAGCAAACACCTGGGCATGACGGTGTCTCCGCTGCGAAGCACCACGTCTCCGCTCTCGGAAACGATGCCGCAACCTATCAACGGCGCAGTCTCACCGGTATTTTACCATTTTACCGTTTATTTTTATACTAGCTGTTGCGGCGGCTCATCAACAGCAAGCACCTGGGCATGACGGTGTCTCCGCTGCGGAGCACCACGTCTCCGCTCCCGGCAACGATGCCGCAACCTATCAACGGCGCAGTCTCACCGGTATTTTACCATTTTACCGTTTATTTTTATACTAGCTGTTGCGGCGGCTCATCAACAGCAAGCACCTGGGCATGACGGTGTCTCCGCTGCGGAGCACCACGTCTCCGCTCCCGGCAACGATGCCGCAGACTATCAACGGCGCAGTCTCACCGGTATGTTACCATTTTACCGTTTATTTTTATACTAGCTGTTGCGGCGGCTCATCAACAGCAAGCACCTGGGCATGACGGTGTCTCCGCTGCGGAGCACCACGTCTCCGCTCCCGGCAACGATGCCGCAACCTATCAACGGCGCAGTCTCACCGGTATTTTACCATTTTACCGTTTATTTTTATACTAGCTGTTGCGGCGGCTCATCAACAGCAAGCACCTGGGCATGACGGTGTCTCCGCTGCGAAGCACCACGTCTCCGCTCTCGGCAACGATACCGCAGCCTATCAACTGAGCAGTCTCACCGGTATGTTACTATTTCACCGTTTATTTTTATACCAGCCGAAGCCCGCGACTTCGTTCGCGTTGACTTTATGTCTCTGGAAAATGCTCATCAGGCTGAAAAACTTTTGCTAAGACGTCATTTTGATATTTCTTATAGTTTAGCTGGACCATTTATGGTTCTGCATCAGGTGTTTCATTTTTCAAAATCAATTATATTGCCCAGGCTTAACAGCTATATAAGAAAAAGTTTCATTCAACAACTAGGTACCTATTATAAAATAGAAAGAAAAATTGACAAATTATGAATATAGGGTTTAAGAGTTTATGTACTTACATTATTTTTGGGTCTTAAAATAACTCATGAATAGCAGTTTGTAGACTTAGCGCTCCAGTATGCGTAGGAGTAAAATACTACCTACTGACAACCCG
Source organism: Acrobasis consociella (assembly GCA_963555685.1). Classification (NCBI taxonomy): domain Eukaryota; kingdom Metazoa; phylum Arthropoda; class Insecta; order Lepidoptera; family Pyralidae; genus Acrobasis; species Acrobasis consociella. The sequence goes on from OY743115.1 coordinate 6,660,500, forward strand.
TAGTACTGTTTTCTAGCGCAGGCTCAGAAACCACACCATCAATTTTATCAAAGATGTAGTACAATATGCAACTTTCATACGAGGGGTAAATGAGGCATTACAGTATTTGCAGTTGAAATTTCCAAACATAGCGCTTCTTGAGAATAGTATTAAATAACCGGCCAAGTGTGAATCGGACTCGAGTACGAAGGGTTCCGTACCATTATCTATAAAAAATCACGTTGTATTATATGCGAGCCCCTTAAATATTTCGTATATTTAATTTGATAATTTTTTTCAAAGTGAATATATGTATTACGAAATATTCTGTGAATATTTCAAGGGTTGCCGTTAATCTAGCAAAAAACCGCAAAAAAAAATACGTTTGTTGTGTAGGAGCCCCCTTGAATATTTCTTTTATTCTGTTTTTATATTATAGTATGTTTTAGCGGCAACAGAAGTGAAAATTTCAGCTGTCTGGCTGGCACAGTTCATGAGATACAGCCTGGTGACAGACTGATGGTTCTACGGAACCGTAAAAATTGAGTTTCAAAATTCCATATGAATGAGGTGACTTATATAATTATGGTCGATTATAGTTTAAATTAAAAGTCAAATAATTAAAAGAAACAGCAAGGGTTGAAACTTAATTACTCACGTGTTTTAACTCTTCCGAAAGTCTATATAAATCCATAGCAATAATGTTGCCCGATAGTAAATACGTCGCCGTGTCACTACAACACAATGAGCGTACTATAAATGCTACTCCTCTCAGTGGTTACCACAGTACTGAGAGTGTTAGAGCAGACCCGCACATAAGGACGCATAAATTAGGTTCTTTATCGAGCATCGACATTGTTATGTTAATGCATCTATGAGGTAAACAATTTTTTCCTTGAGCATTTTCCTTGAGGTCGATGTGTTTCCTCAGATATAATAAAATTAATAAACAGAGGTTTGAGGTTATGTTAGTCATGCTATTACAAGAAACGTACCAAAATTTATCGGAACGTATATTAAATTGTCTGTCTATTTGGGAATATCGCAAAAAAAATTGTACTTATTTTTGTTGCAAAGAATATTTTAGAATTTTAAAGTTCCTACATCTCAATTCGTTTTTTCATTACTTACCGTTGAAAGTCTCCACGCCTCTATTTGGTTTTCCGAGGAAGATAGGATAAACGAAAAGAACGAGGTCATAACGGCGGGCGAGAGCTATTAATGCTATTATGGTATCACAATAAACGATTATAACTTGACCACAGAACATTCTCTGAATAGAAAATACATAATAACATGAGGTGTGAATTGTTTCCCAGGGATATTTGTACAAGTGTTGTGTCATTATCATATACAATATACATATTTTGATAATTAGTGTTTTTTGTATGTAACAACGCTAGATCAAAATTACGTACGTAAAATCCTTTCATTTTATGTTGTCCTTTCGTCGGTTTAAAATTCCAAATTATTTGCGAAAAATATTACATTTATGAGTATTCAATTCACAGTATTGTATTGTTGAAATAATTTATGGCACATGTTTACGACGTTCTTCTATGTGTAGTATCTCGTTTATCTTGTGGGTATTGTTTTACAAGTGAATGATATCACAGTGAAAATTTTTCAAAGATACTTTTGTATAATTTTTATAATGTGAAATTGATAAATTGTGTTATTATATTGTTATATGCAAAAGGCTTTTTTACTGTGTTAGTTTTTGGGTAATATTTTAAATAAAACAAAAAATACCTAAATTATTTTTCTATCTTTCTTTTTTTTTTTACCAATATATTTTTTAAAACAGCATGTATTTTTTTTGTTTTCGGTTTCGGAGTAAAGTACCGTATTAGTTAATTACACTTGACTCATATCAAAGTTTAGCCTCATTTCTATAATAATTTTGTTGAATTATTATAGAAATTAATATTGATGGAAAACTTCCCTGCGACTGGCGAAAATGTCAAATGTGATTCTATTTGTTGAACGAGTGAATGAAGTTGTATACTTCTTCTACGATAAATTTAGTATTTTTTAAAGGAAATTTTAGAGAGACTTGAGTCCTTTAGTAGCCTCTTTCGAATTCCATAAGACGACATAGTGTGTTCCTATTCTAGGCTAGAAACCATGCAGCACTGAAATGCCACAACTGTTTGTTTGTATTGTAGAACGGCGAGTGGCAGGGCGCGAGTCGCAGCGGGGCGCTGGGCGCGGGCCCGGCGGGCACGGCGCGCCGGAAGCAGAGCTTCCCCGCGCGGGCCACGCCGGTCGCGCAGGCAGACGCGCCCGCCGCCAACGCGCCCTGGAGTGCGCCGCCTACTGACACTGTGAGTACTGCATTTTCTTTAGTTCTTCGTTTTTTCCATGTAGTTCAGTGTTTGGTTTGCCCGAATATATCACGCAGGATTGGTGATAGGTACAAATGGTAAAATGACGTTGCACAGAGGACGTTGAAGCCAGTACTGTTCTGTTCACAAAATGATCTTTTATAAAAGATGAGTAATCTCATCATGATAATTATGTATATTGTTTGACAATGGACCATGTTACTAGGTATTCATTGAAGTTTGTACGACTATAGTTTATAAGTATTTAGATAGATAAGTTTTTGTTATGATTTTATAGAAATTTGAAATTCTCATTAAAATAGAGGCCTGATGCGTTCATCTTGTGGCGTCACATTCCAACGGCCTGCTCCGCTCGCGCCCCGGTAGAATGTGACGTCACCGCATCAAAAGTCGGTCTGGTGGAATATCTTGTCCAGTGGTCGATTTCTTCGAAATAACATCGATTTCATTAATAAATACATATTAACAAATCATTATCTTACTTGTTAATATTCCTTAATAACAAACCTAAGACACGTAAACAAGATGTTTTTTTTTTCAACTACCTCCTTTTAATTTTTGTAACGTAATAAATTAAACAAATTTGTCAAACAGCGCTGTTTGTGTGTTTCGATCCCGTCCGAACCTAACTTATCAAGTGCTGCAAGATAAACTAGTGCATATTTCTTTATCATGTCTTCGGAAGGTCAAGGTATGTGCTTATATATTGATATAAAAATCAAACGATTACGTCAACTCTTGCTTGACTAAAATATAAGTCTAAAACTGTTAAGGTGAATGCAAAGGGCTCTTCATTAAACTTTTTCCGCTAGATGGCGTTGATTTCAAAATTTAAAGTTTTTTTTTAAATTCTTGCGTAATTGATTACTGATAGGCAAACATTTTTGATCGGCGAGCCTGTAACATACTCTTTTATTTATTTTATGGCATGCTATTATTCTTCAGTCAATGTATTCACATGCTCCAAAATAAAATCTGTCATTTTGTCTCGTATCTCTACACTCACTCACACTACGACAGGAGCTTCAAAAAGCATGAAGATGGCGTATAGCATTGTTATAGATTTGAGTATCGCCCCTAGATGGCACTGTTTAAAAAAAAAACTGGATAGCGCTTATTTTCAGTTATTATTTCAAACAGCCGAATATCATTTTAAACACGGCCGGCGATAAAAAAATGATCTCAGATTGCATATATTTGTCAACCACAGCTTTGACTCGGATATATTAGCTAATCAAGCCTTGTGTCGTGGCACTCGTTTAGAGTTTAGACCATTTAGTTAGTGGAAGGAAAAACCACCGCGCAACAAACGTCGTCATTGTACATGCATTGTATTTTTTAATAAAACCAAATCGTACACATTGTTGAATTTTCTTTTTATTGAAGTTTAATTTTTATTACTGAAAAAAAAAAGCAATTCATACAGAAAGAACGATACATAATGATAGTGATTTCTTGCCGACATAAATTGTTATACATATATTGTAGTCATTATTCTGTACACGGTGACTAAAAAACAACTTAATAGTTTATTGCATGTTTGAACTTGAAATGATGGAGACGGCAAACCTCTGTTAGAGTTTATGTAATAGAAGTGAAACAAAAAAAGAAACACTTCTGCATTTTCCTGACACGTATTATCCCATGGAGCTAAAATAGATTTCAAATATAAATATAGGTATCTAAACAAAAATATATACGGACAAATCACACAGATTTTTAAATCAATCAAACCCAAAACAAGTTCAAGACTTGTGTTTCAAAAGTAAGTGTCAAACATGGCGGCAATTTGCAATTTAGGGAAACATTTTGAAACAGATTCCAATATGAAATGTTGAATCACGTATATTATCGTACAATAACAATATTACATAATATCACGAGTCCGTTCGACCACGCAGACAAGAAGTCCTGGCAAAAACGTCATCCGTGACATCCGTACTTTTCTTGCACCGCCGTGGATGAAGGCATTTTTGCTCGCCGCCTAATGTCATTTTGACTAAACAGCCGGTTTTATACTGCGGCGACCACTGAAATGTGTATACATGTATCGTGTCACTACTAGTATCAGACACCCAGGCGACGTAAACAAATTTCAACTAGATACAACTTACCTATAATAAATTATAATAAATATTCAAATGATTTCAACTTATGTCAAATCGGTATATTGTTTCAAACCTGCAAGCACTCGCTTCCTCGACTTAGGCGGTCCCGAATACACGTAACGTTGATATTTCTTCCTATCCGATCTAGTAGCCATTATTCTCCGCAATTATAATATAGCACGACAAAATTGTAACACATAATCTAGAGATGTGCCGTTGCCGGCAACATCTGGTACATATAAATGTTACAATGGGGGCCAAGTTCCAATCGGCTAATTGTTCGCCTAAAACAGAGTCCAGTCCAAACCAAGTTTAGAAGTGAAGTTTAGAATAATAATTCTAAATTTTAATCAAGTGTTACGTACTGCACGAAAACCTGCCAAGTTCAAATTTTGAATTATTTAATTACTTCAAAACTTAGCATTGGACTGTCCAATGCTGGGCCTTGGCCCCCTTTTTAACAGATATGTTTTTAGTGGGATTTCAAAAGTTTTTTAAAAAATCGTACCTATTTTTTTCTTTTTGTGCCACGCCTGCTATACAATGTGCATTATGTATACATGACAATATTTTATTTCCCCTCTCCCCTCCTCATCGTATTCTCATTGTATCACTGGTTCATAAATATTTTTATTAAAATTCGATATTAAATTGAGCCAACTCACGCTTGACCGATTTCTAAAATTTCTACCTGTGTGCCAAATTTCATAACGCTATTACAATTGGAAGTGGCCTAAAGATTTTGATTACCGGTCAGTGAGTCAGTCAGTGCCAAAATTAGCTATTTTCACAGGGTCATATTTCAGGATCTACTGAAGCCATATCTATGAAATTTGGCATACTGCTTTTGTACTAGTATATCCCTTCGAATGTCGGCATAGCAGACACAATAGTAAAACAATACATCAGACGCCCGCTCCGGGCGTCCGACAGTTAAAGGGATATAATTACGTAGGTACAATTTTATCTCTGTCCTTGCAATAGGCACTTAGCTACAGGGGGTCAAAAGTAAATAGTGTAGGTTCGTCTAAATAGTGCACGGCATAGGCGCGACCTGTTGCTGGAACTTGGCCTGCGCACTACCGTGCGCTTAGAAATAAAAAAAAAACGGGGCCAGGCGGGAGTGCACATTACTAGTGATTGCGCAAGTAAAGCCACACCGGGAGTGGTCCGCACTTAGATGGGTGAGCACAAGTGGCATAATAATGTTTTAAGCTTCTCGGTTCTTTGGAAGGCAGTTATAAGCCGTTGGATCCAGCTGACATTATTAAATGAAAGTCGTTTAGCTTTGTCAGATTCCTTTAGGTAGCTTAAAAAATCTGACACCAGTGTAGGCCATTTACACATATGAACAAATAAAAAAACTGGCCAAGTGCGAATCGGATTCGCGCACTAACACTAACGCGGGTTCCGTACCATTATCAATAAAAAATCGCGTTTGTTGTATTAAATATTTATTTTATTTTGTTTTTAGTATTTGTTGTTATGGCAGAACTTCTTCTTCTTTAGATTACTGTTGCTATCCGCAACAGAAATACATAATTAGTGAAAATTTCAACTATCTAGCTATCGCGGTTCTTGCGATACAGCTTGGTGACAGACAGACGGACAGACGGACATACAGCGAAGTCTTAGTAATAGGGTCCCGTTTTTACCCTTTGAGTACCCTAAATAAAGAGTGTGTGTATTCGATGGCGTGTACATAAGTACCTACACGCGTTAGTTAAAAGTTATACTTCTTTGGCGTGAACATAAATACAGAGAAGATAAGTACGATCGCATATTTTTTTTATAAAATATATCCAATTAATATTTGATATTTAATATTAATATCCGATAAAATAATTAACAACTAATTTATGAACTATGTCCACGTGAAGGTTTTGCTAAATTGCTAATTTGATTGTTCATATAGATTAGATAAGTCACGTTCAGAAGTTCGTAGGTTTATTGTGAAATGCTAAATAAAAAGTAAAGAATAATTTTTCGGTAGTATTCATAGTAATCAATAGGTACATACATTAGTAAGTACTTATTTTTTGTTTATGAATGGTACATGTTTACCTACTAAGCTATACCTATCATTATTTCTTTTAATTAATATATGTTTTGAAAAAAATATTTGTTTCAGTTTCAGAACGAACTCATATCGTAGAAATTAGAAATATTGTGGAGACTTGGAGAGAAATGCATTCGGTTTCAAAATCAAAAAGCGTTGCCGTCTCGTGCCGCTGTGTACCTACTACACTTTGCGCGTTGCCCGCTGCTAGCGGAACGGCAACGTAGCATTCTTAGTAGACTTATTACTACATTTAGATATTTTTATTACAGCGCCATCTAAATGATGTCCAAGTATGTCGTTGAAAGCATTGAGCTGTCAAATTAGACAAATTCAGTAGTTTGTAATAAATCTGCCAGATGTCACTCCAAAATGAATTCTATTTATTACACACACATTGATAGAAATGTTAATTTTTGTCTGGTTTTAAATATCGTTTTTCTTGTAAAGTACTGTGAATTATTGTGAAAGATTGTAAAGGCGAGCACAACAACTTCATGAAAATTGGAAAATCGATTGTAATATGAGAAACACTATCCACATTAAGAGAATTGCTGTCAAACAAAATGTATGGACGACCAAGGTTCGCAATCACCTTAAGGGGTTATTTTTTCTTGAATTTGTGATTTCTTAAGGTCTAACTTTTTTTGCACATCTTAGCACAAAATCTCACTGCCTTGAAAATAAAGCTTACATATTGGACGTTTGCTGGCAGTAAGCTGTAAATCATAAAATGTCATAAAATAATGTTATATTCATTTTAGGTACAGAAGCCGCAGTTTCATTTAATCAACTCTTTGAAATTTGTAAGGATGACCGAACTAATGAAAGCCTTTTCATATTTTTAAAGGATTAATTTGGATTGAATATTGAGAGAACCCGGTTGTCTTAAAGCTTTTAAGTGATAAGTGCAAAAATATTTCCAAAAATTTTCTTCAAAAGTATCGTAAGTGTACCTAGATGCAGGGACGTGCATTACCGATTATTGCAGGATAGACTAATTGTAGGGCCTTTGCCCAGCAGTGAGACAAAAAAAAACTCTGACTGAACTGACCCTATTAGTGTGTTTACATCCCGAGAGCCACTTATACGCGTCATATTGTTTAATACTATTAAATGTTCTTTTTAGCTTACCGCTCGTTTGAATGAAATCCAAAATAGGCTGGCATCGGCCATTTATGATTATTGCTCTTTTGTCCTCAAAAGTAAGCAAACAAACACCTGGCGCACAACTTTTACATGAAAAACTTTCCATTGCATTAAAGCGGTAATAAAGTTTTCTCCTAATTTCATTTGATATCGCAAAGTTCAGAGCAGATCGTAATTATTTGTAATGCAACAATGCAAATAATTATCATTGGACTAGAAAAAATATCAAATATATACGACTAACACAAAAGTTTACGTAATTTCATTTTATCCTCGATCATCTTCCGCGTATTTAAATTGGTAGCGTAACACAAGCGAGAACCAATAACTTTCTAGTTTTCATCACGGAATGCATCACGGAACAAATGCAAAGACTCGAAATCGATATCATTCCTTATTGGTCAAAAGTGAAAAGAGATAAAAAAACGTTGATTATTGAGATAGAACTAGCTTAAAGATAAGAGCCATTTTTGAAAATCTGCGTTTAACTAACCTAATGGTTTTTTCCATACAAAAATTAGCTGTGTTTATGACTGACGCGTTTTAAAAATGGCATGCATCAGCTCTTGTCTTAGATATTGGTTATGTGTGCGGAAATTTCGCGTGTGTATGCGTCGATGAAATACGTAGACGATCACACTACGGATGCAAATTCCTATCCGTGCACTGTGCATGTGTGTAAATCGAGACACTATGGAGAATTGTCTTCTAGGTAGCTGCCTAGAGTACTGCGTATATATTCGTATACCTACCCTAAGTAAGCGAGTGCATAGCCAGCATATGGCGCGATAGACAGGAAAGCGCGCGTTTATTTGAAAATAGGGCCTATTATAATTTATTTTTAAATTAAAAAATGCACATATATTAGGGAAACTCCGGGTAGACAATGTCTTTGAGTCTCTATGGAAAGCACGTGCCTGCCTAGATGTGCTGTGCAGAATTTTAGGTACAAGTATAAAGATTGGCGACAACAAACAGTTCCATTAGAAGAAATAATAGAAATTGGCAGTCAATATACTTCTACCGAAAAACCATTGCTTTCTTTGAGAAAACCCTTTAGTGCATGTTCTTCACAAACAAAAAGAAAAAGAGTTGAACATTTATTTCCTATAGTAGTGAAGAGTTAGCCTATGCTACTCAACTTAAGTTGTATTCTGAAGGAAAACGGAAAGCTGCTGGAGTTGTAAAAGATTTGATGCTTGTTTTATAAAATGATAATATTAAACTACTAACATCTTTTTGGGACTCAAATGTAAAGCCGACAAAAATGACACTGACGAAGAGCTTGCTAGCTATATCAAAATTCCAGTACATTCAAATACACAATAACTGTAAAAAGCATAAAGCAGATATATTCTGGCTATGATGCATTATAATAAAGAATTTCGCTTTTTGCCAAGAATGGTTTATTTTAAATGCTATAATTATCTAAACCCCCTGTATATTATTAGCATTCATAAATTGTTTATTTAGAATGACAAACCCTTAGGAAATGAAAATAATGAACTTTAATGCAAATTGAGGCTATTTTAGCGAAATCGACCACTGTGATCGCGCACTCAGTTTGAAATTCCATATCTCGAAAACTAAACGAAATATCAAAATATTTCGTTTAGTTTTTACAGTAATTTTTTACAGATATTTTTTATTTTCATCATGGAAAACGATGAACGAGTGAACATTTTAGTTAAGTTGAGACTGCATTACAGGCTGACGCAATGGACGCGTCCCCGCCGGGCGGCGCGGGCGCGGGCGCGGGGCGCGGCGGCGCGGCGCGCGTGGAGCTGGCGTGCTCCAACTGCGGCACGCACACCACCACGATCTGGCGGCGCGACGCGCGCGGCGAGATGGTGTGCAACGCGTGCGGGCTGTACTACAAGCTGCACGGCGTGCCGCGCCCCACCGCCATGCGCCGCGACACCATCCACACGCGCCGCCGCCGCCCCAGACACGACGCCAAGCACAGCCGCACCAGTCAGTATTGAAACATACTATAGTATTAATCTCTGTAACAAGGAAGTATACTTCCTTGTTACAGACATTCATTGTAATGACTACATCCTAACGGGGTACATAGAGACCAGCACCCTAAGCCACGCTCAGCGCGTGTTTACGTGATTACCTAATAGTTCCTTTTTACAAAGATAATATACTACATCCCCAACGGGGTACACAGAGAGCGGCACTTACGTTCATTACTGAGGGTTGCCTTACAAAAGCAAGTGGTATTCTTGTTTCAGAGATATATTGTGGCGTCTATATTTCCAAAGGGGTACACAGAGACCAGCACTCTTAGCCACGCTCAGCGTGTGTTTACGTCCTTGTTTACGTACGTGTTTACGTGGTCCTACGCCAAAAACAAGTGCGAACTTTGTGTTATTAACACAAAGTTCGCAAGAAGATATTGACTTTCGCTGATAAATTCCAAATAATTTTGATGATTCAAATGACAAGCTAACTATTGCTTGTATTTATAAAAACGGCAACTGTTTGGTAAACCTATTTTAGTTAAATTTTGTATCGTTATATCAATGTCAAATGTTGAAAAGAAAAGAGAAAAACTATGTTTTAACTAAAATAAGTTTAGCAAACTGTTGTTAATTCTTATGAACACAAGAGTTAGCTTATAATGACATGTTTTTTATCTGGAGGTCTTCATCAGGGCGAATTTGACTAAAGGCCCGTACACCACACCAGGTCTATAATCAATATAACAATAACCCGTTGGCTTGTTCTAATAATAAACATATAACTTTGCAGAGTCCCGCCGCAGCGGCGGCGCGTGCGCGCAGGGCCCGAGCTCGACGCCGGGCGAGCCGCCGTCGCCGGCGGCGGACGCGGCGCCCGAGGAGGCCGTGCTGGCGGCGCTGCGGCGGCAGCTGCAGCCGCACCTGCTGGCCGCGCTGCACGCGCACACCACGCGCCCGCACCGCAACCAGGTCTGTACAGCTTGAGGACATAAACACCGAATTGATTCCTGAAGCCGATAATTATATTAAAAAAAATCGTTGTTAACATTTGTCTTTTTCTAATTTTGCATGGTTCAGACATAGGATAAGAATCTTATTTGCAATAAAGTACAATACAGGTGTTAAGTATAATATAAAAACATTGGCTAAGTGCGAGTCGAACCACGCGCAGTGTAGGGTTCCGTAGTTGCGAAGGTCGACTTTGAATTCATGCCACAAAAAATATTTTTTTATTAACTCTACTTAGCTATGATAGTTTTCCTTTTACAATTATTCTTATTCTTTAAAATTGGTTCTTTATTCACTATAAAACCAAATATTTCAGAAACGGATACCTAAATCAAAAAATGATGTTGCCAAGTTCAAAATATGAGATAGTTAATCGTGAAAAAAAATGACTCCCACTTGGGTTCTGCGGTGAAAACTCAGTTTTTATGTTTGTTTATCAGGTGGGACTGAACGCGGCGGAGTACGACGAGGCGCCGCTCAACCTGGTGGCCAGCCACGTGGCGGCCGCCGAGGAGACGCACTGACTGCCAGCACTGTGATAAACACGCCCCACTTCTCAGCCACCACGCCGTATGACCTTCCTTTTGCTCACTCAAATTAGTTATAAGGCCGTTAACATGACAACTTCGATTAAAAAAAATGTATACGCAAAGCCAACAAGCGTGTCAAAAGCGTACATTGACCTGTATTTTTACATCCCTGTCGCTCGTATTCGTTTCTATAGATAAACCGCTTAGGTGAGACCTCTGCAAATGCGCGAGAAACAAAGAGAGACGAACATGAGAAGTCAAGATTCTTTACCCGTCTCCCTCCGTCTTAATTAAAAGGTTTCTCAACAGTTTGACATAAATTGATTGTTCGTCAATACTGAACTGTGTGAGCGTGACGGCACTACAAAAACTTTACGACAGAGATAGGACAATATAAGTCAGTGTACACAGGCGTCAGTGATCGGCGTTTGATTTAGAATCAAATTACGTTTCATATATGATGTATGAGCGTAAACGGCCTAAAGATCACCGATGATTGTATGGACATTCCCATTATAAGGAGTTCCAATCTAAACGTTATTAGTCTAGGCCAGACGTATAAAAAAGCAATATTATGCCAGTAATCAATTAATAAACCTCATAGAATATCATAGCAAAGCCTTCCTGTGCGTTGTGGAATATTTTGTAATGCATTTTGCAGTCCAACTGCACTTCCTAAATAAGTCAGTGGCATGTTCGACACGTGTTGCATGTCGGAACATTATCCATCGTGTCAAGGTAATGTTAAAATGTGCATTTTATAAAGACTGTACTTGAACTGCCAAGAGAAACAACATTACTTTACGGCTTTTATAAAATGTTCATTGTAACATTTAGGATTCGTTTACCATAAGCCAGTAGCAACCATTAAATATTAGAAATACGTACAAAAGGTTCTAAATTGTATTTTTGTGCAACACACAATGACATGTACTCAGCATAGTATATATTTAGTGATTATGAGGCCAGTGTATGAAAATACGTAATGTATTCAAATATTATTTCAAATCAAAGTTTTCGCGTGTACTCATCTAAAATTTTCAAATATTTTTTCTCATATAAATAGTACATACATTTCATTTTATTATAGTTAAACCACTTAAGTGAGGCCCTCTTGAGAAATGCAGACGGAAACGGAGATATTCCAGAAGCGCGAAAAGTAAACCGTCGGTCAGTCGAGGGTTTATTTTTCCGCTCTTCAACCAGTCTCTACTACACCCCGCACTCCTCATGTGCGGTATCATCAGAGTGGAGTGGGTAAAATAACGAGTAAACTCGGCCAGTAACAATAAAACCATAAGCGTAAACTTTGAGAGTGATACGGTATTACATGACATTACAAGTATTATTTTGAGGAAGCAGGGCATTATTAATTCCTTTTTGGGGCGTTGCGAAGCAATATACGTGGTCATTGTCTTAGTGCCTATTTATTGTATAGAAGTTATACTCCGGCAAGCGAGAGATGTCTGTTGAGACGAGTATGTGATTGTATGGTTATTAGGACCATACATATAGAAGCAGCTGTGTGTATTATATGTGCGTAGAGCAGTGAATTCAGCTGCCTAATCGTGTGCCTATAATGTTGGTAGGATGTCCAAGTGTCACACTGTTGCCAACTTTGTGAGTGAATCTCATGAACCTCTTGTTACACGAGAATATTTAATAGATATTCCGCCTTATCCCTCTCATCTGGATTTGCATGGGATAATATATTTACTGCTTGGGTTTTACTCCCGCAACTTTCAGGCCTCGATTGCCAACGCAATCATTTACCTTGATTTTCAATTCAATTTTTAAGAATTAAACATTAAAAAGACGGTATTTTTTTAAATGTAAATCTTAATAACAAGAAAACAGCCCTATTCTCAATTGAATGCGAAACTTCAGGCGGCCGCTCTTAAATATTCTCGTGTGCGATGATTTCAGCAACGCATGATATTTTTGGGTTTAGTTAAATCCTTGCCTTATAATGCTCTCTTGATTGATGAAATTATATTTACGGTTACCTATTGCAGGAAGCAAGTATTCATTTAGGTTAAGATCATTTAAGATATTGTAAATTTTATTTTATTAGCGGTAACACTTAAAAGTTAAATTCGTAAATAAATAGTATCTAATTTATTTCCCATTTCGGTCAGTATTTACGATGTAAGTATTTTATTTCTATTGAGTATTGTATTTTCTTTAATTAAGACTACGAGATGTGTTAAGAAGCAATAATGACAAACAAGTCTACCTTGGAAATAGCAGACACCTAAATGAGCAATAATAATGTTACGTATTCAGAAATGGTATTTATGTATTGATGTCCGTGGAAAAGTATTTTTATACTACATCTATATCTCAATTTATCCTAGATCTAGTACATTTATAGATTTTACGTGTACTAATAATTTTTGGCATTATTAAAATGTAACTTATGTAGATGCATTGATATTGTTTAGGTACAAGTTAGAATCAAATCGGGCATTTGGTTAGTTAAGTGTTTGATGCGTACCTTCAAGTTAAGCAACCGTTTACCGCTTCACCTCATTGTGGTCAGTGTTACATTATATTTATAGCGAAAAGCATTTACATAGATGGAATCCTGGGCTGTTTTGTTATTGCTTCCGTTCGACTTACGTTTTGTGAACTTCACCGTCCCTTACTTGTCTCTACTTAATTTAGTATTAGTTTGTTTATACCCGTGGGCCAGTATACAGCAGTCTTTGAGACATTGTGATATGCGAGCCGTCGCTCGCGGCGAGCGTGTGATTTTATTGCAGCTATCCTTCGACTATTTTCATGTCATACTTATCGTATTTTAAAAAGCTTTAAATTTGAGATTATTTATTCATTGAATTTATTATTGGGAACATATTGATATTGTGGTAGTATTTAGTAGTTTGCTTACTCCTACACTTCGAAATGGCAGTTTATATTGACAATAAAAAATCATCATATTTAGTACGTAATTTGTGCGAAATTTGCTCTCTATTGATTATATTTGTAGCTCTCTGTATTATGTATGTCGAATTTGACGTAGATACTTAAAGTAGAAAAAATGAAACGAAAACATTGTTTACTTTTATTTGATCTGAGACAAATTATTTTAAGTTGATAAAATCAAACAAAAACATTGTTTACCTTTATTTGATCTGACAGACAAATTATTAATTAAGTCTTAGTGTTGGATCGTATTCCATTAGTTTGTGCTCGGATGTTGGCGCACGCAACAAATCTTACGTGTCCACGAATGATGCTGCTTGCAGTAGTGATACAGTATTATTTTATTAAACTCTACTCTGTACATTTTCTTAGGGTTATTATTTTTGTATTTCTTAGTTTTATCTAGTTGACGTCCGAATTATTGTATATATTGACCGATGGCAACGTTACTGTAACGTTACTTCGTGGTATTGGATCCATGGTTTGCGCAGCAGAGCACTGTCGCGTTGCGACATCACCACGCCCGGTATTTCGGGAGAACCTTTAAGTAGCCAGTAGCTATGTCCCTCGATCTTCCAACTTGTTAATTTATTTACTACTTAGGTTAATCTATAAATATATCGGTATAAAGAGTTGAGGAACAATGTATATCGTCATTAAGCTATGTACTAACAAACCGGTTGTGTTGTGTGTGCTTACGCTCTAACATGCATGTGTTTGTGATTTCGTTTATTGACTCTTCGAAAACAGTGCTGCGAACGTCGTACCAATTCTGTTTTTATTTATAATTTATGCTGAAATATTGGCTTTTTGTGAACGTTGTAGATATTTCATTCTAATATAACGTCATCTCTCGAATATAAAGACTGACAATCGAACTCAGGATCTGATAGTTTTTCTGTTTATACGTAACTCGTGAAGCGAACGCGCGCTGTGTTCGGTGCGACGTCGCCAAGTATTCAATTGTGATATAAGTTTGAGATTGAGACGTGTGTTTCCGAAAAGCAATAACGTTGTGATAAGTGGTGATGATCATTGTACACGAGACTCGACAGATTTTTTTCTGGATATTATAATATTGTCAATTATGAATTCGTATTACGCGTTGCGTGGCCGGTCTCATAGCGGCCGCTGGTAGGGTCTCAAAATATATAGTTTCTTATGAGATTAAAATACGTAGCGTTTAGAGTGTGAGTGAACTATATTTATAAAATTAATAACTTTGCTTAGTGATACGCGAACGCTATGGGATCGCTCGCGCAACTGCTTCTTGTTAAATTAAGCTCTTTTCTTGAAAATCTCAACCCAATGTACAGTATTGTAGGCAGACCTTCCTAATTTAAGTTTCAGTTGTATGGAAAGACGTACTATGTTATATATAAATAAAGCAATAATTTCCAATATACATAGAAAGCTTATGGACCATTTGTTAATTGTTGTCGTGAAATTACTTAACTGTATGTATTAATGGTAAGTTTCAGCATAAATTATTCGATTGAGATTTATCGTACGAGCACGAGGCCGGAATACTCATTGTGAAACATTAGATATTGTTGTATAGATGATAAATAATGTGACTTACGCAGGGATGGATACTTAAATTATTAAAATTTTAACTGATATATTGGCTATGTAGTGAGTAGAATATTTTTTTACAAATAAATTATAGCAGCTACTTTTGCTTTTAATTTTTCTCCTACTCGATACACTCCTGAAGTGCTATTTTTGAAACGCGGAGTCACCTAGACGATTGGTTTTTCCATACAAAAAATCGTTCGTTTAGTGACTCCGCGTTTGAAATATAGTACCGCGGCACTTTCCACACTCAAACTTAAGAGTCCGGCGACCCTAGACTTCTCCATACAAACGTAGTACACGTTTAATTTTGAAACCACATGTCAGATTCCGGTAAAAATTGGTAATTGTAAAGAAATTGCAATTATCTAGGGTTCTATCAGGATTCCTATAGTAAAATTATGAACTGGAAAGAAAATATAACGATTTAGAAGTTTCCCATACTAATGGTCAAAAATAATATAAAACACTAAATTCTATTTCAAGTTCATATTTTTACTGTCGGAAACTAAATATAAACCTAGATAATTGCAATATCTTTGAAATTACAAAATTTTGCCCAAATCGGACATGTCGTTTTGAAATAAAACGTAGACTACGTTTGTATGGAAAGTTGTATTTTGGTCTAGGGTCGGGGGATCCTTAAGAAATAAAAACAAAAGGTTTGTTATAGTAATTATCTATATTAACTATTATAAACAAGTTATGTAACAGTAATGATAGGTCTCTTGAGCGCCTGTCTGCTCTTGCGCCGCTTGTCCCGCGCGCGGCGCGCCGTGGTCGCGTCCCGGAACAGCAGCTCGCTGTCCGCCGCCTCCAGCTCGCGCCGCATCCAGTGCAGCGCGTGCACGTTGTACCCCACCATGTCCTGAAACAACGTTTAGTTACGGACGCTTCAAATATTGAAATTCTAATGCGGGAGTAGTAGAATTCTACAAGTACGATTATCTAGTCAATGCAAATACAGTGCAGAGGAAGCGCCTTCAGCAGTAATATTGGCGAGCTTGCAGAACAATTTGTTGTGGTTACATTGACTTTTCAACGTGACATAATTTTTTCTTCCTTGTCACTAGATGGCGCTATAAAGTAACAGTTTAAACATTTAAATAATATGTACTCTAATTAATTTAATAAGTATGACTTATACGAAAAGCAAGAAATATTTTCAAATAATAATTAACACTTTCTTTGTCACTTTGTGTGTGCTGCCATCTCTGCCTATATTGCCTACTTAGTTTTCCTTCCAATAGCTTTGGCGTTGGGTATGAATGAATGAGAGTAAAAAAGAGTTACCAAAATATATTAGGTACAATGGATGGAGAGGAAATAAAGGCACGCAAAGAAGATAATATTATATATCTTTGCCTAGACTATGACCGCTAAACTCACCCTCAACTCGGTGAGTCTCATATTTGCCTTCGCCTGTATCTGGATCATGTGCTTCAGCAGCGCTTGGTTGGCGACGAGCGGCGCGTGGTGCACCTTCAGCAGGAAGATGGCGAGCTTGCAGAACAACTCGGCGTGGTCGCCGCGGTCCAGCAGCTTCGGCAGCAGGCGGACGATCTCGCACGCTGTGCTAAACGGGAGCAGCAGTAACGCTTCCTCGAGGTCACTGTTTTAAAAACATGTTACTCGTTTATACTGGCTGACTGGTATATCACGCTTCATGTTTAAGGACATTACAAATCATGATCACAGGTTACGTAAAAGAATATAAAACCAACAAAATACTGATTTATTACAAAGAAAACAATAATCTAATTAGAACGCAAAGTCTCGGAATGTTTGGAAAACGCGCTCTCGCTACGCGGTTGCCTCGCGCTCGGTCTATCTGCCTCGGTTCGTTATCAACCGCTTTCATCGCGCGTAGCTCGAGTGTCCACACTTCTTGTTTTTATTGGATAATTTGGTCAACTATAAACTACCTATTTTGTTATATATGTGGAACGAGAATCGATTATACTGAGTGCCCCTTTCAATATGCTAGGTGATTTACCAGTCAGCCTGTATATATTTTTAATCTTACAGATACATTATGAAGTCTATCTCACGACAATGACGACAGAGCCTGGGTATGTTACACTCAAAGGCCACATTTAGTATGAAGGTGGAAAAAGGGAATCAGAATAGGGTTGCTAGCCGCGTCGTCTATTGACATGATTGGGATTCTTGCCTATTTTCTCGATGCTTCTACGATCTGCACGTGAAGAGAAGCAGCTTTCTACGTTTTTTCTTTTCTTCCAGACCAGCATAACTCAATGGCTTGATTGTTCACCTGGCGCGGATTTTCCTGATAGTCTCTACGAAGAAGTCCTCTACCGTGGAGCAGTTGTAGGCCGCCATAAGCAGCGGCGGTTGCACTCTGCCCGCCCCATCACACTGTTAGATCAAGAAACCCAATGGTTTGGTTGTCACCTGGCACGGATCTTCCTGATAGTCTCCACGAAGAAGTCCTCTACCGTGGAGCAGTTGTAGGCCGCCATAAGCAGCGGCGGTTGCACTCTGCCCGCCCCACCACACTGCTAGATCAAGAAACCCAATGGTTTGGTTGTCACCTGGCACGGATCTTCCTGATAGTCTCCACGAAGAAGTCCTCTGCCGTGGAGCAGTTGTAGGCCGCCATCAGCAGCGGCGGCTGCACGAACTGCCCGCGCGCTTCGGCCAGCTCGCGCTGGTACTCCGCCCCCACACTCAGGCATTCCATTATTGAGTCCGCCTGTTAAAACAATCAAGTTGGCAAACTATATGTACAGGCCGTAATGTAATGTCCGGCTTTTTTTACCCCCGACAAAAAAAGAGTGTGTCTGTCTATCTATCTGTAGCATGGACGGATTTCGATGCGGTTTTATTTACGTGAGAATCGGTTGAGATTAAAAGTTATATATTGCTTAACGCTCGAAAGTCAGGGTTTTTCCTTGCAAATAATAGATGGCGCTACAGATATCAATTGGAATATAGATATAGTTCTGCTACTCATCACTAGATGGCGTTTTTAAAGTTGAGGGTTTTCCTAATTTGCCTAGCTAATAAACTTGTTGTAAATGTTGTAAGTTCTTTACACAAATAATACGTGTGCGGTAGCTAAATGACCTTAAATAAAGATAATGAAATAAAAACTAAATTATACTTACAGCTTTCTCAGCACCAATTGTTTTCTTGGTAGGCATATTCAAACCAGGTAGTCCAGGTACAGGAGCCTGCAAAAAAATAAGACTGGTCAAAAATAATTTCAAGCAGTTGAAGCTAATCAAAATACCCTCAATCACCTGAATCTAAAATATACAAACCCAAGCCATGCCTACCCATCGCCTTGCAAACATAATTATTTCTCTTCCTTGTCACTAGATGGTGCTATAGGTAATAATTGAAATATTAAAATCTTTTGTTGCTAATATGTAAGTAAAGCAGTACTCTAATTAATGCAATTAATGAACGATGTGTATCATATGGAGTTCCGCAGGGTAGTGTTTTAGGGCCTCTCCTTTTTATTATCTATATTAACGATCTTCCTATGAATATTAAACATAGTATAACATTATTCGCTGATGATAGTACAGTAACAGTTAAATGCACGGACAAAAAATCATATAAATTCGACGTAAACTCGACATTAGCCTCACTAATAACATGGCTTGATAATAATAATTTAAAAATAAACCTTGATAAAACTAACATTATGCATTTCACTCAAAGACCTAAAAAGGCGAACAATTTTAACTTAGAATACCAGGGCAATATTGTATCTAATGTTCCATCTACTCGATTTCTTGGAATAATAATCGACTGTAGGTTAAAATTGAAAGTCTTTGTAAACGGATTAGTAGTTCATCTTATGCCCTATATAGGTAATCTAATGAAGTAAATACTGATACACTAATAACTGCATACTATGGCCTTGTTGAATCAGTCCTTAGATACGGTATAATTTTTTGGGGAAATTCCAACGATAAAGATATCGTATTTAAAATGCAAAAGCGCTGTATTCGAGCAATGTTCGGACTACAAAGTACAGATAGTTGTGAACCGCTATTTAAATAAGCGGCTAAGTGCGAGTCGGACTCGCTCATGAAGGGTTCCGTAGTAGCAAATAACATAATATAAAAGTCTTGTAGTATGTTTTTTTTAATTTATATATTTGAGTTGATTGAATGAAAGGTAAATTGCCGTTTATGATGATGACGTATAAAAAAAAAACTACTTACTAGATCTCGTTCAAACCAATTTTCGCTGGTAGTTTTCATGGTAATGAACATCATATATATTTTTTAGTTTTATTATTCTGTTATTTTAGAAGTTACGGGGGGGGGGGGACACACTTTTTTCCACTTTGGAAGTGTCTCTCGCGCAAAGTATTCGGTTTAGAAAAAAATGCTATTATAAACCTCAATATCATTTTTGAAGACCTATCCATAGATACCCCACACGTATGGGTTTGATGAAAAATAAATTTTTGAGTTTTAGTTCTAAGTATGGGGAACCCCCAAAATTTACTGTTTATTTTCTATTTTTGTGTCAAAACCTTAATGCGGTTTACACAATACATCTACTTACCAAGTTTCAACAGTATAGGTCTTATAGTTTCGGAAAAAAGTGGCTGTGACATACGGACGGACAGACAGACAGACAGACATGACGAATCTATAAGGGTTCCGTTTTTGCCTTTTGGCTACGGAACCCTAAAAACATAAGATTCTAACATTTCCGTCATTAGATATAATAGAAACAGCTATATTTGTAAAAAGTAATCCTCACCTGTTTCCTAAGTTATGTGATAGAGTAGAAAGAAACCGACGTGAAGACAAATTGTGCATACATCCATCCAAAACTGCTTTATTACATGATAGTGTATTAGGTATGGCACCGATTATATATAATAAAATACCAAAACAATATAAAGAATTAAATGTTACTTTGTTTAAGAAAAAATTTAAGTCATTTTTGATAGACAAATGTTATTATAGTATTAAGGATTTCTTATCTGAAAAATTGTAAATTGATTTTGGTTTATATATAAGGTCCATAAATTAAGTATATTATTATAGTATAGTTATATAGGTAGCATAGGTATAGATAGCCTTTCTGACCACATTTGCACACCGGTGATGGTAAACATGATTGGACGAAATTGAATGTACTAATATCTTGTAACACATGTTTGGCAAATAAATTATCTTTATCTTTATCTAATGCATTAAACATTTTCAAGGTATATGCTACCATCTCTGATAGCCTATTCCGCAACTCCAGATTTGCCTACTTACACCTCGTATCTGTTACGTCAGTAATTATATTATATATAGGAGTACCGTAGATATAGCGACCCGTTGATGCATAGTTGTCGATAGCTAGACAATAGATACACCGAAGTTTGATATCACGTATGTAACCCGTTCTTTTTGGTAAACCTGAGCGACAGTAAAAACTCAGTCATAAGAGATTAAAAGGTTGTGTCGTACATACATGTGTGTCCCCCGTAGCCAGCCCCTCGTCCTGCTCGTCGGCGTCCCCCAGCACGAGCGGCTCGTCGGTGCGCGCGTACAGCCGCAGCGCGCGGTCGGCGCCGCACGACACCGCGTGCAGCCCGCCCGCGCCCACGCTCAGGTCCCAGCACTCGCCGTTGTGACCCTACGTAAAAAAAGACCTCAATTTAAAAATATCGACATCACACTAATATTATAAAGACGAAAGTTAGTGTGTGTGTTTCTTCTTCACGCGCAAACGGCTGGAACAATTTTGATAAAATTTCGTATGCAGGAAACTGACGCCCTGAATTAACACATAGGCTAAGCGGGTAACATTGCGAGGCCATGCTACTCGTAGTTTATCGGACTTTGTATAAACTATTCGTTTTTATTGTGTGTTGTACTACATGCTCATTGTACTAAATTATTAAACCTATTGTGCCATACAAATTGTATTTTGTACAAAAAAGGGTAAATAATTTAATGTGTAAATATTGTGTTTTCTCAGTGAATTATTTTATGTAATTCTTATGAGAAATAAAGTTATTCTAAACCTAGTTTAGTACATAAGCAAAAGCACAATTTTGGACTATTTACCTACTTTAGAGGCCGGACCACCCCAGTTATTCCTGTAGATGTCGTAAGATGCGACTAAAGGAATAAACAACAAAAAAAAATACATTTCGTGCTACAAATGCATTCCTAAGGAAGGTTTATGTGAAGCACAAAGTACTGTGTTAAAGGAACGAACTGTAACGCTAATATAGAGTAATTGTAAGCGAAATGGACTTGTGACACTTACAAGTACTACAAATCTTGACATTATGTTAAATAAGAAAAAAAATGCTCCACTTACGTTCAAAGTAATAATATTGTCATAGCTGTCAGCGTCCCACTGCTTCACTTTCCCATCCTTGGAGGCGGTGAAGAAGTAATGCGTGGACGGCACGAAGTGCAGCGCCGTGACCGAGTCGTTGTGAGCGAAGATGGACTTGTGGCAGTCGCCGAAGTCCATGCCCCAAATCTTGACGTTGCGGTCGGCGGAGCCCGTCGCGATTATGTTCGAGTCGTAGCTGATGTCTAAGCAGAGGACGGGCAGTTTGTGTCCGTAGAGGGAGAGGTAAAACTAAAATAGATCAAACACGTTACTGTAGGAACTTTGCTGATGCCAAAGATAATATAATTACTAACGTAACAGATAGCTAACGCCCAACGCCATAGAAACTATTGAAGGGCCCATAAGTAGGTAATACTGGAGTTGCGGGTAAGCACACATAGATAGCAGCACACACGACTAGCAAAAAGTGACAAAGGAAGTGTTGAATATGCTTTAAAAATATTTATTGCATTTCATATTAATTTTAAGTCATATTTAATTAATTAGAGTACTACCTTATTTAAATAATAGGAATAATATAAAAGAGTTTAATGTTTAATTATTACTATAAAGCGGCATCTAGTGACAAGAAAGATAAATAGTTATATTTATTAGGCGTTGGGTAGGCATGCTAATGCTTATTTTATGCTAAAATTATGTGGAATGAGAGTACAAAAGGATAAAGATTTACACCAACCTTGAAAGTGTCCAAGAAGAAAATCTTTACTGTAGAATCTAACAAGGAAACTGCTATGAATTTGCTATTGGGACTAATTTTTACTGCTACTACTTGTTCTTCTAGCTCTAAAGTTCTTGTGTGTAACAATGATAACACCTGTAAAACAAAACATATAGTTAATTAGCATAAAGCTTCATAATACAGTTCTGTATAACTAACTTATTTCAATGTTTAATCACTTAATTATTACATCTTTAATTGAGGTGGAAAGTAGTGAAAAACAATTTACCTTAGCCTTTGATTCACCTGTTGGATCTGGTATAAGTTCGAATTGCCACAATTTTACAGTTTTATCTGCCCCACCAGAATAACAACCCAGCTGCAAAAAAGAGAACAATTACTGTCATAACTTCATGTTTTTTTTTTTGGTTTCGTATGCGATATGCTGGCGCGTATATGTACAAAAAGCGACTTGCTAACGAACTTAACGAGCTGGCGCTGATATAGATAAGCTGATTAATATTCAAGCTGCTAGAAGTAGAACATTCGAGAGTGGAGCAAAACATTCCAGAAGAGTCTAGCCAAATCCAGAACAATGTGGAATGTTCTAGTTATAGAATAATCTAGAAGTCTGTAGAATGTTTGATAATAATTCCGAGTTCACACGGGATACACTCAAAGTTTCCAGGTCGGGGTCGGTTAATTAATTTATTTATTTATCAAACTTTATTACAAAAATGTAACAGGCGGACTTAAGGCCCAGGGCCTTTTCTACCAGTCAACCTACAGGTGGTGCTGACAAAAGCAAATATTGGACGAAAGTACAAATTAGGAGAAACTTTACAATATATTATAAATACATACACACATATATAATATATATAAAAACATAAACCTACATACTATATACATAAATAGGTTAAATTCATAAATCCTACATATACTACACAAATATTTAAAATACTCTATGACAGTTTGTGTAGATAATATGCGCGTACGGCACTCTTAAACGCTTGGCGACTAGGGGCTTTGCGGATACTAACAGGAAGGGAGTTCCAAAGCATGACGGCTTGTTTGGTGAATGAATGTTTCAGAAACCCACTCCGGCAACAAGGCATATCGAGAAGGAGATTATTGGACGAACGAAGATCTCTAAGATGGGTATTAAAGTACATGAATTTTCTATAAATGTCTGAATGTTTGAGAGCGTGGCGGGCCGTGTCAGTTCTAAATGACCTTTCGGTGTAATAACTTCGAAAAGATGTCGGCGAGTAACTTATATGACTTGAGCGACGAATTTTGGACTACGACTTTGGACGTTTGGAAGACCATACTTTTCCGATCGTAGTGAATCAGTTCTCTAAGAAGAGTGTTGGCGTTTCATTCCAAATCTCGAACTCCAGTTTCGTAACAATATCAAGCCAAAAGCGACACAACTTTCAAAGTCTTCCAAATACTAAGGAAATGGGTTGCCGCAAGAGATCGCCTTTTGTGAGTAGTTGTAGTGGCCGAGGCCTCGTGTCCACGTATCCGTGACGGCGCCCGTTCGATCAGTCATGTATAAAGCCTCTAGGAGGTGTTTCCACGTCGCCGGAGACGGCGCCGTACATTCACGGCGCAAACCGGATACGTGGACAAGAGCCGTAATGCTTACCATATTAGGCGTGAGTCCAACGGCGGTGCAGTCGGCGGTGTGCGCGGGCACCCGCTCGAGCAGCGCGGCGGCCGCCACATCCAGCAGCAGCAGGTCGCCGCCCGCGCAGCCCAGCAGCGCGTGCCGGTCGCCGGGCGCGAAGCACGCGCAGCGCGGCCGCGCGCCCGCCAGTGGGATTGTGCGGAGACACGACTGGTTCGGCCTGGTACACAACCACTTGTATGCTATTGGACTCGTCTACCCGCAAATATGGAGGATATTTACAATCCTACTAATATTATAAAAGCGAAAATTTGTAAGTATGAATGAATGTATGTTACTCTTTCACGTAAATCTACTGAATGGATTTTAATAAAACTTTACAATAATATAGCTTATAATATATCAAATAGGCTACAATTTATAAAGATATTGCGCAGACGAAGTCGCGGGCACCACTTAGCCAAAAATACAGTAGTGACGCTTAGCACGAAGAATTTCGTACAATGACCTTTGGGCCTACTGCCAGTGTTCATTAACATTTTTATGCAATTTTTTTGTGAGAATGACATAATGACAATGATCCGGTTATTTACTCTAGCTTGTACGAGTACATATTTCATACTATGGGGAAACCGGTAATGGCTTCGCGTAGCACCAAGGTCCCACAAATAATAAGTTTATAGATATGTCGCAGTTAAATTGTATAATCCGTTGTTATTCAAAAACTCTAGCTGTTTGGCATTACAGCCCGGTTTTGTAAAACAGCTGAAAATAGTTCAGCTCGATTGTCAATAAGTTACGTAATTACGTTTAACAAAACAACTAACGTTGACATGACATTTAGGGTTACCATTATTAAATAAAACTGTGTTACCAAACAAAATAATATATGAGGGGTCAATAGTTGTTCTTTATGATTTTTATATTACTCGTGGGATGAAAATAAAACCTCAATTCAACTCCTTACTAAATAATTCAGTCTCCAACATTATAAAACACCAATGAAAAATGATAATCAGCTCGATGCGATTGGATATTGAAATTTTCTATCAACCCGACAACTCAATGGCGAAGCGATTTCTTACGACCAATTGATCGACGTGAATTTTGCATCTCGCCGGAAGGCGGGCGTCGTAATAACAATATGGGAACCAAGCTAAAGGTCCACTTTATTCTTTTCAATCATTTGCAGTCCGAAATCACAAACGATGCCCCCGATGTCTCTCGTGAAAACGGCTTAGTCCCGGAACGTGGCGAAGAATTTACTTTATACGACCATATTTGTTGTTATGACACTGACACTTCACAAGCCCCAAGTGGCAGAATTCCGAAATAATCGTTCTACAATCTTACGTCAGCTAGTTTGTGAAACGTAACACATTGGAAGATCTAGCTAAATAATTTTCAGCTGTATTACAAAACCGAGCTGTAATGCCAAACAGCTAGAGTTTTTAAATAACAGAGGATTATACAATCCAACTGCGACAGATACATAGGCACTGCACTTTATTCGCATTTTAAAAACTTGAATAAGCACATAAACTTTGTTTTTACTTAATAGAAAATTTATTGAAATATTACTAAAATCCTCTTTAACTTTTACTTCCTGATGGTAGGTTTATACGAAGCCATCGCTATCAGCACTGGCTTAGTATTGGCCTCCTCCAAGTCAAGCCAGCGTTGGCTGACGGCGCTGGCAAAAATAGAACGCCCATCTTTTTTCCTAGCCAGTGACCGCCCGTACCCCTCAACCTCCACGCCAGCATTACGGACACGTGTAGGTAGACCAGTGGCGGATTTACCAATAGGCTGAGTAGGCTGAAGCTTAGGGCGGCACATTTTGGGGGGCGGCAGATTTTAGGCCGTAGGTATATATGTATTTGTTTTTGTTTAGAATTTCCAAGTATTAAATCGGAATGTAATGTAAGGATCATCTTATTTTAGTTGTTTTAGCAACAAAGCAAAAGCTCCAGTAATGGGTCTATCCACAGACTAATTAGGGATACTACAGTGAACTACAGTCTATCGCTAAGCTGTTTTCTTGTTCAAAGTCGTTTTTCTTTACTATTTCTTTCTCTTATTTAGTACATAATCTTTTGTTATAACAGCAAATCCATTATTTTTTAACGTCAGAAATGTGCACGCCTCAAGATACCTCCAGGCTGACTTGTCTTTATGTAAACCCCACGAGCCAAGCCAGCTGTGGCTTATCTGTAAGACTGTATGAGAAAGCGGTATCCTTATCAACCCTCACATAAACGGCGAATTGCCCAAATAAACGAGGAATTCGGAGTGAGCTTGCTCGTTAATTTATATAATTTAATAAACTGATTTTTTTATTGAAATAATTAACTAACCTGTTCCACAGTTTGACAGAATCCCCTGACGCCGACAAAACAGCCAGATTGTCAGAACTGATTGAAACGCAGAGCGGATCTTTCTGGTGGCCCGGTTGTGTTATTTGTTTCAAGCATTGCACTGAAAACATACATTATTACTTTCATTGAATACTTATGGAATTCAAGAAATTAATTATGAATAAACTTTTACTGTTCAGTTTATGAAAATGCTATGTCGCTTCTTATTCAATTGAAACATACCTTCATTTCCCTCGCCCAGTCTCAAGCTGTGCAGCTCAACGGTGTTATTCGCTAGAGTAACCCCCACTCTCAGCTCTCCTGTGGTGCCCAGCAGTAATGAACATGACTTTATTTTAGCGTCGAGTTTCATCGATGTGAGCCGTCGTACTTCGTCTGTCAGAGTAAGAAGTTCTGGTACCTCAGTAGTCTCGGGATCAGCTTCACCACTCTCTTTTAATTTTCTAAAAATACAAGCAAGCAATATAATATCTAACTTTAGGAATGTTTACATGTGCTTTACCAAAAGATAACTCACGCTAATTTCTTTCTTTGTTTTTTTATCCGCTTGTCCATTCTCGTTTTTGCTTCCTCATCAGAGCAAAATGAGAACAGCTCCAGTAATGAATCAGTACCATAGCAGGCTAGCACTGTTTGTCCTGGGTCGGTGTGAAGCCCGACCACTCGCCCTTTGCCACCGCGAATTAATGTGCCTACTTGATGGCATTGTAATACCTGTAACAATTCATATAATGTATTTTAAGAAGACTGAGAACATATTAAAAATCATTTGAATGTTATCGGAGAAAATATAGGCCTGTCAAGTGTGTAACTTTATGAAAAAAGAAAAATATTGATAAAAATCTTTCAGTTATCATACTGTTCTCGGTGGTTGATAAAAAATTTTTTAAATACATACAGAACTGTCTTCAATATTCTCTGTCTCCTCAATTTTGACAATCTCCATCTGCCGGACGAGCTTGTCTTCGTCCTTCACATCACTGGTCCAGTTTAGCTTCCATACACGGAGCTCTGTGTCCATACTGCCTGTCACCAAATACCGTTCCTCTTTCAGGAGTGAGGCTGCCCATACCTAAAATATTATTTAGTATATTACAGAACTACACTTACAGAAACCTATAAATATTTTTTAAATTCAAACAATAAAGTTTGTGTGCTGTGTGCAAAACAGATCTCTATATTTTGAATACATATCTGCTTATTGTAGGATATAGATGAGATGACGAAGCAAAAGTGGAAAGTGTTTGCAGAGATCATTGCAAGTAAGATCCTTTGTGTGAGTTTGCAATAGAAATTATATGCTATACTGCTTTCAAATGGTATGCAGTACTACAAGCTATTTTGGAAATAATTTAAAAATAATAAATACATTTATTAGTTTTAATGGAAAAAATAAATCACTTTGTTTGGAGCAAATACAAACAGATATCCTCTCATCCGGTCGACATGCATTGTTTTACTATTGTGTCTGGTATTTTGCGCAGACGACAGGTTAATGCATTGCACCAATGTACTTGGAGTATACAGCATGAGCAGTCGGTGGAGTATGTTCCATGTCTCCCATGATAATAATTATTTCTTATTTCTTACACCTATAAAAAAATTATCTACCTCCATCTGATGTCCTCCTAATGTCTTGAAGCAGTGCTTAGTTTCAATGTCCCAAAACTTTACAAAGGTGTCTTTGGAGGAGCTGACTATACAGTTCTTGCCGTTGATGAAAAGCACACTAGTTACTGCTCCCTTGTGCCCACTGAATCGGGCTATACCAGTTTCTGATACCACATCCCATAGAATCACTTCTGTATCCTGCAATATAAAAAAAAGTATGGATAAGTTGACATCAATCAACTAAAAAAAATCATCAAAGCATCATCCTTATAGAAGAATCTATTTCAGTTTGGAGTAGAATCTTATCTCAATTCACTTACCTTAGAGCCAGAAACCAGGCGGTGTCCCTGTTCATCATACTGCAGACAGGTTACAGCGGATTTATGGCCCGCAAAAACACACACTACCTCATTGTTAACCAGCTCAAATACATTTATATTACCATCAACATAACCCACTGCCATATGGTTTCCCGATGGACTCGCACATATTTGTGATACTACAACATTTTCACCAGGAAGGACTTGTGCCTTTTCTCCTAGTCTCATATCCCAAATAATAACATGTTCACAAGCTCCAACGGCAATGTATCTACCACTTATACCATTTAATGCAACGTGCGCGCTATTGCAATCAGCTGTACAAATAACGTTAAAAGTTCCACTAGGTGCGTAGCGTAAATACTGCTTTGTTAACCCCATATTTAGAGAAATTTTATTAAATTCATGCAAAATAACCAAACTTCGATACACACATGTGACTCTTTGTTTTTGTTTTGATTTGAACTTGTGACTTTTGTCAAAAATGTCAATGCCACTGTCAAATTCAACCATAGATGTTAATAGTGTTGTACTTAATTTCCGTTTTCCACCGAAACGAAAAGTTTGTGGTCCGGTGAAGTCCGGTCTGGCCTTATTAGACAAAAAATTTGTGCTATAATATAATCTTCATAAACAACTGTCAAGCTGCTGTCATAATTCTGTCAAAGTCAATTTTATTATCTGTGAAGCTCTCACCTCGTCACCGCCGTCGCTGTTCAATTTATTGTACTTTTACTTTTATTATTATAATAATTAAATTGTAAATCACTCAGAATTTTACTCTTCACTTTTTATTTTCTACAATATTTTATTCCTGTGTAGTATATCTCTGCCATCAGGTTATTATGTTACTCAACAAAACCAGGTTTATTGTTTTTCTTGTTGACCCAACGTGATGCCCCTTCCTCAAATGGTATTTAGATTGTTCACAGCCGGTTGTTCGAAGCAACTTATCCGTATTTTATATTCTTGCAGACTTGTGGGTTTCACAAATCGATCACACAAAAGCAATATGGACGGGAACGCGACGTCAGACATCGTGATTCTGAGCGGTAATTCGCATCCTGAATTAGCCGAATTGGTTGCCAAGTGAGTGGTTTGGTTGTGCGATACTAGCCTCTTGTTAATTTATTCCTTACTTTTCTTCGACTTTTGCACATCAAGCAATCAGAAGTTTAACCTCATTTGTACTTGCTCTAAGTAATATAGGTACCTATAAGAAAATGTGAGTATTTGCTTCAGACTTCATTGCTAAATGATTATGTTCATTGTACAAGCTTTCTGTGTGTATTAGGTTTTTGTTTGCTTTCAAAACACTCTGTCTGCCCCTGACCCTAGGAATAAAGTCGTGATTGTATGTATGAATTGGGATTTTGTAAAATTTTAATTTTAATGGCTATTCTATTACTAATATTATTTATGAACATTTTAGCCGACTTGGAGTCCGCACAGGAGGATGTTCTGTTTACCACAAAACAAACCGGGAGACCATGGTTGAAATTGCAGACTCAATTCGTGGCAAAAACATCTACATCATTCAAACTGGTACAAAGTAAGTGTTTTGATGAGTTTTAAAGTTATGAGATTTGCTTTTCTATTTTTTCAAATTTTATTGAGAAAATATGAAAACATATATACAAATTATACAATAAAGATATATACAACAACAACAACATACATAGATAAAACTAAACTAATACCTATATATTAAAAAACTAAATGTTATTACTTACTTGAAACTAAAAAAAGGAATAACATAGGTACCTAAATAAATAAATATTTAAGGACAAATAACACTGATTGCTTGTAAAACAGTAAATGTTCAGAAATGTCAGACTGCAAGATGTTTTTGTATTGAGATTACTCACTAAATCATATCTGTTTCAGGGACGTCAACAACAACATTATGGAACTATTGATTATGGCTTACGCATGTAAGACTTCATCTGCAAGGTCTATTGTAGGGGTGATACCATACTTGCCCTACAGCAAGCAATGCAAGATGAGGAAGCGAGGGTGCATTGTCACCAAGCTGCTAGCTAAGATGATGTGCAAGTCAGGGTTGACACACATCATTACCATGGACTTGCATCAGAAGGAAATTCAGGGCTTCTATGAGTGTCCTGTAGACAACCTGAGGGCCTCTCCTTTCCTGTTACAGTATATCCAAGAAAGCGTAAGTATATTTTATAGGTTATTCCTTCCGCATACAGAATGTGGGTAATAGGTAATGTGTTATGGTGGGTATGTTGACTTATGGGATTACTTGGACCCTGGACTTGACTCGTCTTTTGTGTTAGTGGTTGTCAGCTAGTAGATTCTAGCTCTTACAGAATACGCATACCCACTAAAATAAAAAATTTCAATAAATATTTGATAATTTGATTGGTTCTTGGCACAGCTCTCAGAATTAGGCTTGGGTGGATTGGTGGTCTTGATTTGGTTTATTTAAAATTTAATTAGTTTAATCTTTATCACCACTAGAGGCTCATGTCCCAATGATTGTGCTATGATTATGGTCTCTGTTTAAATCCCAGCGGGGTGTCCTTTACTATATAATATCCAATAAAAGAGGCTTGAGGATAATCAATTAAATGAATGCATATACAGATTCCCGATTACCGCAACTCTGTCATCGTGGCGCGGAACCCTGGCTCTGCTAAGAAGGCCACCTCATATGCTGAACGTCTCCGACTGGCCATTGCTGTCATTCACGGAGAACAGAAGGAGGCAGAGAGTGATGAGGTTGATGGACGGTACTCTCCACCATGTATTCAAAGGTATGAAACAACTATTCATATAACTTGATTGTTTCTATAATGCCGGGCGCAGTAGCTAGTACTGTATAAAAATTTAAAGTGACTACATACTTGAAAAATTTCAACTTTAATATTCAATACTGCTTGATATACAGAGTATAAATATGTAACTTTGCCATATTCTTAGACATACTTATACTGATCACAATGAACAACTTTCCCCAAAGAGTGTCGATGGGTTTATAAAAAAAATTGGATTCCCATAAAAAACTGATAATCAGCTGATCGATTTAGTATGGGAAGTTCAATTTTTTTTTCTTACTTCGATCTATGTTTCTAGGGGATTTTTTGACCGAGCGAGCGAAGCGACTGAGGTCTCTAAATCGAGTTGGGGGCGAAAACACATTGTATGTATGTATGTATGTATGTATGTATGTATGTATGTATGTATGTATGTATGTATGTTTGTACCGCGATAGCAGCCGAACCGATGGTTTGATTTTGATGAAACTTGATAGGCATGCAGGAAACATCAATAGAATTTTCAAGTTCGTTGGGCATCAAAATCGGTTCAGTAGTTTTTGAAATATTAATAAGAATGTCCGCGATTATGTAGCAAACGAAACCATAGCGCGTTCTAACTTTGGATACCGCCATCTAGGGGTTATTTAGGAAACTGAATTGCGAAAAATAATCGCGAGGTCTAAGTTCGCGGCGAACTACTAGTTTAGTATGATCAGTATATGTAAGTTTGAGAATGTCAAGGCAACAGATTTACACCCTGTAAACACAGCTATAATAATAAAACAAAATAAATAATCATCATTAATATCAATCACTGTACTTAACTTTGCCCAGCAGTGCTAATAAAAAATATATTAACCACAGGAAGTCCACCCTAGACAAATAAAATAAACAATGATCTAGATTTCCTCTGCATGTTTATTATACATGAATAAATGACTAAGTGAATCTTCACTGGCGGTTTAGCGTCGACAGGTCTCGCACCATGGATGTGTCGGTGGGCGTGCCGGTCCACCCCGCCAAGGAGAAGCCGCCAATCAACGTAGTCGGAGACGTCGGGGGCAGGATAGCGATTATGGTCGTAAGTAATAAGCACAATTGTACAAAAAATCTACTACAACCTACAACATTTGGATGGCATTTAATGGTGGTTAACTCGTGTCATCTACAACGTGGAAGGGACATACCCGTCATAAACCAAACTGCGGGCACAGAATTAATAATAGTATTACATACAGAACGGAAACTCGCACCGTCCCCCGCAATCTGGTGTCCCCGCAACCCTTCCCCCGTTATTGTGTGGTGTAAGCGGCAGTAAAACAGGGTTATTGGTACACGTTGGTTGGTCGCACGTTGACATTACGCGAGTCACTCAGGATTATTGAATTATAATGGTGAGAAACTGCGCACATTATCATTGTTTATCCACCGAAAACAATAAATAACGAATATTTTATAGATTTCCGAGTGATGAAAACAGGTA
Source organism: Acrobasis consociella (assembly GCA_963555685.1). Lineage (NCBI taxonomy): Eukaryota > Metazoa > Arthropoda > Insecta > Lepidoptera > Pyralidae > Acrobasis > Acrobasis consociella. The sequence goes on from OY743115.1 coordinate 6,693,383, forward strand.
AGCAAATCAACAAATTCTGTGGTGGCGACCCTGATTGTTTAACTCACACATATGACGTGTGCACGGACGGATTGTTTCGTTTGTAGTAGTACTAGGTATATATGCTGCTCCGTTTGTATGAAGTGCCATACCTGTGCTGCGGGCTATACTTGATCACTAATCTAAAGTATAATAATGAGATTAAAATAACAGCCAAAAAGAAAAAATAAAGTCGGCATTTCTATATTGAAGTGTGCAGCCGCCCGGGCAATTATCATGGGAATGTCAATTGTTTTTTTGTTTTTTGACTGTTATTTTATTGTCATTATACTATAATGATCTAGTATAGCCCTAGTTCGATTTATAACGGGTATGTCCCTTCTACGTTCCATACATATTGACCTAAGTATGATATTTGTTTATTCATACAGAATACAGGAAGATTCATTCATACCTAAAACTTCTGACCTTTCTTCAATATTGCAAAGAACTGAAAAGCAAGTTTTCAAATTGAACTCGTTTTCCAGGATGACATGATAGACGACGTGCAATCGTTCGTCGCCGCTGCCGAAGTTCTGAAAGAGTGCGGAGCTTACAAAATATACGTTCTGGCGACACACGGCCTTTTGTCCTCTGACGCTCCTCGCCTCATCGAGGACTCTCCCATCGACGAGGTGGTGGTGACCAACACCGTGCCCCACGAGCTCCAGAAGATGCAGTGCAACAAGATCAAAACCATCGACATATCTGTACTCATCAGCGAGGCCATACGCCGCATTCACAACAAGGAATCCATGTCGTATCTATTCAAAAATGTCACTCTTGAAGATTAGTTTCGTAACTTTATAATAATGTTTCCATGTTATTATAGTCATAAGTATTATTTTTAAGTATTCCTCTTTTTAATTAGGATTTTATAATCAAGGATAGAATAATACCCTATACATATTATTATTTCAAAATAGAAAAAATAGTATTTTTATAGTATTAACTACATTTATATCGTGCGAGTTGGAAGTCTTTGATTATAAAGTTCTAATTTAAGTAGTTATCATTCTCTATATTATATTATGTTTTGTGTTAAGAAGTCTGTGTAATAATTTTGTATTTAAGGGATCAAAAATTGGGTAAGACAAACACATTAATTTGTTTGCTAGCATTTAATGTCTTGATGGGTATTATCAGTAATTTTAAAAATAGTTATTGGATGAATGTGTTTTGTTTACATTCGTGCTGTATCTTGTGAATTGCATTTTAAGTAAAATGTTGTTTGTTGTCACACTGTGGCCTTTTGTTTTGTATTGAGTTTACTGTTTACTTGATATGTGGATGTTTTACAAAATGTTTGTTGCTATATTTTGTTACAGCTCTGGTTTAAATTACTGTATTATATTCTCACTGAGCTATTTACGTATTCAAAAATGTATAGTATATAAGTAGAAAAGCCATAGATTATATGTATTTGTAATATTAAATAAATAACTAGAATCTGTATATAATTTGTTTATTTAGTAACATAGAGAGATTAGACTTAGCCCCTAAAATACTGAAACTATTGAGAAAATCAGTCCCTGACTTTTTTATGGGACATGTGTAGATAGATAAAAAAAATACTCTAGAAACTGATGAACCGGCACGGTCGGTCAATTTGTATGGGACAAGGTCAACTAAAGATATGTATTTAACGTGGAAGGGACATACCCGTAATGAATAAAACCACGGGCTATACTAGATCACTAAAGCATAATATAATTTAAAAGAACAGTCAAAAAACCAAAATATTCTTATACACTTTAGTATGGGAATGCCAATCTTTTTTTTTTGTTAATTCCCTTTAATTTCATTATAGTATAGCGATCTAGTATAGCGTGTGTTGTGGTTCGATTTATTACGGGTATGTCCCTTTCACGTTGTTTAAATGTTACTTTGGCACAGAATAAATATTAGTACACTTGGGGAAAGTTATCTAATATCATGGGACTGAATTCAGAAATAAATATGTAAGGGCAGCGGTAGACAGACAGACAAAGACGTCCAACTTAAGTACTAAGCACACCGTTCTTATTGCATTGGGGTCGAAGGGAGGTTAAAAAGAATACTTCCCTCTTGTGTAGTGTGGTGTCCCAGAACGAGTGGGAAATAAAAAGTGCCAATCGTCACCACTGGGGACGAACGAAACTTTTTTTTCCCACTCGTACCCAGTGGGGACGAAATGGTGGGGACGACCGGGAATAAACGATATCTCTGAGTGTGGTGTGCCGTGTGGTAGGTAATTGTTTTAAAAAATGTAAAAAGTCTCTATGGTGCTAGTGGTGGTGTGGTGGCTGGTGGATAATAAACGTGAAGCTGATTAAAAAAAAACACTTTATGTACTCGCAACGAAAAGCGCTTGCTAAACATTTATTCATATTACGTTACGTTATAAATAACGAATCGCGCGGTCGTTAACCTAGCGGGGCGCTGCGGCCCTGCGGCTGCCGCGGCTCGGGCTCCCAACGAGCGCGCACGTTTCATTCGGTCGTTTTGGCGTTAAAAATAGTATTAGCATTATACGTTTCGCGCAGCGCGCTGCGTCACGTTCGGCGGAGGACGTTTGGAGATTTCGCGCGCTAATGTCAGTAGTCTGTTGACTGATGAATTATTATGTTATGAAAATTGTGTTTGTGTAAATATACTCTCAGTTACAAATTCACGTTGGTTATAATAAAACTAACCAAAAAGACGCCATTAAATAATGATTATTTAATACTATGAAAACTTTATATTTAGTCAAGTTTTTATGTGATTACTGTCTCGTAAAAATTTACACGTTTTATGAATTATTCATGTTGTTATAAATTAGCAAAATAATGGCAAATTCTAATACATAAGGTCTTCGATTTATTTCTTGAAAATGTTGAATTTTTTTGTTTTTTTTTTTATATTTTTTATTCGTTATCTTATAACATAGCGTCAAAAGTAACATGATATAAAGATTTAGCATATTCCATGTAGCATGTTACGAAAGAGAAAAAAGAGAAAAGGAAATATCGCACAGGAAAGAGATAAGTGGAAGACGATGGGAGAGACCTTTGCCCAACAATGGGACAAAACAGGGAGGCAGAATGTTACGAAAATATAGCCGTGAACACCACTTTATGGTGCATGGTTAAAGTGCTTCGAAACGAAATGTCTATCACTGTCAATAGTGTCAATGTCAATCAGAAACAATCAGCTGTGTTTTGTATTGTTTGAGCAAGGAAAGGTTTTCGGCTTTTGGTGTCGTAAATAAGTTTAATTGTTCGAAATATATGAAACTATTATATTACAGAAAACTTATGTACATATGTATGTAAAATAAAAATATATTATTTATCATTAATCCATACGAATTTATATTGTAATCTTTCCATTTTGAGGTTACGCGCTGAATTTTTGAATACGATTTTTGAAATGAAACTACTAAATAGATTATTGTATTATTACAAATCCTCATGGAAATGGTCAAACAGGAGATTGTACACCAACAGAAATATACTAAAACTAAATGAGCGTGGAATGTACCAAGACATGTTCCCTGGTACCGCAGGGTGAGTTTTTATTTCATTTACGAAAATTTATTGCTTTCCTTACTTAAATATTGTTTTGGCTCAACTTAGTGATCTCTAGCATCAAATAAATTTTCATTTATTAATGTATATACTTCAAAGTCTCATCACAAATATTTAGGTTGCCAAAACTATTTTTTTGTGACCACCTAGAACAACTATAGATGGGGGCAGAAAAGAGGTTAGGTTCAAGTTATATTTTAGGATTTCGTACACAAAGGGTAAAAATAGGACCCTATTACTAAGACTCCACTGTGCCTCTCATGAACGGTGATAGCTAGACTGTTGAAATTTTCTCAGATGATTTCTGTAGTCTCTACTGCAACAAATACCTAAAAACAATAAAATAAATTGGGGCTCCTTTTACGTTTTTTCCGATTTCAGAAATACAATAGGAATAAGACAATAAAAAAATTCTGCCTGCCCATTGTGTTTGTTTTCTTATGATTATAGGACAGAAATCATAAATTTACTGAACAAGTCTCCTCAGTGTGTGTATGCTGGGTTTGATCCTACTGCAAATAGCCTTCATGTTGGTAATCTCCTAGTAATAATTAACCTATTACATTGGCAACGAAGTGGACACAAAGTTATCGCGCTGGTAAGTGACAGCTTGTATTTGATGCCTTACGTATATAGGTACATGCAGAGAACTATTGCAAAAGCTGTTATAGTGACAACTACCACAAAATCTAAAAAATTTGCTGTATATATTGTTTCATTTTCTATTTCTGTTTTAGGGTATTGTTTGTTTTTTATTTTTTTATTTAGGGTATTGCAATTGCTCTATGTTATTTATTTTCTTTTCTCTTTGCAGGTAGGCGGTGCAACAGGACACATTGGTGATCCGAGTGGAAGAAGTACCGACCGTGTGGCCCTACAATCAGATATTATTAATGATAACATTAACTGTATAAAGAAGAATTTAGAAACGGTGTTTGACAATCATGAAAAGTACATATGGCCAAAAAATGAAGATCAACTAAAACCATTGCAGTATGTATCACGGGATAGATATCCCTTGAATAATGTATTTCTAGATAGCTACTTCCCTGGAATAGCAGTAAACATTTAACAAAAGTTTTCCCCATCCTACTAATATTATAAATGCGAACGATTGTAAGAATTTTCATTCATCTTTCATTCTAAAACTGCTGAATATATTGGAATTAAATTTAACATGTAAATAGATACACAGGATACTTTCTATGAAAAATGTGAGGTTTCCTTGGGTTTGTATACCCTTTGACTATGCGAGCAACATCTAGTATTTTCATATAGATATTGTTTTTACAGAATAGTGAACAATGCAACCTGGTATAGAGATATAGATGCTATAAAATTTGTAAGTGAAATTGGAAGGAACTTCCGGATGGGCACAATGTTGCTGAAACAGAGTGTACAAACAAGGATCAATTCTGAACATGGTATGAGCTTTACGGAGTTTGCATACCAGATCTTCCAGTCATATGATTGGTTGCATTTGTTGAAGGAGTATGACTGTAGATTCCAGGTAAATGTTATTTTTAACATGTTTTGATATAATTTACAAAAGTGTTATTTTGTGAACCAAGAAAATAATAAATTTAAAATTGTTATGTTTTTGTCTTTGACTATTAGCAAAAAGACTTGTTATGGTGCAATTTGGAAGTAAATTTTAAGATTATAAAATAAATATCCGTAATTTATTTTGAATTATCAGATTGGCGGAAGTGACCAAATGGGAAACATCAGTGCAGGACATGAACTCATAAGCAGAACTGAAAAGAAACCTGTTTATGGTAAACAATTTAAAAGTATTGAAACATTAGCGCACATGTGTATTAATTACTGGTTAATTGTTATAGTGTTAATAAAATATATACCTATATTTCAGGTCTAACACTGCCACTAGTGACAACAGAGGAAGGTGATAAGTTTGGCAAATCTGCAGGGAATGCTCTATGGTTGGACCCAGAAAAAACTAGTTCATTTAGTTTATATCAGTATTTTATCAGGACAAAAGATTCTGATGTGGAAAGGTTGCTGAAATTGTTCTCATTCTATAGTTTAGGAGAAATCAAAGACATCATGTTCAAACACAAACAACATCCAGAAGAAAGGTATCCACAGATGTGTTTAGCTGAGCAAATGACAACTCTGGTTCATGGTGGTAAATATGCAGTTATCTATCTTTGAGTTATTAATTATAGATAATATATGCACCATTTGCTTGTCATCAGGAAGTTTTTCCCCTGTGTTATAGACGCTGACTTTTCATTGGTTTTGGAAAAAGAAATGATGTATAGTATATAAATTCTCTATCTGTATACGTAATCCAAATTTGTGTATGACCTATAATAAAAAAGTTGCGAAAATGATTTTCGATCGAGACCACGTAGTTATGCCGGTTCAATCTGCCGCGTGTGGTCTATGATCTCCGGCCGTCCGGCCGGCGGCGCCTGGCGACAGCACTACTAATTGATCTCGAACGATTTTACTGCCGAGTTTTAGTTAACATTTTTGTTTCTGAATATATTATTTTGACTAGCAAATTAGGTCTTACTAACGATCCTTATGAAGTGGCCTTCGGCTCCAAAACCAATAAAAAATCACTGTGTATGTAGGAACAAATCATACAATCATCCATTGAGTTAACCCCTAAGTAAGCTTAAGCTTGTGTTATGGAATACTAACACAACAAACGAGATCTAGATCGTAAAATTGATCATAGAATTAGAAGTAAAAAAATATATATTTGATCGGCTGATATTTTCAGATACAGGATTGGCGCAGGCGAGACGAGCTACTGAGGCCATATACAGCAAGGATGTGAAAGCACTAGTGTCCCTGAGTTCCAAAGAGTTGCAGCAAGTGTTTGAGGGAGCGCCCACCGTGACCCTGTTGTTGTCCCCAGGCATCACGGTGCTAGACCTGGGCTTGAAAGCAAAATGCTTCCCCACAGAGAGTAAGTCAATCATTTCACAGTTCAGCAATTTCATGGTGGCATAGTTCATACAAGTTATTGATCACAGTAATACTATAAAATTTAGTATGTAGAAAGCTGACACCCTGGATTGACGCATAGGCTACTTTATCCGCGGGTAACATCGCGGAGCGCAGCTAGTAAAAAGTAATTCTACATGCTTTCTAATATTATTTTTGTAATAACCTGTTTCGATCCACGTATTCGGCAAAGAGACAGATGGAAGAAAAGGGAGAGCCTTTTCCTTCCATGTCACTTGTCTATTCTCTGACGTCGCAGGTAAAGGCCGAAAAAGAGATGGTGCAACGACCCTTGACGCTTTTCGTCAAAGATTTAGAATATATAACTTTCCCGGGTGTTTGGTCGGCAATGATAATACGTTACAGTACGAATTTTTTTTTCAGGTGATGCCATAAGAATAATAAATGCTGGCGGGTTCTACATAAATCACCAAAAAATGAAGAAAGTAGATGAGGTCATTACAGAGTCTGCTCACATATTGCCGAATCTTACATCTCTGCTGAGGGTCGGGAAACGAAATTATTACATTGTTAAATGGCAAACATAATAACAATAATTAAAAATAAAGTTAAAATTTTATTTATTCTCTAGTTTTAAGTAAAACACATATAGATTTGGAATAATTGTAATAATATTACTTACAACAGAAGCTTGTATACTTGCAGTATATAATAAAATGCGTATCACATAAAACGTCATAAATACTACATAACATACTTAAGCCTAAATAATATTCACTGAAACAGCGTAGCTAATAAAATTAATTAATGCACGGTCGAGTTATAAATATCATAAAAATATGGCTAATCGTCATACAACTGTTACGTTTGTGCGCCCGCCCTCGGCGAGGCTCCGTGTTACATTTGCCTAATATCACAACGAATCATTGCAAATCTCTATATTGTACAATCTCGATACTTACACGAATCTTACACTGTATGAATAAAAAGCTAAATTGACAAAGTAGCCGATATGTCTTTTTGGAATTTTAAAGACCGAGGGTACCGTGGAGGCCCTCGTATAAATAATTTTGTCAGCGATGTTTCCGAGCCGATCCGTCGGTCGACGACATCACAAGAATCTTATATAATAAGTTACAAAAATAAAGATGTATAAATACTCGTCTCATGCAAACAAACGTACACATCTCGCAGCGGATATAAACGGCCAATCTAAGCATAGGCGTGTTCATAGAAAATACAACATGTCAGTCTCTTTCGATTACAAGTAATGTAACGGGCACTAGAGGTCGGTGCTCTCGGGCAGCGCGTGCGGCGCCACGGGCGGCGGCGGCGCCGGCACCTGCGGGCGGGGCGGGCGCGCGCGCGGCGACGGCGGCGCCTCCGAGATGCTGCCCTCCGACTGCGACAGCTGCCGGCTGGCGCCGCTCAGCGCCTTCTGCTCCTCCAGCTCGGCGTCCTTGCCGCCCGAGCTGTGCGTGCGCTGCACGGCGGCGCGCGGGCCGTCCTCGCCGTCCGCCGGCCCCACCTGGATCACCGTCGGGTGCTGCTTGTCCACCGTGTACATGTGCGTGCGCTCCAGCACGGTGGGCGCCGCGTCCGCCGCGTCCGACAGCGAGCCGCGCGCGCCGCGGAAGCTGTGCGGCCGCAGCGTGGCCGGCCGCTCGGGCACCGCCGGTTTGTGCCGCAGCTGCACCTCGTCGGCGTCCGCGATGGCGGCCGGCGCCGCCAGCACGGTGCGCGGCGCCGCCACCGGCCGCGGCGGCGGCTGCCCGCTCGGCTTGGTGGCCGCGCCCGCCGGCCTGGCCTTGTTGTCGAAGCTGAACGCAGCGCCGTCACCGACTTTCATGCGGCCGACGACCCCGGTCTGCGCGGTCACGTTCTTCACGACCAGTGTGCCGTCCTTGTCCTTGAGTCCCTCGAGTTTGTCTTTCTCTAGCTCGAGACTCTGTCGCCGGAGGTCGAGCAGGTTCTCCCGACTGCTGCTCCGCGCCTCCTCCTTCATCGCCTTGTTTTGTCTATACGTCGATCTATTGATAGTTTGCACGCCCGATATGACTTTGCCCGAGTCCGATATGACCGGCCGCGGAGGCTTTGCCGGTTTTTCTACATCTTTCTGTGCACCGATAACCTCCTTTTCTTTGGCCGGTTCGGGTGGCTGTGTTTGAATTTCTGCCTTTTTATTTTTGTCTGGCGTAAAGTTAGGCGGCACCGGGGCTAGTGGTTTATTTTTTCGCCTCAGGATGGGTTTTGGACTTCCGTGAGGTGGACTAGATTGGTCAGATAGTGAGCTATTCGATTGGGCGTTTTTTATATTATTCTCTAGTAATATTAAACTAGTATCATGACTATTGCTCCGGGAGTGGCGGCCGCCGGAGTCCGAATTGTTTTTATGCTGTGCACTGTGATGGTTGTAGTCGAACATAGACTTGCTCATACTGCTGTAGTCGCCGTTGGACTGTTCCTGAGTGAGAGAGGCGGGCTGTTCGCCGTGAACCCATTCGAGTTCCGGCAGCAGATCTTCCCGGGTGAAGGATACGAAAAAGTTGATGTCGTCCTTGAAAAACCAGTCGGCGTGTTTGATGAGCAGCTCGACGACGCAGTTGACGACCGTCGTGACGTTCATGTCGAAGGTGCTCTCGTCGGCCGCCCACAGCAGGTTGGGCGCGATCACGATGGCCAAGTTGGACGGGGTCATTTTGTTGGTGCTTTGGTTTTGCGTCAAAGCGGACAAAAACTTGATGAGATAGCGGAGGTTTTGGAAGTTGGCGTCGGGCAGGAGGTGTATGGCTTCCCAGAGGGCGTTGAGGCGCGCCTGCTCGGAGGGGTGGCGGGAGGCGGCGATGAAGTGGTCGTAGAGGCGGTAGGTGAGCAGCGGCTCGGGCAGCTCGCGCAGGTAGCTCTTGAGCGCGGACGCCACCACGTGCACGTCGCGGTAGTCGCGCGGCAGCGGCACGCTGAACAGGCCCGCGTCCAGCGACAGCTTCAGCCGGCGCACTTTCGACGAACCTGGAGACAGCCAGTTTTGACATTGCATCCACGGAACATCAAGTTAACTAGGCTACTAGGCTAGATGGCCCCTTAAGTTTAAGTCAATAGCAATTGTACGCGCACCGCGCGAAGATGCTGACACAAGGAAAATGTGCTCGCATCGCTACACCCATCAATTATTTATCATTTAAATTAAAGCACTATGAAATCGTTTCTATCAATTAAAGGTGTGTGGTTTAGCAATAGACCATACTGGCAAGCGAAGCGTAGGACACCCACCCACAGGGTGGTCTGACGACCTGACCAATGTCTCTGGAAGGCGCTGGTTGCAAGCTCTGGATCGGTCATTTTAGAAATCTTTGGCAGAGGCCTATGACCAGCGGTGGACGTTATGCGGCTGAAATGATGATGATACATCTTTATGGTCCTTCGAGCGACCGTAGCGGGACTAGATCGCGTGTGCTAGCATTGGTCCACTGGACCAGAACGACTACATAAATATACCTGCCGGCCATCCCTAAAAACTACGCTGACCGAAGTCTAGAGCGTGTACGATCTCATTCCGAAAAATACAAAAAAAAAATTGTCCCTTACAACAAAACGACTTGTATTTAGATAATGAACAACAACACCAGGTAATCACAATAAGTGATATAAGTATCATCTACGAGGGGGGGTCAAAAAGTTCGCGGAATGGAGGGGATAGCGGGGGGTGGGGGACCTGCCGCAGGTAGTAACTAATGAGCAACTCTTTGTGAGTATATATGCCAAGTTTGAACCTGATTGTGTCAATAACCTTTGACCTGTCGTCGATCAAACAAGTGAATCCGGAAGAAAAACTTGAACATGGAAAAAATCGAGTTTCGTGCCGTCATAAAGTTCCTCACTAAGCAAGGAAAACCACCTCAGAAAATTTTGGAAGAAATGTTATCAGTATACGGGGACTCTTGCCCTGGGAAAACCATGGTGTACAAGTGGAATAGCCTTTTCAAGCAAGGCAGAGAGTCTCTTGAAGACGACCCTCGCTCAGGACGGCCGATTGAGGCCACCACCTCAAACATCGTTGAAAAAGTGGAGAATCTTATACTGGAGGATACTCGTTTGAAGAAGAAACAACTTGCAGAAATGGTTGGAGTATCACCTACAACCATTTTAAATATTCTACACGACAATCTTGGGATGTCAAAAGTCAGCGCAAGATGGGTGCCAAGAATGCTCACACCACCACAGAAACAGCTGCGCGTCGAGTATTCAAAGGAGTTTTTAGACCTCTGTAGCGCCGACAAGGAAGGAATTTTTGCAAGACTTGTTACTGCAGATGAAACTTGGGTTCATCATTATGAGCCTGAGTCGAAGCAAGAGTCTATGCAGTGGCATAAAAAGGGTCAGCCCCCCCCTAAGAAATACAGGGTGTCACAATCGGCTGGAAAAATCATGGCAACTGTTTTTTGGGATACAGAGGGTATTTTATTAATAGATTATAAAGATAAGGGTGTTTCTATAACGGGAGAATACTACGCTAATCTACTAAGACAATTAAAAGAAGCAATCAAGGAGAAAAGGCGGGGAAAGTTGACAAAGGGTGTGCTGCTTTTGCATGACAACGCACCGGTACACAAGAGCCGCGTTGCGATGGCTGCCCTTCATCACTGTGGCTTCGAAATGTTAAACCATCCTCCCTATAGTCCAGACTTAGCCCCCTGTGATTATTTTTTATTTCCCAAATTAAAAAAAGAGCTTCGGGGGAAGAAATTTTCCGATGATGAAGAAGTCAAGTCGGCGATTTCGGCCTATTTTGAGGACAAAGACAAATCATTTTTTTTCGACGGTATTAATAAGTTAATAGAGAGATCTGAAAAATGTATTCGACTTAAGGGGGAATATATTGAAAAAGAAAAATAGTACAGTATTTTATTTCACCCCCCTTCCCCTCCGTTCCGCGAACTTTTTGACCCCCCCTCGTATGTATAAAATCAAAATAGATGTGAGCATTAAACACACAAACCTCCAGCGATCCTGAACAGCCCCTCCTCGTTGAGCGCCCGCTCGTGCAGCGTGCACACGCACAGCTCGATAGGGAACGCGATGGAGCGCCCCGTCACGCGCAGGTGCTCCTCCAGCGGGTAGCCGAACACCGGCTTAACTGAGCTGTCGTCTGAAATGCACATCCAATATTTCCTTAACCGACCAATAGGGGTGACGACAGGGTCTGAAAAGTATGATTGTGATTAGTCCGTCTTTTAGATTATTCAAAAATAATGGACCCGTACATATTTTTCAGTTTACCAAAAAAGTAAAAATTCACAAAGATACGGAGCGTCAAAGTTCAGGAGTGGGGGCTTGCGACGTCACACTTAAGTAACAATCGTGCTTAAAAGTGACGTCACGCTAAACTTCAATGCGCTGTATCTTTGTAATTTTTGGTTTCTCAGAGAAAAGAAAAAATACCGTGTACAATATTTTTTAATAATCTAACCAATGGACCAAAAATATTTTTCCATTCTTCATGCCTATTCTAGTATATTCATACTTCTGGACGTAGAAGGTTTAACCACTGAACCGATTTAATTGAAATTTGGTATGGATATAGTTTTAAGGCCCGGGGAAGGACTTAAGATAACCGATAACTTTTCAAAACTAAAAACCGACTTCAACATCAAACTACACAACCGACTTTGATAACATTTCTATGGGACCATCTGGAAATATACCCTTTCAAACAAAATAATAATTTTCTAAATCGGTCCACGCGTTTTCGAGTACTTATTGAATGTACTAAAAAAACATAAAAAATAAAAAATAAGATTTCGGCGAATTGATAATCTCTTTTTTTTAAGGTCGGCTAGAAAATATTTAATTAAGGGAATAAAAGGCAGAGTGGAACTTTGTATGGCCTTTATTACAAAGTTCAAAATTTACGCAGTCGAAGTCCCAGGCAAAAGCTAGTAGGGGCCTACTAGGGGAGGCGGTCTTAAGTCTTCGTCACGTAATCAATATCCCCAATGGAAATCTCACGCTTCCCGAGCTATATACAAATTAAGGCGCACAACAGCGTTTAGCATTTTTTAAACTTATTGAATCAAATGCATATGTGCGCATTTGATGAGGATTCTTTACATCTCATATGATCAAACATTTTTTTTTACTTATTGATGTCAATATGAACAGATTTTTTTAATAATATGTGAAAACTAGAGGGGGAGGGGGGAGGGTTTTTGCCATATACTATGCATGGTCACCGAAGGGGGAGGGGTACAAAAGTGGAAAAAAATTGTTACGTAGTAGATGGGTACGTTCCCTTACCTGCATGTTACAGACAACTATTCTGGCACTAAATAATCAACTTGGGTAAATCCGAGTCATCTAAAAGGAGAATATTTTATATAAAATATCAATACATATTTTATATAAAACAGTTCAATACAAAATAGCATAACTTTTTTATTTTTCGTCAAAGTAGATGATAGCAAGCTCAGCAGGTGGCCCGGCGTGGGCAATCCTATTTGTCTACTTAAAAATCAAACTTACGTCACCAGGTCGACGCCCTAAGGTTTACGCATTAAGGTTTTTTTTTAAAGAAAATTCATACCCTACTGGTTATAACTACACCCTGTAATATCTTTATTTAACATTTTGCAAAATGGTTTAATATGTAAAAAATTAAAATCTGTAAAAAAATACAATTATTAATCTGTAAAAAATCTTTAAACAAGTAACTAAAATAAGTTATATCCCCGATTTTATCCATTAAATGTACAGAGACACAGTTTGGTGGTGCGTGACCGTGCCTAACTTGTTCATTAAAAGCCAAGTAAAAGTACGATGAATCTATGTAGGTCATCGAACTTGGAAGCGGCAAATGTATAAAAATCACATTACTTCCCCTGATAGGTAACGATAACATGACGATTAATATTCGCAAAACGTCATTATTTTGTTCCAATAATAGCTTCAATGATAATACATGCAGTGGTACGAGACGACGCGAAGTCATCGTCGCGCCTTATTTAAGTAGTCGCGACAGGAAAAGGAGCATTGTTCAATTAATTAAGGACGCGCTCGTAAACTATTTAGATATGATATTCAAATTGTTTAGCGGACAAATATTACTAGTTGCCTCCGCTAGTGGGTACAGGCATACAGGCGTTTAGGTATGCCATGATTTACATACAGTATAGCTTACTTATTAGTCATTATTGATACAATTAATTAAGGACATAATTACACTTGAACATAATCAATCAAGCTATATTAATAATTTGATAAGAACGAAACATTGATTTCCTTACTAGGTGTGGTTTTATTATATATAACATGATTAATGTACTTCGAATGTGGTAGGTATTGTTATCTTTGTAGCATGATTTGTAAAAATGCAATAAATATTTTCATTAGTGTCAGACCGAAAATGTATTTTCAGCAGTAAACACAAACGCAGAATAAGCTTTGGCTTTAGTCATGTTTTTGGCCAAAAACAAAAAAATGAATGTAAAGTTTTAAATGAGGATACAAATCATCATCATTATTTCAGCCGCATAACGTCCATCATCGCTGGACGTAAGCCTCTCCTAAAGATTTCCAAAATGTTATACTTAATTATAAAGAAATGGTACTTTTCTTTTTCAGAGACTTCAAAAAACAGGAGGTTATCAGTTTGTCGCGATCTTTTTTTTTATGTATGTTCACTCTTATTCGAAGATGCATGGACCGATTTGGAAAATTATTTTTTGTTTGGAAGGGCTTACTTGTCAGGTGGTGGTGTAGTTTGTGGGTGAAGTCGGTTTTTAGTTTTGATTTTTTTTTAATGATTTGATCAATCTTCAGATTTCACCGTGGATTTCAAAAACAAACCTTTGCCAATTTGAGTGAAAATGACGCTATAATGAGGCTGCATGACATGACGCATGGCTGAACCGACATTCACGAATTTGTGAATTTCGGTTCGGCCGAAGCTGCGGGTGGTTTTTGGCAGAAAACGAAAATATGGCCAAATTATGATATTTTGGCCGAAAGAGGCGGAAAACCAAAACGACTATTGGTCTCTAATTTTCATATGAATAAAATATATTTTGTATAATTTCTGGGTTACAGAAGGTAAATGTCTTGTTTCTTGTCGGTAGTAGCTATACTGTGCATACATTTTACACCTGTTTTCCACACGCAGATAATATCAACGTCTACTTGCTACGATCTTGACAGATACGCTTTGTCTACAATCGTCACTCTCTTCATGCATGCCCAACGGCGGTTACGGGTACTTCTGACACCTAAAGGGGTCCAGTACCATAATGGCAAAATGGAAACTCTTAGTGCCGCTCAGTCCGTTCGTCCGTCACTGCATGTCTGCAATCTAGTCGTAGGTCGTAGTATGTTCGTCGAGAAGAAGAGACCCACTCCTCCGCTCAGATTTGCTTTGTAGACCCTTTTAGTACCTATATCTCCTAATATCCATCCGTTCTGCATACCCTCACTATTCGAACAATTCCTATCTCAATATTTGTCACTACATCTTTCAGCAGGAGTAGCTATTATTAAAAAGATTTAGGCAAATAACAGTGCACCAAAGTGAATTTGTCCCCGGCTGGGAGGATTGAACCTAAATCACCGGAGTGTCAGGCCAGGGTATTATCCATTACGCCACAGAGATACACGCGTCATATAACTCTAGCTAGACATATCACTGTCTAGACTACAGTACACTATTGGTATAAATTTCCTACTTGAGACAGTTATTGATTAAACATACTCTTTAAAAAGTAGCATTAAAGACTAAAACAGTAAACGTGTTTCCCCGAAATGTTTATGTTAATTTATATATTATCTTGGCAGTCGTTTCTCCAATGGAGCCATCGAGCCATCAATGACACATCCACATCTCGATCATGACTATTTTTACATCACAAAGAGTACTGTACTCTGCAGTATGAGGTATGAGCAATGCTCGTATACATGAATAGACAAACATTTTTGGGTTAATGACTAGACCGGTTTGTATTAGATTACACAATCATTTCATAACATGTTAATGTGGTTAACTGACCTAAGGAAGTACAACCAACGCGTAAAACTACCTGACTTAATGTAAACAAAAGTAATCATTTCGGGATTAATCCTAAAACTAACCGGGAAAAATAAATATAAACAGTTCTGTAGGTACAGTCGGCTAACGTGATATCTGCTCCCTGGGCCTGCCCTCTACCTATATTTTGAATTTTCTATTAAAATAATATTAACATGAATATTCCGAGAGATTTTAAGGCCCAGCTATCTCGTTAGCCAAGTGTGACTGTTTTTATAATATATATGTCGTAGTTCAGCTAGATCGTCCAATGTGTTACGTTTAACAAACTAGCTAACGTAAGATAGATCGATTAGTTCGGAATTCTGCCACTTGTGGCTTGTGAAGTGTCAGTGTCATAACAACAAATATGGCCTCCCGTAAAGTAAATTCTTCACTGCGTTCCGGGACTAAGCTGTTTTCATCGAGAGCCATCGGGGACATCGTTTGTGATTTCGGAGTGCAAAAGATAGAAAAGAATAAAGCAGACCTTTAGCTTGGATTCCATATTGTTATTTCGACGCCCGCCTTCCCGCAAAATGGAAAATTCCTGTGGATCAATTGGCCGTAAGAAATCGCTGCGCCATTGAGTTGTCGGGTTTACAAAATTTATATATCCAATTGCATCGAGCTGATTATCATCCTTCATTGGTGTTTTATGATGTTGAAGACTGAATTATTTAGTAAGGAGTTGATTGAGGTTTTATTTCCATCCCACGAGTAATATAAAAATAATAAAGAACAACTATTATCCCCTCATATATTATTTTGTTTGGTAATACAGTTTTATTCAATGTGGTAACCCTATATGCCATCTCAACGCTAGCTGTTTTGTTAAACGTAAATACGTAACTCATTGACAATCGAGCTGAACTCTTTTCAGTTGTTTTACAAAACCGAGCTGTATTGCCAAACAACTAGTTTTTGAATAACAAAGGATTATACAATTCAACTGCGACATATATATATATATATATATATATATATTTTCTTTTACCTAATTTGACCGACTGCTACAAACAAAATTGATTTTCAAGAAAAGTGACTGTTGAGCATTGTACTTATTTTGCACATTTCTTGATCAGACAAAGCCAATGCTGAATGTATTTGGAATAAAAAATACAATTTATGTATAAAGTTGATATACAACATAGAAGGGACATACCCGTAATAAATCAAACCACGGGCTATACTAGATCACTATAGTATAACGAAATTAAAAACACTTAAAAAAAAAAGACGTGTGGCACTCGGGGTCTGCCGCGGTAAAGCTATTGCATTAAGGTGGTTCGATACAAGGAAGGACGGCAACGTCGCAAACGGACAACGGAGACGAAGCGGCAACGCGCGAGCGTGAGGTTTTTTCGTTACGTAATTTCTGGATTCGATCCCCGCGCTCAAGGCCCGCGATAGAAGCTATGCAATAGCTTAAAAATAAACTAAAAAAAAAATTCGACACTTCTATACGAAAGTGTGCAGCCACCTGGGCCAATGTGGATTTTTATTTTGATTTTTTTACTGTTATTTTATTATCATTATACTACATTGTAGTATCAACAAATCACAGACTATACGAGATCATTGGATCTCGTATAGTCTGTGATTCGATTTATTATGGGTATGTTTCTTCCATGTTGTATAGTTTTCCTATTATCAACTGTGACACTTTATTTCTTGATTGGCACCCCTTCTGATAACAATTTATATCTTCATCTCTGACAAATAAATGATAACTTTGATGATCAAGGCCGTAACCAGAACAGATGTCGAAGTTTTAACATTTGTATGATACTCGACAATATATGAAAACAAAGTTTTCGAAACGAGGACGTTTATGAAGGAGATTATATAAAAATTGTGAGTACCACACAGAGAGAGAGAGAGAGAGAGAGAGTAAGGAGCGCGCCATTCTTGGTGTCGTAATAGTTGGTAGTTGGATCCTTCAGCAACGTAATCCTAAATTGTGTAGTTGTAGTAAGTATTCTATGATTACAATAGCAAAGAACCATTTCGGTCAAGTCAGCTTTCAAACAAAAAAATCGCATCATAATGGGCCTATTTGTTTAGGAGCTACGATGACCCAGACAGATACACAGACACGTCAAACTTACAATAACACCGCTATTTCGGTGGTGGGTTAAAAATAACCAAGAATAGAACAGTAATCCCTTTTATCTATTTGATAACTGAGTATATGTTGATTATTTATAAACTGATCCTCATGCGAGCGACAATTTATCCTCGTGGAGTCATGACATTGACGATTGTTATTTAATATCCGTTACAATAATGTCCTTTCGACACTGGCCTCCATGTCCTATCGCCACGGCATTATCTCTACGCCTAACTGGATAGTTAAATAACTTTTCGTGAGTACAAGGCAATTAGAATGCCAATGACATGCTCATCATATGCTCACATTTAATACATTCAATTTAATAGACGAACAATTAAATAAATTAGGTATGCTTGTTTCTGCCGGATAGCCTAGAGACCCTTTCGTCTATCTACTCTGTAAAGTTTTCCATCAACTTGCTGGACTCTGACTTGATGGAAACCATTGTGTAAGGATACTGTCTATCATTAAGTATTATTGTATGTTAAGCCCAACACATTTGTCACAATACAAATATAGGTAACATACAATTTTATATATTTGTTTTCACTTGTTACTCGTACATTAGTCAGTTAAATTTTTCCTTTTGATATTTATTTTAGTTTTTTTTCAAGTTTATTTAGTTTTATGTGTTTATATGTATAATGCATAATATATATTAAACAAAGTAATTAAGCAACTTAAATTTCAATTCAATTGTAGAAATAACAAACACAAAGACTATAATGCTTTGGCAGTAAAAAAAATGCTCTGCACTGCCCCACATGTGCCCTAAATAAACAAAATTAAAGTTTTAGTCATTACTCCACTCTCCTTGTATGTTCTATTGAGCTGACATGATGATGGTATTGAAATGGATTCTCTTTTAAGGATTCAATGCACTTACTTATGAACCTCTCCAACTCCGGAACAGTGTCCTGTAGAGAATGCAGGGCTGACTCGTGGTAGGCCCGCTGTAGCTTTACATACTGCAGCAATGTGTGCGCTAGCTGGGCTTCCTTGGCGACTAGCGCGAACATGTCCGCCGCCAGCGCGTCTCTGGCTGCTTCTACACGGATACCTGCTTCCTCCAACTCATCTTTTGCTGCATTTAATTTCGTCGGGTTCTCATCTTTTTGCCGTTCTAAATGCTGAAAAATAAATAAATTTTCTATTGAGTATTAACCATTGTATAATATGAAAATTCGTTTATTTTATTACCAGACTATGGCGAAGCCAAAAGGATGATTGTTTTGCCACTAAGTATGTATGTATGTATACCCGTTTCCTCCTATCGTATATTCTATAATATAAGTACATAATACTTTCACCAGTGTCTTTTCTGCATGCTGGTCATAGGCCTATGTAACGTCACAATTCTAAAAAAGCACCCTTAATAAATCAAATTATACCATATGGGGTATCAAATGAAAGGGCTTAAATAGCACATTTTAAAAATATATACATTAGTTGCTTTTGCTCCCAACTTTTGTGTAGTCAGGTTTTAGTTTTTAAAACTTCTTGTACTTCTTGTAATTTCTTGTAATTTTAGGATAAACCATGAGGTCGTTGGCTTTTTCAGTATTATAAAATTAGTATATTTTGATTGAGGTGAAACATACTTATTAAAACAATATTGATGTATCTCACCTGATATTTGCTAGCGGCTGATTCTTTCTCGCTTATGAGCCTGCTGAGTTGTTTCTTGGCCTTCATTATCGCTGGCAGATCCTGGTCACTGATAGTGGACAGCGGAGCACACACCAACTGTTCCACCTTTAACTCATGCTCGGCTATTTCATTTGCTAGGAATTTTTCTGTTTTACCTAAAAAGAGTAGGGTATATAATAAGATAACTATTCATTTGTTTATACAACCAGTTTATAAAAGATATATGTTACTTTAATAGCTTTTAGCGTTTTGAATATAATATTGAACTTAAAATCTGAGTCAGACACTAACGTTTTGTAAATTATAGATGGACAAAGTTGCTTCAAATAAATATGACTGATAAGGTTTATCTATATTTGTGTATGATACAGTTTGCATGACAGTTTACAATGATGAATGTTATTTTTACTAACTTCCTACTTGAATTCCATAATCAGGCAAAGTGCATTCTGCAATTAAGTACGAAGCGGCCCCTCCAATGTGGCTTGACAAATAGATAATCTCCTCCTTTTTATGGAACTTGGTTAAAAAGTTTGTACAGTCACTGATCTAGAATATGATCTATTTTTTAGGTTTTTAATAAGCAACATATTATGTACTAACCACATTCATGTAATATGAATTTCAATATGCTGTCATCATCATCAAAGTTGCTGGCTTCACACATGGACAGGCCGAGGAGGTATTCAGGTAGTTTCTTGAGCCGTTTCTCTCTGGCTGCAGGGTCTTGGCCTTGGGTGCTCCCTGAGGCAGTTGACAGGCGCTTGCTGATGAGCTGGAGGGCATGGCGAAGGTTCTCTACTTTCCTGTCAGCTGTCTGTAGCTCATCTGTCAAAGCTTCATTCTTTCCTGACCTGTAAAATACTTCATAGTTGAGCAGTCAGCTAATTATGTATGATGTATCATGTTTCCCATTATTTTGAACACAGACTATGCACAATTGTTTGTGCATTCAATGATTTATAGACATGTAGAAATCATTTATATATCCCTCCGTTAGAATGGCTTTTTTTTAAAGGCTTTATCAAGTATTTGACCATATACTTACTTTGAAAGCACAAGAAACATAGTAAACTGTATTATAATATTATTGTTACAAACAGTGAGCTATGCTATTAGCATCTCACTTATATAATAAATTATTTGTAATATTCTGAGTCTGAGAACAACACAAAGATTTTCCACAAATGATACTGATATGAGTTTTTCTCACAAAGGATCTTATCTCATAAACTGATAAAAGTGTACTTGGAACAGGTAGGTACCTTGAAAATGTCTGGTCCGCCAGTTGTTTTACTCTGTAAAACTGTTTCTTCATTTTGACTAAGAACTTTCGATGATTTTATTATAAACTACAAGGTCATTGGACTCGGTCAATAGGAAAAATAATAAAACGATCGAGATCTCACTAAAAAGAACGTAATGTCAGCGCGTCAATGAGATCATCCTTGCAATGAAATCGTAGGACAACACTGAACACAACACATAATTCCGTCCATTAAGGCACTACATTCCTGGTGAAGTCACTGTATATTAAAATTTTATCGGCACTTTTGTATTACTTTAAAATTACCTATTTATGAGCAGAATTTGTTTAGTTTTGACGAATCTGATGAATCAGGAGAAAAATAAAATAACTAACCAAAGACAAGCTTATTATTTTTTTATATGAGCGTAGGGTCGTCCGTACTTTGTATCAACTCAGCCAGTGATTCAGTGATGATGTTCCTGGGCCTGGGCGAAAGTTTTTAATCTATCGATATCGACTTTTTTTTCAATGTTGTTTAAATCTGTTAGTGGCAATACTATCCATCGACAATAAAAAAATAATGTCTGTCAGTAAATTGTCAAAATTGAATTGACGTCTATTATATTATTTGACAGCAGATTATTTATTTACAATTTTATCAAGAAAATAAAATGAAAGGAAACTGATAAAGCGTGGAGCACGAGCTCAACAGGCTTCTTAGTATACTAAAATTTGCCACAGAGAGGTGGGAGCGATTTAGCAAGCGTGTATGCAATAGTCGGTTGGATTTTCATTACCTACAATTTGTGGGCAAACGTTGCGAACTACAATAGTGTTTTACTCCGTATTGCTAATCGCGTTCTTTTCAGTTTTTGTAGATTTAATTAATCGAATCACTATGGATCGAAAATTTGTTAACGTTATCCTACTTGGATTTGGATTTATGTTCGTGTTTACGGCGTTCCAGACTATGGGAAATATTGAGGTAGGCAATAATTCTCTTACGATGTAGCTATTTTCTCTGTTCTGTACCTAGTGCATGGTATGTGAAAATAATATTTATTGTAATGAATTACATACTTACTTAATTATAATTATATAACGATATTTTAATAAATAGATATTTAAACTAAAACTTAATAAATTTAAACTGATAAATAAAAAATAATGAGGACTATTTTTTCATTGTGTCATTATGTCATTGTTAGTTTTAGTTTGTTTTTCTGGTTATATGTATATTATTCTTTGTTTATATATATTTATTTATTCACCTATCTTTTATATAGAAATGTAATAAAAATGTATTATTTTTTTATGAGCTATAATAAGTCCCATTGTTGGGCAAAAACCTCTGATTCCATTTTTCGCAGTCTGTTGATGTGGTCTGCCATTCTTTTTCAATTTGTGTAATGTTGTCCAACCATCACTTTTTTGGTTTTCGTCTCTTTCAAAAATATAAGAGTTAGTGAAATAAAATAATTTACATTATGTTTTAAGATAATTGGAATTAATTTAAAAAAGCTATCTTATTGTATTTATTCACCTAGTACCTGGGCGACCGAGCTTTGCTCGGTTACATCTCAAACATTAACTAATTTTTTTAAACTTGTCTAAAACCAATGCAAAATAAATAAAAAAAAAATAAAAAATAAGTCACCGTGTGAGATTCGAACCCGTAACACTTTTTCTAGCGGTCGGTATCTTTAACCACTGAGCTAAAATCAAGGCAGTCGGCGCGACGAAATTAGCGACCATATTCTGCGTGGAAAGAAAAACGCATGAAAACTCAAAAACACGCGTTTTCCCAAACATAAAACTAATCTAGATTGATAGTTTACCCCCGAAAACCCCCATATACAAATTTTCAGCGAAATCGTTAGAGCCGTTTTCGAGATCACAGAAATTTATAAATAAATATATATACATACAAGAATTGCTCGTTTAAAGGTATAAGATTATTGTACAAAATACAATTTGTTTAGAACAATAGGTGAGCTTAATGCTAAAATCACTATCTAACAGCCTACCTTTGGGTTGTTAGATAAATTTAGATGGGTGTAAAATAATGGGATAGGTAAAAGGTCTTATAAAAAATGATAACTTTATTATATTTGGGAGAGGGCTATTCCTAGCTCAGTTGGATAAGTTTATGTTACTTTTTTATCATTAAGGCCATACCCCATTTTTCCGGGGTCCAATGGCTATTTGAAATAAATCATTTGAAAGGAAACGGTGATATCATTTAAAATTTCATCTTGATCAAACCCTAGATAACCCTTTTAACTATTTTATGAACTACTGTTAGCTGTTAGCTACAAGTGGCCGTTTTTCGCAAATGTGCATAGAAAAGCTTCACGTTCGCACTAAACAGTAGTTCATAAAATAGTTAAAAGGGTATCAAGACGAAATTTTAAATGATAACACAGTTTCCTTTCAAATGATTTATTTTAAATGAGGGCGCCACTGGACCCCGGAAAATTCAGGTAGCCCCTTATATAGGTACAATTGTATTATAACACACTATTAATTTATTATAATATATATACAGGTTGATTTTAAACCACCTACGTATAATTTATATATTAGAATCAGAATCATAACTACATGAAATGGTTAGACAAATATATAAAAAAAAAAATATCAATACATTTAAAACATTTAAGAAAAAATATTTTAATAATGGAGACATGGTAATAGAGGAAGATTAAAAAATGACTGTCTGTTTGTACACAATGCCAATCTCCGGAAACACTGGATGGATCAAATGAAACTTGTTTTATAGCAGTCAAGCCTGGCAACACATAGGGTTTACTTCAGATTAAATCTTTAATCTGAGGGGTAATCAATTAAGTAAACCCCTCAGATTAAAAATTTAATCTGAGGATTTACTTAATTAACCTTTTATTGAAATGGAACACTGGCAGAACCAAGTTAAATTTATTTTCTTAAACATGTGTTTACAAAACTTTTACGATCATCTGATGTAAAAATCTATTAAAAAATATATTGACTTTTAACATATAGCACTTCTACAATTATTCTCTTATGTATCTATATAAGTTCGTATTTATATTTATATGCCGGCCGGAGTCATAAAGTCCACGCGAATGAAGTCGCGGGCATCAGCTAGTCAATAATAAAAATCATTTCTCTTCAGCTGCAAAACACCAATAATTTGTCGCTCTCTTGCTAAAAACAAATTTCTAGATGGGTAAATATTATTGCAGTTATTTACATAATAATACAGTACAATGACATTTTTGACAGCGAATCGGACATAACGAGTATGAGTAGGTTTCCTTTTATTTCTTATGTGTGGATTGTATACCTGTTTTCATCTGATAATTTTTTTTTATTTGGATCCCGGGTCACATTACACTAAACTTTAGTGTTTAGTGCCCGGGCAGGCGGGCAGTGATTAAACCGCGGCGCGTTATCTACTCTTGTATAAATTCCCATATTATTCGCAATGAGCGTCGCGACGCTTGCAAGCTTATCGTTGACCAAAAACCTTTAAAAAATTGTTAGTTTAGTAGCCACTACAGTTCTTATACATCGAGATTCTCGATACCTAAATTAGTGGCAACACTACGCATATTTAAATAAAAATTAAGATAATTGAAATCGTGGTTGTCGCATTCAGTACCTAGGTACAAGTTCTGAATAATTTTACCCGCTTAGAAATCCTATCTTTCTTTACGACTGTCTTATCCCTGGCGATTAAAAAAGCTTCTGTTTGGTACTTACCCGACTTCCTCCTGCACTAGTGCTGCTAGGCTGCTACGACTTAGTAGTACCTAGTAATATTTACTTTCGCTAATATATACCTATTTCCGAGTGCTATTACGGGCATTAGTATAGGTACTGGAAAGACCTAGAGATCTAGTCAAAAGTCTTTCAGTTACGTAAACCAAAGAATGCGTCATACAAATTCCACATGCATGCATGCTTTATGTACAAACACTATTGTTATCTTTTTATACACATGTTCAATTCATTATCACAATAAAGTCAGCATCATGAAGCCGTTTGCTTCCATATTGTACCAAGAGCGAGTGACATAGCTTGACGACTGCCATATAATTATGACGACCGGGACCAACGGCTTATACGTGCCTTCCAAAGCACGGAGGAGCTAGGGTAATTTTTAGGGTTCCGTACCCAAAGGGTAAAACGGAACCCTATTACTGAGACTTCGCTGTTTGTCCGTCTGTCTGTCACCAGGCTGTATCTTAAGAACCGCGATAGCTAGACAGTTGAAATATTCGCAAATGATGTATTTCTGTTGCCGCTATAATAACAAATACTAAAAACAAAATAAAATATATATTTAAGGGGGGCTCCCATACAACAAACGCGATTTTTTATAGATAATGGTACGGAATCCTTAGTGCGCGAATCCGATTCGCACTTGGCCGGTTATTATACCACTTGTCACCCATCCAAGTGCGGACCACGGCCGGCTTCGCTTTACTTGTTAAAGCGCTAGTAATAGGCATTCCCGTCATGTCACCGAGCTCCTCATCTCAGATGAAGAATATTGTTCATAGATCACATGTCATGACCTAGCGGTTCGACCTTGATCAGCTATTTAGAAGCCTTTCTCGTCCCATAAATGTCAAACGAAACAGAAAACATTACGATACAGCCCGCTATTACGTGGCCCCGAAGTATGTCGACTAGTTATGCACTTTCAAGTTTCTAGCCGGTCTGCCGTATTATCGCGGCTGACTGACTGATTGCGATTGAAATGGTTTAACCGCGAACGTCGGATTAATCCGACAAACATTGCCGGGCCCTTAAGGCGAACGTCGGATTTTTGCGGCAAAAAAAATCACCAGTCGGATACTGGTAATTTTTTTATTAGAGTGAAATAGAGTGCACCATGAATGAATAGCTTTAAGTAAATGTTAATTATATAGAAAAATCTATATGACACCTCTGTACACTTATACACACGAAAAAACAAACAAATGTAAAATACCTATATTTCGTACACATTATGACAAGTTAATCAGGTAAAAAACACAATGTAAATAAAAGAGGTATGAATACCTTTACTTTACCAGCTAAAGAGCTGGTTTAGTAAGTTAATGTATAGAACCATGTTACTTTAAAGTGCCCAATTTGTTTTGTTTTTTGTGTGTCTAAGTGGCGAATACTGGTGTCAGATTTGGCAGGCTTTCTAAAGGCATAGCTTGATGTCTTCCATATAATGATGACAGCCAGGACCAACGGCTTCTAAGTGTCTTCCAAAGCATGGAGGAGCTCGAGAAAATGTTGTGCCGCTTGTGGTCACCCATCCAAATGCGGACCACGTCTCGGTGTCGCTTTACTTGCGAAAGCGCTAGTATTGCGCACTCCCGCCTTTCTCCGGGCCGCCGACCTCCTATATCATATATTTGGCCGCTGACCGATAAAATATTGAAAATTGTTAAACTAGCCGAAGCCCGCGACTTCGCGTGGACTTTATGTCTCTAGAAAATGCTCATCAGGCTGAACAACTTTTACTAAGGCGGCATTATTCTATCTCTTATAGTTTAGCTGGACCAGTATGGTTCTGCATCAGGCGTTCCAGTTTCCAAAAACATTTATACCCTATATGTTGCCCAGGCTTATTAGCTATATAACAAAAAAGTTTCATTCGAATCCGTCCAGTATTTCCGGAGATTAGCGTGTACAAACAGACAAACAGACAAACAGACAGACATTTTTTTTTAATTTCTTACTCTATTACTATGTCTCCATAGCCCCCAATATTTTTTTTGGAAATATATTTAATGTACAGACACACTTTTTTTACTGTTTTATTATATGTATAGATTAACATTAACCTTTATGGAATGACACTCGCAAGGACGTAAATATAATTTTGCTAAGGTTCATTTGGGCAGTGCAGTTCCAGAACAACACAAGTTACTTTTTACAGATTTTAATACAAGACAATATTGTATTTTTTTAATACTAGCGGCCTGCGCCTTAATATAGATTTAAATATATATATATATATATATATATATATATATATATATATAATTGTCATATGCATGTAAACTTTTCCGATAAAATGCTCTTACTACACGTTGAAAACCGCATCAAAATAGACAGATATACGTGTCGGGCGGGGAATTTATACCAGCTAAGTGCGTGTTGGATCACGCGTAGAATAGGGTTCCGTAGTTGCGAATACCGACTTAAAAATAATCTTAAGACTAATATTTTTATTGAATTTGTGTGAAACTTTCATTGCCCGAGTACCTACATATTATAAGTTGATCGCCTATAACTTTTTAATTTGAAACACTCTGATAGTTTTCTCACATCATCACAATGCTCGAAATCTCCGCTCCGCTGTTTGAATTGAAGCGGAGCGGAAATTTCGAGCATTGTGATTGGGCAATTTCTCTCCTCTGCTCCGCTTCAGTGGAAACGCAGCCTTAAAGTCGCAAATATTGTTTTATGTACGCCCACGGAACAGAATTTACGCCCATCGGCGCGTGTAATTTTTGTGTTTACGTCCATCATATTGACAGAAAATGTACCTATCTCTGAGAATATGTATTATAATTGTAATATAGGTAAAAAATATTTATTGTAATATTTTAAAATATTTATTGTAATATTTTAAAATATTTATTTTCAGAGATAAGTTGTTACCTATTAGTAGTACCTATTACTTAATAATAACCGGACAGTGTCCTAGATATTGTGTTAAAAAATGCTTTCGCGGTGGGCCTGTAGCACAGACTACTGTAGCGATATGCAAGGTTTCTAAGTTTTCTAATGTCCCTAGTAGATATACATATATGCTCTCATAGATTGTGAATATTGTGAAAATAAAAATAATTATCATTATGTCACCAAAATCCTGATACATTTGTGTACAAAAGTATTTGTTATAAAAGCACACCCTTTTTTTTCTCTTAACGAAATAATAGAATTTGTCTTTATGATTTACATTGGCATTTCACCGTTCCATCACGGAAGCTTGTTGCAGCCTGTACAATGTGTAACAATAACAAGGTTAAAGGGTACTGGTTCATCCAATCATCAGTCAGTAATGAGTATTAAATTATCACAAGTCCGGTTCAAAATTAATTTATTCACTCTGCGCGACAGTTGATGATTAATTGTTAAGAGGAGACGATATCGTGTGTGAGATGGGGAAAAATTGAAAGAGATTTAGACGACTACCCACAGATATAGATGACTACCTCTCGTCTCAAGAACTATGAACCAATTAACCATACGTATTACCGTAGGCAGGTATAATAATGAAAACTTGATCATAGCTTTTGAGTTTGAAACACACAGGCATAGAAAGGTGTCAGTGTCATAACCATAACGTACTGTTATTATGATAAATTGAAAGTTTGCATGTATATTTGTATGTATGTTGGTTGCGTTTACGCCAAAATTGCTGTACAGATGGAAATAAAACTTTTGCATATATATAGATAGCTTATACCTTGATTAACAAATTTATCTCCAAAAAAGTAGGTGTTAAAATGTATAATCACTTTATCTCAGAGAAATGTGACGTTTTCTGGGATTGTCCATAAAAATATATTAACATGACAATATTTTTTTGGAGCTTACACGCGAATCCTTGCAACTCGGCGTTGTCCAGTTTGTTGACACAAATGGAGATTGTGTAATGGTTATTGAGCTCATCGACCGCGATCTGTGATCCGCCGACGGGTTGTATAACTACGAATACTTTTTACACATCGCTAACTGGACCGATTTAGTAATGTAACTAAACAATAGATATCTACTCGTAGTCCTACTTACTTGTAACTTCTCTTCGTAATCTGTTTTGTTTCTGTTTATTACATCAGAGATCTCAAACAGAAGGTGTCCTTGTGGGAACCTGACCAGCTGTTTTTACCTATGTAGTGTAGGTAGCCTCTCTTTTGATCAAATTCTTAGAAGTAATATAGATATATAAAATATCAATCAGAACCTATGCCATTGCAAGCAATTTGTATTAGGTTTGTTTAAATTATCAATTGTTTTTGAAGCCCAAAGGGGTTAGGATCGTGTGGCAGGATTACGTCTTCTAAGGGCACGATCATCTTTACTTTTACCACAGAATACATACTAGTTTTTACTATAAATTAGGCTCCTGCTACTTCAGTGGGGGTAGCATTTACCAACATTTTCTCCAGATTATTCCTCTTAATCGTTCGCTCGGCAGCGTTCGGGAAGCTACGCAATGTCTTCTCGTCCAAAATACCTCTGTGCCTCAAGACTAAGGTCTACAACCAATGTGTGTTACCAGTGATGACTTATGGCTCTGAAACGTGGTCCCTTACTATGGGTCTCATAAGAAAGCTCAACGCGCTATAGAGAGGGCTATGCTCGGTGTTTCCCTACGTGATCGAATCAGAAATGAGGAAATCCGTAGGAGAACAAAAGTCACTGACATAGCCCAGCGGATTAGCTCGTTGAAGTGACAGTGGGCGGGACACATAGCGCGACGAACCGATGGCCGATGGGGCAAAAAGGTTCTTGAATGGCGACCGCGTACTGGCAAGCGAAGCGTAGGGCACCCACCTACAAGGTGGTCAGATAACCTGACCAGGGTCGCTGGAAAGCGCTGGATGCAGGCCGCTCTTGATCGGTCATTTTGGAAATCTTTGGGAGAGGCCTATGTCCAGCAGTGGACGTTATGCGGCTGAAATGATGATGATGATTCCTCTTAAATTTGAATTTTCTTTTAAGCTTTTTTTTCTTGAATCTTAAGAAACAAAAACAAAGGATGATTATGTAAAAAAATAGTTACCGACATCGCACGGTCAGTGAGCGTCAGCAATTTTTATATTTAGATACTATGTACAACTTGATAAACCTGTTCATCTATTTTAGTAGGTACTATATATCTATATATTATGTATATTTGCACTTACATAATATTATTTATCGTCTCAAGATAATACAGAGACTTGAATAAGACCAGTACCTTTAGTAGTTTTAGAGTTGATGTACTCCGTGACTCCTCTCATAAATTATCACAGAATTAATGTAAGTACTGGGGTGTCCCAGAAGTAAAGAGACAAAATTATTATAACAATATTTAATTAAAAATAATCCGATAGTATATGCATTTGGAATGCAAATGCAAGTATATTTAATTTATTTTTAATATCTATATCAAATTTGCTCCAGCAATACCTTTGTATCCATTTTTTCTTAAATTTATAGCAGCACGTTTCATGTCCGCATTTCCAGCTATAGCTGCTACTCATTTGGCTAATCTAGTCCATTAGTTTTTGAAAGATGGCAACGTTTGTGGTTAATCTCTGTACTTTTTATACTCTTTTTTTACACAGGGCCCAAAACATTCCAATACCTCGAGCTTGACATTTGGGCCTTTGGGCATTGTCTTGTCTAGTTATGAATTCAACACCTGCAGTCTGTAAATACTGAGTAACTTTTAACTCGTAATGGCATGAAGGCAAATCCGGCCAAAACAAAACTTCTTTTCTCTGATAATGCTTGTCTATAAAAGGTATTAGTCATAATAATGCACTCTTTCAGAAAAATCTGGGTGTTCATAGAAAAGACCCTGTATGATAACATGGTTCGGAAACATTAACGTTTTCATCCATACCTTGCCAAACAAGGTATTTTTTTTTAAATAAAGCCTTTGGTATAATTTTTTTGTTATAATCAACATGCTCACATGAAACAAATAGTATTGAAAAACTCTCTTCGATAACAATACCTTTTCAGCTCGTTTCATTTTCAAAAAATGCAAGACGACAATGAAACCCGCATATTTTGAAAGATATGTTATCTATAGTTACCATGACAACCAGTTTTTTTATTTATGAAAACTTTTTCTGTGGCCAGTTTGATTTTGAAAATTGTCTCCTTACTTATGGGACACCCTTTATTAAGTATAATGGCATTTATGGACCTTTGAGCAGTAGTATGAAAATTATATAGAAAGTGTATTAGTTTTATAAAATCATAAATAGGTCTCTCAAGATCAGGAAACAGATGTACTTACGAATATTTGATATTTTTTGTGGAACGACGTTATCGACGACGTCATTTAATTTTATTCTGATGAGCCATTTATCTGTCTGTTCGTCTAGAAATCGATAAGCTCAAGGATTTGTTTGTGTTTAAATTGGGTCACTACAGATTAACGGGCGATGATATGCTTCCAAGGGCTTTTTTCAATGCAATGTCACGTTCTAGATCTATGTGCACTTGAACGGACATCTTTATCAAAATTATCAGACTATGCTTTAGTTTAATAATAACATGCGACATTCTTACTTAAAGCCATTACTTAGCAGTTTGGAGATCTGAATTCGAATACATATTATAATACTCGTGAATGCGATAGTTGTACTTATTAATTTATTAGAAAGTATTAATTTATTTATTAGTTTGATTTACAATTTAACCCTTGAGTATCAGGTATCACTCTTGATACCGATTTTTCAAAATTCCAGTTTTAACTTTTAAATCTAAGAACTAACTTGGATGTATGTAGCAAAATAATGGTCAAAAAAATAATAAGTACCTACTATATATTATATTTTTAACCATTATTTCGTATATAATATTATAATCTTAAAAATTAACACACGTTTGCTAGACCTATTTAGTTAAAGTTTGTTTTGTTTTGATCTTCTATTAATAAATATCGAAAAGAGGGAAAGGGACAAACCATGTTTTAACATGAACAATCGGTTGTTCATTTTGATTAAAAACAGATCGGTGATTGAAATAGTCGTTTTTTCCATACTTGATCACAGAAATGACGTCTAAAATATATTAACCTCATATTAACCCAGTTCATTGATGTTCTGGTATCATGTTTCTGTTATGTGGCTCTAATTGGCTCATTATGTAAAGATTTTTTAACGTATACCTAATATGCATTTGTTTAAAAACAACTACTTTAAAGAAGTACTCTTTGTAAGAAAACTTAATTTTTAAATTGTCTAGTTTGCATTAATTGTCGATGTTGGACATGACGAAAGCATATGACAAAGTCTTACATAAAATATTGCTTAACAAGTTATACGGAGTAGGTATTAGGGGCTTAGCTCACAATTGGTTTTCGTCATATCTGAAAAATCGGGAACAAGTAGTAGAAGTAGAAAACTATGACCACGACACCGGGAAAATTACTACGGTAAGATCAGATGTAGAATGTGTGAAATGTTCGATTCCCCAAGGAAGTGTTATCGGATGTTTATTGTTCCTTATCTACATCAATGACTTACCTAAAACAATGACCCAGACATGTGTACTATTCGCGGACGATGTATCATTACTGACACCTTACACGAAACCTGACAATTTAAATAATATGCTCACAGAAAATTTGGACAAAGTAACATCGTGGTTGACTGATCATAATTTAGAAATAAATTTTAACAAAACGAAAATAATAGAATTCAGGCCACACCAAAAAGAATCTCTAAATATAAAATTTAGTTATAATTTAACAGATATAGAAACTGCAAAATCTTTTGAACTGCTCGGATTGGTGTTAGACACACACGTTAACTGGAAAGATCATATAGACAAAATAGCAAAAAAATTGTCTACGTTCACATACGCACTCTGGGAACTGAAAAAATCCACCAATAAAAAAACGGCGATAACAGCATATTATGCATATGCATATTCATGGCTCACATATGGGGTTATACTCTGGGGTAACAGTACCGATGCGAATAAACTATTAATCCTCCAAAAGAAATGTATACGCATTATAGTTGATATTAAGGAGAGAGATAGCTGTAAGCCGTATTTTAAAGATTTAAAAATTCTGACAAATCCATGCATATATATCTTAGAAACCAGCAAATTTGTACGAAAATACCCCCAGTACTACACAAAAAAAGACGACTTACCGCGACGCTATCCTACAAGGAAAAAGAATATGTTAGCTAGGCCAAATTCTACTCGTAATTTAGAAATTTTTAACTCCGGACCGCTTGCAATGTCAATAAAAGTCTATAACACCCTTCCAGATCTGCTAAGAGCAGAGAAGAAAGATACCATTTTTTATAAAAGATTAAAAGCACTGCTTGTAGAAAAAAATTATTACACATTGGACGAGTTTTTTAATGATAAAGATTTGAAAAAATATAAAATAAATGACGAATAACGTATATATTATAAGTACATTGGACAATGGAAAAAATAAATGATAATAATAAAAAGAAAATTGACAATTAAAAGAATAAAACCAACAATATAAATGTAAAGGACATAAATATACGAGTAAATACACAAATATAGCTAATATTGAATGAATTAAAATACTGACTTTTTTATACAAACTGACATTACCTACTCGTATCAAAAAACTACTAAACAAATCAATCTTTATTTAAATAATTACTAACTAATTTTATATTATATAAATACTAACGAAAAATAAAACCGCATGCCGTTCCATTTTTTTTCTTTTGCAATGCCCTGTCAGGGCTCATTTTGTACCTACTAACTTAAGAAATGACTATGTAGTAAAGTGTTATATATGTACAATATGAAAAGCAATAAATGAATTGAATTGAATTGAATTGAAAGTAAGTTTTTAACAGCTTGTCACCTTTTAAAAACCTAAGCTTAAACTCAAAATAAACCTTTCATCAATTATATGTAATTTTTGAGAGAGTGCCTCCGCTGCTGCCGCTCCTAAAATATATAACTATTGCGAACCGGCGGTTATACTGATGCCGGCAGCCGAGATTCAAAACATTGGCTGCCGGCATCAGTAACCGGCCGGCGGTGAGGTTCGTTAGGTTTCCTGTAACCAAAACACGAGCGAGCGAGCGAATGACTCAAGCTAAGGGCGAAAATAACACAGACGCAGATCGTGTTATACCAGCCCAGGCAGCCAATTCGGCAACCAGCGCCGGCAGCGGAGGCATTCCCAATTTTTTAATGTACGAGAGCGCTCGTTGATGTCTTGCATTTGAAGAAAAAGATTTTTATTTTATTGCAAGCTTAATCTTAGCGCGTTGGTTGCATCCTCTGTGCAGCTTTGGAGATCGGACTCGAGAACGCTTTAAAAAAAAAGCGGGAACCAAAAAGTTTTACACACGGCTACCGTTCGATGGCATGGCAATCAACCATCTCTGTGACTGCATTTTTTGCACGAGATATTTGTTTAATTACCAAGTCCTTTAATCGTCTCTTAAGATTTATGGAGTTCTTGCAAAAAGATGCAGTTGTTTATTTTAGGTCAGAATCCACACTTAACCAACGTACCTTATATGTACATATAAGGTCATGTCTTTTAACTTGAAAATATTTTCTTGTGCAACACAATACAGATGGTTATTTTATTGTTATTGATACAAGTGATTTTGAAATTCTGTGTCTTAAATTATTATGTAAATTTCTCCTGTCGCTTGTTAAGGCTTTTATTGATATTGTACCAATAACACAATATAAATTGTTGAAGCCTTTCGATGACATCACGGTAAAATAATATATAGGCACAGCGGACTGCCACTTTCTTGAAAATAAAAGAGAAAACTTTATGTTTTTATATTACTTATATTACATAGATCTTATATACATATTTACATAATATAATATGTAAGGGATACATTTACTTAAAAAAAAATTACAAAATAATTTTATTGAAATATAATTTGTAGTAATAATAGACGACTTATCTCGATAGTACACACTACTCGTATTATCAACATACGTACAGAAAGTCTTGAGTTAGGAAATGTATATTACCTTTAATATGTACTGTATGTCTATGTAACAAACGGCCGAAGGAAAGGCAGTAATTAGAGGTCAATACTTATATATTTTATTGTAATCATGTTGTATTTTATTCGGATATGAATATTTCTTGAAGCTGAGGCAGCAGCATAAACAAGTCCTTTACAATCTTAGTGCAACTATTTTGTGCAATGGTGCATTCTGCGCGTCGCGGCGTGATTTGCTGCAAAGCATTGTAGACAGGCTCACAATACAGTGAAAACAATATCGGTTTAGTTATGACTTGTCTTGATTTTGATAATTATTTTTTTTATTATAATAACTATTCTCTTTAGCCTCAGTTTTGTTTTATTGATTTTTGTAAATGTTAACGACTGCTTTTCTATTATTTTTGATGGATCAATAAAGACTTAACTTCTATTAGCATTCTGGCATCAAATAAATAAATGTTTATGATGCGCATAGGAAAGTTAAGAAAGTAGGTAGTTAAGAGACAACAGGAAGTCACAGTCATTCATAATGTAGCGATGTAGAGTATTTCATAAATCTATATATATACATATATAAAAGAAGAAACTGAATGACTGACTGACTGACATATTAACGCACAGCCCAAACCACTGGGCCTAGAGACAAATGCCAAATTTGGCATATAGGTTCCTTATGAAGTCTAGGGTAAGAAAGGATTTTTCAAAACTTACTCGGAGGTGAAACGGAGGTCCAAAGTTTGTATGGAGAAACAAGATTAGTTAGACCATTTAATTCGAAACTAAAAACTAAAACTTCGCAGGAATACTCCTGGCGGTAAACAGGTAAATACCTGTTTCAGCAGTTTTCAAAATTCAACCCCTAGAGGGATGAAATGGAGTGACCTACTACCTAGGCCATGCTGAAGCGTTCCTTCGCTCTCTCTCTCGCTCTAGCAAATGATGGAAACTTAAATGGAAATGAGAACGGGAACGGGAACGGGAACGGAAACAGGAACGGGAACAGGAACGGGAACAGGGACAGGAACGGGAACAGGGACGGGAACGGGAACGGGAACGGGAACGGGAACGGGAACGGGAACGGGAACGGGAACGGGAACGGGAACGGGAACGGGAACGGGAACGGGAACGGGAACGGGAACGGGAACGGGAACGGGAACGGGAACAGGAACGGGAACATTAACGGGAACGGGAAAAAAGGAAACTGACTGATTGGTCACTGACTGACATATCAACGCACAGCCCAAACCACGGAGTCAATAACTAAAAATCCTATTAGACCATTTTCGACTTATACGCGGATGAAGTCGCGGGTTACAGCTAGTAATATAATAATCGGCGTATCCGGCCACTGTCGATTTTTAGTTCACGGGACTAAAACGTCTAAAAAAAAACTATTTGTTTCAAACATGCTCGGAAATGTAGGCATTATTGTTGTTAAAAGAAGATACGAAGTTAATAATTCTTGGTTCCTGCAGTACTTTCGACGATATAAAACTGTTTGCGTGAAATATGACTGTATGGGCAAAATTTTCATTGCACTAATAAAACGCGGGAAAGCAGATTTCATTAGTAGACCACTTATTAATTATATACACTATTTGCAGTAAACATTAATTGCTTTCGGTAAATATTAGAATAGTTTGTTATTCCTTTAATTATTTCCTCACATTTACTGAGAAAAGCACCAAACATGCCTCGACGGGAATAGGATTGCTGGACTCGTAATTATTGTAGAGGCAAGTTAGCGTATCGGGGCCTTGAAAACTACTCGTCCGGTAATGCCTAACTTCCCGCCCTCTGCAGTAATGTACTATTGAATTTGTATATCGCCTATAAGTCTTTAATTTCTAAAACTATAAGGGTTTTTTTTACTACGGAACTCCAACAACCCACACGTAATCTTTCTTACATCGTGCGTGACATTTAAGCTAATGTTTCGTTGACCTCTCAACCTTTTTGAATGTGTCTCAGGGTCCACATATTTAATATTGCGTTTGTTCGCAGAAAACGATTTTGGACAGCATATCTCAAGATGACAGCTCGTTCACGGGCGACGGCTACACGTCGCTGGCCATCATCTACGCAACTCTGGCGATATGCAACTGGATGGCTCCATCGGTCATCTCCATTACTGGGCCCAGAGGGGCCATGGTTATAGGGGGAGTCACTTACTTGTAAGTACCTATGCTACAAAGGTAGTTCTCTCTTCAACTATTCAGCCTTGAGCTCCTACTATAGTGTTCTTCTAACTACCTCAATAGAGTATAGAACTGGTAGAGAAGAGCCGGAGGCCATATGGAAAGAAAGATGGCACTGAACGTCACTTTTTAGGGTTCCGTAGTAAACAAGAACATAATGAGAATAGTTTCGCCAAGTCTGTCTGTCAGTCCGCGTTTCTACTCAGAAAGTGCTAGAAAGGTGTAATTTAGCATGGCTAGGGTTATAGGGTAAGTTATGTATATTAATAATGGCGATAAAGGGTTAAAAAAAATCATTTTAGCGTAGCTCCTATACAATTATCATACTAATAATTTGTATGCGAGTGTTAGCCTGTACCTTCAGTTTCCACACTAGCTAGATTGAAAACAAGGCCGATTTACTGGTACAGGAGGGGTCCAAAGGTAGCAACTTTTCTTATATTGTCTGTCTGTAGCATCGTGGCTTTGGCCCGACACGCACTTGGCAAGCTACTTATAATACCTGCGCTAGGATTTATAAACTCAATGACATTGCTACTGCTGTTTCGCAGAGAATACACTTTCACTGACAATTTACATACAGCATATGTACAAGTACATATAGTAACAGGTAAGGCATAATCGTGATGGCGCAAAGTAATATTATCATGGTTATGTGAAGATGTTACGCCGGCCATCGCTCCAGCACCACTACATGTTTCTCTGAATTTCACCGCTTTATCGAACGATCTTGTGACAACAATGCACTAGTGGTAGCTTGGTAGTGGCGATATACCAGCGTGTGTGATCAGTCATGCGAGAAGCAATCTAGATAGTTTGCATCTGTTCTAGGAAATTGCAAATTTCCATTCTGATCAACCTAGCAGATAACAATTGATGCATTACGAGCAGAGTCAAACAATAGGATGTCTAATAGAATCTAGCATTTTATGGATCCATATTTATGCACTGTAAGTGTACGTTTTGATAGTAGTTTATGAACCGGTTAGCTAATTGTAGTTCATATTGAGCACGTACTTATTGATTCTTTTGTATTAAATAACCTATTTATTTCTTAAGGACATCAGGGTCTTCAAGTAAGATAAATAAAGTCATCTGAGTTTTACTTTTATCCAAATAATTCTGATCTCTATTGCTTATCAATAACTTTTACGAGTACTGTTGTGTCGTACTTATACAATGTAGAGGAGACATGCTCGTAATAAATCGACTCCCCGGCTATACAAGATCACTAAAGTATAATGAAAATAAAATGTCAAAAAACGAAAACACTTTTTTATGAAACTGTCGTTTTTTCTGTTTTCATTGTCTTTAGGTCTTTTTAGTCTCTACTGCAGGAGCAAGACCCTCTCTGTGCTACTAGAGCCATACTGGCTAGAGCAGACGCTGGCCAGACGGGTTGGAGAGGTCTCATTGATGTTAATAAGCTTTGTTTGTATTATTCTGTAGCTAGTATTCTCTAAGTCGCCTTCTACGACATCCACGGAAGACTTGGAGTGGCCCTTTTCTACTCTGCCGGAAACCATACGGCAACATTTCAAAGAAATGACAAATGTTTTTTGACTGTTATTTCAATTTCATTATACTATAGTGATCTAGTATAGCCCGTGGTTTTATTAATTGCGGGTATGTCCCTTCCACGTTGTATACAGGTAATACAGGTAAGTATAAAGTAACTACATAATTGAGTACGCATTGAATGTCACCACGCATGTGGGATCCGCTATGTAGTCACCGCTTGCATATTAACAACTACACATCCGATACGTATCGTACCGCTATCTAGTATAATAGTAAGCCTGCTTTTCCAATGCCTGCGTATTTAGAAAATTGGATAGTCTGTTGACATACCTCACACTGTGGCTTCTTATGTAAATTCCAACAGCTTCATGTTTCACCCATGGCTAGACGTATTAGCCTCACTAGTTTGCCTTTGTTAGTCATAAGAATTATTAATGTATGTAGAGTTTATAGATACTACTGTAAGTAGATGCATTTCTGTTTTTGTTTACATAATGTCACGATCTACATGTATAATCAATTATGCCAAATTACGCAAGTTTCCTTGATATTTTAAGGTTGAGGTTTTACAGTCTACTTGAAAATGCAGCTTATTAGATTTCTGATAACTAAGTATATTTTCGTTAGAATGCATAACGATCCGAGTAGTACGTAATAACTTAATTTGTGGTACCTACCTCTAATATGCGTTTATCGTATTTGAAGTATACATAATTATTTATCGAACAAAAGGTTTTGAAATTACAGTGGGCGCAGGCGGCAATATCGCTATTGCCAATGTGATAACAGTTGTTGGGTATTGAACTATTTAGCAAAAGCCACAGAGTACATTATACATATATACTGACAGGCAAAAGCCTTCACTTTACAACC
This sequence comes from Acrobasis consociella, assembly GCA_963555685.1. NCBI lineage: Eukaryota > Metazoa > Arthropoda > Insecta > Lepidoptera > Pyralidae > Acrobasis > Acrobasis consociella. The sequence goes on from OY743115.1 coordinate 6,732,266, forward strand.
AAGGTCTTCGCTTTCGATACACCTATTCTTCCACCTAATAAACAAGAGTGAAGGTGATTTTCTACATGCAAGTCAAAAAGCTATTTTTATTTGACAATTAATAATCGCGTAGGCTCGCTATGGATAATTTTTTGGTAAAAATAGTTCTTATTTGTTTTTTTTTCGGTAATTGGTGAGTATCTTTCAACAAGAATAGAGCGTTGCAGTGGTCATTTAAATGATTTTCCTTATTTACACGAACGATTAACCTCTTGAGCTATTTTATCGCTGTTAGGGCAATGATTAAAACGATTAAGCATCTATATTTTTACTCTTCTCTTTCGGTACCATACCGAGAAACACTGATTTCAAATGAAGTCATGCATTACTAAAAATGTATAAATATGATATCATCGTTGCGAAAAAAATCCACATTTTACTGATTTTACTTAATAATTTATTAATCGTTGGATTTCTCTGATTGTAAATATACAAAAAAGGTTAAAGTATAAATTACTTACGAGTTGTAAATATAACGGTCGTAAAAGTTTTGTTGGGTCGAGAGTGTAGGTACTACTGCAGTTTCATAATACCATGCTGACTGATTTTGACTTAAATGTCTGTACAATGAACACAAGTTATAAAATTGGTGATATAAACATGATTTCTTTGGTGGTGTTGCCAAACTGTTCAAAGAGCCATGTTATCCAATATCCTCTCTACTTCAGTATATGTACAACGAATCCTATTTATATTTCTTCTTTAGTGCGATTACCAAATCGGCAACTTTTAGCCACTTCCTAGGTTCTATGAATGAGGAAGTGAACTGAGTTGACGGAGCGGAATAGAAAATCGTACAAAAAAAAAAACGTTAACGCTATTAGAAAGAAGAAGAGTCATCATCAACTCTTTCATACCGTATTCGAAAGCCGATACTAGACAACTAACGCCTGCTATAGTGTTAAGTACCGTGCCGTGAGTGATACAGGTAAGTAGTGTGACGATGACATCTAAGTGTGCCTATGTGATAATCATCATCCAATTTAATTGGTATAAGTAGCGTAAATGTATCTCTTCAGCGCTGGAATAGAAATACATTTTCAAAATCCGGAACTTAAATATAATTTCTTGCACGTTCGCGTTCATCAAAGGTCGCGTTTGTTTGTCGCAGGTTCTTCATAGTGACGTTCCTGTTTCCGCGCACATGGCTGCTGTACGCGGCCAGCGTGATGATCGGCGCCGGCGCCGCCGCCATCTGGACGGGGCAGGGCAACTACCTCACCATAAACAGCGACTCCGACACCATCTCCAGGAACTCGGGCATCTTTTGGGCGATGCTGCAGTGCAGGTGTGTTATTATGAGTCTTTTAAAGGCGTTGTTGTATGTTTACTCGCTCGTCACCTGTGTCAGGCGCTCTTCTTTTGAAACTAGAAATCAACAAACGAACGGTATTTTTTATTAAAAAAAGAGTTAACTATTAAATAGGTTAGATACTGTTCTTAGGCGAGGGATAGTATGCCCGCAACACTAAAACCTGTGTCGCGCAATACAGGTAACCGTCGGTCACGGGCATGTCGCTTGTCTGTTAGAGCCCTTAGAGATCAAAATACTCGTACCGTAACTATATACATTTTACTGTTTATAGAAAATTCTTTTTCCGCAAGAATTTGTTAAGGAATTTACTCGCAAACGTACGTGGTTTGAATAGGAATTCAAATAATTGTATGCGGTACATTCAGCGTAGTGTAAATAATTTCTTTGACGTCTGGTCTGGTGTTCTTGGCATTGATCCACTAATTTATTCCTTAGCAGTATCCTTTTATTACCTATCAGAGGGATTGATATGTTAGAATCGCAAAGGCAATGAAACTAAAGACTATTTTCTTAAAAACTTTTTTGTTGTAATTGGAATTTTATCAAGATATTTTTTCGTTGCAGTCTGTTCTTCGGTAACCTGTTCGTGTTCATAAAATTCCAAGGCAAGAGCCACATCGATCTGGAGACCCGCAACGTGGTGTTCGGCGTGCTCACCGCTATATGCGCGTTGGGGATCGTGTTTCTGATCCTCCTGCGACCTGTGCGGCGCGTGCCCGAACTCGATGCCAAGGTAGACTGGACTTTATTTATTACTAGCTGAGCCCCGCAGTGTTACCCGAGCCTGTGTTAATCCAGGGCGTCAGCTTCCTACATACCGATTTTTATCAAAATTGGTCCAGCTGTTTGCGCATGAAAGAGTAACAAACGTCTATCCATTCTTACAAAATTTCGCGTTTATAATATTAATACGATTGGACTAGTAGGATAGGATTAATATTCAATTACAAGCCAAGATCAAATATTTTGTATAGAAAACTAATATTGGATTGATGTTAAATATAAGGGACGGAATTCTCGTTGTGCTAGTCAACTCGCACTTCACTGGTATTTTTGTTTCTATATTGTTACAAAACTGGGGTTCGACATTTGGAGGAAAACGCCAAAGTTCGTATGAGGGTATTTATTCATCATTACGGAACCCAAAAGTGACACGTGAAGATGGTCTTCCTAATGTACAAGGTCCAGGGCGCGTAGCAGCTAAAGTCCAGGTATTTCGCAAAGGTTGTCGCAGATACTTCTACTTGTCGCACCTAGGTAGGTTTCCTTCGCTTCGAAGTAAGTGGTCGCATTGACAGCTCTTTTTGAACAGCGTGGCGTCAATCTATTACGGTCTCTACTTTTATATGCGCCGATATGGACGTCCATAGTCTCGATTATTCTTTCAATGACGGGAAACGACGAGGCACTGTTATGTATGTGTGAGTGCAACGAAGTCAAAACCCAGTAAACAACTCTAGACTTTATGCGATAAAGACAGACGGCCTAGTTTTGATTGCACCATTCTGACGAATTTCTAAGGGCTTCTTGCTCGCGAACATTTTGCATCTATCTCGTATCGTACGTGACAATATTTATTTTCTTTTCATAATTTTGGCCTTATCTAAATATTAAGAAGTAATTCTAAATATATTATACATATGCATATAAAATATTATACAGGTAGTAGGTACGTTATCATCAATTGATTGGTCGTCATTGCCTAGTATAGAATTAAATGGTATTACAATTCCTTACTCCGATAGTGTTAAAAATTTAGGTTTAACTTTTGATCCCACGTTATCTTGGAGTCCTCAGATAGATATTGTAAGCCGTAAACTATTCGGGGCGGCAGCTTCGCTTAGAAGACTACGTAACTTTCTTCCTACTGCCACTAAAATTGCGCTCGCTCAGTCTCTCTTGCTTCCTATCTTAGACTACGCCGACGCCTGCTATCTTGATCTTACAGAGGAGCAGCTTAACAAGCTTGAGCGACTTCAAAATTTTTGTATAAGATTTATATTTGGTTTGCGCAAGTATGATCATGTTTCCCAATTTAGATCTGAGCTCAAGTGGCTTCCCATACGTCTTCGCCGGAATGCTCACATTCTGTCAATACTATATAATGTATTATTTAGTTCCACATCTCCACACTATCTCCAAGAACGTTTTCAACTCCTTCGCTGTAGTCATACGCTAAACTTGAGGTCATCAGATAGTCTTAAGCTCAGTATGCCGATGCATCGGTCATCCTTTTACGACAATTCGTTCACAGTTCAAGCTGTGCGCTTATGGAACGTATTGCCTGAGTCTATTAGACGTGCAGAATCTGTCTCTATTTTTAAAAACAGGCTTAAAGAATTTTATCTAGCTGAGTAATCGTACCTTTTTTTCTTTTCCATATAAAATGATATATATTATGTATATGTATGTAATATTTATTATACTTATTTATGTAGATATATTGTATTGTATATATGTAGTTTTTTTTTATGTAAGTATATTATATAATATACGTGTAGTGTATTATGTAAATTATAGGTATCCTTAACTATCTATTTAACTTTTAGTTTTCTTTGCACCACCGTTATTTCTGACGTGCCTACATTTCCTCTCCATCCACTGGTTGTCTGGAAGAGATCGCTCTAAGCGATAAGACCGCCCATTGTACCTAATTTATTTTTCGTTTAAGTATTTTCTATTGTATATTTTTTCTCTCTTGTATATTGGTGCAATAAAGAGTTTTTCATTCATTCATTCATTCATACGTTGAAGTAGGAACGAATGCTAGCGTAATACGACGCGACGAAATTGATACTATTACAAATAATTGGTTTGTCATGAATTTAATGACGATTAGTTTTTTTATTTATAATTGCAGTAGTGGTATCTATCAAAGAGTCTTAACGCATGTTTAGAGATTTTCTGTAATATGAAAATGACGACTTTTGATTGTAGTTTTATTAGTCTTAAATTTCTTTGTATCATGGGTATAGTAGATACCTAAAACATTGCTAACGAATTCAATTACACCCTGTATATAGTAAATTCGACAATATAGTAACTCTTATGTTTTTAAAAGTTTTTTGAACGCTTTATTATTATATTTCAGAATGAAACTCAAGAAGCTGAAGGGCCTTTGGAAGCTTTCAAGGGAGCGTTACGGCTTTTCTGCACCAAAGACATGATGCTGCTTAGCATTACGTTTATATATACTGGTAAGATACCTTTTAAATAAAAGAAATCTCTTTACTGTTTGTATTCATTACGCCTACAATACTTCAAGGTACAAGTACTTATTGTATCTATTTTATTTACTTGTATATGTATGTAGGTATTCAAAAAACATTTATGCAAACAATGCACAAAATTATGAGGTATCGTGCCTTGTTCCAACTTTATAGGCGTTTTACGCGAGAAAGTTGAAGACTTTCACGAATCGTTAAAGGGAAAGTTTCCCTTTGACATAAATATTTGAAGTTTCAAGTAATAGGTTAATTTGACTGAACTGCCGAAACTGGGCATGTGACATGGAATAAATATACGCCGCCTGGTATTCTCTTCCCATAACAGCTGGTCACGTGATTGGTTGATTGGCCTAAAAATACGTCTTTTATTGGGAGTGTTGCCACTGCGTGTGATTGTATTACCCGAGCAAATGTATTTTTTCTAACAAACCTTGAACAAACCGATCAATAACTAATTATTCAATAACTATATAAATTCAATAAAAATTTAACTAAATAGATGAATCACACGAAACACTTAATTTAAGTAAGTTAGTATTTTATATGCATTAACTAATTGAGAAAGTCCCTACATTTACTAAAAATAACAATCAGCGGACGTTCTTGACGTAGCATTAGGCCATCTCGGGAAGAAAATACCTTGTTTTATTACATGATTACTGTTGTATTATATGTATAGATGATACATTAAGTGACGAACTACACGCAGCGTATGAGGAGGCCGTATGTTCCGCCTATATATTGCGTTTCATAGAATTTCTACCCACTGTTCATACCACACGTAAGTTGCGCGGGAAAAAATTCTAAGAACGACGCGACGGGAAATGCGTCGCGCATCCTACGCTGCGTGCGATTCGACCCTAAGTCGGGAAGGATTTGTCGTAATAAGTTTCCTCACTCCCCAGGCGTCGAGCTGTCGTTCTTCAGCGGCGTGTACAGCCCCAGCATCGGTTTCACCACGGCGATGGGCGAGAACGCCAAGCAGCTCGTGGGGCTCTCCGGCGTGTTCATCGGCTTGGGGGAGGTGCTCGGTGAGTTTAGGACCGAACTATTACAACATTATGAGCGTGTGCAATGAACTGTCGGTGGCTTGTCTTGTCTGCCACTGCTAAAAGACTATCAAATATGCTATTTTATTGTGTATGTTTTTGGTTAATCCAACTGATCCTACTAATATTATAAATGCGAAAGTAAGTTTGTATATTTGTTTGTTTGTTACCACCTCACGCTTGAACCACTGAACTTATTCAGATCAAACTTGATATGGATAGTTTGATACCCAGGGGAGGACATAGGATAGTTTTTATCCCGAAATTCCCACGGGGAGCGAAGCCCAAGGGCACAGCTAGTATTTTATATAAAACAAAAAATACCACTGCGAAGAAATGTTTTTTTTTAACAGCAAGAAAATTAATTGAATATAAAAGTGGGAACGTGGCGGGGACATATCCCTATCTCTTTCGTACGCGCGAATCTTAATAGTAGTGACGTCAAGAGCGCTGTACGTGCATCCTTTTTCTGTTAATAAAGATAAATAAATGAACAAATGATTTTTTGACTTTTGACGCATGTTTTACTGCGTTACCTTTCGCAACAATACTTTATATGTAAATAAAACTTTTGCTTACACAAATGTTTACAAATCGCGTAAGTAGATACGTATAGGTATTTTTAAATTTTCTGCGTGAATTTCGTAGTATAATGCTGTTATCAGATAATGGAAGTCTTCTTTCTCTTATCGTGTGACAGCGCTGTGTGATATTGCTAAATCCCTCTTCAAATCTATTTGCCGACAACACCGCAGAATAAGTACTAGCCCAGAGGGCCATCGAGATACCTAGGCCGGCCCTCTACTAGAATTTTCTTCTTATAATCTTTCTGAATAAACATTTTCATGTCAATATTATCTGGAGTTCAAGAAAAAATCACGATAAAGGTATCTCGTTGGCTCTCTGTACTCACAACACACATAACAACACTACCTACTTTTTTTAATCTCTATACAATTTACTACTTGTTTGTTATGAGTTTTAACTTGCATATCTGCATTCGTTCAAAAGATTCAACTCATTAAGGGCGTTTAAAACTACTTTTTTAATAGGCACATGGCCATAAAAATTTTATAGGCCATGAAAAATCTTGGTTTAAGTGATTCCTACTTTTTGGGTACATAAACTAGGTAACTAAGTTAGGTTTAAAACTTACTTAATCATTTATTTTAATTATATACCGAATGCCTGCCTGGGTAGTTTTTCACAATTTTAATTTACAGCTTTATTAATGACATTAATACCTCCACGGATTTATTACCCAATATATCAATCCAATCTACAAAATCATTGACATGTTATCGCCCTATTGTTTATTCAGATTAAGTTATCGATTCATATGCAATAATGATATGACTACTCGAGATTCTTATAAGGATATCAAACGCCTTGACCGCATTATCCGTAAATGTTATTTGTTAAGGATAAAGATGTCGCCATAAGCTTATTTACATCCAAGCAGTCCAAGACCTATTTGAAATCTGTGTCAAATGAATCTATATCGACATAAGTAGGTAGGCATTATGCACATTTTTCTTAACCAACTACGTAGTCCGTATTTTAGGGTTCCGTAGCCAAATGGCAAAAACGGAACCCTTATAGATTCGTCACGTCATGTCTGTCTGTCCGTCCGTATGTCACAGCCACTTTTTTCCGAAACTATAAGACCTATACTGTTGAAACTTGGTAAGTAGATGTATTATGTGAACCGCATTAAGGTTTTGACACAAAAATAGAAAAAAAAAACAATAAATTTTGGGGGTTGCCCATACTTAGAACTGAAACTCAAAAAAATATTTTTCATCAAACCCATACGTGTGGGGTATCTATGGATAGGTCTTCAGAAATGATATTGAGGTTTCTAATATCATTTTATTCTAAACCGAATACTTTGCGCGAGAGACACGTCCAAAGTGGAAAAAAGTGTGTCCGTAACCACCGTAACTTCTAAAATAAGAGAATGATAAAACTAAAAAAAAAATATATGATGTTCATTACCATGAAAACTACCAGCGAAAATTGGTTTGAACAAGATCTAGTAAGAAGTTTTTTTTTAATATGTCATAAACTGCAATTTACCTTTTATTCAATCAACTCAAATATAAAAATTGAAGAAAAAAAAATACTACTACGGAACCCTTCATGGGCGAGTCCGACTCGCACTTGGCCGCTTATTAACCATATTCGGAGGAATAAATGACTATTCTATTCTATTCTATTAAGGGGAATTCTTATAAGGAGAGGTATATTTTTCTGAGTTCAGCAATGCCACTTGGTACGAATGTTATACACGTCCATCCAAGCCCAAAACGCCCGAGAGCCAGATTGAACTCCACGTCAGGAGGGGGAGAGGAGGGCTCAAAGTACAGAGCTTCTGGCGGATTTGTTTGGACCTTTGACTCAAGTTTGGACTTACACACATACGATCGATGTCCAACGTCCTTGGAGTATCGTAAAAGCGTTCATTATTTACACGTATTTTTAACCGACTTCAAAAAAAGGAGGTTATCAATTCGACAGCATGTTTTTTTTAAATTTTTGTATGTATGTTACGCGATATCTTCGTCAACCGAGGACCGATTTTCATGATTTTTTTTTAAAGCCTTTACTCTCTAGTTATGTCCTACTTATGTCCAATATATACAAGATTTTTGCCAAGGTCATACTAAATCGGATTGAGAAAATATTAGACGAACACCAACCCATTGAGCAGGCGGGTTTTCGTAAAGGCTATTCAGCGATCGACCACATTCATGTAGCTCGCCAAGTTATGGAGAAGTATAAAGAATACCAATGCACATACTACATCGCATTTATCGATTATAGCAAAGCATTCGATTCGTTGTTTCACGAAAAGATATGGGAGTCACTACAAGAACAAGGGATTGAACACAAATACATTCGTTTAATAAAGAATGTTTATAGCCAGAGTTCTGCGAGAATCCAATTAGAAAAGAAAGGCGAACCATTCAGAGTCAGCAAAGGCGTACGACAGGGAGATCCCCTGTCACCAAAATTGTTCTCGGCGGTACTAGAATCAATATTCAGAAGTCTTAATTGGGAAAATCTCGGTATCAATGTAGACGGTGTCTCATTAACTCACTTGAGATTCGCTGATGATATTGTTTTGTTTGCAAAATCCCCGGAAGACATAACAAAAATGATAAACGAACTGGCAACGGAAAGCGAGAAGGTGGGGTTAAATCTGAATCCGGAAAAAACAAGAGTAATGACAAACGGGGAGAGAGTTAATATAAATTTAGGAAACAACCAAATTGATTATACAGATGAATATATTTACCTGGGACAGCTAATAACAGATGATAATCCGATGCGCAAAGAATTTGAAAGAAGAATAGCCAATGGATGGAGAAGGTACTGGGGTATGAAAGAGATAATGAAAGATAAAAACCTTCATATGAATATAAAAAGCAAACTATTTAACACCTGCATACTACCAGTTCTCATGTACGGCAGCCAAACATGGGCCTTATCACAACACACGACTAGCAAACTTACAACATGTCAATACGCAATGGAAAGGAGCATGATGAATGTGAAAAAGTCAGACCGACTGAGAAACCATGTTATAAGAAGCAAAACAAAGGTTATAGACATAACGTGCAAAATTAGAAGGCTTAAATGGCGATGGGCAGGGCATATGATAAGAGGAAAAGACAAATGGAGTAAAATTGTGACACGATGGTACCCTAGAGAAGGCAAAAGGAAAAGAGGTAGACCACAAAAAAGATGGGATGACGACATTAGACAAGTGGCAGGCGTCACATGGAACAGAGTGGCTCAAGAAAGACATGAGTGGAAAAGGTTGGAGGAGGCCTTTGTCGACTGGCAAACAGATCTACAAAAAATAAGTAAAAACCAAATAAGAGACTAGATTAAGGATTACATTAAATTTAAGTATTTTTTTAAATGTTTTTTTCATATAACTGTAATATGGATCTGAATAAAAGGCTATATTATTATTATACTCTCTAGTTGGGCCCATATATTCATTTGCTGAAGACATAATTAAGAACTTTGGAGATATGGAAGAAACTCCTGAAAGGAATTGAAGTCGGTTGTTATTTTTGTTAAAAATGTAATTATCCTAAATCGTTTCAGGTGGCGCACTGTTCGGCATATTGGGCAACAAGACGACGAGGTGGGGCCGCGACCCCATCGTGATCATGGGCTACGTGATCCACCTGCTGAGCTTCTTCCTCATCTTCATCAACCTGCCTGCGGAGGCCCCGTTCGGCGACACCGATAAGATTTCATACATCGCCCCGTCGGCCGCCCTCGCCATGCTGTGCAGCTTCCTGCTCGGCTTCGGAGACGCCTGCTTCAATACTCAGATCTACTCCATCTTGGGTGGAAACTACTCTGATAACAGCACTTCGGCGTTTGCGTTGTTCAAGTTCACTCAGGTGAGTTATTTTTTATTTTCTTTTTTTTTCAATTTGTTTTAGGGACAGATTACACCGATTGAGTTAGCTCCGAAATAAGTTCGAGGCTTGTGTTATGGGATACTAACTCAACTATAACAAATACATATACAAATAAACATCCAAGACCCAGGAGAATTTGAAATAGGCCATTTTCCAACATGCCATGACTGGGGATCGAACCCGGAACTTCTGGGTGGTGGACTAGCATAGTGACCACTACGTCATGGAGGTCGACAAAAGTAATTATATTTATTTTTTGTAGAAAAGTAAACAAAGATGATGAGAGTGTCACTTTAAGGAACACCTACAAATTAGCTTTATTTATACTGGTACTGGTAAATACCTATACCAGACTAACCAGTTTATTATATCATCAAACCTGAGATATCATTGAAAAGTTGTAAATGACCATTATGTTGTACTAATTAATTTCCACATCTCTGTGATCAATACGTTATTATCACTTGAGCATTTAATAAGGTTATCATTGTCAAGTGTTGATACGTACTTAAGCTCATTACAGCGCTTGACCGATTATCACGGTATTAGTAAAAATGACACATTTTACAAGCTTTTATTTAGTTTCACCTGTCCCATTGTCTGTCGGTCTGTCTGTAATCAAATCTTGTAAGTTAATGTTGACCAGGGACGTGCGTGCATCACCGATTATTGCAGAATAGACTAATTGTGGGGCCTTTGCCCAGCAGTGGGACAAAAAAAAACTCTCTGACTGAACTGACCCTATTAGTGTGTTTACATCCCGAGAGCCACTTATAATACGCGTCATATTGTTTAATACTATTAAATGTTCTTTTTAGCTTACCGCTTGTTTGAATGAAATCCAAAATAGGCTGGCATCGGCCATTTATGATTATTGCTCTTTTGTCCTCAAAAGTTAGAACAAACACCTGGTGCACAACTTTTACATGAAAATCTTTCCATTGCATTAAAGCGTTGTTATAAAGCGGTAATAAAGTTTTCCTCCTAATTTCATTTGCGATAGCAAACAAAGTTCAGAGCAGATCGTAATCACTTCACTTGTAATTTGTAATGCGACAATGCAAATAATTATCATTGGACAAGAAAAAATATCAAATATATACGACTGACACAAAAGTTTACGTAATTTCATTTTATCCTCGAACATATTCCGCGTATTTAAATTGGTAGCGTAACACAAGCGAGAACCAATAACTTTCTACTTTTCATCACGGAGTGCTTCAAGGAACAAATAAAAAGGCTCGAAATCATTCCTTATTGGTCAAAAGTGAAAAGAGATAAAAAACGTTGATTATTGAGATAGAACTAGCTTAAAGATAAGGGCCATTTTTGAAACTCAGTATTTCACTAACCTAATGGTTTTTTCCATACAAAAATTAGCTTTGTATAACTGACGCGTTTTAAAAATGTCTGGCATAAGCTCTTGTCTTAGATATTGGTTGTGTGTGCGGATATTTCGCGTGTGTTTGCGTATATTTCGCGTGTGTTTGCGTCGATGAAATACGTAGACGATCACACTACACATGCAAATTCCTATCCGTGCACTGTGAATGTGTGTAAATCGAGACACTATGGAGAATTGTCTTCTAGGTAGCTGCCTAGAGTACTGCGTATATATATACGTATATCTACACTAAGTAAGCGAGTACGTAGCCAGCATATGGCGCGATGGACAGGAAAGCGCGCGTTTATTTGAAAATATTAGTCTATTATAATTTATTTTGAAATAAAAAAATGTGCATATATTAGGGAACCTCCGGGTAGACAAAGTCTTTGAGTCTCTATGGAAAGCACGTGCCTGATGTTGACCTGCATCCTGGTTTCCGATTAAGCTGAAATTTTGCATGTACATACATACATACTATAACGTCTTTATCCCTAATGGGGCAGACAGAGCATTTTGGGTCTTGCGGTTCTATGCAGAGCCCAGGGCCGCAAGACCCAAAAGCCACTTTTAGCGTCATGGTGGGCGAGAAGATGGAAAAGCAATCAATACAGTGATGGGTTACTAGCCGCATCGCCTGTTAACATGATTTGCATTTTGGCCCATTCCCTCGATCGGCTTTTACGATCTGCGTGGGAAGAGAAGCAGCTGGTACATTCTAAGTTTTTTTATTCCTCCCAGACCAGCATGGGAAATTTTGCATGTGACAATGCAATATTATGATAACATGGAGCTGATCTGATGATAAAGCTCGTAGGTGGTCAATGTGGTCATGGCATCTATGTGGTAAAACAACATATCCCTATCGAAATTGGGCTCGATTGATTTGTCTCGAGGAGAATTAAATCTTTTTAGGTCATTGTTATTATTAGATAAACTTGTTTTTAAACATATTTACTTTTAAATAATTACTTGTTTTGCCATGTCGAAGCGATGGTGACCAAGATTTACGCGTTGGCTGCGCGATTGTGAGAAATGAGATCGATGTCTTTAGGCTGCTGGAAATATCTGACACCAGTGCTGTAACACACTCGATAAAAGAGGTGTCCCTGCTCATGATAAATAATCTTCGATGTTGCTGATAATCTTCGATGAAATCACATTAATATTTTAAAAAGGTGAAAGTTTGTGAGTGTTTGTGTATGTTTGTTACTTCTTCACGCGCAAACGGCTAGACTTTTGATAAAATTTGTTATTTAGGAAGCTAATATCCTGGATTAACACGTACACTGAAACTATTTTCAGGGGTAATTCAGTACGTTATACTGAACAACTTTCCCCAAGGAACATATGTCGAAACATGAAAAATATTTTTTGGCTTTCCATAGAAAAGATCGGTCAACTTGTATGGGAGGCCAAAAATTACTTTTCATAATTGAATACGTGTTCCTTGGGGAAAGTTGTCCAGTATCATGGACTGAATTCACCCTAAAATAGTTTCAGTATATTTTGTTTGACCATCTAGAAAACTATTCGGCGCTTCCATACAAAAGTGTGCAGGCGCTCGGGTATTTTGTATGGGAACATCGATTTTTTTTTTTGGTATTTTGACCGTAATTTTAATTTCATCATACTTTAGTGATCTAGTATAGCCCGTGGTTTGATTTATTACGAGTATTTCCCTTCCACGTTGTATATCTGATAAACCGCGGGTAACACCGCGTAGCGTAGCTAGTATTATCATAAGTATTAAACATTTTTTCGTTTCCCGCTCAGATCGTAAAAGCCGATCAAGGGAATTGAAGAAAATGCGAATCATGTTAACAGGCGATGCGGCTAGCAACCCATCACTGATTGCTTTTACACCTTCTCGCCCATCATAACGCTAAAAGTGGCTTTTGGGTCTTGCGGCCTGGGCTCTGTCTGCTTAGAGCCACAAGATCCAAAATGCTCTGTCTGCCCCATTAGGGATAAAGACGTGATAGTATGTATGTATTGAACATTCCAGTCGCTGGCGGCGGCGGCATGCTTCTTCTACTCGTCGAAGGCGCTGCTGTCGGTGCAGCTGGCGATCCTGGGCGTGCTGGCGTCGCTGGGCACGGCCACCTTCTGCCGCGTGGAGTGGGCGGCGAGAGCGCGCGCCCGCGCCGCCGCGCTCGACGCACTCGACGACAAAGTGTCGCCCGTCGCCGCGCTCGCCGACAACGCGCTACACTACGACTGAGCCACAACACTAGTTCACAACTATAGGATGTCACAGGAGGAGCTTCGGCGTTTCGCATGGAGGAAATCGTATTTGTGTGGAAAATGAACATCGGGTTCAGTCTAGGGCCTAGCCCAGTTGACTCCTTTCAGGCATAGGTATTTATATCGGAACCCAAGAGATCTAAGGGGCAAAATCTATTTGCTAAGTAATGATTCCGTCGGCAGCATTTATTGCAGTTTTAAGTTTGTAAGTGTATAAACAATGTCATTAAACTTTGAAATAGTCTGAGTAAGAGGACTGCTCGTTCTTGCTCCGTGAATTACACTCCGTCTTGTTATTAATGACTACACTGAGTTATGGTTTAGCTAACAAAATTAAAATTAAATGAATATCTAATGATATTAAAATGTTATTTATCAAAAACTTTTATGTGTTGAGTATGGAATATCTGGATGAAATTACAGTCGTACTTGCCCTTGCGATTATAAATTGTAGTATGTATGTAAATTTTGACTGATGTATATAAGCAGGGTTTCGATGATGTAAATCGGAATTAGATTAAGTAAAAATGTCGAATATCTCTTTAAGTGTTCCATATTAGGATAAGGATAATTACTACTCATTTCACTACTTTGTTATTGTCTGTTACCTTAGAGCATATATAGTCTGTTATCCAACATGCCAAATTAAAAAATTAAAGTGTTTTATACTCTTATTTGATACAGAGCTAAAAACACTACAATAGGTGGATTTAATGCTAAATGCATTTTCTCCTTGTCAACCGTAATTAAAAACAAAGTAGCCTGTTTAACACCACAGAGTGTCTAAATGTCCAATAAAAATATTGAAGAAAGATGGCAAAAATATATTTTATTAATTTGTATATAACTGAAAGAAGATTCAAAATGTTATGTGACGTAATATAGTTCTTATTTATATATGTTACAGGGTTGTCACAAATAATGAGGTTCTAAAGCCTTTTTAGGCATGAAATCATTTAAAATCTCATGTAGCTTATGTACGAGGATTTAAAATGCTGGTTATATTGGTGAAAATAGAAAGTTGTTTAAAACTGGTTGTAATCAATACAAGTAGGTACTGCTTTGAAAATAATACAAATATTATTTTCAATATGATACAATCATGTCAACAAAGTCTGTAACATACTTATTACTGTATATTACAAAATAAATCCATGTCCTCATGTGGATGTGGTAGAAGGCGACTTAGGAAATACGAGCTAAACAAAGCTTATCAATGATGCCTCTCCAACCTGTCTGGCCAGTGAGGAGAGTGTAGGCCAAGTCCTCTGGCTGTTCTGGCCAAGTATGGCTCTGGTAGTACAGAGAGGGTCATGCTCCTGCAGTAGAAACAAAGACCCGATGATGATAATTACAAAATATTGCATGCCAATAATAATGGAATAAATTTATGAATGGAAAAAAATGCTAGTCACAAAATATTTATGAATTTGTAATATTGAGTATTAAAAATTCAACAACATTCCATAATGTATTTATATTTTTTTTTATAGCTTATGTAATATCCCATTGTTGGACAAAAGCCTCTCCTTGTTTCCACGATTCACGATTGAAGGCAGATTGAATGCTGCATTTTAATTGATATATGAATTGATATTTTATTAAATTAATGTTTTGTTACTGCTTTGATGGTGCGAATAACAATATTAGTTGCCATTTGCCAATTTTTTTAATAACTGTGCTAATAATAATATTTTTAAGATATTAAAAATTAGTTAGATACAATCACAATAAAGTTATATTTTAATAAACTTTTGTTTTTTTTTGTGACACCTTTATTTGATGTGTAGGTAGTACTCCTTTTTTTATTAACTGTTCTATGTTATGTCTATATCCCTACCTAACACCACTTTGACCGATAGAAACCTACGTAATAAGAATGACTTAGTTGCCCTATTTTCTAGGCTCAAAACAGTAAGACGTTTATGGGGAACTGTATACTTTTTTAAAATAAATTGCCAAAATCGGTCCTTGATATGCCAGATAAAAAATTCAAAACGTATGTAAAGAAAGTACTTTGTGATAAGGCTTAAGTACTGATGACAAATAAGTCTGGCTTGAGCTTGGCGCGGGATAGGTACTCGCAAATGTCATAATTTGGTACATTTTGCACAAACCAAATCTACCAACTTGACATTATTTTAAAATTTTGACATTCTATTAAAATTATGATATGACATAAACAAACAATGTATTCTCTGTCCACATTAAGTTTAAATATTAATTTAATTGTGAGTTGACGTCCTTGGAGAAAATGCTGCAGTGCAGTTTGTTACGCTTCTTCTGCACTAGCACTTTGGAAGTAATAGTAAACTTAGCTGTAAGTAACCTTTGACGTCAACAATTGTACACCAAAACAATGACGATTATTAAGAAAGAGATATTATAAATATCCTATGATAATAAAGATATATTTGAATTGAATTGAATTAATCATGTTTAATAAAAAATAATTTTGAGCTGAGAGCATTGAAATAAAAAGAGAAAGATATTTTATAACACAATAATTTATTTTATAGACTAAATAACATAAACCTACCTAACACTACTTAGCTTTTGTTTCACTGTCAGGATTGTCGATGTTGCCAAGTTTGAAGTCCATGGGTTTGTCGTAGCCCATGATTTTGGCATAATGTAAGGGATTTGTAAAATGTCTTGCTTCAATAAACAGGGGCTTGCCTTTAGCATTCATGGTGGTGAACATTCCTGGGATATCAGGTACTTCAACGTCATCTACTTTAAATTCAGTCTGCAACAATAAAGCAATGAATAATGTTACACTTGTTGATACTGCATAACAAGACTGCAAATTAGTTGAAAAATTGAAAACCAAAAATATTTGTATAAAAATGTTTGAGGTCTTCGTATCATATGGGAAAATTTGTTAAATAAATAAATATAAATATATAGGGACAAATTACACTGATTGAGCTAGCCCCAAAGTAAGTTTATGCCATTGTTCTGTTATAAGAATTTTAGTGTGATAATTATCAAAATAAAACTTTATTACTAGTGAAATGTAAACTTTGTTAATTAGATTACTGGTTCTACAGCCAGGCACTACGAAGTAAGTTATGTTTATCATAGGTTAATGTATAACTTAGAATTTTCAATAACAATTCCATAAATTTTTAGTAGGTACCTAGTTTTTGATCCAATGTTTCTTCCTGCCAAGCAAGACGTAGAAAGTTTGAATAACCCATAAACAAGAGGTTTCATATTTTTAACATGTTATTTAACAATTTCAAATGTATAAGTGTGTACCTACAATACTATCTCAGTTGCTACTTAGAGTTAAACATCAATGGGGCACATGCTCCAAGTTTTAACAATTTTCAGTTTAGTTTACTCACTTTCATTACATACATGTATGTAACATCAGAAAGTATATTTATGTAAACCCCTGACAAATGGGTGGCCAATATTTGTGCATTGTAGCTCTCAAATTGATAAACCATTTCAATGCGATTAACCTGTCATCTGTGAGCAGACCAGAATTTGGTTGACATGCATTGTTTTACTATTGTCTCTGGTGTTTTGTACAGACAACAGGTTAACCAGTCAAGACCCGCATGGCATTAATAAATGTTATGTTTATTGTTTTACTATTGTGCCTGGTATTGGCAGTAAAGGAATGGTTAATTTGCCTGGCAAATAAACTTGATGATGCACCATAATTATAGTTAAAGATGTTACTTACTATTTTCCTTGCCAGGAAAAAGTTGATTGTGGTTGCTTTGTATGTTGAGGTATCAGGGTCATATTCTATTTCTGTTACATATTTTTTTGTAATAATGTGCAACAATATTGGTGTGACGAAGGTGAAAAATCCCACGACCGAGCACATTGCTATGAGGAGCGACGTACTGCCTATAGAAGAGGCTTCATTTATGATAATCGGTTGAGCTACCAACCCCGCAACACTTGAACTCAATGAAAATACCTTCACAGCCCTTATCTGGGGCGTTAGAGGGCCATAATAGATCTTTTCAATATTTTCTGTTTGCTTACTGGAATAATTGCTAGTTAACTGAAGAATAGTAATAGGTTTTAATTTTCCACTTGTTTGGTTATGTGGTAGGTTTTGAAGAAATAATGATCTGCTTTGTGCAATTGTGTTACGTAGACAGAGCCGAAGCATTTTTAAAGCGAAGGAGAATTATAATTATAATACAATTTTAACAAAAACACATGAGAATAACCAGAGCGATATTCACAATTCACAAAATACCTATGCACAAAATTCCCAGATTATTTATCCGTCAAATAAGTCAATGTCTACATGACGTTTGTCAATTGTCATTTAGACAAATGACAAACGTCTTTTTTAGGCAAGGTTATACATGCAAAACTTCACTTACCGAAGTCCCTTCGTTTCTTCTTCGAGTGACTTTAAAGGCGGGTCTCCTGCGCCAGAATTTTCGAATCATTAAGGCGGGTCTCCTGCACCAGAATTCTCGAAACATTACACAAAAAACATGAAACATAAACAAAACAAAAATATTATTTTTCATACACAAACCGTCTCCTGCAAATAATTTCTGTTTGGAATGAAACATTTCTTTATGGTTGACTTCATCATGAGGTGCTACTTTTCAAACGCGGAGTCACTAAACGAACGGTTTTTTGTATGGAAAAACCATTCGTTTAGGTGACTCCGTGTTTCAAAAATGACACTTAAGATACCTAATAAAATTTATTTCTGATTACTGTTATCATCATTTTTGCCAGACAAAGAACTAGAAGATGTGTTCTGCGTTTTACCAATTGCAGATAATAGAGATAGGCTCCAAAGGACTCGTACCCAAAACTATAAAATAATTAAAAAAGAAACCCTTCCCCTCTCGCCCCGCGCAGCGCATGTTTTCCATCTGCTTTGGAAAGCAGAAAAATGTGTATGCCTGAAGGCGGGTCTCCTGCACCAGAATTCTCGAAACATTACACAAAAAACATGAAACAAAAACAAAACAAAAATATTATTTTTCATACACAAACCGTCTCCTGCAAATAATTTCTGTTTTGAATGAAACATTTCTTTATGGTTGACTTCATCATGAGGTGCTTCTTTTCAAATGCGGAGTCACTAAACGAACGGTTTTTTGTATGGAAAAACCATTCGTTTAGGTGACTCCGCGTTTCAAAAATGACACTTAAGATACCTAATAAAATTTATTTCTGATTACTGTTATCATCATTTTTGCCAGACGAAGAACTAGAAGATGTGTTCTGCGTTTTACCAATTGCAGATAATAGAGATAGGCTCCAAAGGACTCGTACCCAAAACCATAAAATAATTAAAAAAGAAACCCTTCCCCTCTCGCCCCGCGCAGCGCATGTTTTCCATCTGCTTTGGAAAGCAGAAACATGTGTATGCCATAGACAATTGTGTATAGCCACGCCCCTTTGTTTGCATGTTTTTGTGTAATGTTTCGAAAATTTAGGTGCAGGAGACCCGGCATAAGGCAGACTGGCATTTCCATAAAAAATTAAATTCTATGTCTATGGGCATTTCCATCGCTCGATGTGCGACGTAAAGAAAGCCGGCTACGGCTACATATTCATCACAGATTAGACAGATTATATCCTAACGGATATTCATCAGGCACACGAATAAGCAATCCCCACGAGCAATCAATAGTAATATTTTTTAGTAATATATTCTCAAAAAGCAATGAGTAATTAATAATTTAACTTTTTTTTTTAAATTAAAATAACAGTTTAATCTTCTTAATTAACAACTAAATTAAAAACTAAATTAAAAACTAAATTAAAATCTAAATTATACTCTAAATTTAACTAAACAAATAATAATAATAAAAAAGAAAAACCTTACAAATAGAAAACGTCTTCCAGATCATTGCCCTGCGGTAGAGTGCCCAAAAGGCTGGCAGCATTGCCACGTTGGATGGCAATGCTTATTCGTTGGGCGAAATAATTGCCAGCCCTTGGGTCACCCGACACCTCGACTAATTTTTTGTTAAAAAAATTAAAAAGTTTGTGAGTTGATGGTCCCCACGGACCTAAAGTCTCAACCCCAAACGGCTCAAATATGAAGCCATTCCTTAAGCATTCATATTTGCGCCGTTTTAGGGTTTCCGCAGCGGCTGCAGCTGCGCCAGCCTTAGAGCTTGTGCCGTGAAGATGGGAGGCCGCCAGAGTGTCGACACACGTAGCGTCCCACACCAACGGCTTTCCCAACCTCCACGGCACAAGCGTCATACCATCCGGTCTCTTGCCATCATCGCGGGCCAAACCATTTGGTTCTAAAATTGCTGGCAACCCGATGGTGACAAGAGCGCGGTGTACTATATTATTTAAATTAGCATGACGTGCCATTCGGCCGGCGCTTTTCGTGCACGAGAGTCCGTGGTGACCGAACTGGTCGACAGTGTTACCGCAGGGGCAAAGATGTGGAACGTTTGTCTTTGCTCCTAAACGTAAGCATGTCGCCAAACGAAAGGTGTGGTCATCCAGGAAAGTCCCAATGTTCCAGGAAGGCAGAACCTGCAACCACAAGCCAGACTCCCACTCAGCAGTTGCAATGAGACGAGCGCGCTCTACAGAGTTGTTGTCAGAAGATTGTAAGAGATTACTCTGTACAAGTCTGCAAAGCGGCTCGTCCCACTGTCTCTGCGAGGAAGGGTGTTCGGGAAATTTTGAATTTTGGAATGCCTCTGACCAAGCGGTTTTGGCCTCCGTCGCATAGGATATTTCCAAAGTACAATTTTTTATTATTTTGTTAAAAAGTATTTGAACACTATGGACGAAAGACAAAAAGGCAGGCAAAGCGACACTGGAAATTTTGCGGATTCCTAGTCCTCCTAACCTTACTGGCAAGGAGGCTTGAATCCAAACAGACTGTTGATTTAAATCGGTATTCAGAATAGTGGATAATGAATTTTGGATTATGCCGTCTAATTTTGAAAGTAGGTCCGGATATTTCCACAGATGGCTGCAGATGGCAGATGGCTGCTGTAAGTAAAATTGGGAACAAAAAGGCAGTGTTTTAGTATGGTAAAAGCAAAATGAGAATGTAAAATCGAAAGTCGTTTGACAGCCAATTCGAAATTTTGAATTTTTGAGTCGATAAAATTTGGAAAAGACTCATCGAAAATTGGGGATCCTAGGAGATGAAGAGTAGATTTATCAATAATTTTGATATTAGGAGCGAGTGCATTGAATTGAGAAATTATTTTTAATTTAGATAGAAGTGGCATTTCATCATCTAGAAATAACTCACATTTAGAAAAATTTAAGTTTAGTCCGATTGACTCAAGATCAGTCTTTATAGTGCTTAAATCTGCCAAAACGGTAGGGGCATCTCCTCCTAGGGTTCCGTCATCTAAATAAAAGACGTTAAATTTGGAATTCAGTTTTTCAATTATTGGGTGGATTGCAAGGCTGAAAATGACCGGACCTAAGGGGTCGCCTTGCTGACAACCTATTTCTGAGGACAGATGGTTATTTTGGTACATTAATTTAGAATTTTGGCTGTAACATTGCCAGAGAAAATTGTAAACAGAAGGGATTTTATTTTTTACCTGTGTCAGCATGGGGCCCCTAAATACCGAATTAAAAGCATTTTTAATGTCCACCTTCAGCAGGACCCCTCCTTTCTGTGTAGTTAGAAATGTACGCAGAGAATGGACGGCGGCTTCGCAACCACCTTTAGACCCGAACCCTAGCTGTACTGGCTGAAAATAATCTCCAAGATTTGCTGCCACTGCTCTACAGCATATTTTGGCCGTAAGTCTACGAAAGGTAGTGCCTACAGCAATAGGTCTGATGCCGCCGTCCTTTTTTTTGAGAGCTATAAGGTTTGCACCATATAATATACATGTGATCGAAGTATTGACCCTACCCAACAACATGAAGTTTACCAAAGCTGTCAAGTCTTGCAGAAGTGACCCGCCAGTGTGGTTAATGTCACCGTTTAATAGGTCTTTTAGGTGTTGTGGGGTTAAACCATCTAGTCCACCAGCTGAGCCACCTCTGAAAGACATAACAGCTCTATAAACATCTTCTTCAGAAGCCTGTAGAGTTATCTCATTGCCACTGGGTGGGTCAGGTAAGCTTGAGTCAACCGCTGAAGGTGGGTGCTTTTCCTGCAGAGCGGCAAGGGTGTCTGGGTTGTTAGGTGCGATCGCGTCGTCCGAAAACAGCATTCTGGCAGCTCCTTTGATGTCACCTTCACTAATTTTAGATTCTACAAAATGTAAAAGGCTCTTATTTTTGGATTTAGAAGTTGAATTAGGCCTAAAAGTTTCTAATGACGGATTGTTACAATTTTGTTTAATTTTGGACGTTAAATTTTGGGTATCAGACGCATTTTCCCGACTTACATGGAGGGTTCTAAAAGCAAACGTCAACAATTGCTCCCAAGCCTCTGTGGTATTGTCTTGCACAGTTTTGCGGATAGCTTGAGACAGAGTTTGGGACACCGTTCTTCGGGCACCTTTAGGGATACGTTTGATAATAGGTCTGGTACTTTTAAAATGTGATAGTAGTTCATGCAGGGAAATATTGGCAGGACAATTGGAAGATGTAGTAGGTTGGTTGGTTTGGTCTGTTGATTTTGGACAAAGAGGGTCACCGACTGGTACATTCTTGTGAGCTCTCGCGATGTGTATTTTTAAGCCTCTTTGTCCTTTGAACGACCGGGGTTGGGAGCACTGAGAACACTGAATGAAGCCCTCGGACGATAAAGTTTGGATTGGGACCACGTCATCTGGCGACACTCTATCGCGTAGCGACATAACAATAAAAAATACTTACATGCGGAAAAAAACATATACCTACAAAAAAAAAACACTAAGCAAAATATACACAAATCATATCTTGACAAATCTTGACACAAGACTGACTGCAGCCCAAAGACAGCAAGTTCACTCTGTCCGCATGCGTACAAGCTCCAAAGGGGCGCAGGCCGAGGTGACGACGGTGACTTACTCTTTGACAGAGATATGTCCAATAGCTCTGCTCTTTGATATTTTATTTTTTGGGCTTTATGGTCAGCTTTCCTATGTCGGGAAATGTGCAAAACCGGTTTCTTACGGCAACTATTATTTTTTCATTTTGAAATAAGGAAAATATAACAGAAATCTTCTTTGAATTTCCAACTGTCAGTAACCTTTGGAATGTAACTAGGATAAATTGTTGAATTATTTTACAAATAAAGTAAATTATATATGCAAGTTATAGATTTACAATTGAGATCATATACGGACCACATATTATTATATTGGGCACGGCATTTATATTATATTTTTTATTTTATTTTAGATTATTAGATGTTTGTTTGACATCTTTTAATGTGATATGTGAATCTAAATAGATAGGATTAGATTACGATTTGATAGTTTCGAAGGGTTAGGATCTTTAAGACCACATCTCAATATGACTAGGTAGTGTTTATGACTAAATCGCCATTAGACTAAGTCTCAGTTGGACTAGATCGTGATGGGACAATATAGCGAATAGACCAGATCTCTATTGAACTATTAATCAGTATGACCACATATCGATAAGACATACAGTTGGGTGGAATCATAGTAATGAGTAGTATGCACAACTACGCACAATACTTCATAGATAGTACTGGCCACTCGCTTTGAACATTGATAAACAACATGGAGATAGATGAAGAAATAAAATTAGATTTGATAGTTTCGAAAGACGAAACAATATTCTTATCTCGAAACGAATTTCGAGATAAGAAATATTATTCTTTTACCGAAACCAATTTCGAAAGAAGAAAAAAAATTCTTATTTAGAAACCGGTTTCGAACTTTGGTTTCGGAAGTGGCCGAAGGGGATATAATTTAACTAAAAACTAAATTAAAAATCTAAATGGGGTTCATGTGGCATGGTACCAAGAACACTGGCTGCATTTCCGCGCTGAGAAGGCACTGCAATCTTCTGCGCAAGATATGAGCCAGCACTCTTTTCACCAGCAGCGTCGAAAAGCCGAGGGATTTTTTAAAATAAATTCTTAAGTATCTACTTTGACCCCACGGACCAAGAGTTTCGACGCGAAAGGGGAACCAAAATATACATATAAATTATTTCTGCGGCTTCAGCCACACTTCCAGCCCGTGACACCGTCGCTCCGAGGCGAGAAGGAGCAACCGTGTCGACGCATGTCACGTCTCACACGAATTCCCTCCCCCGCTCCCAAGGGACAAGGGTTAATCCTTCTAGCTAGACGCTTGTCATCATCGCGAGTTATCCGTACGGGTTCTAACATATCGACGGTTGAAAGGCTATTTGATTTAAGCGACATTTTTTGTGATATTGAGTTATATATATATTTGGAATCAGCCAATTTTTCTTTGTCGTTTGAGCTAATTTTCAATTTTTTCTGAGCATTTTTTTGGCGCTTGACACACCAAGCAAATCAGGTCTCATTTTGTAGGTTATTGATCAAAACGACGTAAAGTTTGGATTAATTTGAGGACCCTGTCACTTAAGCTGTCTTGACTCTTTTCATTTTCTTGTCTTATGGCTGATAGATCATATTGCTTTACTTTATTTTGAATATCAGAGGCGCTTGCACTAACTTGCCTTTTCATTATAATATAATGAATGATTCTTTAATTATGTCTGATTTGTTTTGTGAATCGAAGTTTAATGTTAAAAAGCATTGATTTTAGAAAAGTGAATTAAAATAACATGTTTATTCATATCTCTGGTCTGGACATCATTATCGTTGATTTTACTATTAATAAAAACTTTTTCACTCTAAATTACTTTATTTAATTTCAACCCTTCTAGAATCTTTATGGAATATAGTATTGATGTAGTAAAATAATTATGATTCAAAAACCTACGTCGCTTAAGATCATAGTGAAAATTCATTTTGCTTAATTCGATAGGCACGTCACTTGTTATGTGCCTCAATTACTCAATTTTGGTATAATATTCCATTGTGTCTTAAACTAATATGACATTTTCTATTCATAAAACACATGGCATGTTGCTCTTTATCGCTCGTTTTCTTTTACATTGGTATAGGTGCTTGAACCATTTCACTGTCAAGTTATTTGCCCCTTCAAGTGTTTGAACCATTTTGCTTAAACTCGGAACAATCGCCACTCGATGTGTTTTGATCTAAGCGACATAAAACGTACTTAAATACTGTTAATTTATGTACAGCAATTATTGATTTAAATACTTTTTTCAACACACTTGCTCATAAAGTTGCTCTATGGTCACCGCAATTAGGCACATAATGACACCCATAATCAAACTGTGATTTTTTCATTGCTATAACTCACTAGTGAGTTATAGATTTTTTTTTTTAATTTAATTGGTTGAGTTCATGGAATTGTATGTACTCGCGTTAAGCTGCTTTGTTCTTATTAAAAAAGTTTTTATTCAAAAAAAGATCGTGTTCAATAGAACAAACAAATTAATGTTCCTATTGCTTGCTCATTTCATGCAACTTCTTATTTAAATAGATAATTTTAACTCGTACGTGTTTAATAAATAAAACTTTCACTCAAGTAAAACTTTTGTTTTCTCTGTAATAAAAGAAAACTTTAAATTCCCCATTTTGTACGTGGCAGAATAGGCGCAAATCTTATGCGCGAAAAAAAAACCTTATCTCTTTAGTCTGTGGCCGATCGCAATGCGCGCGCATAGGAAAACAGATTAATTTTCCCGCCATAGCGAAACATTTTTTACAACTCGTTTTCACTGTTGAAATTAAAGTTATTTATTAATTAAAATGTATACAAGTACTAGTTACGAAGAAAATGATTTATGTTGTACACCGCCCGATATAAGATGTAAAGCCCTTAACGTTATAGAAAGTTTACTACCTGAAAACTCCAAGGAAAAATACCAAAATTTCATAAAATGGCAAAACAGCAAGAATACACAATCTTTTTCAGAAAACGTGTTCATGGCGTACTTTAAAGAATTACTAAGTACAAGCTAGCCTAGCTCTTTGTGGTGTTTATACTCAATGTTAAAAAGTACAGTCCAAACAAAGAATGGTGTGGACTTAAAAACATACTCTAATTTGTAAGCCTAAAGAGACTATCCGATGGATTTAGAAGCAAGAAATCAAAGGTTTAATCGCCTGACGATATTGAAAAATTTATAAAAGATTCCTACTGACGAAACACCAAGTACATCCAATGATTGGATTTCACCTACCTACACGAATAATGAGCCATCTCAAATTACAATAAAACATGAAGTATTTTCAATAAATAATCTATCTGTTGAGACCCCTATGTCATCAAAACAGTTAATTATAATTTTACTAACTGCATATTTACTAATTGTTTCTCTAAATAAACTTTTTATCTACTTAATAAAATGAGTTTTTATTGTTATTTTATTCACAAGTGTGTTGAAAAACGTCGTATGATACACGTGTGTATTGATGATTACCGTCCTTGGCTCTCTTATGACCCTCGCCTACGGCTCGGGTCTCAATGGCGCCGCGGCGGTAATCACCAATGTTACACACTAGTACCATAATGTACTATTATCATTATAAATACTCTGTGTAAATAACATCAAAATCTATTGAGCCGTTTCATAACAGCGAATTTTTTTCGAAATATAAAAAGTTTGAACCATGTTTATTCAGTTTTTTAAAAATGTCGCTTAAGTCAAATAGCCTTTCAACCGTCGATTACGAATTATGATGGTGGCAAGCGCCCTTTTTACGATATTGTTAATGGAGCCGTGGCGTGAAAATTTGGCGGCACTCCATTGCCGTGTAGTCCGTGGAGTCCCTTTCCTGTCGACGACCGGTGCTACATAAATATACTTAGATGGCGTTCAACAATCATTCGAAAACTGCCATCGACGAAAAGTGTTCTGAGGTTGGCGAAGGGGAGAGTGCATGTTATCATTATTCTGATTTATGTTCTAAAATGGCAAGAAGCCTAGCGCGGTCTTAATCATAGTTTTACCTTATCTTTCTGTACTGGAGGGACATCCCAGAGTTTTGGTCGGTTTGGTGCCTTTGGGATCGTCATTCTTTATCATCATTTCAGCCGCATAACGACCCTTTCTTCAGCCGCCATGTAATAATTTAACTAACTAGCTGCTTCTCTTTCTACGTAGATTGTAAAAGCCTATCGCGGGATACAGATACAGATACATTTTCTCGTCTATATCTGACGGGGCAGACAGAGCCCGAGGCCGTAAAACCCAAAGGCTACGCTTAGCGTAATGGTGGGCGTTTAGATGGAAAAGGAATCAAAATAGTGATGGGTTGGTAGCCGCAACGCCTATTACCATGATTCAAATCTCGCCCATTCCCTCGATTGAAAGCTTAAGAGGTCTTTTAGTATTGTATGGGCGAAATCGCTAATCATGTACTGACAAGCAATACGTCTAGCAAACCATCACTATTTCGTTTTCCTTTTCCAGCTGCTTCTCTTCCCGCACAGATTGTAAAAGTCGATCGCGGGAATGAGCGAAAATCAAATCATGTTGTGACAAGCGATGAATCTAGCAACCCATCACATTTTTGTAGTCCCTTTCCAGCTATCTTCTTCCCGCACAGATCGTAAATAAAAGCCGATCGAGGGAATGGGCAAAAATGCAAATCATGTAGTGACAAGCAATGCGTTTAGCAACCCATCATTATTTTGTATTCCTTTTCCAGCTGCTTCGTTTCTTGCGCAGGTCGTAAAATTTGATCTAGGGAATAGCAAAAATGCATTTTTTTTACTGAGTTTCGGACATTTCTTTTCAATTCATGTGTACGAGCCATGTGTAACTGTAACTGTACTGAGGGGAAATTGCATTAGCAAGATGATGTCATACGCATCGTGGCGCGTTCGTAGTGTCGTGATTTTGTTGTCAGTTTTATCAGTTTTTAAATGTTTAATTTTTAAAAGATTTTTAAATTGAAATCAATATAATTTATTATACTTTGTGACGATAAGATTTATTTGAAAGAAACAATATTTAGAAAGACCAAACTCTTTAATTCAATTTTTAACAATTTACACACTGAATACCGAAAGTATTCACGGGTAAGGGTCGTAGGTTCACACCCACGAGATTCGTTGTTCCAGAAGAGATTTCCAAAAGTTCTCAGCTTTGAAATCGCAGCAGCCCGGCGTCCAGTAGTGGTCAAAAGAGAACGAGATCCTTCACGCCGTCCTTTTTGTATGGGCCGCTCGGGGTGAGTGCGGTGAAGTGGGGAGCACTAGTCCGGGCCATCCTCACAACTTAAAATTTTAAAATACATTTAAAAAATCAATAATATTTTTTTTGATATCCCAATTGTGTTTTACAGATCTTGGCGATTTATGGTTTTATATTATACTAGCTGCACCCTGCGGTGTTACTCGCGCCTAAAGTAGCCTATGTGTTAATCCAGGGTGTCAGCTTCTTGCGTGCCAAATTTTATTAATATTGGTCTAGCCAGCCGTTTGCGCGTGAAAGAGTAACAAACATCCATCCATACTTACAAACTTTCGCGTTTATTATATAAGTTGGATACTAGGTACATTACTAAATAAAGCATAGGTTTAGGAAATAAAATAATGTTGAATAACCGGCCAAGTGCGAGTCGGGCTCGCGCACGAAGGGTTCCGTACCATTATCTATAAAAATCAAGTTTTTTGTATGGGACCCCCCTTATATATTTATTTTATTTGAAATTTTTATTTATTAATTAATTAAAAATACAACTGAGTATTTTGTGAATATTTCAAGTGCCTATCTGTTTCCATTATTGATATCGAGCAAAAAAGGCTAAAAAAATCGCGTTTGTTATATGGGAGCCCCCCTCAAATATTTATTTTATTTTGTTTTTAATATTTGTTGTTATAACGGCAACAGAAATACATAATTTGTGAAAATTTCAACTGTCTAGCTGTCGCGGTTCTCGAGATACAGCCTGGTGACAGACAGACGGACAGATGGACAGACAGCGAAGTCTTAGTATTAGGGTCCCGTTTTTACCCTTTGGGTACGGAACCCTAAAAACGTACGTGTTATACTCACCTAAAAGTTTCACGGACGGATATTTCGCTGTGGAGATAAGGGGCGAATCACCACTGGCCTAAACAAGCTCGGGTCAACACGACAAAGCGCTATCTATCGCCAAAGCAAACGAGCCTATTGATTCAGTTTATCTCTGAGCAAACATTGGCATGCACGTAAAACGCAGGGTGGTGTGGCACTCAGAGGTGCTATTTTTCAAACGTGGAGTCATTAAACGAACGATTTTTTGTATGAAAAACTATTCGTATAGGTGACTCCGCGTTTCAAAAATAGCACTTCAGGCATGGGCATGCACTGTTTAGGTATAATCATTTAGTTCTGTGATCTCAATATGCTAACTGCTAAGATATGTAGACAAGGGGTTCACCGCGAACTTAGACCTCGATATTTTTTCAAAATTACGAGTACATAGATTTACTGAATCAATTTTACTAATATATCTCCAAAATTGGTTAAAAAGTTGTGGTATTATCCGATATACATGAGAAATTAAAGCATACTATCCCGTGAAATGTTAATTTTTATTTAATTCTGATAATAACGCTTTAAAAGTTACAAAGCAATATTTATTTTCACCAAAATGCGTAAGTACTCGTATATCTCAAAACCGGCTGAACCTATTTTGATGATCAACGAACTTTATACCCTCATTCTTATTAACATCAAAATAGTTCAACGCTTCGAGAGTTACACAGACTTACATACATCCATACATACAAACAATGTTTTTTCGTCCCAAGCATATTATCTTTGCAACTTCCATCTTCATCAAGATAAAGTATGGATTAAAGTTTAAGTATAGAGGTATATTGTGGTTATCGATTGTAGATACCTACTTTGAACTTGGTCTATTGCTTTATCACTAAGTTGGATATACTTAATTACTAGTATATTTGATACCCGTAATATATTATAATATATAAAGATACAGGTGGAGGGACCTGCCATTTTCTAAGGAGAAGAAAAAAAACAGAATAAACGTACCCAACTTATCTTCCCGCGCAGATTGTAAAAGCCGATGCGGCTAGTTACCATACATTTTTTTTTTCACCTTCTTGCCCATTATTGCTCTAAGCGTTGACGCCTTTGAGTCTTACGGCCTCAGGCTCTATCCATCCTGTAACGGCTAAAGACGTGATAGTAGTTGTAAATTTCGGTCCTACGCCAGGGGAGTTCGTGGACAATAAGTAATAGCTAAAGGCAAAGAACTAGGTAACATTTCAAACTAGGATGGCATGACAGGTGAATAACCGGCCAAGTGTGAGTCGGACTCGCGCACGAACGGTTCCGTACTATTTTTTATAAAAAATTACTCTTGCTGTATGGGAATTGGGAACCACATAAATATTTATTTTATTCTGTTTTTAGTATTTGTTGTTTTGTTACAGCAACGTAAATACATCATTTGTGAAAATTTCAGCTGTCTAGCTGTTACGGTTCATGAGTTACAGCCTGGTGACAGACTGACAGACAGCAGTCTTAGTAATAGGGTCCTGTTTTTGGGTACGGAACCCTAATCAGAGCAATTTTTTTCTAATTGTTAAAGTGCCTATAGATGATGATTAGGACAAAATGATCTGCCAGCATCATAACTATAATCTTTCATAGAAAAGTAGCAAAAAACGCTATCTGTTATTAATAATTATAATTACTAATATTTGGAGCGCAATCTTCATCCAAAGATGATCTTTAGACATAAGTAGGTCCCTTTTCTTTTAAATGGCGTAAAAAAAACAAAGGGACGTGCCGAGCCACGCCAACTCATCATCAAAAAAATACGAGTTTGGCAACATCAGCAAACCATCACATTTTTTGTTAGTTCCTTTCATTCTCTCTATTGCACTACTACTTTATTCGGTGATTATAGGTTTTTAGATAACCAAGTAATTTCAAGAAAAGCATCAAAGTTATCATTAAAAATAGCAAAATAGTAACTTGCTATTTTTAATCATAACTTATTAAGTACCTAAGAAGGTACTACCTATATGAGGAGCAAGAAAGTCTGACAGCTCATTTACTACACACACACATGCTTCGCTAGGCACGTTATGAAAAGGCTTGACATAATACATAATATGCATAATTAGATGGCAGGTAATAGCTATGCTTCTTTGAGTATGTTACTGGCCAAAACTGAGCTGAACATATATATGGATCTGGTATGTAATTTTTTCACTAAGTTAAAGAAGTATTTACAAATCACGTAGATTACAAAGTTATTAAAAATACTGTAGTTTAAAAAAATAAAACTGAAGTCGTTGGAGTTATTCCCGCCAATTTTGTAAGCTTTCAATGAGCTTTCAGAAGCTTTGTTTCCTTTTCTTTTACTTTCAACTCTAAACGAGGGAGAAATAGGTTTGAAATAGAAATACCGGTTTGCGATTGCGTTGAAACGAGAAGTAGTTATCGCTTCTCTCACTCTGTTTAAATGTTATTATAGCCATCTCTTTCTTGCAGAGAACTTTATTGGTCGACGAGTAATATCTGTCTCGCTTGTATTGTACGAGATCTCTTCGTGTCACTCGCGCCAGTAGTATTTTTGAGATTGTAAGGGGATGTCGTCGGATCATTGGACGTTCGTAATTTTTTTAAAACTTAAAAAAAATTTGATATACATAAAATGTAGTTTATAATGAATATTTTAATTATACGTGATGTGATAGTATAAGCAGAGGTGTTCTAAAGACTTAAATTCAGAGAAGACTAATAAATATGTGTGTGAAGCTGGAGGCTGTGTTTTGGACTTTGATGGTGATATGGGCTGCGGAGACAGGAGTGATGGGAGATCAGTGCGACTGGAACGGCAGGTTCGTGATAATCATATAGATTTACAAACTTATTCAACTGTTTGCTAAATCTGATAATTTTGTTATTGTCTTCTCTTTTCGATATTTAACATAGCGAGTACGAGACAGAACATACTTTCACTAAAATATGTTTAGTAAACGGTTAATATTTTTTATGAATATAAGGGCTTTCATAATTTATTTAAGTTATAAGCACCTATAGCTCTAGGTATCTAAATCGTTTCATAGCCTATGCTATAAGTAACACAATTTATTTTTAACCTACCCCATTTTTTTTCCGATGTTCAGAATATAGATAAATACATTAGATATTTACTAAGAAACGAATCAACAAGAAAACAGCTTTTTTTTCAAATATCTGAGAAAGTAGATTTCTATTAAATTTCTTACGGTTTATGTGGTACCTACCTATATGGCATTTGAAGTGCTGAGACAGCGCGTCTGACATATGCATTTGTTATCCTATTCTGAAACTATTTTATTCACCTCAAGAATTTCCATCAGAACAATGATGACCCGCGGCGGGCCACGGGCTGCAATTTGCCAAGACCTCATCTCCATACTATTTCGTGATTGCGTGCGCAAAATTATTAACTTGATGATTTCTTATTAATCTCGAGAAAACTCCTGACATTTCAATAATAATTACGAATAGCGAGAATTTCAAGTATTTACATAATTTATATTATTAGTTGTGGTATTTTCTAATAATAAGTTTTTGCTTTTTATACAGCATGATTTTAACCAGCATTTACATTATAGTAGGTATGGGTGTTCTTATAAAAAAAGCACATAGTTAAATAAATAAACATTTATTAAAATAGGTAATTTTTATATAAATTCTTACATGTCTCTGGGAGTTGCAGCGTTGTCCCATGCGCGCACTGTCTGCTCAAAATCTCTCAGAATATTTAACTAATTTTCGCCAGTATAACAAATCAAATTATCCGGCTAAGTGGGTGTCGGGCCGCGGGCACTGTAGGGTTCCGTAACTTAGAATATCGACTTTAAGTTCACACTTCATGGTTTAAAGACTAAAAACGCCTTAAACCGCGAAAAACGGAACCTTTTGGCTAATGTTTGTAGAAAAGCTTCACGTTCTCACTTTTAACTATAAACAGTAGTTCTAAAAATAGTTTGAAGGGTTATCCAGAATTTGGTCATGCATGACACAATTTAAATGATATCTCCGTTTTCTTTCAAATGATTTAATTGAAATGGGGGCAGCACTGAACCCGGAAAATTTATGAATCCCTTAAAACGCTAACTCATTATTTTGTAAACCCTACTTAGCTCTGATAGTTTTCCTTTAAACTTCGCATATATACTGTTAAGTAAATTTTTCAGAAACTGATCCCTAAATCGGAAAATGGCGATCACAATCTCACAAATTCACAATACAACATCCCACACGATAAGTAGGTCGAGAAAAAAAATTTACTTCCTCGTTACATGTATGGGAGCTTCCCGTAAGAATTGTTCTTTCATGATTTTATTTAACCACTTAGTTGGCATGATTATATACATACCAACTTTCTAGTACTTATAGTCCCATTAGTCTGAGTAGAACCGCGGACGGACACACATACAGACAGTCATGTATTTCATAAGAAGTATATGTAGTATGTACATCTAAAATAAATAATACCTACATTATTGTGCGTTCAACTTTAACAAAAGTAATTAAAAAGACACATACATTTATTACTTTGTTAATGGGATATCCGGAAACCAGACATTTATGAGGGTTGATGGTCGATTACGGACAAAATCAACAAGTTGGGTTTCCATTGAGCCAGGAGGGGTGGCGTGGGAAACCGATGGGAAATGCGTTCTCGTCATCCCCCGCTAGGCGGCACGCGGCCCTTCCGGCCAGTATGAATACTACCCTTGTTGTTATTGTTTAGCAATTGTTTATTGATATGGCGACCACAAAAAGAATGGCTTAAAAACTTCAAAAAAGGCGATCATCTATCGCGTTCTACACTACGCCACAAGCAATTTTATTTACAATTTGCTACGCATAATAAACTACTGTTTTTGTTTATTGTATTCGTACAATAGTCCTTGTTTGCGGAATGTTTCCTGTTACTAACATCCAATGATAATACTGAATAAACAACTGATAGTAATATTAGCCTAGTAATGCGAGCTATTCATCTAGCAAGCTATTTGGCCTACGCAAATAAAGATAGGCGATAACTCGCATTCAGAGTTAATGAGGCGGGCGGACAAAGGAATGCTAAGTAATGTTTGTTAACGACGTCGCGATTGTCGTCGCTCGTCGCAAGATTGATGCTAATCGAGAGAGACCGTGTAGAGCAGCATATCAGTGCACCGACTGCAAAAAAGCAAATTGAGTGTCAATGTACCAGCATCGCGCGTTCATTGTGGGCCATTCAAGTTCATACATTAATATTTATTAGGGAGGGAGCCGCGAGGGGACCGGGATCTGTTTATTATAATATCCTCCTCCTATTATAACGCGTTCGCACGACAACTCGGCGGCTGATTGATAATACCGAGCCAGATTGCGTAGCTTCAGAGACTCGGGTCTGTCTGTGACCATGACACTTTCAGGATTTTGATATTGATATCCTAATACATGTACTACCAATTATATTTATACGTACTCGTAAATATTATACTAACTTACAGTCTAATTTTTTATTCCGTAGAATTCTGACATTTCATAAGTGTTGCTACTAAAAAAGTTCTCCAACTAAAAAGGGAACGCGTATAAGGGCGATAAAAAATTTAATTCTTGATTAATTTTAATGTTTTACCGAGATAATGATACACTTTAAATTTTCTGGTATATTTAAAATGTTATAACATTTTTTAATACCGAATTATCAAAGTTATATTTTTAAGTAATTTTAAGTCAGCAGGTTATTTTTCTTTCCCTGGCATCACTCCCTACTAACTTATGTATCATCAACCTTTTTGGCCAAAAGCTTAATAAATATTTTTTTTCGTAATCCATAAAGCACAAAAATTAAAAAATAAAGTATTCGGCCATCAGCTGTCACGTCACGACTGTCACATTGATTGTTATATTTGTTATGTTTCTGTTAAGGGTTTTCTTGTTGAAAAAAACTTTTTTCTTAACTGATTTAGATTAAATTTGATATGGAGATAGTTTAAGAACCTGGAAAGGACGTATAAGCCATTCACCCACAAATTGACCGCAGTGGAAAGCTAATTGGATTTATTTGTATGTATGTTTGTTAAATCAAATAGTTTTCACAGTTGTTCGTATTTTATTTCGGTTATTCAACTGTTCCTGATGAAAATATTACTCGCTGTAAATCCCCTTTTGATTAGGAGCACCGCACTAAAGTAAATAGTTACATTTACTAACAAATAAAATGTGTAGACTCAGATGTTCACACTCTTATTGAAATCTGGAATTTATTAAAAAAATGAGCCCGGCCAAAAAGGTTTATGATCTCTGATATGTCAAAAAATGACAGCTGTCAGAATTCTACGGAATTAAAAATCAGACTTTACTTCTATGACGAATATGGAATCACCATTATTTTTGATGGATCGTATTTTGGTGCTATGAATATCCTTTACAACAATCAATTTATAGATTTTCCACTTACTATTTCTATGTATAAACAAAAGACATCAACGAGCGGGAAACAATTCGTACATACAAAAATTCGACTGCATTTATGCTATTGATTTTTAAACAACATAATACAACAGTTTAGACATAACTAAACAAATTATTATTTTGAATACCTACAGCTTTTTAGAGAAAGTGTATACTCGACTCGAATCACCTCGCTAAATTCTACAGATATCTAAATCTAAACCTTTATAATTATATAGGTAAGTACAATATCAATAAATTTAATAACAGTTATAGAATATGCAAATACAGTGAAATAATAGTTAGTAATTTGAGAAGAAACCCATTAGTGGCGAATATTATTAACTTATCCGTAAATTGCAATATTATCGACTTTCATAGAAAATAAAAATAAAAAGGCTCAAAAATTATATAAAGTAGAAGAAAGTATTATCATTGGTTATTATAAATAAACATAGCTTTAGCTGAAAAACTTTTCACAAGGTTTTTTTATGCCTGAAATGGTCACATAATAGGTAATGTACAAATTATTCCATTAGTACGTACATATGAAGGGAGTGAGTCCAAATGATAACGCCGTTTTTGGGAAAACTCGTACATTCTTAGGGTTCCGTAGTAAACAAGGAACCCTTATAGTTTCGCCATGTCTGTCTGCCTGTCTGTCCGTCCTCGGTTTTACTCAAAGACTGAAAGTACTAGAAAGCTGTAATTTGGTATGGGTATGCCGAAAAAGTGGTAAAATATAATCTTACAAACATATTTTTTTAGGGTAGCTCCCATAAAAGTAAAGTGGGGACGTTTTTAGTGCCATGAACTCAAAGTTGGCATCCACAACTACGGAACCCTACACTGCGCGTGGCTCGACACGCACTTGGACAACACACATTCGTTTCGTTGTCGTATCGTACACAAGATGGCGTGATTCGAGAGTGACGTTCAAACTTACAAATACAATTTGTAATGGAGTGTATTTACAATTTTATTGTAAAATAGTTACCAAAACCAAATATAATATACAAAACACAGACTTTTTCCTAGTTTGAGGAAATCGTAAGCGATTTAAGTAATTATACATTTTGTATCTTCATTCTTAGTTGTAAAAACTGTATTTTGTGTTAAGTACAAAATAAATATGTTAAACTAGAGGCAGCGCGCGGCTTCGCCCGCGTTAACCACACGATTGAAGTCGCGGGTGTGATGCAATATAGCCTATAGCCTTCCTCGATAAACGACCTATCTAATACCGAAAGAATTTTTCAAATCGGACCAGTACTTCCTGAGATTAGCGCGTTCAAACAAACAAACAAACAAACAAACTCTTCAGCTTTATATATAAGTATGGATTATTATATCCTAAAATTATTATTTTGTTACAAAAACGAGTCCCCTCATAATACTGAAATTTTAAAGAGTAATCTGTTCAATTGCATTTGACGTCGATTGAAAGGGAAAGTGTAATTAAATTACCCCATGCAAGCCGGAAGAGTGCGCAATAGCCGGGTCGGGGTCGGGCTTTGAGAAACTACCTACTTAGTTCATACTTTTCTTAAATTTTTACTCTCCATTCTTAGGAAGATTATCAATCAAGGTATCAAATTCAATCTTTTTTCAAAATAGAAAAAAATATATTAAAATACTAAAATCTTAATGAAGTGGAAGGACATACCCGTAACTAAATAATCGAACTACGGGCTATATACTAGATCACTATATATAGTATAATGAAATAAAAAAACATCCAAAAACCTAAAAAAAAATCGTCATTCCCATACAAATTGTCCGGGCGACTGCACACTTTTGTGAAGAAAAGCCGAAATTTTTTTAAAGTTTTTTTTACTGTAAGTTAGCTGCAGTGTCACCTTTTGACTTATTATCTCCATATTTTATCAAGTAAGCCTACTTTTTGTGAGTTTCAAGTTGGCGCCAACGGGTAACAAAAGGTTGCTGACTACAACCATCTACAACAATACATCCTGTCACTAAAGATAACGCAGAGACGTCCAAAAATAAAAGAATCCATGATGACTAACATTTTCGAGCAGCTTATTTACATAGCCTTCATTAGTAGTGACTGTAGACATAGTGACAGAACACGCACAAATTTGTTGTACAAAGTACCTACTAAGTAGGTACCTATCTAGCAATATTATCCTTCCTTACAGGTATTGTAAAATATAAATACTTATGAACTTACTTACATAGTAAGTATCATGGGATAAATTTCAATAGTTCAAGTGGGAATGAACGGATCACATTTGACGCCTTATAGTTAATGACTTAGATAATTTTATTTCTGTTAAAATTATCTAAGTGATAGACATTTTACTGAGCTATTTCTTAGTATACAATAATATTACTCGTATATGATAATACCAATTTCAAGTAAAGCAATATCATAGACCAATTCATTTCAATTGCGGTAACGGGACAGTCTCGTAGTTAAATTCTAGTGTGTACAGTCAGTCTTCGGCAAGTCGAATGGCAAAACGAGAAATAGAAATTAAAACGAACGGCAGGGTGCGTGTGAGAATACGCAATTATGGTACTCGATCATCTCAGCAAAGCGGAAGTTGTGTTCTGCAGATGACGCTGCGATGACCCCCTTGACGCAAAAAGAAGTTAAGCATTTCACTGGTTATGACGTAGTTTTAAAAGTTGGTATTTATGTACTTACATACTAACAATATCAACGCAAAAAATGTGTGGGCGTATCTAACAGTTATTATTAGTTTATGGGAAAATTGTGTTTGCGGTTTTTACTTCCTGAATTTGACCCATATATTCAGTGTGACCGCTAAGTGCGGATGTCAGTATATCAATCAGTGGTCACGATAAAACACCAGTGCCTCAGATGTTGAAATGAACATGACCTCGCTACGTCGTTGGCTCGTTGGCCATATGGCAGGCCAGGATCCGCTTGTATAAACTTTACGAACGTCAAGATTTCGCGATTCCCCGTCTTCCAGGAACGAGCTCCATGTTCTATATACGAAGTTCATTAATATCATTAGCCATTCAGAGGCGTTTCGGCATCGTATGGGATCGCGTCGGCAGGACATTTCACATGGGATGCGATGGTGGGAACTGCGTACTCACACTTCGTTACCCTAAGAGAAAACAACCGTCACATGTTGAGGATGAAATCACGGTTATTTTTAAGCGACGATTGTTTTTATTCGCTCGCCAATTGGGGGCAATCAACGACACGTGTTCCGCCCGAGTCGGAGCCGAGACGGTCGCCTTAGGTTTGGTTTCTCTATTGAGCTCGTTGTTTGGTCGAATCATTTGACACCGGCTGTTGGATGATATTTCATAAATTAGACAATGGAATATAATAGTTTACATATTCATTGGAAATAGGAAGGTTTCTATTGCATCTTAATTAGTGCTTCCATATATCTTTAGGCAAAAACAAACAAAAAAGTCTTAACAAATTTATTCAAACATCTTTAAGTACCTATGTACTTAGGAATGACAAATCATAATAAAAACTATGATCATGCATGAGTCATAGCACTCATAGCTAGCAATGGCTTAATTGGCTTCCCGCTAATCTCTAGACACACATTTGATTACATTTACCAAAGTCATAGATTTTCCCATGACACTTGAACATTCCCCTTCATACCGTCACCATCTTGTGACTGTGCACCAGTTGCTAGAAATATTTTTATGACGCCCTCGAGCTTCAATCACGAGAGATAATGTGTCCGTTCGTTAGTCTCATTACCGAAGAGTAACACGACCAACCCTGGTGCCATGTGTCCACTTAGCTACTCGTCTTATCTTCTCACAATTTAAGTGTACCTACCTACCTAAAATTTGTTTTAGGTAGGT
Source organism: Acrobasis consociella (assembly GCA_963555685.1). Classification (NCBI taxonomy): domain Eukaryota; kingdom Metazoa; phylum Arthropoda; class Insecta; order Lepidoptera; family Pyralidae; genus Acrobasis; species Acrobasis consociella. The sequence continues at coordinate 6,771,208 of OY743115.1, forward strand.
AGGTACCTATCTACTACTGTATATCTTTAACGAATTATAACGTAACCATTACTCAACCAATCAGTTTAGGGTCAGCGAGGTTTTAAACTCTCAAGAAAATAATCCTCAAGGCAAATACGGAACACCTTAGAATCCTGTGGCTCCTCAACGCTCTGTATGTGTAAAGAATAAAGACATGATTTTTGCAACTAGCTTTAGCATCGTGAGTAATAGACTCGTTGTCAAGTTTTTTGGCGTTGATTGTAATAATGATTGTGGCCTAGTTGGGAGTGCGATCAGCGCCGCGCCGCCGGCCTTTATTTGAATTGGAGCCATTAACTACGGACCATAATAACGTATCGGAGAGGAGAAACCTTCTGTTTAACACATAAGTATGAATCACTTACAAGAACATGAATAAAGGCTGTTGCCAACAATAAATTGTTAATGATGTGGATCATGTTTAGTTTGCTTGTTAACTAAGTGGGTTGTTGATATGTCTTTACTATGAGGTACGTTGAATATGTTATGGAATTTAGCTAGTAGAATTTCTTTAGCTATAAATTTTGGTATTTTACCTTCTGAACTTACTTCGTTTCCATAAGACGTGGTGTTCAAGCGTGTACAAATAGGTAAACAACGTGTTCGGTTCAGTAGAACTCTGCCTTCTTTGTGTAGAAACGAAACTAATTAACAGCGAATTGTGGGTTGGCATTGTATAGTTTGTCGGCGGTCAGATTGAAGGCTTTCTTTGTGTGATTGTTTAGTTTTTCAATTCGTAGTTGGAGCATCGGCCTCTAATTGCAGCGTAGTTACAATGATAACTGTTTGTGCAAGCGCCCTCGCTACAACAGTTAGATATTCATTGTTCTTCTAAAATTAAATTATAGAGTTAGAGTCCCCATACAGGCTATGGCATCTTTTGTAATCTTCATATCGTAATCGTTTGGCAAAGTTGGATTTCATTCTTAAATATTATGAGAATATAAGAAAACAAACACACACATTTTGAAACAACATACAAATACATTCTACGAGTTGGTCGCCTATAACTTTCATTTGTAAACCCTACTTAGCTCTGACAGTTTTCCTTTAAATTTCGTTGTATACGCGACAGCCATGATTTTTTTTTATGTCCATACAACTAAAGCAGCAGATAGAGGTCCGGACACTTGACTCTAACAAAATTTTGCTCTATAAAACTAAATATTTCGAAAACTGATTCCTTAATCGAATTTTACCATGATTTTCCGGCAGGATTAATATACATGTCTATGCCACATTACAGTTTTCTAATACTTATAGTCTCTGAATAGAACCGCGCACATACATAGGACACACAGACATAGACAGACATGGCGAAACTTTTTTACTACGGAACCCTAAAAAGAGAATCCATTGTATTGTTGCCAAATAATCCAAAAATATTGGAATCCAGGATCACCGGGATTCGATGAATAATGTATAAACCGTCTGGCCCATTTGGTGAGGATGAGGAGACGCATCGCGCCGCGCCGCACGAGCTGCATATTAATGCACTCACATTATCGTCGCGTCGCGTCCCTTCACTGTCAAATTATAATATTTTATTCCAGAATAATATTTTAATAAATCAAACGATGATTTATTGGAGTGTCATCTTATACGCATGAGGTACATGTTTAGATTTCGAAACGTTTTCTAACTCTTTCTTCTGGAATAGTTACTTTTCTTTGTTTCCCGTTCATGCAGGTATCCATTCATTCATCGTTCATTTGAATACACGGAACTTAGTACTCATCAGTAGGTTTTATTATTATTACTATTTGCAAAAATTGTTTTTCAAGAAATCTGATACGAATGATTAGTGCAGAGTGCATGCAAAATTGCATGACATAGCGTTGCTAATGAGGTGGCACGGGCCGCTTCAGCGAAACCCGAGCCGCCGACGACGCAGCGCAGGCGACGGTCGCCATCGCTGCTCTCCTACCCGGGCTGTGCCGGACACGCTTCGATGACCACATTTTAATGCATCCATCAAAATGTCTGCTCTCACATGAATGCAACATTTTTGGTCAATCTGCTTCAGCGTCCAATCTCCATTAATTGCAAAAAAACTGTGAAGGTCTACGCAAGGAGAGAGACTGCATTCTTATTCAAATCGACTTCGATTTTGGAAACAATTTTCGTCATCGAGTTTATGTGACGCGTCCTACCTTTGCATTCGTGGCCATGTAGGACGATCGAAGCCTCTACAAAGTAAAAAGAGGAGTGAGCGAGGACCGCGATTATAATGTAAAAAGAGGTTCGCGGTCGTTCCATAACCGATCGCAAATGGCAATCGCCTCAGGCTGCGTTGGCCGTTTATAGCGCTTTGCAATCTCGGTTGCTAAAAGAATAAGTAGTTTTATGCAGCAATTTTCTTCCTTATCTATCTATTCCTGTCGTATGGCAAATGAAGGAAAGAGACAAATGTCCATCAGGATTTGGAACAAAAAATAGAGTCCGAGATCGAGTCCCGCGGTCTTCTCTTTCAAATGCCGGCGCGTACCATGCGATTGTTCCCGTTTTTAAGGCCTTTTTAAATTCGGTGAAAGGGCGCCGATCGAGCAGCAACACGCTATTTCATTTGATGACCATAAAAAGATTTAAATTATTTAAAAAAGCACTTCTCAAGTTTAGTTGGTACACCTACATTTGTAGTTATAAACGATACAAGTACTATATATGGCCTTTTATAGACTACATTTCAAAATAGATACTTATTGTATTTATGTTAAGCTTTCAAGTTTTATGTCTCTTTGTATGTATGTAATTTATGTCGTTCACGAGAAGACGTTAAAGAAGACGCGACGCAGAATTACGACCTACCATACAACGTTCTGACCGAGACAAGAATGCCATAAAACTGTGTCCGAGTCTCATATTATAACTTGTTTTGTTTACTCGCCATCCAGGCTGTGGTCCATAGCCATTTAAACATCGCTGGCGACACAACAATAGCGGGCAAAGTCACCGTTCGTTAGAGATTGTGCCCGATAAAGGGTAAATTGGCTTTGTCAGAATAGGGCTTTAAGCTCTAACTTTTCCCGTGACAATCGGTAATAGTATATTCCGAAACTGTTCGCTTAATTTACCACTCGTGACTCTACTAATGACGAAACTACAATTTTTAAAGCGTACCTAGTGTTCCTGTGTCACCAGTCTACTTGTCAATTTAGAACATTCGATATTTGCTTGCGTGTATTTAGACGAAAGCCTCTCATCTTTCATCCTGTGACCGCAAGAATCATAATCTTTACTTCCTCCGAGGTTTTACGGTAAAATGCTTTAATTCCACTTGAATTGCGCCGTCTACATGTAGGGTAGGCGTAACATAATACTAAACACGCGAAATGTCATTCGATACAATGCGCAGCCGATGCAATAGCTTTTGACATGATGTTTTATAAATAGTCTCAGATTTTATGACATTATTTAAAAACAGAACGCACAATGCGTTAATACAGTTCATTGTTGAAGTTACTGCCCGTGCCATATTTATTATTACAACAATAGGAATTTATTCATGTGATTAATTAGTTAAATTCTTTACGTTAAATTAAACCTGGTTAAGTATTTACATTTTTACATTTAATAGTTAGTTATACTAGGAATATAGTAATTTAGTTACTTTACAAAAAATAGATTCTGGTTAAGTTTTTACTTTTTACACCTAATTCTGTATTTTAATCGAGAATCGAGGATAGTTTTTTGTGTAAACTGAGTTTTTAGAAGCAATCACATAGAGCATACAGATAAAATATCGAACTACTAAGATGGTCATCCGGATTTATGGTCTGGTTGGGTAAGCTGTAAGCGGCTTAGTCGGGATGCAATAAGACGACCACGATCGCCTCAGCTTTTCACACCTCCGTGTTTGAGCCGCGTGTTAGCGTTCACGCCTAGTGTGTGCCTACCCCTAAGTTCGCGCCTTTACTTTTACATATCGCCTGCTCATTATGTAGAGGTATGCATTATGTCAACATGAATAGCTGGATACTTGGTAATTTTCATATATCCTTCATAATGATGAAAACTTGACTGAGGAAGGAATATTTTAGTTGGTTCAATCGCTGAAATGCCGAAAAGAAAGACTTTCCTATAAGACAGAGTTAGGTCAACTTTGGTATGTATTTCGAAGTAATTGAAACATTTGGCCGCGCGGCACTCGTGGTCACTACAAATTAGAAAGAGAGCCTAGGTGGGCACATATGAGCTTAACCTTTTCGCGAGTCATCAATCAGCTCCGTATGTAAGTGGCGGGGTTCCCGGGGCGTAATGTCGATCTTGAGTTGACTGCGTGACTTGAGGTCGTGCTGCTAAGTACTCGTGAGCGGCCACCATTGTTCGAGTGAAAGTTGACGTTACGACCGATTTGCGTGTTACGAAAACCTTCTTGCACACATTGATTTGTTTGCTCTCCCTGCGACGCTAATAAAGAACAAAATCAGAACTTGTAACATGAATATCCACTGTTGTATATGTTTTAACTTGTTAACTGCCTGCCTGATCGAATTAATTAACAATATAAGCTGTACGTGACGAAAATATACACTACATAAGTAATTGAATTGAGATATTAAATTATATTGTGATAATTAATGAAAGAGCTATCATAAAAATGCGCATTAACTCCACTGAGAGTTAATCAAAATTGCATTACGCGTCCGAAGTCCAGAGCCTTGTCGCACCGCTGTCGCTGTCCGCCGCGGCAAGAAAAACTGTTGTCGCGCCGCATACCACACGCGCGTATCACCGGCGTTGTTCACCGTGAATCATGATTGATGGCTCATTAGCGCGATCATAACTCAACTTGCTACATAAAAACATATTAAATCCACATTCATAGCAAAAATCAATATTATGATTAATCCTAGTCATCCGTTGCACCTGCACGAACCACGTCGTGTCTATACAATGGAGCGTTATGGATATGAAGTGTGGACCGTCATGTTTAGGTGGACGTGTCCAATGGCTGGCGTGGGCGGCGGTCTGCTGCGGAGTCTAACTAGTTATGTAAACACGGCACCGCGGACCACTGCCGGCCGAAGTAAGTTGGACACAAACCGATTTAAAATACACATTCCAGGTAGCTAGAAAAGCACACCGAAGGTGTCAAGACTCCAGTGTTTGGAAAGCCCAGGCTTGGACTATTATTCAGCTTAATAAGGCAGAATGGTGCTTCAGCCGTCAAGCCGTCGCTATTATGTAAATCCAATTATTGTGGCTTAGAGTTTCGTACTTATAGTCACTAAGGGCCATTACCCTCTTCTGACTTCTGCTATCTTACCGTATCTGACTTAATTGAAGGGAAACGTTCTAGCAAGATATAAAGCTGGGAAAAGGTGTCTTATATAATATTGTCATGACCGTAGCCAGAAATGTGTTTTGGGGGGGTTCAAGCTAGAGCCTACTTACACACCAATGTTGGTTTGGGGGTTAATGTAAATATAGATATGCATAAAGCCGCAGATTGATTATCTTATCTAGGAAAACAGATATGGCAATTAAAACATGAGTTGTATTGACACAGACGTCTTATGCTTATGTTTATATAGGATAAAGTTTGAGTTGGTTGCGCGTGGTCAAAAAATATTTGCGCACGCTCGTGAAGTACAAAAGGCAGTTTGTGGTCGCCATTGTGTCGGGTTTCAGTGGTTTCTAAACAACGCAACGAACGTGCCTCAGAAAAACCAATGAATCGAATACTATTATAAACAATTATAATAATGAACCCAAATAAAGATTTATACCAAAATAATCAAAAGCTGAGAATCAGTCGATAATTTCGACTTAATTGATGTTGCGTTCTTCTAATAAGAATAACAGTCTATCGAAGCAATAAAAACAAATCAAAATATAACGATATAACAATAATTAAAACGTGTAGGAAGGTACATTTAGGTTTAGTTGAAAGAATCTGATTGCGCTGCAATAAAATATGAAAGGTGTGCCGATTTTAAAGGCATTTTAATTGATGTTCGCCATCAAATATTCATTTATATTACTGGACTATTATTCTAATTCTTCCACATTTGGGTTCACCGAACTTATTCGAACAAAGCCAAATAGCGGTGAGAGGCAGCGATAGTGACATGTAATGAGATACTTATTTGCACAACACTTCACTCCAGTCATCGGTCGTCAAGTCAAGCTATTCTTAAGTCTTCAGTTATTTCTAAATTTAAATTATTTACCGTTCTCCAGCCTAGATGAATATGGGTTTAAATCCTTATCCTTAATACATATCCTAATACATCCTATCCTATCCTATCCTAATACATAAATTCGAAAGTAACTCCGTCTGTCTGTTATCTCTTCACGCTTCAACCACTGAACCGATTAAGATGAATTTGGTCACATCATCATACTGATATTTGCGAAAAACTGCCTCTTTGGGCCAAATAGTTTGAAGGGTTATCTAGGGCTTGGTCAAGGCAACATTTTAAATGACATCTCCAATTCCTTTCAAATCTTATACCTTTAAACGAGCAATTCTTGTATATTTATTTATTTATATATTTATAAATTTCTGTGATCTCGAAAACGGCTCTAACGATTTCGCTGAAAATTGGTGGGGGTTCTCGGGGGTAAATAATCGATCTAGATTAATCTTATGTTTGGGAAAACGCGTGTTTTCGAGTTTTCATGCGTTTTTCTTTCCACGCAGAATATGGTCGCAAATTTTTTCGCGCCGGCCGCCATCCGTTTAGCTCACCGGTTGAGGATGCGGACCGCTAGAAAGAGTAACACTCTTTCTAGCGGTCCGGGTTCGAATCCCACTCGGTGACTTACTTTTGTTTTTTTTATGTTCAAGTTTAGGTATATATACTTTTTTATTTTGTATTGTTTTTAGACAAGTTTAAAAAAATGTAGTTAATGTTTGAGGGGTGACCGAGCTTTGCTCGGTCACATCTCAAACATTAACTAAATTTGTTTTGTTCAAGTTTATATATACTTTTTTATTTTGTATTGTTTTTAGACATGTTTAAAACAATGTAGTTAATATTTGAGGGGTGGCCGAGCTTTGCTCGGTTACATCTCAAACATTAACAAAATTTTTACATTACAGGTACTAATTTATTAAAAATGAACTGGCCCCCGGAAAATTGATGTATATAGAGAAAATTACATAAATATGAATAATGGAATTTCTAAATGATCAGTGCCGTGCGGTTCCTGGATATATCTACTAATGAGCCATTGTTAGGTTGCAGGAGAGGGCCTGTATTCGTCGTTTCGTTTCGCGACTGTCCACTGCACTGTCATCTGCTAATTTATGATCTCCAGCGATCGCCATCTAATTGGGTCCTCCCAGCCTCCGCACCATAACTCAAACGGCGCTCATTTGAATAAAATATCACTAAGCCGTCCGAACACAAAGCTCCAGGGATATAGACTGTATACTATTTATTTTATTCCACAACGGTCAAGATTTGAATACGGCTGAATGTTAAGATGAGTCTTTCTCGAGGGCATTATTTTATTGGTATCGTATGCATATCAGGTTTTCGACTCGTGCCATGAGCCGCGGCCACCGCTTTGTCGGATGCCAATTTTAAGTTTTATCTTGTAGCTTATCTTAAAATACTGCAAATGTCGGTTGATGGATTTAGTATTTAAATCAATGCGTATTTATGGTTAGCAATTAACCTTAAATGTTAGTACTGAACATTAGTAAGAATCCAAACACAGAAAATATGGTGTTGAAGGTCTACTACTATCACCAGTTATATAATACAGTACTAGGCTTTAATTGTATCTTTACCAGAAGATAGTTATAAATAACCAAATTTTCCAAAATATTAATGATAATTACTAAAATCTAGATCAACTTCACACAATCTCAATGTATTTCAGCGTCAGTATCCTAATACAATGGCCTAGCAGATAAAGAGTTTGTTGTTGCAAAAGAAAGACATCAACGAGCTAGGTTTTCGATTTCCTGTTTCAAATCGACTGCAGGTAATCGTATCACCGCAGGACTGCAATAGACTCGATAAATTAAATGGAATAATACGAGACCCGGCGCGTGCCACAAGGCCGGTCAGCACAAGGAGTCAGATTTCCTGGGCGCGGCTTCTCGCTCGCACTTGGCAGCGCATGCTCGCCCACCGCTGCTGCATTAGGTGCGCCGACTATTATGTTATGATATGCATAAACGGAGCGCTGACCCGTTCGGTGAACACGTATTTGTCATTGCATCGTTGCTATATTGCTATCGTAAATCCACGCACGTGTCTCTCTAAGGCACACAGCCATGCATCCGATACAAGACACCGGTAAGACTCTATGCAAATCGCGCAATCTAAAAACTATTCTCGCCAAATAGAGATGTTCTAGACGTAAATGGTAATGAGCGTCCGTACTAAGTACATTTATTCATTCGTTTAAAGGAGCTTGGTAGCCCCGGTGGATTGCGTACTAGCGCTTTCGCAAGTAAAGCGACACCGGGCGTGGTCCGCATTTTGAAGAGTGACCACAAGTGGCATTAAAAAACGTCGAGTTCAACAAAAAACAATTGAAGCTTTAGAGAGAAGCCTGCTGTGTCGCTCGTTGTGTTTTGTCTTTTGGTAAGTTGGGCAGGGCAGCTCGATCATAAAGTAATACATACATTTAGCGGGTACACCGGCGATGGCCGGGGGCGCTGTCTGTCCAGTCCACCGTTAAATAATAACAAGCGTGTACACTCCGTGGCTCCACTGCGCTATAAATTGTGCGCTGCCGGCGGGCACGCGGCACGCAATCTCAATGCGGAAAATATTATGGTGGTGCCCACTTCGCCAATATAGCTAGGGCGGGTTTCGCAGCCGCCGGCTATGTTGAGCCTAGCATTGTGCTTTGCCCTGTACTTGTAAGCGCTACCCAGGAACTAGGCATTAACTCTCGGTCGACTGCAAAACCACACCGGCCTAATATGGTAGAGGCGACAGAAAAACTCGTAATTAACTACTTACAAGCAAATGTTTTGCTTTATTTACAATTCAGTCGTATATGGACCGTTGATACTGACGCCTGATCTGAATAATCAACGGGTACTGCAATAACGCATACTCATAAGGCTTAATTTCTGATTTAAATTACAAACAACTCCTTGTCAAATTTGTAGAGCTAGGGAAACAAAAAAAAAATCCCGGCTTGGGCCGGCTGCATATATTAATGAATATAGGGAAACAGTCAGACATATAATTTGCACAATTTCACCAACAACGCTAAATTATCAAATATTGATTTTGTTTATGTAATCGAGGTGACTGTAAGAATACTATAAGAATTTGATTAAGCAATGTAACGCTTCTAATCAGAACAATGTTCCTTTAATTTCCAATGGGCAGGGAGTCGCCAGCTTCCAGGAGGTCGGCATTCATTCGGTCTCGGCGCATTCCTTCCATTGTGAGGACCACGCTCCGCTTGCAGCGGATTATAGCCTATTTTATAGATTCCGTAATACTCTGGTTACGCTTTTTATGAAGGAGGAGAGACTGTGATCTATGGGGACAATACCATTACTGGAAAGTTTCATACAGATACAATGATTACAAACTTAGTCCATTAGAGGTTTTGGTATAGTAAATATGTTTAGGATGTAAGTATAGCCATGGAACTAATGACGATCGAATATCGATAGAGTTCAATTTTATGGGTATTATAAATTATACTTTAATAAACGATGATTGATTTAAAAGTTTTAGGTTAAACGTAAAAATATATTTAATTGTAATTTGAATCTTGTTGGAATGTGAGTGATGAAGCTCTTTTAAGAGCTAAGCTAATCTTTCGTAAGTAAAACGTTGAAAAAAGTGTCCCGGTTAATTTAGTTACTTGATTTTAGTTATTGAAGCTGGGGTATCGGGGCAACAAAGTACAATGAAAATGTAAGTGACGGTGTTAGTATTCACTTTGCACCACGAGACAGTTTCTCACGGCTCCTTGAGTATTCCACCAGCGTCTGCGCGTGAGAATTACGGGCACTCCATGCGGGTCTGCACACAGCCCAATCTATTGAGAAATCTTAAAAACATTATCATTGCCACTACAACAAATCACAAATCCTCTACAAGATACTTTGCAAAATACTTCAATGCTATACAGGCGAAACTTTGTCCAATTTACAACTGTAGTGTCTTATCTACTCATCTCAGCTCTAATCTCTGAGTCACACAACAACATCGTTCAAACCAGCGATAAGAAATCTCAAAATTGTAGCCTTATTTTTAACAATCTATGATTTATGAGGTGAGTAACAGTTGCGATGTCCAACACAGTAAATGCAAAGTTTAGAATGTAAACCAGTTCCTTGCTACCTCGAACCTTATAGTACTATGGACAACTGGCTATAAATTAGACTTTCGTTTTATATAACAAATGTTGCTCCAGTCGTTTCTAGATCAGTTGCTGTAGTTTATTTGATTGCATACTTTGTTCGATTGCTTTTTGATACATATAGGTAGACACTCGCCTATTTTATACAAAACACGGTTAAATACCTAACAACAATTTACTTCGATTTGTTCTACACATCTCAATTAACGGATACATTTTACATATACTTAAGTACAATGATGAAATAAAGTTTTTCGGTGATCTCACGCCAGTACGTCGAAAATCCTTGGATCGTTGCCCTGTCCAGTCAGATACAGGTAGACATGGTGATAAGCGCAGTTCACACGCTTTATCAGCGACTGTCACTTGTCACAGTTGTCACGCCGAACGTGCTTCAGTCAACATGCCAGAATCGTCAAAAGATACGTCACTATACTGGCTTGGGAAAACGTATTTCACAAGATTTCAGCTGTTTAGAAAGCTGTCAATAGTAGCTTCATATTTTGATAGAGCAGAGCATCGATCGTGGGCGGTGTTCTTTTGCAGTTCTAAGCCATAAACCAAACAGTAAAAGTGGTATGTTCTACTTTTAGTCCACAGATGTGTCACTTCAACAGTGGTAGGTAAATAAATTAATGTTACAGAATGAATATAGTCGTAAGTACTTATGAAATTAATAAATAAATAAAAATACTGATTAGTAAAAAGCATCATTTAAAGTATAACCAGACATTTTAATAGTATCTAATGAACCCAGAGAGTTTGAACACATCCATCTCACATTATTTAAATATTTACAATGCCCTTATCGAAAATTTATGACGTTTGATTTGGTGGGCTCGCAAAAATTATGTAGATCACCCGACATTCCCACGCCACAGCTCACGTGAAAGTATGTGATTGCATGATCAAATCTATCACGTTATCAATACATTTTCCCATAAGAAATTTACTGGCAACTTGTACATGCCTCGGTTATTTGCGTAAAACCGATTAACCGCGTTATCTGGCAGAAGGTTAGCACGTAACTGTAATAGTATTATCGTTGTTTGACTGTTGTATTATTATATTAAAATTTTTACTCTTTTCCAAAGAGATGACGACGATGCTCGTCATGAAGAACTTACTTATTATATTTAATTACACTGCAATCTGTATTGTATTGTAAGAATCGGAAGGGAAATTATATATTTTTTAGACCCTTGCAACATTTGTATTTATTCTTTTATTATAACTTGTCGAAAATATAGTTGCAAGTGGAGCTTTTCGGGAAGGCACAATTGGTTCAATCGGTGGTTATGGCAAACCCAACATTTTTGATACACAGAAGTTATGCGGTTGTATACTTAGTTATTGCATTGTATAAGATTAACAAGCGATTTTCGGTTTGCATGAAGCGTTGGTGCAGTGTACAGAACAAGGTATTTAAATGACAAAAGCACAACAAAGAATAAGCAATGTCGCCGCAGAGCCTGTGGTAGAGCGCCGTAATTACATGCCTGTGAAATTGCGCGTAATTGAAGCCGTGCTTTACGACGCTACATTGTCTGGTAAATACTTTTGTCGTGCTAAACGTCACTGCTTTGAATTTTACGATTTGTTTTGTCATGGTAAAGGAACATGCTTGTTAAAATTAATGGGGCTTTTATGTATTAACATTCCTTGTAAACAAATAAAAGTTTACTTCGTGTATGATGCCTGTTTTACCATTTCAGGCTTCTATGATCATTTGAAGTTGAAGCTGAAACGTTTTTGTTTATTTTACAAACTACATATGGTTAATTAAACACTTAACGGTTTAATTCTATGTATAATGTACTGAAAAATGTCTGTAAAGCTATTTTTTCTGCAACCCTTGTACATCTTTCTACTTTTCTTTCAACTGCATTTTAAGTTTTCTGTTTGTGAGTGAAGTTTCTCATGTCACAGTAAAATAAATTCGTACATATAACGAAGTACATGACTACAAAAGAGGTAACTTAATATAACTAATTGGTGATGCGTTTGGCCACATGTGTGGCTGTAGTTGGCGCCCAACGCCCACGATGACGTCGGCGGCGTCGACTCCGGCGCCGCACATGCGCATTCAGACGAATTTTGTCGCACCAAGGCGTCCGTGAAGATACATAATTATTCTTCATTAAGATTTATAGGTGCCAGTCATAGTTTATGATAGCAGAGGGGAATTCTAAATATTAGATTGTTCATAGACTACAAGTGCCATGCTACGGTGACCGTGGTATACATATATTATTTTACACACATTTTTTATTCGCACCTATATTAATGAAGTAGAATTATATACCCTTTTAACATTTTTCAAAAATTGCCTTTGCACGTGCACATAGTTCTAGAAATAGACGCACTGCATTTACCATAGCTGACCGGTGACTTCGCAGCCCACATCCACCGGACTGGTAGCCGCAGCCGCGATGAATTACCAGTGTTGCATGTACTAATGACCAGCTTAGTCACGCACCACGCTATGTGCGTGCATCATGTCATGCTTGTTTATAGAGGCACTTAGCTGACACTGATTGGTCGGGAGTCGGGACTTACGCCTACTACAGCGAAAAAAATGTTTGCGTACCAAAAGCGTGCACGGCAAGTTACTGGCTTTACCTTCGTACTTGCTTGCTATGTAAGTGTACCTAATACCGCTTTCTTTACATTTCCTGGAATGTGTCTTTCATAACAAATAAAAAAAAAACATGAACGCAACGACGCAACGCTTACTCGTTCTTGTAATTTATTTAGCTACCAATGTTATGAGCTACATCTTGCAGTTCATTTACATCAATATATTTCAATAATAGTTCGTTTATTACTAATTAAACAAGCTGTTTGATTCATACTGCGTAGGTTTGGTTCCAACCGGTAGAAAAGTAGTCCAATCAAATATCCTCTCGGAGTGGCGAGTTCAATTGTGAATCCACTTACGTTTATTTATAAGGTGCGGACTTGTAATTACCTATCCCAAGTCAGTGACAGAGGGCCGCCCACGCGCCATCTCGCACAACTTGTGTCCATTATACAATCAGACGAATCACTGCCTTCGTACCACGATACTATTTCGATTTAAACTCACTAAACTCCCCGATGAACTCTATCTAAAACGATTCAAATGTTTCACATATGAGTTATAGTGGTACGAGGCCAATTGCACGCAAATTCTATGTAGTCGTCAATTATATATCTAGGCTAGTTTTATTGTCATCAATTCTATCGCTAGAGCTTAGGTTAATACATTATCAGGAGGTTTCTAGTTATAGAACATATTGCAACATATTGAATCGCATGAGTACAAATTATAACAAAATTGACATTTTCATCGTAATACGATACAAAAATATGATAATAATCAATATGATCCAAAAATATTTTTTTCAAAGTTATTTAAAGTTTAATTATAACCTTTGTCATTAACTGCCTCCGTGGTGTAGTGGTTAGAGCGTTCGGCTCATACCCGGAGGTCGCGGGTTCGATTCCCGGCGGGGGCAACGACTTAGTGTTGTTGTCCTAGTTTGGTTAAGACATTGTAGGCTGATCATCTGACTGTCTGATAAGTAAAATGATCCGTGCTTCGGAGGGCACGTTAAGCCATCGGTCCCGGTCACTGTCTTTGACATTGGTCGTTACCTAAAACCAAGTCAGAGGCCTTTAAGGCGGTTTAAATACTCTGACACTAGTGTTAGTCACTAACACACACGATAAGAAGAAGAAGATTAACTTTAAATTTGATTTAATTTAAACTGTAACCTAATTTAGTAACATTTTGTAATTTAATTCTCCATTTAAAATGACTGAGAGCATTTTATCTAATGTGCATGCTGTGTTCGCTCTAAGTTGGTTGGGAACTTGTATGTTTTGATTTGTATTTCTATAAAATTTTGTGTTCTTCAGCCAATTACCGAACCAAAAAAATAAAAAAAATTGCAGATCATCTTCTTAAACCTGGTTCTAGTTTGTTCCCCAGAAGTTTTTAGAAAAGTAAAAGATCAACTCTTTAAACGAGTTCGGCTTTATCTTACATCTCAGAGTTTGTGTTTTGATTGCACGCGGAGAGCATCGACAGTCGATACGGCTCGACTTTGTAATTGTGCGGCCGGTTTCGACGACATATGAATACAATGAGGAACGCACGTGCGCCGCGTCGCTGGCTGCTCGGCCCTCCTCCATTGTCCAAACGGCCATTGTTTCACGGAAATCCTCCGTACATGGCAAGACACTTACATTAAACACTGTTTTGGTTTTGGCTACAAGTAGCCGTCTCATCAGTGGCTTTAGGATATTCACCTTTTACTTACTAACTTAATCTACAGTATTGCCACAGGATCGTTCGTTCTTGGCAAATCCAGGAAGTTTAAAATCCTCTTACGATACGGCTTTATAATCCGTTCCATAAATCCGCCGGTCGAGTGCCCCGATTGCCATAGCAGTTTCGTTTCGAAGGTAAATTGCTGTAAAACTATGTTGCCTATTTCACCATTTCCCAACCGCCTAGGCCTTCGACAAAATAAGTGTATAATACTTACTTGTTAACAAAGTGGTCGAAACAAATATATCACGGAACAAGCTGTTCTCTGCAATCTCTGGGATCTTTGTCGACTGGACTGACCTAGAAACGAAAAAACATAGCACGGCACGGCACGACCCACGCTGCAAATGTGTGTGTGAGCCGATTGTCAGCACGAGATACCAGGTGTTTATGTGTGGGTGAGGTTGAACGTTGAAAGCTTATAAATCTTCGTTGTGTTGTGGTCTCGTGGTGCGGTAAAAGCTTTTTTATAAGTACCTACGTGCATGGCGACACAATACCCGGACATAGACGTATATTACCATAATCTGTCTCATAGAACAACTATTATTATTATTGTAAGGCATACCTACACAATAAACAATAGGACAATATTGGAAATTTGGACTATAATATTTTATTGACTGGCTAGACGGGTTTTTTAATATTCAAACGGTTATTGTTATATAAATATATATATAAATTGTGGTTTTAAATGGTTATTCAAACACCCACATAAAATCAGTACGGTTCAACATAGGTTGGTTGATAACTAAGTAGTACGAAAAGTAATTTGTTAGTAGGATAATAATTATTTTGGTTTAGCATCCAAATATTGTTCAATGCCCTGAAAATGCTGTTGGCTACTCAACTTAGTATTTTTTAAAATATTTGTAGGTATATTCTGCATAAAGAGAATCACCTCTAATTGTATAATAAGTTTACTACCTAAGAGATTTCACCGATTTCAGGTGAAGTACCTACTCATATCGCGAAATCACTTGGTATTAATATTATTCAAAGGATTTTAGTAGTAAGTTGGTGAGAGCGTGTAAGTGAGCTATGAAATAAATCAAAAACCACAAGTGGGCTGAAATCCAGGCGTACGCAAAAGGCGTTCTCTTTTTGGAAGTAAGTCAATATTTTATCATTATGGCGGCGATAGCGATCTGGAATTCATGTAGGCTCGCGACAATGCGCGCGCGTGGGCAGCGGCCGCGGCTGCGGCGGGCGCGCCCAGGGTTGACTGACTTCAGGAAGTACACCCAGTTTCACGGCGCGAAACAATAATCATACGCAAATAGGTTTTTCTTGCATTCCCGCGGTAAAGGGATAATGTAAGTTGTTAATCACTTTTTTCATTTTCTCATTCACATGGCATTTTCCTTTAAGTGTTCGTAAACTGCAGGAACCATAGCGTTCTACAATTAATTAAGCACTATACATACATACGTATGTTCAAAGTATGTTGGTGGTCGCTTAAAATGAATCTGGACTGATGGTTATATGCTCAACAAAAATAAGTTAAGGTCATCATAATCCAACCCATGACTCCAAGTAACTCCTTGTGAGAAAATATAGAAATGTCCGAATTTCTATTACCAACAGCCCTAACTTAGGAGGCATGGTTGTTGTCTGTGAGCTGAACTCATGCGACATTGTTATCTTAGATTCGGGCGAGAATAAATAAAACTGTTCGTAGAAACACATTTTATTATTCGGCCGGAGTGGTAACCTCGCGATAAAGCTTTATGGGACCTGTTATCGCGCACTAACGAACTTTCTACTTATACGAAATACCAGTTCCATAACTTTTCGGTTTCCATAAAACACGCATTTAGATGTTGCTCGATGTAGGTTTGACAAAATACTATTATCATATCATAGCAAAATTAGTAGAGGATATATATTATTAGAGCGAAGTTTGCAAACAAAAACATGTTTTGTTTGTTTTACCTACTTGTAGGAATTGAATACTAGTAATAAAGTCGCATCACACATTATAATACATGCGAGAAACCTGGCTATTGCTTGACAAGATAGTGTGAAAGCTCTTTTCTTACTAATGAGGACGAAAGAATTGGACAAATCGTTAAGGGGATACATGAATTTTCCGGGGTCCGGTGCTGCCCCGTTGAAAAGAAACAGAGATATCATTTAAAATTGTGTCATGATTTAGGCCTAGATAACCCTTCAAACTATTATATGAGCTACTGTTTATAATTTAAACTACGAACGCATAATGTGCGTAGAAAAGCTTCACGTTCTCACTTGAAATTGTAAACGGTAGTTCGTAAAATAGTCTGAAGTCTGAAGGGTTATATAAAGTTTGGTCAAGATAAAAATTTTATTTTTCTCTCCATTTCCTTTATATGGGGGCAGCACTAGACCCCAGAAAATTCATGTATGCTAAAAGTTAACGAATGTGGTCCACGACTGTTAAGTCGAGTCGAAAGGTTACGTTCAGAGTGCGATATCAACATTGGAACCAAGTTGTAAGTAATCTAAGCATGTTTAACTGCATTGAAGGTACATAAGTACTAGGCGCGTATTCGGATATTAAAGGTAGTTAAACGACATGTTTAGACAATTTCGATAACAGAGTGAGCGCTGGTTTCTTTTAATGTACAGTAGATACGTCTATTCGTATTTCAATAGAATTTTAATTATGTATGTACAGGCCTTATTTTTGTGCTGGATTTATCATATTAACACAAATATGTTAAAAGTTTGTAATTTTACTGCGGTGCTATAAAACCTTAATAATAAAATATCAAAGTGTTTTACGGATTTTATCACAGGTTGTAAATACTGCCGTAAAACTTGTGAACATCTTATTTTATAATATATATTATGTTACATACATATTATGTCAAAGACGAAGTTTACGTTTTTACCTTCCACTGATACAACCTTGACTTAAACATTGTAAACTTGCTTCGAACAACATTAATAAATAATTTATGCAGAGATTTTTTCTTCCTTAAACACTAATTTGTTTGAGCGCAAGATTGAATTCGTTCGAGATACTTGCACCATTTGGAGATGTTACAGGTGTGACAGAGATGAAATACGAGGTTTCGAAGGGTGACGTTAGGGTACATTAGCAGCTTTTAGTCCGGCGCGGCGGCGCCCGCGTCATTTGCCTCGTAATAGCCGGGATTGCCTCAATTTGAATCTGCCGAAGATAGGTAATCTTGGCTTTGTACGTTTTGTAACGCTAATGGATCACGATCACTGCCCTAGGCGAGCTCGTGCTGCTTTCATATTTTATTTAGTTCGGAACTTCGGACACACATGTCATGGTGACAAAATGTTTGAGAATACCTACTGGTTTCTAATTAATTCGTTTCTTTTAGTTCCATTCTGTTGATAAACATGTTACCTAATTGATGTTAACTTTATAACTGTGTGATAAAATAACAAATTCTAAAACTGACCGTGTTTAAATTCCATAACGACAAATAATCTCAATCCATTAGCATCAGTAGAATCTTTTCAAGATTTAAACGAAAACAGTTTCGACGCGGAACCACACGTTATAGTTAACACCCAGACCGCGTTTTTGTCTGGAAGTTTGGAAACAAAAAAATCAACCTTACGTGGTTTTTATGTTGCCAACATTGTTTTATGTTTATTTTAGCTCGCGCCGATAACGTCGTAGGGCGACGCGACGCGACAGTCACGACAGGACAGGGCTGTTCATTGGATTGAGAATGATTGGAGATCATTTGCCCAGTTAATTGATTGGCTACAATTGGCAGATAATGCATTGGAACATTTGCAACTTGGATCATACATTATTGCATTTGCTATACGCTTGCTATGGATATTTGTTGTTACATACACATCAAACTAACAAAATTAATATTGTATCTAAATTAGTACAAATTAAACAGAAACGATTGATGGTTATTGGTTACCTAATTGACCTATGTTACTAATAATAATTGTATCTTTTATTATTTTCATAAAAACTGCTTTATCGATTTGATACGCTTAATTCGAACATCACAAAACCCACAGGGAATTATACCCTACAACTATTAATAAAGATAAATAATACCTTTTCAAAAAGCATAGGGCTCAGGTAGTGAAACTAAAAAATAAGTTTGTTCACCCCTGCCGACGGGGTGCCTGCAACCTTTGGCCAAGTGTGGTTGTCGACCACGTGAGACGCACTTGTTTCTATTAGTTTGTAATTTAGAAGGCACATATATCAACATTTTAAGCCATTAGGGTGGATTAAGGAAGTCCCCGATGACGTGAAAGTAGGATGTGACATTTCAAAATACATCTGCGTAATAAATTAGTGGAATCGGGTTCTTTTTACGTTGATTAATGTAATGTCTCCCAATGAAGCGGTTGGAAGTATTGGCTCATTGTTTTATGAGATTGATTGATGGTGGTAATATTCTTACATGTAGGTACCTACTTACATACGAGTATGGTATGGTAGGGATAAATACAGTTATTTACCGACACGGAATTATTACTTACATATTGAGTTTATTATCTATATATATGAAAATGAATCTCTATTTCCCTCAGTCACGCCATCGCGCGGTGAACTGCTGGACCGATTGAAATGAAATTTGGTATGGTACTATGGATATCGTTTAAGACCCGGGGAAGGACATATTATGACAGTTTTTATCCCGAAATTCCCACGGGGAGCGAATCCCGCGGGCATAGCTAGTTTATCTATGTTAATAACTTTAATTAATTATTATATATTATTATAATAGTAATTGATATAAAATGTGTAGAATTATCTATTAGATAGTAAATTAATTATGATTTTATCCTTAATTTAAATTCAGATGGAATTAAATTAGCACATCGTTAATTAGTAATCAACTTGGGCTACTAACTATAACATACTAATTAATACGATAAAACCATCGATTAGAAGATAAGGTTGTTTATCGAGTTATTAAGGTTGTAATTTGAATACAGTCGAAAGAGGAAAGCTCGTGTCGAGACGCGGCCACACAGACAATGCGTTTTACATAAAAGCTTTGTCGTGCTTTTATTGCTGTGGCTTGATGCCATGTAAAATCTTAACGTGGCATCTTTTATAGTGGTCTGTGTCGTATATTTTAGTTTTATGGCGTGTGTTTGTGAGCAGCGAGTGGGCCGGGCGTGGGCGCTACTCCAGAATCACGGCCCACGTGCCGCCGATCGCCGATAGCATTGTCCGCCTGAGGCCGGCTGCTTTATGGCACTACCACTCGAGATACCACTGCAAAATGACACTTCGCGGGCCGCAATCTCGCCGCGCCGTACTGCTTTCGATCTAGATTTCTTACATATAGTCCCTAATAGCCCCGAGCCAAAACACTGTGCTGCCGTATTTCATGCATTATCACGGATATATTTTATGCTGTTATGGCAGTGCCATACAGATTACTGTTCATACTCGTATATTAGACTTGTTTCGGTGCGCTATCTATACCATGGGCTACCGCAGGAATGTTGTTAAGAGCGGCGGCTGTTTAATAATATTCCATAGTAATAAGTAATTTATATTGAGTGAAATAAACGTCGGTCGCTCACCGTGCCGAGTCGGGGACGGAATACTTAATAAGCTTTCTTTCGATATTGATGTCTTCGGTAGCCGCGCTGTCCCAATCAAACCAACCAAATATGATTAAAACAGCCTTTCGTAACCATAATGAGAGAACCCTAAAGTAGGAATAACATAATGAGGCTCCATGTATGCGGCTTCGTTAAATTCGGGTGCGTTTCTTTTGATTTGCATATATGGTCAACATAAATTGATTGAGGATACAGTGACCATGGCCAGTTATAGACTATATTGAAAAATGCAACTGCTAGTTATAGAAGTTTAGGAGTTTTATTGAAATATTTGTACGAATAAAATGCTCACCCTAAGTAGCACTTGGATCTCCTTCAGACTATGAGAATTTGGCGGTCAGGGACCACTTCTTCTAATGTCCATTTTGGGTTTTGTGTAATGGATGTAATATTTTTGTAATTGTATTGTTATAGCGGGCTGTCGTCGAGTACGGAGCGCGGGGTGACCCCGGTGTACCTGCGCTGCCGGGAGGGCCGCGTGTCCTGGCTGTACCCGCGCGGCGCCCTGCGGCTGCTGTTCAGGCCGCCGATGCCGGGCGACGAGCGCGACTTCAAGGTGTGCGTACGAGTCATCCGCAGGCCTGATCCGCCGGACTTGTTCCATTCCATGCGGTTCAATGATACTGGTAAGTTTCATAATTATTGGTTTGTTTTGTTATTTAATCTTGTACCTTGGCCCCATTTCTTTGTAATTTAATATTTAGTGCAGAATGCTCTTCCTCCTCATCTCAAAGCGTTCCTTGTCTCAAACTTTGCTGCTTCAGAAGATCATTTGGTGTCTTATCGATTTGAGTATCATCAGTTGACAAAACTGATAGACCAAGCGTCGATTCATTGTCATAACATGTTTACAAACACCAATGCTTCTCAATTTGTGATTGTAATAAACTGATGAATCAATATTTATCAATCAATCTTTATATTTCCAGCACCCGCAGAGCGATTTCCGGCGCGACTCTTCCTAGAAGGTCCTAGAGCTCTTGTGCCCCTGTATGCCCCCGACGACGGTGATCCTCGGGAGTTACGTTGCTTCCGAAGCCGGAACGGGCATGCGGCTTTGTACGTGGAGGCTGAGCCTGACGACGGTCCCAGGCGACGCGTGGCGACGTTCCGGTACGAAGCGCGGCCGCTCATCCGGCGGCACTACGACCCGGCCACTGCCGACTGCCGCCCCTGCTCGGATGAAGAACTTGAGCTAGCTTTCTGCACAAGCGATCTTGGTGAGTTCCAACTTACAATTTACAACACCTAGAGACTACCTTTAGCAAAATAAATTTTCTAATCTTACTTGCCATGTTCAACTGGCTCACCGTAACTGCCTACGAAATGTCGGTTATTTCAAATTTCCTCTCTGAGGATAAGAACACATGTGACAACACGAAATGACCGGTTGCCATCTCACCACCGCGTCCGCGTCCCCATATTTTAGCGATCATTACACCACCGCACCGCCACCGTAATGGGCGCGCACAAAACCAGAAGCGGTTGAATGTTAATAAACTTGAGGCGAGCCCGCATGGTAA
The DNA here is from genome assembly GCA_963555685.1 of Acrobasis consociella. Classification (NCBI taxonomy): domain Eukaryota; kingdom Metazoa; phylum Arthropoda; class Insecta; order Lepidoptera; family Pyralidae; genus Acrobasis; species Acrobasis consociella. Next base: position 6,792,952 of record OY743115.1, read on the forward strand.
TTTGTCGCCATAATCAAGATTCCCAGAGCTTGGAAATTTATATTAAAAATGATTACGCCAGAATTTAATTCCCGTAACGACGGCAAAATATTTGAGTAAAGGAGTGTCTTTTATCATTTAAAAGCACTCGTGACTCGGCAAGTATTCGAGTGTTGCACTCTTTCACATTGCCAAAAAACGTTGCATTGTCCGACTGGCCTTTTGTGGTTCGCTAAGTGGCCACAAAATGTTCTAAGAAGGGATTAAAAACGCGTGCCGTACTGGTTATTATAGTTTTTGCATAAAGCATGTGGGCAGCCGCCGCCGACAGCTCAGACGGGATCGGGACTAGTTGCATCTTATGCAATATAGCTGCAGTTGACAAGTACCCGATAGACTGGTATTATGTTGCGCACGCGGCGCACTGGGATCGAATAGAACCTTCTTGTTCTTGTTTGATAAATTATAATAGCTGGAGAGTTATGTCACTGCGCGCCCCGCGGGGCGGTGGGCGGCCGGCCCGCTATTAGCCGCCTCCGTCGCGTATCATTGAAATTTTTGTTTGTCATGCCATATAATAATTATTAGGGGATTTTATATTGGGACTCACGACCGCGGCCGGCATTAAAGCACAGATTTAGAAGCGGTCGTTTGTGATTAAGGAATGACATTTTTTAAAGATTTGTATCGGTACAATTTAAACTGGCGTGAAAATAAAATAGAGAGCTGATTATGTAAGTAGGTGCTAGTAGATATTCATTCTGATAGGTATATAATGTAATTTTATATTATATGTATGTTTATACATATTTTATAATTTCTGATTATCCCTATGGTTGACTGGGAGAATATTTTGTCAAAAGTACATGTGTACTTTGGCACAATAAAGTTTGAGTAAATAAAATAAAAATAAGTATTATCAATTTTTTTTGCTTTTTGATATTATTTTCTATTGATTTAAAAAGCACTAAAATGGTATAATAGTATACTTGGGTGTAAAAATTAAAAAAAAAAACATATTTTAAAATGTTTTTCTTTTATAGAAAAACGGTATATCGAACTAACTAATATATGTCCTGTTGGTCGCAGTTCTAACATAACCTAACCTATAGGTTTGCCCTAACCTAGAAAAATGGATAGAAGTTTCGTAGCACTCGTTTCAAATGTTTCAACTATATTTTGCAAACTGAAACTTACGTGGAATCAAAATTATGGGTAACAAAACTTTGATGTTACGTTATTTCGATAAAATACATAAAATATGAAAAGAAATAACGATAGACTGAGTTTGTAAATAACGATTAATCAAGTAAATGAAACTTCGATGTCAACAGATTTAAGGATTAGTTAAATATTGTATTAAAAGATTTGCGAATAGTTTTATGGAGAATGAAAATCGTTGAAGTTAATTGCGATAAAGTGATGGGTTTCCAGTATATTTAATGTTAATTTTTTGTGTCACGAAGACGGCGATTTACGTGTGGTGATTTTTCTTCTTTTTATTACTTAAGTTGACCTTAACACAATCCTCGAGGCGTAAGTTCAGCTTTGCATTTGTGTTAAACAGGTTGGGGCAGACAAAGGGATGCCCAGCAGTGGCGTCTCGAGAGCTGTAGGTACACCTAATACGGTCACAGTTCATTAAAACAAATCACTTCTATATGTATACAACATTTTCAAAATAATTATAGAAGCAGTAATGTTAGACTTGTACCTGATAAAATAAAACGGAATGTGGAGCGAATAGACCGCAACACAACCTATTAATTAAAAGTAACATAGATTGTTCTATTCTAAGACAACATGATAGGTCGTTAGTTAAAATCCATAATTACCGTCTCACAGGGTCTGCCGGGTTGATGACCGTTTACCAAAGCCTTCGCCTATTCACTTATCTCGTTCAAACAAAAGACTTTGAAAAAATTCGGCTACATTTGCGCTTACTCACGATACAGCAAAAACCCGTTGCGACGCGGACAATGGCGACACAGTGATTAATACTTATAAGAAAATATATCTGGTATCGCTTTTTGTGCGGACAAAAAGTAGGTGACGTCATGCGAAGACTAGAATGTATTGGAGACAATGGGCGTGCCGCATTTAAATAATATCAGTCGGTTCAATTGAAACGCCTTAGGTTCTTTTGTGGGTGGTAGAAAATAAGATCGTTGTGTCGGTTAAACTCCATCTATCAGCATATTGATATGAGATTTGTCTGCTGTCGAGATATCGTAATCCGTGCAATAGAGTACCAAATAGTCAACAATTAGCTAACCCAATGCGTTGCACTTTCTTTGTACCAAATCCAGCGTTATGTTCCTACTCCTTTCAAAGTCAAAAAAACGTTTATAATTATAACTTATAGAGGTATTTACTTAACAAACGAACATTATCTCCCCAGTTTCTCGAGGAGTGATCATCAGCAGTGAGACAAGAGAAGACCTGGATTCAACTCAGCTGACACTGCGGCTGACGAAGCTAATCCGCGCCACTGGACACGATGGAGACTCCAAGGACACCTCTGGCGATGATGACTACTACAGGTAAAATATTTTACATTTTCTAGCAGTTCGTATAGCACCTAGCCATGCCTACCCATCGCCATATAAACATAATTAGTACCTGGGCGACCGAGCTTTGCTCGGTTACATCTCTAATAATAACTATATTTTTTTAAACTTGTCTAAAATAAATACAAAATAAAAAAAATATATACGAATTTGAACATAAAAAAAACAAAAGTAAGTCACCAAGTGGGATTCGAACCGTAACTCTTTCTAGCGGTCCGCATCATAAACCGCTGAGCCAAAATGGATGGCGTTCGGCGCGACGAAATTAGCGATCATATTCTGCGTGGAAAGAAAAACTTGAAAACACGCGTTTTTCCAAATAAGACTAATCTAGATCGATTGTTTACCCCCGAAAACCGCCATACACCAATTTTCAGCGAAATCGTTAGAGCCGTTTTCGAGATCACAGAAATTTATAAACATATAAATATATAAATAAACTAGCTGTAACCCGCGACTTCGTTCGCGTAGAAGTCAAAAGTGGTTGTAATAAGAATGAATTTTGTAAATCCTATTACTCATTTACCGCCAGAGAACTCCTGCAAAGTTTCGAATAAAATGGTCTAACTAATCTTGTTTTTCTATACATACTTTGGACCCCGTTTCACCCCCTTAAGGAATGAGTTTTGAAAAGTCCTTTCTCAGTGCACCTTTGGACCACATATGGAACCACTATGTGCCAAAGGAGTCTCTAGGCCTAGCGGTTTGGGCTGTGCGTTGATACGTCAGTCAGTCAGTCAGTCATTCATTCAGTTTCTTCTTTTATATATATAGAAGATAGATGGATTTTAGAAAACCGAAATATACGTGTTTAATTATTTATATTTCGGAGTTATAGAAACAAATTTCATGGAAATTGCAGCAGGTTTTAAATATTTTTCATACAAACTATCAACCCCTATTTTACAACATTTGGGGATGGATTTAAGAAAACCGAAATATACTCTTTTCACTTGTATTAAGGAGTAGGAGATATAGTACAAATTTCATGGAAATTGAAAAAGATTTTATTCTTTCAATTCCCATTTTGCACCCTTAGGGGGTGAATTGGAATAAACCATGAAATACGTATTTAATGAAATGTTTTTAAAAGCATGAATCGTGAGTGTTCTTAGAGGTGAATTTTAATAAACCACGAAACACGTGTTTAATGAAATGTTTTTAAGAGTATGTATCTCAATTTTTATCAAAATCGATGCAGTTTTAAAGAGTTTTCCATACAAACTTTAAACCCCTATTTCACCCCTTTTGGGGTTAAAATTTTTAAAAATCCCTTTTTAGTATGCGTTTGCATTTTGAATTGAAACAACTGTCCTAATTTCACGTTTCCATTATAAGCGGTTACGGCTGTGTGTCCGTCTTATGTCAGTCAGTTAGTGGGAACTTCTTCTTTTATATATAATATAGAAGATTAGTTGCTTTACTATTGAAGAGAAATAAAAATTAAACTGATTTTCTACTAAATTATTTGCTTTACTGTCGAACAGGAATTACTTATGTTATTACTTACTTATATAAACATGTATAATTAAAAATTATACGAACTGCTAAGTCACTAAGCTGTTTGGATAGTTAAATTCACAATAGATATTTATTATCAGGTAGTATGTATTTATTGAAAAAAAAAAGATAAATATCTTAAAAATGGATTTAGTTCTGAAAATAACTTTTTGTTTTATTTAATTACCTACTAAACTTTAAAGCGAACTCAAAATATTTCAAGCGAAAAATATTCAATTTCGCACACGACCGCTGCGTAGGGTCTAGCCAAGCGGGGTGACACCGACGCCACGCTACTTTTTTACTTAATTTTTTAAACTCGTGATATCTTTCGAATGGAATATCCGAATTGAATGATTCAAAAAGTTATATAAAGATATTGAAGCAGTCTTGAATATAAAGCAATTTATGTTAATAAGGATTAATGCTAAGGTCATAAAGAGCCATTTCTAGCGGCGGCATTTCAATTATTATTTTTTAGATAAAATAACACGTATTGTGACTTAACTATAATAGTTAGACATATACTGCCACGACACTTTTTGTAGATAATGATGTGTTCTACAAAGTTGTAGTATATTATTTTGTTCCACCATCAATAGTTTCGGCAGCGCACGCGATGTAAGGAATTTTTTAAGTCTTTTTTTACACGTTGGGTTACATTATTGGAGTTTTAGTAAGGATCCCTAATTCTTTTGAAAATATAATATAGCCTATGTCACTCGGGGATAGTGTAGCTTTCCAAGGGTGAAAGAATTTTTAAAATCGGTCCAGTAGTTTTGGGGCCTATTCGATGCAAACAAACAAACAAACAAACAATCAAATCTTTCCTCTTTATAATATTAGTTTAGATATACAAGAATTGCTCGTTTAAAGGTATAAGATTTGTCTTCCTTGTCACTAGATGGTGCTTTATTGTAATAATTAAAACATTAAAATATTTTATTACTACTCGTATTATTTAAATAAAGTAGTACCGCAACTTCAGTATTGCCTACTTAAGGGCTCCAATAGTTTTTATGGCGTTTGGTTTCTGTTACGTTAGTATGTATTATCTTTGACCTAGCTATAGTAGCACCCAGAAAGATTTTTTTGTTCACATGGCAAACATAAATGCTTCGAAAAGATATTGTAATGTGTATCATATAGATAGGTATCTAAATATTTAAGTACAATGGAATTAGGTATTGATACAAATTGAAAGATAATCGATAGTTTACAAAAATAACAGCATGGGTTTTGTCGACAGGTATGAAGTGGACAACAGTATAGAGCGGCCGCGGCGCCGGCGCAGCCTGCACGCGCACGTGCACGTGTCGGCCGTGTGCGGCGCGGCGGCCGGCGCGGGCGAGTTCCTCGTCATGGCGCGCCGCCGCCTCGGCCGGTACTCGCTCGTGTGCGCGCCGCGCCTGCACGACTGGCAGCGGCTGGTCGAGCGGAGAAACGCTGATGGGATGGCGCACTGCTTGCTGCAACATTGACAGCAGCCACCGCTGGATCGGTGCATATGTTCGTAGCGAGGGCTACTCGGATTATCTAGTTAGCGTTTGCGCCAAGATAGTAGAAGTACTACGGCTTAAACCAAGAGACTTCGTCGGCAATTAGCGTCAAGAGTTGTTCTGTGAAGATTTTATCTTGAAAAATAGGGCGAAGCCAAAAAGTGGAAGAAACGTTGACGTAGTCTACTTTTTCTGAACAGTGTAACGAGCAATCGAGAGCTGAGCTGAATGAACGCAAATGGTTCGTAGTAGTTGGTACTTCAGTGGAATTAACAGACAGTCGTAAACATCAAGAAATCAAGTGTAAATATATTTAATAAGAATATTGAGTATTTTGAATAACTACATTTAATTCAAAGAACTGTTCGTTGGTGGATTGAACGACTTTAACTGTGACATTTAGTAGAGTTCGTTGCCAAGATTCCTATTATTTTAAAAATATTATGCTTGCCATAATCTCGCTCGATTGTAAATAGACGCATAGCGAGTTTTGTAATAAATGTTTATATATTTTCGTAAATCATTATAGTTTAAAAATGTGGTCCAGAGTGCCAAAATCATTAAAGATCTTCATACGTAGATTTTAAGGGTGATCTCATCGCTGTACATATAAATGTAAGAAGAAACATTATCAAGTAGCCATATTTACTGTAATATGTTGTAGTTTTAGTATGTGAAACTCTGAAAATCAGTGATATGTGTCATAAAATACTTGTTTATAGTGCAATTCTCCAAGCTTCCATTTGAATGAATTTTTATATACCTCTTTATTATTTATGTAATATAACATACGATATCTTTACTACAGAGGTACATACACAGGCATTTAAAGCCTTTAATCGGGAGACATTCAAGGCATGAAGGCGCAACAATGAATTTGATGGTGTATTGTAAACGGTATGCACATAGTGTACCTATTATTTGCAAATCAACAATGCAGAATAAATTACGTCGTGGCGACGTTAATTTTTAAAGCGGTTTAAAAGGCTGTTTTGTTTACATTCAGTTACGTTTCTACCCGGCACAGTCAGTGTCTGTTTTTTTTTACAATATTTATATCGCTACAACATGTTAAAAGTTGCGAATATAGGAGAATATAATAGGAGCTAATATATTTGTACAAAATATTATTTTAGTTGTCGATATGTGATATAGTTTTACAACGAATAAATATATAGAGAAGTGCCTATTGTATATAAATATATAAAATGCGTTTAAAAGTATAGTGTCTATAAAGATAATATGCCGTAACTACTAGATTGTTAAATAAAATGTTTAAATTTTACCTTGTCTATTATTTTACTCATAATGCTTTATCCTGGGATTATCTAATTATGAATTATTTTATTTATATGGTGTCCGATTTAGCCAACAATGTTTAAAAACAAAATAGGATAAAATATCCAAGGGCGGATCCAGCTTTGGTGAAAAGGGGGTCACATACTGTGGTCAAGTCACAAATTATAATTAAATTTTTAAATTCTTATATACAAGTAAATAGTAAAGTAGGTATTTTTAATGTATGTAAGTTTAGTCGTTTCGATTAAAGTTAGGTCTAGCTAGACGTTAGACGACGAAACAAAATGCGCGCAAGTGTCAGTGTCTGTTTAACAGTTTTTTGTGGTCCACCTAGCACCTGAACCCAGCCCAGGGGATAGTCATGACCCCTTGTCCTCCCCCTGGATCCGTCCTTGAAATATCCCGTTAAATAAATGCATGCTTAGTTAGGTAGGTATTTAAAAAATCAACACGGTGGTCGGTTAAAGCTCGAAAGTTGCTTAATAATATAGAGTTAATTATTTTTTAGTTTATCATAAAAATTTATTCATCTGTATATCAACCTGTATAACAACAGTACGTTTGGTCATTAGCAATGTCAATTTTTTGTAGTTAACTCAGTTCAGGAAAACAAATAGTAGTAAGTATAGCAATTTGTTTATTGAAAAAAATCACAACTGATACCACATAGAAAAACTACTCGGCACGGTTTAACTCTTAATTATTATATATAATATCACATAAACACTTTATGATTTTGATAAACTATGTACATAAACGTTAATCCACTTTTGGTACATTGTGAAAATAGGTACATACCGTCACTAGGTGATCACATTTATAAATAAACGTAAAAAAATAATATCTTCTGCATCGATATAAACTAAATAAAATAGAACTTTTAAGACAATGGAAAATCAACAAAATATACATAGGTCCTATTTTATAAAAGCTTAGTGTAGTATTTTTTTTTATAAAAAAATGCAATAAATATCTACAGTTTTCTTCAACTTCGGTACATACACTTATAATTTACTTTTAACAGTTAAATTTTTTATAACCACCGTTAACCATTAACGTGGTCATGTTAAACTTTTATAAAATAGGCTAACAACAGTTATGAACATTTTGTCTTTATCTTCTATATTCAAACTTCATAACATACAATCTAACCAGTTACACAGCAACAATTTTTTTTTTGCATATAGATGTATGCTTGATTTTTTAACACCCTAGCAGAGATTGGCTTATTTGATTTTTGAAATGTAGAAGATAAAAACACTTGTTTGTAAAAAAGATATGGACAGGTACACAATTATTGTGATATGTAGTATAAAGTGAAATTCGAAAGTTTTGCAAGAATCCTGGCAAAATTTGTCAACAATTAGCAAACTGTAATTACCGCCTATCAATATTGATCCAAAATATTCATAAGATCTCGGATTGCACAAATACATAGTCAAAGAAACGAAAGGTATAAGAGGTACTACATTTGGCATTGTTATGAACTCACATATGTGTCGAAAGGATAAAATACAAGAACAATAACTTGCAAAGGATACAAAAACTCAACTCTAAATATATAAATGTTCTGTTGTATGCTTTAAAAGCTCTTAGCTTTCCGCCACTTACACAAACCTTATAAATTCGTTCCCTATTAGCAGATGCCAACCATCATCAGAGATATCAAATTCAGTGAGCAAGTATTCTCCTCAGCCTTACATTTTCACTACCATAAGACAGATGTTCCGATCACAAATTACAATACCTATCACGAAACGTTTCAAACTTTTTGCGTGCGTAGAATAGACAAGCCATGTCTAACGTACGTACTTATTACTTAGAAGTTTTTTTATCAATATTAAGAAAATACTTTCTGAAGAAATACGAAACATTATAACAAATCACTTTGTACTAGAAAAGCTTCTAAATACTTATTAAATAATAATTAAAGAGACGTTAACTAACTTAACGTAGTTAAAAAATAAATGCTAATAATGTCTTGGTTTCGTATTTTCTCAGATAACACAATCTTATATCAAATATAAATTGTGCGATATCCTGTAAGACATTAGTATCTTTCTACAGCATAAAGAAATCTAATAATACATAATCTTTGTACATAGTACGAACATAATGGTGTATATGTTGAGAGCTATATGAACGTCAAAACAATTAAGTAAGTATTCAAAATTATTACAGTCAAGTCGGATTTTCTACAAAAATATAAAGATTTCATACCACAGTAGATCTACGATAATATAACTTTAAAATAGAACATTTCGATCAATATATAATCTTGTTTCGGTATTTATAAAATTTGATATTGGATTACTATAAGGTCATGACGGAATTATTGTCAAAACATTTATTACTATCGATAGGAAGCTCATTGACTTGATGCAGGCATACAAAACGTTCACGAAGCCTCCTACCCGCGATTGCCGTAAAACAAAACAAATATAGTGTTAGATTGTATTCCTATACGACGTAAATTAAACATAGTTCATTTGACTATGGCTAATAAAACTAAATTTCTAATCGTCACATCACAGCGAGCACATTCTAGGACGACTACAGCGTCAGACAAAAATCATACAAATAACATGTTATTTTATTTTGGGAGGACTTGTTATGGCGTTTGATATTGAAATGTTGATTTATTAATGAATAGTAAAACACCCCGCTATTAGACATCATAAGATTGTTATAGTTGTGTCAATAATAGAGCGAATGCCAATTATTGAGTATATGTCCTAATAATCAAATGCTATCCGCGTGTTTAAATCTGGCAATTCTAAATTCATTAATACTATTTGTTTAAACAATCAGATGCTTATGATACGAGTAATCTAAGCGGAATAAATAAATATACATTAAAGAAATACATGACATAAATAGCACAAAAATATGCTAACATCCCTAACTAATGCATGAAATAACTAAACCAAATACACCATATACATATAATTTTACCCGAAATAGATTAAATAATTTTTTTATGTAAAAACAAGACTTATAGTTTGCAGTTTTATTTTATTAATTATTGTTACCTATTTACATGAAATATATTAAAATTAAATGCTAATGAATTAGGAATCCTATTAAATTTGTATTGTTTTGAAGGTTGTTTGTCCTTCGTTGCACGCGTGGTTTGTTTGGCCATGTTAATCGTTGAAAATTTAAATACTGGCAAGTTTATTTAAAATGTATTATAACAACAACACGCAATAGCTTCGAGTTTTATATTTACGATATCAGCAAAATTTTATACACTTTCAGACTCCTGGGGACAGTCTAACTTTAGTTACTTTATAAGAATATATTAAGAGGATTTATCCGTATTTAGAAATAACTCAATTTGTTTACATATTTACTTTACAGATAAGTAAAAACTTTATATTATATGATGACAGAGATTTTTAAGTATATATTATAGTATACATATAACGTAAATAAGAAAAATACAAGCAACATTTTAACACGAAATCTGTCTTTGTATTATTCTTTCATTTTATTTAATATTATAAAAATTAACAAAATGAGTACGTGTAATCACATACACATGTTTTTATTTTACGTATAAAATAACGCTATGTAAATAGCATATGCCCAGTATGCTCATACTTTAAAACCGAAATACAGTTTTGTGTAGGTTCACACTTGTACTGCTGAAAATCACACAGTGTGTGTTTATCGAAAACGAAAAACATACGGTGCGTTTTTAGCAGTCGAATTAAATAGGTATGACGAATGGAAAAACATTTTTAGTCCATCAGATAGATTATTAAAAAATATTGTACACGTATTTTTTATTTTCTCTGAGAAACCAAAACTGACAAAATAACGACGCATTTAAATTTCGCATAACGTCACGGCTGGGTGCGATTTTTCCTTAGCAGTGACGTCGCAAGCCGCCACTCCGGAACTTTGACGCTTCGTATCTTTGTGAATTTTTACTTTTTTGGAAAACTAAAAAATATGGGTCCATTATTTTTAGATAATCTAAAAGATGGACTAATTACAATCATACTTTTCAGACCCTGTCGTCACTCCTATTCTAAGACACAAGACCTACCTGGTGGTCTCACTCGAACTCGACCGGGGTGGGGGTCATGATGTCGACGATGATGTCCTCCATGTTGGGCAGTACGAGCACCTTCTCGAACTCCTTGCTCAGCTTCTGCTCGATCCAGTTGGAGATGTGCGCGAACCGCAGCGCGCGCGCCCCCACCGCCGGCCGCGCCTTCAGCACCAGTTGGGGGTTGGAGCGAAAGCTGTCGAAGAATTCTTCTACTTATCAATCGTATTTCTAGGAAGTGCTTACAATTGTGTTGTGGAGTAAATGTAGACTTTTGAAACTGGTTTATCATGCCATACGATATTACTAAGGATATAAGTGGCTCCCTCGTTTAAAATAAATTCTGTAATCGTAAATGCGGTGAAAAATAACATTTTGCAAAATGTTATAGACCTAGATAGACCTTTAAATTATTTTATGAACAAAGATTGATTGTAATTAAATTACTCCATCATGTTTTAAAATCTGCTTTCGCATAAAGTGGCCACTTTTAGCAATAACAAGTTTTAAAGCTAGACGGATTACTAATGATACTCTCAATCTTATTTATAAAATAATTTTAAGGTCTATCTAATGCTTAGGCATTTTGGAAAATTTACGCATTTACGCTTAAAGAATTTATTTTAAATTAGGGCTCCTTAAACGCCCTATCTTAACCTTAAGAATAAATATAGCTAAATAAGAAAACTGAATCTCGCATACTCTTAATCAGCCTACCGCGAGTTTGTACGGGATATCGAATTTTTTGTTCGTATTTCACCATTTTCATATTTCGGACATACCCGAGCCAGAGGCGGTCGTGCGGCGGCGGCGGCAGGTTGAGCGTGAGCCGGCCCTCCAGCCCCTGCACCTCCAGCTGCAGCTTTATGTCCGTGTTGGAGAGGCCCTCCATCGCTCGCTTCACGTATTTGTAGTCAGTCACCTGCGGTAACGATGGACACAATTTGTTACATGTCTCAAACTCATCGGTATTTAAAACGAATTTACTCTATAAATATGTTTGCCTTCCTAACTTGGCTTGTCAAGTAATTTTTAAAAATATCTGATTTGCAATCCGTTCCGAGGAATAGCTTCTAGGAAAAGTTTTCTCCAATCAGATTTTAAAATAAAGTCTTACATAATTAGCTATTTGTAAAAATCACAATGACCTTCATTTTCAGGCAAGGTCAAGCTTTTTCAGAAAGTGAAGTCACGATAAAGATTTTTTTAATAAGGTTGGCAATTTCTACTTTCAGTACTGTACTACAGTACCATTTTTGAAATTTACCGCGGTGTCATCTAAACGAATGGTATTTCCTTACAAAAACCGTTTGTTTGACTTCGTGTTTCAAAAATAGCACCACTGTTTTATATGTCACTGTCATCTACCAACACAACAGATTGACAACAACCAACATAACGACGGTAATTTAACAGTAGACATTGACAATTGACAGAGGTCATTGTTTTTTTTTAGTAAAGGCATAGGAAAAATGTAACCTTCGATTGTTGTGTCGTCACTTCCGGTGTAATGTTTAAAATTACAAAAAAAAACCTTTAATTTTTTTATTCAAATTACTTTCTTAAAATTGTCTATATTTTCGATTAACCCTTCAAACATTGTCAGTGCAGACACAATAGTAAAACAATACATCAGACGCCCTTTAACACTTTTATATTTCTTAGTTGACAAGCCACTTCTTCGATCATTTGCGAACGTTCTAGAAAAGGCGAGGTACCCGTAACCGTAGGGTATATATAAAGAGTGATGATGAGTGTAGATGAAGCGAAAGATCTGTCAGGATTGTAGCACGTGGAGGTTCATAGCCTCTGACAATACTACATTATTAGTAATAGTCGTGACAATACTATGGATATAAATTAACAATGTATTTACTTACCTATGTGTATGTAAATTAACAATAAAAACAAAGCCGTAAGTCATAATTCACCTGTTGAAAATATTTGTTTGTTGCAATCTTGTCCACCATCCTCAGGAATTTCTTCTTTGAAGAACCGCCCTCGGTTGCTGGAGCAGACCTGGCGAACAGACGATTATTAAGAGAGCCTGTTTTTTCTGCATTTTTGAAACATATATTTAGTTAAACGAAAAATCCTAATACATTGTTTTCTATTATTCATATTTCCCCTTATCTATAATACTCATAAGCGAAGAACGTAGAATTATAAAGAAGCTTGAAGTGTTTGAACACCCGTGTCTTAAAGCTAGCATGAAACAAGTTATGAACGTTACGATATACCTTCTTTATTTATATAGTGCATCAATGAAAATGTATGAGATCTACGAGTAGGTGATATGTTACAATACATACGGGTTCTCAGCTGTGTACATATGGTCGGCGCTGTCGACGGGCTGGACGGGCGGGCAGTCGTCGTCGCTGCTTGACTCCGCAGAGTCTTCCACGTCGGAGTCGTACACCGCTGGCTTTCGCCGCTAGAACAGCCAAAAATATGGCACTTTATTTATAAAATGAAGTAATTAATCTCGTTATAGCATGTTGCCGTATGGTTTCCAGCAGAGTAGAATAGGGCCATTCCAAGTCCTCCCGTGGATGTCGTAGAAGGCGACTAAGGAAATAACAAGCTAAACAAAGCTTATAAACATCAATGAGAAAACTTAATTCAAATTTTGATATTGTGATAAGGTAAAAAATATGAATAAATCATTTTTTTTACACTAAAAACCGACTACACAGCCAAACTACACAACCAATTTTGATAAAATGGGACCACCTAGAAAACCTTTTGCCTTTTCAAACAAAAAAAAGAATTTTCCGAATTGGTCCAGGGTGTTTTCAAATAATTGGTGAACATATGTACATAAAAATAATTACAATCACGTGCGAGTCGGCCTCGCGCACGAAGGGTTCCGTACCTCTTTCTATTTAAAATCACGTATGTTGTATGAGAGCGTCACTTAATTTTTTTATTTTGTTTTTGTTGCTATAGCGGCAACAGAAATACATATTTTTGTGAAAATTTCAACTGTCTAGCTATCAAGATTCATGAAGATACAGCCTGGTGACAGACAGAAGGACGGACAGACAGACGGAAGGACAGATTGGATTCTTAGTAATAGGGTCCCGTTTTTACCCTTTGGGTACACAACCCTAAAAACACCTCCTTTTTATAAATCGGTTAATAAAACTCACTCGTTGTTTTTCACAAAATATGCTGCTAGTAGGTAACTCCCTTTCAATAAATTCGTCAGCCGCTTCTAATAACTGATCTTCTAGGGTCACATCTGAAAAGAAAGTTGTTTCAGTTAGCAATATCGCCGATGAAAACATACCCCAGTGATAAAACTAACAACTAACAGTAAGTTCTAAACACTTTCCCTCATATTCATAAAAATTAGCTACCGTTTGCAAAATCTATTTTAATTAAATATGTTTTGTCCCTTTCCCTCTTTTGAATATTTGACATTGAAAGAACGAGACGAAATAGGTTTGACAAACGTTTGTAATTTTTTATGAATAACTACCTGTACCCGCGGGCTTCGCTCCCCGTGGGAATTCCGGGATAAAGAGTACCCTATGTCCTTCCCTGAGTCTCAAACTATATCCATACCAAATTTCATCCAAATCGGTTCCGTAGTTAAAGCGTGAAGAGTAACATACAAACAAACAAACAAACAAACAAACAAACAAACAAACAAACAAACAAATATACAAATTCACTTTCGCATTTATAATATTAGTAGGATTAGAAAGATAGTAGGAAGTAGGGTAATAGGATTCTCGACCTCACCAGTGGGTTGACTGGTAGATAAAGCATATGGCTTTAAGTCCGTCTATTACATCAATACATATAATAAAACAGTAGGAACCACGTGTCTGTACATTTGATAAAATTAACAAAAACTGGGTGTGGGCGATAAAAAAAGAGTAACAGAACACAAAAAAGATTTTTTTGATTTTTTGTCTGTCTGTCTGTCTGTATGTACTCCGCTAATCTTTAAAACTACTGAACAGTTTTTTTACGCGATTTTCACTAAAAGATTAAGCTCATCCCTGAGCAACATATAGGCTTTGTTTCATCAAAATCTGATGTCAGATAAAAAAGTTATCATCATTTAAAGTTAAAGTAAAAAGTTCTGTTTGTACACGCTAATCTCCAGAAATACTGGACGGATTCGAATGAAACTTTTTTTGTTATATAGCTATTAAGCCTGAGCAACATATAAGCTATAATTGATTTTGGAAAATAGAACACCTGACACAGAACCATAATGGTCCGGCTAAACTACAAGAAATATATAAATGACGCCCTAGCAAAAGTAGTTCAGCCTGATGAACATTTTTTGTTGAGATATAAAAATCGAAGATCTGGAACACCTGGTGCAAAAACTTAATGGTTCAGCTTAACTACAAGAAATATAAAAATGACGCCTTAGAAAAAAGTTGTTTAGCCTGATGAGCATTTTTATTAAGGTATTTTAAAGGTCTCGCACACCTGAATCACAAACATAATGGTCCAGCTAAACTGTTAGAAATATACATTAATGACGCATTAGCAAAAGTCTTTAAGCCTGATGAGCATATTACGCCGGAGTCATAGAGTCCACGCGAAAGAAGTCGCGGGCATCAGCTAGTCCCAGATAAAAGAAGAACTTAAGAATGATAAAGTGTGTTTTTGGTGTGTGTATGTAAGTGGTGTAAGTGTCAGACTTAAAACAACTTAGAATGTTTTGATGTGTGTAAGTGGTGTAAGTATGTGTCAGAAAAATGTTTTTGGTGTGTAAGTGGTGTAAGTGTGTGCCAGAAGAATGTTTTTGGTGGGTAAGTAGTGTACGTGTGTGTCAGAAGAATGTTTTTGGTGTGTAAGTGGTGTAAGTGTGTGTTAGAAGAATGTTTTTGGTGTGTGTAAGTGGTGTTAGTGTGTCAGACTTAAAACGACTTGGAATGTGTTCGGTGTGTGTGCGCGGTGTCAGTGTTACGTACTCTTCTCCTTGAGCTTCATGAGGTTGATCTGCGTGAGCAGCGCGATGTGCGCGCCGCCGTCGTAGCGCAGGTCGGCGTCGAACCACACGCCGCGCGCGTCGCAGCGCGGGCCCGACATCGACACCGTGTGTGTAAGTGGTGTAAGTGTGCGTGAGACGAATGCTAATGAAGTGACGTACTCTTCTCCTTGAGCTTCATGAGGTTGATCTGCGTGAGCAGCGCGATGTGCGCGCCGCCGTCGTAGCGCAGGTCGGCGTCGAACCACACGCCGCGCGCGTCGCAGCGCGGGCCCGACACGCGCGACAGCAGCGGGCACGCGCCGCGCAGCGACACCGAGCGCACGCTCAGCGGCGACATGAACGACGGCAGCTGCGGCCAAGCGGTACACACAACAGATATTAATATTTATTGCATTTCATACGAGTTATTTCAATAATAGTAATAAAAGAATTTAATGTTTTAATTATTTCCTTATAGCGCCATCTAGTGTCGAAGAAGAGAAATAATTGTTTGTAAGGCGATGGATACGCACGCTTTAACTATTGACGGTTCTAAGCGACAGAAAAGGATAGCAGCATGGAAAAGTGCTGTTCCGTGCTACTAGATGTAGCCCAACCCTTACCGCTTTACGCTTAAAAGTATCATTGGGCCTAGTTTGCCGTGAGGATAAAAAACCACTTCAGGTGTTCACTACACCGAACTAAAGAGGGATTCGAAATAGAAATCATGCGATACTGCAACAAAAGGAAGTATATTTTTTACTGGACTACGGCCAAACTAAATGGATCAGTTATGGTATTGGAATGCACTCAATCAAATTTTAAAAAGTCAAAGTCAAAGATGACTCTTGTAATCGACCAGAGTCTTTGGCGGTAAGTCTAGGGCTTCAGATGAAGTTTGCTTTAAATTATTTTGCAAATTGATTCTAGTGGACTTTATAATATGAAATTGGTAAGTTTGGTGTTATACATACTCATTCTCATGGACAATATGTGAAATATTTAAAGTGGCAGTCATAGTGTAGATATAGTGATATTTATTTGCGGACTGGTATCCAGAGCCGTAAAACAATTATAAAAATAAAATAAAAAAATCGACAACTGATCTACGCCTACAATATTTTTTATTCTGTGTTTATCATTTCGAACTATGTATCACCTTAAGCGTATTGAGCTTCCTCTGAATGCGGTTTTGAAGACGGCCGATCATGACGGAATCGCACATGACGTCGTACATGAGCCGCGCCATAAAGGTGTTCACCCACGACACCTCTGCGGGCAGCATGCGGCACTCGCATGCCGACAACGGACTTTTGTTCTGCTGAAGGATGTAATTATAAGATTAACTGACATGCTGAAAAAATATATATACCTACTTCTACGACTAAAACTAATTAAAAGTAAACAAAAACTAGTTATACAAAATATATACTTTTTACAACATACTTTGACTACTGAAACGGTTACAATGAAATAAATACGACATTAACATTTGCAACAATATTAATCAGTAAATTACATTCCTTTACATACGTAAATGCGAATACATCATACTAAATACTACTTGACCGCGATAACACAGGGCATATTGTCAATAATTGTATAGTCAAAGGGCTTTAATTTTATCACTATCTTTGTTCTGAACAGACAAAGATGGCAAATGGCTGTTATGGTGCATCTACACTGATGTTATTCTCTGTTGATGTTGATTTGAAATTTTAATGTTAATGAACAATATATTATAAAATATCATTCCGTTAAGATGTTTTTCATTAACCCTTTCACCGCGAGACATATATCAGTTGTAGTGCCCCCAGCGCGAGGCATAGTAAATCATACATATAATAAAACAGTAAAAAAAGTGTGTCTGTACATTAAATATATTTCCAAAAAAAATATTGGGGGCGATAGAGACATAGTTAGAGTAATAATAAAAAAAAAATGTCTGTCTGTTTGTCTGTATGTCTGTTTGTCTGTTTGTACACGCTAATATCCGGAAATACTGGATGGATTCGAATGAAACTTTATTTGTTATATAGCTATTAAGCCTGGGCAACATATAGAGTATAAATGATTTTGGAAAATAGAACGCCTGATGCAGAACCGTAATGGTCTAGCTAAACTATATAAGAGTTATAAAAATGTCGCCTTAGTAAAAGTTGTTCAGCCTGATGAGCATTTTCCAAAGACATAAAGTCCACGCGAACGAAGTCGCGGGCTTCGGCTAGTCTACAATAAATACCTACAGCTAAAAACGGTATACTTTAGTTATGTGTCAAACGAGCATATTTTTTTGTCGGAAATATCCGACGTTCGCGGCATGGGCCTGACAACGTTTGTCGGATAAATTTGACGTTCGCGGTTATAGGGTTAACTTAAATCTCAAATGTTACTGAACACAATTTTCATGTTTGTGAACAAAAATGACATCAGTGTGGATGCGCCATTAGACAATGACATTATAGTCAGTGACAATGTGCTACATTTTGAAGAAATAGTTACAAGTAGATAAGTACAAGTTCAATAATGAATAGGACACACATCGCTTTTTCTCTTTTTCTTGTTAGAGCGCGGTCGCGGCGTGGGCTCGAGCTGACACGTCACGGACGCGTCCACCGTCTGTTTGAAGGACTGGTCGTGCGTCTGTACAACACTATGCATGTGAGAAACGTTAACCTACATAGTGGAGGATGGAATAATTCTCAACAGATGGAAGCGACTTACGAGGAATTCCCACAAATAATAACAAAATTTAACAATACATTTTCATTCGTAAATCAGGAGTTAGATAAGGTACCCGCTTTACAAATAAGGTTTAATAGTTGTTGCCTGCGGCGTTCCCCTGGTTTACGAAGGTTTAACTGATAAACCCACGGGAATCGTATATTTTTTTGGGGATAAAGTAACCTATGTGTTGATTGAGATATTAAAGGCCATTGAATTTTCCGGGGTCCAGTGATGCCCCCATTTGAAATGAAGCTTTTCTTCGCATATTAGCCAAAAGTAGCCGTTTTTTGCAAATATGCGTAGAAATGCTCTCACTTGAAACTGTAAACAGTAGTAGTAGTCGGGCTGTGAATTTTCGGTTGTATGAGAATTTCACAATAAAACCTACAGTAGAGATTGTTTCGAAATATCTTAGAATATGCTATTCCAACTGTAAATTTCAGGTTTTCCCTCAAAAATGATGAAAGGTTTTTTTTTAAATGCCATTTTTATACTCATATTGTTATATCTTTCAAACAATAATTTCTACACGGGAGATTTTACATCATATGTTTACTCAATTATTATAATATATAAACCTACAATACCACTGACTCACTCACTGACAGAGTTGTTTGCCCTGTTGCGGGGTTGGTGGGGTTTAGGTTGATGTGCGGTCGTATAGAGGGTGCTCCAGTGAGTACCAGAAAAATCTGACATTTGAGGATCTGCGGAAATCTGATGTGGAAGGGGTACGGCCTGCGAAGACGGTTGGGGTTAGGGGTGTGATTTTTTTTCCAAAATGTAGGGGGTTGCAAGCAATTTGACGACCGTCACTTGTTTTTTTCTTTTTTTCGAAATTCAAGATGGCCGCCATACAAGGACAATTTTCCTCCATACAAATTTCATACAAACGGCCACCCCAAGTAACTAGGCGCAGCCAGAGGCCAAAAGCCAAAAGCAAAGGCCACCCCCGCGAGGCCGCAGGCCGAGCTGCGGGCGAGGGCGAAGCCCGAGCCACTCCCCCCCCCCCCCCCTTGGATCCCCCCTAAGTAATCTTCACGAGGCCGGAGGCCGAGTGATGCGAGCCTGAAGGGCGAGCTGCGGGCGAGGGCGAAGCCCGAGCCACTCCCACAGCCCCCCCCTTCCCCCCCCACCCCGTAAGTAATTTTCACGAGGCCGGAGGCCGAGTGTCGCGAGCCCGTAGGGCGAGCTGCGGGCGAGGGCGAAGCCCGAGCCACTTCCCCAAGCGCAGTCCAATTTTTTTTAATTTTTAAAAATCCAAGATGGCCGCCGAAAGTCAACTGTTTGCGATTTGGCTGAAAATCGATATCTATATGTAATTTGAGCCCAAAAATCCAAATTTAATATTTTTTTGGAATTCAAGATGGCGTCTGGATTTTAGAAAATTTCACTTTTTTCGTTCATAACGTCTCACTGGGACTTCGTAGGGGTCTGAAATTTTGCATGTGGGGGTAAATCACCCCGCGGAACTCGAAACTAAATTCAGATTTTGGATCCAAGATGGCCGCCTCCACACATATTTTGATGTTACCTTTACTGACTGCAGTTTTTACCCATTTTCTAAACTGGAAACATTTTTTAGCCTACCTCAACAGCCGCACGAAAAACCGCGGGCTGCTTGCAGCCCGCGCAGCGCCCGAAAAGCTAGTTATAATATATAAACCTACATTACCACTGACTGACTGACTGACATAGTTGTTTGCCCTGTTGCGGGGTTGGTGGGGTTAAGGTTGATGCACGGTCGTATAGAGGGTGCTCCAATGAGTACCAGAAAAATCTGACATTTGAGGATCTGCGGAAACCTGATGTGGAAGGGGTACGGCCTGCAAAGACGGTTGGGGTTGGGGGCGTGATTTTTTTTCCAAAATGTAGTGGATTATAAGCAATTTGAAGAACGTCATTTGTTTTTTTATTTGTTTTAAAATTCAAGATGGCCGCCATACAACGACAATTGTCCTCCATACAAACTTACCCATTTTCTGAACTGGAAACATATCTTAGCCTACCTCAACAGCCCCACGATGAACCGCGGGCTGCTTGCAGCCCGCGCAGCGCCCGAAAAGCTAGTAATATATTAAAGCTAGATTTACGAAATCTCTCCTATATAAGAAGAGGAAATATATTTTTCAAAAAATACCGGTAATTGTGATTTTTAGTTATTATTATTATATTATTGTAATGCTCACTATCCTAAATTTTCAAGGGGGTGACATCAGTAGTTTTTTTTAAATTAATATTTAACGGTTTTTTATGCTGACGCATTAATTCTACAGTCAAGGTTTATTAATATTCTTACAAACCATAAAGCTTTGGTTCGAGTATAAAAAAAATCTCCAATAAATATTATGAGGAATTCCTGTAATAAAATAAAAACCATACTACGCATTAGCGCGGCGAATCTAGTATAGGTAGTTCCACTAGTACCTATGAGCCGCGCTACATTCGTTTGGCATGGCATAGCATCGGAAGCGACGCATCATTTCAAAACAAGCTTTATGTCAAGTGATATAAGATGCATAACCGCTTGAAGACAGTATCAGTTTTCCTTTAAATTTCGTTATATACACTACATCTTGTGAATTTTTTCACTTGTCCATTATATAACGAGAAACGGATCCCTAAATCGAAAAACTATGTTCACAAGTTTGCAATATTTTTAAAAGACCTATTCAATAATACCCCACACGATGGGTTAGCCAAGAAAATAATTCACTCTCACTCAATTTTACGAGAGTTACTAAAAAAATTTTTTTTCAATGTTTTACTTTTCGACTTTTTTGCCATGATTTGTAATATATGCCCATACCAAATTACAGCTCTCAAGTACTTATAGCCGCTGAGTAAAACCGCGGACAGACAGACAAACAGACATGGCGAAACTATAAGGGATTCTTTGTTTACTACGGAACCCTAAGAGTATACCGTTCGATAGAGTATGATTAATATTACAACTTTTGTTACACTGCTTATATAAAAACGGACAAAATATTATGATCATATACAGACAAAAAATGTAAATGTAATAAAATCTCTTTTATCCGAAGTCTGTATGATGAGAGGCAGCCATTTCCGTTTCTAGTAGTTATGACTTCCGGTCTAAGTCCACGACATCTACCGCTTCCGCTCCCCACTATGCACGCTCCCCGCTACGTGACGCTAGCGCCACCTAGGCAGTTGGGTCATGTAACCCGTAAGTGCTTTAAAGCATTATTTTTTTCTCCGGTTTATTTCGTTGGAGTACTATGCAACGCTGGCCATTTTTAGAAAACATTTGTATCTATCGTTTCTTTTGTGATATTTTTCAAGTAGTTTAATGCATCTTTGTGTAACTACTCGCCCTGACATTTTGTTTGCCGTGTCATATTAAAGTAAATTTAACACTTTTCGTACTGAATTCTACTAGATGTAAAGGTATTAACTAAACATACTACATAAGGTTTCAGAATGCTAAAGATTAATGTTTAGTTATACAAAGTCACGAATCAAAATCCTATTCTTGACGGATATTCTGATGCGAACTGGGCTTCCGATATTGATCGAAAGTCATACACAGGTTATGTGTTAAAATATGGTGGCAATTCGATATCTTGGGACAGCTTTAAACAGATGTGTATATCGCTTTCGTACATCGAGGCGGAGTATTATAGTTTGAGCGAAGCAAGCAGAGAAGCGGTGTTCCTGCAAGCTTTAGTTTAGAAATTTTTAATGACGACGACAAGTAGTAAAATTGTATTGTATTGTGATAATAATCAATCTGTTATTCAGCTTGCCACCAATCACATTCTACATAGAAGGAGCAAGCATATTGATAGATTTAATATCAAAATAGTTGTATACATCCCGACGAATGAGATGGTTGTAAAAGATTTGTATCTATTTTTTCTATTGTATACCTGTAATTATTGTGTCTTATAGCAATCATGTCGCATACAAAATATTAAAAGATATTTATTTATTTATAATTGTTTTCTGTCGTTTAAGGGAAACTGTATGAAGTTTATTAAATTGTCAGAATCGGTTCTTGATATACCAGATGGAAAATTTAAAGCTTATGTATAGAAAGTATTTTGTGATAAGGCCTATTACGGAACCAATGATTAACTTAGAGACAAAAATGTCTGGCTTGAGCTTGGCGCGGGTCCATCTTAAAGGTTTGTATTTGTACATTCACAAATGACAGGTTTAAAGTACATTCTGTACATGTTTAAGTAATAAATTTACAAATTGACATTAATTTTAAACTTGACATCATGCTTAATAAATAATTATGACCAGAGAGCGGATATTCCAGTGCATATTTATCTAAACTTCGAGAGGTGGTATTATCCACTGTATGTTACGTACTACCTCGAAGTTTAGGTAAATATGTACTGGAATATCCGATCTCTAATTATGACACAACAATGTATTCTCAGTCCACAATTCCACATATCTAATTTTAATATCAGTAAAATTGATTGTAAGTTGCTGTTTTTTGAGAAAATGCTGCAGTATAGTTTGTTACCGCTTATGCTGTACTTGCGCTTAGGAAGCGGCAGTAAACTTAGCTGTAAGTGAATGATCTGACGTAAACATTTACCTTTTAAGAAATCGAAAGAAATAGAAAAAAAGTGACAATCTTCAAGTGATACAAATATCAAAAGATAAATGATTTTTGTCATTTTTTTCTAAATTTTATTTTTATTCAATAAGTTTTATAGCCGGAAAATTAAGGACTATGCTTCGTAATTAAGTCTATCGATAGAAGACTTAACCCCTGCCATGAGTGTCATGACATCGTCGATATCGTCGGCAAATCAAATCCAGTCCTTCCCATTCCAGGAGCATGAAGGCATCTTCCAGAGCAGATGTAAAAATTTTTGAAGATTTGGCATCTCCCTGTATCACGCCTAGTTTTAACCCACGAGAAAAAAGAGAATACTGAAATTCCCGAATATAATTACGTGATATATCTAAAAATACTAACTCTTCTTATATTTTTATCATCATCGCATAAGTATACAAACAAAACTGAAAGACTATGTTTATCCACCAAATAAGACATTATGTTACTGTCTGCTTATCGTAATAATTAATTTTGTCAAATTAATCGCTACCTACTTTTATTACATTAGAACATGAATATGTCGATCTACATGAGCTGCCTATTGGATTATTTTTTTATCGCTGGTCCTAACCTGCTTACTTTCTAAGTATAATCACATTAACGTAACTAAGCACTACCAGGCGATAATAAATACGTCTCTCAATAAAATGATATAAGCTTCAAATAACGGTACAGTGAGTTAAACAGCAACATTTAACTGCAAATAAAATGTGTAAAAAAACCTACCTAGTGTCACAAAAGACGATCCAATGACGAACAAACTGGATTACAAAACCTAACTGCCTAGGTGGCGTTCGCTAGTGTCGCGTAGCGGATTACCTGTCATGAAGGCGAATAGGTTTTGGACGAATTTCAATATACCGAAAACGTTTCCTAATTTTTTTACTTTCTATACATTGTCCTTTTTTATTAAGTACAAATATTAAAATATTTGTACTTAATAAAAAAGGACAATGTATAGTTCAACGTTAAGTTAGAATTCAAAACATATAGCTTTTAAAAATAACAACTATTTTGTTTCAGCAATTTGTCACTTGCATTTTCGGTCAAATGAAAATACAATATCCTTTTTTATTAAGTACAAATATTTTAAGGGGTGATTCAGTCCATCATATGGAACAACTTTTCCCAATAAATGTATATCGAAATACGAGAAGAAAATTTTAATTTTCCATAGTAATGATATCACGTGACTACTTTGATTTATATGAAAACCGAAAAAATATTTTTCGTATTTTGATATACATTTATTGGGAAAAGTTGTTCAAAATGATGGGACTGAATCACCCCTTAAAATATTTGTACTTAATAAAAAAGGATATTGTATTTTCATTTGACCGAAAATGCAAGTGACAAATTGCTGAAACAAAATAGTTGTTATTTTTAAAAGCTATATGTTTTGAATTCTAACTTAACGTTGAACCGCAGCTATTACCACTAGATATTTTATTTTCTAAAAAAATGATTTTTTATATTATGAAAGGAATAAGAGAAGAATGACATTTTAATATACCTACACTCCACGGCAAAGTTGTTTTTGTCTATGTTACTTTTTCTCTAAGCTTGAGTCGCTCGCTCGCTCATGTTTTGGTCTCAGGAAACCAGGGGCGTGCATAGAGATTTTTGTTTGGGTAGACTACAATACAACATATACAACTTACGCGATTTTACGTCCTCCAAAATCAGTGGCCATTTGTGAATACTTATTGGTTTTGATAATAAACAATCACTATTCAGTTTGAACAAGCAATCACTTTGTTATACAACATTCACAAGTAAAACTTTGCACCAATTTATTAAGTTTTAAATAAAACTTTCATACCTATGCATTTGTAAACAAACTAGGTACTTAAATCACCGAACGAAATATAATCCGGCAAAAAACACATATCAATACAATCTTCGATGAATTACGCGTTTCTAATTTGGAAGCATAGCACGATAAGAAACCCTATTGGTTAATACTACAATTAGCCAATAGGGTTTGTTGTCGTGACCTTCGTGACATCACAGGAACAAATAAAAATATTGATACATTCTAATTGGCCACAGCCTCGGTCTCAGCTCTAGCTTTATGTGTGCAATTGTTACGTGTGTGGTGTGTCCATGAAGGACGTTCATGCACACAAACGCAGGCGCAAAAGCCTATTCATACACATTAGCTACCTATGCATGTGTGTAAATTAAGACATCTAGATATTTGTCTTCGGCGCGTACCTACTTACGTTTGGTGCGCCGCGCCGCCGCCGCGCTGGTAGCGACACAGCGACTTTGGAGTAGAACGGCCGGAAAGAGCGCGCAATTTAAAAGACGTGTAGCGCGTAATCGTTTTTATATAATAATTTAAAAAATGCGCATATACTAGCGATCGACCGGGTAGACAACGTCTACATGTCTCTATGGAATGCACGGCCCTGCAGGAAACCCAGCAAACCTAACTTACTCTCCACGGCAAAGTTGTTTTTGTGTCTGTGTTACTATCGCCCTAAGCTTGAGTCGCAATTTCGGATCGGTCATTTTTTGGTCAGAGGAAATCTAACAAATGTAACCTACACTCCACGGCAAAATTGTTTTTGTGCCTGTGTTACTTTCGCCCTAAGCTTAAGTCACTCGGTCGCTTGTGTTTTGGTCACAACCTAACGAACCTTACCTACCCACCGTGGTCAAGTTGTTTTTGTGCAATACAGAAAAGGTTATTTCTTATCTTTAATACTTCTAGAAATTAAAATGATTGTTAGTAAAACATCTGTCAAAATAAAATTACATGATTTGATAATCGGGGTACGGTTTTTCTAGAAACCTAAACATAATATTTCTAGAAACACAAAATATTTAAAAGAAGCTATCTGGTATTTAAAACTTCGTCATACCGTTTTCAAACAAATGAAATTCGAGTGGAAAAAAATCGTGAGTATGATAGGTTACACGCGTAGCGGCTGGCGTGGACCTAGACCTGAAGTCTATGTATGTATTTATGACTAGTACTAGAACCGGAAACGCGGTTGCCTCTTTCATTATATAGGCTTAGAATAAGGTAAGTAACTTTATTATACTTTAATTTAATTTGCATGTAAAATGTTACTATTAATGTGTCACTGTAACTGACTTTTCTTCACTTAATGGTGAATTACAAATAATGCAATGTATATCACGGTCCATATTAACCACACGGTACTGTTTTCGACCCAGCAAATTTTCACTTTCTTAACGCGTCAAAATCTATACACATATTAAAATAGTAAAAATTGTGTCTGTAGGCGCGGTGTAGCGATGTTACAATAAGTACCATTCTTCTTGTTCTTGTCCACCCCCTTTCTATCATTTCACTATTTTCAAATTTCATTCCTAAATTCAATTTTCAAATTCCAGACATTCCTTGCTCATCATTTTTGGACCATTCCACTTTCACTTCTGATACGAATAACATCTCATCACTTATAATTAATTTTATCAGTTATATTGTATAGAAAATATATTTATTCTCTTTTAATAATAATAAAAAAATTGTTTCTAACCATTTTTATATTTTCTTGTATCTTACATTAGTTTGTATTTATATTAATACGCCAGAGTCATAAAGTTCACGCGAACGAAGTCGCGGGCATCAGCTAGTTGTAAATAAATGAGCGGTGACATGAAAATAAACAAATGAAAAGACCAAGAGAGCGGTGCGCGCCTAGTATATTTCTGTCCTTTTCAAACACTTCATCGGGACTGGGAAGCGAGAGCAGCGCAATCAAGGAATATAGTACTCTCTTACGAGAGAGCGCAATCAAGGTCACGCGTCGCGTATAGACTGATGTTATTACATTTTAAAGGTAAATTAGCGATTATTAAAAAATCCTTTTCGTATAATTGTGTGATATTTTGATATTTATTGGTTCATACAAATTTACAGATAAAATATTCGGTGTACAATTTATTCTCGATACAAAAGCAATGAAAGAAACGAAGAATATTCGTTAATTAATTGGTTTCGTATAAGTCACACTGGTGAAAAGTTACAGACACATTCAAGACTACTTTGTGATCGTATTCCCAAATTGTCACCATTTGTATGATTTTGTGTATAAGTACAAACTTTTTTATAGAAAACCTAATTTTTTTTTATGACTGGAATCTCTTATCAAAAACTGGAGAACTTTTATTTATAGGATAGTGATGTCTTATTAATTGATAGTGTACATTAATCTCTACTGTAGATTTTTTTTTTATACGAGCGAGGCCGTTCAACACATTTCCTCCCCTATTTCAAAATGCTTCTCGAGAAATGAGACTAAAGCTATACAGGGCTATCTAAAAACATCACAAAAACATTTAGAATAATAAATTTAGACTGTAGGAATTTGTCGATATTTTTTTCTTTATTGACCGGACTATAGTTCAAGGGCTTGGTCAAGACAAAATTTTAGGTGATATCTCAGTTACCTTTCATGTAATTTATGTCAAATGGGGGTTAGGGGGCAGCACTGGACCTCGGAAAATTTAGATAGTCCCTTAAGCTATATCCGTTCAGCCGGTTTTCGTGTAAGCGGAACAAACATACAAACGTTCGTATTTATAATATGAGTAGGATGACTGCCACTTCGTGACATCCAGTATTGGAGAGGCAAACAAGTGAAAAACGGAATAATGACAAAATAATAATAAATGTAAAATCACGTAAAGACTTAAATTGTTAACATCATTTAAAATAAACAAAGAAAACGTACTTAAATGTAAGAAAAACTAAAATGCGTACCTGTATTATTTTTAAGATGTACGGCCAGAAGTTCTTTTCGTAAGCCTCCATGAGCGTCGGCTGCGGCATCGGAGATGCCGTTATCGTCACAGCTTCTGATAAACCCTCGCTGCTTTTATTCTGAAAAAAAAAAACAAAAATTCAAACTAACAAAGACGACGGAATACAACATACGCATACAGCTTCATACTTACATACTTACACGATAAATAATAATAAAAGTAAAAATATAGACAGCGTCTACTACTGCCCTTAGTGTAGTGCCCTTACTCTTAATAAAAATAGTACTATCAGAAATTTCCTTGACCGTCATGTATAACTAACGTAGGTAAGGTTCCCTAAGTCTATATACTACTGCTGTCTTTGGCGGCTAGACGTGTTACCTTGACTATATAAAAGTAGACCGTACCGACTTAGCGAAGGAGACAGCAGCGTTGGTGTCCGACATCCTGTAGACCAAGTGATCGTTCCCGTCCTTATCCGCGGCCTCGCTGCCGGTCTTGTCTTCAGTCGCAGACGTGTCTGAGGATGCGTTGGCTTCCGTGATCGCCGTGGACAAGCGTCTAAACCTAGATCGAAACAAAGAGGAATAGTTTAATAGTTATTTATGCAACTGTTGTATAACAACTGCTCTGACGACCACCGTGGCGTAGTGCTCACCATGCCAGTCCGCCACCCAGAGGTCCCGGGTTCGATCCGCGGTCAGGGCAAGTTGAGAAATGGCAATTTTCAAATTGTCATGGGTCTTGGATGTTTATCTATGTATTTGTTATTAAATATAGTATCGAGGCTACACTTCGAGGCTAGCTCAATCAGTATGATTTGTCCCTATATATTTATTTATTTAATAAGGGCTATTTAAACACGAATGTGTATGGTGGTGGTGAATGTGAATGTGTTTAAGTGGGTATGGTGATAATAGTATCACATGAGTGTTTTAATACCTAATTATGTACATTTGCATACGAGACTTTATCTAAACCCATGATATGAATCCTCGGTAAAAGATTCTGAAACTATAGGGTAGATACAGTGTTGTAAGAACCCTATGTAAAATCATGGTAAGTTTAATTGCAAAGTATCTAATACAAACAAAGCTAGGTAGCTTAATCAGTGTCATATTATGTCCCTATCTACTAATTTATTTATTCATTAGGTTATTATGGCTTGTATATAAATACACAAGCCCTACCAACTAACCCAATTACCCAACAACAATTTGCCTTTTAACCCATTAACGCCCAAAATTAAAATACATGCAATTTTTTTTTAAACGTGCTATTTATTGACTTATTATAAGCCAAATAAAACGAATATATGAATAAATGAAGTAAAAAACATATATGTTAGAAATTATAAGGGTGTACTTGGGCAGGTACATTGGGCAGTTCTAGTATGAAATTGTCCAAAACAAAGTCGCTCCACACAAAGTGTCTTCTGACACAGTTAACACTGCCAACGTACGCGGTTGTGACAAATAACATACCACAAAGGGTTAACAATGCATTGTGGGTAATTTTGTAACCCTTATTTTTTCGGTCCAGTCGAATAATTGAAGACGACGGGGAAGACTTCTTGCTTTTGTAGGTCTAAGATATGATCGTGTCACACCACGTCTAAAGGTTAATGATCCATATATGTCACTTTCTCATCGTCTTTACTTAGCAATACATGTAGTCGCCAAGCATTGGACATTGCTATATTTATAAGGAAAGTAAATAACACCCACCACCACTTCTTTCCCTTTATGGCTACTCTATACAAATTTATGGATTGGTCTATTTGATCTACCCGCCTATTCCGTTATTGTTTATGAATATTGAAATCAACTTCTTGACGTATGTTACACCATCTTTTTACCTTGCCTAATGGATTAGTATAATCAAAGTTTGGCCCCATTGTGATTATATTGTTGTCCTTTCAGCGTATGATGGTAATTCCATACAATATATAATTATTCAAATAACATTGTAGGACTATGGTCTTTCAATTACTCTGCTACATTCCTTTCTGTGCACTGAACATTATCAGTAACTTCAATTGAAATTGAATAAACTGGTTGAGCTCTCCTCCATACAGAATCATTGAAATCTTGATTTCGTGGTCGTTTTGATAGTACAGCCTTATTATAGACCCCTATCAGTTCGTCATTACTTTCATCCCAACCCAAATTATTAGGGAATCGGCGTGAAATTACCTCAATTATCCCTGGAATCTCTTTAGGAAACGTTAAACTGATTTGGTCGTCTTTATTACCTTCTTCTTCATCACTTGCAATGGCAAGATCAGGTGGCAACACCAACGCATCATACTCCTTATCATCATACTTATCAGTTAAAATAGCTTCAATAATTTATTCGAGTTTTGCATAATTAATTTGACTCGTAAATACGCGACGACTAGCCATTGTAACATAAGGTATATCTGACAAAAAGATTTACATTTACTGCATACATGTGCCTATTGTACCTATCTGCGTACAGAGAAATAAAATGATACCTGCCATGGATTTACTCGAATATAATGCTTTAAAAATATAACTTTAGTGTAAAGGACATTCTAACAATGATATTTCGCAGAAAGAAGTAAAACAATAACTGATTTTTTAATAAAAAAAAGTATTTTATATCTTACCGAAATAAGTAGTGTTCACTCTTTTTTTTTACAATTACAAAAATGACATTTATTTTCGCGATACCGTCCCATTTTTTTTTCATATCTTACTAGTATCATATATTATTGGATGAAGACATTAATCAACCGTAATATCATAGACAAAAAAAATAAAAATAAATATTTTAAAAGCTGTACACGCGCGAGTACAGAGGGCGTTAATGGGTTGATAACTTTTGAGGCCGTTTAGCCTAAAAAAATCTGTCATCTCACCACTCGATCTTGTCTCTGCCCGTGCGCGTGAACAGAAACAAATGAGAATGCTTGTCTTTGGACTGCTTGACGTGCACACTCCACTCGCCCTCCGCCATTCCTTCGGGACCCGCATCCGCCTCCTGCGACAATACAAACCATTTCTTTTTATATCAGCATGTGGTAAAATTTAAAACATTACTTAAACATTACCAAGTTAACCATATAGCCATTTTTTTGTCATACTGAACTAATTTAACGTATAAAACTAGGTCAATGTTAAATTACTTATTAGTCTGCGTTTAGGCTAGATTGTAATATTATTAGCGTACTTAATAATTTTAGCTAATTAGGTTTGTTAAGAAAGGAAAAAATACTGAACTAATCCATCCATAAAGAATTAAGCGTGCATTTGCAAATATTATAAGTAGAAAATGCGAATTTGTATTTGTACAAATTGATGCTTCATGTAGCGATCTTACCCCGGCTAACTT
This sequence comes from Acrobasis consociella, assembly GCA_963555685.1. Lineage (NCBI taxonomy): Eukaryota > Metazoa > Arthropoda > Insecta > Lepidoptera > Pyralidae > Acrobasis > Acrobasis consociella. Next base: position 6,824,237 of record OY743115.1, read on the forward strand.
TATATCATTAAAATAACTACGAACTATTTCTACAGAAACACTATGTAACAAGTTTCAATATCAATATTAGTGAAAGCAATAACATAAATTAGCATAAAACACGTTCATGCTGGCAATACAATAAAATTAAGTAGTATTTTTACTAAGAAACTGCCTGACATGTTATTGTACTATTTTTATTACGCTAATATAATTATCAACATCATACCCAAAAAAACTTGTCTGTCATTGAAAAATTTTAACGCTCAAGATTCATTATTAACTCTTAAATTTTAGTGTATTGCCCTAGCATGAACTGAAGCTGTACACCTGAACCCGTGACGTCACAATCGATACAATCAAGTGCACTTACTTTTTTGTCTACCATGCAGGACTTTTTACTCACGGCTTCTTCCAGGCACTCCTTGATCCGCGACAGCTCGGTTTCGTCCAGTTCCTCGTCTTCTTCCTTGGTGCTGGTCACGGACTTGGTCGCAAGTTCCATTTCCGCGTCGTGGAATGCTTCGTCGGTTTTTTCTGGCGCATTTATTTGAGTTTGACTCTCCGCTGGCTCGGTGCTTGTTGGTATGTTGTCTGCTTTCTTATCTGTTGTCAAAATATTATTCTTTGAAGGATTTGTTACAGTTTTTAAAGTGATTAATTAAATACTTGCTTTTGTTCCAAGGCCAGTGCATTTTAAGAATCGGGTAGTAAGTAAAACAAAAAAGTTAGATCGATACATTGTAATCTCACATAACTTAAGGCGTTGCACTAATAAAACATACAAACATGATTACAGCAAATTTGATTTATATTACATGATAAAGAGATAGATGAATGCTGCCTCTGTGGTCTTGTGATCCGGGGGTCATCGGTTCGAATCCGACTGGGAAGCATACTTTGTGAAAAGTTGTTGCCAGTCTGGTTAGGATATTGCAGGCTTGAATCACCTCCCCCCAATGGGTTCCCGGTTTGTCGTACCGGGGGGGCTAAGTACCCGTGGTAGCGTGGAGCCACGGGGAAGCCAAGAGGAACCCGCGAGGGGGCGCTCCTGCGGTTTGCGCCAGCAGTGAGCGCCCACATTGGGGCGGCGGGGGAGTGGGAAGTTCTCCCCCCACCCGGGGAGGGGCGCTCCCGCGGGCTCGGCTTCGGCCTTGAGCCTGCTGGGATGCGCCCAATGGGGCGGCGGGGGAGTGGGAAGTTCTCCCCCCTTAAGTTTGCTCTAACTTATCTAAGAATTGGTTCTGGTTTACACCTAGGGTTGCGGAGGTTAGATGGCAGTTGTTCTGTGTAAAAACCAGTAACCGCGTCAAATCACCTAGGTTCGGTTGCGGACCCCAGGCTTCAAAGGCGTTACCGCTAAGGATGCAAGCGTGAATACGTTCGGATGATGATAATGTTATGGCACGCAAATGTTTCAAATTTATTACACGTATGGCTGACAATTTGTACGGCAATCATCAAATCAGTAAGACTGGTAAGTATTGATTTTTAACACACTGGGATTTTATGTTAGAATCATAAAAACGTGCAGCCTTGATCATAACATCGCATTAATTTGATGTTCAATCTGATTCTTATTTTTATATCAATTAAAAAAATATATTTTAAGTCATGTCATGTTTTATTAGAACAACGCCTACGTTTCGAGATATAGAGGTTATGAGAGTATCAAGGGTCATTTACCTCTATGTATTTTTCTAACGAGTCTGTGTCGAAGCCCTTCTTTACCTGTTTCACTATCCGTATGCACAACACTGAAATGAAAATAAAAATGTTAATTATCTACACCATCAAAAAGTACGAGAAATGGTTTGGCAAGTTATTTGATTACCATTGCACAAAGGTAATGCGTTATGTGTACGCGACGGTGATGCTTTTTGACAGCTTAAAAATCTGACACATTAGTGTTGGTTACTTACACATAAAAACAAATACAATTATTGACTGCGCAATATCTGCCAGAATAAAGGAAAGTGCTTCGCAAAATCACGTTGACCGAACTATTTATAGAACTAATCAAATTCATCTGCTCTTCGTCATTCATAATTTAACACAGTGAGGCTAGATGGAAATAGACGAGATAAATCAATAAACACCACGGCATTATATATAAGCTCAGCTGGACACTATCCACTGACCGCTCTATAAATAAACGTGTCATTGGTCAGGCGTAATAGAACACCTCTGGAGCTGTAACAAACATAGGATCGAAAGTAAACCGGTTCTAATGTCGTATCACACCGGAGCCTATAAAATTCGTAACAGATATTTCATTTCAAATAACACATTCGCTTGCAAATCTTATCCTTAATTTATATTTATTACAAAGGTGTCGGTACACTGTGTAATATATATCGATGACTCATGACTAGTCTGTTACATAGTAATGGTTCGCACACGTTACCATATACACATTAATAACAACTAGATATAGTTATGGAAATATTTTTTCAAAATTAAATACAAATTTTACCTGCAAACTACACGACTGACTTTGATAAAATTTCTATGGGACCACCTAGCAAGTATTAAGCATTTATAGCTTTCAAACAAAAAAAAACAATTTTTCAAATCGGTCCAAGCGTCTTCGAATAATCGGTGCACTTACATAAAAAAAAAACGCGGCGAATTGATAACCTCCTCCATTTTTGGAATTCGGTTAAAAACCCTTAACAATTTATATTGGAACGGCGGCAGTGACAGCGCATTTCATAGTCAAACCATATTCACCTTTATTTCTAACCAAGAATTGTATTTCCTTTAGGCCGTTATCATTTCAGTCAGAATCAGCGCTGGCTGGTTTACATTATATTCTAGACCAGTGATTGTATCAAGCGCTGGAATAATAGACGCTGGACAATGTAAAATACAAGTATAAGCAACGAATACTTACCTAAGACGGTTTTTATTTTTAATAGATTTGGTTTTGAAATTATTTTGTTTGTTATCAACTTCAACAGATTTACCATCAAATTAAAATTGATGATAGTGTTCTTTTAGTGCTCTGTACTTCGATGCGCTTGACATGTTACGAAAATTGTTAGCCAATATAATACTTATTGAAAATAGGATTATTAAAGAAGAAAACAATACAACAGATCGTACATTCTAGCTTTAATAGTTTCAGAAAACTACTACCACATATCACATAAATGGGTTGAATTTATAACTTCCATTTTATAGGTGAAATGAAAAAAGTAAAGGTAGAGTGAAGAGAGTCACCTAAGTCTCGAGTCCCACGTTTATTAGTTTATTTATCTTGTGTTCACTATTCGCAGGCATGATGTGATCACTATCAACAGTACATACTCTTATAATATATTCTGTGTCAACATTTATAACATCTGATTTGTCAATTTTTCATTCCTTACGGATAGTTTTAATACATAATGACAAATCGGTAGCGTAGTTAGTTCTCAAAAAGTAGTGTGCATTTCATACAGACACATAGAACTTTTCTACCCTGTGTAATATAGGATAATATAGGATTCTAGCAAAACATGTATTTTGTTAGATATGGAGCCGTTCTCATAATTTAGGTAAAATTAGTGCCTACGCTGTTAAAAGTAGTTGTGCAATGTGCATGTCACTGTTCTCAATACATATTAAGGTTTTATAGTCTAAATACTTCATTTTCATCCCTAGTTTAAACATATGACTTACCTTTTCTCCTTCCTCCTCCAAACAAATTTCCTCTTCTTCTCTGGGCTGGTGTTGGTCTCCGAGTTCTCCACCTCGTGTTGCTGCTCCTTACCCTTCTTATCCGTGCCAAATTCAGAGGTTTTCTTGTCGCCCAAACCTGTTTCCTTCTCCAAAACTTGGATCTTCTCCCGCTCGCTCAGGATTATACAGATGGGGTATTTTTTGCTCCATTGTCTAAAATAAAACAGAAGTTAATGTAAATAGCATGTAGGTATATGAGGCTATATTCTGAAACATGGATCATAAAGTTATCGTAAGTACATCGTAAAGGTCATGCTTATACTAGTTTGTAGGTACAATTTATTTTTTCTTTTTAATTGATTACCACGTGACGGAGGGGGTGTATGTGTCTATGAATTGTAAACTACTTAGTATTATTAATTACTTCTTCCGAAAACACCATCAGCTTGTGGGCGATTTGGCTCTCAGATAGCTGCATGCTCGAACCCCAAACCAGGCCTGTGTCACTCCCCGTCTAGGCATCAAAAATATACCTAAGTACATTATTACGATGCGCGCAGCGACCACTCCGAAGTGGCAAGTTCAGTGACGTGAATTGTATGTTTAGAGTTATAAGAATGAAATTGACTTGCAATGCAATTCTAGGTATCTAAACGAAGAGGTGTCGAGTTCTGCTATATCGCTAACGACATTAAGTAGATATTTCTTTAAATTCCTTTGCTGAGTAAGACTTCTGTACGTGAGTACTAGTATTTTTCTGTGCCCATGCTAAGTGTTCGAGTTTGAACACTGTTACCATTAGCAATTAATTACTGTAATGAGCAGACACTTGCGAATGAGATTTCGCGAAATCGTGAGGCAAGGTATCTGCTCACAGTCGCTAAAAACAATTGGTCAACTGTTACAGGTAGCGGCACGAAACTCTAGCGCTGACAATTATTGCGCAGAAGTGAAAAATTAGTACTGTACCCATGCGCAGTATCACCTCTATATTTCACACAGCGCTAAACTTACGTCACAATATAGATATCATACAGTATTGTATCTTCATACAAACGGTCGGAACGCAAGTTATACCTACGCGCCTCGAAGGTCGGTATACACTTGTTCCGTGACTCGGTATACAAACAGCCGAGAATGCGTCGCTGTGGCGAACGGTGTTTTGATGCAAGCAGTAGTCGTGCGTTAATAATATAGCGAAACACAGACAATATTGTGCTGTTTTTGGGTGTTTAAACTCGTCGGTTAAGCACACAGAGATAACATTTTTTAGGTTACCTCAAAACTCCGAAAGGTAAGTAAGACTAATAAAAATAGTTTTTATATATGTACCTACTAGTATGTTGTTTATTTTTGACGTGACAACGTCTTAAATTAGGTTGCGGCTGGGAGTCACTTATGAAAAAGTGTAACGCTCGGTAACGTTACGATGAGTCACCGAACGAGAGAGAGGCCCGCCGAATGCCTTGCGTCTCTCTCCCACTCAACTATGTTATCTACGTTGTCACGTAAAATCTTCGCCCGTAAAACCGACTTTACAGGCAACCATTTTTTTTAAATAGGAAAGTATTTCCCTTTTTCCACAAATACCTAGATTAAAAAATAAATAAGTGATAATGTTGAAAGACTTAATACATAACACGAGTAAGCTATCTTACCTATGCTCGCGATAAAAAAAACTAGCTAAGTAGTTGTTTCCTAGGCTACATATCTACTTACTGATGTGGGTACTTAGCTACTTACATATATTATTGAAATAAAATATCATTACAAATGATTATAATGTTATTATAACAATTATTACCTACCTTTTAGTTACCTACCTAGTAAGATTTACGCTAAGTAGAACTACCTATAATTTTTAAGTGAGATTTTGTAGTAGGGTTTTGATTGCTGTAGGAAGCGTATGCTGATGATATGGTTAATGTTAAGTTACGTTCGCAGCGTTTCAATATGGGATGGTAAACAAAAAAAAATTGTTTCGAGTTGCTTCGTGCTGTATGTAGGTATTGTAATCCGACCGGACTGAACAAACCAGAATAACTTACCGTTCCTTTTTAACCGACTTCTAAAAAGGAGGCAATCGTTCGTTCGCGATCTTTTTAGGGTTCCGTACCCAAAGGGTAAAAACGGGACCCTATTACTAAGACTTCACTGTCTGTCCGTCTGTCTGTCACCAGGCTGTATCTCAAGAACCGCGATAGCTAGACAGTTGAAATTTTCACAAATTATGTATTCCTGTTGCCGCCATAACAACAAATACTAAAAACAAAACAAAATAAATATTTAAGGGATATTAAATATGATAATAATCAAAAACATAACATGTATTTTTATTTAACGCTATCTTTTTCATTTACCTTACAATCACAAAACTAGTTACTCTAGTAGGTACATGAAATTAACCGTTCCTTTACCGTACCGTCAATACCAGACACAATAGTAAGACAATGAACGTGGACATTTATTAATGTCGTGCGGGTCTTGACTGGTTAAAATACTGTAGACGGGCAGCCCTAGCGCACGCGTGGCGTAGGTATATTTTTCAAGGACAGCGCCGAGTTGCAATACTGTCTGTACTGTGCTTACGTGCCGTTACATGTACTCATAATATCTAAACGATCTTTGATCTGAGTCGCCATTGTGATAATGATGTATAAAATGATATAAATAATAAACTGTAGAATTATATATTATTTAAGGTAGGTAAGTATACATACTTACAAACACTTACGGTTTATGGAAATTCACTAAAAAGTACAAACGTGTTATATAGAAACCTGTTTAGCTTTTAATACGCACAAGGTCGGCGAGATGACCACAAATTATGTAATAATGACTTAGTTCTACATTTAGTTACACAGAATTTCCGTTCAAGATTACAATTGATTTGATTTGACCTTTGCATTTTAAGGCAATATGCATATTATTATTATAATGCTTTTCACACTTGCTCGTAAAGTGGATCTAATTTCACCGGTTTTAGATATAAAGCAGCTCGTAAAACACGCGTGCATTATAAACACAGTGTGTAGTGAAGTTACTTTTTTTTTCGAACTGGCCCACTTAATTTCGCCAGCAAGAAGGCAGCGGGCCGCGCTCATTTTAAAAAGTGAAACGGCGGGAAAGCTCCATTGTGCATCAAAGTTATTAAAATGAGTTTATTTAAAATAAAAAATTCGTTTATTAGGTATTTTTCCTCGCAAGTGTCGTCGTCGTACAATAAACGTGCGCATTCTGGTCAAATAAACTTGACTCCATTACGCCCTCGCCTTCGGCTCAGACTGAATTTCCGCCTCGGGTGTTTTTACCACCATGACGCACTTATATCATCTGTTAAAACACCTTGCATACTATAGGTAAAAGTATAATGTCATTTAAAAATAATATTTATTTATTTACCAATTTATATACTCTGAAAATAGGCGGCACTACTTAAAAGGGATCTCTTTGAGTAGGCCTGTGAGAGAAGACTTTTATGTAAGAAAGGCGTATCTACAATACATTAGATATACCTATAATATACAAAGTGCTGATAATGGAGCAATGATGTTTTAAATTAAAACTAATCCTAAATTCGACACATAACTCAAATATCAACACTTTATTGAACTTGTAAAAGCTTGTTCGTGTGAAAGGAGAGTTTAGGCCACAGCTCTGTTTCGGCTCGATTTATTGTGCGGTAATCTGCCGTCCTTGACCGCCCGTTTGCTCGATCGCATAAAGAAGCAAACAATATAATCCAATAGATGGACGATCGCACCGCGTCATCTAGATACGCCGACCCGCAGGTCAATAACCTGGTTGTCTTCTTTCAAAATAGATATTTCTATCCAATTTCACCTCCTTGATAAATTATTTACTTACTTTGGGCTAGCTCAATCAGTGTAATTTGTCCCTATATATTTATTTATTTTTACGAAAATTTAGAATTTAATTTATTAACTACTAAAGTTGAATTTTGTCTCTGACTGTAATTATGTTTCTCAGCAACATCTAAAACTCTAGCAGCTTTTTTCTTTTGAATTATTGAAATTATTTTAACTAATTTAGCTACCGTCAAATTGTGATTAAATTCCTAGAATAACACGATAATTGTTTAGGTACCTACCTACTTCCCTAACTTTGACTAACTATTGTTAGTCCATAAACCAACACAATTAAAATAAATAGGTACCTACGTGATAATACTACCCCAGTCCGATATCTCATATCATGATCGAATTTTCTAGCTTTGTCCTCCTTTGAAACAGAACTATGCAATACTATTATTAATTCTGTGACAGAACTTTTTATCGTAGGAAAGGCCGTGGCCAGACACTGGGCGATAGTTGTTTAATTAAATTCTCCAATACTTTCAGTTTATCGATACGACGAAAAGGAAACGATACATATTTATTCATGCTCAATTTAAAGAATGAACTTCAGCTAATTTTTGTGCCGTTAATCTTACTTATATGCTAATAAAAATTAAAACTTTTAATACCTGATTTTTTTAGCTCGTGGCTAATTATGTTAGCCTCAAAAACCTTTATGCTTCAGTCATTAACCTATATAGTTTCAGTCAACCGTGACTGAATTTCTACTCCGATATACTTGGGATGTAATTCAAGATAACATAAATCGTTCAATGAACTGTAATGTTAATGACAATCAAGATTCTGGGATTGGATAATTTGCATATGTCTCGATGTGAATTTGAAATGTTTATAGAAAGGACCTAAATATTTATGCGATATTTCATTTTGTAAAAAAAGTGTATTTTATGGGTATATTATATATAAATTATCGACTGAACAGTGAAAACAGCAATGACTACTTCAGTTAAGTAATAAACTAGGCAATTATTTACGTTGTCTTCTTTAAATTTAAGCAAATTTTGTTCGGACGAAGAAGAAATATAAAGCTTTGATTATTAAGCTAACATTCAAAACTCATCAAAATTATTTTACTAAGTTTTCTCGTCTAAGCACGTTCAATTCTGACGAAGAGGATACATATAAAGCTTTAACTAGCTTAGGCTTACGTTCAAACCTCATTAAAATTATTTTACTAATTCTGATATAGCTATCGAAACAATCGAAGTACGGGTGGATCAGCCAATCTAAAATGATTACTTAACTAGGTATGTATATAAAACCAATTAATTAGGTAGTTTTATGAACCACAAACAACGGTAGGCATTAATGACACGCATGTGCCTCAACACAAATTAAGGTCAATTACGAAAATGGTAAACGGGTCTACTATGCTATAAAGTAACAAAAATAAAAATACCTTCTACGCACGAGTCCTTTTGGCAATAATATAACACGCGCACCAGTCAAATTGTACAGTCTATGTTGATAAAATACTACATTTTCTATCTTCTCATCCCAAAATGCTTTCTTAGAAACCTTTGTCTTTGTGTATGATATCCTTAAGTTGCAACCTGCAAATGAACACCATTTTAATTATAGGTAAGATTTCAAATCACTCATAAGATGTAAAAAGGAAGTATATAAATTCTGCTTACCTTCAAGTTTCATAAAAGCTGTTGTGGTCTTGTTAATGGTGTATGTAACGGGGTCATAATCTGGGAACCTATAATGATTGATCCAACCCTGAAAATAATGTGTGATGAAATCGTCATACATTAAACTTATTTACAAAATAATAGTAAACATATTTAGGTTTAAATATAACATACCTCATATTTCTTTAATGGCGTATGTTCTTTTACGGATGGTATTGTGTATGTGATAGGACTCAGACTACTTCGCTTCAACTGGAAGAGACTGCCCTTAGGATCATCACTAAAATAGTTGTCTAGCACCCACTGCTTAAGGTTATTGAAGAAACTAAAAAACCAAAGCCCCAATAGAAACCCATTCCAAATATTCCATTTTGGAAATAGGACGAAGTTAATTAACAATAAAAAGGTAAAGAAATACATAGAAAAACTTAGGAAGTAAGTCTTTTGTTCAGGTGGTTGAATGATTTTCAAGTTGCTGTTGCTTGGTGGCAAACCAAAATTCATAGGAGAGTCCCTAGAGGGTAAAGACGGCGGATTACTTTCAGGAGATAGAGTAATTGGTTTTTTTTCCTCCTGAACATTATCCATATAGCCATCTAATGTATCTTCTAATGCCTCAACACCAGACTCCACCTCCAACATGTTGCTATCATTCAGAAAGTCCTTGGAGTTATCAGCTGAGTCACTGTGAGCTACAAACAAAACTGGACTTTAGTACCTCGAGATACAGTATCACATGTTGACTGCAGTATTTTATCTACACACCTAAATTTTTGTGTGTATCGTCACTGGAATCCGAGTTCTTGTTATCAGCTGGAAGACTGGACTCGCGTTCTGCGGCTTTTGCTGTGAGAGGTTGCGTCATTTCAGACAGGTTCTGAATACTACTATCCAGTGAAGACACCTGTTTAAATTTATAATATTACACAGAAAAACTAATTTCCTTTATTCAAAATATACCTATAAAAGATAAAACAATATTACAGGTAATTTGAATTACAAACAAAATTACACTACTGGGCAAAGGTCCCCAAATAAAAAATTAAAGATTATCATAGTATATGAGGTAAAGAAAACGGAGGTATGATGTAGGTACTACATTTTAGCATATTTTGTTTTTAGATCATGTGATTGTATTTTAGCTTACCCTTGGTTGGTTAGGATGATGTAATAATAAATAATCATTATTTAGCAAATGTTAATATGTACTTGAGTACAAGTAATGATATTCATGACTCATATCACATATAATTCAGTGGCAAAACACTATGAAACTCACTTGATTGTCAGTATCCCCAACACTCTGCTGATCTAAATCCTTCAAGGCAGAGTTTTCTTCTGAATCTGATGTTGAGTTTTCTCTTGGAACAGATTTATCCTTTGTTTCTAATAAACAGATACATAACATAAAGAGTTAAAATGTCTACAAGTACACTAGCCTATTTTTTTTAGAATAAAACTGTAAAAAAAAGAAATAAAACTAGCAGCCAATCACTATTTATAATCTCTTTTCTACTTATACATCTTGATAAGCATAGTCTTTGCAAGCATAAGGTCTGCCTATCTTTTAAGGAACATGATAACATGGGTTTCCTTAGCTAATTTGTATGAGATCCATATTAGTTCCCAAACACTAATTTGAAAATTGTCATGAATTCATCTGCATTATCTCATAGATAATTGGTCAAGTGCGTGTCGGGCCACATGCAGTATAGGGTTCCATAGTTGCAAAAACTGACTTTAAATGAATGCCACAAAAAATCTTAAACTTATTTTCTATTAAATTATCCTTTTCAGAGTAGGTGTATGTTATGTACAACTCTTGTAATTGACTAAAACTGACAATGCATTAAATACCAAACAAAATATGTTTGCTAGAACATACCGTCTACTGAGCGAGTCTTCATGTCCTCAACGGCCTGCGCAATTTTAAACTTAAAGTCATGGAATATTTTCCAAGTTTCACTGCTTTCCCTGGATTCTGATGTGACTTCCGAAGTGCTGCGCTTACCTAGGCGGTTTAGGTACTCTTTCATAGGGGAAGCTGTTATTTCTTTCTGCGGCACTGAGGCCTTTGCCTCATCTGAACTTTTTGCCTCCACATTCTTAACATCATCAGATTTCTCTCCTGCTTTCTCTGGCCGAATAGACTTGAAATACTTGTCTAAGATAGAAGAAGACTTGTCACTCCGTTTGGGGCTTGCATTTTCACTTTGGGCACTAGAAGGTGGATCACATTGAGGGGTTGGAGGATCATCATCACATACATGGTATAATTCCTCTAATTCTTCATTGTTTGCATTGTATCTAAATGACAGAGAGGCGTTTGGTGATTTCCCTGAAATATACTTATCAATAAAAAGGTGGCTCTCAGGCAATCAAGAATTATAGCAGCGTAGCAGCAATATTAGGTATTTCAATTCTCACTTATTTTATCTTTTGTTGAGTCTCAATTTCTAAAATTAAACTACTGTATAAAACTGAAACAAAGAATGCACAACGACTTTCAAGTGCGTACGTGAAAATCCTATTTTCAATGTTTGTTATCATTCATGTCGCCAAAGAAACGAGTAAATCAAAACTACGGTATGATAAAAAAAAGATCGAATTACTGCATTATACACGTAACGGATATGCTTTTTTGCTAATTAGAATTTGTATATATTGAAAACACTTTACAGATTTGATGTAAACATACCTGTACCGGACACTTCCATATTTCAAATGATATGAAATGATATTGATCAACACTACATATTCATTAAGTAATACACAAAGTAAGAATTTTTTGAACTAAGAGTTCTCTATTTCAATGGTAAATTACAATAAAAGTTCAAGGATTAGGTATCATGCCAGTTTTAGCAATTTTATCTCAAAAAATTCTATTCGACTGACAGTGGTCTGACATGTTCGACGTGAATTGACATACATACAACTGAACTGACATTTATAATGACAATTGAATGACAGTCATTAAACAAACCATAAATAAACCACTTCCATAGACTATGTGATAACGGAAATCGAAATAGACAACGCTCATGAAGTTAAGAGGGTAAAATGGGGTAAAATGTTTATGGTCCGTCCATCTGACTTTGACATTTTACAAACAAAATGATCAAAAGTTCAAAACAAACCAACAAAAGTAGCTAGATACTACAGGTAAACAAACATTTGCGATCTTTGCGGCGAAGTTGTTTTTATACTTAAAAATGCCATTATTCAGCAGTAAATTCTCTGCAAAAACAATACCAGTGAGAAGGCAAGACACTTCCGTCATAAAAAACGAATTCGGAAGTGACTACGCCGCTAAAGAACTTTCGATAGACATCGCACCTCTAAAACTAAAGCTAGGGGATTTTGAAGTATCCTTTGAGGACGGGCAGTGGATTCCAGGTAAGTTATAATATCCCTATAGAATATAGTCTTTCTAGATTGTGACATACCCTACCTTTGCCTTTGTCTGTGTTTCTAGGATGCGGGTTCCGCTGGGTCCAAATTTACGAAAAAAGCATTACTGTATATTCTTATTTCGGAAATCCTTGGGAGAGGTCTATGTCCAGCAGTAGACGTTAAGCGGCTGAATTGCTGATGATGATTATAATCTTTTTTAAAGTTTGATGATTGTGTTTGATATCTTTTCGCATGTTTCATCATTCAACCTTCAACTAAATTCAACTGAAGGCAGCCACTGCCTTATACCCTATTTTATATTACACTGAGACCTACCTACCGTATTTTTAATTAACACTGTAGTGTGGTAACAGATGTAAGTGTAAACATATATATATTTGATGAACATATTGAATAAATGAGGATTATCAAAGTAATACTCGTTTCATTATGTCGCCTCATCTTAATGGCGACCTGACTAGTCATGTTGGAGGCGACTGTATTAAAACACGGTTGGATTAGAACTCTCTTTCTTCATAAGTTATTCTTATTATATAGTATAAACTAGCCATACAAACCTTACTACAGTACAAATTATTCCACAGCTTCCGGGAAAGCTGGAACTGCTCATAAAGAAAACATCCGCCTGAAAAAGGAGCTAGAGCAGCTGGAAGAAGAAAACAATATGCTGCGGTTGAAGTTTGAAATATTACTGGACATGATGACAGATAAAACTGTAGAGGCTGAACAACAGGAGCTGCATCGCGCACAGAGTTTGGGGAACTTGAATAAGAAAAGTAAAAAGAGGTGGTAATTAAATGTAGGTAAGTGTATGTGTTTGAATACTTACCTTACATTTTTTAGTAAATTTATATGTTTGGATACATTAAACTTATGTAAATGCAAATGTTACAATCCCCATCTTAATTTTATTGTGACTACCTGTTTGTTTACATTCATATACTTACTACTTTAAGTGTGTACTGCATTGTAAGTGTTTCTTCTAGTCTCCTAGTTTTCTATACTGCCTCCCTGGCACATGTAAATAAATTCCCTTGGAAACCAACAACCGTTTTTCATCAAAAACTTTAAAACATGGATGCTAACAACATCACTCTTTTGGGCAGTTATGTAATAAATAAAAGAAAATCAGATTTTAACAAACATGTTTGTATTATAAAAACTTTGCTTACAAACTAAATATACAATTAGTATCACATGCTCTAATAATATCCATATGAAGTAAAAAAAGGCCTTACTTTGAAAACTTCTGACATTTGCATCACAGAAGTTCAACCCATACGCAGTAAATAAATATATGTCTATGGTTCAACCATCTAAATTGGGGCACGTGTTTCTCTTATGTCCCACTTGCTGGCAATGTGAACACTTGGGGGGAGCTCGCGTCCGCGCCCCGCCGGCCGCTCCCCGGCCCGCGCCACGCGCGGTGAAGCTGCCTCGAGAACCACGCGAGGAGCCGCCACCGCGACCACGACCTCTGGTGTTGCTAGTTGTGCTGCTACCGACACCCCAATCTGTTAACAATTTTTTTATAAGAATGGTAAAACTGCCTTGGATTGAGAATCGTGGAAGCAAGAGGGAGAGCCCTTTGCTCAAAAAATGGGATACTATATTATAGGCTATATATGTGTCGCAGTTGGATTGTATAATCAGCTACAGCTCGGTTTTGTAATAGCTGAAAATCGGTCAGCTAGACCGTCCAATGTGTTACGTTTAACAAACTAGCTAACGTAAGATTGTAGAACGATTAGTTCGGAATTCTGCCACTTGTGCCTTGTGAAGTGTCAGTGTCATAACAACAAATAACCCATAAATAACCCTTCAAACGTTGTCAGTGCAGACACAATAATAAAACAATACATCAGACGCCCGAATTAACGCGGCGAAGAATTTACTTTATGGGAGGCCATATCCCTTCAAACTTTGAAGGGCTATGGCCTCCCATAAAGTAAATTCTTCGCCGCGTTCCGGGACTAAGCTGTTTTTATCGAGAGACATCGGGGGCATCGTTTGTGATTTCGGACTGCAAAAAATTGAAAAGAATAAAGCAGACCTTTAGCTTGGATCCCATATTGTTATTTCGACGCCCGCCTTTCAGCAAGATGGAAAATTCATGGATCAATTGGCAATCATAAGAAATCGCTGCGCCATTGAGTTTCGGGTTTACAAAATTTCTATATTTCTAATCCAATTGCATCGAGCTGATTATCATTCTTCATTGGTGTTTTATGATGTTGGAGACTGAATCTATACATATAATAAAACAGTAAAAAAAGTGTGTCTGTACATTAAATATATTTCCAAAAAAAATATTGGGGGCGATGGAGACGTAGTAATAGAGTAAGAATTTAAAAAAAAATGTCTGTCTGTTTGTCTGTTTGTACACGCTAATCTCCGGAAATACTGGACGGATACGAATGAAACTTTTTTTGTTATATAGCTATTAAGCCTGGGCAACATATAGGGTATAAATGATTTTGGAAAATGGAACGCCTGATGCAGAACCATAATGGTCCAGCTAAACTATAAGAGATATAAAAATGCCGCCTTAATAAAAGTTGTTCAGCCTAATGAGCATTTTCCAGAGACATAAAGTCCACGCGAACGAAGTCGCGGGCTTCGGCTAGTTATTTAATAAAGAGTGGAATTGAGGTTTTATTTCCATCCCACGCACGAGTAATATAAAAATAATAAAGAACAACTATTGTCCCCTTATATATTATTTTGTTTGGTAACACAGTTTTATTCAATAATGGTAACACTATATGCTATCTCAACGCTAGTTGTTTTGTTAAACGTAATTACGTAACTCATTGACAATCGAGCTGAACTATTTTCAGCTGTTTTACAAAACCGAGCTGTAATGCCAAACTAGCTGTTTGGCATTACAGCTCGGTTTTGTAAAAGTTTTTTAATAACAACGGATTATACAATTCAACTACGACATATGCATAAAAAAAATTTAAAACTAATGCGACCAAAAGTACTCTACATTTCACTACCAAAGAGAAACTTCTACAATTTGGATATGTTTACAAATCATTAATTTGTAATGGCAACATTCACAATTTTCCTAACAAGTGGCCAGTTATAGTTGTTTTAGATAGCATTCTTATCTCGAAAAAAAATCATAGAAGCATGGTTAGAGTTAGTTAGTAATTAAAAATAGTGAAGGGGATAAATGTACATAAAACTTACCATTCTGTGCAGAAGCGCCTTCGTCACCCCATTGGAAAAACTTACACTGTGAATTGTAGTCCTTGGGACATGTGTAGAACGTCCGCCCTTTGTTGGGCCCTTCTTTATGAACAGTTAATCTGGAAACACACTCAAATGGTGCATACAAAATGGCCATATAATATAAGACTTTGATTCACCAAACTAAAAAAAAATATGTTTCTTGCATGGGCTCCAACATAATTTCAACTTCTACTTATTCAAATCCAGTAGAACGTACAGCAGAAGCTTAGTATTTAAGTTCTAATACTCTAAAAACAGAACGGATATCAACTACGCATCTGGCTTACCATGAGTTTGGACTAAGTTTAACCAGACCAAGAAAAAATTCCAGCAAGGGAAACAATTCATTTCCTTAGCCCTGTTTACTTTTTTCCTATTGGTATTTTCTACTGAAATTTCTTGTTCAACATTTAATTTTATGAATAAAGATGTTGCAACTCACTTTTTACAAGGAATCCCGCAGTTGCACATGACATCATCGTCATTACCCGGAAAACTGTCTCTTGAAGAGCTAGGGGTTATGCCCCAGCCTCTAGCAGAGTTGCCGCCGCTTGAGGGCGCTTGCTCGCTCCCCCAAGAGTTCGACGGTGGAGGCGTGTCGTTAGTCACTGGCTCTGGGGCCCAGAGGAAGAAATCACAACCACTACCATCGCGGCCAGCAGCGCATTTGTAAAACTTTTTGCCTACAAGAAAGATATTTCAAACTTATAACACTTTTTTTGCGTCGGGAGTTAAAAATAAAATTATTTAAAATACTCTCCAAATACTAAATATATATTTAGAAACATTATTATGTTCCAAAACATGCTTCCTAAAAATGTATTTAGTATTTCAGAAGAGTTTGATTTATTTTAATTAATTTTGTTTTAAACCCCACATGCGAAAAGAGTTACTATAGTTCTCACTCATTTGCAACACTCCCCAGGACTACGTGAAAAATTAAAAAAGCGTAGAGATTTTTCTGTTTCGGTAGATACTCACCAAAATTATTATTTTGTTTTTGAACAGTCAGCAATATGGCTGGTTTATTGCATCCGCATGTAACATTATTATCATCAGAGTCATTACCGCCTCTCGGCATTGGCATTCTTGTATTTTGGTTTCTATTTACTGTATCAGGAGGTGGAAATTGCCTTGGCTGATTGACATTTTGCCAGTTTTCATTTTGTCTTGTTGTTGCGGTATTATTTTGATTTCTGTTTACATTGGATGGAGGGGGAAACTGTCTTGTCTGATTAGCATTGGGCCTGTTTTCGTTTTGCCTGGATGTTACTGTATTTGTTGGTTGATTGTTGTTAGTTCGTCTATTAGCTACGTTTGTGTTGGTTTGGGCGACTTGCTTGACGCTGGATAAATTAATTTTGAGGAGCTCTAAAAACGTTGTGTCGCAACCGCCTATACATGCCGTATACGGTGGCGGATATAAATGACTTATGGAATTGTTTCTCCACTCGAATTTAACCATTTTGTAGTTTGGACCACACTGTAAAAATAAAGATAAAAAGCATATTACTGTGTGCTAGAAATACCTAATCGAGGCCTTTGTCCAGCAGTTGCGACTCGGTCTCTATACAGCTGAAAAAATGATGATATTTATTGAAATAAATATTATAGATCTTACTGTAGAACAGGAATCAGGCAGCACTGTCAATGTCTTCACGATACTGGGCAGCCATACAGCATTCTTGCAGTTGGGGTAAGACAAACAGCTGATGTAAAACTCGTCGGCGTTATTCTTTTTTTGTCTCACCACCATATCCGAGCCGCATTTTGGACATTTGAAAACTGGAAAAAATAGAATCTCTAAATAGGGGTGACGACAGGGTCTGAAAAGTGTGATTGTAATTAGTCCGTCTGTTAGATTATCCAAAAAAGTAAAAATTTACAAAGATACGGAGCGTCAAAATTCCGGAATGGGGGCTTGTGACGTCACACTTAAGTAAAAATCGTGCTTAAGTGTGACGCCACGCGAAATTTATATGCGCTGTATCTTTGTTATTTTTGGTTCCTCAGAGAAATTAAATTCGTCCATTCGTCATGCCTATTCTGTTTTAAACGGATGTGGAATAAAAAACCTTGTTGGCTAATTAGGTAGGTAATAGCCTACCTAATTAGCCAAAAGAAAAAAGAGAGCAAAGAACAAATCAAATTTTTTTAAATAAAAATACGTATTTTTTCTTGTTAGGGTTCCGTACCCAAAGGGCAAAAACGGGACCCTATTATTAAGACTCCACTGCCTTTTTGTCGGTCCGTCCGGCTGTATTTCGTGAACCGTGATAGCTAGACAGTTAAAATTTCTATCGCCGCTACGCTATGACAATGACGAAGATACAGCGCCTTGGGAAAATTTGGTTAGTATCATGGACTGATTAACCCCCACTATACAATTGATACTAAGTGAGGTAAATCCTAAATCTGACAAAAAGGTCAAAGATCGTACTTGTATTATAGTGATGATAACTAAGATTAACCTGATGGCATCTGGGTGGGCATGGTTTCCGTGCTGGGCGTGTATTGGCTGGGACGCTCGTTAAATCGCTGAGCCAGTGCGCTGTCGATTTTGTTTGCTTCTGCCGTCACTGTAAGATACACTTCTTTATATTTCGCTATCTGAAACAATAATGATGCGTATGCTCCTTTGGTTTCTATCCTGAGGTGCATTTTTTGAAAGGCGGAGTCACCTAAACGAGTGGTTTTTCCATACAAAAAGCCGTTTGTTTACTGATTCTGCGTTTAAAAAATGGCATCACTGTGTTAAGCCTTATTTTAGCAATGAAGTCAAATTGATAAGTTCATTTATGAAACAACCACTTTCTATATATTTCTATCTGTAGCGATTTTAAAACGAATCAGCAGACTAACTTAGGTACCTGTTCCGCTAAAACTAGCTGCGGCTGAGCCCGACCCTCACATATGGCTTTCAAATCAGCTTCCAACTGAGCTCTCAAATGCGGCTTGGATATATTAAGGCCCATGGAATCGTACCCCTCCACTAGCCCCATACCCAGCAGGCCTGGCACGAAATGTATAGCGTCCGCGAGCGCAACGTAAGAACGACTTTTTATTGTCTCGATGTGTTCCGCGTGCGTGGCATCAGTACCTGGGGATTACAGTAAAATTAGCATCCGACTCGAAGGACCAACTTTCGAACATTTACAAAGTGTCAATAAGCTTGCCGTGTGGTTTCAGGTAGAGTAGAATAGGGCTACTCCAAGTCTTTCCGTGGATGTCGTGATATGTCGCGACTTAGGAAATACAAGTTAAACAAAGCTTTTAAACATCAGTGAGACCTCTCCAACCTGTCTGGCCAGTGAGGAGAGTGTAATCTTCTAGCTGCTCTGGCCAAGTATGGCTCTGGTACAGGGAGGGTCATGCTCCTGCAGAGAAGACAAAAAGACCTGATGTTATTATGATGATGATTATAGAAGTAAAGTACCAGTTTACTAACCAATTCCATGTTTTTCCATTAACCCAATAAGATCTGCTTCTGTAAGAAGATTTGGAGGGGATGTACTGCCGTCCAACATATCAATACTTGTAGGTGTGAATGATTGACCGGTCTGAAAAAAATAATCGTTCGTATTTGTATGGCTTCTATCTATATTAAATGGTATCCGTATTGCTTTAGTTTGACCCTGTGCGTCTTTTAAGCACCACTCAAGGAAGGAATGCACTCTGCACTTTAAGTTTTTTAACATTACCACAGAATAAATATAATTACTAATGTAACAATACCATTGTACCTGATAAACGTGAATTTCCTTCGACGACCACTTGTCGTAAGGATAGACCTCCAGGTAGTTCCGTTCCGTTATCATCAGGCCACTGGCGTTGAACTTCTCATTGGCGACATCTATGGAGACTATGGTTTCTTGGCCTTGGGCATCTTTGGAGCAACATGCGAGGAAGGAGCGCACTATGAACTCGTAGAGGCGCTGTTCGTTGCCAGATAAACCTTTGAAAATGAGCACAATGTAAATAATAGGATACAGTAATGTGTATTTAATACTATTGACTTATTTGATTATATCAAAACTAGTCCACGGTGCACTTACTGTCCGATTCCTTTTATAACCCCCAAAAAAGAGGGGTGTTATATTATAAACTAGCCGAAGCCCGCGACTTCGTTCGCGTGGACTTTATGTCTCTGGAAAATGCTCATCAGGCTGAACAACTTTTACTAAGGCGGCATTTTTATATCTCTTATAGTTCAGCTGGACCATTATGGTTCTGCATCAGGCGTTCCACTTTCCAAAATCATTTATACCCTATATGTTGCCCAGGCTTAATAGCTATATAACAAAAAAAGTTTCATTCGAATCCGTCCAGTATTTCCGGAGATTAGCGTGTACAAACAGACAAACAGACAAACAGACATACAGACAAACAGACAGACATTTTTTTTTAAATTCTTGCTCTATTACTACATCTCCATCGCCCCCAATATTTTTTTTGGAAATATATTTAATGTACAGACACACTTTTTTTACTGTTTTATTATATGTATAGATTTGACGCAAATGTCTGTCTGTCTGTCTGCATTGTAGGTCCGGAACGGATGGTATATTGCGGTTTTTTTATAAGCAATTTTCGATCGTTTCGTTCTTAGCAGAGATGTACAATATGGTTTTAAAAAGCATTTAAATACTAAATGCAAAATACTTTTCAGATTAACTATTTCAAATGCAAAATACCAAATAGTCTTGCGTTTTGTATTTTAAATGCTAAATGCATAATAGGTACTTTCAAAATACTTTTTCAAAACAAAATACCTTTTGAGCAAATCTTCGATATTTTTATTTATTTTAGGTATTTATTATGAGAAATAGAGACACAATGCCGAACCGAACAAAAACGTCCAATGACATGGCACCTTATGCATGACATTTTGGTCATATTTATTAGTACGCGTATCAATAAAAAAAAATTGTTGTTAATAATAATTTCGTTTGACATTGATACTAGTCAGACATAAGGCGCGCGTTCTGACCAAAGACACAGAATTAATAATAGTATTACACCAAAGAAGAAGAAAAGGGCGCGCAACGCGCATGTCTAACAGGCGCCTCTGTCGGTCAAATTCGGCATTACAAGCGTCATTTCGTTCATTTCATTTTGTTTGACTGGTAATGTTGGCTAAACTTAATCACAAAGTATTTTGCATTTTGAAATAAATATTAAAAATACAAAATGGTTTTTTACTAAATGACATTTAAATGCAAATTACAAAATATGTATTTTGCATTTTAAATAGAAGTATTTAAATAAATCGTATCACTGGTTCTTAGCAGAGATGTACAAAATGGTTTCAAAAAGCATTTAAATACAAAATGCAAAATACTTTTCAGATTTACTATTTCAAATGCAAAATACCAAATAGATTTACGTTTTGTATTTCAAATGCTAATTAAAAAATAGGTATTTTCGAAATAAAATACCTTTTGACCAAATCTCAGATATTTTTATTTATTTTAGGTATTTCTCATGAGAAATAGAGACATAATGCCGAGCCGAACAAAAACGACTAATAACATGGCACCTTATGCATGATATTTTGGTCATATTTATTAGTACGCGTATCAATAAATTCTGTTATGATAATAATAATATTAATTTCGTTTGACATGAACACTAGTTAGACATAAGGCGCGCACTCTGACCAAAGAATAAATAACCGGGCATTCGGATTCGCGCACTACCATTAACGCGTTTGTTGTATGGGAGCCCCCTTTAAATATTTATTTTATTTTGTGTTTAGTATTTGTTATTAAAGCGGCAACAGAAATACATAATTTGTGAAAATTTCAACTGTCTAGCTATACGGTTCACGAGATACAACCTGGTGACAGACGGACGGACAGCCAGACAGACGGACGGACGGTTCGGTATGTTACAAATGTTTAGGCTTATCTCACCAGAAATTATAGATTACTGTCTTTCAACAATTTATTTTAAATATTATATTATGTGTGTTGATAAATTATTAAAAATTAAACAAATTCATTTTATGCATTTATACATCTACAAATTTTTGTATTTTTTGTAAAGCCAAAATACATAACTATTTTGAAAGTGTTTAACTTATGCCGTCAACATATTTTTGATACTATAAGGAACAAATCAAACAAAAAATATCTATGATTATAATTTTTTTCTATTTTTTTCTTACTTACGTTTTAATATGAACGTTATTTCTTGCACAATAAGGTCGTCATTGGTTTGTGCCTCAACTCCCGACCGTGCTGTAGCGAGTCGCGAGTGATTCTCGTGTACAGTAGTTTCGTCGCGTCGTCTTATGCATTTATTTGTAGTCAATCATTGTCAAACTTTTATAAGCACGTGGGAACTTTTACTAACCATGGATCGGCTAGGGTGGAGATTTATTGAAATATTGTGTTTATAAGATCGATAATAACTACATTGTTGAGCTTTTATTGGTTTGTTTATAAAGCTTTTTATGGTACATAATAAAGAACACAGACACAAATCAGAAAAGTAAACGTACAACTGCGGACTTATCCCCAGGGTTTGTTACTGGTACCAAATTCACATTTTAAGTACCAGTAACAGAATTTTCATTATGTTAAAATTTTAAGGGTAATACTCGTATAGTACGGGTATCGTTAATGTAGTAATAGTAACGTTATAGGTATCGTTAAAATTTAAAGGTAATTTTACCGGTACGTACCTACGCGTTGTTATGTTACCGTTCCGCATGAAACTCGACTGCGAAGAGCCACATTCCCGTACCTACCGAGTCGCGATCGCGACGCACAACACTGCGATGACCAGTGTTGCCTCTCGATAATACACTATCGCTAGTCTATCGATAGACTATCTGTATTTTGAATAAAACCAATATTATCGATAGTATTGATTCTGACGACGAACAAACTATCAATAGTATTGCTTTTCTAATAAATAAATAATCGATACTATGGATAGTTTATGAAACGCAATACTATAGTTAGTTTATTCGTCATCAGGATCGATACTATCGATAGTATTGTTGGTTATCCATATTGTTGCCCTAAAACAGGAATTACTATCAATAGTACACAAACTATCGATAGTATTGTTGGTTATTAGAGATGTGTTGTTCCTTTAATCTTTAAGGTCTAAACCAATACTAAACTGTTGTGAGTAGTCGATCCGGGTCTTCTGATTCTGACCCATTCAAGTAATTGATGGGTTTTCTCATGAAAGTTCACGAAACAATCGTTAAAGCCGGGTATTCCTACAAATTTAGGTATTTAATGCTGCCCCGGCCGCAATTTGCATCGCGTGGACGCTGCGTCGGTGAGCTCACATGTGACCCCACCAGCGACACAGTATAGAAATAAGCAGAAGAATAGTTTTATTTTGATTAAACTTTGTTTAAAGTAGTGTTCGATACAGCTACATTATCTTATATTAATGCTGACGGGGTAGACAGAGTCCAGGGCCGTAAGACCCAAAGGCTTAGCGTGATCAAAAAATAAATCAATAGTGATGGGTTGCTAGCCGCATCGCCTATTAACATAATTTGACAGTAGCGATTTATTAATAAACAATTAATAGAAACAAATAACCCTGCAAAGTCGTTATTTAGTGTCTTTGTTTATTTTCAACCCCCGACAAAAAGAGGAGTGTTATAAGGATGACGTGTCGGTATGTCTGTGTATCTAGGTGTCTGTTAATGGCATCGTAAGGCCTGTTTGTAGTAGTACTAGGTATATTTGTTACTTCGTTTCTATGAAGTGCCATACCTGTGGAATGGCGTTTCGTTAGAATCCTTACATTTCAAAGTGACATGAGCTAAAAAGTCTTTTTATTGTTTCGTACCTAAAGGTAAGAAATTAGCCCAAACTCGATTGTATTAAGTTGTTTTATAACTGAGTTCTATTGACCACCATCCGTCTGCGTAATCAGATCCTAGATAAGCATCGTCTTCCAAAAAGTACTCGTCAAGACAAATCAAACGAGACCTACTCGATGAGGTTATAACTGAGTTCCATCGAATATCTCCCGGTTCCATCATCAGAACAGCCCATTGACATCATAATATTGTATTATCATCCGACTTACAAAAGTATACAAAATTTCAGCTAAATTGGTTGAGAATAACTGGTTGAAAATTGAGTTCGAAGATTCCACCCGAACAAACATACTTACATTTATACATACATTGCAAGTTAAATAAAAGCTTGTAAAAACATGTAGCGATCTTTAGTTGTTTTATTGGTCCAATGTTAGTAAGCGCTAGCACGCGTCTAATCGGACCTGCCGAGTTCAAGTCGTCGCGCTCGCGAATTTCATATAATTATTAAGAAAATAATTATATCAAGTCAAACTCCAACCGAATGAAGTTTATAGGATCTTGTAACTGAATGCGAATTTGACGAGCCTGGATACTTAACTTATACATACCTTTTTTTAAGAGTTTAATAGTAGATTGTGCTACAAGGCGTAAAGGTAATACTTTTAAGTCGAGTGCGCTTCTTTGAATCCAGAGCAAAACGAAGGATTCCTCAGTTGAATCACGAGCGTAGCGAGTGATTCTACGATGGAATCTTGAGTTAAGCGAGGGATTCGTGTATAACGACCGAGAAAAAAATATTACCGTACGCAAGTAGCACACATTACATCGCCATCCATGAGAAAAACTAGCAAAAAGATACAAAACAGAATATGGAGAAAGTAGAACAACTACAATACCTAATCAAAGCTCCGACAAGAACTAACCTTTATTTAGTGTCGTTTTCATTCAATAAATACTAAGAAATAATTTTTAAGAACCAACTTCTAAAAAAAATGTTTGTTCACGCATAAACTCGTAACTTTGTTTGCGTGGACCTACACATTTTAAGATTTTTATAATAACAATAAATTTAATGTGCACTATCGGCTTAAACTTACGAAAAAGGATTTAAATTTACACAAAATAATTAATTTTAACACAATATAACCTAAAACATCTGTAATTACTTTGAATCGAAGACAAAAATTGCGTTAATTATTCTTTTTTCCTATTTCGAAGCAAAGACCATAAACATTATTACCTACATTCACGATGATATGTATTCCAAATTGAAAAAATTCGAAGTTTGTTCCAGTTATTTATTGTATTAAAACTTAATTCTTTTGTTTTTAGCTGATTTTACATAGATAACATCGTGTTCAATTTTCAAATTGTGTTTTAATCCCGTAAGATTTACTTTTTCACTTTTTAATCCCGAGAGAACTAGCAGTAACTTTAGCTCCAAATGTTTTGGGATGAAACCATCGTTTTTTGAGCAGATGGGATGAAAAAAACACTTTTGTCTATGCCTCAAATGGTTTTCAAAAACTCTAAAGCACGGCCTCTGCGGGAATACCTAGCCTTAAATGTGTCCAATCGCTCTCGTCATTTTTGGTCCAAACCCAATAATTATTTTACTGAAATAATTAATTTTTATGTGACTGTAATTCTACTTTTTTTAACTAAAAAACTCATTGAACCTCATTACATGATACATAGATGAACCACGCTAGGAATTAATTGGCCATGTGATGAAGTCGTACTGAACAAGCTGGCCAGTCGATACTTAGTGACTAGTGTCGTGTAGTGGTTTGAAAATAGTATTTTATACACATAAAAATTAAAGTGTGGTTTTCGTTTTGGCTTTTAAAAAACAACTGAGTTTAACTTCCATAGCGCTTATTATAATACGACATAATAAATAGTAATAATACTTAATTAAATACAAAAAACTTATATTATTTAAAATGTACATAGCACACAGAAAAAGACATTAAAATGTCCAATGGGCGTGGGTGGTCTTATAGCTAATAGCGATAATTTCTTTCAGACAGCTGATGAAGAGAAGTGAAATGCTGCCATTTCCCATAGAAGTCTGATAGACAAGGTCTATGTTAAAAATAAGTCTATCTATGTCAAACATTTTAGTCCTGTTCTCTAACACTACACGGCCTCTGTGCGGGCACTTGCGAGCACGTGTGCAGTGCGAATTGCGTTGAGACGTAACTTGGGCGTCGCATCGTGTGAACGGTGGGTAGAAATTGTGTAAAATGCTTTTGTTACGAAACTGGGTTCGAGATTTGGAGAAAAACGCCAAAATTCGTATGAGGGTTTTTATTCACTACGGAACCCAAAGGTTGACACGTGAAGATGGTATTCCTGATGTCCAAGTCCAAGTCGCGTAGCATCTGAGGTCCAGGTATCTCGCCAAATTAGTCGCAGGTACTTCCACTTGTCGCACTGAGGTAGGTTTCCTTCGCTTCGATTCGCTTCGAAGTTATCGCTTTTATAGCTCATACTGAACTGGTGGGACGTGCACTCGATCGCCTTTTTATAAGCGCCGAAACAGCGGTCTACATTGTTCTCGAATATTCTCATATCTTGACGAATGTATTTCGATTGACGGGAAACATCGAGACGCCGGTATGTGTGTGTGAGTGCGACTAAGCCGACGACCATTCAAAGAACTCTAGCCTTTATGCTATAAGGATAAATCAAATCAAATCAAATATATCTTTATTATCATAGGATATTTATAATATCTCTTAATAATCGTCATTATTTTGTTGCACAATTGTTGACGTCAAATAGTTACTTACAGCTAAGTTTACTACCGCTTCCAAAGCGCTAGTGCAGAAGAAGCGGTAACAAACTGCACTGCACCTTTTCTCCAAGGACGTCAACTCACAATTAAATTAATACTTAAAGTTAATGTGGACAGAGAATACATTGTTTTGTTTGATATGTCATATCATAATTTAAATTTAATTTTTAGAATGTCAAAATTTTAAAGTAATGTCAAGTTGTAAATTCAGTTTGTACAAAATGTACCAAATTATGACATTTTCGAATACCTATATTACAAACTTTTAGAGGGACCCGCGTCAAGCTCACGCCAGACTTTTTTGTCTTTAAGGTAGTCATCGGTCCTATAATAAGCCTTCTCACAAAGTACTTTCTTTACATAAGTTTTGAATCTTTTGTCTGGCATATCAAGGATCGATTTTGGCAATTTATTATAAAAAAGTATACAGTTTCCCATAAATGTCTTATTAATTGTTTTAAGCCTATAAAACGGGGCAACTAAGTCATTCTTATTACGTAAGTTTCTATCGGTAAAATCGCTTACTTTATTGTATGAGGAAATATTTTTCCTTACATACATTATGTTTTCAAATATATACTGTGATGCTAAGGTAAGTATATCTATTTTCTTGAATAATTCTCTGAGTGAGTCTTTAGATCCTAACCCGTAAATAGCACGAATTGCCCGTTTTTGTAAAATAAAAATAGTCTGAATATCGGCTGCATTCCCCCACAGGAGTATGCCGTAAGAAATTACACTATGAAAGTAACTAAAGTACACTAGTCTAGCAGTTGCTACATCTGTCAATTGTCTAATTCTCCTAACAGCATAAGCCGCAGAACTAAGCCTATTTGAAAGTTTAGTTATATGAGCACCCCATTGAAGTTTCGAGTCTATTGTAATTCCTAAGAAGGTAGTACTTTCAACAAGATCGAGTTTTGAGTATCAGCCCTGTCTCACATTGGGAAGAGAAAATCGAACGCATTGAGTCTTTTTCGCATTTAACATGAGATTATTGGCAGAAAACCAATCAGAAATGGAAGACAAGGTGCTGTTCACCGCGCTAGCGTTTAAGCTATGTCGATCAAGTTTGAATACAAGCGAGGTGTCATCAGCAAACAGCACTATGCCAGCCTGCTTCTCAACCATGTAAGGCAAGTCATTGACATAAACCAAGAAAAGGAAAGGTCCAAGAATTGAACCTTGCGGTACGCCTATCTTAACATTAGATCCGTGCGATTTTATGCCATTTAAATCAACAGTCTGATGCCTATCTGTTAAATAAGATTCTATAAGTTTTATTGAATTATCATCAAAACCGTATTGACAAAATTTAAGCAAAAGTGTCGGATGATCTACGCAATCAAATGCTTTGGAGAGATCACAAAATGATCCAATTCCATCATTTTTGTTCTCCCATGCGTCGTATATATGAGTAACAAGTGCTACTCCCGCATCGGTGGTCGATTTCCCGCCAGTAAAGCCGAATTGTTGGCTATGGAAAAGGTTGTAGGTCTTAAAATGAAGAAGCATTTGATTGAGCATTATCTTTTCGAACACCTTACTCAAAACTGGCAGGATAGATATAGGTCTGTAGTTGCCAGGATCTGTCTTTTCTCCTTTTTTAAATAAGGGGATTAGTTTACTACATTTCATTAGGTTAGGAAATATGCCTTCATCAATACATTCGTTAAATATAAAAGCTAAATCAGCAGCTATGATATTTATGATATGGCTTACTACAGCAACTGACATGCCCCAATGGTCTTCAGATTTTTTCAAATTTAACTGTTTAAATGCATCTATTATATCTTTGGGGCCAATATGCTTAAATTTAAAGATACCACAAGATTTGATTTGACAGATATTTTCTTTGGCTTTATTTTTACCCGTTTCTTTATTTATAACATTCCAAGTTTCTTTTATTTTGTTAGGAGCATTATTTATTTTTCTACTTATACGATTTGCCCTGGCTTGTCTACAAACTTTTTTAAATATTTTGGAATAATTTTTAACATATTCTAGAAAGGGAGGACTAAAATTATATTGTTTTTGGGAATATAAGTCATAAAGCCTGCTCCTACTTATGTAGATGCCGGTAGTAGCCCACTCACTAAACTGTAATTTTCTATGCACTACAACTTGTTTTTGTTTCAAAGTTTTTGAATATTCTGAGGTAATAACGTTAAATAGTTTATTGTAATGGTCGTCAGGACTTTTTCCTGTGTAAACGACCGACAACAATTTGTTATCTAAATTATTTTTTAGTTTTTGTATATTTTTAGAAGTAATCGGCCTACAAAAAGTCTTATCTTTGTTCAAAATGCTGGACTTGCCTTTGGACTCCTTGACATAAACTACATATACACCTGAATGATCAGAAGGCAGTTCATTAATAACTGATTTAACAGAATATTTAATATTACTAAAAAAATTGTCTAGACAAGTAGCAGATGTAGTAGTGATTCGTGTTGGCTCAAAGAATACGTTTACTAATTCATAACATTTAAAAAGATTTAGAAATTGTGTACTTTATGGATTATCTACTAAGATATCAACATTAAATAAATATATAAGGCCTAGTTTCGCTTGCATTATCCTGACGTCTTTTATATACCACTAGCTGTACCCGCGGGCTTCGCTCCCCGTGGGAATTTCGGGATAAATTATACCCTATGTCCTTCCCCGAGTCTCAAACTATATCCATACCAAATTTCATCCTAATCGGTTCAGTAGTTTAAGCGTGAAGAGGTAACAAACAAACAAACAAACATATACAGTAGGATTCCGCTCGCGAACATTCCGAGTCTATCTCGCCAGCAGAGTTATTGCTCGTGAATATTCTACATTTATCTCGTTCGCGACACTATGTAAGCGCATAACATAATGAAACTTAAGTTGCACGGCGCAACTTGCACTCTGTAAATACCCAACTACATTTTAGTACGACAGCATAAAAACTTCGTTATATATTTAATTTTTTCTCATGTTACATCCCATTAATATGCAATGTCATGGGAAACGGAATATTTCAGCAGGGGCCCATTTTTGGAACGGTATTAGTCCAGGGGCTGTCATGTTGTACGGGTTTGCCGTGGCAACAAGAGTATTACAAGACTTATATTGTTTTTAGAGTTTTTAATTGTTCATTGTGTCACCACGTTAACCCGTAAAGACCCGGACGGCATTAAAATGCCCACGTTCATCGTCTTTCTATTGTGTCTGGTATTGGCGGTTGCGAATGGGTTAAAGTTCAAGGCACAATCAAAACAATCCTACAATTAGCAAAATTCCATATTTACGAGTTATATGTTATGTAAGCACACGGCGCGGTTGAAAACACGTATAAACTCGTTCGCAGCCGCGCGCTCACCCGGCTGGTGCCTCGCTCTCTCTCCCCGCACCGCACCGCAATCACCGCAAGCATCCCGCTTCACGACATGTTCTCGCGTATTTTCAATCAAATATTTTTTGTTTTAAGTAAGACGTTAATGTGTTTAATTTTGATGAAAATGTGATTATAGTACACAAAAAGCTATAATTAAACAAAAATAACACAGTTACTATTTCTGGCTACTGAGAAAAACATTAATTTTAAAACATTAAAAAATGATGTTTAATTTTGGTCTTTAATGTCTAAAAAGACACAATATAGCTTATAAAGATATAAACATTATGGTTATCATTTTGGCTTAACTAGATATCGAGATCAGGTGAACTGTAAAAAAAATTTATATACAAAAATGGGGTCAGTTTAATTTTGCTATTAAGTGATCGCATTTGAATGCACCTAAAAGTTAAAGTAACAAAGTCTTTGGTTACCTATTATGCTTTTAGGGAAAAGTTGAGTAGTGTACAAAATCTCACGATTTTTATATAATACGGTTGCGACCGCGGATAAATTACATAATATATCTAATTAATATTTGATACTCAATATTGATATCCGATAAAATATTGAAAACAACAAGTTTATTATTTATGTCCAGGTTGTGCTATTTTGATCGGTCTAATTCGAAAGGTATTTTAAATAAAATACAAAATGTTTTTTACTAAAAGGCATTTAAATGCAAAATTACAAAAGCTATTTTGTATTTGCATTTTAAATAGAAGTATTTCAAATAAATAGCAACTCTGGTTCTTAACTATGTTTGATGGAAATCGGTTCAGCATGTCAAAATTTATTTGCACGAAACAAGTTTATATTTGCATTTAACTAAGAATAGTCTGTCTACTTTTGTGTCATCATATTGAGTATTACACTTACTATTGGAGTACTTTGTAGGATGTATCGGCGGGTGAGCTTTGTCGCTCTTGTTCCCCTGTCGTGGCGTGGGTCCTCCACTGTCCAGTATGCCCTGAGCAAACGCCCCCCAGTTCGGGTCACTGGTTTGCAGCCCCACTAACTGGCCTAGGTTCATCTCCTTAGGAAACTCGTTAGTTTCAGTACGTGGATAACTTATGAAACCCTGAGTGTACAATTTTTCAGCAATCCGCATTGTTTCCTTTGCATTAATCTTGAGTTTCCGTGACGCGAGTTTTTCTAATTCCTGAAAATTACGTCATTATTACACTTTCATTTTCAAACCAAATTCACCTTTATTTCTATTTGGGAAATACACAGTATAGCTGTATATAAAACAAAATGTGGCGCTGCACGCCCACAAGCGGCCGACTTTGTTTCAACTATTCTATGCATTTTATAGACGTCTAAGGCACAGTAGTCATCATGCCACGATGTTATATTGGACAGGTCAAGATGGAAAATGTTCTTTTTCAGTTTGACCTGGTCTTGGACTTTTATCTTTACACGGTGACTTTTCATTAGTTTTGGAGCCGAAGGCTACTTCGTACTGATTGTTAGTAAAACCTACTTAACTACTCATAATAAAAATTCTGAAACAAAAAAATTTTGACTAAAATTCGAAAGTAAAATCGTGAGATCAATTAGTAGTACCGCCGCCAGGCGCCGTCGGCCAACCGGCCCGAGTTCGTCGGGGTCACGCGGCAGTTTTGGATAGCCGTAACTACGTAGTTTTGATCGAAAGTCATTTTCGCAACTTTTTTACGCTTCAAAAATGGAGTCATAATCTCTCATACTAATTGTATGAGAAATTATGATTCGAGTTATGCAGCCTGACCGTACATGCATATGTTATAGGAAAGCATCTAGTTCTTACTCACCACTGTGTCTAGTGGCAATGGTCGCCACTTTGATTTGGGCTTGGTTTTAACTTCGCACACCTTCGCCTGACGATTCTCCAGGCAGATGTCGTGTAGCACCTGGCACGCCTCACGGTCAAATAGCCTTTGACGTTCCCAAGTGAAGTCCACACTTAAGTTGTTTAATGTATGATTCACTAGAAAAAATATATTTAACATTAAAATTTTATTGTACCTACTTAAGTATTCTATTTATGTAGTAAGGTTGACTTATATACTTATATCTTAAATACTTCGAAATAGTGATCTTACTAAGGGCCTTAACTAAAAGCTTATGTTATACCTTTTATCTTCCAAAATGGTTCTGCAACAAAGTTTTCAACAGCACGGTATCTTTCCACTACAAAGCCCAGAGTGGGGAACTGACATGACCCGTAACTCACAAGGCTTTCTGCAAGTTTGCTGGGAAATACCTTTTGTAGCCTTAAAGTCTGAAATCTTGTAAATGCTGCACCTGAAATTTATAGTATAAAAAATGACATACCATTAATTGAACTAATGTCAATGTTTCTATCTTCTCTCAATCTTTTCTTAATAAATTGAAGTTCTTAAGACACATTCTTATATAAAAATATACCATTAGTCGTGCTGCTATTAAGGCCTTGCCAACTAGTTAAGTGCTCCCCATACTGTATACGTACATTATGTGTTCTCTATGAATTTTGTAATAAACAATCAAAAGTGCACAACTTCAATGTATAATGTATCTAAAAATTTCTATTAAAATTAATGAATGATACACATACTTTCCTAAATAACATGTGGGCAAACAATGAGCAAACAAACTGCAGGCTTACTACCAATTTTTGTAACTATCTCTTATTACAAATACCTATCCTCAAATCCAGTTCTTGCCTCACGTCAACAGCATCACTGATGTTCTTATTTGGCTGCTCTAGGGTCTGCAAAGCTCTCCTGACTGACACAGCTGTGATCTCCGAGAACTTGGCACGGTAAACCGGTATGTTGCTCTTCACTGCAGTACAAACTTGAATGATTTCAAACCCAATGTTTTCTCCTTCTCTGTCACAATCAGTCCAGATGATCAAACCTTGACAGCTTCTGACCTCCCTTTCCAAAGTTTTCTGGAAACAAATTCGTGTAAGATTGATTTATTTTAATCTGAACCTACGAATAATAATTCTCTAGAAACGTAACTAATCCTGAAAAATAATTCCACGCGATATGTACCGCGGCGCACTATGGAAAATGGTCAAACAAGCGCATATCAAAAATGATTTTTGCGAATATCATAATTAGGCTATCATGGTAATTTTATTAGGTTATTTAATAGTCAAACTATAACATCCATGAGGATATTTTTCTCTTAATGCGTGATATTATTTTTTATTCTTAGGCAAAAGTACATAGAAAACGGAAGTGCCAAATCCAATCTTTGCGCATACATGTTTTGAAACGATGTTGTGAATAAACTATTTAGCACGTATATGTGATATTATATATTTTTCGAAAGTATATTTTATGTTTATTACCATACAGCTTTTTGATTTTCAAAATAGTAACAATTTTTTCAGTAATTACTTAAAAAGTGACATTCCTTATTTTTCACGTAGTTTTTATTTTGGTCGAAAGTTTTCTATGTTACCCACGTCTCCCCACGCGCTACTTTTTGTGTAAATTAATAGTTTAACTATTCATAAACAGAATACCAAAATATCAGCTGCGGGTTTTTGCGGTTTTAGAAGATATGAGAAAAAATGTGATAAAGGTCGGAGCAGGAAAATCTAGTTTTCCACTTTCCGGTGAACAATGAGACTTATAGGGTATTTCTTAATAAGAATGGGATCTTATAAAATTTGCACACGTTCTGCGTGAAAATATACGATACTATTGTAATATAGGTACCCATCGATATTGTAAAATGGGTATATAAGGGGGGGCAAACATTTATGCAACCATCAATATCGGTGTAACTTCAAGTGAAGTAAAACTCATCTATACCTGTAATTTTCGCAGAGAGAAGTGTTAAAAGTCTTCCTTCAGCTGTACCAAACGCTTTTGTACATATCAGACCCATATATAACAAGTTTAAGAAAAACACACGTAAGAAATGTAAAGGATCTTGAAGAAGAGGCACTGAGTCTTTTAAAAAGTGCCACCTATAAATGAACCCACATGTACTGATCCCGATTTTTAAGATAAATAAGTTAATAATAATATGGATATTCGTTATTAGTTACGTATTTAGCTATCTTTTTTCAGTCCCTAATGTCAGACAACAGAATATGCATACTTTGAATCCAGGTTAGGTATTAGAGACTATATATTATTTATACAGATTTTTTTAATGTTCATTCTTTTTAGGGTTCCGTACCCAAAGGGTAAATACGGGACCCTATTACTAAGACTTCGCTGTCTGTCCGTCTGTCCGTTTGTCTGTCACCAGGCTGTATCTCAAGAACCGTGATAACTAGACAGTTGAAATTTTCACAAATTATGTATTTATGTTGCCGCTAAAACAACAAATACTAAAAACGAAATAAAATAAATATTTAAGGGGGGCTCCCATACAACAAACGCATTTTTTCATAGATAATGGTACGGAACCCTTAGTGCGCGAATCCGATTCGCACTTGGCCGGTTATTTTTTTTATTTCGCGTGTTTGTTAACAATGTTTAGTAATTTAAACCTTTTTAGTAATTATTAACTTAAATGTCAATGAAAATATTTTTTTAAATATTTTTATTGAGATTTTTAATTTTTATGCTCGTTATATGATAGTTAAAAACATATAAATATATAATAAAACACTAAAAATTATACTTCATTCGAATCTCCAAACCATTCTGCATATGTATACCAAATTTCATCACAATACAAAAGAAAATCATGAAGTTACAGATTTTTGATCCGCGAACGGCCTAAATTTTCCATAGTGCGGCGGGCGGGGCTTAAAATAAGAGCCGCGCGGCGCGACAGTTCGCCGTGACGTGACACTTGAGTCGTGCGGCTGCGTCGCAAGAAGTTTCCTTTGAGAATATTGCTATGTTTTAGCGATAATCAATTCATTAAAAATGCCGTCTTATGCTGTGAAGTGGTATAGAAGCTATACAAGACATGAAAAATACAGGACATCTTTCATATACAAGGAAATAAACATTGTAATAATCCATACTTGACGTTTGTAGAAAGTGTTATGCAAAATGTACTTAAGATTTTTTTCCTGCCGTATGTACCTCTCGCGTGGCGTGCTCGGAAAAAAGATGTTTGTTTCTGGTATGATGGATGGTATGATGCATAGATAGTAAATTTTTTTTTGACACAGATTCCCAACAAATTAAATTCTGCGTAATAAGAGGATAAACGCGGTTAGCCTGGAGAGAAATTAATTTGATCAGATGCCTCTTAAAAATTGTAAAATATACAACATACACCTTTGCACTGAGAACTATAAGATTGTCGACAGGGCAATTGGGCGTTTTTCTTTTCTTTTTGCCGCACTGTACCAGGTTACCTTACTACTTATACATATTTTTAATTATGTTTAATTCTTTATTTCAATATAACCTGAATTAAAATTTGTATGTATGGTATATCAATAAATATTATATTTCAAATAATTACTTATTTTCATTGTAGTATTTAAGTTATTTAATAAAAAAAATAACGCTTAAACAAGCTAATTTATTTTAGCGTACTGCATAATACTATCCACGCATTGAACCTTGCCGCTCGTTGCGCTGACCGCCCCCCACTGACGACGCCGCGTGACCTTGTCGCAACCAATCGCATGCATCTTTGTCTCTGCGTGTGTTTGCGTGTTTCATTGTCATTACTGTTAGTTTGTTTGCGTAAATAGATTCAGAATCGAAGCGGTGAATGTAGGAGCGTTACATTTCTGGAGAATTATTATTCGTAGATCTGAACCAATATGATTCAAAAAGTTTTAATGTTTCATTTCATGATGATTCATTGTATGGAAATATTTAGCAACAATATATCTTTTTTTTAATGCATGCATGCATGAAAAAATATATCATGTTTATAAACATGATTTAGAAATCCTGTTTATAAGAATAAATAAAAAGCATAAACAATACTCTAATAAACAAGAACACAAAATTCTAGCTATTTTAAGATTGGATTAATACCTTCTCTTTGTCTTACCTTTATTTTTTCATAGTTGTCAGGACAATATTTAAACACAGGAGCATCAAATAGTGCTAATGGATTGCAGGTCTGCCATCCTTTGTAGGCACCAACAAACTCCAGGGCGAGCAAGTGACCAGACACAGATGTCATTACCATTTGACTCTTTTGCCCCATAACCTCAGCCTCGAATTCATAAATTTTATTGTACTGAGAGAGACCCTCCCGCTGCAAAATACATAGACTGTACAGTTCTATATTCTTAATGTATGTTCAGTACTTAATTACTAGAAACCGATAAATTATTTGTTTTCGTTTCTGACTGAAAGAGGCCAAAACCAGCCGCAGCTTCAGCCCAGGCGAAAATTAGGGATTTGTAAATTATCACGCATCATTCAGCCTCATTTGCGTCATTGTCACTCAAATTGACAGTTTTGTTTGTGAAATCTGCAGGTTGATCAATTTGTGTAAAACGAAAATGTAAAAAAAATAACTTTTCATTAACAACTTTATACATGTATTTCTCACTGCTGCACTGATTCAATTATTACAATAATAAATACATAAAAAATTTATTCTCTAATGGAATTATCGTGAATTAATTTATTTATTTTTAAACTTTCAATTGCTTTTTTCCTCCATAGGCATAAAAAACAAACAGTGGAAATATTAATATTTTATAATGTGTAAATCGTTTTCGTTTTCACGCTAAAACAAGACTAAAGCCTACTAAAGCCGAAACTTTTTTTCTTTGTTAGCTGAAAATACATTTTCCGTCGAACACTACACATTGATATAGGAAAACAATAACTTGTTTCATAATTATGTTGCAATGTTTGAATACATTATTGGATTAAAACATCCGTCAGTTCCACATGAATAAATTTAAGTTTAAAGAAGGAAAAGCTTCTTGAAACAAGGAACTTTTTGTTGAATAAAGCTTACCCTTCTAGAAGTTCCTCTGGACAAATGTAGAGCAATATTTTTGGCTGCATCATTTTTTTCAGCTACATTTAAATATTTCATTCTATCACTTTTTCGCCGGTAAATTAACAAGGAAGGGCAGTAATTATAAGTTTTATAAATCCTATGCTTGAGGTTATAACCATAACGTACTATAATAGACATTAAATAAGCGAACGGCAGCGCTGCTGCAGCAGTACAATGACTGCAAAAGTAATTCCAGCTTAGTTTTTCAATCACAACAATACAAAATAAATAAAAAAGTAATATTATTGTAAAATTCCAGTGGAAGTTCCCGCTGTTGTTTTTGTTGACAGGTTGACACTTGACAGTCATTCCTCCCCTTGACATGACATTCTAGTACATTGCGTTTTTAACTTACGATGTACATTGCGCTTTTTTGTTTACTGATTATTTAACCCGACTGCTAAAGTAGTGTCATGATTTTTCCTATCACTTGTTGGTTGTTGTCAGTCGTTGTGCAAATGTCTATAACTAGGCGTTTTCCAGTGAAAAAAGGTGGTTAAAAACATTGTCAATACATGGCAACGTAGTGTTTATGTTCTCTTTGTAGATGGCGATAATAGTTTTAAAATCGTTCTGTCAAAAAAGAAAGACTTCGTTTGGTCCAATACTTTTAATAAATTTGTAATTTATTAAGCTATCTTGTATTTTACTATAGTTTAATTAAAATATACATATTTACAAACAATAATATATTTTACATACAAACAATAATATTAAAGTACCTGGGCGACCGAGCTTTGCTCGGTTACATTACATCTCAATCAATAACTATTTTTTTTAAACTTGTCTAAAAATAATACAAAATATTTTTTATATAAATTTGAACATAGAAAAAAAATGGTTGCCTGTAAAGTCGGTTTTACGGGCGAAGATTTTACGTGACAACGTAGATAACATAGTTGAGTGGGAGAGAGACGCAAGGCATTCGGCGGGCCTCTCTCTCGTTCGGTGACTCATCGTAACGTTACCGAGCGTTACACTTTTTCATAAGTGACTCCCAGCCGCAACCTAATTTAAGACGTTGTCACGTCAAAAAAGTAAGTCACCGAGTGGGATTCGAACCTGTAACACTCTTTTTAGCGGTCGGTATCCTTAACCGCTGAGGTAAAAACAAGGCGGTCGGCGCGACGAAATTAGCGACCATATTCTGCGTGGAAAGAAAAACGCATGAAAACTCGAAAACACGCGTTTTCCCAAACATAAAACTAATCTAGATCAAATGTTTACCCCCGAAAACCCCCATATACAAATTTTCAGCGAAATCGTTAGAGCCATTTTCGAGATCACAGAAATTTATATATATATGTATATATGTCGCAGTTGAATTGTATAATCCGTTGTTATTCAAAAACTCTAGCTATTTGGCAATACAGCACGGTTTTGTAAAACAGCTGAAAATAGTTCAGCTCGATTGCCAATGAGTTATGTAATTACGTTTAACAAAACAGCTAGCGTTGAGCTGGCATACAGGGTTACCATTATTTAAAAAAACTGTGTTACCAAACAATATAATATATGAGGGGACAATAGTTGTTCTTTATTATTTTTATATTACTCGTAGGATGGAAATAAAACCTCAATTCAACTCCTTACTAAATAGTTTAGTCTCCAACATCATAAAACACTAATGAAGAATGATAATCAGCTCGATGCATTTGGATTAGAAATATAGAAATTTTGTAAACCCGACAACTCAATGGCGCCGAACATCATAAAACACCAATTAAGAATGATAATCAGCTCGATGCATTTGGATTAGAAAACTAGGAATTTTGTAAACCCAACAACTCAATGGCGCAGCGATTTCTTACGGCCAATTGATCCACGTGAATTTTCCATGTTGCCGGAAGGCGGGCGTCGAAATAACAATATAAGATCCAAGCTAAAGGTCTGCTATAAATTATATTCTATCGTTTGCACTCCGAAAACACAAACGATGCCCTCGATGTCTCTCGATGAAAACAGCTTAGTCCCGGAACACGGCGAAGAATTTAATTTTAGGGGTGGCCATATTTAATCTACTATCACTATTCCATCTACAATCTTACGTTACTTAGCTAGTTTGTTAAACGTAACACATTGGACGATCCAGCTGAACTATTTTCAGCTATATTACAAAACCGAGCGGTAATGTCAAACAGCTAGAGTTTTTGAATAACAGCGGATTATACAATCCAACTGCGACATATATACAATTTTTGTATTCAGTAATTTTTGAGAAATTGTTTGCAAGTTTGCAACTTTCATCTGTCAATTCAATTATTAAAGATGGGCTCTAAAGGACAAGTATCCAGAGCAGTAAATTAATTTAAAAAAAAATCTTGGCTTATTATTCTATGGTTGGAGGGAGAGGATAGGCCCATAGGGGGGTGGGGGATTTCATTACAATGATCACTATGATTGAAAATTTAAGTCAAGGTTTATCTTTCCATATAAACCTTCTTAAAATTCAAATTATTTGTAAATAATGCTATCATTGCCTTCATTGGCACCACCATCATCTTCAAACTTGTCAAGAATGTTGTATCTATTTGCCTATCTCAAGAGGTTAAAAAGTTCTCAGCAGTGGTTGAATCGACAAAAGAATGATCCGTATGTGGAAAAAGCAAAAATTTACAACTACAGGTGAGATTCTTACTAGTTTAGGAAAACATGAATCCCATCATATTCCGAACTTGTACAAATACACCACTTATCGCTTTACATTATGTACCAAATGTCTTGCTTGAGAAACTTGTTGGTTGTCTTTGTATCAGATGTAGAAGTGCATTCAAACTAATAGAGATGAATGAAAAGATGAAAATTCTGGCTCCGGGTCTATCGGTCATTGACCTTGGGGCTGCTCCTGGATCCTGGACCCAGGTTGCTGTGCAATTGACAAATGCAGATGGAGCAGATAAAACCCAACCTAAAGGCTCAGTCCTTGCCATTGATAAACTTCAAATATTTCCCATTGAAGTAAGTAAATCCATATTTATTAATTTCGCTATGTATTTGTATATCTTACACACATGGAGGTGCATAACATTGTAAATGGTATAAGAATGCTGGAAGATTTTATTAAGCAAACGCAACCATATTTTATAGTATTGTTTACCTGCTGTATATGAAGCACCGTTTAATTTTGCCCTGACCTTCAGCTCCTACTAGTCGTTCCAATGAAATATGTTGCAACTCTAGTTTAAATAAAACAACATTTAATTTTCTGTAATGAAAACAGACAAAGTTTTTAGACAAAACTATATTGTCTGAAAATAATATTATTTATTGCAATTATCTCTGATTACAGGGTGCTACAATAATGAGCAATATGGATTTCTCGACGGTTGAGGCACATGACATAGTTTTACAGGCACTTGATGGCAGAAAAGTAGATGTAGTCTTGTCCGACATGGCTCCTAGTGCCACAGGAGTGAGGGAGCTCGACAAAGATAGAATAATTGCACTTTGCTACATGGCCATAAGATTTGCTGCTCTAGTTACTAAAGTTAATGGCACTTTATTATTCAAGGTGTGGGATGGCAAAGAGGTGCCAATACTGGAAATGGATTTGGAAAAATTCTACAATAATATTAAGATTCTAAAGCCTAAAGCTAGTAGATCAGATTCTTCTGAAAAGTTTATACTCGCTAAAGGTTTCAAAGGTGTACAGAGACCTTTACAAAATGGCAGGTGGGGAGAATAGATTTTCATAATACAAAGTATATCTCAGGGCTTCCAAACTTTAGAATAATATATGCCATTTCATTTGTAGGAATATTAAGAAGAAATTTAGGTAAGTATAATTTAAAAATAAATGACAATATAAAAAGAAATTTCTTTAATTTTAATAGCATTTTCAAGCAATTATAATAACAATATTGAAATCACATTATTTTTTACTAACTTAAATTTACACATAAAACACATTTAAAATTATTCAAACTTAATCTGCATTAATATTGTTCTTATAGTACACACAAACAACTTAATATAATACTTTTGTACCATTCATTTATGACCAAAATTCCTGAAAGTCTATTTATTTATTTTTGTATTGTACACACCAATTACCTCTTTTTTCCATTGCCTCTTGTGGGTCTGCTGGAAGAAATTTCTTTAGAAATAAGAAGCACCTATGTACAATGTATGTTTTATTAATATACATGCTTTATTTGTAAATTTTCCAAGTGTACATGAACCAATACAATAAAATTAATTAAATTTAAGAGATATCACAATATAGTCATTACCATTGGTAGCTTCTAAGCATGTTCTACTTAAAACTATATTAATTGGACACCAACATTTAAATTATGTAACTTTGTCATAAAGATTTGTAAAAAAAACATGCATGACAAGTTATATAAGGCAACAACTATTTATATTATTTCCTATGTTCACTCTATGTAATTACATAAGCTTAAGAAGCAGATGAGTTAATTGTTGGCTAACAGCAAACTATAATGCCAAGTCCAGCTGGTTTACTGTTAATTTTTCCGATAAATTCTTAAATTACACATTTTGTTATTAGAAAATATATATAATGTACCTAAATAAATATTTATGTAGTAATAATTATTCACACTTAAAATAAAACTTTGAGGATGTCATTTTTATATTGTTCTTCCCTATACTAATAAAAGTTTTTCCTATAATATTAAATTATTAAACTTGTGCGCAAACACAACCAGGTGTATCAGAATTGATTTTTACAGAATTTTATTGAGACCGAATTAGAAAAGTTCATCACATAAGAGTTTAATTGACGAATCTTTCAATGTTTTTTATTTCATCTGTAGTGCCTGGAACTGAATATTTTCCGGACGGAAGGCTAATGTTCGCTTAGATTGAAAATGTGAAATGAAGCATAATTAAACGAATTGCGACCTCGTGCCGTGGGAAAGCTTGTAGAGTTGTGCTGAGGAGAGCAGACTGGAGTGCGCGGCGTGGTCGAGTAGTAGCAGCCTCTCCCCGCGTTCGTCGGCGCGCGCGCCGCGGCAGCGCCCGCCGGTCTCTAGCGCGAAACTGCTCACCGCGCAGATGGCGTAGATGAATGTTAGTACGAACAGCGCACAACCGAAATCTGGAATTTATTATTTAATTGTTAGCGTGGCTAGGTGTTACCTGCAATGTGTTTTAAGGGGTTCATTAAAACACATTGCAGTAGACATTGCAGTTCCCAAAGGGTAAAAACGGGACCCTATTGTTAAGACTCCGCTGTTCGTCTCAAGTCAAGTATTATCATAAGATATTAAATATCTCTTAATAATAGGACATCTGTCTGTCACCAGGCATGAGCCGGCGGTCACTCACACCTACATGGCGGTGTGGCCCACTGTTCACCCAAAACAGAATCAAAATAGTGACCAGTCGCTAGCTACCAACCACATACTGGTCAAAGATGATTTGAAATCACACTGAAACCATTTCGAGTCTAAAAATCGCTAGCAACCGATCACTACTTTCATTCCCTTTTTAATCTAAATCATTTGAAGTGGTCCAGATTCTCGCCAATACCATGATTATCTTTTACGATATGTGCGAAGAAAAGCAGGTGGTACATTCTACGTTTTAGCTTTTAGTCCACATAGGGGGGTTACTCCATAAAATATACGTTAGTCGTACGAGTGACGTCCTATTTCAATAACAAACAAAATTAAGACTTTATCATCATATT
The DNA here is from genome assembly GCA_963555685.1 of Acrobasis consociella. Taxonomy (NCBI): domain Eukaryota; kingdom Metazoa; phylum Arthropoda; class Insecta; order Lepidoptera; family Pyralidae; genus Acrobasis; species Acrobasis consociella. The sequence continues at coordinate 6,866,620 of OY743115.1, forward strand.
AATAATGCTCAATGTTGCCTGACACTGAAAGGCGGATACGCATAACGTCCGTCTTGAGTAATGCTTTTGGAATAAAAAAAAAATATAGGGACAAATTACACAGATAGAGCTAGCCTCGAAAGTAAGTTCGAGACTTGTGTTATGGGATACTAACTCAACGATATTATATTTTATAATTTATATTTTATAATAAATCCATACTTATAAACATCCAAGACCCAGGACAATTTGAAAAAGGCCATTTTCCAACTTGCCCTGACCGGGGATCGAACCCGGGACCTCTGGGTGGCGGACTAGCATATTGACCACTACGACACGAAGGTCGTCTTGGAGTAACCCCATTCTACGTTTTAGCTTTTAGTCCACATGAGCATAGCCAGTCTTTCCCAAAGTGGGCGATAACGCCCCCTTGTGGGCGCTGCAGGTCTCAAGTGGGGCGGTAAGAGACCCAGAAAGAAAATGTTTTTTCTTTGCTAGGAGCTTTATTTAGCTAGGAGGCCTCTTAAACAACGACTGCAAGAGCTCTCGACTCTCAACAACAACCACATAAATATCATCCTCCACTTTGAGAATAAATATTTACATAATATACATATATAGGTCACAATAATTAATTAATTTAATTTGAAGTTATAGTGGTTTTGAAATAGGTGAAAAAATGGGGGCGCTAAAAAAATATTTATTCTCAAAGTGGGCAGTAGACAAAATAAGTTTGGGAACCACTGGCATAGACGGACCCTGAATGTAACTGTCTCTTACGTTACAGATTATGTCCCCTGAACAAGTAGTTGACGACGTAGGGGTACCCGTCCACATCAGCGGAGTTACTCCATAAAAAACAACGTTAGTCGGATATGTGGACAAGAGCCCTGAGTTACTTACGGTACAGATTGTGTCCTCCAAACAAGACGTAGGGGTACCCGTCCACATCAGCGGAGTTACTCCATAAAAAACAACGTTTGTCGGATACATGGACAAGAGCCCTAACTGAGTCACTTACGGTACAGATTGTGTCCCCCGAACAAGTTGACGATGCAGGGGTACCCGTCCACATCAGGGGGTTACTCCATAAAAAAACGTAAGACGGATATGTGGACAAGAGCCCTGAGTTACTTACGGTACAGATTGTGTCCCCCGAACAAGTTGACGACGCAGGGGTACCCGTCCACATTAGCGGGGTTACTCCATAAAAAGAACGTTTGTCGGATACATGGACAAGAGCCGTAACTGAGTCACTTACGGTACAGATTGTGTCCCCCGAACAAGTTGACGATGGAGGGGTACCCGTCCACATGAGGGGGGGTTACTCCATAAAAAGAACGTTAGTCGGATACATGGACAAGAGCCCTAACTGAGTCACTTACGGTACAGATTGTGTCCCCCGAACAAGTTGACGACGCAGGAGTACCCGTCCACATCAGGGGGGTTACTAAATAAAAAAAAAACGTTAGTCGGATATGTGGACAAGAGCCCTGAGTTACTTACGGTACAGATTGTGTCCTCCAAACAAGTTGACGACGTAGGGGTACCCGTCCACATCAGCGGAGTTACTCCATAAAAAACAACGTTTGTCGGATACATGGACAAGAGCCCTAACTGAGTCACTTACGGTACAGATTGTGTCCCCCGAACAAGTTGACGATGCAGGGGTACCCGTCCACATGAGGGGGGGTTACTCCATAAAAAAAACGTAAGAAGGATATGTGGACAAGAGCCCTGAGTTACTTACGGTACAGATTGTGTCCCCCGAACAAGTTGACGACGCAGGGGTACCCGTCCACATCAGCGGGGTTACTCCATAAGAAGAACGTTTGTCGGATACATGGACAAGAGCCCTAACTGAGTCACTTACGGTACAGATTGTGTCCTCCAAACAAGTTGACGACGCAGGAGTACCCGTCCACATCGGGGGGTTACTCCATAAAAAGAACGTTAGTCGGATAAATGGACAAGAGCCCTAACTGAGTCACTTACGGTACAGATTGTGTCCCCAGAACAAGTTGACGACGCAGGGGTACCCGTCTACATCAGGGGGTTACTCCATAAAAAAAACGTAAGACGGATATGTGGACAAGAGCCCTGAGTTACTTACGGTACAGATTGTGGCCCCGAACAAGTTGACGACGCAGGGGTACCCGTCCACATCAGCGGGGTTACTCCATAAAAAGAACGTTTGTCGGATACATGGACAAGAGCCCTAACTGAGTCACTTACGGTACAGATTGTGTCCTCCAAACAAGTTGACGACGCAGGAGTACCCGTCCACATCAGGGGGTTACTCCATAAAAAAAACGTTTGTCGGATACATGGACAAGAGCCCTAACTGAGTCACTTACGGTACAGATTGTGTCCTCCGAACAAGTTGACGACGCAGGAGTACCCGTCCACATCAGGGGGGTTACTCAATAAAAAAAACGTTAGTCGGATATGTGGACAAGAGCCCTGAGTTACTTACGGTACAGATTGTGTCCTCCAAACAAGTTGACGACGCAGGGGTACCCGTCAACATCAAGGGGGTTACTCCATAAAAATAACGTTAGTCGGATACATGGACAAGAGCCCTAACTGAGTCACTTACGGTACAGATTATGTCCTCCGAACAAGTTGACGACGCAGGGGTACCCGTCGCCGACCGCGATGGCCACGACCAGCAGCGCCACGGCCACGCAGGCCGCTACGATCCACGGCAGCACGTACTCCCGCTTGTACTTCACGGCGCCATGCAGCAGGGAAATGCAGCACATCAGGTACATGGACGTCAGTATCGTGCTCGTGTACAGGAATATCACTGTCACTGGAATAGAAGTGGACTTGTTTTAGAATAATTAAAGTATTAACAAAATAAAAACCGATTTTCATTTCTTTTAGGAGTTTTTGCAAATCTCAAAATCAGCCCACGGTTGACGAAGACATCGCGTAGCATACATACAAAATAAACGGCCAAGTGCGAGTCGGACTCGCGCACGAAGGGTTCCGTACCATTATCTATAAAAATCAAGTTTTTTGTATGGGAGCCCCCCTTAAATATTTATTTTATTTTGTTTTTAGTATTTGTTGTTATAGCGGCAACAGAAATACATAATTTGTGAAAATTTCAACTGTCTAGCTATCGCGGTTCTAGACGGACAGACAGCGAAGACTTAGTAATAGGGTCCCGTTTTGACCCTTTGGGTACGGAATCCTAAATTAATTGAGTCCAAATAGGATGTCCTAACAATCTTCACACTTACCACTTTGCAGTCTTTGGCATCCTTGGGTAACATGTGAGAACTCTGGACAATAAATAGCTGGCAAACGTACCCCGGGCTCTGATGCTAAATTTCAAGAGGACTGATGCTGCCTAAGGGATGCAAAGGGGAATCTGGAGGACTATAAACTCAGATGGCTAGCGGCATGGTATCTTACAAGTCCTCACAAAAGTCCCAAAGTTTATCCGACTCCACCCAGGCAATGACGTCCATATCTTGCGCCTTCAAAAACGTCAATAATTCAGGTTCACCTGATGCAAGATGCTGTGCTTTGGCAAACCGCCGCTGGTTGTTGGTGCTGACGACGTCTCCCTCGTGGAAGGTGAGCTGCTGCCCGTACGCCACCTCGTAGAAGCCCCGCCGCTCGGCGTCGTCTTCCATGTCGTTGTGCAGCATCGACAGCATCTGCCCGAGGTGCGATATCCCGACCAGCAGTATTATAAGTACGAAAGATGATAGCGCCTGAAATGGAAAGAAAGAAATAAAATCACTGAAATGAGTTCGCTTATATTTAAAAAAAATTAAGTGCCGGTAATAAAGTGCCTCTGCGAACATTCTGCGACCAAATTGCGGGCGTTTTAAAAAAGAGGTAAAAACTACCCGTAACCAAAGGGCATGTACGAGTATTAAGAGTTTGATAAGTTTAGATGAAGCAAAAGAGGCTTGCCAGGATCGTAGCAAGTGGAGGTCCAGTCTTTGCGCCTACCCCTGTGGGAAACAGGCGTGATATTATGTATGTAAGTGCGGACACCAAAAAATAATTTTCACATATGTTTTTAAAACGATGCTATCGATACCTACGTCATGTGCTATAATAAATATACTAGGAATAGAGGCCCAGGCAGGTCAATAAAATGTTCAGGTGACCATCTCAGGAAAAGTTAATGTAACAATAACTTTCCTTATGTTATATACATAATTAAATTGTACTTACGATTTGATGGACGGCAATGAGAATTGTTCCTTGACGTAAATTAAAAATGTACAAAAAATTATTTAGGCGAATGATCATTTTGTGCGACAGATTACATTGCTTTGCCCTGCCGAACATTTGGATTGTTTAGTTCACTAGATAATAATCAGAAAGAATTAAAAACATTGTTTAGATGTTCATGTGACTGAGGTCTGAGCGAGACCTGAGGCGCATGTTTCGTCTTATTGATTTATTTTTGTTTTCATTGCGTTTCAGACAGCCGCGCATGTCGCCTGCGTGACGTTTCGTCAGCCGCAGTATGCAGTTTTCGTTTATAATACGATACACTGTATGATATTCAAGGCTTGCCTCTTTCTGTATTGAAACGTTCATTTTAACTTACCTCTGGTTGCATCCTATCTCTTACTACAGAAATCGAGTTTATGTCGTGTCCTGAATAAAGTTTTTACAAAGTGGAAGAGACATTAACGTAATAAATGATAGCACATATATACTAGGAACACAACATTCATCTATTTTCATTATGTAGTTAGCAGGTAACATTTCAAAATGGATTTTCACGAAAATTGGATTTTTATTGTTATTACAAATATGTGCTCTTATTTATTACGCCAATGTCTATAGAGTGTGTCCAATTTGTATAAACTAAATTGAAGTAGTTACAATTTGATGTCTTTCCCTTTTGAGAACATGTTAGTGGCCAACGCTGCTTGATACCAGTGTTACACTGCTGTCATAATTGAATTGGAATACATAACTGAAAGTAAAACCCATGAGTATATTTTATAAATTAATTTATTTTACAACTTACAATCGTGTCGTGTAGCAGTAACATTATGACTGTATCAAACTAACCCAAACTTTTAGCTGGCATTAGTGTATTTGGATTTATAACTAAAACTATCACAAAATATACGAAAATAATTAAAACAAAAATATTTACATACATTTAGTGAGATTAACCGACGGTTTACAACGTTATAGGCATGCAATATTTATTCAATGTATTAAGTAAGATTTTCGTTTTTAAACGTATATGAAGTCAATGTTGATTTAGCAGATTTTTATGCCAATCTGAAATAATTACCAACTCTTTTTGAATAAATCTGTTCATCAATATAAGTTATATAATGTTAGTACTTATATTAAGTGTGTCAAAATAGTTTCAAATAACTTAATTAATTTCCGTCTCGACTTTACATCAGTTAATTTTGTTTACAAATTATCATTGAACTTTAAATTAATTCCTATACATAAGGGAATATACGAGTAGCTATACATATACCGTTATAAAATGATAATTTTACTTTCGGGTCTAAAATCTCGAGTGTTTAATATTCCCACAGAAACGGGTAATATTCTGCAGTTACCTTTTGACCCATATTTTTGCTCAAGTCATTTTATTATATCATATCAAATAAATTAAATGACTTATCAACAAGATAAGAATAAGTACATTAAATCTGAAAACATTAAAATAAAACATGTTAATGGATGATTGTATAGTTATAAAAAAAAGAATCTAGCTTGGCGATTCTGCTATTTTTAGGGACGGATTGCATCAATCGGTAGTGACTGACACCGTTCGGTTGTTCGATCTAGAGTGCAATATTAATTAATAATATTATACAATATTTATAGACAATGTGACCTGATATGACACAATGAAACATTAAATGCAAAATAAGCTACATACATGTCTAAAACATACACAACCATTATAAAGACTGACTAATAAATCACTTCACATACTTTAATGGCTAGTTTGACCGATGATACAAAGCAACTTTCCCCAAGGAATGTATAACTTGAGGAATGTTGTTCAGTACTGCTAATTATGTAAATAGGTTAAACATGCCCTCAAAATATATAAGTGATTGTATTAGTAAGCCTGTAGAAAATATACAAAACCTAAGGTGTGTAAGTAATCTAACACTAAATAATAGTGTATTAGTAAATTTAATTTCAGAAAATAGTCCACATTTGACTACAATTTACAACGAACTTTTGGTATGCAATTAATTCCTTGAAATAGTTATAAATATAGCCAAAATATTTACAAATTTTGAGTCGACATCACGAAATCTTACATAAATACTTGTAAGTTTATCTTAATATAGTGGACTTGAAGTGATTTTCACAATTCGCAGGCTAGTAACATTTATCAAGAGCTCCGTTATATAACGTAATAATTATGTTAATTGTACTTATCAATGTAAAGAGGTCGGACAGAGCATACTAAAATGTTAATTTCTATTTTCCTGTTGTGATGAATATTTGCGAGCATACTTGTTTACTATCAATTAGGTGTTTCCGCCAATTGCTATAAAGCTGTTGGGACTTTTTATTTGGAATCGGACACATCCATTCTGATGATATCATGTGAGCAACGTATTGTATACCGTAGGAAAAAAAACTAATTTTTTAGCTTCCTGTTTGATTTCGGTACGTAAAGTATTTAAAGAAAAATAACTCACATCCCTCAAATATGACACCATAGAATAATACTACTAAATATGACATTATTAAACTGTTTTTATCGAAACCTTGTGCGACAGAACATAATAGTTCCATCGTCTTTTCTTTTATAATAGAGATTGAGATTTTTTTGCAACTAAATGCCCAAATACAGCGATAAATCATTCAAGGGAACATTGAACTAGTACCAATGTTTTCTTCGGAACTCTAAAGTAACGGCGGCAAGTGACATACATATACATATACAAATATATGCACGGGCTCCAGACAACAGTAGAAACATGCCAGAAACAAATGGCACTAAAACCTGTCGTACTCATGTGATCACCGGTTTACAACGCTAGCACTAATTACATCACTAGGCACGTAATTAGTAAAAGTAGGTACATATCATTAGATGGACAAACGAGGAGCTAGTTGCCATACTACAAAATATTCACATATTATAATTAAATAACACTTATATTCACATTATATCCCTTAAGTAACAATACTTATTTCTAGTCACAAATCCGTTGTCAGTTACAGCCTGCTTGTTGACACTTTGACCACGGAAAACGCACCTTTGGCCACGGAGAATGCGCTCTTGACCATTGAAATAGCCAGTTTTCAAAACAGAGTCTGTTTTAATTTTTATAGTACTATCTTAGAGCGCTTGAGCTCATACTGCGCTTCCTATCTTGCGCTAAGATTTTTATAGCAAGTACCTACAAGCTAAACGATGTATAGGCGTATAAACCACAGACAGGTATATTGTTTAGCTGGCTAATTGCTCTATTTAACGCCGCAGTCAATGTGCATTTATTCAATTTTGTTTAAGTGATCAGTGGTAATAATTAGTAGTTTGTCAGCTATATCTTAAAGTTGGAATACAGCAGTGTTGAAATGACACTTTGCATAGATGTATATGATATTTTAGCTCTATAACTATTTTAATCAATATCGGTACTTACAATTGGCAGTCAGATTTGTATGTATACTTATAAGAAATAAGTGAGAATGTATAAAAAATACTTCAGGATATGCTCTCACGCTCAACGCATCCGTACTGGGATACAGTAAGATATTTATTGTAAATGAGCATAAGTATGTACTGCACCTTATAAGAATAAATTTAGAATTTATATTTTGTTTGACTTCACAAAGTCGGCTGTGATAATGGCCGAAACAATTTTGTTCAGTCAATCGCGTTATTTCCTTCTCTATAGTCAAGAATAGGTGACCGGTGACTTCGACTGAAGAAAGTAGGAAGAGGTGAAGCGGCTCGCCATTACAAAGATTTCTTATTGCTTTTCATCCCTTGACTCCTTCCACACACAGTCGCAGTCGTTTGGTTTACCTGTGCATAAAATTGCATGCAACGCCAGCCCTAGGTGTCATAAATAAGCCTTCAATCCCAAAGTTGGATCCGTAGTTCAGACAATAGAGCAGGAATTTCGGCCGGTGCAGTTGAGACGCGTGTGATGTGAGTGCTTGGTGGTCCGCGCTCGGTGCCGGCTGGGCGCGGCTGAGATGGCGTAGGATTTCAGGTGGGACTTCAGCGTGGTGGGCAGCGGCAATCGCTCCAGCCCATACACCGATGTTCGGGCTACGATCGCTCGACAGCAAAGCTCTTGGAGGCTAAGTACTGTGGAAAAACAAAATAAAATATTACAAAAGTGAATTTTTTTGTATAATTTGATCCCTGCATTAAAATAAACTCCTTTAGAAGGTAAACAACATGAATATAGCGATGTAATGGATACGCAAATAATGTGAAGTGGCTTTTGTACTTTTTTTTAAAGATAAAGAACTAATTGTGGAAATTACCTTTATTGCTCCTCCATAACCTCTCCATGCCATTCCGATGGAGTGCCATCCTGGACAGCTCACAGAAACTCTCTCTGATGTTGAAGTCACACAGCGGGCTGACTTCAAAGAACGCCATGTGATTTTTGGCCGCGTATAGTTCAGCGTCGCGCTCTTGCACTTGTCGCTTAAAAGCTAAATGTAGACGGTTGCCTACCAATACTTTTGGTACACCTGGGGCATGCTGAAATTGTATAAAAAATTGTTTTGTTATATAAATATTTTTAGATTTTTAGTCCTTTCAGGATTAAGTGGTAGCTTTTTAGTAATCCGTGTTACAGGGCTAAAAAGGGCCATTAAAATGAAGAGGCATTCAAATTTTAACTTGTCATTCATCTAAAATAATGTGCATTTAAAAAGATACCCCTAACAAAGACAATGTAATGGCTGAACTGGTTTCTCTCTAAAAGTTTGTCCACTATCTAAAAGATAAAAAACAACTCCATTCCACAGTTACAAAAAAAAACACATGGACATATTATTACTAATACATTGCAATATTTGTACCTTTTCCACTTCCTCCAGCCACCTGTCAATACTGTCAAAAGACCATTTGTTTGTGATGTCATAAACTAGCAGTATGCCCTGTGCTCCTCGAGAGTATGAGCGGATGATGGTGCAGAATCTTCCCTGCCCTGATGTGTCCCACAATTGCAGCTTCACTCTTTTACCATCAAGAAGAATTGTTGTCGTCTTGTAAGCTAAAAGAATAAATGTATAGTTAATAATTGTGTACTGTGTGAGCAGATCATCAACATTCCGAAAAGTATACAATTCAGGCATAAGAGTGAAAACAAAGTTTCTATTAAAGTAAAACATAATAGGCATGACGAATGGAAAAATATTTTTGGTGGATCGGTTAGATTATCAAAAAATATTGTACATGTATTTTTTCTTTTCTCTGAGAAACCAAAAATGACAAAGATACAGCACATTGAAATTTCACGTGACGTCACACCTAAGCATGATTTTTACTTAAGTGTGACGTCGCAAGCCCCCGCTCCGGAACTTTGACGCTCCGTATCTTTGTGAATTTTTACTTTTCTGGAAAACTGAAAAATATGGGTCCATTCTTTTTGGATAATCTAAAAGACAGACTAATTACAATCATACTTTTCAGAGCCTGTCGTTACCTCTATTGTCAATGCAAACTGCATGCATGTTTTGCCATATCATACCATATCTATTTATCTTTATTCCTTACTAGCTGTGCCCTGCGATGTTACCCATGGTTAAAGTAGTCTATATGGGAATCCAGGGTGTCAGCTTACTGCATACCAAATTTTATCAAAATTAGTCCAGCCGTTTACACGTGAAGAAGTAACATACATACACACTCATAAACTTTCGCCTTTATAACATTGTGATAGTGTGATCACTGATCAGGAATCACATACACTACCTACTACAGGTAAGACAGAGCCTAGGTTTGTGAGGCCCAAATGATAAGTATAGTAAAAAAGGAGAGTTAAAATAGTGTTGGGTTGTTAGCTTCATCACTTATTCTCATGATTCGGATTTTCGCCCATTCCCTCAATTAGCTTTTACAATCTACATGGGGAAAAAAAGCAGCTGTTCTATTACACCAACATGAAAGAGCAATAAAGTTAAACATAATTCGATATATTAAGGCTAATAAAAAATAAAAAATACTCTTCAACTTTTTCTTACCACTGCCACTGCAAAATGGAGAATCTGCAGAGCCATCTTCTAAATCTTGAAGAATCTCTTGTTTACCAACATCAGAGTCTCCAACTAACAGCACTTTCAGCAAATAGTCATATGACTTTGGGGCTGCTGGTGGTCTTCCTGGAATATCCATTCAAACTTCAGTCTCTCTTTACCAGTTGATAATAAGAAAGAATACTGTATTGTATAACACCTAGGGCATTGAATTAGATTACGAGAGAAGGCAAGCAAACAAAAATCAAAACTCTTGTACTTTCTTTTCAATGCCTTTGATATAAATATCACGGCCCTTGGTCATTAAGATGTATTTATATACATACACTAGGCATAAAATGACACTTCTGCCCGGGAGATGTAAAATTATTATACTTTTTGGCCCACTCTAATAACAAATAATGGACAACAATTATGCTACCAGCCAGCTGCACTACTAAATACATCACATGACAGAGTTTATTCTGACTATTTAGCAAAGTATGGAATAACAATTTGTTTGTTTTGAAAGTGAACCACTGACCTGTTCTCTGGTGATGAGAGCGGGGCAGAGTAGTGCTCCCGTTCTGGGCGACCGGGCTAATCGCTCCTTGAGACGCTGCTACCGCTCCGGACGTGGGGTACATAGTCATGGTGAATATTCTCTCCTAATCTCCAGGTGGTCTCTGCCACACACATACGCGTACATACTAGTGTCCAAACCTTAAAATTCTATGCTTTTCATTTGTCTACAGTCTCAAAAATACAGAGGAACTGTACAATCATACACAATATATCCAGTTACAACGAAGATAAGATATTATTCTACTTTTTCTTCAGTCCTCAATGAAACGATGTATTTGGTATACACAAGGTCGACACAGTTAAGTTTTCCACATTGTCACTTGATTCCCTTTTGATTGCGACGAATATGAATTGCAAGCAATAACAAGATTAGGTATCGAAAGAATTGCAATCGCTAATTACGTTTTATTTTCGATAAAAAACATTTCATTTTGCAAGAAAGAAAATATTGAATGAACGAATGAATTTGACGAGTTTGAAATGAATGAATCGAATGAAAGAACGAAAGATATATTTTTTTATTCTTTCGAGTATGTTGGCAATGAATCTTCTCGTATCGCTGAATGAATAATGCCCTCTATGGTTTGAATTTTTTTTCACCCGACTCAATGAAGGAGGGTACGTGCTTTTCGAATTTTTCGATCGTGCGTGGCAACTGGCATCAAATATTAAATTAATAACCTATTCATAGATTTTTATCCCACATCTCATATTATAAACTACCTATGAAATGTTCAATTAATCGTTTATTTTTATGATAGGTACTCATCATTCATCCTTATTCCGATCATATTTTTACCTCTCCAGGCAAATTAACCGTAACTTTTGATCGATCCATCAAACGTAGTTAAGAGCCTCCGCAGGAGAACTTGATTTAACGTTATAAAACCGCATCGAAATCGGTCGAACCGTTCGAGAGCTATGATGCACACAGACAAACTTTAGCGTCAAATTTATAATATATACCACCCACCCCTCTTTTTTGTCGGAGTTTAAAAACTGACCATATTGTGGTTGTATAAAGCTAATATTACTATACTATCGTAATAGAATTATTTTAGTACGAAGAACAAGAACTATCAAAATTCAGATATACAGGGAGCAACTGAAATCATTAGCATTAACTCATTATGATACTCAGACATTTCGTACGTATAGAAAGTAGGTATCAAAATACTTCGAGTCGCTCGCGTCGCGCCTATTGATACACCTACGAGCGGCGAGTTCGAGGACCCTGCCGCACACATCCACGGACACAGCTCGGAGCGGGCAAACGGCATACAAATGCTTGAGGATAGTACATGAAGCACCTAGGAACGTATGTTAGTTACTACGATGTGACGAAATTGACACTATTACAATTTATTTATTTTCCGTGAGGTAAATAAATATATAGGGACAAATTACACAGATTGAGCTAGCCCCAAAGTAAGTTCGAGACTTGTGTTATGGGATACTAACTCAACGTTACTATATTTTATAACAAATACATATATAGGAAAACATCCAAGACCCAGGACAATTTGAAAAAGGCCATTATCCAACTTGCCCTGGCTGGGGATCGAACCCAGGACCTCCGGATTGGCGGTCTAGCGTGTTGACCATTACGCCACGGAGGTCGTCGATAAGTTTTTTTTATTTATAATTAGCTGTGCCCATGGGCTTCGCTCCCCGTGGGAATTTCGGGATAAAAATTATCCTATGTCCCTTCCTGGGTATCAAACTAACATCTCAAATTTCATCTAAATAGGTACAGTGATTGAAGCTTAAGTGGTACGTAACAAACAAATTAGAAGTATTGCAGTAACAGTATCTATCAAAGGCTTAACGCATGTTTGAAAATTTCGCATCGTTACGTGCGCTATTCGCATGAAGACTTTTAATTGATTTTTTATTAGTGAAATTACTTTGTGCCATTTGAAAGGATGTCAACGAAAATAAAAATCCACCGTATATACCTAGGTAACCAATAACAATAATATCGTAGATTCTGGTAATTTAAAATAATAGCCATATTCAGCGATAGCGACTTTATTGAGTCAAGATTATATTAACATAACAATGTAATAGCAAGTAATAGTAACTTTAGTGTTTACCTTTTGGCATTTTTCTTGAACTACCTATACACAGCCGTAAAAATTTCTAGCAAAATAATAAGATTTAACAAACATTTTACTTAACTCTACAAGGCACTTTATTAGAGAGAAAATAACATGCAAAATTAAATGCAATTTGAAGGTACTCATACCCTAAGGTAAGAGATTCGATATTCTTACATACTCGTCATTATACAGACTAATATATCTGAACAAACAATACTTTAATATTGTGATATACTAAATGGAAATAAACGATTATGGATATGAGATTCAGTAGTCTTTATAGCCAGGGAGAGGGAATGCTTGGCTGAATGCTGCGACTTCGGTCTTGACCTTATCAAATCTGCTCTTGAATTCGTCGCTTCCTTCGATCACTTTGTTGAAGTCTGCAATCTTGAGGCCCGACACTTTTACGACGTCCTGCGCGATTTTGACGGCCTTATCTATGTATTCTACAACTCTGTCGATGTCGGCCTCCTTCATGCCTCTGGTGGTCAGAGCAGGAGTACCTGAAATGATAAAAAATATTAAACATGCAAGTTTTTATTACCTTTTCTTCTAGTCTGCAAACTTTGATCACATTTAGTAATAGGGTATTAGTAGGGTAGTACACCTTGGAATAAAATGAAAATATATCATTTAAAGTTGTGTTTTGATCAAGCCATACATAATCCTTCAAAAGATTTTATATACAACTGTTTATAGTTTTAGGGTGAGAACGTGAAGCTTTTCTACACACATTAGGCAAAAGTGGCCGTTTTTTAAAAGCTAAATTTTATTTCAAATGGGCCAGCACTGGATCTCGGAAAATTCAGGTAGCCCTTAAGTTGTGCTGCTTTCTACATCCGTGACTGCTGGGATGGAGCACAGTGTGGTGTTTCCCACCTAATCAGTCAGTTTGACACCTAAAACAATTCTATTTCTATTTTTAGCCTATACTGTCCCACTGCAGGGCAAACTTCTGGCACTCCATATCTCTTGGTCGAGAACTTTTCAGGCCCAATCCCTGCAGTAAGAGTCAAGGTCGTCCTTCCATCTCATCCGTTGCCTACCGGCCCAAAACAAAGAGCATTCAGAATTACCGAGTCTGATTCCGCTGGGGTTCATCGCGCTCTTGTCGCCGGGCACGGTGTTCTTGTTGCAGGCGATGCCGCACAGCTCGAGCGCGCGCTCGGCCGGCGCGCCGCTGAGGCCGACGCTGCGCACGTCCGCCAGCACGATGTGCACGTCCGTGCCGCCCGTCGCGATGGCGTAGCCGCGCGACATTAGGCCGCGGCACAGACGCTGAGCGTTCTTCACCACCTTGAAAGATTTGATTTATAAAATGCTGGTGATACCATCACACTAATGACACAGGCGTTGAGCGTTCTTCACCACCTAAAAAATATATTATAGGTTGGTCTACATCTGACAGCACGGAACAGCACTTTTCTATCGCTTAGAACCGTCAGAGGGAGAAACAGCGACGAAACGCTTCTACGGCCGGTGCCTGAGCGTTCCGTCGCTCTTCCTCGCTCTAGCGAATGACGGTTCCGAGCGACAGAAAAGGATAGAAGCATAGAAAAGTGCCGCTGACCTTAGAACCTTATGTTTATTTGTAAAACGTTGGTGATATTATAATTACTTCCGAAAAAGGAAGTTATGTTGCCGAACTCTGTATAACTGTAGACAACACGTTTAGGATTTCAATTGAAGCAAATCGGAGCACTTCACTGTAGCCATCGCCCAGCACTTGGCTATTTTTACCATTTGTAAAACTAAGTTTCCTTTATTGCTTAAAGAGACAGAAAATGTTTTGTGTTATGACACAGGTATGGCACTTCATACAAACGGAGCAGCATATATACCTAGTACTACTACAAACGAAACAATCCGTCCGTGCACACGTCAAATGTGTGAATTAAACAATCAGGGTCGCCACCACAGAATTTGTTGCTTTGCTTACCTGTTTTTATCACTCGGAAATCTATAATATTTTCGTTATTTATTGTTTTCCGTGGATAAACAATGATAATGTGCGCAGTTTCTTACCATTATAATTCAATAATCCTAAGTGACTCGCGTAATGTCAACGTGCGACTACCAATAACCCTGTTTTACTGCCGCTTACACCTCACAATAACGGGGGAAGGGTTGCGGGGCCACCAGATTGCGGGGGACGGTGCGAGTTTCCGTTCTGTATGTAATACTTTTATTAATTCTGTGGTTATGAGACAAGCTCTAACTAAGTACTTGACTTTGAAAGAATGAAAAAATACCTTATAAATGACTATTTTTACTTCAATGCCATTGGCTTTCAAGGGACAAAGACCTACCTACTCATAAAATCGACCGACCTGTGTCTGATATTCCTTAAACTCCGGAGTCATGGCCTGCTTCATGGCGGTCGCGATAGCGGCGATGGCGTGGTTGTGCGGGCCGCCCTGCAGCCCGGGGAACACGGCCTGGTTGATCCGGCCCTCCAGGTCGTACATGACCTTGGTGCCGTTGGCCTTTACGGCGCGCACGCCCTTGCGGTAGAAGATGCAGCCGGCGCGCGGCCCGCGCAGCGTTTTGTGCGTCGTCGTCGATACGATGTCCGCGTACTCGAACGGGCTCGGAATTATACCTGGAAGTCATTCAGTCATGCTGAGAGTGCTGAGACCAAGGTCGGTGCAATCCGATTGAAACGTCAGCAAATAATATAAAAAATAGTTATGTTAATGTAGTTTTTCGACTGTACTTTCTTTCTATAACAGCCCACTGCTGACTATCTTTTCTAAATAGAGAAGATTCACCCACAATCACAACGCTTGGCAACTGGGTTGGTGACAGCAGTAGATTGCGTAGAGCACGCTCCTACACGTGTCCTTTTATTTTTTATTTACCTCATTTAGTCGCCTCTTACGACATCTGTAGTAGAGAACAGGTGGTGAAAATTTGTATTTTACTCTGCCTTCACCACAGGGCACTGTACGCGTCTTAACTGTACGACTGTATACAGCAAATAGATAAAGGTCGTCATCGTCCTTTTCAGAGATCGGGACATACCACAGTTCCTAAAATTTGACTTGACTTGATGACTACAAACAGACATAGTAAGAAGATTGATGACGAATTATATTCATCATCATCAGGTCTTCTTTAGTCTCTACTGCAGAAGCACGACCCTCTCTGTACTACTAGAGCCATATTTGGTCAGAGCAGCCAGAGGATTTGGCCTTCATTCTCCACGCTGGCCAGACGGGTTGAAGAGGTTGAGACCTCTTTTTAAGCTAATTTTAAGCTAAACAAAGCTTATAAACATCATGAGTGATGTTTATAAGCTTTGTTTAGCTTAAAATTCCTCTAAGACATCCATGGAAAGGCTTTGAGTGGTCCTATTCTAATTATACTCTGGCGGAAACGACACGGCGAGACGAATACGTTACATCTCATGATTTAAGAGAAAAGTACGACTAACCAGCAGCGACTAATCCTGAAACGTGCGCCATATCCGCCATCAGATACGCGCCGTTCTCGTCAGCTATTTCTCTGAACCGCTTGTAGTCCAGGCAGCGCGAGTAGCAGCTGATGCCGGCAATGATGATGCGCGGCTTGAAAAGCCTCGCGGTCTCTGCGAGCTTGTCGTAGTCTATGAGACCTGTTTTTGGGTCAACCTGTAACAAAAAATTAAATAGGTAAGATCTAGAAGTTTTTGTACATAAAACGTGCTGTGTTTGTTTGTTTAGTTGGCGTCTGAATAAAACTTTGCGTAATTAGATAACGCGGTTGAAGAATTTTGATGAGTTAAAATAAGTCTTCATTCATTGGGATAGTGTTCTCTCGCCACTATATGCAAGTTCTGGGTTCGATCCTGACTAGGCCAAGTCGAAAATTATTTTGGACGAGTTTGTTGCATATTGAAAAACTGGGTAAAATCTTTATTGAATGGTCCTAAGACCTAGAACTACAATGGGTCTCATAAGAAGGCTCAAGGTCGTGCAACGCGCTATGGAAAGGGCCATGCTCGGTGTTTCTCTACGTGATCGAATCAGAAACGAGGAAATTCGTAGGAGAACTAAAGTCAATGACATAGCCCAGCGGATTAGCTCGTTGAAATGGCAGTGGGCGGGACACATAGCGCGACGAACCGATGGCCGATGGGGCAAAAAGGTTCTCGAATGGCGACCACGTACAGGCAAGCGAAGCGTAGGACACCCACCCACAAGGTGGTCTGACGACCTAACCAAGGTCGCTGGAAGGCGCTGGATGCAAGCCGCTCTAGATCGGTCATTTTGGAAATCTTTGGGAGAGGCCTATGTCCAGCAGTGGACGTTGTGCGGCTGAAATGATGATGATGAAGACCTAGAACACTGTGTTCAGGGTTCTGTACCCAAAGAGTAAAAACGGGGCCCTATGACTTCGCTGTCCGTCTGTCACGTTGTATCTCATGAACCGTGATAGCTAGACAGTTGCAATTTTTACAGATCTATGATGTGATGTATTTCTGTTGCCGCTATAACAACAAGTACTAAAATCACAACAAAATAAATACTTTAGTGGGATTCCATACAACAAATGTGTTTTTTTTATGGATAATGGTCTGGAACCCTTAGAGCGCGAGTCCGACTCGCACTTGGCCGGTTATTTTAATTACAGGTTTTTTATTATATCAGTAAGATCATAAATAAAATAAAAATCTACTGTTTCAGGTATTTTTAACAATGTACAGATCTGTGCTACAGGCTAAAAATAGTTTTGAATCGATTTAAATAACCAAGAAAAGATAAGAACAAGTTACATCAGACGAAAGGGTCAACATCGCGTATTGCACGACCCAAGTAATACAAATGGACACGATACTGATAACACGCCATCTTTAATTACGTACATTGTTGACATATTTACAGAAAATATTTACCCTTCGTAATTAAGTATCTCTTGGTTCAGAACAATAATTACATTGGTAGGAAACTTAAGAGAGAGCTCAGAGAGCCCGATTCATCATCATATTTCAGCCGCATACCGTCCATTGCTGGAGATAGGCCCCAAGGCTTTCCAAAACGACCTATCTAGAGCAGCCTGCATCCAGTGCTTTCCAGCGACCTTGGTGAGGTCGTCTGACCACCTTGTGGGTGGGTGTCCAATGCATCGTTTACCAGTAGTGGTTGCCATTTGAGAACCTGTCTGCCCCATCGGTTCACATCAATAAAATGGCGAAAATATAACACAAAATTACTTACGGTAATTGAAATAGATTTAATTTACAAAGAGTAGTGAAAATATCAACTAGTTTTCTTTTTGATCGTTTAGAATGGACAAACATACAACTTTTGTATGAAGCATAGAAGATAGATTACCTTGTACGGCATGCTTTCAAAGAATATGGATGTGGCTGAAATCTTCTTGGTAGGTGTAAAGAAGCCATGCGTGAGATGTCCACCGTCTGGTAAATCCAATCCCATGATTCGCCCATGAGGCTCCACAATACCCGTGTACACAGCAAAGTTTGCAGGGGAACCTGTCGAAATAAGTATTTTTTTTTAAATCTAGAAGCATATAAAAAGAACTATATTTGAGCAACCGTGCTTCGGCAGGCACATTAAGCTGCTGGTCGAGGCTGTCATCAAGCTATATTAGGAGCCCTTAGGCTCGGGCTACATCTAGCACGACGTAACAGCACTTTTCTATGCTGCTATCCTTTTCTATCGCGTAGGCCGTGCTGAAACGTTCCGTCGCACTCTCTCGCTCTAGCGAATGACGGTTCTGAGCGACAGAAAAGTATAGTAGCATATAAAAGCGCTGTTTCGTGCTGATAGATGGAGCCCAACCCTTAGACAGCATAAAAAATGTGACACCCGTGTTGGCCAGATACAAAAAGAGACAGCTTAAAGCTGCCTTTAACTCATCTAGTAAAAACAAACTCGTCGACATTGGTACCTGAATAAGGTTGCACATTGACCCCCCACTCTTCTTCATTAAGTCTGTAGGCCTGTAAAGACCGTTTCTGAGCCATGATTTCAATTTCATCGATGTATTCATTTCCACCATAATACCTAAAACAATAAATTTGTTAAATTTATACTACTCATAGTTATAAATAGAGAGTAAACAAGAAGAAAAGGATTATACAGTTTTTACATCAAGTCTGACAAATTTTTTAGTCATATTACTTATTCATTATCCTCATTCTTATCTTTACTAGCATTATAAATGTGAATGTTTTTATGTTTGTCTGTCCTAAATGAATCACCTCTGTTACTTTCAGTAACATATTTCATCCTGAAATAAGGTCTACAATGTGTGCTAAAGAAATGTATGTATGGCTATAAATTGTTATAGTTCCTTGTACTAACCAACAAGTACCAAGATATACCGTGAAATGCTTGTTTTATAAACGACATGATTGACATGCTCATTGTTCAATCTGTTTTGGTTAACGATACACTCACAAGTACAAGCTTGAACATCATGAGTTATGTGAATGATAATTCAAATAACATGTGTTTGGAGGATACATGGAATAGCCAAAAACTAATACAGTCCTGCCAAGTGCCAAGAGATGATCTTTAAAACAATAACTTCATTTATTTTTATCATCATCACCAGGTCTGTACTACTAGAGTCAGAGTATAGACGGGTTAGAGAGGTCTCATTGATGTTTATAAGCTTTGTTAAGCTTGTACCTATTTCTTAAATCACTTTCTACGCCATCCACGGGAAAACTTGGAGTGGTCCTATTTTACTCTGCCGAAAACCACATGGCGACTTGTTTATTAAAGTTACACAATTACAATAGTAATAAATAAATAATTTTTTTTACATCCATAACAGTAGGTACCTGGCATTTGGCATTCCTTCTGAGTATTTGTTGTGCAGACAAGAGCTGAGGCATTGCAGTACTGGAACTGACGTGAAGTTTTCAGAGGCAATCATTTCAAGCCCTGTGTTCTGTCTATGCTTTTCTTTTTTAATAATCTCAAACAGTTCTGGGTCAGTGTCCCAAAGGTTTCCATTAAGTTGGCTGTTCATTCTTGAAGTTGTATGTATGCACTTGTTATCAATCTGTCACAAACACAATTTAAATGAAATAAATTATTAGACAGGTACATACACTCTCTGAATTTACTTGTAAACTGAGCAATCAGTAAACAAAGTGGCTCTAATATGAAGATCAGTGGCGTTGACCTATGGCTGTTATGAATGATAGTGCAATCACAAACAAAAATTGATTGTTACATCATTTCACATCATCAATGATGTGATACCAAAAAGTTTTGTGTCCTATCAGTCCTACATTGGGTAATAATTAAAATTCTTTCATATAGGTTTGAAATGACTAAAAATGAATGAATGAAAGAAATAACATTTGAAATGGACTTACACAATCCACAATTTAAATTACATAATATTATGCACATTAAAATGTTCTTAATTATTTGAACATGTAAAATAGTAAGGAATAAATTGGCCAAGTGCATGTCGGGTCAAGTGCAATGTAGGGTTCCGTAGTTGAGAATGCTAACTTTGCATTCATGTCATAATAAACGTCAAAAAAATAATTATCTATTGAATTTGTAAGAAATTTTTCTTTCAGGTACATTTTATAAGTTGATGTCCTATATCTTTTTAATTTGTAAACCCTTATAAATTAAAAAGATATAGGCAGGTTATAGGTTATATATACTACAGCTGTGAATTTTATCACATATCACATAGAGGGGGGGACAAGCTAGGTATAAAAGCAGGCGGTGAAATACCCCCCGCCCTTAAGTGGGGAGATGCAGAAAGTAGTAGTTTAGGAGATACCTGTGAATCTTTTTCTAATTTACCTAAAAATATATACTTAACCTAACACTTCTTCTGCCCTTGTTTCAGGTGGTCATAAAAAATATTAACTTGAACCTAACTTTCCTTCTGCCATTACAGTTGTTCTGGGTGGTAAAAAAATTTTACTTCCTTTCTATTTTATGGTCATCCCCTAACCCCCTTACGGCTAAAATCCTAATATATATTCCTATAGAAAAATAATAATATATCCTACACTACTAGTTTCCGCAGCCAACTAAAGGGGGTGGACTGTACCCCCTTCCCCCAACTCTACTTGTGTGACACTATACTAAAGTAAAGTAATCCACACTTAAGTTTTATACCAGTAATGACTTAGTAAGATGTAATGTGGCAGGTATTTGGAGAAATTAAATTTATTTTGTAACATTTTGGTAATTTTTGATAAAATGATTTTAAAAATAATATTACTTATTAAAAAAATTATACAAGAGAATTTACGCTCGGTACAGTACATACAGATATTTAACTAATCAAATACTTACATTATGTATGTAGTAGTTTTAATATTATAGATTGAATGATGTCTTGATAGTCTTCTTTTTTTCACGCTTCCGCCGTGGTTACCGGGTGTTCTAGGAACCTTCCTATCTTGATAAAGAATTATTGAATCAAAAGAAAAACATACCTGTATCGGTAATACTTTAATTAGATAACCTTACCTGGGCCAAAACGTGCTGCTGCGCCAGCGCTTTTTGTGTGGTTGGTCGGTCACACTGACTTTGTTTGAGTCTTTGAAACTAACATGCGATATAAAAAAGTTACTGATAAATTTTACCTTACAGTTGAATTTTGTTTGTAAACCTTGCGCTGTTTTCACAAAATTCTTTTGTGTAGTTTGGTGAAGTATTCGATGACTGTCAAGTAAAAACGTACGTATGACCGAGGAACTCATAGTAAATCAAATTTTACAAACGCTGTACAAGTTAATCGGTATGCTTGAAATAAAACAAAATCAAACTATTTTTATCAAAATAGATGATAACCCATTATGAACTCTGTTGACGACTTGACGTATGTAGTTAAATTAAAGGCTGTTTGTTTTCTTCTGTCCGTCCGTCCGAATCTCGTTTAGTGTTGCCAGGAACGATTTTCGTAAGTTACCAACTGAATAATTTATTTTAGTATGCTTGACTCAATAGTTTCGTGCGTTGCGTTCGCTTGTCCTTCTGGTAGGTACCTAAGTCTGTTGCAGAGAGCATATACCTAATTACATTTACTACGTTTTAATCTGTTGCAAAAAGGCGGTCTTATTTTTAAAATGCGGAGACCATTTTTTTTAGCTTTGCATTGGCCAGGGGCCAGGTAGAATGCTTGATTTTGGCAATCGAAAATTAAAAATAGCACAAAGTACATTGTCCACATTAAGTAGGGGTCGTTAGTAAAACCTAATTAGCAAGTCAAAATTAAAATACAAAAACAAAAAATTCATACTTATATATAAAGCTGAAGAGTTTGTTTGTTTGTTTGTTTGTTTGTTTGTTTGTTTGTTTGTTTGTTTGTTTGTTTGTTTGTTCGTTCGTTCGTTCGTTCGTTCGTTCGTTCGTTCGTTCGTTCGTTCGTTCGTTCGTTCGTTCGTTCGTTCGTTCGTTCGTTCGTTCGTTCGTTCGTTCGTTCGTTCGTTCGTTCGTTCGTTCGTTCGTTCGTTCGTTCGTTCGTTCGTTCGTTCGTTCGTTCGTTCGTTCGTTCGTTCGTTCGTTCGTTCGTTCGTTCGTTCGTTCGTTCGTTCGTTCGTTCGTTCGTTCGTTCGTTTGTTTGTTTGTTTGTTTGTTTGAACGCGCTAATCTCAGGAACCACTGGTCCGATTTGAAAAATTCTTTCGGTATTAGATAGGTCGTTTATCGAGGAAGGCTATAGGCTATATTGCATCACGCCCGCGACTTCACTCGCGTGGTTAACGCGGGCGAAGCCGCGCGCTTCCTCTAGTGTTGAATAAAACTCGAAAGTAAAATTGTTAGATCCTAAATTCATTCATCGTTTTATTCCAGAACGGTACGGAAAGATATCGCCACGTCCATTCGCCTTTTCGAGCCGCGGTTGATATTAACTACGTGCCTCGTACCACGCAAACAGCAAAAGTGGGCCGCCATATAAGTACGTGCACGTTAAGCCGTCGGTCTCGGTCACTGTCTTTGACATTGGTCGTTACCTAAAACCATGTCAGAGGCCTTTAAGGCGGTTTAAAAACTCTGACACTAGTATTAGTCACTAACACACACGATAAGAAGAAGACCAAACTCAACATTGCAACAAATTCTACTATTATCTACTATAGTAAAACCATATTTTTAAATTTTAATTATAAAAAAATAAAATATACCTAAAGCTTTTCTTGTTTAAAATGTTGATAGCACAATTACAGCTCCTATAAGTTTCTTTTATCGTCCATATAGTGTCGCTTTTGTCGATTTAGGGCCTGCCACCTATAGTTCGTGCACGTTGTCGCCCTGTTACCCGCATAAGAATTAACATAAAGTGTACAAAATGTAATAACTTCTTCTGTCTTACCTTTTCCCATTTTATTTGGGGTCGGCGCAGTATGTCTTATCCCTCCATATTCCCCTATTCCCCGTCATTCCTTCTTCCACCCCAACTATACTCATATCATGCTTAATGCACTCCATCCATCTTTTCTTTGGTCTTCCTCTTCCTTTACGTCCATTTACCTTCATTTTTAGTGTCTTTTGCGTTACATGTTCTCTTTCTCTTCGCATAACGTGTCCAAACCAAGCCAATCTGTTACTTCTTACCTTGTCTGTTATCGGTGCAATCTTCAAGCTACCTCTTATGTACACGTTTCTCACCTTATCCTTCCGCGTCACTCCGCACATCCATCTCAACATCCTCATTTCCGTAATAACTGGTAATAAGTACAAAATGTAATAACTGGTAACATTATATCCTTACTGACAGTGGCAGGGGAGTTGACGTTTACAATACAATTTTTTAAATATTTTACGGCTCTGGTATACTTGTCCTATATAGCCACTGACCTCCATGTATACGAGTAATATTATGGAGGTCAGTGTATAAAGCCCATATTAATTCACTTCTTTATTTACAACCCTAATGGACAATTAACACAGGGAATAGCTGGGAATTTCCACTAAAACAATCCACTAAGCCAATGCGATGAAAATGCAATGCATGTAAGTAGTAGGTAAAATACAGGATCTTTTTCGTGAACGCCCCGTCATGTTAAACGCTTGTTTGTTTGTTGCACACGACATTTAATATGATACAGATATAGAGCGTAGCGTAGGGCTATTGTAGGCGCAATTACGTTTAGCGTATGGTAAGCGTCAAGTTTGAATAAGTGGTACAGAATGGTAAAGAAGGTGAACTTATGGTGAACTTAATGCTAATGCATTCTCTACCAGTCATACTGTAGGAAAACAGAAACAATTTATAGGTATGCTTAAAATATTAGTACCTGGGCGACCGAGCTTTACTCGGTTACATTTCAAACATTAACTAATTTTTTTTAAACTTGTCTAAAAACAGTATGTACTAAAATATATATATATAAACTTGAACATAAAAAAAAAACAAAAGTAAGTCACCGAGTGGGATTTGAACCCGTAACACTCTTTCTAGAGGTCCCCATCCTAAACTGCTGAGTTAAAATGGACAGCGGCCGGCGCGACGATATTAGCGACCATATTCTGCGTGGAAAGAAAAACGCTTTCATGCGTCTTTCTTGCTTTTTCACTCGAAAACACGCGTTTTCCCAAACATAAAACTAATCTAGATCGATTGTTTACCCCCGAAAACCTCCATATACCAATTTTCAGCGAAATCGTTAGAGCCGTTTTCGAGATCCTAGAAATTTATAAATATACAAGAATTGCTCGTTTAAAGGTAAAAGATTTAAGATAGATAATTATACTTTAACAAGTTTACTTAGATAGTATTACAGTCGTACAATACATATACTTAAATACTCATGTATATACAATTAAATACTTATAGGACGAAAATACAAAAAAATGTAAGTACCTATATACCTACATATGTACAAAAAGTACAAATGCTAGCAACCCATCATTTCCTTTTTTAATTTCTTTAAAAATATATATTAAACCGTAAAATATTGACGACATCCGTGATGTAGTGGTCACCATACTAGTCCGCCTTCCAGGACGTTCCGGGTTCGATCTCCTGTCAGGGCAAATTGGAAAATGGCCCTTTTCAAAGTGTCCTGGCGGTCTTGGATGTTTATTCATATAAGTATGTATTGCTATAAAATAATGTATGTTGTTATAAAATATAGTATCGTTGAGTTAGTAACCGAACGCATATCACAAGTTTCGAACTTATTTCAGTGCATTGTATTCCTATTTCGCCATGAGTCAAAGTCAAAGTCAAAAATCATTTATTTATCTTTGAATATTTTGTATCACTTGATAATTGTCACTTTTTTTTCTATTTCTTTCAATTTCTTAAAAGGTAAATGTTGACGTTAGATCATTTACTTACAACAAAGTTTACTGCCGCTTCAGAAGAAGCGGCAACAAACGGCTAAGTAAATAAAGCTTTGCAAACTTCTATAACAATCAGTAGCAATGTACCTAGTGGTCGCTACTTTTGGATTGTATTTGAGACGCTTGTGAATGAGATCTCGACTAGCGTGGAAGTGGGTCAAGCGGCTCTGAAGGTAGGCATTTTAACCGCTACTGCAGCTTATTTTTAAATTAAAGGAAAGGAGTATTGTACATTCATTTACATCTTATACCTTTAAACGAGAATTCATGTATATTTATAAATTTCTGTGATCTCGAAAACGGCTCTAACGATTTCGCTGACAATTGGTATATAGGGGTTTTGGGGGTAAACAATCGATCAAGATTAGTCTTATGTTTGGGAAAACGCGTGTTTTCGAGTTTTCATTCGGTTTTATTTCCACGCAGAATATGGTGTCTAATTTCGTTGCGCCGGTCGTCATCCGCTTAGCTCAGCGATTAAGGGTGCTGAGTGTTACGGGTTCAAATCCCACTCGGTGACTTATTTTTGTTTTTTTGAAGTGAAAACTTCTTTAGCGGCGTTGTGACCTTTTTTTGGAATAGGTAAAAAAATTTAAACTCGCGTCAGGACACGTGGCCTGATCGAAAATTCGTAAGACGGCGCAGGGCGCTTGCGCGAATGTTCGTGTGTGTTTATGTTACAGCGTGCTACGCGCATCCATGGATGGTGACAGCTGATGGCTCGACCGTCTGTGTAGTGGCCATGCTGCTGTGTATTTGAAAATGAATTTGGTCATGCTTGTGACATTTGTGACAGACTGTGGTTCAGAAAAGATTTGAAATATTTAATACTGATAATTAAAGCAATTCGTGCAAAATTATTCCCTAACCATTCCAAAATATCAAAAATGCACCCAGGTACTAAATATTCAAAGGAATAGTAATACTTACATTACATTTAAATTTAATTACTTATATGTATAGGCTGGCTTCACACTGACCTAAATTTCAGTCTATAATTTAATCGAAATGTTTATTAGCCAATTTCTACAATTTGAAATTTTACTTTTTTTGTTGTCCTTGGATAAAATTTAATATTTTAACATGCTTTTATCAGCTTCACTTGTATGTTTGTTCAAAACTTCCATGTTGGTAGGCTGAAAATAAAAACCTACAATGTAACAACTTCTCTTTTCGCGCAGAATGTTAAAGTTTAAGCCGATTGGGGAATATGCAAAAAGGAGGAATGTGATAATCGACGATGTGGCCATCAACCCCTCACTATTTTGATTCCCTCCCTTTTTCACATACATCACCTTACCTACGGCCTCAGTGCCAGTAGATATAGCAAAGGCTGTCTCTCCCGTGTAACGATTCTGCATTTCTTATCCATCTGCATGTTAATCTATAATTAATTCTAAGCATAGGTGGATAATCCACCCCATTTCTCCATCACTCGTACCGATCACCTTTCAAATCTCATGTCTAAATTCAAATTTTTATATTTTTCACACATTTCTTATCATTCTGACGGAGATTCTACTTTCAACTCTCATCCCGTTAATACACTCAGTAACATCTACCTGATTATTATCATATGTAGGCTTATTATAATTTCGTATTTTGTAACAGTACTGCAGTAACTTTAACAAATTTTGTTGAAATAATTATAAAGTAAGTAGCTGTTTTATCTCTTGCTTCTATCTTCACTCTCATCACACGTAACGTACGTAAGTACCTTATGTCTAATGTGTGAGCTCACTACAGTGCAATTCAGCGCATTGACAGATGGAGTTCCCACACCCGTAAGGTTTATAGACGTGACATTTCAAGAGAAATTGATAAAATGTATCGTCATCAGGAATCAGCTCTATCACAATCATCCACACAATGAAGGCCACTTTGTTCTGAATTCCGCCGGTCGAATCAGACAGAGATATAGCCCGCGGCACGCGACCCGTTATTGAGACGGAGACAAATTGGGGGCATCAGGGTGAATCACGTAGTGGTTATCCGTCTTCGTCACGTTATGGACTGGGATATATGTATATCAAACTTTGATCGTACATAGGTAAGTATAGTCATCATTATTCCAAAGTAGTAGTAGAAAATTTACTTTTACTTCCTTATTTGGAATTTAAAGGTTTTTGTATGGGTTCACGCAGAGAAATATCTGGTTACCTATAGGAAAAAAGACGCTACTGTAACTAGAACTTCTGTTTGCAACCGTAACAGCAAGACTCACGAGTTGACTTTACAAAACCATTCTGTTATTACTTTTACAACTAGATGTTTAGTGTAACTGACATAACAATATAATACTCATTACAAGGTAAGTATTTAACGCGCCTGTTACATTACCAATGTAATTGTGAATATGTGACCATACGTCAAGTAGACATTACTAGATCGATTGTAAGGACTACGTACTAAGCTATCTGGTTACCATTAATACTTTTTTTTGGGTTTACTAAATACTTTGCTGTATCTACTAATGAATTTGTATATATACAATTCACATACATTTATTATGTTTATACATGTACTTAACAGTAAAACTAAAGTGGTTCCGCTGGAGAGCATGCTCCGTGGCAGGACCCCATAAAATTAATAATTCCTATGAAACTACTGGTATACTTATTTTGATATTTAGCTTCAAATGTATACAAATTATATATACTATTTTATACCATATATCGTTCTTATTAAACTCAAAGTGGGTCCTGCCCTGAAGTACAACATGATTTTATTCATGAAACTACAGACCCTAACATTTTGAAAAAAATACTAAAATATTGTTAATTGCGCTCTAAGATTTACATATGTCATTGACTTTGTACAGAACCCTCTCCAAGCAAGTTCATCTCGCACTTGGCTGGTTTATTTTAGTTTTAGTTCTTATTTAGTTTTACTTTAAAATGTATAAGTATAGTATGAATATAATTTTTTTTATAAACTTTTGAGTTTTCACGAGCATTATTCAAAAAAAGATTCTCAACATTCACAGGTAAACATAACGATTCATGTCCAAAACAAAGTTACGACTTACAAGACTTACCTAGGTATTTTTCCATGTCATGAAATGATCGTAGCGTAGCTAACTAGAAAATGTATTTATACCTAGTCAATAAAAAATAATATAAGTATTTATTTGTCACCTAAGCACACACCTTATGTGTACTCATACACATAATGTTTCATATACTATACAACGTATAAGGCTCCGCGCAAACGGGCCACCGACCACAGCCACCGGTAACGGCCACCGACCATTTTCTTACTAATTTAGTGGCCGCCATCAGCAGCGTCACCGTGTGCGGCGAGTCCATATAAAGTGTATGAAAACTACAAGAAAGTGGTCGGTGGTCGCCACCGGTGGCTGTGGTCGGTGGCGCGTTTGCGCCGAGCCTTAGGGACATACCCGTAACAAATCTCTTTTAATCTCTTATTATATTACTTGCTGAAGCCCGCGACTTCGTTCGCGTGGACTTTAAGACTCTGGAAAATGCTCATCAGGCTGAACATCTTTTGCTAAGGCGTTATTATATATCATATAGTTTAGCTGGACCATTATGGTTCTGCATCAGACCATTATGGTATAACAAAAAAAATGAGAGAGACAGATAGAGAAACACGTGCACGCCGCACGGCTTACAACTATAGCAAAAAGTGTCGTTACAACTTTTGGTCTTAATTTTTTCCGTCTAGCCCCCTTACGCAAAGCGCGATAAGGAACCTCGTTCCAAAAAAAGTTTAATTTTTTACTCTATTAATAAGTCTCAATCGCCCCAAATAGGTTTTTGGAAATATATTCAATATACACTCTCATTTTTTTGTAACTGTTTTATTATATGTATAGATTACTCTATAGTATCATAAAATTGTATACAGGTATGTCCCTTCCACATTGTTTAAAACCTTCTGTGAAATCATAAAATAAGCGACAAATAATAAATTTTATGCAACAAATGTAAGATGCGCAGGTTACGATGGGTCATGCGAGCCTTGGCAAGCATTTTTTGACGTACTTATACAATGTTGCTTAACAATACTTTTTCTGAGACTACCTATATTTACTAAATAAAATAATATAAGCAAAGAAAAATGTTAAATGTTTGACTTAAGTATGTTTGGCGGATACTACCTAAGTAAGGTATCTGCTAATCTGCAAAGATATCTGTAGTATTTTTTTTTATTCTGGGTTAAATAATGTTTTTGCTGGCGGTTAAATTTAATTTTTATAATAACTTAATTAATTCATTGCCTCTTAAATTGGTAAGTGCGCGTTTTGTTGTAAAATTTGTGCTAATCGAGTTAAACCTTAACCTAGTGTGATAGCTAGGCGTATCTTTTTGGCCACTTTACAATACAAATAGAGTATAGACACAGAATAAGTACTAGTGCTCACATAATGAAGTCTTACTCAGCAAATGAATTCAAAGAAATATCTGCTCAATGTCGTTAGCGATATGGTTTAATTTAGTTCGCGTCAGAACTCGGCACCTTTTCGTTTAGATACCTAGAAGTGCATTGCAAGCCAATTTCATTCTTATACTCTAGACATACGATTCACGTCTCTGAATTAACTCCGGAGTGGTCTCCGCGCATAGTAATAATAATAATGTAGGTATATTTTACCTCAACGGGGAGTGACACAGGCCTGGTATAGACTTTTCTGAAGTCATAATATTATCTGTGTTCATCAAATATATTTGTGACTGTGTAAAGGACAAAGTACAGGAGTAGAAAAAATACTATAACGATAATACGAC
This sequence comes from Acrobasis consociella, assembly GCA_963555685.1. Taxonomy (NCBI): domain Eukaryota; kingdom Metazoa; phylum Arthropoda; class Insecta; order Lepidoptera; family Pyralidae; genus Acrobasis; species Acrobasis consociella. The sequence goes on from OY743115.1 coordinate 6,896,518, forward strand.
TTGATAATATCTAGGTCCGATTAAAAATGTGTTTTCGTTCTTTGAAATATCAATATTGATTTACACTGTTGGACACTATTTTTATTTATATTACTCGTACATATGTCAACGAGTACCTTCTCTTCGTATGACCTACGAGTATCTCATCGAACAAATAACTAACAACCTGTGTATTGTAAATTAACTCATTATAATGTGTAACTAATGACAATGGTATTTGTTTCTGTATGTATAAATACTAGAAGCACTTACTTCAGAAAATAAGTTCATTTCAACTCTTACCATTTTAAAAACAGACCTACGCGTACCTGCCAACATTTCAATTTTAAGATTCCCGAAATAAGTTATATTATGCGGGCACAAACCCAATATTTATTAATTTTCATAACATTATTGAGATATATAAAATGTTCTAAAGTAGTGTGTACAAAATGGAACAACGATATTCCTATAACATCTGAAGAAATAAGCACAATTATGAAATATATTGGAGATGGTTTACCTATATTTAACAACGCCAGCGAAGAATTTGATTTTAAAACCGCCATGAAAAATTACATTTATCATGCACAAAACGATAATCAGTACCTGAACATTACAGAAATCATAGAAAAACATGGTTACATAGTTGAAACACATGAAGTGACAACAAGCGATGGATATATTCTTCGCATGTACCGAATTGTAGGGGAAGGAGTACCTATATTTTTGTCGCACGGAATACTCAGCAGTTCTGACGACTGGGTTACTTCAGAAAAGGAACGAGCTCTCGCTCTTTTGCTTGCAGCTCTAGGATTCGACGTGTGGCTGGGGAATATGCGAGGTAACTTTCATAGCAGAAAACACCTGTATCTCTCTCCAGAATGCAAGGAATTTTGGGATTTCAGCTGGCATGAGATTGGCATTTACGATTTGCCAGCGATGATTGACCACGTGCTTAATAAGACTAATCATGAAGCTCTACAATATATTGGTCACTCACAGGGTACAACAGCATTTTTTGTAATGTGTTCAGAGAAACCAGAATACAATAAGAAAGTATCGCAGATGATTTGCTTGGCTGCTGTGGCTTGGATGAAACATGTAAAAAATCTTCTGCTTCATTTAATTTCTCCACTATCTCCAGTATTATCACTTGTCTTGCGAGCACTTGGACTGTATGAATTTCTACCTAGAAACGAATTTACAACTGCAGTCACAATCTCCGCCTGTGGTACTCCAGAAACTGCTACAGTTTTTTGTAATAATCTTTTTTCTTTGTTGGTCGGGTTTGATTACGCACAAATTAATTCTACAATTCTGCCAGGTTTTTATCAACACTACCCAGCGGGATGTTCCTTAAAGCAATTAGTCCATTTTGCTCAAGAAGTGGTTTCTGGTTATTTTCGTCAATTTGACTACGGGGATCTGAAAAACTTAGAAGTATATGGTTCAATTCAACCTCCAGAATATCGTGTTGAGAAAATCACTGTTCCTGTGTATTTCTTCCACGCGGAGAATGATTTGTTGTCAAATATTGTAGACGTAAATATGTTGATTAGTAAGTTACCGAATTTTAAAGATCTGCATATCGTTGCTTTTAAAGGATTCAATCATATGGATTATTAGTTAATGATAAAGTTATATCATTATTACATAAATAATATTTGGTTGTTTATTATTAGTAACTAATATTTGGGGCTATTAAATTCCACAATATTATCAAACTTTGGTGAGTTTTTTATTTGAATATAAATTTAATTAGGTTTAAATATTGACTAAGCAAATACTGTATTTGGTTGGTGCTCTAAAAAGTTACAAAAAGTTTTATAAATCGATTTATAGTATTTTTACTCGTACCTATTTATATAGTTTATTTAAATTTTTGTATATTAAAATTAAGTTAATGTAAAATTCTTAAGCTAATGAAAAACTTAGTTTTTCTTACAAATTTTGTAAGTTTATATAGATTTACCATTTTTTTGCCCTGAAATAGCTGCGTCTGATCGGTACGTATGGTGACGAGAATATAATGTACTTTACAATAGGTCTTAAACGAAGCCAATAGGTAATCCATTTTACATGCTACATGCTTGTTTTGCATATGTAGTCATTTATAATGAAAATAAGTGGAAAATTGAATATTATGGAAAACAACAACTTACTTGTAGACTTAGCTCGCAGATTGATAATAAAAATGTAATTTAGTAAATTGAAAATTATTTTAACTGCTCTAAATTACTAGTTCAAATAACAAATTCAAACAATTCTTTAAGTGCGATTTAAACCCACTACACGTAAAGGGTAGAACTTATTTATTACTGAACATTTCACATAAGTACCATACCTAACCTAGACGTAAGAAAGTCATACAGTTTACAAATTTTCAAAGACATTCTTTAAAAAAATTCTATAATATACAGATACAGATACATTGTCACGTCTATATCCCTGACGGGGTAGACAGAGCCTAGGGCCCTTAGGCCCAAAGGCTATGCTTAGCGTGGTGGTGGGCGTTAAGATGGAAAAGGAATCAAAATAGTGATGGGTTGCTAGCCGCATCGCCTATTACCATGATTAAAATCTCGACCTTTCTATGATAATATTTGGTAATTTTTCAAAATAACTTCAGTCCTCGTTTCTGATTACATATCATACATGATATTATTTTAATTTTAACTTCTACGCGAGGTTTAGTTCCATTCAGCTTATAGTCGAAATGAGCATCTTGTAAGATTTTTTGAAGAACATAGTTCCTGACCTGACGTTTGAAGTGAAATAAACATAAATTAAAATCCTAAGAAGGTATGACCCGCAATAGAAAATCTTGGAGAGACAAGACATTTAGCGCCGACCCATCTACCTATAAATAAATGCAAAATGGAAAGGAAAAAGAAGAAATAAGATGATGAAGATGAAATAAACAAATCCCACACCGTAGCTATCATTTATCTGACAGAATGTAGTGGATAGTGCCTATGCAGACAGATGTGCAACGGGCACTTTTTATTATTATTGGATAAATATACTATGTATTGCATACATATCAGTACTTTATCCTTAATGGGGCAGACATAGCATTTTGGGTCTTGCGGCTCTAAGCACAAAATCAATGAAGTATATACACAATTCAAAATGTTCGTATCCGTATGAAAACACGTGTGTAACAAAATTTTTCATATTTATAGATTAAAATTGGTCAGCCTGTATAGTCTACTTTTAAAAGCTTCTTTTATGAATCAGAGTTGGAACTCTACAATATGCATCACTTCAATGATTTTTATTATGCTGAACTAATTTGAGTGATTTTCATTTTTTTCCTTATCGATGAACACCTACTTTATATTCATATATAAACCGAATCATTTTTTCATATTTACATTTTATTTATCAAATAGAGTATAACTTGAAGTTCTGCATTTTAACTTCTAAAATGCAGGTAATATTCAAACAGTTGCTTATAATAATGTTTATACATATCGTGAAACACGTAGATTGTTCTGTTGTGGGAACAGGAACTAAATGGACCAATGAAATTCTCATGATACCTGAAGAAATAAATACTATATTCAATTATATCAGAGATGGTGTCATATTAAAAGATGCCAGCGAACAATTTGACTTGATAGCTGCAGTTATCAAAAATCACACTTCTTATGCTCGACTCCATCAAGGTCTGTACCAGGATATTACAGAGATCATTAGAAATAACGGTTATACACCTGAAACTCATGAAGTGACCACAGACGATGGATATATTCTTAACGTGTTTCGAATTGTAGGCCAAGGGTCACCTGTATTCTTGATGCACGGATTAATGTGCAGTTCCGACGACTGGGTAACGCAAGAAAAAGAAAGAGCCCTCGCTCTTTTGCTTGCAGCTCGGGGATATGATGTCTGGCTGGGGAACGCCCGGGGTAACACTCATAGCAGACGGCATGTGCATCTCTCTCCAAAACGGAAAGAATTTTGGGATTTCAGCTGGCACGAGATCGGGATTTATGATTTGCCTGCTATGATTGATCACGTTCTTAATGTAACGCAACAAGAAGCATTACACTATATTGGTCACTCACAGGGAACAACATCGTTCTTTGTAATGTGTTCAGAGAGACCGAAATATAATAAGAAAATAATACAAATGACCGCATTATCTGCCATAGTTTGGATGAGTCACTTGAAAAGTCCTATTTTACGGTTCATTAGTCCCTTTATTCCCATAGCATCATTCGTGTTACAGAAATTCGGAATCTATGAATTATTACCAAGAAATGCACTTCTAAATACAATACTAAGAGTCGGGTGTAGTACTCCAGTATCTGCTACACTTGTATGTAATCAACTGGTATCCCTAATCTCTGGATTCGATTACCCACAAATGAACTCGACCTACCTTCCACAATATTACCAGCACACTCCTGCAGGAGCTAGTTTAAATCAATTGGTCCACTACTCTCAGGGAATTGGATATGGTCATTTTAGACAATATGATCACGGCTTTTTAAGAAATTTGATAAAATATGGCTCGGTGAAACCTCCAGATTATCCTGTTGAGAAAGTAAGTGCTCCTGTTTACATTTTTCATGCAAAAAATGACTGGTTGTCATCTCTTACAGACGTAAATATCTTAATTAGTAAATTACCAAATGTTAAGGACCTGTATATTGTGCCGTTACGTACCTTTACCCATATGGATTATTTAATAGCCAATGATGCAAAATCATTAGTTCACGATAAAGTCATATCAATATTAGAAAATAAAAATTCTGACAATGAAATCAGAAAATACGTTGGTTAATTATTTTTTGGAGCAACTTCTACTAGGTACAAAAAGACTACCTACTTAAATAAATAAATTTAACTCATAATTGTATGCTTTTTATCCTCTTATGTCACTTAGTTACATAGTATAATATACCTGTATGTACTTAGGTCCTGCCGTTTCAATTCGTTTTACCATCTAGTATATAATACGTAACGTACATATGTACGTATTTGGGCGATCGAGCTTAGCTCGATAAATAACCGGTCAAGTGCGAGTCGGCTTCGCGGATAAAGGGTTCCGTACCATTATTTATAAAAAATAATTTTGGTGAGTGAGAGCCTTCCTTAGAAATTTATTTTATTAGGTACAAGCTGTGCTCGAGGTGAATATCGGGATAAAAACTACATCCTATGTCCTTCCCTGGGTCTTAAACTATATCCATACCAAATTTCATCTAAATAGGTTCAGTGGGTTAAGCGTGAAATGGTAACAAATAAACAAACAAACAAATATACAAACTCACTTTCGCATTTATAATATTAGTAGGAAGAAGGATAGGATAGGATTTTTTAGTATTTGTTGTTATAGCAGCAACCGAAATACATTACCTATTTGTAAATTTTTTACTGTCTAACTATCACGGTTCATGAGATACAGTCTGGTGACAGACAAACAGACATACCGACGGATGGACAGCGAAGTCTTAGTAATTGGGTCCAGTTTTTAGCCTTTGGGTATGAAACCCTAAAAATGCAAACTAGCTAGATCGATTTTCGGCTAAAATACCCCTACGTACTTTGATAGAGTTTCGCCCACCGTCTATCTAAAGGGCTTCACACACGGCGGCTATAATGTAAAGATGTACATTATAGCGATATATCTTATTACCATTATTTATCAGATTCCAGGAGACCACACACGACAGCTATTATATATATTTTTTACATCCTGACGATTTCTATAAATAAATAAAGTAAAAAAATTATATTTATTCAGGCGTACACCCATTTTGTTAGTATTACAGAACTTATGGACTATGTTAGTACTAATATTTTATTAATTTAATTTAAATATTTTCTTGCCCCACTGTGCGACCCCGGGACATTCGCATGAGCACTTACCCAGTGCCGCACAATTGGGCAATCAAATTTACTACCTATTACCTTCAGGATAGTGTTGGCTGGCACTCCCGCGCACTCTGTGCATCAGTGATGCGCTCCGCTTACGTAGAATGGCATGAAAGCCATCGACATGCGCCTGCGCATATGCACTGCAGTATCGCGGAAGCCCCAACATCACCCCGAAGGCATCATTAATATTGTACTCGGAGAGCATTGTAGGCTCGCTACGTGTAATTAGACTGGCAGAAGGATTTAAACAAAGTTATTTTAACTTCTGCACCAGATCGAGCGATCTATGGAAAGATGTTATGAGATGTATCGTGCGCGTTATAAGTATGATAATGTACATCTTTACATTACTGTGTGAAGCCCATAACACGCAAAAAATTTACAAAACATACAAATAGGTACTAACGCGATCAGTTAATCAAAAGTGTCAGACGATTTTTATTTTATTTTATATTTTACCAACATGGATAAAAATGGGAAATATTAAGAAACTTGTTGCCAAGTAATTACTTACTTTTTAATGAATTAATATGAATTATGAAAAAATGCGCTGTGGCGCAACTTGCATTTCTAAACAAGTAACAAGTAAACTCGTTGAGAGTTTAGCCATTAATTTATTAGTTCGTAGGTACTAAATGTAACGCTGGATTTGGTTTTACTTTAGTAATAATAAGCGGCCAAGTGCGAGTCGGACTCGCCCATGAAGGGTTCCTTAGTAGTATAAAAGTCTTGTAGTATGTTTTTTTTTAATTTTTATATCTGAGTTGAATGAAAGGTAAATTGCCGTTTACGATTTATGACGTATAAAAAAAAAACTACTAACTAGATCTCGTTCAAACCAATTTTCGCTGGTAGTTATCATGGTAATGAACAACATATATTTTATTTAGTTTTATCATTGTCTTATTTTAGAAGTTACGGGGGGGGGCGACACACTTTTTTCCACTTTGGAAGTGTCTCTCGCGCAAAGTATTCCGGTTAGAAAAAAAAGCTAATAGAAACCTCAATATCATTTTTGAAGACCTATCTACAGATACCCCACACGTATGGGTTTGATGAAAAATAAATTTTTGAGTTTCAGTTCTAAGTATGGGGAACCCCCAAAATTTACTGTTTTTTTTTCTATTTTTGTGTCAAAACCTTAATGCGGTTCACATAATACATCTACTTACCAAGTTTCAACAGTATAGGTCTTAAAGTTTCGGAAAAAAGTGGCTGTGACATACGGACGGACAGACAGACAGACATGACGAATCTATAAGGGTTCCGTTTTTGCCATTTGGCTACGGAACCCTAAAAAGTAACTAATTAAATAATAAAGGGTACTAATTAAACATACTTCTTTTTATTAGCCTTATTCACCTCTAAATATCCTAATTGCTTTCTAAATTATAAACTCAGCCACAATCGACGCGCGTCTGAATAATACTATCTTAGCCACTTAATTATCTTCTATGTAAGCCACTCTTAATATAGCTCAGCATGGTGGTTATTTTTTAGCATCTAAATTTGTAACATGCATTCAAGCAGTAAACTTCTAAAATATTAATATATGGCAGCAAATAGCCATTCCATTAGCTTCTAATTTAATAACTCAGTACGTTTAAAATATAAGTTATGTAACATTGAGTGATCGTCAAAATTGCTATTACCACTAAATGTTTTATTTTCTAAAAAAATGTTTCCCGTATGAAAAGGAATAATAGAAGAATGAAATTTTAATAGGTATACTTCCACTCCACTGCAAAATTGTTTTTGTATCTGTGTTACTTTCGCGCTAAGCTTGAGTCGCTTCCTCGCTTCGCTCGCTCGCTCGTGTTTTGGTAACAGGAAACCTAACAAAACTAACCTACACTCCACGGCAAAGTTGTTTTTGTGTCTGTGTTACTTTCGCCCTAAGCTTAGTTCGCTCGTTCGCTTGCGTTTTGGTCACAGGAAACCTAACGAACCTTACCAACCCACAGTGGTCAAGCTTTTTGTGCAATACGGAAAAGGGTTATTTCTTATCTTTCGTGATAACCTATCACGAAAGATAAGAAATGAAGCTGCCCCTGAAAGCAGCAGTTCTGTGACGGTGCACGAGTAGTGGGGGCCGGCATGATCTGGCATTTGGTCTATCGAATATGAGTTTCGAGTGAATATACTTTGGTGTCTTGCTCTTGATCACCCCGAACAATAATGTAGTTGTCTACGTGAGTCCATATTTAACATTGAAGCATTATTGAGATAAGGCGAGATGTGGGTACGCGGAGGGACGTTGAAGGAAAACCTACAGCATGCATTCTGAACTCTTTATACAAGACGTCGTGTTCTTTCTAGCAAACGGGGCCCATAAACGATATCGCCGTAGTTCAGGCGAGACAGCACTAAGGACTCACAGAGTCTGATGCAAACTTTTTCAGTCAGTAAGTTTCGAATCTTATAGAGGATCTTTAGGCGGTAGAAACCATTCTAAACCACATTGAGGCCATAGTTTTCAAATCGCAGATCAGGGTCCAATATTATTCCTAAATTTTTTGCCTCTTCTACCCTTTCTATAACTTGACCCATCATCATTATAACCGGGTTATTGTCAATAATTTTAGAAATCTGTACTTTAGAGCCCAAGATTATGCATTAAGATTTAGATGGGTTTAATGTAAGACAATTATTGCGAGACCAGTTTGCGATGCTTTCTAAATCCTCATAAATTTTTTGCACAGCTGTACATATATTTTCCGGTGTATCTGAAATATAAACCTGGACATCGTCTGCATAGCAGTGAAATTTGCAGTGATTTACTACAGCAGCAAGCTGGGCACAATATATGACAAAAAGCAAAGGACCAAGAATAGATCCTTGCGGCACACCACGACTCACAGGATGAGAAAGGGAAAAGTGGCAAGAACCATCTTCTTTCACTAGTTTCACTCTCTGAGATCGACCACTAAGGTAAGAGTTGAACCAGCCAACAGTATGGTGATCCAGGCCATAATATGACAGCTTAGAGAGTAATATAGGAGTTTCAATTCTATCAAAAGCACGGGAATAGTCCAGCAAAGCAAGAATAGTGCCCCGACCGTTGTTGTCTTGCTCAGCGAGCACATTGTCAGTGACATCCAGAAGCGCTGTTTGGGTTCCTTTGCCTTTTCGGAATCCAGATTGGAATTCTGAAAGAAAGCCATTAGTTTCAATGTACTCGGACAGTTGAATATGTGCAACCTTCTCTAAGACTTTTGAAAGAAAAGGCAATATGCTAATCGGTCGAAGATCAGCTAAATCTTGAGGATTATTTGTTTTCGGAATATAGTGACTACCGCTTATTTCCATTGCTGTGGAAATAAACCTGTGAGAAGCGATGTGTTTATAATTTTTGTAATAACACTTAAAGTAGTAGGCAGTGTAAGAAGAATCATATCTCTGCTAATACCATCATGTCCATTACCAGTTGCATTAGATTTAATTGAGAAAATAAAATTAGCGACGTCATTTTCAGAAACTGGTTTAAATGTAAAATCAGAGTCATTGAATCTATGGAATTCGAAGAATGTCAAATTGGGTAAATTATAAGTCACACTAGAGCTAGGAATATCAAGAAAATGATTATTTATATTGTCAGGATAGTTAAATATGTCTGGTAAACAGTCAGTAGTACTTTCTTTACTATACTAATACTTAGCATACTCGTTGTATTGTTCAGGGTGTTTTATTTATCAGTTTCATACTAGGTATATAAATATGCATTAAGTGGTTATAATAGATGCGAAACTAATTATTGTCACTTTTATCTGTATGTTTATTCATAAAATTTACCTTTATGACATTTTCTATATAAATTAAAATAAATATTTTTCATTAACACTTACTTATAAGCAGTTGAGCAACAATAACTACTGTTTTCTAATTCTAAAATGCGAGTCCTACACATTCCGACGTTATTTATTTTTCTTAAAGTAGTAAATTGTTCTGAAGTGGTGTGTACCAAATGGAGCAATGATATACCCATGTCTTCTGAAGAAATAAACACAATAATGAACGCTATAGGAGATAGCTTACCAATATTCAACAACGCCAGCGAAGGATTTGATATGACATCGGTAATCAAAACTTATCAATATTATAAACAAACTGACGATATTCAATTAAATATCACAGAGATCATAAAAAAAAAATGGTTACAGAGTTGAAACGCATGAAGTAACTACAAGTGATGGATATATTCTTTGCTTGCATAGAATTGTTGGGGAAGGAATACCTGTATTTTTGATGCATGGATTAGACAGTAGTTCTGACGACTGGGTTACTACAGAAAAGGAACGAGCACTTGCTCTTCTGCTTGCAGCTTTAGGTTTCGACGTGTGGTTGGGGAATGCCCGAGGTAACTTTCATAGTCGAAAACATCGGTATCTCTCTCCAGAATGTAAAGAATTTTGGGATTTTACTTGGCATGAGATCGGCATTTATGATTTACCTGCTATGATCGATCATGTTTTAAATAAAACCAATCAAGAAGCATTACAGTACGTCGGTCACTCACAGGGTACAACAGCTTTCTTTGTGATGTGTTCAGAAAAACCAGAATACAATAAGAAAATAATACGAATGATCGCATTGTCTGCCGTTGCTTGGACGTCTCACTTGAAAAGTCCTCTTCCACGGTTGATATCTCCCCTGGTTCCAGTGTCATCGTTAGTGCTACGGGCATTAGGAATGTATGAACTTTTACCAAGAAACGAATTTTTAACAGCACTACAAATTTGGGGCTGTGGTTGTCCAGAAACCGCATCTATTTTTTGCAATAATATAATTTTCCTTATTTGTGGATTTGACTATGCTCAAGTTAATTCCTCCTACCTGCCAAAATTTAATAAACATTTTCCTGCAGGCGCAGCTGTAAAACAATTAGTTCACTACGCTCAAGAAGTTGAGTCCGGTCATTTCCGACAATATGATCACGGGTATCTAAAAAATTTAGAAATATATGGTAAAGAGCAGCCTCCAGATTATTGTGTAGAAAATGTCAGTGCTCCTGTTTACGTTTTTCACGCAGAAAATGACTGGTTGTCGTCACTCGTAGATGTGAAAGTCTTAATTGGTAAGCTAACAAATTTTAAAGGTCTCTATGTTGTGCCGTTACCTACCTTTAACCATATGGATTATTTGATCGCCAACGATGCTAAATCATTGGTTCATGATAAAGTCATATCATTACTAAAGCAGCCACTAACTATCAATAATCAAATAAATAATCCAATGAAAAACCAAGAGTCTATATTTTCACAAAATGTCATAGAAGCAGTTTAGGATCTGCAGGGAGCTGTTGTCGTGGTTAGTATCCAATCCAGTTGAAAATAGAAATTCGCTAACCAGGAATAGGAATGGAAATAATATGTAGGCGCTTGGTATTTTATTAAGTCTTGCATATTTCTTTATATAAGTAAGAACATCAATGTTCACGTGATATTGGGCAAAAATTGGTAAATGAGAAGATTTTTCCAGTGCTCTGCGCTTAAAAAGTAAGATTTAAATAAATATTATTTTTATGAAAAATATAAATACCTAGACGTACTAAACAAAAGCAAAACGTTTGTGTATAGGTGAATAAAAGTATCCGACCAACCCATGTCCCCTTATTCGCGTCCCGGTTGATTATTGTGAACTACATTAGGTGATGGATCACATAGTGGCTTCCAGTGACGCATCTGGATACTATACCTAGAGAAGCTCTGGGCTGATGGCCGATCCTATCACCAAAATAGTACCCCTATATATTCACACCATCGACACGCATAGAAGATCACAAGGTATTCCGTCTTTTCATCTGCTTTCATATAAGAATTACTTTTAAAAAAGCTTTGGATTTCAGAATGTATGTCCCTGATAAGCGTAATGTATATTTTTTTTTATAAAAGCGCATCTTGGCACAGGATGTTATTTTACAGACCAGTTCATACATCAGTACCTACACCACGGGGTATCCTCATATTATTTTACAACTTTGAAAATTGACGGTATTTGTCACATAAATCGCTGGTCGTGAGCGTAGCAATTTGCATGAACAAATAATGTCACGCCATGACTATAAAATATAGAGAGACGAAAGCAGCCTCACACATCTCTGATTTTATTATACAACCGATACAGATAGTCAGATACATTACCACGTGAATAAATGTGGAAAAAAATAAAATATTTGTTAATCGTAAAAATAAGATTGTAACCAATAAATTAATTATGTTTTAAAAGTTTTTGTTCTTTTTTATCTATTATTTATAACTAACCTGTACCAACTACCCATTGCTGGAAAAGGTCTTTCCCATTTTTAGGGTCCTTAGAAAACAAAGAACCCCTATAGTATCGCGCTGTCTGTCTGTCTGTACGCGGTTTTATTCAAAGATTATAAGTACTCTAGTACTTTCTACTAGCTTTCTAAAGCTGTAATTTGGCATGCCAACAACGTAGTAAAAAAAAGCTTTTTTGGTAGCTCTCATACATGTAAGTAAAAGCGGATTTAATTATTATTTTTATAGTTCAAAATTTTGTTAGAGTCAAGTGTCCTAAACGGTTATATTATAGATACTCGTACGTGAAAAAAATCACGGCGTTAGTATATAAGGTCTAACAAAATATACTGAAACTATTTTAAGGGTGAATTCAGTCCATGATACTGAATTCACCCCTTGAATAGTTTCAGTATATTTTGTTAGACCTTATATATAACGAGGTTTAAAGTAAAACTATCAGAGCTAAGTACTGTTAACAAATTAAAAAGTTATAGGCGACCAACTTGCAAAATGTATTGGGAAAAATACATTTTCATATTAATTCAATAGAAAATAAGTATTTTAGACGTTTTTAGTCCCGCGAACTCAAAGTTGGCATTCGCAACTATGGAACCCTGGCGTGGCCCGGCACGCGCTTTGCCGGATATATCCTGTGAGATCATTTTATCTATAAACAGCCTCCGTGGTGTAGTGGTTAGAGCGTTCGGCTCATACCCGGAGGTCGCGGGTTCGATTCCCGGCGGGGGCAACGACTTTGTGTTGTTGTCCTGGTTTGGTTACGACATTGCAGGCTGATCACCTGATTGTGTGATAAGTAAGATGATCCGTGCTTCGGAGGGCACGTTAAGCCGTCGGGCCCGGTCACTGTCTTTGACATTGGTCGTTACCTAAAACCATGTCAGAGGCCTTTAAGGCGGTTTAAAAACTCTGACACTAGTGTTAGTCACTAACACACTCGATAAGAAGAATCTATAAACAATACAATGTCCTTTTTTATTCAGTACAAATATTTTGACTGAATAAAAAAGGACATTGTATTTAAGGGGTGATTAAGACCATCATTTCGAACAACTTTTCCCAGTAAATGTATATGAAAATACGAAAAAAAAATTACATTTTCCATAGTAATGATATTACGTGACAAACTTCGATTTGTATGAGAACTTTTTTTCCTTTTTAAATATATATTTTTTGGGAAAAGTTGTTCAAAACGATGGACTGAACCACTTCTTAAAATATTTGTAATTTGTCCCAAAATATTTAGAAAATCACTAAATTAGTATATAATAATAATTTACCTATAAACAGCAGCGGAATACTGTAAGATTATATTGTCGTACCTGCAAGTACGTAATAGCTCTTTGATTATATCTAAGTAGTAATGAAATATAAACTTGTAAATCCCGTATTCTACTCTGCTGTCTCTATTGAGAGAATTAACATAAATTGAATAATAACATTGAGAAATTACCTTTGAAATATTTCTTATTTTGTGGTTCCAAATATGGAGACATTATAAAGTTATATTATCTACCTACTCTGCTCGTAATACACGGCGATTATCCCACGCACGCCTGCTCTTTCATGTAGAACAGTCGGGATATTACCCAAAAGAAGAACATTTGCATTGCCCTTAAATATTATTTAAAAGCTTAATGTAATAATAATTTGTATTCCGACTCTACAAGTGTACTATAAATAAATATTAGAAATTAGAACCTTACGTAGAGAAAGATTATGAAAAATATCGCGGACAATGTTTGTCTATACGAAATATAAAAATCTGACGAGTAAGTAGGTACCTATTACCTTTTTTGGCTAATGTTGGTTAAGAAGGTAAAAACGGACCCCTATTACTCCCCTGTCTTTATATATTTAATAGGGGCTTCTATACAAAAAATGTGATTTTTTACAGATACGGAATCCTTCATACGCGGGTCCTACTCGCACTTGGCCGGTTTTTAAATCCTAGTATAGTTAGTAAACACTAATGAGTCACATCTGTAAGTCAAATAAAAAATAGAAATAAATCATCTCTACCAATAATCCATCTCTAAAAATACAAACGATTTTATTTCTCTTTTTTAAGTTAATTGAAAAACAATAATACTTAGATGGTTGGCGATATTAATTGACTGGACCGAAAAATCTGATATTTGCTAACGATAAATAGGAGTGTTATTCCTAGCATAATAATAAATAAAAAAAAAGGATCAGGCGTTTTTAAAATTCTTGTCCCATGCGTAGTTAGAAGAAAATTTCTTCTACAGATGTGTAGGTATAATTTGACAATAAAAGAAAAAAAAATAGCCACATTTTATATATTACCTTACCTGCCGGTTAGCAAGACACGTACTGCTGAGCTTTCCCTACTCTGAAACAAGTAATTTATAAGAATTTCCTTTTCTTTTCGTTTCATGGCGATTTTATTTCGGTGGTGGGCTAAAGTGGGGGGTGATGTTCGTTCATCGCTTGTATCAATTTTATTGCTAAGGCGTAGTTGATAAGTTTCGCGATTCATACGCAAGTGGTTCTAGGTTCAAATCTTCCATATTTTGTAGTATCATTTTATTTGTAAATCAAAGGTATGTACTATATCTAATTTGATTAAGAGAAAAAAACATAAATTTGTTCAAACAAAACATACTATTATACCTACTGAATAAAATTAAATGTTCCATTGGGTGACGTTTAACCACCGTCCAAATCTCTGGAACAAGTTCCGCTCTTAACAATATATTCGCCCTTCAATTCAAAAAAGGTGAAATTTCTTAAGAAATTTTAACAAAGAGAAAAAGTCACCAAACGTGATTAATTGTCTTTAGATAATTGCTAATTAGATAGATACTTGTCATGCATGACTGATGCAAAAAAGAGCAGATATTTCATTGAATCGACCTTTGTATTCTGTGGGGTGCTGCGCTGCCCAAGCCATTATTTTACGTTTATCTAAGATTATGGAAGGGCGTGACCGTGAACGTGATCCCTGACGTCTCAAGGCAAGGTACTAGCCTGCTTCGTGTGAAACGTGGCCAGGAATAATTGCAGGTAGTACCTAATGGAGACATTACTTGCCGTGTCGGGCGATAGCTAAAATACGATTATATAGCATACTAAAATGTTATAAAGACCTAATTGAAGTTTAATTTTACTTCATAAATAATAAAAATATATTTTTCATCTCATCTACTCGAAAAACGATGTTTTCATCCCAAAACATTTGGAGCTAATGTTACTGCTGGTTTGCGCGGGATTAAAAGTTGAAAAAGTAAATTTCTAGGGAATAAAACATGATTTGAAAACGGGACACGAGTGGAATCTATGTAAAATCAGCCAAAAACAAAATAATTTCATTTTAATACAATAAATAGAGGGAACAGATTTCGCATTTTTTTTTAAATTTGGAATACATGTCATCGTCAACATGGATGAATGTAGGTAAAAATGTTTATGTTCTTTACTTCGAAAAAGAAAAGGAATAATTTAAAAAGCGCAATTTTCGTCTTTGATATAAAGTAATTACAGAAGTTTTAGGTTATATTGTGTTGAAATTAATTATTTGTGTAAATTTGAATACTTTTTCGTAAGTTTAAGCCGATACTGAACATCAAGGTTATAGTTATTATAAAAATAAAATTATAAGCTATGAGTGAACATTATTTTAGAGGTTGGTTCTCAATATTTCTTAGTATTTATTGAATGAAAACGACACTAAATAAAAGTTAGTACTTGTCGGATCTTTGATTAGGTATTTAGATGTTCTATTTATCTTCATAATCTGTTTTGTATCTATCTATTTGCTAGTTTTTCTCATAGATGGCGATGAAAAGTAGAGTGTGCTACTCGCGTACGGTAATATTTTTATCTCGGGCGTTATACGTGAATCCTTCGCTTCACTCAGGATTCCAACGTTCAAAAGTCAATTCGTTTCGCTCTGGATTCAAAGTAGCGCCCTCGACTTAAAAGTATTACCTTTACGCCTTATAGCACAATCTATTTTAATATAAACCATAGGTTTTTTCGTACCGAATCAACCAGCATTACTTACGGACCTACGCAAGACCGCTTCAGACGTCTACTTGCTTACTTGCTCTTGTTTACGTACATTTAATTGTTAAGTATTTACTTTCACAAACGTGTTTACTACGTACAAGGCATTGACGTAGGTACACAATGAATATTGCGCTAAAGAGCTCTTTTTGTCATCTTAAGTAATTGTTGCGACTCTCTTTAAACAAAAAAATATTTTTTCCTTAGTTCCACATCAAAGGAAATAAAAATCAACGTTAAAAAGATGATTATCTAAAAAAATATACAATGACTAAGTGAAAAATATTCGTTTAAAGTACAAAATTATAGAGAATGTGCTAGTGATGATGATACATTATTAATAAAACTAGGTTTATGGTGTGATTTTTCGTCAACTGTCCCCTTCTCTATCTGCTAAACGGCTGTATAAGGACACGTGAAAAAATTCACGGCAGTAGTATAGGTAAAGGGATAACGAAGTTGAAATAAAATCTATTAGAACTAAATAGGGTTTACAAATTAAAAAAAAGGTATAAAATAGGGCACATAACGCGAAGAACCGATAGCCGATGAGGCAGAAAGGTTCTCGAATAGCGGCCAAGTACTGGCAAGCACAAAGTAGGACACACACACCTTCGAGATGGTCGGATGGCCTGTGCAAGTTTGCAGGAAGGCGCTGGATGCAGGCCGCTTCCGATTGGTCGGTTTGGAAATCCTTGGGGTAGGCCTATGTCCAAGAGAGGACTTCCTGTGGCTGATATGATGATAATGATAATGAACATGCACTCGGGAAAGGAAAATTTAATAATAATTCAATAGAAAATAAGTTTTATACACGTTTTTAGTCGCGTGAACTCAAAGTTGGCATTCGCAACTACGGAACTCTACACTACGCGTGGCTCGACACGGACGCGTGTCCGTGTCTTGGCCGGATATCTTATTTGGATGAAAAAGCTAATTATGTGAATATTTTCAACGTTATACATCATCATCATCATCAACAGGTCTTTTTGTCTCCACTGCAGGAGCACGACCCTCTCTGAACTACTGAAGCCATACTTGGCCAGAGCAGCCAGAGGACTTGGCCTACACTCTCCTCGCTGGCCAGACGAGTTGGAGAGGTCTCATCGATGTTTATAAGCTTTGTTTAGCTTGTATTTCCTAAGTCGCCTTCTACGACATCCGCGGGAAGACTTGGAGTGGCCCTATTCTACTCTGCCAGAAACCACACGACAACGTTATATATAAGCCTTTGTCATTAACGTATATTTCTAACAGTTTAACTGTACTATTATGTTTCTGAATCAGGTGTGCCAGACCTTCGATTTTTATACCTCAACTAAAAATGGTTATCAGGCTGATCAACTTTTGCTAAGGCGTTATTTTTAGGGTTCCGTAGTAAACAAGGAACCCTTATAGTTTCGCCATGTCTGTCTGTCTGTCTGTCTGTCTGTCTGTCTGCGGTCCTACTCAGAAACTACAAGTACTAGAAAGCTGTAATTTGGCATGGATATGAATATTAACCATGGCGAAAAAGTCGTAAAATAAAATCTGGAAACATATTATTTTTTAGGTTAGCTGCCATACAAGTAAAGAAGTAGTCAATATTTTTTTCCCGACAAACACATTGTGTGGGGTGTCGTTGAATAGGTCTTTCAAAAAAATTGTGAGCTTGTTAACACCATTTTTGGATTTAGGGATCCGTTTCTGAAATATTTGGGTTTAAAGTGAAATTTTTTGTTGGAGGCAAGTGTCCCCCCCCTCTATTTGCTAAACGGTTATATGTGGCCACGTGAAAAAATTCACAGCTATAGTATATATAATGTTGTTTAATGGAAAACTATCAGAGCTAAGTAGGCTATACAAATTAAAAAGTTATAGGCGATCAACTTGTAAAATGTACTCGGAAAAAGAAATTTCATACAAATTCAATAAATAATTAGTTTTTAAACGTTTTTAGTGGCATAAACTCAAAGTTGGCATTCGGAACTACGGAACCGTACACTGCGCGTGGCGACACGCACTTGGCCAATTTTTATAATTCTTATTCTTATTATAGTTTAGCTGGACCATTATGGTTCTGCATCATGTGTTCCAGATCTTCGATTTTTATAACTCAACAAAAAATGCTTAGCAGGCTAAACAACTTTTGCTAAGGCATCATTTTTATATTTCTTGTAGGTAGTTAAGCTGAACCATTCAGTTTTTGCATCAGGTGTTCCAGATATTCGAATTTTATATCTCAACAAAAAATGTTCATCTTGCTGAACTACTTTTGCTAAGGCGTCATTTTTATATTTCTTATAGTTTAGCTGGACCGTTATGGTTCTGCATAGTTCCAGGTCTTCGATTTTTATAACTCAACAAAAATGCTCAGCAGGCTAAACAACGTATGCTAAGGTGTCATTTTTATATTTCTTTTAGGTAGTTAAGCTGAACCATTAAGTTTTTGCATCAGGTCATCCTCATCATCATCATCAGGTCTTTCTAGTCTCCACTGCAGGAGCACGACCCTCTCTTTACTACCAAAGCCATACTTGGCCTGAGCAGCCAGAGGACTTGGCCTACACTCCCACGCTGGCCACACGGGTTGGAGAGGTCTCATTGATGTTTAAAAGCTTTGTTTAGCTTGTATATCCTAAGTCGCCTTCTACGACATCCACGAGAGGACTTGGAATGATCCTATTCTACTCTGCCGGAAACCTCACGGCGTCAGGTGTTCCAGATATTTGAATTTTATATCTCAACAAAAAATGTTCATCAGGCTGATGCTGAACTACTTTTGCTAAGGCGTCATTTTTATATTTCTTATAGTTTAGCTGGAATATTATGGTTCTGCATCAGGTGTTCACTGCCTCCGTGGTATAGTGGTTAGAGCGTTCGGCTCATACTCGGAGATCGCAGGTTCGATTCCTGGCGGGGGCAACGAATTTGTGTTATTGTCCTAGTTTGGTTAGGACATTGTAGGCTGATCACCTGATTGTCTGATAAATAAGATGTTCCGTGCTTCGGAGGGCACGTTAAGCCGTCGGTCCCGGTCACTGTCTTTGACAGTGGTCACTAGTTACCTAAAACCATGTCAGAGGCCTTTACGGCGGTTTAAAAACTCTGACACTAGTGTTAGTCACTAACACACACGATAAGAAGAATCAGGTGTTCAAGATCTTCGATTTTTATAACTTAACAAAAATGCTCAGTAGGCTAAACAAATTTAGCTTAGGCTTCATTTTTATATTTCTTGTAGTTTAGCTGGACCATTATGGTTCTGCATCAGGTGTTACATTAACCAGACACCCACAACACGTCTATACATATCACAATCTGCAGCACAGCACCTGATTGTTACTGCAGATTGTATTAAAAATTGTGTCGTGTTTCGTGTATAAGCGGCTTTAAGTATAATACATACACACCGAGGGTGATAAAAGAAGAATAGTACACAGATTAAAAGAATAATAATAATATGCTTGTATCACTGCATGAGGTGTGTGTATACGATACACTTTAGTGCACCAAAAGAAATTTACAATTTTGGAACACTTGTTAAATAGTAACATGTAATGGGGTACAAGAGGCGGCCTTATCGCTGGAGCAACCTCAAACCAAAAAGAAAAGGAATGCGAAATATATAAGCTAACAGTTCGATTTTTAGGGTTCCGTAGCTGTCGCGAATGCGCAGCCAGTGTGTATTATTAAATATTTTTATTATTTTTTTACCGTTCAGTATTTCCGGAGTTTAGCGTGTACAAACAGACAAACAGACAAACAGACATACAGACAAACAGACAGACTTTTTTTTTTAAATTCTTACTCTATTACTACGTCTCCATCGCCCCCAATATGTTTTTTGGAAATATATTTAATGTACAGACACACTTTTTTTACTGTTTTATTATATGTATAGATTTAAATACCAAGGTACCTAAAAGTCAGTGTTTGGCTGTTAGCAATTTTATTCTTTCGTGCATGCGCGGATGGTTGAGCAGAAGAAGTGAACGCGGCGTGAGGAGGGTTATATTATCTGTGGCAGATGAAAAACAGCGGCAAGGACAAAATAAGATGGTAAAATTGTAATTTCTGAAGATTAATGAGATTTTACGAGAGATAGAGATTCGGTGAGCGTTTTATACGTTTATTTACTATCTAGAGAATTCTACCGATAATAATTAATTACTATGTGTTTATATTTCAGCGTTTTGAGTTAACCGATGCGTCCGTTTTTGTTGTTGGTTTATTGCAAGTTGCGACTTGCAATAGATAAATCAGAGAGAGAGAATTACCGATGCGTCGGTATATTAGTTGGTCTATTGTAAACAGCGTGTGTTACAATAGATGGAAAAGAGATAAGAGAATAAGAGTTTGAGTTTAGTTGATCTGTTGTAAACTGCGTGTGTTACAATAGATAGAAAAGAGCTAAGAGAGTAAGAGTTAAGAGCGAGGCTCGGGGTGGCTATAGATATATTGGAGGCCACACGGGGATGCGTCCCCATAGAGAGAGAGAATCCGCTGGATTAGCTAGTACATAAGCGGATGGAACAGCCATCCCAAATCCTGTGGAACAACCACCAAGTGTTTGCGTAACACTGTAATTGTATCAGAGATAAAGCTGAGTATACCATACAAGATGAGGGTGTATTATGAGTACAAGACTTTCGTCATGATGACCATTTTTACCAGGCCAGCCTTGGTCATTGGCGACAGTAGCCAAATGAATTCAGTCCATTATACTAAACCACTTTTCCCAAGGAACTCTTATGAAATATGAAAAGTGATTTTTGTCCTCACATACAAGTTGACCGATCAGCTGATCCGACTTTGTATGAAAAGCCAAAAAATATTTTTCATATTTCGACACACGTTCCTTGGGGAAAGTTGTTCAGTATCCAGGACTGAATTTACCCTTAAAATAGTTTTAAAGAAATGTTATGCCTTGTTAAATTATGGTTTTGATATCATTATGTTTAAATACATTTATGCTTTATAGATAATGTGATGTTTAAACATGATAATGCATAAATACATTATGTTCAAATAATTATGCGTAAGAAACTTATGCATAAAATCATTATGCCGAAAAACAGTATGCCATGTTACATTATGGCTTCATTTTTTATGCTTATGGATATAACCAATTACGCCAAAACGTTGAACGACTGTAAAAATTTGACGAAAAATCACTTTCTTACTTTTGTTTAGTTACTTATTTATTTCTCCTACCATATATCTTCCCTCTCCCTCTCTGCTCGTGTACATTACTGGTTTAATAGGGAACCATAAATAAATATCACAATGAGGCAAATTATGCATGCATGCAGAGATTTTATGTTTCAAAAATAATATTCGATATTTTACTACACTGATTTTACTTCTGTAATGCCATTCATTAAGCACACATTCGAATTCGTGCGGTAAATATTACTTACCGCACTCGTGAGGTAAAGTGTTTTTTTAAATGTTTTTGGAATAAGATTCTATAAATCTAAAATATCGAATATTATTTTGAAACATAAAATCTCTGCATGCAGCCAGCCTAGACTCATACCTAAACGCCTTTTTCAACACATTAGCTCGGAAAGTGCTATTTACCACACTGATTTCACTTAAGTAATGTCATTTATTGCGTACACATTCGAAATCGTGCGGTAAATTACTTACCGCACTAGTGCGGTAGTGTTTTTTTAAATGTTTACGAATAAGATTCTATAATGCCAAAATATCGAATAATATTTTTGAAACATAAAATCTCTTCACCACCAGCCAGCTTATACTCATACCGAAACATTATTTTGTCAAATTAATCCATTTTAGTAAGTCAAACACTGTTAGCAACACTCATCATGATCGCCTAATCTTCTTCTTCTTCTTCCTCGCCTTTTCCCTATTTGGGGTCGGCTCTGTATGTCAACTCCCTCCATAACCTTCTATAAAAATTTGTTTAAGAAATAATTATCTGTTAATTTTTTTTAAATAGTGGTTTGCCTGTTGGGGGATTGATTTATGAGCCATTCGTCATGCGCGTGCCTGCAGCGATGACGAAACACTTCGGGCATGCGCGTGGCGACTGACTGAAGAAACAAATGATTTCGCGCCATATTTATTATAGTCTATTGTAAGATTTTATGTAATATTTTTTCCTCACAAATGTGTTGAAAAACGTTGTATGATACACGTGTACGTATTGTTCATTACAAGGCTCGGCTCCATAGACTCAGGTTTGGGCTTCGCCTGCTTGTGAGTCAAACCTGCGCTCGCTTGTAATGAACAATTTACGACACTTGTATCATAAACTACTATTTTAAAATAATTGTTTCGCTGTTGGTGGATTGATTTCTGTGTCTCTCGTATTACTACAGATTCGCGCATGCGCTAAATGCGCTTGGAAAAAGAAAAACTAAGCGCGCCATCTAATTGTTTTTACGAGATTTAAAATGGTTTTAAGGAATGTTTTTTTCCTCCAAGTCTCGGCTCTATAGACAAACGCGCGGGCTTCGCCTGCTTGTATGTCAGCCCGCCTCGACACTAATGAACAATTTACCACACTTGTATCATAAACTACTATAACAAAATAAAATATACTCCATCACATTACTATGACTGCGATCTGGCCGTGTATAGAAAGAAAGATGCTGTTGCGCGGCTTGCATTTTCATTCATTCATTTTAGCCGCATAACGTCCACTGCTGGACATAAGCCTCTCCTAAAGATTTCCAAAATGACTTGCATTTATTAACAAGTAAATATTGTTTTTGTAGGGATATATACCAGTGTTGCCAGTAGTGGAGGTAAGGGAACGCAATACAAAATTGAAGATTCAATTTGAGAGGGCTGATATCCTATTAGTGTGTTAGTTATAAATTATAGCAAAAATAGAAATAAGTTACATAAGTTAGATATAGTTGGCAGCACTTCATAAAGGTATACATAATCATGAACGCCTAAAATTAAAAATATCGTAAGCTTACAAAATAAATAACAGTATTAGGCTATGGTTTTTAAATATTTATAAAATAAAATGTGAAATGCTGTCAACTATAGTAAATAAATAAAAAACTACTTATAACAGATAAAAATAGAAGTGCAGATAACTGAGTAAGTCATCCACGAGAACTACTGCCGACAAACTGCTGTGCAGTTTGGCAGACTATGTATAATGAAATTGTACTGTTTTTATATGAATAAACGTTATAAAAAAAAAAAAAATTCGTTTTAAACAACAACGGCAGATAATTGGCATCATTGGCCTGCAAAGAAACACACTGCACTTTTGCTACAGACAAATTTTGTGTCAGTCACCTGCCGACCCGACTTGGTACCCTCCAGCTTTATGGTGTGCAACCCGCCCCACCCTCTCCCCCGCCCCCGCCCGCTCTTCCCCAAAAAGGAACGAAAAGAACGATCAAAACAAGAGAACGATAAGGGAACGCATGACCGCAAAATAGAACGAAAAATGTTCCAAAAGGAACGATCTGGCAACGCTGATATATACATACATGATATTACAGTAATTAATTGCTTCTCTATCGTATTGGTTCACACTGTAATGATAGATTTAAGCTATGTTGAAATAATAACATTTTTCAGAAACTCGTTGAAAGTTTGACTATTTATTATATAGATTAATTTATTAATTCGTAGGTATTGTATGTATCAAGAACCGTTGGAATTTATTTTACTTTAGTTGCTGATTAAATAATTCATAGTACTTTCTTTTATATACCTATACTTAGCATACCTCGTATTGTTCATGCTGTTTTATTTATCAGTTTCATACTAGGTACCTATATAAATATGTATTGAGCGGTTATAGTCAATGTGAAACTAATTCTTGTCACTTTTATCTGTATGTTTATCTATAAAACTTACCTTTATGACATTTTCTATATAAATTAAAATAAATATTTTTTTATTAACACTTACTTATAAGCAGTTGAGCAACAATAACTTCTGTTTTCTAAAATGCGAGTCTTACACATTCAGACTTTATTTATTATTCTTAAAGTAGTAAATTGTTCTAAAGTTGTGTGTACCAAATGGAGCAATGATATACCCATGTCTTCTGAAGAAATAAACACAATAATGAACGCTATAGGAGATAGCTTACCAATATTCAACAACGCCAGCGAAGGATTTGATATGACATCGGTAATCAAAACTTATCAATATTATAAACAATCTGACGATATTCAATTAAATATAACAGAGATCATAAAAAAAAATGGTTACAGAGTTGAAACGCATGAAGTGACTACAAGTGATGGATATATTCTTCGCTTGTATCGAATTGTTGGGGAAGGAATACCTGTATTTTTGATGCATGGATTAGACTGCAGTTCTGACGACTGGGTTACTACAGAAAAGGAACGAGCACTCGCTCTTCTGCTTGCAGCTTTAGGTTTCGACGTGTGGTTGGGGAATGCCCGTGGTAACTTTCATAGCCGAAGACATCAGTATCTCTCTCCAGAATGTAAAGAATTTTGGGATTTCACTTGGCATGAGATCGGCATTTATGATTTACCTGCTATGATAGATCATGTTTTGAATAAAACCAATCAAGAAGCATTACAGTACGTCGGTCACTCACAGGGTACAACAGCTTTCTTTGTGATGTGTTCAGAGAAACCAGAATACAATAAGAAAATAATACGAATGATCGCATTGTCTGCCGTTGCTTGGATGTCTCACTTGAAAAGTCCTCTTCCACGGTTGATATCTCCCCTGGTTCCAGTGTCATCGTTAGTGCTACGGGCATTAGGAATGTATGAACTTTTACCAAGAAACGAATTTTTAACAGCACTACAAACTTTGGGCTGTGGTAATCAGGAAACCGCTACTATTTTTTGCAATAATATAATGTTCCTTTTATGTGGATTTGACTATGCTCAAGTGAATTCCTCCTACCTGCCACAAGTTTATGAACATAGTCCTGCAGGCGCTGCTGTAAAACAATTGGTTCACTACACTCAAGAAGTTGAGTCCGGTCATTTCCGACAATATGATCACGGGTATCTAAAAAATTTAGAAATATATGGTAAAGAGCAGCCTCCAGATTATTGTGTAGAGAATATCAGTGCTCCTGTTTACGTTTTTCACGCAGAAAATGACTGGTTGTCGTCACTAGTAGATGTGAAAGTCTTAATTGGTAAGCTAACAAATTTTAAAGGACTTTATATTGTACCGTTACCTACCTTTAACCATATAGATTATTTCATCGCCAACGATGCTAAATCATTGGTTCATGATAAAGTCATATCATTACTAAAGCAGCCACTAACTATCAATAATCAAATTAATTATCCAATTAAAAACCAAGAGTCTATATTTTCACAAAATGTTATAGACGCAGTTTAGGATCTGCAGGGAGCTGTTGTAGTCGTTAGTATCCAATCCAATAGAAAATAGAGATTCGCTAACCAGGTACAGAAATGGAAATAATATGTAGGCGCTTGATATAGTAGTGTTTAGTCTTGCATATCTCTTTATATAAGTAAGAACATCAATGTTCACGTGATATTGGGCAAAAATGAGTAAATGAGAAGATTTTCATTTGTGCTCAAATCTTCCTGTGCGCTAAAAAAGTATGATTTATATGAATATTATTTTTATGAAAAATATAAATACCTGGACGTACTAAATAAAAGCTCAGTTTGAAAGATTTAGATGCACTAACTTTCGCACTGCAAAGAAAGTGGAAATGGGCAGGACATGTGGCCAGACACACAGACGATAGCTGGACGCATACAATAATAAAATGGACGGGACCAAGTGGCACTAGGTCGAGAGGCCGACCTCGCGCTAGGTGGGTTGATGAAATAGTCGCAGTTCCGGGACCAAGATGGCTGGTGTCGGCAAAAGACAGAGACAAGTGGAAATCCTTGGAGGAGGCTTTTACCCGAAAGTGGTCCATACAAACTTAAAACTAGATAGCATTAAGTACATTTATTTAATATTCATATTATTATACTTAACGTTTTTTTTCTCAAAGATTGCTAAGCATATATATATATTTACTGTGAATGTTTTGTGTGGAATTAAATAAAGCTTTATTATTATTATTATCTTTATTCATTGACCGAGCGAGCGAAGCGAGCGAAGCGTCTCAGTTTCGAGATTAGCCAAAAATTCTTTTGTCTGTCTGTCTGTCTCTGTCTGTCTGTCTGTCTGTCTGTTCTCGCCTACAGGTCGCATTTATTAACCGATTCTCATGAAATTTTATAAGCAGGTTCAGCAACTTTATAGAATTTTTTTGTCGAGCCAGTTTTTCGTAATTTTTCAAAATGGCGGAAATATGGGGGTTTAAAATTTTAAAACTGTCATATATCCGCCATTTTAAAATATTTTCAAAAATGTCATTAGACTGTTTTGTTGCCATTATGAAAACAATTTTTTTATATTTCAATAACTTTTTTGTCTGAACAACTTTTTTATACGTTATACTTAAACGGGTTTAGGGTGACTCGCGGAGTCTAGCTGACTAAGCCTTGACGGATATACGAGTACAATACAAATCTTCTTACAAAATATACTGAAACTATTTATGGGTGAATTCAGTCCGGGTTACTGAACAACTTTCTTAAAAATACATATCTCCCCTGGGGTCCACGAAGTAATTTCTCTGAATAACTATAATGGTTATTATTTTGAGTTTCATAAGTAGTTCTATAAATTTTATCATATTTAACCGACTTTAAAATAAAAGGGTTTTGCTTATTTTACGATCAGTTATTTTTTTCAGTTTTTGCTTATTTTGATTGATTATTGGCTTGTTTATTAAATTTAGCAATTTTGGTAAGCGAACTTTCGTTCAATCGCTATCGCTGCTTGTCTGTGCTTCTGTAGTAGTATTAGTAATTATGCCACGAACTAACGAGATCAACAGCAACCAAAGCCCGCGAAGTAGCTTTACGAAGAGAGTAAGAAACCAATGAGCAGCGGCATAGAGCCATGGCAATATAAATAAACATTTAAACGAAAACCATTAATATAATAGTTTTCTGGTTTTATCATCAACGAGCTGACTTTGTCATTTGAAAAATGATGGGCCATTTATGGGTGAAAGACTACTGGTACAGAAATGAATTTCAGCATCACGGTAGACCTCATATGGGTGT
Source organism: Acrobasis consociella (assembly GCA_963555685.1). NCBI lineage: Eukaryota > Metazoa > Arthropoda > Insecta > Lepidoptera > Pyralidae > Acrobasis > Acrobasis consociella. The sequence goes on from OY743115.1 coordinate 6,923,792, forward strand.
TTCTTCAGAGTGCCTTTTTTTACTGTCACACGGTCTTTATTCCTAACTTAACCAATGTATGGTTTTAAAACCGATTGCAAGAGTTACTTTGGTTATACCCCTATACAAAATCATAATTAAATAAGATACATCATGTACAGTAATTTTTTAAATAATATTTTAATGCCCCAATCGGGAGCAAATTGGCTGTTCTCCGCGTGTCACACTTACGCGCGCGCTTTTGCCTTCTCGTATAACTTTTTTGTTTATCACCCAATCAGTAAGTTTTGTATTTCTAACTGTTTATGATTAAACAATGCATAGTTGTACAAAAAATGGTAATTGTATCTCTTAAATAAAAAAAGTTATGAAGCATTTAGTCTCTGTCACACGATTTTGCTAGTTTTCAAAAAACGATACAAAACAGCTCATAACTTCAGAACGAGTTGAATCATAGGTACAAATTTTAGTTGCGCGGATAAACAGTAGCGACCCGTCATTGGTGGGGAACTCATGCGCTGCTCACCGGTTGTCTGCAAATAAATACATATGTGTATTTCTTTAAGTTTTTTCAAATTCTCTAACCCAAGTGACCTTTGTGGTCACTTTTCGAAGAATAATAGTAATTATTCCGCATTTAACGATTCACTCCTTAAATGTAATATGCCTTCGAGTTTATTTTAGAGTATTTTGTTTTTAAATTCATACGTAATTGTCTCCGTAATTTTAAAAAATGTTAAATTTTCGTAACTTTCGTGGTGCGGACTTCGTGGCGATTTCGCCACGAAAGTTATAAAGCATGCCACGAAAGTTACGTATCTTTATTAATTCTCACTAAATTACGAATGATATTAATTTCTTTACATATATTATATCATACCTTACTATGTTCGTAACAACAAAATACTAAAAACATTTTTATTTCGTTTTTTTTATACGACAAACTTTTTTGTGATATTCCTTATAGCGGTTTCTAATATACGAGTAATCTAATACAATGAAAAATCTATTAAAATGTTCTCAAACAATGTTTGCTTGTGTCGGTATGTTATGGTATATGTAAGTGTTGCTATGGGTTGGTATTAGTTCGGTCAATGAGTGCTCAAAAGGGGCATGTGGATGGAAAAGTCGAAAGCAGAAATTTTGACTCGGCAACTTTCTCCTGAACTATGGGGATAGAAACGCAATGAAAGGCATGCATTAGACGTGGGCTTGGCGTGCGCTTTTCGTCCGAATACGCCCAGAGTGTAGAACACATTTTAAAAAATTCGAAAAAATTTCGTACGTCATATCTAGGTAAAAATTGGAGATAGTTAAAAAAATGAAAGCTATAGTTGTAGAGAATTTTATCAGATTTCATAATGTAGTACAAAAAAATTTCGTACAACGCACCATTTTCGAGATGTAAGCAAAAAACCAAAAAACGGGACCTTTTTTTGGGGCCTTCCCTCGCGGGCTCACCTCGGAGGGGTAAAGACTTTTAGTATGTTTATGTCCTAACTAGTCCTAACAAAGATGTTGAGTCAAAATTTCTGCTTTCGACTTTTCCATCCACAATTATTCGTTGACTGTAATATATGTATTTCAGTGTTGGAAAGTATTGGTATTTCTTGGTAAGTTTAGTATGTGTAAGTAACGATGAGCCGGCCGAAGAATATTCTCGCGAGTAGAAGTATAATTAGTTTCTTGTGTTTGTTTTATATATTTGGTTTGTTAGTTTGTCTGTGAATTTGATTGTGAGTTTCTGAATTAGTATGATAGTAAGAATGTGAGTTTATGTGTGAGTTTCCATTGGAGTTTGATTTGGATTTGTTTAGCTTTAATAAAGTATTCGTTTGTATGTTACTTTATATGAGAGTTTGAATTTGGTTCTGTATTTTAGTTTATGACAAGTTTGTATACAGGTTTATATCCATGTTTGTGACTTTGTATGCATATTTGTAAGTGTGTAATTTTTTTTAAAGAATTATCATAACTTAACGAATTTAATGGTTTAACGTATTTAAATTAAAAATGCCGCCGTAAAAAATTACATCTGGAGAAAAAGCGATTAGCCGAAATAAGAAGAAGAGAAAAAAATAAAAAAAGATACCGAATTACACAATATTGTAAAAGCAAAGCCGAGAGAAATTTACCACAAAAGCAAAAAAAGAAATAATACCTGTCTGTGAATTATATTAATTGCAATTGACCAACATAATAAAAATTACATCTAAAAATTACTCATAGAAAGCCTAAAACGTCCTATAAGTTAATAATTTTTATGTCAAACCATTTTTTAATTATTTTGTTTCGCACATATTCTTTAGTCATTAATACAAAAAATAAATAATGTTCGAATTTGTGATTAAAAAATGTTGTTTTAAAAATTTGTTTAATTTTACACTAACTATAAATTTATTCAGTTTTAATTCATTAAAAAAATAGAAAAGTGATGCTAATGCAACATTTAAACATTGAACGCTGGTGCAATGCATATGCTTGTCTTGATTGATTGTTATTTAATGCAAAAATATATTTAGTTGTAGCGAAAACTAAAGTTTTCGCCACAACTGAGTTGTATTTTTTACTGGCGTAACTTTCGTGGTATCAATAGTAACTTTCGTGGGCAGATTTTTTTCGGAATTTTATATCTTTATCATTTATTAGTCAATTTGAAAGTTTCAAACAGTATATTATTTCTTTTAAATCATCTATAGCGTAGTATTTTTTTTCAAAAGATTATTGGTAATTTCAATTTCGCCACGAAGGTTACGCGGAGAACGAAATTTGAAGAAATGCCCATATCCATGTGATGTATGGTAGGAAGTTGCTTCTGACATTTCAGAGCTAGATCGAAAGTCATTTGAAGAAAGGGCTGTGATTGCCAACTATTTTGGAAATTGGGTCACAACCATGGATCCTCATATCGGTAAACCTGTACATATAATTCATCCAAGTCAGGTACATTATTCTGAAATAATAATCGCGAGGTCTAAGTTCGTGGCGAACTACTAGTTTTAAAACATAGATTAGATTTTATAATATATCTATAAAGTAAAATATAAAATAAAATACAAAATATAAATACAGTATAAAACCTAATCTAGCTGCCCGCTGCCAGCGGGGCAAGCCCGCTTTTCAGCCACGGGTCCATGGGGACCCGGTCCTTTAAGGCGTTCATGGGGCCAAAGCCAACATGAAGAGGCCTTTTAGTACCTTTTTATCTAAAATGTGAGATGACTGCATCTACAGAGGTCTATCCCTTAATGTACCATTGAGGGATTGACTTGGTTTGGGCTATGTGGATGGGATATTAGTGGACCGGATAACTGGGTTATGAAGTGAAATACGGACATCTACCTAAAAATCTCTCAATAATTTTACCCTGGTAGATGGTGTCTTGCTGCTCATTGGCTACACAGCCGGTGGGCACCCTAACAAGCCACGAAAATGCGGCCAGGGCGCAACACAATGTGAGCAGCTGAGGGTGTCGAGAGCAGGTTTCCCCGTTATTACGCCATTACGTGCAATACACTTCCATTCTGGAGCGAATGTTCTGCTCTTGCGACTCCACTCTGGCCGGCCGGTTAAGGCAAGACAGAGGCGGGAGATGTGTAACTGTGTGTATGTGTTTGTGTAAGCGCATGTGTGTATGTGTGTCCCCCTGGAGGTAGGGTACGTTGTGTCCCCACTCACCATCAGCTCGCCTCAAGCTAGCCGGCGTTCACTGACTGCACTGGGAATCCAGTGGGCGATGGGGTCGTCACGTCCCGGTGCCGTTATTTATTATTACTTGACAAAAGCAAAAGGTATATGTATGTGTGAATACAATTATCCGACCAACCCATTTCCCCTTATTTGCGTCCCGGTTAATTATTGTGACCGACTTTAGGTGATGGATCACATGGTGGGTCCCCGTGACGCACCTGGATAAGTACTATACCTAGAGTCGGTAACGCAGGCTCTGGGCTGACGGCTAATCCTGTACCGGTACCACAATGGTACCCCTATATAGGTATTCACACCATCGACACGCAAAGAAGATCACAAGGTATTTCTTCTTTTCATCTGCTTTCATATAAGAGTTTTGGATTTCAGAATGTAGGTCCCTGATAGGTATAAGCGTAATGTATGAACAAAAAAAATGACCATAAAAGAGCACTTTGTCACAGAATATTATTTTACAGACCAGTTCATACACCAGTACACCACGGGGTATCCTCTTAATATTTTATAACTTTGAAAATTGACGGTATCTGTTACATAATCACATTTGTGAATTATAGGCGTCGTGTGCGTTACTGCGTATGATTCCATAGGTTCTATTTTCACAGACTATCACAGTCTAATAAGTGCGTCACGGATAGTCTGTCGTCTGCGTTGGGCCATACAATAAAATTAGTACTAAGGTCCAACTAGATTTATTTGCTGATAGTTTATCAAAATTTAAAAACTCTGTTTTTCAATACAATTAGTAAGTAGTATGTACAGTATACTGTACATACTACTTACTGTTTTTTCCCTTATTATTGTTCTGTTTGAATTGTTTGCTTGCATGTATATTCTCTGTAATGTCGTGTACAATCTGTTGTAAGATCTCAGAATTATATTGATTTTAGAAATGTACTATATATTAGGCATATTCTGATATCTGTGATTGTACCTTAATAATTAAATTAAAAAATAAAATAAAAATAAATAAATCGTTGGTCGCGAGTGATAACTATTTATATAAAACTTATATATGTACCTAATGTATATGTACATATATTGATCATAAATTCGATTGTGTATTTACAGACACATTTAACTGTAACTTAAAAGTATTTTTACAAAGATTACTTGTTTCCGATTTGATTGTTGTTTGATAGTAAGATGATAATTTGGAGTTACAAAACAGTTCGATTGTTCTTAAAAATAAGGCTTGGTTTAAATACATAAAATGCTTGTGATTTTAAAGTAATTTACGATTAGTAATAATATAAGATGATTACATGACTTTTAAGGGATTGATCTTAGTGGGGCGCCAAGATGGCGGGGCTAGGTTATAAATTCAGTGTTTGTCAGGTTTTGGACTACTTTTAAATATGCTGCTGCAGAGTATGTAAGTTTCATCCTGTTACTATGTTTATTTTTAATTGTGATAATAATTAAGTGGTATTAAAATAGATATTCCTGATATGTTTGTGAAACTGCTTTTGCCATTATTCTTTTGTGAAGAACCGTTATAGAATAACCAGTATCTTTAATAAGTACAGGTGTAACTACTTATAGTTATTCTAGCCCTAGATAATATGATGCAATAGTGGTTTCTCAAGATTGGAATGAGTTGTGATACTTGTGATATTATTAATGTACTTTATTTGTAATTGAACTAGTCACATAGTAAAAATGTGAAAATATGAAATGTAGACTAAAGCCCTTCAGGCTAGTAGGCGGCCTATACTGACGAGTTTCTTTCGGGGTCTGTCTTCTTAGCTTGCTTTGAAAAGTTGTTTTGAGGGAATATGTTATTTATTTAAATAAATTATGTTTTTCTCCCTCACACTGGTATTTCATTTTCTAACACGAGCGTAGCAAATTGCATGAACAAATAATGTCACGCCATGACTATAAAATATAGAAAAACGAAAGCAGCCTCACATCTCTGATTTTATTGTACGGTACCCAAAAGATATATACTGATACATATATTATATACAGATAGTCAAATACATTATCACGTTAATAAATGTGGATAAAGGTAAAATATTTGTGAATCGAAGATTGTGACCAATAAATTGATTATCTTTTACAAGTTGTTGTTCTTTTTTATCTATTACTTTTAAATAGCCTGTACCCAACTACCCACTGCTGGACAAACGTCTTTTCCATTTTTAGGGTTCCGTAGAAAACAACAAACCCCTATAGTATCGCGTTGTCTGTCTGTACGCGGTTTTACTCAAAGATTAGGAGTATTCTACTACTTTCTACTAGCTTTCTAAAGCTGTAATTTTAAATAACAGCTTTAGAAAGCTAGTCTAACTTGGCATGCCGACAACGTAGTAAAAAAAGCTTTTTTGGTAGCACCGATACATGTAAGTAAAAGCGGATTTAATTATTATTTTTATAGTACAAAATTTTGTTAGAGTCAAGTGTCCTAAACGGTTATATTATAGATACTCGTACGTGACAAATTCACGGCGTTAGTATATAAGGTCTAACAAAATATACTGAAACTATTTCAAGGGTGAATTCAGTCCGTGATAGTGAACAACTTTCCTCAAGGAACATGTATCAAAATATGAAAAGTAATTTGGCTTCCCATAAAAGTTGACCGATTAGCTGATCCGAGTTTGTATGAAAAGCTAAAAATGGGAAAGTTGTTCACTATCACGGACTGAATTCACCCCTTAAATAGTTTCAGTATATTTTGTTAGACCTTATATACAATGTCCTTTTTAATTAAGTACAAATATTTTAAGAGGTCGTTCAGTCCATCATTTCGAACAACTATTCTCAATAAATGTATATAGAAATACGAAAAAAAAAAATCATTTTCGATAGTAACGATATCACGTGACTACTTCGATTTGTATGAAAACCTAAAATTTTTTTTACATATTTCGATATACATTCATTGGGAAAAGTTGTTCAAAATGGTGGACTGAACGACCCCTTAAAATATTTGTACTTAATTAAAAAGGACATTGTATAACGAAGTTTAAAGTAAAACTATAAAGCTAAGTACGGTCATGTAAAGTTATAGGCGACCAACTTTATTTATATATATATATTTATAAATTTCTGTGATCTCGGAAACGGCTCTAACGATTTCGCTGGAATTTGATACATGGGGGTTTTCGGGGGTAAACAATCGATCTTGATTAGTTTTATGTTTTGGAAAACACGTGTTTTCGAGTTTTCATGTGTTTTTTTTTGTACACAGAATATGGACGCTAATTTCGTTCTGTCGGCCACTGTCTGGTCCAGCGGGTTAAGACGCGGAGGACCAGAAACGAGTTTTACGGGTTCGAATCCCGCTCGGTGACTTACTTTTGTTTCTTTTATATGTTCAAGTTTAGATAACAATAAAAATGAAAAATATATTTTTTTTAAATTTTTATTGTTGTCAGACAAGTTTTGAAAAGTTTATGTAGATTATCACCTAATCACCACCATATTACAATAAACAGTATTATCCGAGCAAAGCTCGGTCGCACAGGTACTATACATTTTTGCATACAAATTGTAGCCTATGTCACCCGGATGATGACGAATAATGATGAATCGATTGATATCACATTTGTGAAAATTGGATAAGTGGTTCGGATACTACGGTGAAACACACATAGATATCCACATACATACTCACTTACATACACTGATGAAATCATGACCTTTTCTCTTAGCTTTGCCGTAGACGGAAAAAATGGCAAATGATCTAAATAATGAATTAATCATGAATAAAAAAAAGAACAACGATTTTTTCGCTAAATTAAAAAAAAAATCTTGTAAGTAGGAATGTATCAATGAGCGAGGGGATATACAGGGGCAGTATTGGCGCCCCAACCGCGCCCTACCCTAAAACCGCTACTGCCCTGCGTGACGCCGACCATTTTCGGGCATTCACGGGTTACCCTGTAAGCTCATTTTATCTATAAACAATATATTTTTCAGCTCATCTACTCAAAAAACGGTTTTTCATCCCAAAACATTTGAAGCTAAAGTTACTGGTTATTCTCGCGGGATTAAAACGTGAAAACGAAAATCTTACGGGATTAAAACACGATTTGAAAACGGAACACGAGTGGAATCTATGTAAAATCAGCCAAAAACAAAAGAATTTAGTTTCAATGAAATAAATAATAGGCACAGATTTCGTACATATTTTTTAAAATTTGGAATACATATCATCGTCAACATGGATAAATGGAAGTAAAAATGTTAATGTTCTTTGCTTCGAAAAAAGAAAAAGGAATAATTTAAAAAAAAGCGCAATTTTTGTCTTTGATTTAAAGTAATTACATAGGTTTTTGGTTATATTGTGTTGAAATTAATTATTTGTGTAAATTTGTATACTTTTTCGTAAGTTAAGCCGATAGTGAACATCAAGTTTATAGTTATTATAAAAATAAAAAAATATACGACCAAAGTTATTATAAGCTTATCAGTGAACATTATTTTGGAAGTTGATTCTGAAAAAATATTTCTTAGTATTTATTGAATGAAAACTACACTAAATAAGGGTTAGTACTGATCGGAGCTTTGATTAGGTAATGTAAATGTTCTATTTATCTTTATATTCTGTTTTGTGTCTATTTGCTAGTTTTTCTCATAGATGGCGATGAAAAGTAGAGTGTGCTACTCGCGTACGGTAATATTTTTATCTCGGGCGTTATACGTGAATCCCTCGCTTCACTCAGGATTACACTAGAGAATCACTCGCTACGCTCGTGTGTGGAATACTTCGTTTCGCTCTGGATTCAAAGTAGCGCCCTCGACTTAAAAGTATTACCTTTACCCCTTGTAGCACAATCTACTATTAATTTGTCCCAAGATATTTAGAAAATCACTAAAACAGCAGTGGAATACTGTAAGATTATATTGTCGAACCTGCAAGTACGTAATAGCTCTTTGATTATATCTAAGTAATAATGAAATATAAACTTGTAAATCCCGTATTCTACTCTGCCGTCACTATTGAAAGAATTAACATGAATTGGATAATAACATTGAGAACTTACCTTTGAAATATTCCTTATTTTGTGGCTCGGAATATGGAGACATTATATAGTTATATTATCTACCTACTCTGCTCGTAATACACGGCGATTATCCCACGCACGCCTGCTCTTTCTTGAAGAATAGTCGGGATATTACCCAAAAGAAGAACATTTACATTGCCCTTTAAAATTATTTAAAAGCTTAATCAATACATATAATAAAACAGTAGGAACCGCGGTTATAACATTTGATAAAAATTACAAAAAATGGATGTGGGCGATAAGAAAAGAGTAACAGAACACAAAAAAGATTTTTTGGATTTTTTTGTCTGTCTGTCTGTCTGTCTGTATGTATGTACTCACTAATCTTTAAAACTACTGAACAGATTTTTTTTTAAAAATGTTTTCACTAAAAGATTAAGCTTATCCCTGAGCAACATATAAGCTTTGTTTCATCGAAATCTGTTGTCAGATAAAAAAGTTATCATCATTTAAAGTTTAAAGATAATTTTTCTGTGGGCGATTGTTTGTCTGTTAGTACACGCCAATCTCAGGAAATACTGGGCGGATTCGAATGAAACTTTTTTGTTATGTAGCTGTTAAGCCTGAGCAACATATAGGCTATAATTTATTTTGGAAAATGGAACACCTAATGCAGACCCTTAATGGTCCAGTTAAACGACAAGAAATATAAAAATGACGCCTTAGCAAAAGTTGTTTAGCCCGCTGAGCACTTTTTGTTGAGTTATAAAAATCAAAGATCTGGAACACCTGCTGCAGAACCATAATGGTCCAGCTAAACTATAAGAAATATAAAAAGGACGCCTTAACAAAAGTAGTTCAGCCTGATGAATTTTTTTGTTGAGATATAAAAATCGAAGATCTGGAACCCCTGATGCAAAAACTTAAAGGTTCAGCTTAACTTCAAGAAATACAAAAATGACACCTTAGCAAAAGTAGTTCAGCCTGATGAAAATTTTTTGTTGAGATTTAAAAATCGAAGATCTGGAACACCTGATGCAAAAACTTACCTAATGTTCAGCTTAACACATTCACGGACACTTACGGCTGTGGACGTAATTCAATTGTTATTTCTATTGTGTCTGGCTTAGTGTCCGTGAATGTGTTAACAAGAAATATAAAAATGACGCCTTGGCAAAAGTTGTTTAGCCTGCTGAGCATTTTTTGTTGAATTATAAAAATCCAAGACCTGGATCACCTGATGCAGAACCATAATGGTCCAGCTAAACTATAAGAAATATAAAATGACGCCTTATGCAAAGTAGTTCAGCCTGATGAGCATTTTTTGTTGAGGTATAAAAATCGAAGTCTGGAACACTTAATTCAGAAACATAATGGTCTCTACGTATAATAAAACAGTAAAAAAATGTATCTGTACATTGAATATATTTAAAAAAATGGGGCGATGGAGACTGTTATACAGTAAAAAATAAAATAAAAAAGACGTGTGGCACTCGGGGACTGCCGCGGTAAAGCTATTGCAAACAAGGAAGGACGGCAACGTCGCAAACGGACGACGGAGACGAAGCGGCAACCTACATGGTAGGCGGAGTGGAGAGCGTGAGGTTTTTTCGTTACGGAATTTCTGGATTCGATCCCCGCGCTCAAGGCCCGCGATAGAAGCTATGCAATAGCTTAAAAAATCTGTCTGTCTGTACACGCTAATCTCCGGAAATATTGGGCGGATTTGAATAAAACTTTTTTATCAACATATAAGCTATAATTGATTTTGGAAAATGGAACACATGTTACAGAACCATAATGGTCCAGCTAAACTATAATAAGAAATATAAAAATGACGTCTTAGCAAAAGTTATTCAGCCTGAGGAACTTTTATTGTTGAGGTATAAAACTCAAAGATCTGGAACACCTGATGCAAAAATATAATGGTCCAGCTAAATTGTTAGAAATAAACATTAATGACGCATTAGCAAAAGTTTTTTAGCCTGATGACCATACTTATATGCCGGAGTCCTAAACTCTCCGCAGACGAAGTCGCGTGTATTAGTAATCATCTAGTGTATTAGTAATTTGGGTTCTGACTCTACAAGATCCTACATAAAAAATTATAAAAAATAAGTACCTTACATAGACAAAAATTATGAAAAAAATCGCGGACAATGTATATTTCTACGAAATATAAAAATCTGACGAGTAAGTAGGTACCTGTTACCTTTTTAGGCTAAAGTTCGTTAAATACAAAGGTAAAAACGGGACCCTATTACTTAGACTCCTCTGTCTTTATGTATTTAATAGGGGCTTCCATACAACAAACGTGATTTTTTACAGATACGGAATCCTTCATACGTGGGTCCTACTCGCACTTGGCCGGTTATTAAAACCTAGTATAGTTAGTAGACACCAATTAATTCACATCCGTATCCAATAAAAATAAAAAATAGAAATAAATCATCTCTAAAAATACAAACCATTTTAATTCTCTTTTTTAAGTTAATTGAAAAACAATAATAGATGGTTGGCACCGACATTAATTGACTGGACCCAAAATTCTGATATTTGCTTACGATAAATAGGAGTGTTATTACTAGCAATAAAAAAAAATTCTGGGGTTTTTAAAACTCTTGTCCCTGTCCCATGCGTAGTAAGAAGAAAATTTCTTCAATAGATGTGTAGGTATAGATTTTACTATACACATAAATAAGCCACATCTTATATATTACCTTACCTGCCGGTTAGCAAGACACGTACCGCTGAGCTTTTCCTACTCTGAAACAAGTAATTTATGAGAATTTCCTTTTCTTTTCGTTTCATGGCGATTTTATTTCGATGGTAGGCTAAGGTGGGAGGTGATGTTCGTTCATCGCCTGTATCAATTTTATTGCTAAGGCGTAGTTGATAAGTTTCGCGTTTAATACGCAAGTGATTCTAGGTTCACATCTTTCATATTTTGTAGTATCATTTTTTTGTAAATCAATAGTACATTTGTTTAAACAAAACAAACTATTATACCTACTGAATGAAATTAAATGTTCCATTGGGTAACTTTTAACCAACAGCCAAATCTTTGGAACAAGTTTCGTTCTCAACAATAAATTCGTCCTTCCATACAAAAAAGGAGGATTTTCTTAAAAGATTACAAAGAGAAAAAATCACAAAAAGAAATAATTTTCTGTAAGATAATTACTAATTAGATAGATACTTGTACTAATGTTACAAACAATATTTGCTCTTTTTTACATGACTGATGCTAAAAAGAGCAGATATTCATCATCGAAGCGGCCTTTGTATCCTGTGGGGCGCTGCGCTGCCAAGCCATTATTTTACGTTGATCTAAAATTATGGAAGGGCGTGGCCGAGAACGTGATCCCTGACGTCTCAATTCAAGGTACAGCCTGCTTCGTGTAAAACGTGACCAGGAATTAATTGCCGGTAGTGATGGAGACATTACTTTGTACCGTGTCGGGCGATAGCTAAATACGATCATATAGCATACCTACTAAATGTAATGAAGACCTATTTGACATTTTCATAAATAATAAAATACATTTTTAACATAAACGATAGGTTTTTCGTACCGAATCAACCAGCATTACTAACGGACCTACGCAAGACCGCTTCAGACCTCTACTTGCTTACTTACTCTTGTTTACGTACATACAATTGTTAAGTATTTACTTTCACAAACGTGTTTACTACGTACAAGGCGTTGACGTAGGTACACAATAAATATTGCGCTTAAGAGCTGCTTTTGTCATCTTAAGCCATTGTTGCGACTCTCTTTAAACAGAAAAATATTTTTTCCTTAGTTTCACATCAAAGGAAATAAAAATCAACGTTAAAAAGATGATTAGCTAATAAAATATACAATGACTAAGTGAAAAATATTCGTATAAAGTACAAAATTATAGAGAATGTGCTAATGATGATGATGCATTATTAAAAAAAAATAGGTTTATGGTGTGATTTTTCATCAACTGTCCCCTTCTCTATCTTCTTAACAGCTGTATAAGGACACGTGAAAAAATTCACGGCAGTAGTATAGGTATATAACGAAATTGAAATAAAATCTATTAGAGCTAAACAGGGTTTATAAATTGAAAAGTTATAAAATGCATGGGGCACATAACGCGAAGAATCGATAGCCGATGGGGCAGAAAGGTTCTCGAATAGCGGCCAAGTACCGGCAAGCACAACGTAGGACACACACACCTTCTAGATGGTCGGATGGCCTGTGCAAGTTTGCAGGAAGGCGCTGGATGCAGGCCGCTTCCGATTGGTTGTTTTGGAAATCCTTGGGTAGGCCTATGTCCAGGAGAGGACTTCCTGTGGCTGATATGATGATGATGATGATAATGAAAATGCACTCGGGAAAGGAAAATTTCATAAAAATTCAATAGAAAATAAGTTTTATACACGTTTTTAGTCGTGTGAACTCAAAGTTGGCATTCGCAACTACGGAACTCTACACTACGCGTAGCTCGACACCGACACGCACTCGGCCGGATATCTTATTTGGATGAAAAAGCAAATTATTTAAATATTTTCAACGTTATATATCATGATCATCATCAACAGGTCTTTTTGTCTTCACTGCAGGAGCACGACCCTCTCTGAACTACTGAAGCCATACTTGGCCAGAGCAGCCAGAGGACTTGGCCTACACTCTCCTCGCTGGCCAGACGGGTTGGAGAGGTCCCATCGATGTATATAATCTTTGTTTAGCTTGTATTTCCTAAGTCGCCTTCTACGACATCCGCGGGAAGACTTGGAGTGGCCCTATTCTACTCTTGCGGAAACCACACGGCAACGTTATATATAAGCCTTTTACCAATGGTATTAGATGTTTTCTCCAGGTATCTATATTAGTAGGATTAATCAAAGATTTTTCAGAAGTAGGTAGGTAGTAATTGTATTTAGATTTTATATTTTTTAGTTTATTTTTTAAATAAAATTCAACCATCCCTACATCTTCATTTAATTCATATATTTAAGACAAACTTCAAATATGAATGTGAGTGGTAGTAATATGTGTCAATAATGTGTTAGTGTCTTGAACCATGGATGTCGTAAATCATTATAAACTGGCTTTCCCCCAAATCTGTGAACTGGGGCGTCTCGGTAAGTAACGCGCACACCTGCAAAGCAACCAGAAAATTATTCCTATATGTCTAACGAACAAATGTACCCGTATAACCAGTAAACATACATACATACATACTATCACGTCTTTATCCCTAATGGGGTAGACAGAGCATTTTGGGTCTTGCGGTTCTATGCAGAGCCCAGGGCCGCAAGACCCAAAAGCCACTTTTAGCGTCATGGTGGGCGAGAAGATGGAAAAGCAATCAATACAGTGATGGGTTGCTAGCCGCATCGCCTGTTAACATGATTTGCATTTTTGCTCATTCCCTCGATCGGCTTTTACGATCTGCGTGGGAAGAGAAGCAGCTGGTACATTCTAAGTTTTTTTGTTTCTCCCAGACCAGCATGGGAGTATAACCAGTAAATATCGCTATTATTTTATACTAGCTGATGCCCGCGACTTCGTTCGCGTGGACTTAATGACTCCGGAGTATAAATATGCTCATCAGGCTAAACAACTTTTGCTCATGTGTCATTAACGTATATTTCTAACAGTTTAACTGGACCATTAAGTTTCTGAATCATGTGTGCCAGACCTTCGATTTTTACACCTCAACTAAAAATGGTTATCAGGCTGATTAACTTTTGCTAAGCCGTCATTTTTATATTTCTTATTATAGTTTAGCTGGACCGTTATGGTTCTGCATCATGTGTTCCAGATCTTCAATTTTTATAACTCAACAAAAAATGCTTAGCAGGCTAAACAACTTTTGCTAAGGCTTCATTTTTATATTTCTTGTAGGTAGATAAGCTGAACCATTCAATTTTTGCATCAGGTGTTCCAGATATTCGAATTTTATATCTCAACAAAAAATGTTCATCTTGCTGAACTACTTTTGCTCAGGCGTCATTTTCATATTTCTTAAAGGTTTAGCTGGACCTTTATGGTTCTGCATCAGGTGTTCCAGGTCTTCGATTTTTATAACTCAACAAAAATGCTCAGCAGGCTAAACAACTTTTGCTACGGCGTCATTTTTATATTTCTTTTAGGTAGTTAAGCTGAACCATTAAGTTTTTGCATCAGGTCATCCTCATCATCATCATTAGGTCTTTCTAGTCTCCACTGCAGGAGCACGACCTTCTCTGTACTACCAAAGCCATACTAGGCCTGAGCAGGTGAGCAGCCAGAGGACTTGGCCTATACTCTCCACGCTGGCCAGACGGGTTGGAGAGGTCTCATTGATGTTTAAAAGCTTTGTTTAGCTTGTATATCCTAAGTCGCCTTCTACGACATCCACGGGAGGACTTGGAGTGATCCTATTTTACTCTGCCGGACACCTCACGGCGTCAGGTGTTCCAGATCTTCGAATTTTATATCTCAACAAAAAATGATCATCAGGCTGAACTACTTTTGCTAATGCGTCATTTTTATATTTGTTATATTTTAGTTGGACCATTATGGTTCTGCATCAGGTGTTCACTGCCTCCGTGGTATAGTGGTTAGAGCGTTCGGCTCATACCCGTAGGTCGCGGTTTCGATTCCCGGCGGGGGCAACGAATTTGTGTTATTGTCCTAGTTTGGTTAGGACATTGTAGGCTGATCACCTGATTGTCTGATAAGTAAGATGATCCGTGCTTCGGAGGGCACGTTAAGCCGTCGGTCCCGGTCACTGTCTCTGACAGTGGTCGTTACCTAAAACCATGTCAGAGGCCTTTACGGCGGTTTAAAAACTCTGACACTAGTGTTAGTCAGTAACACACTTGATAAGAAGAATCAGGTGTTCAAGATCTTCGACTTTTATAACTTAACAAAAATGCTCAGTAGGCTAAACAACTTTTGCTTAGGCTTCATTTTTATATTTTTTGTAGTTTAGCTGGACCATTATGGTTCTGCATCAGGTGTTCCATTAACCCACAACACGTCTACACATATCACAATTTGCAGCACAGCACCTGATTGTTAATGCAGATTGTATTAAAAATTGTGTCGTAAAGCGGCTTTAAGTATAATACATATACACCGAGGGTGATAAAAGAAGAATAGTACACAGATTAGAGGAATAATAATAATATGCTTGTATCACTGCACGAGGTGTGTGTATACGATACACTACAATACAATACACTTTATTGCACCAAAATAAATTTTCAATTTTGGAACACTTGTTAAATAGTAACATGTAATGTACAAGAGGCGGCCTTATCGCCGGAGCAATCTTTTACAGGCAACCAGAAAGAAAAGGAATGCAAAATATATAAGATAACAGGTAGCGCAGTTCGATTTTTTGGGTTCCGTAGCCAAATGGCAAAAACGGAACCCTAACGGATTTGTCAAGTCTGTCTGACTGTCTGTCTGTTCGTATGTCACAGCCACTTTTTCAAAAATAATATTCTATATTTTACTACACTGATTTTACTTCTGTAATGCGATGAATTCGAATTCGTGCGGTAGATATTACTTACCGCACTCGTGCAGTAAAGTGTTTTTTTTAATGTTTTAGGTATAAGATTCAATAAATATTCCTCAGCAATGGCGGGAAGTCAAAGTAATATTCATACCAAAACCTGGTAAAACAGACTATACAAATGCTTAATCATTCAGACCTATAAGCCTATCCTCATTTCTCCTCAAGGTGTTGGAAAGACTGTGTGACAGGCACATTAGAGATACGACATTAATCAAACATCCTTTAAATCCCAAGCAACACGCGTACTGCACGGGAAAGTCAACAGAAACAGCGTTACACGAAGTTGTAACAATACTGGAAAATGCTATACACAGCAAACATCTTTGTCTGGGAACCTTCATCGACATAGAAGGGGCGTTCGACAAGACAAATTTCAAATGTATACAAGATGCCCTTTACAGACATGAAGTGCCGAGCACTGTAACCGGCTGGATTTCCAACATGTTGAAACTACGCAACATAAAGCTAGACATGAGTGAAACCACAAAAGTAATGGCAACCAGAGGGTGCCCACAAGGAGGGGTACTCTCACCCCTACTTTGGAGTTTAGTGGTAGATGATCTAATTACATCTCTAAACAAGAAACACTACTATACAGTAGGCTACGCCGATGACTTGGCCATACTCATACAAGGGAACTCTGCAAGCGTCGTATGCAGCCTAACCAGAAGTGCACTACGCATTGTAGAGGAATGGTGTAATAAACATGACCTCTCAGTAAATGCAAACAAAACAGAATTAGTCATGTTTACCAACAAAAGAGCTCTAGGCAACTACGCACCACCTAAACTCTTTGGTACGACTCTCACACTATCGAAAGAAGTCAAGTACCTAGGCGTAATATTGAACTCCTGGATGAAACCTATGGAACTGTCGAAGACTAGTAGGCAAAAACTGGGGACTTTCCCCGAAAATCATGAAATGGCTGTACATCACAGTCATCAGACCAGGACTCACATACGCTGCAATAGTATGGTGGTTTCGAACTACATTGACTACAGTACAAGACAGATTACAGCGATTTCAAACATGCCTGGCGATAGGAGGCGGCATGAAATCTTGCCCAACGGCGGCATTAGAGGCAATTTTAGACATCAGATCGCTACATCTACACATCAAACAAGAAGCACAAGTCGCAGCCGCTAGACTTCACACGTTGGGCCTATGAAAACATAAAGACAAGGCACCACATACACAAATCCTGCCTATAGCCCTCGGGGCATCATATCTTATAGGTGCAATAAATGACAGGATCTGTAAAAAAATTATTTTTGACAAAAAATACAAAATACAATTACATGAAGCCCCATCAGACAGCTCAGGTACTGAAGAAGTGAGAGTATACACAGACGGCTCGAAAACACACAACGGTGTAGGTGCTGGTGTATTCTCTCACGATCTCAACATCCACTCTGCAGCTGCTTTGGGTAAGGAGAATTCTATCTTTCAAGCAGAGTGTGCAGCCATAACCCACGCAGCAACAGAAATTACCAGGAGAAAAGTATCAGGTTTGTCCATCCGTATCCTGACAGACAGCGCAGCAATTCTTCTTGCCCTGAAGAGGGCGTACGTGGACTCTGCCTTAGTACAAGAATGCCACAGATCCCTGGATAATCTCTGTAAGTACAACAAAGTAACTCTCCAATGGATCAAAGGTCACAGTAACTCACTGGAAACGATGCAGCGGAAGAGCTGGCGCGTCGGGGATCGAGTGTGACACCTAAGGGAACCCTCCCGATGGCCCCGATTCCCTTCACGCAGGTTCGCTCCTGGATCAAGAGTCGTATTGGCGAAGAACAGGCTCAATCATGGCAATCCCTTCGAACGTGCCGACAGGCTAAGGCGGCGCTGCCCCAATGGGACAGACGTTTATCCCGACGTCTGTTAGCACTTCCAAGGAGGAACCTACGCCGTATGATTGACATCATTACTGGTCATTGTGCACTAAATAAACACCTTTTCACCCTAGGTTTAACTAACAGTCCTCTGTGCAGAGCATGCATGGAGGCTGAAGAAACTGCGAGCCACCTCCTCCTGGAGTGCGATAGTGTCGCACACATAAGAAGAAGGTTCCTAGAACACCCGGGAACCATGGCGGAAGCGTGCAGGGCGCCTACAGGCGTTCTAGGCTTCCTGCAGGAGCTGGGCTGGTTCGAGAACTGAGACCGGCGGCAGCTCCCCACGCAAAACGGGACCGGCAAATTCGGGCCTAATTGCGGAAAATCTATCCTCGAGGGAAGTAAGAAGTAAGATTTTATACATCTAAAATATTGAATATTATTTTGAAACATAAAATCTCTGCATTTAGTCAGCCTAGACTCATACCTAAACCTGGTTTTACTCAAATTATTCCATTTTATATAGTAAGTAAAATTCTTTGAACCACATTAAAATGAAATTTTAAATCTGCCCTGTTTGAAAAAAAGCCTTTTTCAACACATTCGCTCGGAAAGTGACAGTAATAACAAGAGATAAGCATTTATTAATTAATTTATACCCAGATACTTAAAAAATACAAAATGCTTTACTTTGTAAATAAATATAGGTACACAGAAAACTAGGCTGTATGTGTGAGACGCAAATGGCCCTTTGCTTTTTCTTTTTGGAAAACTAAACAGCTGGTGTAAACTTAACAAACAATTTTCTTTTGATTTTGATTTGATTTGATTCTAGTGGACTTCATAATATGAAATTGGTGTAGTTTTAATCGTTATTCTCACGAACAATATGTGAAATGTTTAAAGTGGACAGTCATAGTGCGGCTGTAGTGATATTTATTTGCGGACTGCGGTTGGACGCAGTCCGCTACTCAATCGGCTATTAAAACCAGTGGACTCCCTTGAAGCAATCAAAGGACCTATACCAACCTTCGATTGTATAGTTAGGGTTAGGATTCGGATTATAGAAGAGATAAATGAAGATGGGCTCTAAAGGAATAGTATCCAGAGCCGTAAATTAATTTATAAAAAAAAAACAATAACATGGCTTGATTTAGTTGTTTATTTTATGAAATTTAAGTGGTTATGTGGATTTTGCGGATACATGTTGTCGATTCAAAATCGTTATTTTTTTACGCTTAACAATATAGAAATGATTTCAATCATTTTCAGTTCAATATAAATTTCGGTAAGTATTACAAACTTAAACCACACATTCTCCCCCTAGAGGATGAATGAAATTCAGTACAATTTTCTTTCCCTGTTTTCATTCTTGGTCTAGAGGCTGAATGAAATTTAGTACATTTTTCTTGCCCTGATTTTATCAGATTGAAAATGACTATTATTATGTTCGCTTTTTATGCTATAGAATGTGACTTTTTTGAGCAAGTGGTACGAAAAGTGTTTTTTTAAATGTTTAGGAATAAGATTCTATAACGCAAAAATATCGAATAATATTTTTGAAACATAAAATCTCTTCACCACCAGTCAGCTTATACTCATACCGAAACATTATTTTGTCAAATTAATCCATTTTATTAAGTTAAATACTTAAAGCAACTAATCATGATCGCCTAATGTTTAAGAAATAATTATCTGGTAATTTTTTTTAAATAGTGGTTTGCCTGTTGGGGGATTGATTTATGAGCCATTCGTCATGCGCGTGCCTGCAGTGATGACGAAATACTTCGGGCATGCGCGTGGCGACTGACTGAAGAAAGAAATGATTTCGCGCCATATTTATAATAGTCTATTGTAAGATTTTATGTAATATTTTCTCCTCAAAAATGTGTTGAAAAACGTGGTATATGATACACGTGTACGTATTGTTCATTACAAGGCTCGGCTCCATAGACTCAGGCTCGGGCTTCGCCCGCTTGTGAGTCAAACCTGTGTTCTGTGTCTCTCGTATCACTACAGATTCGCGCATGCGCTAAATGCGCCTGGAAAAAGAAAAACTAAGCGCGCCATATATCTGATTGTTTTTACGAGATTGAAAATGGTTTTGAAGAATGTTTTTTTTTTCCTCAAAGTCTCGGCTCTATAGAAAAACGCGCGGGCTTCGCCCGCTTATATGTCAGCTCGCCTCGACACTAATAAACAATTTACCACACTTGTATCATAAACTACTCTTATAAAATAAAATATACTCCATCACATTACTATGACTGCGATCTGGCCTTATAAAGAAAGAAAGACGCTGTTGCGCGGCTTGCATTTTCATTCATTCATTTTAGCCGCATAACGACCACTGCTGGATATAAGCCTCTCCTAAAGATTTCCAAAATGACTTGCATTTATTAACAAGTAAATATTGTTTATGTAGGGATATATACATACATGATATTACAGTAATTAATTGCTTCTCTATCGTATTGGTTCACACTGTAATGATAGATTTAAGCTATGTTGAAGTAAAAACATTTTCAGAAACTCGTTGAGAGTTTGACCATTAATTTATTATTTCGTAGGTATTGTATGTATCAAGTAACGCTAGAATTTATTTTACTGTAGTAGCTGATTAAATAATTAATAGTATGTACTTTCTTTAATATACCTATACTTAGCATACCTCGTATTGTTCATGTTGTTTTATTTATCAGTTTCATACTAGGTATATAAATATGTATTGAGCGGCTATAGTCAATGCGAAACTAATTCTTTCACTTTTATCTGTATGTTTATCTATAAAACTTACCTTTATGACATTTTCTATATAAATTAAAATAAATAATTTTTTATTAACACTTACTTATAAGCAGTTGAGCAACAATAACTAATGTTTTCTAATTCTAAAATGCGAGTCCTACACATTCAGACGTTATTTATTATTCTTGAAGTAGTAAATTGTTCTGAAGTAGTGTGTACCAAATGGAGCAATGATATACCCATGTCTTCTGAAGAAATAAACACAATAATGAACGCTATAGGAGATAGCTTACCAATATTCAACAACGCCAGCGAAGGATTTGATTTGATATCGGTAATCAAAACTTATCAATATTATAAACAAACTGACGATATTCAATTAAATATCACAGAGATCATAAAAAAAAATGGTTACAGAGTTGAAACGCATGAAGTGACTACAAGTGATGGATATATTCTTTGCTTGCATAGAATTGTTGGGGAAGGAATACCTGTATTTTTGATGCATGGATTAGACAGTAGTTCTGACGACTGGGTTACTACAGAAAAGGAACGAGCACTCGCTCTTCTGCTTGCAGCTTTAGGTTTCGACGTGTGGTTGGGGAATGCCCGTGGTAACTTTCATAGCCGAAGACATCAGTATCTCTCTCCAGAATGTAAAGAATTTTGGGATTTCACTTGGCATGAGATCGGCATTTATGATTTACCTGCTATGATAGATCATGTTTTGAATAAAACCAATCAAGAAGCATTACAGTACGTCGGTCACTCACAGGGTACAACAACTTTCTTTGTGATGTGTTCAGAAAAACCAGAATACAATAAGAAAATAATACGAATGATCGCATTGTCTGCCATTGCTTGGACGTCTCACTTGAAAAGTCCTCTTTTACGGTTGATATCTCCCCTTTTTCCAGTCTCATCGTTAGTGTTACGGGCATTAGGAATGTATGAACTTTTACCAAGAAACGAATTTATAACAGCACTACAAACTTGGGGCTGTGGTAATCAGGAAACCGCTACTATTTTTTGCAATAATATATCGTTCCTTTTATGTGGATTTGACTATGCTCAAGTGAATTCCTCCTACCTGCCACAAGTTTATAAACATAGTCCTGCAGGCGCCTCTGTAAAACAATTGGTTCACTACACTCAAGAAGTTGAGTCCGGGCATTTCCGACAATATGATCACGGGTATCTAAAAAATTTAGAAATATATGGTAAAGAGCAGCCTCCAGATTATTGTGTAGAGAATATCAGTGCTCCTGTTTACGTTTTTCACGCAGAAAATGACTGGGTGTCGTCACTCGTAGATGTAAAAGTCTTAATTGGTAAGCTAACAAATTTTAAAGGACTTTATATTGTACCGTTACCTACCTTTAACCATATAGATTATTTCATCGCCAACGATGCTAAATCATTGGTTCATGATAAAGTCATATCATTACTAAAGCAGCCACTAACTATCAATAATCAAATTAATTATCCAATTAAAACCAAGAGTCTATATTTTCACAAAATGTTATAGACGCAGTTTAGGATCTTCAGGGAGCTGTTGTCGTCGTTGGTATCCAATCCAGTAGAAAATAGAGATTCGCTAACCAGGTATAGGAATGGAAATAATATGTAGGCGCTTGATATAGTTGTAGGTATTTTGTCTTGCATATCCCTTTATATAAGTAAGAACATCAATGTTCACGTGATATTGGGCAAAAATGAGTAAATGAGAAGATTTTCATTTGTGCTCAAATCTTACTGTGCGCTATAAAGTATGATTTATATGAATATTATTTTTATGAAAAATATAAATACCTGGACGTACTTAATAAAAGCTCTGTTTGAAAGTCTTAGATGCACTAACTTTCTCACTGCAAAGAAAGTGGAAATGGGCAGGACATGTGGCCAGACACACAGACGATAGGTGGACACATACAATAATAAAATGGACGGGACCAAGTGGCGCTAGGTCGAGAGGCCGACCTCGCGCTAGGTGGGTTGATAAAATAGTCGCAGTGGCGGGACCAAGATGGCTGGTGTCGGCAAAAGACAGAGACAAGTAGAAATCCTTGGACTTTTACCCGAAAGTGGTCCATACAAACTTAAAACTAGATGGCATCAAACGATTGCTAAGCATTTATATATATTTATTGTAAATGTTTTGTGTGGAATTAAATAAAGCTTTATTATTATCTTTATTCATTTTAAAACATACATTAGATTTTATAATATATCTATAAAGTAAAATCTCCCATGCTGGTCTGGGAGAAATAAAAAAAAACTTAGAATGTACCAGCTGCTTCTCTTCCCATGCAGATCGTAAAAGCCGATCGAGGGAATGGGCAAAAATGCAAATCATGTTAACAGGCGATGCGGCTAGCAACCCATCACTGTATTAATTGCTTTTCCATCTTCTCGCCCACCATGACGCTAAAAGTGGCTTTTGGGTCTTGCGGCCCTGGGCTCTGCATAGAACCGCAAGACCCAAAATGCTCTGTCTGCCCCATTAGGGATAAAGACGTGATAGTATGTATGTATGTATGTATAAAGTAAAATATAAAATAAAATACAAAATATAAATACAGTATAAAACCTAATCTAGCTGCCCGCTGCCAGCGGGGCACGCGCTTTTCAGCCACGGGTCCATGGGGACCCGGTCCTTTGAGGCGTTCATGGGGCCAAAGCCAACATGAAGAGGCCTTTTAGTACCTTTTTATCTAAAATGTGAGATGACTGCATCTACAGAGGTCTATCCCTTAATGTACCATTGAGGGATTGACTTGGTTTGGGCTATGTAGATGGGATATTAGTGAACCGGATAACTGGGTTATGGAGTGAAATACGGACATCTACCTAAAAATCTCTCAATAATTTTACCCTGGTAGATGGTGACTTGCTGCTCGTTGGCTACACAGCCGGTGGGCACCCTAACAAGCCATGAAAATGCGGCCAGGGCGCAACACTATGTGAGCAGCTGAGAGTGTCGGGAGGTGCGGCTCCGGTTTCACCATCACGGGGCTTACCCCCAAGAGCCGGTTTCCCCGTTATTACGCCATTTTGTGCAATACACTTCCACTCTGGAGCGAATGTTCTGCTCTTGCGACTCTACTCTGGCCGGCCGGTTAAGGCAAGACAGAGGCGGGGGGTGTGTAACTGTGTGTATGTGTGTATGTAAGCGCATGTGTGTATGTGTCCCCCTGGAGGTAGGGTACGTGGTGTCGCCACTCACCATCAGCTCGCCACAAGCTGCCCTGCGTTGACTACTGCACTGGGAATCCAGTGGGCGATGGGGTCGTCACGTCCCGGCGCCGTTATTTATTATTACTTAACAAAAGCAAAAGGTATATGTATGTGTGAATACAATTATCCGACCAACCCATTTCCCCTTATTAGCGTCCCGGTTAATTATTGTGACCGACTTTAGGTGATGGATCACATGGTGGGTCCCCGTGACGCACCTGGATACTATACCTAGATTCGGTAACGCAGGCTCTGGGCTGACGGCCAATCCTGTCACCACAATGGTACCCCTATATAGGTATAAATCCCACATAATCCACACCATCTACACGCAAAGAAGATCACAAGGTATTTCGTCTTTTCATCTGCTTTCATGTAAGAGTTTTGGATTTCAAAATGTAGATCCCTGATAGGTATTAGCGTAATGTATGAACAAAAAAAAATTACTATAAAAGAGCACTTTGTCACAGAATATTATTTTACAAACCAGTTCATACACCAGTACACCACGGGGTATACTCTTATTATTTTACAACTTTGAAAACTGACGGTATCTGTCACATAATCACATTTGTAAATTATAGGCGTCGTGTGCGTTACTGCGTATGATTCCATAGGTTCTATTTTCACAGACTATCACAGACTAATAAGTGCGTCACGGATAGTCTGTCGTCTGCGTTTTGGGCCATACAATAAAATTAGTACTAATGCCCAACTAGATTTATTTGCTGATAGTTTATCAAAATTTAAAAACTCTGTTTTTCAATACAATTAGTAAGTCGTAGGTACAGTATACTGTATTTTTCCCTTATTATTGTTCTGTTTGAATTGTTTGCTTGCATGTATATTCTCTGTCATGTCGTGTACAATCTGTTGTAAGATCTCAGAATTATATTGATTATAGAAATGTACTATATATTAGGCACATTCTGATATCTGTGATTGTACCTTAATAAATAAAATAAAAAATAAAATAATAATAAATAAATCGCTGGTCGTGAGCGTAGCAAATTGCATGAACAAATAATGTCACGACGCCATGGCTATAAAATATAGAAAAACGAAAGCAGCCTCACATCTCTGATTTTATTGCACAGTACCCAAAAGATATATACTGATACATATATTAAATACAGATAGTCAGATACATTATCACGTTAATAAATGTGGATAAAGGTAAAATATTTGTGAATCGAAGATTGTGACCAATAAATTGATTATCTTTTACAAGTTGTTGTTCTTTTTTATCTATTACTTTTAAATAACCTGTACCCAACTACCCACTGCTGGACAAACGTCTTTTCCATTTTTAGCGTTTCGTAGAAAACAACAAACCCCTATAGTATCGCGTTGTCTGTCTGTCTGTACGCGGTTTTACTCAAAGATTAGGAGTACCTATTCTACTACTTTCTAATAGCTTTCTAAAGCTGTAATTTCAAATTAAGCTCGTCTAACTTGGCATGCCGACAACGTAGTAAAAAAAAGCATTTTTGGTAGATCCGATACATGTAAGTAAAAGCGGATTTAATTATAATTTTTACTATTTTATTTATTTATTGTTTTACTTTAAACTTCGTTATATATAAGGTCTAACAAAATATACTGAAACTATTTCAAGGGTGAATTCAGTCCGTGATACTGAACTACTTTCCTCAAGGAACATGTATCAAAATATGAAAAGTAATTTGGCTTCCCATAAAAGTTGACCGATTAGCTGATCCGAGTTTGTATGAAAAGCTTAAAATATTTTTTTATATTTCGACATATGTGTCTTGGGGAAAGTTGTTCACTATCACGGACTGAATTCACCCCTTAAATAGTTTCAGTATGTTTTGTTAGACCTTATATATAACGAAGTTTAAAGTAAAACTATCAGAGCTAAGTACGGTTAACAAATGAAAAAGTTATAGGCGACCAACTTTATATATATGTATATGAATTTATTTCTGTGATCTCGGAAACGGCTCTAACGATTTTGCTGGTATTTGGTACATGGGGGTTTCCGGGGTAAACAATCGATCTTTACTTATCGAATTTTTGCATACAAATTGTAGCTTATGTCACCCGGATGATGACGAATAATGATAAATCGATTGATATCACATTTGTGAAAATTGGATAAGTAGTTCGGAAACTACGGTGAAACACACATAGATATCCACATACATACATACTTACATACACTGATGAAATCATTACCTTTTCTCTTAGCTTTGCCGTAGACGGAAAAAATGGCAAATGATATAAATAATGAAATGATCATGAATAAAAAATAGAACAACGATTTTTTCGCTAAATTGAAAAAAAAACTAGGAAGTAGGAATGTATCAATGAGCGAGGGGATATACAGGGGCAGTTTTGGCGCCCCAACCGCGCGCTACCCTAGAACCGCTACTGCCCTGCGTGACGCCGACCGTTTTCGGGTATTCACGGGTTATCCTGTGAGCTCCTTTTATCTATAAACAATATATTTTTATTTGTTCCAAGATATTTAGAAAATCACTAAATTAGACCTATAAACAGCAGTGGAGTACTGTAAGATTATATTGTCGTACCTGCAAGTACGTAATAGCTCTTTGATTATATCTAAGTAATAATGAAATATAAACTTGTAAATCCCGTATTCTACTCTGCCGTCTCTATTGAGAGAATTGACATGAATTGGATAATACCATTGAGAACTTACCTTTGAAATATTCCTTATTTTGTGGCTCGGAATATGGAGACATTGTAAAGTTATATTATCTACCTACTCTGCTCGTAATACACGGCGATTATCCCACGCAAGCGCCTGCTCTTTCATGTAGGATAGTCGGGATATTACCCAAAAGAAGAACATTTAAATTGCCCTTTAAAATTAATTTAAAGCTTAATGTATTAGTAATTTGGATTTTGACTCTACAAGATCCTACAAAAAAAATATATAAGAAATAAGTACCTTACGTAGAGAAAAATTATGAAAAAAATCGCGGACAATGTATGTCTATACGAAATATTAAAATCTGACGAGTATCTAAGTACGTACCTATTATCTTTTTCGGCTCAAGTTGGTTAAATACAAAGGTTAAAACAAGACCCTATTACTTAGATTCCCCTGTCTTTATATATTTAATAGGGCTCCCATACAACAAACGTGATTTTTAACAGATACGGAATCCTTCATACGCGGGGATTATTCGCACTTGGCCGGTTATTAAATCCTAGCATAGTTAGTAGACACCAATTGATTCACATCCGTATCCAATAAAAATAAATAATAGAAATAAATCATCTCTACCAATAATCCATCCCTAAAAATACAAATGATTTTATTTCTCTTTTTTAAGTTAATTGAAAAACAATAATAGATGGTTGGCACCGACATTAATTGACTGGACCCGAAAATCTGATATTTGCTTACGATAAATAGGTAAAATAGGAGTGTTATTACTAGCAATAAAAAAGATTCAGACATTTTTAAAATTCTTGTCCCTCCCCCATGCGTAGTTAGAAAAAAAATCTTCAATAGATGTGTAGGTATAGATTTTACTATACACATAAATAAGCCACATCTTATATATTACCTTACCTGCCGGTTAGCAAGACACGTACCGCTGAGCTTTTCCTACTCTGAAACAAGTAATTTATAAGAATTTCCTTTGATACTTGTACTAATGCAACAAACAATATTTGCTCTTTTTTACATAATTGATGCAAAAAAGAGCGGATATTTCATTGAAGCGACCTTTGTATTCTGTGGGGCGCTGCGCTGCCCAAGCCATTATTTTACGTTTATCTAAAATTATGGAAGGGCGTGGCCTTGAACGTGATCCCTGACGTCTCAAGGCAAGGTACTAGCCTGCTTCGTGTGAAACGTGACCAGGAATAATTGCAGGTAGTGATGAAGACATAACTTTGCCGTATCGGGCGATAGCTAAAATACGATTATTTAGCATACTAAAATGTTATAAAGACCTATTTGAAGTTTAATTTTACTTCATAAATAATAAATACTTAGTACATTATGGTACTAGTGTGTAACATTGGTGATTACCGCCGTGGCGCCATTGAGACCCGAGCCGTGGGCGAGGGTCTTAAGAGAGTCAATGACGGTAATCATCACTTTTTATGAAAAAGAATGCGTATTCTTGCTGTTTTGGCATTTTATGAAATTTTGGTACGCTAATAGATATTTTTCCTTGGAGTTTTCAGGTAGTAAACTTTCTATAACTTTAAGGGCTTCACATCTTATATCGGGCGGTGTACAACATAAATCCTTATCCCTTTAGTTTTAAGAATTTTACATTTTCTTCGTAACTAGTACTTATAGATATTTTAATTAATAAATAACTATAATTTCAACAGTGAAAACGAGTTGTGAAAAATGTTTCGCTATGGCGGGAAAAATTAATCAGTTTTCGTATGCGCGCGCATTGCGATCGGCCACAGACTAAAGGGATAAGGTTTTTTTTTTATTTTCTGCGCATAGAATTTGCGCCTATTTTGCCACGTACAAAATGGGGAATTTAAAGTTTTCTTTTATGACTGAGAAAACAAAAGTTATATTTGAGTGAAAGTTTTGTTTTATTAAACACGTACGAGTTAAAATTATCTATTTAAATAAGAAGTTGCATGAGATGAGCAAGCAAAAGGAACATTAATTTGTTTGTTCTATTGAAAACGATCTTTTTTTAAAATAAAAACTTTTTTAATAAGCACAAAGCAACTCAACTGAACTCAACCAATAAACCTAAAAAATAAATCTTTTTGAAAATGAAAAAGTCACAGTTTGATTATGGGTGTTATGTGCCTAATTGCGGTGACCATAGAGCCACGTTATGAGCAAGTGTGTTGAAAAAAAAATTTTTATCTCATCTACTCGAAAAAGTAAAAAGTAAGTACCGAAGTTTTAGGTTTATTTGTGTAAATTTGAATACTTTTTCGTAAGTTTAAGCCTATAGTGAACATCAAAATTACAATTATTAAAAAAAAATGAACGACTACGAGTGATTATATGTTCTTTGGACCACGCAATCAAAGTTATAAGCTTATGTTAGTGAACATTATTCTAGAAGTTGGTTCTGAAAAAATAGTTCTTAGTATTTATTGAATGAAAACGACACTAAATAAAAGTTAGTACTTATCGGATCTTTCATTAGGTATTGTAGATGTTCTATTTTTCTTCATACTCTGTTTTGTATCTCTTTGCTAGTTTTTATTATAGATGGCGATGAAAAGTAGAGTGTGCTACTCGCGTACGCTAATTTTTTTATCTTGGGCGTTATACGTGAATCCCTCGCTTTACTCAGGATTCCACCGTAGAATCATCGGTACGCTCGTGATTCAACAGTGGGATCCTTCGTGGATTCAAAGTAGTACCTTTACGCCTTGTAGCACAATCTACTATTTTGATATAAACGATAGGTTTTTTCGTACCGAATCAACCAGCATTACTAACGAACCTACGCAAGATCGCTTCAGACCTCTACTTGCTTACTTGCTCTTGTTTACGTACATACAATTGTTAAGTATTTACTTTCACAAACGTGTTTACTACTTACAAGGCATTGACGTAGGTACACAATAAATATTGCGCTAAAGAGCTGCTTTTGTCATCTAAAGCCATTGTTGCCACTCTCTTTGAACAGAAAAATATTTTTTCTTAGTTCCACATCAAAGGGAATAAATATCAACGTTAAAAAGATGATTATCTAATAATATATACAATGACTAAGTGAAAAATATTCCGCTAAAGTACAAAATTATAGGGGTTAGTCGCGAATGGTCTTAAATGCAAATAGTCTTTGTAGAAACTCGTCTAAAACGCAACTCGGAACTCGTTTAATAAGCAACTCGTCTAAGTTGCAAGTAGTCTCTAATGTTATTTTGACTAAATGGCAGCTGGTCCCCTATCTTATTATGTCTACTGCTGAAAGTGGTCTAAATATCAATTCGTACGAAATGCAAGTAGTCTAAAATGTTACTTTACCTAAAATGCAGCTAGTCTTAGATGTTTTTTAGCCTACTACTGCAACTGGTCTAGATACATATACGTTACATACAAGAACGTGCGTCTATGTCACTGACTTGACAATCGGTCTAGCAGTTCCGTATTAAATTGCTGTGATAAATGTCTAAACCCTTTGGAAGAGTCAGCGTTTTAGACGAGTTGCTGCAAAGGCTACTTGCGTTTAAGACCATTCGCGACTAACCCAATTATAGAGGACTTGCTAGCGTTGGTGATGCGTTAGTAAAAAAAGTACCTTAGTTTATGGGGTGATAGAGTATCCGACTGAGATTTTGAACACCATTTTTCGATTTATTTGTAATTTTTCTGAAATATTTGAAATACAATTTTTTATTATATTCAACCGTCCCCCTCTCTATTCGATAAACGGCTGTAAAAAAGATCTACAGCAGTAGTATATATGTATATATTTTATTTTGAAAAGCTAGTCGTCCGAATAGTTTAATCGTTATATGTACTTGAATACATACTTACCAATGGTATTAGATGCTATTCTGCAGATATTATTGATATTAGTAAGATTATTTAAATGACAAACTTCAAAATGAATGTAAGTAGTAATGTAATAATAATAATAAATAATAAGTGGTCTAAATATCAATTCGTACGAAATGCAAGTAGTCTAAAATGTTACTTTACCTAAAATGCAGCTAGTCTTAGATGTTTTTTAGCCTACTACTGCAACTGGTCTAGATACATATACGTTACATACAAGAACGTGCGTCTATGTCACTGACTTGACAATCGGTCTAGCAGTTCCGTATTAAATTGCTGTGATAAATGTCTAAACCCTTTGGAAGAGTCAGCGTTTTAGACGAGTTGCTGCAAAGGCTACTTGCGTTTAAGACCATTCGCGACTAACCCAATTATAGAGGACTTGCTAGCGTTGGTGATGCGTTAGTAAAAAAAGTACCTTAGTTTATGGGGTGATAGAGTATCCGACTGAGATTTTGAACACCATTTTTCGATTTATTTGTAATTTTTCTGAAATATTTGAAATACAATTTTTTATTATATTCAACCGTCCCCCTCTCTATTCGATAAACGGCTGTAAAAAAGATCTACAGCAGTAGTATATATGTATATATTTTATTTTGAAAAGCTAGTCGTCCGAATAGTTTAATCGTTATATGTACTTGAATACATACTTACCAATGGTATTAGATGCTATTCTGCAGATATTATTGATATTAGTAAGATTATTTAAATGACAAACTTCAAAATGAATGTAAGTAGTAATGTGTTATTGTGTTGAACCATGGATGTCGTACCTAAATCATTCTCATCCGCTTATAAACTGGCTTTCTCCCAAATCTGTAAACTGGGGCGTCTTGTGAAACGCGCACGCCTGCAAAGCAACCAGAAAATTATTCCTACATGTTTAGCGGACAAATGTAACCGAATAACTACTAAAGAACGCTATTCGTTTTTATGTGTAGTGGTCGAAATAAGTATAATACATCTACAATGATTGATTGATAGATTGACGACCTCCGTGGCGTAGTGGTTACCATGCCTGTCCGCCACCCAGAGGTCCCGGGTTCGATCCCCGGTCAGGGCAAGTTGAAAAATGGCCTTTTTCAAGTTGTCCTTGGTTTTGGATGTTTATCTATATACGTATATGCTAGAAAATATGGTATCGTTGAGTTAGTATCCCATAACACAAATCTCGAACTTACTTTGGGGCTAGCTCAATCAATGTAATTTGTCCTATCCTAGGTATATATGTTTATTTATTTTAATGAGGGTGATAAAAGAAGTATAATACACAGATTACAGGAATAATATTAATATGCTTGTATCACCGCACGAGGTGTGTGTATAAATTTCAAATACTTATATTATATACTTAATCTGTGTTCTTACAGGTGTTTTGGTCCTAAACAGGAACTGACGCAAATAATCACTTTTTCGCCCGGAGATTTTTTTTTATATAAATAAGCTATTTTTGTTCATATCTATTTTGGTTGTACGCCATGTAGTGAAGTAATTAATACTAAAAAGTAGGTATGAATAATAGTAGGTATACAATCGCGGTAATCATAGTGTAAAGAAGCAACTTGTCTAAAAGCTCATACGTGTTTGTTGGTAACTTCTGAACTGAAATAAAACAATAGGTTATCCATAAACATTTATTCGTACTTTTCTATAAAATAATACAGGATAATATTTGGTCATTAATGATTTCGTTATAAATGTTCTGCCAGGAATACTTTTCACGCTAATATACAGACATACATTATGTACATACACAAAACAATTACTATTTATATTTATTTTTGACTAGTTTATTACTATTTTTTATTTTATTTGTTGGCACAAATATATACCTGTTATTAAAATGTAGGGCCTCTATTTGTAATTTAATCTCAAAGGCCAAATTTACAAGGAATAATTAAATTACAATAATAATAAATACTGTTTATTATCATAATAATTAAATTATTTTTTGACATTTGTTGTGCATGTAAAGTGAAATTTCTGTAGATGATATACATTCTTCTTTTGGATAAATAGCAAAGAAAGGTGACAAAGTAATTTTAACTAAAATACTTAAATGAAAATATATTAATAGTAGATTGTGCTACAAGGCGTAACGGTAATATAATGCGAAGGTGTTATTTTGAATCCAGAGCGAAACAAAGCATTCCACGAGCATAGGGATTCTAAGGTTAAGTCAAGCGAGTCAAGCGAGGAATTCATGTGTTTAATTATATACATATAATATGCCGTGATAATATGTACTTATATGTCTCCCGAAATAAAAATATCGAGTAGCACACTCTAATTTTGTAATATATCTAATATCAGTCATTTGTGGATACATCGAATGTTTTAATGTCCTATTTCACAAAATGAAAAATACACGTGTTAAAAGATTTTGGTTGGTAATATTCGTTCATTTTAATATTATCTAACAAAACATTGTTTCTCGTTCAATTCCTTCAAGCTATTAGCTCATTGATTTTCACTTTATTTTGTACTACTTTCGCTATCTTATACTACCGTAGACGTCTACGCCGTAGACCCAATTGCGTAAAGTACTCGTAATATTTTACGCAACCGTAGATTAAATCACTTGCTACGCGATACTCACTCTTATTTTCTTAAAACAAGACTCAAATTTGAACACAAAAATTGCAATCCCTGACATTAACCATTCGTGGTTAAACATTTTACTTTCTCATACCTTGGCTAACTTGGCTTTACGCTATCGCTATGATTGTAATATTTAAGCATTTTTGCCTCAAAGCTTGAATTTACTATCACAGTTAAATTAAACGTCAGTTCATTTATTTCTCTATGAATTTTTAATTTGTATATTTAAATTCTTTTCTTTTTTAACACTAATACATAAATCTATGATCTTTGTCTTCTTTAATTTACAATTTCTAACTTTACATTACCATATTTTTTTAACGCTTAATAAATACTACACAAGAAAAAAAAAACTGAAATATATACAAAAAAATTAAGTTTTGATTATAAGTTAATAACATATATTTTACAAGACACATAAGTACCTAAGTCTACCTTAGAAAGTACTGTGGTATTTAGTAAACATAGACAATAAACAGACATATTGAAAACGCATTATAGGAAACGTTGTCATGTACCTACATACCGTTATTGAAATCTAGGTAACCTACCTAGAAGTCAAATTTAAAATGTTATCTTTACTTTGTCAAGAAAGGATTCGATTCAGGCGCTCTTGGTCAGAAATACTCTAAAAACGAAATGTTTTATTACACATTATAAGTACGTACTTATAATATGTAACAAAACATTTCGTATGGAGAGTATTATTTTATACACAGATTGTTTAACTTTTGTTATTAGATAGGTTACTAGCTTTTGTTCCCTGATAAGTAAAACACCTATTTGAAAATATATTTTATAAGTATTGATATTTTTGACACTAAAATAGTTTCCTCTATCTCATCGAATCAATAATTCGTTTTTAAAGTTTATGACAAGGTGTTAATCCACCGTTGGTACTGAAGCTTCT
Organism: Acrobasis consociella; assembly: GCA_963555685.1. Taxonomy (NCBI): domain Eukaryota; kingdom Metazoa; phylum Arthropoda; class Insecta; order Lepidoptera; family Pyralidae; genus Acrobasis; species Acrobasis consociella. The sequence continues at coordinate 6,957,829 of OY743115.1, forward strand.
GACAATAAATTATAAAACCCTAAATAACAGTAGATCTACAAAGACCTAAAAATAATCACGCATTGATATAGACTTCTTCTTTATGTTTGATAGGATAGTCTTTAGGCGGCAGTTTAAAACTGTTTCGTATGTAAGAAAAGCGATGGAAATTGTAGAAATATTCTTTTCCGTCAGGAGAGAATTGAGGATAGAGGGTGTAAGCAGGGAATTCCAGGTCGGACATGGAGTCTGCGAGCGCGTGCTTCGCAAACTCCTGCTTGTATCGTCATGACTGCTCGCGGTAGTGCTGTCGCTTGGAGCACTTCTCCCGCAAGATGTAGCAGAGAGCGATGGCTATGAGCACAGCGATCGCTATCGCCATGCTGATGCTTATCCATATTATTTCTTCGTTGATGCCACTCGTTGATTTACCTGTGTTCGTAAGGAATAAATTAATATATTTCTTATATTTTTTCGTCTTCTAAAAACTGTTCTGCTTACTTAGTCTAATGTTAGATTAAAAGATATTTTGAGGGTGGTAGATTATTGCCAAGCCAAAACTGTTGCCAAACACTTTTGGGTACCTATATGGTACAGCATAAAATATATGTAATTAATTTCACATTTATCAAGAAAATAAAAGCCAATTAGTTCATATGCGTAGCTTATATATAACAGACCTCAGTAATATTTACTTTCTACACACTCATTTTTGGGAAAAATATTACGGAAACCTTGCCTCCTCTTTTATATTTCTACGTTAAGCAACCTTTTATTTCTCGGTGGGGTGTCAACACTTTTCCTTGTATTTTCTGGCGAAAAGCTACGTTGCGAGTATTTTACTATCGTGTTATTTGCTCCCGGAGTTTTACCCGTTCAATCGTAGACGTCATTCCAAAATATCTTCATCTTTCGCTATTGCTATAGTTGAGTTCACTCAGCATATTTTTCTCGTTTCATATAATTATGGTTCATTTTTAAGGTTTTGAGGAAATTATCTTTACGTAAAAATAAACTTAGGGTACGAACCACTCAATTGTAGTAATGACACAGGATAAGTACTACGAACTAAGAATTCAAAGAAATATCTATTCAATGTCGTTAGCGATATAACAGAGTGATTACGAGAAAATTGATCTCTTATTTATTACGAATAGGGAAAAATACCCCTTTAATTAGAAAACATTTCTTTTCTCGTTCGATTGTACAGACCGCGGAAGTTACAAGAACTAGAGCATCTAATGAGGACGTGTCAGCTTCCCGCCCCGTATTCAAGCCTAACCAAGTCACACACAGGGCAATTATTTTTTTCTCGTATTACACGTTACATAGATTTAATAAAATATATAAGTGTAGCTTGTTGACTTATCCCACTAATATTATAAATGCAAAAGTTTGTGAGTCTGTGTGTAATGTGTATGTTTGATACTTCTTCACGCGCAAACGGCTGGACCAATTTTAATAAAATTTGGTATGCAGAAAGCTGACATCCTGGATTAACACATAGGCTACTTTAACCGCGTACATAAGCAGCTAGCAGTAGCATAAGTCGACAAGCAACGCTTCTAGTCTTTGATACAGACAATACACCCGATCGAGTAATTCAGTAATTTCCTCGTAAGCCTTTTCCTCAACCAATCTGAGAAAACACAGCCCAGCATGTGAATCTATCTTTAAGTATGGGATCGTCCACAATACAGGTATGACATATATCTGCCAAAGTCCTTTCTTGTTGGAGTAGCCGCCCAATTTAAAGGCGACATCTCTTCCGCGGTCACTAGCACCACTCATGTACGATTGCACATGACATTAGTAGTTTCAGGCCACTAAACTATATAAATGTGCCAACCTCCTTTCTTGTTGGAGTAGCCGCCCACTTTGCCGGCGACGCGCGCCGACACCTCTCCGGCCGCCACGAGCACCACAGCGCCCGTCCGCACTGCACACGACATTTAAGTGCTTTAATTAGTATTCTACTTCATGATGAAGTCTTCATCCATGAAAATACCTCTAAACCCAGGGGGGGTTACTCCAAAAGCTCTACTCTGCGTTTCGGTGTCGAGCAACATTAACACATTACAGGACACTTACGGCTGTGGACGTAATTCAATTGTTATTTCTATTGTGTCTGGCCGTGTGTCCTGCAATATGTTAAGCACTAAGGTATAATGATAAGGTCTAATTTAGTTTGACATAGAAATAGGACTCTCTTCGGACGACAAACGTGGAGTAACCCTCCAGAGCCTTTAAAATAACAATTCTATTAATTTCAATCCCTTTATTAATTCAACACTTTTAGGTCGAAGCCAAACAAACGAAATTAAAGTTGAAGTCGCCGAGTGGCACAGACAGGACTATTGTATAAAAACCGAATGAAAGAGAAGTTAAGCTACTCATTTTCCGAGTCTCACAACCCAAAACATATGAATTTTTGGCTTGGTCTCAAAGATGGTCTCATTTAAAAAGTGTCAATATTTAACCCGCCATGACAGATTAGTATACTATTATGGCAAAACTATCTACAGTTTTGTCATAAAAGTAAGCATACATTACGGTCATCATCTTGTTATTTATTGACAAAAGTTGTCTGTTTATACTTTTCCATTAAAGTTCTGAATCGTGAAAAACAATTTCTCTCACCTATAACAATCTTCATTTTGAATGTTGTCCCGAGCTCTTGAAGCCTCTTTACCCTTCTCAATTACGCAGACCTCGTCGTCGTTTCACCTTCATTATATCGTTGTATCTGCAAACAAATAAAATACTTGGATATCATTTAAGTTGTAAAGAAAAACAAATATAACTAATTTTTTTAAGATTTTTATTTTTCAACATTTATTTTACAACTGTTGGATACTTATAAATAAAAATATCCGAATGCCGAAAGCTAATATATTTCAAACGTCTATTATTTTGCACGAGGTATGACCAAAACGGCTAGATTTTGACAAGGTTAATGACTTGGACTTGTTTAATAGAATTAACATTTTTTAAGCTTATTTGGTAAGGTTGCAAGTTAAAAAAAATATATAATTATGTACATTTCAGAGGGTTCCATAGTTACGAATGCCGACTTCGAGTTCACGCGACTAAAAACTTATAATTAGTTCAAAAAAATGTTTAAAAAAAATTATTTATATTAAAAAGTTATAGGAACTTTTTAATTTAAATATTGTTTTTTACGTCTCCATAAACAACCGTTTAGCAGACAGAGGCGGGGAAGGGGGAACCCTGGACTCTAACAAAAACTTGCACTAAACCAACCAACTTCCAGGAACGGTTTCCTAAATTGAAAATGGTGATTATGAGCTCACAATATTTTTAAAGACCTATTCAACAATAACCAACACGATAGGTTATTTGAGAAAAAAATTAACTCTAATTTTCATGTATGGGATTTGTATATTGATTTATACCATTTGATAACATTGCCCCAAAAAAAATTTTATTTGACACTTTTTTGCCACGATTAATAAACGTACTCATGCTAAATTACAGCTTTTTACTAGGTACTTATAGTCTCAGAGTTGAACTACGGACGGACATACAGACAGACATGGCGAAACTATAAGGGTTTCTTGAACCCTAAAATAATACATATCAATCGACCATTATAACAAATAAAAAAATATATAGGGACAAATTACACTGATTGAGCTAGCTCCAAAATAACTCATATTTTATGAACTCAGTATCCATTTCCGTCGTCATTACGGCTAAATTATCGTTCCCTTGCTTCACCTTCTCTAAACTAATCATTCCATAAGAAAACGTATATATTTAGAACGAATACACACGACGACGAGGGAGATTTGTTTTCATTTCATACATTTTTCGAGCGGGTTTAATCCATCGTAGTCAAAAATTCAAAATCCTAACTGGTCTCCACTGAATCTATAAGCTGTCTTTGAAAACCTTAAATATTTTAAGAATACCCACAATATTTTATTTTACCACTTTATCAACGAACGTAATATACGAGTGCCTACACTTACTATATCCATCCATGCAAAAAAGCTTTCTAGTAAACAGTCTCTGAGCTAAGTCGCAGATGTACCAACAATCATACCGTATCTATTATGTAAGAGTTCCTAAAAGGGACTTCGAAATTTTTAAAACTGGTATAAGAAATAGTAGTTAAACTATTTCTCTTGACCAACTTTTAGAAGTTGTGCGGAAGGAAAACTGTAACAGCTGTTAAAAAATTTCTTTGCATTCAGGTCCAAGACGATGGGAGAGACCTTTGCCTAACAATGGAACAAAACAGGTTAAAAAAAAATCAGGCCCAAGGTAGTAGTGTGCTCATTTTTAAAATGAATTATGGGAAATTGATTTTGGATAAATTGATTAAATTAAATAAAATCAGTTAACAGGTTAGTAGTAGCAATTTAGACAAAACTTTTTACAAACAAGTTTTTTTGCAAGGAAAATTAAAAAACTCCTGACTTTCAAGCGCTTTTCCCGATAACTTTATAAACATCCATCCATCCATCAAACATAGCTAAAAACCACCACAAGAAAACTTACTTTCACGTGAAATAACCGCATTGAAATCGGTCTATCCGTTCGAGAGCAACGATGACACAGACAGACAGACAGTCTAACTTATAACACCCCTTTTTATCGGGGTTTAATAAAAGAAGCGGTTAAAATAAAACTCGGCAAAATATGCTGATCGAAAAACCTTTTTCCATCCCCTTTGTTCAATCATGCGATTCATGCACTTGCATGAAAGCGTTTTATTGAATTAGGTAAATGCTGGTTCATTTTTGCTGGTTTATAAACATATTTTTTTCATTAAATAGCATATATATTTTTTATGCCTTAAAGAAAAATCTTCTCTTGTAACTGGTAACAAAAGTTTAGTTACCAAAATGGAAGGCGCATAAGAGTTTTATAACAGTCGTAGTAAATAAAAACATTCTATAGGTAAACTTGATTGCGGTACATAAATAACAAACAGAAACAGTAGAAAAAATGTATATGTACTGAAGTTGCTGCAAATGGCTGGAGTTTGCTTAGTCATTAAGAACATATGGTACAAATGTACCTTAATATATTAATACTTATATATTATGTTATACGTAAGTACTTACATAAATATTAGTCCGTTAGTAACCTCAGAGAATATGCGATGACGTCACACCACCTCCTCACTATTAGAATTCCTTTGGAGCGTGTGCTGAGAACTAGGCCGTGTTATGATGCATTTCAGTGACATATACACGTAATAAGCATATGAACGACGCATCCTGACCTCATTTTATTACACGCTCATATATCTTTATAAAATAAAAACAAAGTAGCTTCCAGCCGTTTGTTCTTTTATGTCAATAGATCTTATAAACTATGCAACGGATTTAGAGTGATTCAAGATGAAGGTTTACATGTATAATATTTATATATATCCGTGCGAAGCCGGGACGGGCTGTCAGTTACTTTATAAGGTATAAAAATTAAGTGACTAGTACATCATTTATTCATAATAATAAAATTGTCATCACTTAACATTTTTTAAATATCCTAAATACACTTACATACACAATTACAATCCACTCCTTAGCGTTTCCGGTGCAAAGGTACCTAAAACACTAGCCGCGTTGCCACGCTGTATTGCTATGGCCATTCTTTGCACCAGAAACGATCCAGAGCGTACGTCACTGGATTTCTCCGCTATGCGGTGCCCGATGTCCCTAATAAGGCGTTTGGCATCAGAGCCCCAGCTGCCCATTGTCCCCACGGCAATGGGCACAAAACAATATTGTGGCTCCATTGCAGCGTACTTCAGCCGCTTCTTCTCCGCCGCTTCCTCGGCAGCCGCCCCCGCTGTACAGGCAGTCCGACTCAAGTGGCTGGGTGCAACTGTACTGACACAGGTAGCATCCCAGACCACGCATCTGCCTCGTTTCCATGGCACTAGGGTAAGTCCATCTTATTAAGTTTATCTCGGTCTTATCAAATTAAGTTGGAAAATATGATAATGATTTTGCTAAGGGATTGACCACGACGTTGATCATTCATTACCAGGATTAAGATACAACTAAATAGGTTTATAAAATACTCTCCCCTTTATTTTGTATGCTTTTACTCTGATGAGGTACTTTTAAACTTACAAAATACTTTTAGAGGTAAATTGGTAGTAGAAAATTCCATGTCTGGTCTATGATTATGTAGGTAAAGTATAAGTATAGTTATGAGATCAATAATAATTTAATCAATGACGTAGCCTGAACAAATACTTCGAATAATGTAATCCCGTGATTTGTCGCCTTGTTAATCTATACACATCTCGCACGTTGTATATTTAGGCCTACGTGAGCAAATATCTGTCACGGCCTTAATCTCCCACAAAATCACAAAACTAAATAGGTAGAGTATTAGTATACTTATTTTATTATATACTTATTTTATATTGTAGAGTATTAATCTTATACCTTTAAATTCTTGTATATTTATAAATTTCTGTGATCTCGAAAACGGCTCTAACGATTTCGCTGAAAATTTGTATATGGGTGTTTTTGGGGGTAAACAATCGATCTAGATTAGTCTTATGTTTGGGAAAACGCGTGTTTTCGAGTTTTCATTCGTTTTTCTTTCAACGCAGAATATGGTCGCTAATTTGTCGCGCCGGCCGCCATCTGCTTAGCACAGTGGTTAAGGCTCCTCCTTGCGCTAGCGACCTTGAAAACACAAAAAAATTAATTTCTCTTTCTGTAAGTGAGATTATTAGAAACCCTCGTACAACTTTTTAGCTAGTATCCTGAAGTTTCATTAGAACCTCGAAAGTCATTGAAATACTATCCGGTTTAGAAACCTTTACAAAAAGAGTCAAAAATGGCCGTTTTTAGTATTTTTTGCAAAGGAAAATTCAGGGTATTTTATTTCAATGATTTTCGAGGTTCTAATGAAACTTAAGGATACTAGCTAAAAAGTTGTACGAGGGTTTCTGATAATCTCACTTACAGAAAGAGAAATTAATTTTTTTGTGTTTTCAAGGTCGTTAGCGCGGGGAGGACCCTTAAGGATGCTGACCGCTAGAAAGAGTGTTACGGGTTCGAATTCCACTCGGTGACTTACTTTTGTTTTTTTTAATGTTCAAGTTTATATATAATTTTTTATTTTGTACTGTTTGTAGACAAGTTTAAAAAAATGTAGTTAATGTTTGAGATATAACCGACCGAGCAAAGCTCGGTCACCCAGGTACTATACTTTTATGCAGCTAAAACTATTTTGTGACACTTTGTTCCCTTTTTTGCTTCTTTGTGCTCATCATATTGTTAGTTGCTAACGTGGCCTTTGAGTCTGACGGCCCTCCCTAGTCTCTGGCCACTCCGTTTGTATGTACTGTCTATATGTATAAGTACATCGAGTCTCAACTATATTTACTTTAACTCACATATATATAACTCACACTATATAGACGCAGTTCCATATCTAGTGAGACTTTTTAGTTGCACTTGTTTCATTATTATGTTCAATGGAACAAAAACGCAATGGTATCTAATAGTCACAGTAGAGATAACTATAGTAGTGGGAATCATCCGAAATCAATATACTACGAGTATCAAGGTATCTCATGTTAATTATATTACCTACCTCCCTTTGCCAGGTAAATTAATTTGACGTTGATGAGGTAAATTGTATTATTGATGGACTCGTTTCTTGTTTACAACATTATTTATCAGTTATGGGACTTGTAGGTTTTGCCATCCATGACAAGTAATCAGATGAATTATTAATTGTAGATTGATACCTAAAAAAAATAGTCATCATCATCATCACTTCAACACACAACACACAGGAAATCCAATCCTCTACACATACCCACAATAAATAAATAAGAAAGTAAAAAGTTTTCACTTACCACCTCTTGTTACTCTCGTATACCTCACAAAGGCAAGATGAAGAGGTATATTTAGCGAAGCAACAGAAAATATACACAAAGTTGTAAATTTTCAACAAATTGAGTTATGTACTCGTAATTTTATCTACGATTTATACCCGCTAGCGCAGGGCTATCCTCAGTAAATTTCCTTGTGGCAGACCGCCGCCGCCGCCTGTCTGCTGCGGCTCCAGTAGGTCGAAGAAAGTTTAGAGTGCCTTTGCGTTTGCCGTTTTGCACCACTCAGCTACTTAGTACACAAAATGTGTCATGTCAAGTGTGTAATGTCAGATTAAGGTACACTTTGAAGTTGAGCGGCAGCGGCAGGCGGCAGCGGCAGCTGCACGTGCCGCGCGGCAGATGACATTAGTTCTTCGGGGCAAGTGACGCGGTAAATGACGCGTTGTCAGTGAACTGATGATCTTCGGGGACTTAAACTTTCTTAACTAAGCAGTTGTGAGAATAGAACGAAAATACCGCAGAATCATATACTTTGGTCTACCCTGATTCAAAAGACAACATTTTCTTCCTTTTTCTCTTCGAATATACCTACCTACTATAGGATGGTACACTATGCGAATTGTATACAACGTTGACCAAAAGTAAACGTAAATTAATTCCAAATATCGATTTTTTGGTTATGCAAAATGCATGACAATCTCAATATTGAAATTGAATGTTTTGAACGTAGTGCACTCCATCCCCAGGAAATACGGGAAATTGAACAGCTGGGAAGCCGCGGCGGGAAACCAACGTCCAATTAGTTTACAGGCCGTCGCCGTCGCACGTTGGCTCTTACACTATTACTGTGTACCTTTAGTATAAGAGCTAGAGGAAGAATCAATATTGCATACAAGGATGTAATTTAAAATATGGATTTCAAATAAAATCGTGACGACGAATGTGGAAAAGAAGAAACAAAATGTTTATGTAAGTAGGTACCATTTTTTCTCATAGTCTAATCAAACATTTAACCAACACAGTAAGAGTTGATTACCATTTATACATAAACGAGTACTTAGGTACATTAAATAATACCTTGTCATGTGTATTTACTATCAATGTTATTTATTTATTGCTTTTACTGTATTCATACTTATTTCCATAACAAAAATGTTTGCTCGTGTACTGTTTATTCAGTGGGTCCAGTCACTTCGTGGTCATTAACCGAATAGAGCAAGCTCATAAATCACCCGAGGGGTATTCAGCAATCGCATTGATTTCATTATGCGTAAGGGCGGGAGTAACGTGCTAATTTTAGCGATTTTGCGACCCCTAACGACTTCAAAGGTTAAATTGAATCTTAAAACAAAGTAAAATGACCTTCTCTTCAATACGAACAACTTTTACTGGCTACTAACAACGCAGGTTTTACGTTTGTGTGTCTTTTCCGTTGATTATGTCACGCTTAACACTAAGATTTATAAATCGATCTCAGACCAAATAAAAAAACAAGAAATCGATTTTGAAGCTTTACAGTATTGTTATTGATGCATATTTCCCCAAGTTCAAACACCGGAATTCATAAATTAAAAATGATCTTTTTGTAATAATTGTCATAATTTTTATTTTCATATAGCGCTTGAAAATCTAAATTGAAGAAAATCAGTCGTTTAGTCCTATATACCCGAATATATTAATAATTGTAATTGGCTTCTTTATATCTAAATCTGTTAACTATTTATATTAAGTGCTGTTGGTCTTCCTATTAAAATAAAATAAAAATAAAATATTTCATGAAAATCTACAACTCAATTTGTGTATATCATTTATATTTATTTGAGCATCGTATCATATTCATGTAAGTTTATTTTGCATTTCAAGCTAAAAAAAACATATATAAATCAAGATTTTAACCTAAATTTCCAAATCATATGAACACATTGTCGAAAACAAAGACACGCAATGTGAGATGGGAGGTAAAACGCTATCAAATTACCAATTATGAGCCGACCTTTGTGTCCCTTTGGTACCTGGCGTCCCTGAAATCTAATTAACGTGCGGGATGTGGGTGCACAAAATGACGACTTCCGGTCTCTGCTTTGTAGGAACACTGCGCTTTTCCTTGTTTTTTTTTTAAGATTATATTTCATGCTGCTTTGTTTAGTTTTACTTTAGTTTTTTAGTATTTTGGTTTCAATTTATTCTTTAGTGCCCCCTAAAATTTTTATTTATAAAGACGTAATATTTATACGTATACTTTATTTATACATATTTTATCGTATCTTTTTTAATTTGCACTTTTTTGTGTGTAACACTCGTTACATACAATGTAGAAGGGACATACCAATAATAAAACGATCCACGGGTTGTACTAGAACACTATAATATAATGATAGATAATAAAATAAAAGACCATAAACATCAACATTCCCATATAAATTGGACATTTTTGTATGGGAATGCCGATTTTTAAAATTTTTGACTGTTATTTTAATTTCATTATACTATAGTGATGTAGTATATTTGCAGGCACGTGGTTCCATATATTACGGGTATTTAGGTACCTTCCACGTTGTATACATTTATAGCATACAAATTGTAGTCTATGTCACCCGGACAATAATGACGAATCAATGAAAATTGAACAGACATAAATACCAACATTCAAACATAGACTGCTAACATTATTACCCTTCCGCGTGGTTTTGCCATATTCGGGTAATAAGAAACTGGATTTATATGTATGTATATATTTATATAAATTAAAGCACCAAGCTGTATTGAATCGTGAATCGTGGTAGGAGAAAAGGGAGGCCTTTGCTCAACAATGAGACAAACAGACTAAAAAACTCCATTATAAACAAAATAAGACCTAATAATATCGATTACTAGTACATTTGTGATTCTGACTTACCTACTGAAATACACCGAAGAATCGAAATAGTCTATCCGAACAAAATTTTATTATTTTCCTAAAATAATGAAAAATATCGAATTCATTTTGATTGTACAATTCCTCGCAATTCCTTTTGATAAAAATGTTATATTCCGATTGACATTTTTAGGTAGGTATTTGAGGCAAGCTTAAACTTGTATTATAGGTACTTCTCCTATAGTTCTGAGTTCTCAGTTCGGACTCAAAACTGCAAACCTAGTTCAAAAGTAGCGGGACTTAATCGACTCACAAGTTTTCAAAGATAAATTTATTTATTTTTAATAATAAGATATCCTTGAGGCAATCTGTAAATTTTACTAGGATAGAGAGGTCGTCAAATCGTAAATTTTGTAGGATATCTAAATTTGCCGGATGCGAAACTTTTTTTTACTGAAAATTTCATCTGGCAGGTAGAACGTCCCACCAAAATGATATGCGTCTTTGACCCGACTACAGCAAAACCAAGAGGAAGGGTAATGATTTTAGCATTCTATGTACCTATGTCTGTTTCACCATAGTATCCGAATCGCTTGTCCAACTTTTACAAATGATAAGTCAATAGATTCGTCATTATTGACCGGATGACATAGGCTACAATTTGTATACAAAAATATATATAACGGATCTTATACATACAAAAAAGTGAGAGTATTTTTTTTTGTTTTTATATCCAGTGGACTATCAAATGAAAGGTCTTGATTAGCACATTTCAATACATTGTTAGCCGTGTAAGACTTCTGTAGTCAGGTATTAGTTTTTTAAACGTATATATTGTTTGAATATTTAAATAATAAATTATACTTACCCCATAATTACCCCAATTTCTACGCGTTTGAAATACATTTTACGGATATAATATTTTTTCTTCATTTAGCCCCCCTGCTATACCTAGGTCTACAGATCTAGGAGAAGTAAGTACTTTACAAGTTTTTAGCTTGCGTCAAATACCTACCTGAAAACGACTACTAGCTCTCAGACCATTCTGTGATTGGTCGAGAATTATATTTTTCATTTTTTGTCGCGAAATCAACAATGGGTCCTCAAAAGAATTTGCTTGAAATATGCTAACTCAAATTAGCAATGAAATGGCCGTCTATTACTCGTACCTACATTGTTTTCGAGGAAAGATTTATATTGCAAGCATAGCTTGTTTGTGGAATTATGAATTCCGTATTTTGATTATAAAATAAATAAATAAGGATAAGTCACACAGATTGAGCTAGCCCTAAGTTCGAGACTTGTGTTATGGGATACCAACTTAACGATAAGTTAACAAAAAAATACTATTATATTTTATAACAATTACATAAATAGATAAACATCCAAGACCTAAGTCAATCTGAAAAAAATCCATAAATACATCTTGACCTGACTGGGGATCAAACCCAAGACCTCCGATAACTGCCTAGCCTGATTACCACTAGGCCATAGAGGTCATCAATTATGTCTCGAATATAAATGAGTGAAATGTTTATTCAAAATATTGATTAATTATTTTTTATTTATTTCAAAATCTTATTTGCACACGCATATTTCCGGCTGATATTATTTTTCTTTTTACAAGTATATACGTCTGATAAATTCATAGCCTTACTTATCCATGCAGACAGGAGTCGTTCTAGTGGGCGGCAAGCCACCACCGGCCTACAATAGTCATCAGTGATGATGATTAAGTTCAGTTCAGTTCAAGGGATATTTTTCAATGGAATATCCGAAAATGAGTTTTGGCTGGTGAGCCACAAAACAACCACTTCTCCAAACGACCTCTGTGTGTTGAATCAGAATCCCACACAAGCCTCCTTGAAACGTAGTAAACATTAATCTCAGTTAGTATAACTGATCTACTGGTATATCTTGAACGTGTTAGAAATAGGTAAAGCTTTTGATAATGAATCACTCCTTCTTTCTGTTCTGTGTGATTTTTCCTTATACAACGTGGAAGGGGCATACACGTTATAAATCGGAACGACAAGCTTTAAAAGATCACTTTATTATAATGATAATAAAGTAACAAGAAAAATAAAAATAAAAATCGACATTCCCATACAAATTGCTGGGCGGCTACACACTTTTGTATGGAAATGCCCATTTTTTTTTAAGTTTTTGACTGTTATTTTATTTTCATTGTACTATAGTGGTTGAGTATAGCCCGAGGTTCGATTTATCACGGGTATGTCCCTTCCACGTTGTGTATTTATTTATTCTTTTCTAGTTGAAAAGAAACGGACAGAAGCAATTTATTTGAGGAAAGGTAAACATTCTGTTAATTTTAATCTATCTGAGAGTGACTTTAATTGATTGTAACAAGTTGAAACATAATTAAATTGGTCTTAGATACTCGAGCTTATTTTTATATTCAATGCCATGCATATACGTATGTATTAATATGCATAAGTACATATCTGGCGAAATCTGGAAACTTACTCAACCGACTCATTGCTTGTGAAGTTCGTATAATGTGCATACATGAGTCCCGTTCGCTGGGGGCATTAAAAGCAAAGTTTTGATGGTCCTTCGTGATGCTGCGTCGGCCGGGATTCGAATTACTCCATAAAATTTAATAGGAGAAACTAGCAGTTCGCCCGATAGTTCACTCGATTTTAAAACCCCATAGCGATTTTGCTCATGTTCAAACTTAAAATACTACTTATCTCAACTCTGCGGTTACGATCAAAGTTAAGTATATTCTATCTGTCCTGGTAATCTTATTAAATATTAGATATTAGAAATGCGAATGTTTGTGTAGTTGTCTGTTTTCCTTTAAGCCATAATGGCTGAACGGTTTTTTTTACATGAACCGACTCGGCCGATTTCCCCGTAAAATCTTACCTAGGTACGCCGATAATGTAATAGTACCTGGGCGACCGAGCTTTGCTCGGTTATATCATAATCTGCGTGAAAAGAAAACTGCATGAAAACTCGAAAACACGCGTTCTCCAAACATTAGACTAATCTAGATCGATTGTTACCCCCGAAAACCCCCATATACCAAATTTCAACGAAATCGTTAGAGCCGTTTCCGAGATCACAGAAATAAATTTATATGTAAATATACAAGAATTGCTCGCTTAAAGATATAAGAGTACCTGGGCGACCGAGCTTTGCTCGGTTACATCGTAAAAACAATACAAATAAAAAATTATATATAAACTTGAACATAAAAAAAAACAAAAGTAAGTCACTGAGTGGGATTCGACCCCGTTACACTCTTTCTAGCGGTCCGCATCTGAAACCGCTGAGCCAAACGGATAGCGGCCGGTGCGACCTTTGAAATTTGCGACCATATTCTGCGTGGAGAGAAAAACGCATGAAAATTCGAAAACACGCGTTTTCCCAAACATAAGACTAATCTAGATTGATTGTTTACCCCCGAAAACCCCCATATACCAATTTTCAGCAAAATCGTTAGAGCCGTTTTCGAGATGACAGAAATTTATATATATATATATATATATATATAAATATTTAAATATACAAGAATTGCTCGTTTAAAGGTATAAGACATAAGTTCTAACAAAATATACTGACACTGTTTTAGGGGTGAATTCAGTCCATGATATTAAACAATTTTCCCCTAGAAACATGTAGTGAAATACAAAAAGTAATTTGTGGCCTCCCATACAAGTTGACCGATTAGCTGATCCGAGTTTGTATGGAAAGCCAAAAGTTATTTTTCATATTTCGACATATGTTTCTTGGGGAAAGTTGTTTACTATCACGAACTCAATTCTCCCCTTTAAGTAGTTTTAGAATATTTTGTTAGACCTTATATACTCATAGAGCTAATAAATAACAAGCGAAGCGAAGCAAGGCTTATGTGTTTCGCGGCTCCATAGCCGCATACATACATAGGTATGTTCATCTTTTATAGGCCAAGGATACAGTACTTAAGTAACAAAAAAAAACAAATTTTAACGTGTTTGTTTGACATCAAATAACCGCGCCCAATTACTACATTTCAAAAATATATACAGTATTCCCATATACATATACAGTTTCTCACTGCTGTGCTTGCATTCACTGGTTAAACGTACTTTTCAGAAAGAATCGGGTTTTAGTGTTTTACTTAAAGAAATAAAAGATAAGGTAGTCTACATACCACATCAATAACGTTTTTAGAAGATTGAGTAGTATATCCAATAAATATAAAAATCAATACAGCTACAACTACTAAATTACATCCGGCTCCCTCAGGACAGAGTAGAGAGAGAGCTAAGGGTTACACGACTCAGAGGTCACGATTACAGCAGAATTATATACTGGGCTTTCCTGTAGTTTAGAAGGATCCCTAAGTTGGTATGTATTCCCTTGAAATCTATTTTTATAATTTGTTTAATGAGAAGCAGCTGGTACGTTCTAGGCATAGTTTTTGTTTGCTATACCAATTATTAGTAATCTGTGCCCATATCGGCAATTTTTTTTGCTTTCGGGTAAGTAGGTACCTTTAGTTTACAATACTTGTAAAGAGTCGTTATTTGTTTTGTAAAGTAAGTAAAATATTATTAAGTATACTTTCTTACAAATGATAAGGTAGTTTCAAATATGTTTAAAAAATACTGTTTGCCAGTTTATCTTCTAATGATAAAAAGAAATAAACTTGTAAAATATATACTTACTTATACCTATATAAAATGAAATATACTTTTTTGAAATAAAAAAATCAAACGCTTATTTTACTTTAACAGAATGCTTGCAATTGGAGGCGTACCGAAAAAAACCGACGTTGATCCCATAATCGACATTTTCCAGAGTCAGAGCACGAAAGTCTGTTTTATTTGGGGCACTCAGCGGATTTTCACTTCACTCCGGAGCGGATCCGTCAAACGAAACGTAACGTTCCGCCGTCATTGTTACGAGAAGTTAGGTCGAGAGCCAGAATCGATCGCCGAGATATACAGGGTGGTGTTTTTCCGACGCCGTCCGGACGGGAACTGCTCGCCGTCATCCAGCCGTACTCCCGGGATTGCCTCGCCCGGCGCGCCTCCGCCACTCCACACGAGTATTTTCATGTTTTCAACGGGAGGTTTTTTATTCAGCGCTCGTAGTACGCAAGGGCAAATGATTTAGCGGAATTTAAACCGTGGGCTTTAAATAGGGAGATGTTTTTTATTTGCGGAAATGACAAAAATGGGACAACTGTAGCGCATGGTTTCGCTTCGACATTTTTCCATTTGAGTGAAGCGGGGAAGGTCATTTATTTCAGTAAATTTAAGGAAAAATGTTTTATTTTCCTTTTCGCGTTTGGTTAACTGTCTACCTCTTTTTACCACATATTTACTATACATTGGGTGGGATCATTACTTTCTTTTCAAGAATTAGTAACTGACCTTATGTTTTAAGTTATAATTACAATTAATAAACAAACGTTATCATTCCTCGAAATGTAAGAGCGAAAACTACCACCACAAATTCAATTGTAAGCTTTGAATGGAATTTACCTTCATAAATAATTTGTACTTAGCTCCGCTGTACCATATCGTATAATTCAAACGAGACAGTTTGTAATTCAACGAGACAGCGGGATAACAATGTGTTACATGGCATTAAACCATCCAGCTCGTAAATAACACACAGCAAGTTAGTCCAAGTCTTGCCATGTTTGTGTTATGTTACAACACAGACGTGAACATGTTAGCCAAGCAGCGGATATGCTTACCATGGCAGTAAACTCAAACAGTTTGTTCCTGTTGTTGTTCTGTATTCTATCAGGCTAGTTGCAGCACGTCATAACACATTCTCAGTTGGGCTATTGTATGTGGTACAGTAACAATTGTAATTTTTTTCGATTTTGTTTGGTTTTTCAACACTGGTGTTAGATTTTCAAACTGCCTAAACGCATCTGACATAGCTAAACGACTGCCATACAATGATGAAAGTCGGGACCAACGATTTATACGTGCCTTCCGAAGCACGGAGAAGTTCGAGGTATTTTTTCCACCTTTGCACCCAACCCATCCAGACCACGCCCGGTGTCGCCTAACTTGCGAAAGCGCTAGTAATGCGCACTCCCTCTCGGTCACCGAGCTCCTTTTTTCGATTAAATGTGATATTTAGAGTCTGTAAAACCAACTATCATATAGACCAGATTGAATCTGATACCTAGGTAAAAGAAATCTGTGTTTTCAGTCAAATAGAATTTCACTTTTTGATTACTTTGATTGTTAGAGATGGATAGCATGCATTGAGAGACGCTTGTTCCCAGCAGTGGGAAGCAGTGGGTAGCGCTGTCAGTGATGAATCAAAATAGAATAAAGAATTTAAACACTTATTGGGGCATTTAATATCTACACTACATAACTTTACACAAGCACTTTAAAGACTTTTACAAAGTTTGAACTTTGTTGAATCTAGTAATAGAAGATGTTAATTAATTCCTTCGCTATTACTCAAGTCTAAAAGCTTTTCTTTTGCGGAGTAAATAAAGTTTGCTTAATTGAGTTTCAAAGACATATTTTAATTTATTATAATGACTTAAAATAGAATTTGAAATAATGGTATTAAAGCGAATGTAGTTCGACTTCTATAATTTCTGTGATCTCTCTGAACTCCATGGCTTTTTTGTTTACCCGTAAGTTACACCGGCAAAAGTAGTGGGTATCTACTTAACACTGTTAATTTACTTACATATATCTTAAAACTTCTAGATGTAGGGTATACCCATACCCTACATCTAGAAGTTTTAAGATACCTTATATTCATTTCTTGGCTAGTACATGACAAAACGTATGTGAACTAGTATGTGACAAACGCCTGTCTCTGGAGGATTTACTTCGGCTAAATCCTCAACTGTTGGCAGAGCCCACCTCACTCGGCTTACACACCACTGACCTATATTAAACAATGCGTCATTGATAACTTATTCAGCAATATCATATTTTGTCTCGCAACCAATGCCTTCCATCTCTCTCTGTCCAAAGTCTACTATCTTACATCCTTATAGGTTAAAAAAATTATTTGATATTTTAGTTGTTTTATTAAACTATCTCTTCCCTTGCCACTTCTTCCTTCCATTCCGCCAATATTACTTTTGAAAATTCATCACATTTGATAAGTTGTCCTTACATTTTGCCTCTTTTAGAATTAATAGTTTCTAGAAGGTAGTTTTCGTTTCTCTCCAACAAGTGCTAGCCAACACCTCCTCATTAGTTTTCTTTTCTGTCCAGCTAATGTCGTTTATTCGCCGCCAGCACCACATCTCAAACGCTTCCAATCTACTCTATCCTTTTTTCTCAATGTCCATGATTCGCATCTGTATAGATAATTATTTTGCCAAACCCGATTAATTATATGCCAACCATTACCGAACGTAGTACAATATGTAAGTAGGTAAATATCCAATAAACTAGGTCATAAGCACAGGGAATCGATATTTTATGACTTCATATACAATCAATGCGTAAATGGTTTTCACGTCATAAAATGTATGTAAGTACATACGATAGGTATGTCCTTTGTATTACCCAATTACGCTTCTGTTTTGACGGCCGGTTCCGGCCTTTCACGTTTATGGGCCATTATGATTCGCCTATGTGTGGTCAAACACTACTGATATGAGAAAACGGAAGTTATTTATGTATTGTACTTATACTTACATGCATGAATGGCATTTTCAATAACTTCAACTTAATTATTTGTAGTTGTATTTTGTAACATCGCACTCTACTCTCGTTTAAAACTATTACTACTCCAAGGCATATTCTATGAATGAAATAGTAGAATCTATACCGAGGAAAGTACTTAAGAATGTATCAAAAAACAAAAGGTGAAAATGATAAATACTTATGTGATCTGATGCTTTTTCTACTTGAGTAAAATTTTATAACATTTTACATCATTTCCTGGGAGGAAGTGACTTTCGTGTGCTTATAGATACTTAGAGAGCGTAAATCCCGTCTTACAGTTGGACGGATGGGAAAAGCCTTACACAGAAAAAGTGTTACTTACACAAAAATCTAGTCAAGTAAATTTTTGCTCTCAGTTAAAAATCCTGGATAAACACGCTCTTAAAATAATGAAGTTTCATATATTATTCATCTCCACATAACTATGAATAATATAGTAGAGACATCTCCTAAAACAAACCACAGTGAACCAAGTTGAGAACAAATTGCAACACCCTCTTGTTAGTTCGCCGACAATCTGTCCGGCGATTCATGAATCTTTTATCAGAGAACCTTCGAGATATCGAACGTAATCTTGACCGCAGAGATAGCTAGGTGCTGAAATTGACTCCAGTGGAGAATAAGTGATTTTTGAGCTGACTGGAGTCCGAAACTTTCGGGTTCGACCAAGAGATTTTTATGTTGACTTTGTTTTGAATTATTGCAATAATGTTATTTTTGATACTATATGAAAACATTGCCCAGACAAATACAAATGTAGACTCTACTCAAATTTACAGAATAGAAGGTATGCAAGCATAATAATGTCAACCCATAAAAACACAAAATGTTTGTATCTTCTCTATATAGATACGTTTAAACAGAAATATCTTCCCCCAAGGAGTATTGCGCCTCGAAATGTACACTACCTATATGACTTAAGAAATTAAATATGGATGTTAAATGTTAAAATGAACATTGCTCGTTAGTTTTATTCAGTAATATTCGTTAAATCACGACATTCAGCAATAAGGAACGACTAAAAAAAGATTAAACAGAAGGTTAAACAAAATGAAAAGTTACCCTTCCACTTAAATATTCCGTTTGATTTATTAAATACCAGCCATTAAGTAGTAATATAATTCAACGATACCAGCTACGTTCTTTGTTCCATAATGAATTAAAGCTGCAAAGAGACGGAGTTGGCAGCGTCCCATCTCGGCAAACTTTACGCCTGTTTCACGCTTTTTGCCAATTTACTGTTAGCCTTTTCGGATTACAAAGAAGAAGCTGTGAAACGGGTGTTTATGGCAAGCATTCCACTTAGAGACGTTATTAGTAGGTAGTGGGTACCTAACTACGTATAATTCATCGCCCATAAGGTATCTATTAATATCATCATCACTTAAACAACATGGACTACAATCAGAAATACAATAATAAAAGCCATCTCACCTTGTTATCTGTTCATAGGTATTCATTCCTTTAATTGACGAGTTTTTTTTTTATTTAAACATAGTAAAAAGTGATCCATAAACATTTCTCTCGTACCCAACGATGACTTACAAAGGTTTCTTAGCTGAACGTCACAAATTCCTAACACAGTTTAGACACTAATAAAGATGCATAGTCTGAGTTGAGGGGTAGCTTTTTCTTTGATTGTACACATTACAAGCACTGTACTTCTTGGCGCAGTTTCCTAAGCATTTCAATTTCTAATTCAAGAAATGTTTTCAATGTCGTACCAAGTTATACATTTTGATATTCTTGGCACTGAGGTCTGGGAACGTCGACCGACCGATGTATAGAATTCCATTCGATTGCTGGTCTGCATCCCATCGGGAATCAAACAAACCTTCCACTTGGATCCAACGGGTTTCAATCCTCATATTATTACCGTTAATTAGGTATTGACAACTAGCAGATGCCTGTGGCGTTTCCACGGGGTAAATTTTTGAGACTTCCACGAAAACTCAAATTTTCCCATGAAAACACAAATTTTCCCTGAATAAAAGCTATCTACACGCCAAAATTCATTTCAATCCGTTCAGAGTAAAAGCAAAACAACCATCCAAAGATCTATTCATCAATATGTTCGCATTTTTATATATGTATAGAAATTTACTATGAAAGAAAGTATTTTTCTTAGCACCAAAATTCAGTTCACGATTTTTACTATTAAAAGTTGGCGCTATCAATAACAAAACTTTGCGGCCGCTTTTGCAAGTAATAAAAAATATATCGGAGCTAAGATGCTTGAATAAAAAAATATATCTTAGTAAACATATATCGTTTTGTTTGTTAAACATCCCTTTAGTAAAGTTCTGATACATGTTATGCTTGGAACACAAAGGGTTACTGACAATATTTTGGGTTTTATATATACCTAAACAAGATTCTAGTTTAATAAAACCCACGTTTTTTTCTGAATTCCTAGCAAAATCCGCTTATTTGATAGCCTTTCAAACAAAAAACATTAAAACATCCGTTTCGGAACTATAATAACACAGACAGACTCACAATAATGCCTGAAAATGATTAAGTATGTACATAAGACTTAGGAAGCTCTTCCATTTAACTTAATAAAGTGCAGAGAAATAGGACTGGTAGGTAATATCCTTAAATGACTGTGGCATCTGGATAATAAGCTAACTTTCACGTTGTTTGTTTACATCATGTTGGAGCCCTTTGTGCTGTCACGACTCACTTTGGCAGTGTGGTAACTTTATTCACAAAGTTGGTGTCACGCCCTCGTACTATATTGCAAACAAAAGCGTAACCACCACAAAAAGTCCCTCATACTCACACCTGTTTGAATGTTTACAGAGTAATTAACGATCATTAACTTTATAAATTATGTTTCATAAATTATATCATTGTATCCTATATGTTGCCCAAGTTTAACAGCTATATATAACAAAAAAGTATAATTTGAATCCGTCCGGTATTTCCGGAGATTAGCGTGTACAAACAGACCAACAAACTATTAGTCAATTACTATGTCTTCGTCAACCCAAACTGTTTTGGAAATATATTCAATGTACAGACACATTTTTTTACTGTTTTATTATATGTGTAGATATTTAGATAAAGGGGCTACTCGCTGGATCTTTGTGGACGTGTAACTTAAAGTATGCGATGACCGTCTCGACCCCGCTCGCCGCTCCATTGAATCAGCGTCTTTGAAATTGCTTCATCATTCGGTAGATAAGCGAATAACGTGCTATGATACTCATACATAACTTAATAAAAAATTGTAATTTACTGCTCTCATTTCGCTTCGTCGCTTACCGTAATTGATTTACGAGCTATCTCGATGTCAGATGTCACGATTCAATTTAAGAGTGCTCACGTAGATATTTGCGTTTTTCAATATTGCCTGTGAAGCAATTTTGTACATGTAAGTATGTTTTATGTAAAATATAAGTCATTTTGGGTTATTACTGTGTAAAAGCGACATTGTGTGCCCTCCTCATAAAAATTATGTGTCGTACTTACTCTTAAATTATGACAGCAAAAAAATATATATACTTTACTGATACTTCTTAGGATTGTATTTACCAAAAGAAGCATTTTAAATGAAAACGCTTTATTCCTCTGAAGTAATATAAAGCTGGCTACTTATAAGGCCGGGACAGGAAATACATTATCTCTCCACCATTCAATTTCCCAATAAACCAGCCTTGCGCTTCCTTAAAATATTTTGGTGGACGCTGGATGAATAAATTACGGAGGGCGAAGTGAAATTCCAATCTAACCAGAATTTACTGAATGTGCCTTTTTGTTGCCGATTGTTCAGGGAATATAAAATATACGTTTTAACTGTGTTGTTATATAAATCACCAACTGGTAACCCGACAGAAGTTTAAAAAAATATATGTAAAAAATTATATAAGGATCGGAATAACTCTTAAAATATTTTACTAAGCTATAATCGTACAATAGGTACTCATTTATTTTATACTCTAAATTGAAATAGAACTAAAATTTGACTATTGTTTGTGAATTTATTATATATAGGTAGTATTTATATATAACATTTTACATTAACAAAATATATTTACTTACATATATTTATGATATTAGTATCTCTATCCGAAGAAATTCTCCAGTGGTAATAAAAACCACATTAAAATCAGTCTAGTAGTGCAGAGTTCACACAAATATTAGGTTCCCACCGGGGACGTCATTTAGTAAAAGTAAACCAGCGAACCTTATAGGAACCAACTGTATGCATACATTCGATCCCAATAAAGTTGGTTTCTAAAAGGTTCACAAATATTAACAATACGTTTGTGTTCGCACTAAAACTAAAGCAAAAATAATACAGTTAGTTCAAAGTTATTTAGCAGAAAGTAGGATTGAATTGCAAACGATCTAGCTTTTATGCTTTTAATTCACTTAAATAAACTGATTTTAAAGTTCAATTGAAAAGTTTAGCGGAACGTAGGCGAGCCTTAATTGAGGAAGATGGAAGTATATTTAAATGTTTTACGAGTACCATGACGGGTTCCAAAAGCGATGATTAAATTTCTTTTCACGGTTTCATTTCAACTTGTAATATTTTTAGTCTCTGAATAAAAGTTACACTGCCTCGTCTTGGAAAATGTTTTCAAATGTATTTAAAAGTTGCACCTATAAAAAGTAAGGTTGCACCTACCTATGAATTTATATTATGGAATTTCATTATTAAATTTCAAAAATAAGCACTTCACAAAGAGATATTATTCTTCTGACGTGATAGGCATAGAGCCAATATTTCTCGTAGCGATTCGCTCTATAAATCTGAAATGAGAAATAAATAATAATGAGTTCCTATTTAATAATAAGAACTTCTGATGTAATGCATGGGAAGCTGATGAGAAGCAATTGGCACTGCGCCAGTGACCTCGCAAGTCATCGGAAATCACAACCGCTATCACAATCAAACCGAGATTAGGATGGAAATCTAAAGATTAATCTCCATATTTACGTACGGTAATAAATATTAAGGCGATACGAGTAAGTACCTAGTAGAGAGGGCTGGCTGCTTCTTTTCTCAACGAATTAGCATAGCTATTCAGAGAGGAAACGCAGCCAGTGTTCTTTGCACCATGCCGCACGGTCAAAATCTTTTAGACTAGGTTTTATGTTTGCGTTTAATTTCTAGTTTAATTTTAATCTTAATTATTCGCAGAGGCGTCTTTAGCCCTTATGGCGCCTGTGTAGAATAAGTACTAGTTATACAGGCTGTTCACAAAGGTAAGCACTTTTTTTAAACTGTGACACCTACTCATGATAATACTGAACAACTTTCCCAAAGGAAACCATGGTCAATTCTCAAAAAAAATTTGGACTTAGTATGGAGATCGATCAGCTGATTGACCAAATCTCCATTCAAATTAGAGTAGTAAATTTAAAATAGAGTAGGAAGAGGAGTAAGTAGCCTTGCTTTGCTACCGTGCGCCCGACGTCGGCAAGAGCGCAGTGGTGTCAGGGCGCTCGACGCCCGGCGCCCCCTTAGACCCGGCGCCCGTGTGCGCCGCACACCCTGCACTATAGGTAAAGACGCCTCTGATTATTCGTTTCATTATTTATTCTCTCTAGTATATTTATTTTGATAGATAATATAATTAGCGAACTTCAGAGGTAGATAGTATCTAATTTCAATATCTTAAGGATACATGAGGTGCTGTTTAACTGCCTCCGTGGTGTAGTGGTTAGAGCGCTCGGCTCATACCCGGAGTCGCGGGTTCGATTCACGGCGGGGGCAACGACTTTGTGTTGTTGTCCTAGTTTGGTTAGGACATTGTAGGTTGATAACCTGATTGTCTGATAAGTAAGATGATCCGTGCTTCGGAGGGCACGTTAAGCCGTCAGTCCCGGTCACTGTCTTTGACATTGGTCGTTACCTAAAAACCTTGTCAGAGGTCTTTAAGGCGGTTTAAAAACTCTGACACTAGTGTTAGTCACTAACAAACACGATAAGAAGAAGAAGGTGTTGAATTAGACATTTGGTGAAAAAAGTAAGAAATAAAAAAAACGAGTTCGTGCGAAAAGTGTTCATAACACACCATTCTTGTAATTCAGCTTATTTACATAACTTTATATAAAGTAACCGGTATATGGAGTCACGAGCGTTGTTGGGTTGTCTTTATAAGAATTGCGTCCTAATCCCTTGCGTGAAAGACAGAGCGAGAAAGTTGTATGTAGTATAATAAAAACAACCTTTCACTAACCCGGACTGTTACCTGGTTAAAAACCCTTACAAGTGAGCTTCCATTCTCGAAACTACAATCTTTGCGAAAGATTTCTTATCTTAGCTAGGTATAAATTTTTCTTTTACTCCTAGATCAGATGAAAAACTTACAAGCTAAGCTTTCAAGAATGAATAATGACATTGTTAGAAAGATAGTTATATTTGAAAAGTTATCTCATAAGGGCGCGTGTTCGCATTAATTCAACGCATGTAGCCGAGTATACCCAAACTCCAGTTCTTGACAAGGGTACCCGCCACCCATTATTGTGTTACTGAGGATATTTAATTGTCTACATTATGACAGTGACAAGTATTCATCTCGACATATATGATATTTTGAGTATGTATAAATTGAGCTACTAAATTTCCTTGCTCTTCGGTTTGTGACTTTTAAGATGGATGGGAACCTGTGGATGACAAGTTAATTTATCCTAACTAGTGATCCCGATCGTTTGAGTAATTGAGGTTTGAGAAATCAGTTTCCACTTAAGTCACCACTTTTTGCGAAAATTTTGGTGTCTAAACATTATCTGCCTCTCTTACGTAAACATCTCCCCGCACAGGCTTACTGGAAGAGATCTCTTATGGTTTTTTTATAATTTATTTCAAACGAGCGCAGCACTTTCGCTGCGCAGCCCTATAACCTTGTAATTTGCACGTATTTACGTTCTACAGTTTGCCACAGGAAAGCTTCATGCTCGAAGTGCACCATAAACTACTTTATGAAGGTTCATCTGGAAATATACCTCGAGGGAAACGTAATAAAACGACGAGAAAAAAATGGCCCGTATTTTTATATGAGACAAGACAAATATTTAATGTAACCTCTAAAACGCTACATCTTATACCTTTAAACGAGCAATTCTTGTATATTTATTTATATGTATATTTCTGTGATCTCGGAAACGGCTCTAACGATTACGCTGAAATTTGGTATGTGGGGGTTTTCGGGGGTAAACAATCGATTTAGATTAGTCTTATGTTTGGGAAAACGCGTGTTTTCAAGTTTTCAATAACCGAGCAAAGCTCGGTCGCCCAGGTACTTACTATAAACTGTGACTGAAAATGTCGTTACATATGCGAAAAACGTTCTGTTTGTAAAATATTTTGGTCATAGTAAACCTCATTTTTTTACATGTAGGATAAATTATTATGTAAATAACAACTTTTCGGTAGGAATTATTAAAAAGCGCATGATAATCAATATATTCAGAATCACCATCACTTCTGAATATATCAAATACAAACAGACATACTCGTACACGATCCGGAGCGGGGGACTCAATTTTATAAGTATATAATGAGTATGCATGGAAGGTAACGTGTTAGAATGACCACCTGCTGACACAATATACTTACTTACAATACACTGAATGAAATATAGTATACGTATATGCCTGATGTATTTTGCTACAGTACATATAGTCATTACTGTATGCGTAAAATATAGAAAACAATTAATCAAATATCTACAGAACTCTGTTTATAGAGAAAGTTCGCTCATCACTGAGAATAACAGAAACAAATTGCAAAACAACAATTTCTATAACACAAATGAACACAATGAAAAAGTTACAATCCGGTATACGTGATACGCCGTCGCGGCACGAATCCATAAATTGTTGTAATAGTCTTTTCGAACAATGGAATGAAAGAGATTTTTGTTAAATGAGGCGAGAGTGTGAAAGGTTGCGTCCTTCCAACAAAACTCTTGTTTACTACAACCAACCTACAAATTCGCAACCCTAAAAGTTCGTTTCGATTATCACTTGAGTAAACAATGCTCTGCTGTATAAAACTTTAAATCTACCTATTTTTGAAATGGAAAAAGAAACTAATTTATGAATTTGCATTTGGAAAATATTATTTCTGCTCAAAGATTACATACAAAAACTAATTATTAAGGCTCCTCCCTGCGCTAACGACCTTGAAAACACAAAAAAAATATTTTCTATTTTTGTAAGTGAGATTATTAGAAACCCTCCTACAACTTTTTAGCTAGTATCCTGAAGTTTCATTAGAACCTCGAAAGTCATTGAAATACTATCCGGTTTAGAAACCTTTACAAAAAAAGTCAAAAATGGCCGTTTTTAGTATTTTTTGCAAAGGAAAATTCAGGGTATTTTATTTCAATGATTTTCGAGGTTCTAATGAAACTTCAGGATACTAGCTAAAAAGTTGTAGGAGGGTTTCTAATAATCTCACTTACAGAAAGAGAAATTATTTTTTTTGTGTTTTCAAGGTCGTTAGCGCAGGGAGGACCCTTAAGCATTAGTACTCGTATTTTATTTGGACAATAAAGTATTTACAAATAAAGAAGCAAGTAAATAGTAAAAAGCTAGCGCAATATATATTTTAACCGCAACATAAACCGGCCATCCGCCCATTTCCCATCAACATTGTAGTTTACTGCAACTCCTCTGAGACCGCACAATACGAGAACAAGAGCCTTGATTAAAATATACACTGGACAATGTCGCGTGAAATCAAAGGAAAGTAGGGATATTTTGTTTTATGATTTCAAATAAAACAAAAAGCTTGGCTAGTAAAATTTACTGAAACAGATAGTTTCAGTAAATTTTTTGTTTTAAAAGATGTTTAGAAAAAACATCTTTTAAGGGAATTAGGTGCGAAAAACAATTGCAATTCATAGAAAGAATTTAAAAAATTGGATATTAAAACGATATGATGGTATTTTATGATGAAAATGCAATATTTTGAATGCTACCAAATAGGTCTGCACTGTTACAATATCGTAAGCTTAAGATGTATCTCGTGATTAGATCTAGTGATTTTTATCTTTTAGCTTAACTATTGCAAGCCTGAGAGGGTAAACTGTTGATACTTTTTAGGGTTCCGTACTGAAAGGGTAAAAACGGGACCCTATTACTATGTAGAACAGAGTTACCCGTAATAAATTAAACCACGGGCTATACTAGATCATTATTAGTAGGTATAATGAGATTTAAATAACAGTCAAATACAAAAGAAATCGACATTTCCATACGAAAGTGGGCAACCGCCCGGGCAATTTGTATGGGGATATCGATTTTTTCTGTTATTTTATTATCATTACGCTATCTATAGTAATCTAGTACAGCCCGTAGTACGATTTATTATTGGCATGTCCCTTTCACGTTGTATATGTATGGGAGCCCCACTTAAATATTTATTCTGTATTTAGTATTTGTTGTTATAGCGGCAACAGAAATGCATTCAAAAATACAATTTGTGAAAATTTCAACTGTCTAGTCTACCTATCACGGTTCATTCTAGCTCAAATATAACCTGGTGACAGACTGACATACAGACTGACAGACAGACAGACAGACTGATAGACAGAACACCCCTCTTTTTTGTCGAGGGGTTAAAAACGTATCGAAGTCTGAAAAGCTCTTAAATTCAACTTTCTAGGACTAGACACATTTACTTTCATTCAGGGTAATGAAAACGACCTTGCTGTGGTAGAGAGGCGAGACAGAGGTGTTAATGCGTTCTTTGACTGCATTCAGATAAATAGCTATATTGTAAGTAGCTAGAGTAAAGTCGACGGGGGATTACGATTATAATATGTACTTTCAGAATTGCAATGATTTTTTTATGCTTGAACTGATTGAGCCTATTGTACATACTGAGTGACTTCATTAGGTCGAAATGTCTTCTGATAGATTAATAAAAATTATTATGATAATAATAATCATCAGACACCACGTACCCTACCTCCAGGGGGACCAGTGTAGCCAACGAGCAGCAAGTCACTATCTACCAGAGTGAGATTGTTGTGAGAGATTTTAGGTAGATGTCCGTATCGCACTCCATAACCCAGTTATCCAGACCACTAACATCCCATCCACATAGCCCAAACCAAGTCAATCCCTCCCTGGCAATAGTTCGGCAGCTATGGAGGACTGTCCGTTAGTGCATCTCAATGGTACATTAAGGTATAGACCTTCGTAGATGCAGCCATCTCACTTTTTAGATAAAAAGGTACTAAAAGGCCTCTTCATGTTGGCTTTGGCCCCATTAACGCCTCAAAGGACCAGGTCCCTATGGACCCGTGGCTTTAAATCGTACCAACATAATAATAATCATCATCATCATCAATTGCCATACGTAGCCAAAGCAGCCAGAGGGTTTGGCCTACACCGTCGACACTGGTTAGACGTGTTCGAGCGGTTCTATTGATATTTTTATGCTTTGTTTAGCTTGTATTTTCTAAGTTGTCTTTTACGACAACCAAAGCAAGACAAGAAGTGCTCCTATTCTACTCTGCCGGAAACAATACGGCGAATAGAAATAATATCTGTTTAAAACTATGTTTTATTCTGTAAATCAAGCAAAGATATAAACTCAATAAGAATATATGTAAGTATTTTTAGACTCTTTCCAGGCACGTTCGGTTTTTATATGTATACGACTATAATGCCAATGCCAGAGTCGTTTGGTAGAGAAAAACTCTGTCTTGTTTTAATATTTATTTTCTTATCTTTATTAACAAAGATACATCATTACTTAACATACACTTTGATTGACGTCATCGTCATTTCAGCTATCTACTTGGGTATTGGGCTTAGCCGAGGATTTCCAGGTTGACCTTTGGGAACCATCCCGAGGGATGCTCACGAAAGCAGGAAATACTAGAATAATACTAAATTTTTGTATTTCTAAGAAACGTTATATTTCACGCGTAATCCATCATTCATTCTCTCGCTGGCTGTTGATCGTGTTACCAGACTCATTTTAGCCGGCGCGACACAGCCTACTCCGCAGAGAAAAGGAAAGCCTAACTTAGTTAATGGATCTAGTTTATCACTGTCTCTTATTTTATTACATACACTTTAAATATTGTTGCTACCCCGGCTAATGGCTATTCCCTAGATTAAATACACATCTAAAACAAACAAAGCCTCTCTGTTTCAGTTTCAGCAAAAAAAAAACCGGATGTTTGGACGTCCGGCTGTTCATTTTGCAAGTCAAGTTGCATTTCTCAAACAATTCTCGTGAAAATTTGAGAGCAATTTTTTCAACGTTTCAATTCTTTGAATTTTTTCGAAATGGTGGAAATGATTGGTTGGCTACTTTTAAAAAATCATGTTACAGCAACCTTTTTTCCGATAACCTATAACAGGTTGGGGGTGACTCTACTAGTAGTAGAAATTTTATTACGCTATTTCTGAAAGAATATTGTGTGATTAATTTATTTTAGTAGCAGATTGGATCTTAAGAAGACAAAAGCTTAAAATATCTTGTAAGTGCTAAGCATGTAGTAATAAAATGCGAAACTCCTTTGTTTGATAATTAAATTTAAGGCTGTTAAAAATATGAACTGCAGTGGATTTGTAAACCGCAATAAGGAAAATTACATTAAAAACGAAAGAGCGCATAAAATCTATACTCAACAAAGCATTTTGCATTGCAAAATTGTGTTCCTACATTCATTTAAATACGCTGACTCTGCCGTTCTGTTGAGTTTACCATAATTCCAAACAATATTTCTCAGGCTTTTCGCAAAAATAACTGAGTTTTAAGAACTTTTAAATACCTACGTAATAGGTTCTACGAGTATGTATGTATATTCGTAATTATTATCTTACAAACCATAGTAAACCTACATTATGTTCTATGCGAACCATTTTCCGTACATTCCTAGAAGCACATAAAAATAACTGGTCTTTTGGCGTCGATATTTTTTTACTTATGTTCTCAGGTGCTACAGAAAGACATTTCAATTTCATAAATTTAAATTTCTCTCAAATATGTATGCAAGAATGTCAGGTATCCAGTGTTGGATGTAACAACTTCACCCAACTTGGAATATTTTGGGCGGGGAGAGGATTGTTAGAGAATATTTCATGAGGCATGATGCCCCCAAAGCGAGCACGATGTCGTGATCGCAGTATTATTTCAAGCCAAATTATGCTCTTTGCTATAATAGGGATGTGGGTTGGGTAAAATATATATCATTTTATTGGGTCCGTCAACTACATTATCTAAAAATAAAAGATCTATACTTTTTTGTTTAGCAGGGTCGTAAGAATTTACAGAGAGAGAGCGCTTCGTACTTCGGCGTGGGGGTGATTTACGTTACCTTTGGTTAAAAATCGTAGCCGATTGTGATGTCACGCTATGTTTAAATGTGCTGACTCTGTCTTCTACATTATTTTAAGGAAAATTTTATTTATAAGGATAATACATCAATATTTGACTTCAAATACATACATACATACATACTATCACGACTTTATCCCTAATGGGGCAGACAGAGCATTTTGGGTCTTGCGGTTTTATGCAGAGCCCAGGGCCGCAAGACCCAAAAGCCACTTTTAGCGTCATGGTGGGCGAGAAGATGGAAAAGCAATCAATACAGTGATGGGTTGCTAGCCGCATCGCCTGTTAACATGATTTGCATTTTTGCTCATTCCCTCGATCGGCTTTTACGATCTGCGTGGGAAGAGAAGCAGCTGATACATTCTAAGTTTTTTATTTCTCCCAGACCAGCTTGGGAGTCTTCCGGACCAGCATGACTTCAAATATAATCAGATAGGTACTTTTTTGGGGTTAAATTCCCGAGAGACGCACGCAAACCACGTTTCAGGCGAATGCTGTAAAAGCTGTTCTATACAAACCATTTTCCGTCGCATAAAAATAAAGGCTGTAAAACTGGTCTAATCAAGTTATTGGTAGTTGTCGCCGTGCCAAAATGGCTTCCAACTTTGACATTTATGCAAGGTTTTATCCTCACTCATGGTAACTGAGTTTTATTGGCTTTATCTGATTTCGTGACACCGAATAAGAATTTTATCGCAGCGAATAAATTGAGTTTGCCAATTTGATCAAGTGAGCACTGATGCGATTGCGACAGATAGCAATGTTTAAGTTCTTGTCACTACATGCAGAAATAAATAAATATCTTACTAATGATTTTTGGGGAGTCTACCATAACGAATATTTATTACCTACCACCATATTTAAAAAAAATACATTTGTACATACAGTTGTTATAAATCATGAATATAACTCGTTTCGACTGATTTATCACAACTGTTCCCGCAGACCGCAACGCATTTACTTGCTTTTATCTTAGAAGAAACAAAAGTTCGTGTTAATATTTGTAACAGTCGACAGCAAGGGCGAGGTAAGTTATGGTTATGGTAGCGGTCTAGTGGTACTTTTGTAGTAGGTACTACTGACATTGGAAAGCATCGGTTGATTGCGCAGTGCGCACTCTGCCCTGTCGTTAGACTGAGGTGCTTTTAAATAACATCGTATAACGTTGCCCCGGCAAATTCACTGCAAATGGCTACCTGTTAGTATTTAATGCCATCGTATACAAGTTTATTTGTTAGGCAATTTAACAACCCCCGGCTGTCAACAACGCCATCTAGTGATGAGTACCGGTCAGTACCGGAACGACTTGACTTCCATGCCCCCTTTTTGTCGGGAATAAAAAATACAAATAAGACACCTAGGAGTTAAAAGTATTTGTTTGTAATAACTTTATTGTACCAAAATATAAAATAAAGTACATAACATTTGATCTCTTCCAAATATTATATTGAGAGGACATTTACTTAATTAAAAGGTAGAAAAGTAAGTACAAGTACTTGGTATTTTAAAAGGTTATACATACATAAATGCATTACACACACGTACACGTACACGTATACTTTGTTACATTTGTGTTTAGGTGAACATACGACACCCTGGGCTGTATAATACAATGTCCCTTTTTATTAAGTACAAATATTTTAAGGGGTGATTCAGACCATCATTTAGAACAACTTTTCCCAATAAATGTATATCGAAATACGAAAAACTTTTTTTAGGTTTCCATAGAAATCGATGTAGTCACGTGTTATCATTACTATGGAAAATGAAAATTTTTTTTTCGTTTTTCGATATACATTTATTGGGAAAAGTTGTTCGAAATGATGGACTGAATCACCCCTTAAAATATTTGTACTTAATAAGAAGGGACATTGTATAAGTCAACATAGCAGAAATAGACATAAAATTGTATACAAAGTATCCAGTCTGTAATAAAGAAAGCTCAAATTGTTTACTTAAAGTAATTTTCTTCGGCTTGTGCGGCTAATTGCTGCAATCTGAGACACTGAGGCATTTTATTAAAATAGACGTCTTAAAGAAATCTTTAAAAAAAATGAAACATGTATATCCTTTGGGTGGACGAAGAAAACCGGGTAGGTTATGAAGCGTTAAAATCAATTGTTTGCAGGTTGCACTTGACAAGGATTAATGGAAGGGGAGACCTTTGCCCAGTATGTAAGTAAAAATAAGACCATGATATGAAATAAACACAAAACATAGATCTTTTTGTTATAAACATTAATCATGGAATAAACGATTAAGTTAGGCTAAGTTTTGGTCCGATAAAGGTAATGTGTATAGATTTTTATATTTCTTTATTATTATATATATTAGGAATTTATTGATATGTTATTTGCTTTCGAGCTCTTTTATATGATTTGACTACCGATCTTCTTGACTTCGACCAGCACGGTCCGGTCGGTTGCGTGCGACGTTTGTTTGAAAAGAAAGAAAAATAATTTATTTGATATATCACAAACACGGTTTAACAATTATAATAGCAGTTTTTAGTTTGGGGCCGCCGACTTGCAATTTATTTGGTTATTTACGTTTAGTTAAACTATACGTCTATTAAAAATGTGTGTTTTGAAAATCTTTTGGGGATTCCGTGTCCAGTCCAGTCTTTATTGTTTAACAATAATATTCACACACATATTATACGTGAACTAAAGATACAAATTCATACTCGTAGTCAAGACCTGCGAAATCGAATTATCATCATTATCGCTAGAGATTATATGCTTCCTAAACTGGATTACTCGTCAGTCGGCGGTAACAATGTATTTTCATTTTACAAAGATAAAGCGACACGCTCCTAATCGGATTACGGAAACATTATTACAGACACACATACACAAAACGTCGTTTAATACTGCTAAGATAAATATCGTTCCCTGTGAACATTTGTATCTGTACACTAAATCTCTGCTTAAAGAGGTATATTGTGCGTGTATTTTGTAATGTGATTTTTTTATACACTATTATTTTAATGCAGTACAAATGTTTTAAAGGGTGATTCAGACCATAATTTTGAGAAACTTTTCCCAAAAATGTTATATTAAAATACGAAAAAATATCACATTTCATAGTAACTAGATCACGTGACAACTTTGATTTGTATGAGAACCTATTTTTTCGTATTTCGATGTACGAGTACATATCTACCTACATTCATTTAGAAAAGTTCTTTAAAATGATAGACTGAATTACCTCTTAAACTGAATAAAAAAATAGAGAAATACTAGATATTTTCTTATAATTATTTTCTTATAATTATATTCTTCATATTATTCTACTCTACACCTCGTGTGTGTAACACGTTTGCGAATACGTGGCACTTATGCGTCTATTTCCAGCGGAAAGCACAAAAGGTCTTTCTTTCCGCTGCCTTGTTCCATCAAAAACTAATTAAAAAACAACAGAAGCTTGTAATCAGAATCAGATACGAGTGGACGCGTAATAGACCCGTGTCGGACCCTCGTTTCGCGGACAAATAAGACTTTTTTCTAACGAAAGGTATCAAACACCCACCCGTCTTGAGATTTTATATTATTATAATAAGTTATGTAAATAAATGTTTAGTTGAGAAAATAAAATAATATTGCGCGGATTTTCCTTCAGAATCACAAATGATAAGTACAATCTGTTAGTGAAGCGGAGTTATCGACTTACTTCAAAGAAAACTGTTTTCAGAATAATCTTTTCCAATCGTTTCTGGCCTTGACGTGGACTATATACACTTTTTAACCTCCGACAAAAACTGTGATAATTATATGTTTAACGCCTATGTCTGCTGTCTGTTTGTCTGTCTGTAGCATCGTTTTTTTTATTTAATTAAAATCGTTATTGAGGCTTAACGCTTAAAACTCGGGGTTTTTATATTACCTAGCATATAATAGATGGCGCTACGGATATAAATTCCACCTATTATCTGTTGGAATATGTAGTTCCGCCACTCATCCCTCGAAGGTTTTATCGGAGGTTTTTAGGGTTCCTTAGCCAAATGGCAAAAAACGGAGCCCTTATGGATTCATCATATATGTCTGTCTGTCTATCCGTCCGTATGTCACAGCCACGAAACTATAAGAACTATACTGTTGAAACTTGGTAAGTAGATGTTATTATGTAAACCGCATTAACATTTTCACACAAAATAGAAAAAATACAATCTTATTTAAACTTCGGTATAAAAAAAACCTTTTTACATCGTCAATTAAATGGTAGGCAAGTGAATGCGGTTTTCTGTTTACTAATAAAAAGTTATCATTAAAACATGTAATAGTCTAATAATCAGAAAACAATATGAAAATAGAATGAATACACGGGCAACTTTTAATTAAAAACAAAAACAATATGTACCGATTGTGCGATCGATTTTGCTCGACTGAATAATTGGTCATGTTTTGTATGAATAGCTTGTTTTTTATTCAAAAAGAGAATAGACAACAACAGGCATTGAGAGATAATACTTTCATTAAAAATAACTATTTCTCTATTGAATTGATCATCACGCTTAAAAGTGGCCTTTGCGTCTTACTACCCTGGGCTCTGTCTAAAGAAGAAGCAAGTCTTAAAATCCTCTTATATTAGGGATAGAGACGCAATGATGCATATTACTCACTCTAGGCGAAATAGAAATCAGCTAACTTATACCAAATGTAACTCCTAAGTTTTATTAGATCCTACTACAAAATGCATGGAACTGCAGATATGATATGGTCCGTAATAAAAGTTTATGGGAGGCATTGAATAGTTTCCTTTCCTTGTCGGGTCGAGCATTACTTCAGAAAAAAAATGTACTGGTTATACATCGTGCATATATAGCCGAATAGATATAAAGTAATGTTATTGCCGCTTTAGATGTCTATTATTATTCTGACTACTCTACGATAGGACGGTCTTTATTACTGGTTAAATACTCTACGAGTATCTTTGCCGAATAGTTTTTGTTATAGATCGCGGCCGTGCAGACCCAGGGCGGGATGCTAGTATTGAACCAAGACGTGGATGCGACGAAAGGAATCAAATTATGAGGGTAGTGTGCCGCAGGAGAAGGATACTTAATAGGATTTTTGTCCTCTTTACGACTCAATTCAATCGAGAGAGCTGTTAGAAAAAGCATTATCCTGAAAGAATAATAGTTTCTATATTCAATTATTACAAACCGATGATATTATGTTTGAACATAAGTATTTTGTACTTAAATGCCTTTATGTGAGTTTATCATTATTATTTTATGTATTATAAGTATTAATCAGATTTCATTACAAAAGAAAGAATAATTTGCAATATTAATATAATTATACCATAATTGATGATAAGTAGGTACGTACGTACCTATTCGTGTTAGTTCCTAGAAAAAGCGCAACTTGCACAACCGATTTACATATCCATACATTGTGCAGCCTGTGTAAGTTATCATGACAATTTGCATAAATTAGCAACATATTGTGTATATGGGGGAAGTAAATCAGTCAATATGCTAGTCTATGTACTTCTAGAAGTAGCATTAGATACTATAGATCACCAACAGAATATAAACGTATTGGTGTAGATAAAGGTAGAGTATTTATTGTATCCCTACCAAAATGGATAACTGTAAGAAAAAATCTCTCATCCTAGATTAACTTCATAGGTTAGTTATGACTTAACTATAGCTATAAAATATACTATACTCGTAGCTCATAACATAAAAGTCGGATGATAATATAATATTACGGATTTAATGATAGAGCCGGAAGATATGCGACAGAAATTAGTTATAAAACAACATAACCCCATTGAGTAGATTTGTCTTCACGAGAACTTTATGGTAGACGGCGTGGTCAATAAGTAGATTGATTTCAGTAAATGAGGCAATATCGAATTTAGACTTGTTACATTTTCGTCAATATAAAAGCTTGCACAAAATATGACCTAAAATTATGTTTCATTCAATAATCTTTCTTAATGAAATTACTATGTTGGTCACTGAGATAGAGCCTTACCGGAAGCAAAACATTCAGTAAGCTATATAAATAGATAGTTTTTATTCTTAGTTGTAAATAAGCTCATTGACTTTACTAAGGCGTATGATATCCGGCATAGTAGAAAAGGACTTCTCCTAGTTTTACTACTGGCGAATTAGAAAGGAGGCCTCTTCAACTTGGCCAGCATGGAAAGATTAGGCGTGATCCTCCTTAGAATAGATCCGTATAAGCTGTGTATATATATTTCGCATATGCTAATGTGTTACATTTCCATAAACATGCATTTAATCTGTGATGTAAATGTACGGACTCCGGCTCACATAACTATAAAATATACCAGCGTACGAATAAAGTAATATATAACACATAAACGACGACAGTCGGCGAATAGCCCGTACCGTACGTATTAAAATGGTTTATGAATAAATCACATTACATATACACATTACGAAGCGGAGTCCCTCCCCTCGTTCTCGTAATATTAATTTAATTTCAGCAGTTTCAATAAGTAAAGTTTATAGTCGTGACTGCTCACATTTAAAACTTATTGTAATAAAGTGTTTACACGTTTAAGATATGTTTAGAAAATCGAAAAGTATACGCCTTATAATGATCAATCATCCCAAGACCTTGATATTTTGAAAGTAGAGCACTACCTCAACGCTTCGCTTATGAGGCGTGCAATATATACATATGTATTTTATCTTGCGTTCCCTTGTTTCTAAGAGCTAAACTATACTCCTTGGAATGCTACCTGCCTTAAGCAGTTATTACTAAGTCAGGTGAGGTAATATCTTGTACTGCGGTCTTGTAGGAATTGTTTGCTTGTAAAGCAGCAATATCTACGAAGTTTCTTTTTAAACTCCAATCAAAAAGTTTATAAGCCTGAGACGATGACGCCGTAAATAATGTGTGTCATGCACATAATTTGTAGCACAATTTTTCCTCGATACAGCGGCTTGGAAACTCAGTTTGGTTTTTCACTGATTGAAAACTTTTTGTGTCGAGTTGATTTACGAAATTACACGATGTTTGGATAGGGGATGTTGTTTTACAGGACGCCAACGTCCATTAGTTCAGGTCCACAAAGACAAAGTTAATGTTTTGGCCCATAGTTTGTTCAGCTTACAGCTGCCGTTAACGGCCCAATCCCATTTAAATTTAGCAGCGATGTCTATTATTTTTGTAATAGATCGCAGGGTTGTGTTGTAGACTCTATCTATTCTCTTGATGATAAGCATGCTACGCTTCATGGCATGCTGGCAAACCCCGAGTTCGGATATACTAGATAAATTAAATAAATAGGACATTTCTAATGATTACACCAAATTCAAACTTGGAAAGGAAATTTTGATAAATCGCCTATGGTATACAAATACAAGGGTTGAAGGCTGCGGAAGACGGCGAGAATTAATTAATATTGGCAGATACCGTTACCGTCGTTATGGTTAGGTAGGGTAATGGCTTACATTCATCTTACCGATAGATAGGTAGGTAATCTGAATAATAACGATATCTCTCTTAATATCTTAGCGGTTTCCAGTTGCATCTTAGTTGTAACACTTTTATATGATAAGAAGGAAGATAGAAATTCAAGAATCTCTTTGAAATCAAAGTACCTATTAGATAAGGTAGACACTAGACAGTCCAATTTTGTTTGTCAATGTTTTGGCTACGAAATCTCTCGTGTAATGCAACGGTAGCGAATCGACAGCGCATTCACAACACACGAACTCCTACAGTAAACATAGCAGGACCTAGATAGGTAGCTAGATATATATGACCGAACCAAAAAATTTAATAACAAAAATGGTATCAAATATTTTTAATAAAGCCAAACGCCTGCAGGACGAATATTTAACGTACCTTATAAATCAGAAAAACTCAAATCCATTCGAACGATTACCGTAAAGTGATGGATAAAATCTATTACTCCTTAATTTGCCTTCAGATGAGTTTTCCAATATAGGTAAATTTTTTTGATAAATTTGGGTGAATATTTTTTTTTCTGTTTCTAATGTGTATTATTTAGGACACATGGAACATTGTCATAATTTCAAATATTTGAAGTATTTATGTAGGATGAAAGAGATATGAATGGAAAGAAACGTACGATTTGTAAGAGAAGGATAGATGCTACAAGTAGGTACAAAGATTACAAGTAAGATGTTGGAAAAGGAATAAACGCGCGGAAAGTTTGAATTTGTGGGAATGAAAAGAGGGGAGTGATTAATTAGATTTGTTAAGACATTTAGCTAAGAAAAGACTAGTTGTAAAATTAAAATAATTGATAACCCCGAATAAAGCCGTGATTTACCAAGTATCTGAGGATTTTCCCAGCCCCAATCCCAGATTAGGTATAATAATATACCTACCTACAAAGTTATACCCATTTACATTATTCTGTTAGGTACCTACCTATTAAGTTATCGCAACTGCCTTCGTAGTGCAGTGGTTAGAGCGTTCGGCTCATACCCGGAGGTCGCGGATTCAATTCCCGGCGGGGGCAACAACTTTGTGTTGTTGTCCTAGTTTGGTTAGGACATTGTCTGATAAGTAAAATGATCCGTGCTTCGGAGGGCTCGTTAAGCCATCGGTCCCAGTCACTGTCTTTGACATTGGTCGTTACCTAAAATCATGACGGAGGCCTTTAAGGCGGTTTAAAAACTCTGACACTAGTGTTAGTCACTAACATACACGATAAGAAGAAGAAGATCGCAACCACCTACTAATAAGTACCTACTATACTTAATATTCATTCAGCATATCCTGGTGCAGAAAGTTAGGTACTTACTTCAAATACTCCAATATCCTATTCCGACAAGAATAGTGAGCATTTTTAATATGCGCGTGAAGCAGCAATTTATTTTCAGCGAGATAGTTACTCGTATTAGATATGCGCATTTATAATTTAACTACGGCAGTAGAAACAGTAAAATGGTATCCTTACTTGGTATCTACCTAATTTATTATATACTCTTGGAAATTGAGGCCCGAAGTACTTGTAATAATATTAACTAAAGCGTTTTACGAAAATACCATTATGAAAGAAAACTCCCTACGGTGAAGTGCTTCTCAGAAAAACTTGTGTAAACAATATATATATATTTGTACAATTGTGTTATCATTCGAAATTCTAATTCTTATTATCTGTATTATTCTTCAATAACGTCCGCTGCTAGACATAGGCCTCTACCAAAGATTATATTAGATTGTAAGTATTGTTCTTATTGTATTCTAATTCTTATTATATTCATGAATCATTTTGATTACCTAATTTGTAATTATTAGATCAGGACTTTTCTTGAAAGAGGCCTATCAGGATCGTAGCCAGTGGAAGTTTACAGTACGTTAATAATTATATTAGACATCTTTGTCTATGCCTCCTCTTTCAACTTTGTAACTATTATTAATTCTGTGACTTTGTGGGAAACAGGCAGGATAGTATAAATCAAGTATAAATGTTTATATGTTTGTATCAGAAAGAGTGATTAAAATCATATTCCATTTCTTCTAATTTAAGCGAAATATTGAGTCGTTGTTCAAAACGAACAGTTTTGTTCCTTATCCTCAACTGTATTGTAACTTTAATTAAACAACTCCCATTATAATTAATATTACTGCGCCGGCCGCCCGGGGGACCAGACCAACCCTTATAAACTTGATATAATCATAAGCAAGATAAATTCCTCGCTTATTAGGTGCTATCAGTTGAACGCCTGATATACATAGATGTTGCCCAATTATATAGTAAACGCTTGCGGCTTCGCCCATTTGAGTGACAAGTACTAATTTACCAAGTTTGTCACGACTAAGTAGGTAATCCACGTCTACACTTTTTATTAACAAAAAAACTGCTGAGTCTGACAAGAAGAAATGCGAAGTTCATCTATAATTTTATTAAATACACTCATTTTCTTGCGTTTGTGCTTCTTCTTCTTCTTATCGTATGTGTAAGTGACTAACACTAGTGTCAGAGTTTTTAAACCGCCTTAGAGGCCTCTGATATGGTTTAAGGCACAGAGTAATAATATTAAGGTAACGGCCAATGTCCAAGACAGTGACCGGGACCGACGGTTATCGTGCCCTCCGAAGCACGGATCATCTAACTTATCAGACAATTAGGTGATCAGCCTCCAATGTCCTAACCAAACTAGGACAACAATACAACGTCGTTGCCCCCGCGCGGAATCGAACCCGCGACCTCCGGTTATGAGCCGAACGCTCTAACCACTACACCACGGAGGCGTTTGTGCTATATATTTTACTGTATCTACTTATAACGTTTTACCTTTGAAGAGGATAATTTATACGAGCTATTGGGTGGCAACACATGGCAGTTGACTCGTGCACCCCACTTATCTGCTCCGCGTGACAAATACGTGACATTTTTCTCGAAAACTTTTCCGTCCTAGTTCGCGCGTCCCGCGATAGCAAAGCAATTGCAGAATTTTCATATCTGACGTTGGATGGATATGGTTATCGGTTTGAGTTACCGGAGTATTTTTCACAATCCTTAAATCGCAAACTATTGCTTGTACTCATAAAATAGCTCTTTTTGAGTTTTGTACAAAAAATGAAAAAACGGAACCCTTATCGGATCACTCGTGCGCCTGTCTGTCCGTCCGTCTGTCACAGCTAATTTGCTCCGATACTACGGGACAAAATCATGTGAAATTTTGTAGGAAGGTGTACACAGACGTAAAAAGAAAAAAAAGACGTGTGGCACTCGGGGACTGCCGCGGTAAAGCTATTGCATTAAGGTGGTTCGATACAAGGAAGGACGGCAACGTCGCAAACGGACGACGGAGACGAAGCGGCAACCTACATGGTAGGCGGAGTGGGGAGCGTGAGGTTTTTTCGTTACGGAATTTCTGGATTCGGTCCCCGCGCTCAAGGCCCGCGATAGATAAAATATTTTTTTAAATAAGACTCATTTCCTGGGGACCAATAAGGAAATTTTTAAAAAAGTTTTGTAAACCTAACTTTTTTATGTATCAAATGAAAGAGCTAGTTATGAAGATCTCAGATATATTTTTGTTATAATACTTATAGGTTAACATATTTATATATCATGCAAGTTGCTTTTGTAAAAAGTCTTACTAAATACTAAATTATCTTCAAACTGAAAACAATACAGAATTAAAATAAAACAAATGGGATATTTGAATAGTTATTCTAGAAGTTTTATGTTTTGTGTGAAGAGTAAATCCAAGAATGATTACGAGCAACGATAACAGTTTAATGACTGCTGAAACTGCTAATGGAAAATCAATACTTATTCTCCCTAAGAATTTATGATCATTTTTCTATGCTGTCTTAACTTGTAGACATGAATACCCTTCTTTTCATCATCATCATCATCATTTCAGCCGCATAACGTCCGCATATTACCCTTCTTTTAATATAAGGTAATTGCATCACAATATGAATAAAATGTGTACATACATACTTACATACATACATACTATCACGTCTCTATCCCTAATGGGGCAGACAGAGCATTTTGGGTCTTGCGGTTCTATGCAGAGCCCAGGGCCGCAAGACCCAAAAGCCACTTTTAGCGTCATGGTGGGCAAGAAGATGGAAAAGCGATCAATACAGTGATGGGTTGCTAGCCGCATCGCCTGTTAACATGATTTGCATTTTTGCCCATTCCCTCGATCGGCTTTTACGATCTGCGTGGGAAGAGAAGCAGCTGGTACATTCTAAGTTTTTTTTTTATTTCTCCCAGACCAGCATGGGAGTGTGTAAAATGTGTACGTAATCTTAAATTCTTTAAACTTAGGTAGATCCTGGATTTTGTTTAATATTTTTTAGTTTATGTGTTTTTGACTCTTTCAGTAAGTTCAGACTAGCCAAGCTAGCAAAATTCAGTATCATCCTAC
The DNA here is from genome assembly GCA_963555685.1 of Acrobasis consociella. NCBI lineage: Eukaryota > Metazoa > Arthropoda > Insecta > Lepidoptera > Pyralidae > Acrobasis > Acrobasis consociella. Next base: position 7,000,372 of record OY743115.1, read on the forward strand.
TAATCCTATATCCTACTTCCTATCCTACTTTCTACTATTCTACTAATATTATAAATGCGAAAGTGAGTTTGTATATTTGTTTGTTTGTTACCTCTTCACGCTTAAAATACTGAACCGATTTAGACGAAATTTGGTATGGATATAATTTGAGACTCGGGGAAGGACATAGACTCTTTATCCCGAAATTCCCACGGGGAGAGAAGCCCGCGGGCACAGCTAGTAAGCTATAAAGCTACTCATGGCAAGCTAGTCTATACATCTTCATTAATAGAACCTATGAAATAAGAGGATATCATTGATTGCCATTACTCTTCTATGGAAGTCATTGGAACACTCTATTTCAATTAAGTATTCACCAGTCGCCAGTAAACGAGACAAATGTCGAGCACCAATAGGACTCCAGAGCTCTACTACTGCCGATCCATTTGTATATGTCACCAACTGAGCTGCTTTAATATACTTAGGCTTACGTAGGGAACGAGTTTGGCTTTTGGGCCTTTAATAGAAAACGGAGTGGCCGTTTCCTTCTGTGTACATCAAAAGACTAGTTAAGGTATCATTACAATTTATCTCTTTATATTACTGCTGTGACAGAGAAAGGATGTCAAATGCGTTCCGAAAAGTTGACGTCAAGCACGTGGCCTGCATAAAATATAGCCAAATTAATATCTAGATATATTAATACGCTATTTTCCAACAAGTCAAATCAGCAACTTTTTTCTAAACGTCAAAACAAACAGTTTCTATGGGATTTTGTATGAAATACAGGCAGGTGACGTCATAGATTTTTGGAGTCAAATAGCGCTCTTATTATTCGTTTTTCTACAATAATAAATTTAAAATAACGTTAAAATGGATATGTTCAAAGACAAGTGACATTATTTTGCGATGCTTTATTTTTCTATTAGTACAAAATAATTTATTTTGGACTTAGGAAAGCACCCAATTTTAGGTATTTATTCGATGTCGTAAAAACAGGGCAACACAAAGGGAAACATTTATGACAAGACCAATACACTTCGCAATTATACATCCCACTCTTTATGTAAGTAAATTGAGTGCTCTCACTCAATTTTGAGACAAATAAATGATATTATAATGTACAATTACATAAAATCTAACACTAACCTACCTTACTTATTTATAACTAGCTGCGCTCCGTGGTTCTGCCCGCGCCTAAAGTAGCCTGTATGTTAATCCAGGGTGTCAGCTTCCTGCATGCCAAAGCAACAAACATACACATACATGAACACACACACTTACAAACTTTCACCTTTATAATATTAGTGTGATTTGAAGTTATCCAACAACAAATGAGTAGTTTACCTACCGCACAGTTTTTACAAACGAAAAATGAAAAGATTTACATGTATACTCTTACGTAATATAATCAATTACATGACGATGGAACTAGTCCTCAATACGACTGGGCCCACAACTTCTCAGATATAACAGAGTGACAAACATGTTTAGAATACCACTGGATCGCCAATAATACCTATTGTTATCGGATGAAGCGAATCACGTTCTGATATAAAAAGATCTTCCTTTGATAAATCACAATACAGTGCCGTCTGCCAAGAATAACGTAAAATATTCGCGTCTCCTCTGAGTATATTTACTGAAGTCACGATACCGGATTTGATGACATCGAACACAGGCTTCTTGTTTACTAAACAATCCTTCAATCAACGTCAGGCCTTAGCGTCTCTTATTTAATAAAACAAGTTCGATATCTTCGATATCTTCAAATGCTACTTTTGAAGACGCCAGAAATAGGGAGTTATTGTAATTGTACACAAACAATACAATACAAATTAACAAACGCAAAAGAAGTATACCTAATTGTATTTTAAGCTTGGTCGAGAGCAACGGAACAAAGCTTTTATTTGTTGATATGTCACGTTCGAAAACAAACAACGCGTACTTACTGTTACAGACAAAAATACATACAATCTACAAAACTGTACAGCCGTAGCCGTGGGAACACGGTGGTTAGAATAGTACCTATATGTATAGTCTGTACTAATATCTTCTTACAAAAAATCAAACAAACGTGTGATCCAATAAATCATTCGTCCAGTGCTTTTTTAACATAAATCTAATAAATCTTTAAGCAATCTAAAATGGGCAAAGAACAAATAAATTTAAAAATAACTGAAACAAATAAAACTGGCTGAAGGAGTGGAGTGCTACAAAATGTTGACTCTACCCTTACAACCCAAGGTTATGGCTATGGGATTCTCACTAGCGGTATCGTAGGTACCTATGCCAGGCAAAATTTTCTGTCCTTAAATTCCCATTTTCAAAAAAGGATATCGTGTAAATTAAAATAGTGATGTGTAGGGAGATTAGGTTTTTAACACATGTAACATTTCAACGAGTAAATTCCTTGGTCAAGGGTACGATACGACAGGGCTGGAATGTCTGATAAGACAAAAGCCCATAAAAAAAAGAGAATAAAAGAAACATTTCAACAAACATGCAGCCGCTTCTAACTTCAATTTTAAGACATAAAAATACATTGTTCATATATTAGAAACCCCACACGTTTCTGAAATATATGAACAATGTATTTTATAATGTCACAAGTAACAACAGAGCGAAATTTTTCAACAAACAGAAGAAAAACAAACTGAATGGACGAGTGTTCTGCGGCGCTGTGAAAAGTGCTCGCTCGTCTCGACCCACGTCACCCTAGGTTGGCGTAGTGTTTTGTCTTTAGCTTAATTTATAACCCATATAACGTGAAAACGGCACAGACACTTTGAAACTTTTAGTGTAATTCTCAGCAAACCCATTTTTTGTGTTATTTCCGTCTTTTAGTTTTATTTCCCTGACACTTAGCGATTTACTTATAAGATACTATTTTAAATTTGGAAAAATATTCGTAGTTCAAGATATTAGAAGAAAATTAGGTATGTATTTTTTACTTATTTCTTAAAATGGATTCGATATAAAACCCACGCTTCTCTAATGGCCGCCAATATCTATTAGACTCCTACACAACTTACAAGTCGCTCTGGAATATCACACCGCTTCGGTGTACTTTATGCCATTTTGTTCAACTTGCAAATAATATTAAAATTGCCTATCTCTGCTACTTTTCCACATTTTGCATTGCAAAGTAGGAAACTTTGTCGAGTCGAGAGCGTTCACTCGCACATACTTACTTATACGTATGTTTTTTCCACAATAGGTTTTTCTTTTTGTCTCTAAAGCTGCAGGATCCTATTCATTGATCGCATACGCATTCATTATAAATATTTCAATAGCTTTGCATACAATTCGATCAGCACTATCCCTCTGAAAGGTTCAAACTAATATAAGGGTTCTGTACAGAAAATGAAAAAACGGAACCCTTAAAGGATTACCCACTCGTGCGTCTGTCTGTCCGTCCGTCTGTCACAGCCAATTTTCTCCAAATCTACTGGAGCAAATCAGGTGAAATTTAGTAGGAAGACGTGAAATCCTATGGCCCAAACACAAATGTGCAAAGTATTCTTTTTAATTAAAATCATTTTCGGGGGACTAATAAGAAAAAGAAAAAAAAGTTTAGCGAACCTAACTGACTCATATTTCAAATGAAAGAGCTCGTAAAAAGGATTTTTAATATGTTTTTGTGATTATTTAAAAATAAATCGTTTTGATTTTATTAATGAAAGAAGACGAAAATTGAAAATTCCCTTCCCCTGATCTCCGAAACGAATGAGCACTATAATAAACCAGAGAACTAAAATTGAAAAAAAGGACAAAATATAGTTCATTTGCTTGTAGATTACAGGAAAACCTATAAGAATCCTATTGATTAAAAATAAAGTGGCAAACTCAATATAATACGTTCATTACGGAAAATAGTTCACAAAAGTACCACTAGATAGAGCTAGTAGTAGTTAATCTTACTTTCAAATGTGATTGACTTTGCATTGTACAGAACCCTCTCCATCCGAGCCCGACTCGTAATTAGCCAATCATTATTTTTAATATTGACGTAAATCATTTTAAACAAAAAAGCTTAGTTAAGAGTTAAATTGAACATTTAAATTGAAAGTCGTTAATCACTCGAAGCATCTTTGTTATTCTCCGATACAAACTGGTAGCGAAGCTTATTTGCCGAATAGAATAAGTACCTACTTCGAGATTAATAGGAATAAAAACAATTTGAAGGAACAACAATCTCCGAAAACAAGCTTAGCTCTAGCGGTTATCAGAGGGTTAAATAAAAGAACAACAAAGTATCTCAAAGTTAATTTGAATTTTTTGCTAAGCCGAAAAAATTGATAAATCGAAGCGAAGTATAGATTCTGAAATTCAGCGACACGTAAAAAATGCAATCTGGGCATTAATATGATAATATTGTGAGGTTTTTTTTAAGATCGGTCTTTTTAAAATATTATGAGCTTGTAAACATCATATTTAGATTAAGGGATCAGTTTCTGAAATATTAAGTTTTATAGTGCAATTTTTTGATAGAGTCAAGTGCCCCCCCGTCTATGCCCTAAATGTGGAAAAAATCAAAGCAAAAGTATATATAACGAAGTTTAAAGAAAAAGTATCAGAACTAAGTAGGGTTAACATATTAAAAAGTTATAGGCGACCTACTTATAAAATGTACTCGACGAAGGAAAATTTCATACAAATTCAATAGAAAATTAGTTCTTAGACGTTTTTAGTGGCGTGAACTCAAAGCCGGCATTCGTAACTACGGAACCCTACACTGCGCGTGGCCCAACACGCACTTGGCCGGTACTAAATATATGTAAGTTACTTGCAATATTTATGGTAATTTACCGTTATCTATTAATCTTTCTTTTTTCATGTATCTTTTCGCTTATTTTATAGCCTATACGACCGTTTAGACGCGGTTATTCAATAATTGTTGTTTTGTCATTTAAGTCAACTGCATAGGTACGCATTAGGACTAGTACCGATAATTTTCTAAATTGTTATTTTATATTAAACAAGCTTGTACTTACTCTCAAAAATTGCATCTAAACTTCAACTCAATTGTTTTTTTTTTGCCGCATTCTTCTCACAGCAACCGTACCTGGACCACATTCATTTACTCAGTCACATCACATACTTACTGTCCTAACAATGTTACCCCAGAATTTTTAAGATCTTCGATTCTTCGTCCATTCCCTTGATATTTTCTTGTAGTCTACATATAGAGATACAAAAGGATAAAACTGACTCAGTAGGTATACCTAATATTTTCTTAAATAAAGATTAAAGCCACCAGCCCTGCACTAATTACTAATCTACTTATACTAAACCATATGGCCGTCTGGGACATAAGCGTGTGGATTCTTTATTCTCCGGAGAGCACCCGACATTAGCCGAAGTGGAATGAGATTGGCAACACAGTAAATTCCAAAGGGGGAAGTGGTAACCCTTAAGAGTCCCATTACCCTAGACCAAACTACAGTTACAAACGTAGTCTACGTTTTATTTCGTGACAAAAGACATGCCCGATTTCGGCAAAATTTGTAGCTCAAAGATATTGCACATATCTAGGCATATAATTGGTTTTCACAGTCAAAATATGAACATGAAATAGAATATAGTGTGTTATATCATTTTTGACCACCAGTATGGGAAACTCCTTTATCCTTTAATCTTCTTTCCATTTCATAATTTTACTGTAAGAAACCAATTATGGATAATTGCAATTTCTTTGAAATTACAAATTTTTACCGAAGTCTGACATGTGGTTTCAAAATAAAACGTAGACTACATTTGCATAGAAAAGTCTAGAGTAGTTAAGGGAATTCTTAAGTATCCCGTTAAATCATCAATCACCAATCAAATCACACCAAAATTGAATCGTAGCGTCCAGCCAGCTATTGTATAAAAAAAATACAATATTCATTGCTTTATCTTTTAAAAAACGTATGAGTATAATCTCGAGCTAAACATACATATAATATTTAAAGTACATTATTTACTTCAGGTTTTATTATAAAAGGAATAAATATAAGACCGACATCAAAGAGCGAGTCTACCTATCAATACAAAATATGATCAAAAAACTTTTCCTGTAAAACCCGTGCTGGTGTCAGCAGAACAGAAACTTTCATAAGATTTACCCTCGAGATCTTGGTATTAGCCTTGTTAGAAAAGTTGATAGTATTGATAGGATAAACAAACACTTAAAGGGGAAATTCATTCCCCTTTAAGTGTTTGTTGACATTTATATTCTGCATTATAATACGAATATAATACGTTCGAGTACGTATTTTTCTTGGGAACATTTTCTATCCCATCTCTATAATACGGAAGGTCAACATAAAGCCATTTACCGACAGTTCCTGCTTACTTTATGTCCAACAGAATTGTTCAAACTGAACTAACACGTTTATTTTTATTGCAGTCTGTCTCTGTGTACTCTAGGGAGACGAAGGAATTGTGTTCAGTGTTTTTAAGAAATTGTCTTTTATCAGACATGAAATGAAATGCGCTGTATTAGGTAGGGGTTAAAGTATATTGACAAATCGAATAAGAGGTACCTATCAACATAGCATTTTCTTAAAAATATGTGACATAAAATCGCAATGACGATGGGCCTTGGTTCGTAGTTTATACAGAGTGACTTTATAACCACCAGCCAAATTTTTGAAACAAGTTTCGTCCATAATACTGGACCACTTTCTATAAAACGTTATTAAAAATTACATACAAAATTTATGTTTTTCATTTTTCGTTAATCGTTTTTATGGAAAGTAGTTCAGTGTCAAGGACTGAGCTTGCCCCAAAAAAACTTCTGGTGGTTAAAGAGTCACTCTGTAGAACAATCACAGGTCGACGGCGACGCCAGACGTGAGATTTTTTTCTCACATATAAATATAAGTCACGTGTTTTCAGTAAAATCTAAATAATATTTTACTTTAAAACTACCTCAGTTCTAATACTTATTGTAAAATAAATAGAAGTTTGTAGAATTATTAGCTATAAATTGTGTTTTTTATACGATCGTAGTTAAGCCCCTCTGTAGTCGAGGACAAAAGGTCATCTGCGCTGGTCTCTAGAGCTCTCAAACTATCGACTTTCGCTCAAGTCTTCTCGTTTGCACACCACACATACACACACCTAACGTAACATATATCAAAGATGAAAGAAATATCTATTCAATTATATATAATCACTTATTTACAATAAATTTTAGCGCGGGCAATATTCAAAACTATACTCTGAGCTGAGGCAAGCATGTGAACCTGATATATGAGTATATAAAATCATCATTATCATCATCATCATTTCAGCCGCATAACGTCCACTGCTGGACATAGTATATAAAATATTGATACACTTTTATGTATCTATGTAGATATTATGTGTGTTTATCACACAGGTATGTCTACATACATACTTTTACTTTGTAAATGGCTTTAGCTATGCAGCAAAACCATATGTTTATACAAAAGTAATATCAAGTTTATGGGTGAAACCGCTACATGTTTATAACGGTTACCCCAACAATTTACCTGAAACTCTACAGTGTACACAGAACACAATGACATCCTTAAATCCATCCCTTCTTTTTTAAAGTGCTAAGTTTAAATACTCAGATTGGGAAGGAACTTTCTTTTTATTTTATCAATGTAAAACTGTTTTTGGTCAATAAAGTTATTATTATTAATTATTTTTTTCCCGAAACATTTTTTGGTATTAACATAATAATCACAGCTTGTATAAGAAATTTCTCAAATATAGTTCCATATACAATTTCATTCCAAACAGGTAAAAAGTATGTAGGTAGGTAGCTACAGAGTTGTTTAATTCTACACCGCTGTGTTCGCCACAGTTGCTTGTTTTCACAGCGTACGTGCTGGAATATAAATGTTAAATCCCGCTCTGTTGGCAACAAGCACCATTCTGATTGAAGTTGGATATCCTGTGTGTGGGTTAAAATTAAATGAGAAATTTAAATGTATCTTTTTTGGTTTTCATCCAGTTTTGAGTTGGTTAATAATTCGATGTGTTACTCTGTTTTTAAACATATTATTAATTTACGAATGCTTTTAGTTTACATAGCTATAATCATAGCAAATAAAATGAAGGTACTCAATCCAAATAGTATTAACCTTCGTTTTCATTTATTAATGCTATACTCTTGTAATTTAAAAATATTTTATTGATAATTTTAATTTACATTCCTTACCTATCAAATTAAAAAAATTACAAGTTTATTTATTTCAATATAAAAAATGCATTACAGACTAACACAAAAAAATCTTTTACAAAAATTACAAATAAAATAGAGATTCCAACGCGTCGTTGCGAGGCAGTATGCCCAGTAAGCTAGCAGCATTGCCTCTCTGCACTGCAATAGAAATTATTTGAGCGAAATAACTGCCAGCCCTTGGATCATCCGTAACCTCTTGGAGGCGCGCTGAAATCCTATCAAATTAATATTGCTTTATAATACCTGGATTTAGAAACATTACCTAGCTCTAATATTTCATTAATACTGCTAGGTATATGTGATGAATAAGTGACTATTCGTACAATCATTGCCTTCTCGCATTTTGCTTTATCCCTACTTCGGATAAAATTAAATCTCGAACATTGGCAAAACCGCAATAACCGGTTTTACAGCGCCACTGAAACTCTTAATTTTCGTGGTAGTGTTTACCGCAGTTGGTTCTTGTTATCACAACACGTGCCCGAATATAGTTTAAATACGACTCTGCACCCACAACAAGAACGAATGTTATCAAAAGAAAATTAAAAGATGCCGATTCCCAAAGAAATAGTAGGTTGAGCTACAACTACAAGGCGTAAAGGTAATACTTTAAGTCGAGGGCGCTACTTTGAATCCAGAGCAAAGGGATTCATGTATATCGCCCGAGATAAAAATATTACCGTACCCGAGTATTGTGATATATATTATATACTGTGATATATGATATATATATATTATATATGTGACTAGTAATTACCCCTAATTTATATTAAATTAAATATATTGTACAATACACTAGTAAGATATACCTGCTGAGACAACTGATCAAAACTTTAGCTAATTGCTTTACAATTTTATTTTCTACTATTGCAAATTCAAAAATAATAGCTTAATTTAGGTACTGAATGTAAGTAACTGAAACTGGGCCCAGGTGAGCAAACTTTAAATATTAATGGGTCACTGCTAAATCAGAGAAGCTTTGAAACTTACTTAGTAGCTGTAAGTTCGAAAGTCGACTTTGTTGAACAAAGTCTTAAACCTTTATGTAGGTCAAATATTTTAGTGTCTTCTTGTATTAGTAAAATGACGAACAAGTTTATTGGCTAGGTAAATTAAAAAAAACCTTGACTGTCAAGACCGCCATCTGGAGATGAGTAGCGGAACTACCGATACGACTTGATATCCAAAGCCGCCGTCTATTATTTGTGAGAAAGCCCTGACTTTCAAGCGTTAACCTCAATAACGTCTGAACCGATTTTCATCAAACATGGCTGGTGGTTCCTAGCTAGGGAAGAATCTATCCAATCTTATCCATTGCCACTCTGTGTCCTCTCTATCAATGTGATGAGAGAGAGGACGGAGTGGCGTGTTCCTGGTTGTGTCCTTGTCTATATTTTGTTTCAATTTGGTTTTAATTATTCTTGGTTCCAAATAATAATTAATTATTGGTTTCAAGTGTTTTAAGACCATCGCCGCACATCCCATACCTATGATCTGCCGACTACTAGTTAGCTATTATTTTTCGTGTGTGTGAGTGGCCAACACTGGTATCAGATTTTTCAGGCTGAATATAAAGCATCTGACATAGCTTGCATACAGCCATACAATAATAAGAACTAGGACTAACGGCTTATACTTGTCTTTAGAAGCACGAAGGAGCACGAGACATTTTTATCCCTCTTGTGGTCACCCATCCAAGTGCGGACCACGCCCTTTTGTCGCTTAACTTGCGTCGCCAGTCAATGTTCTATTTATTTATTTATTTTATTGGTTCACGTACACTTGAAAATATGTGCTGCTTATTTCTGAAGAAATTTCTTCCAATAGATCCGCGAGAGGAAATGGGACAAAGGAGTAATTGTACTTCTGTATTTTATAAATTATTACGTAAGAAACGTAATCAGTATCTTAAACTGAACTTACTTTTACTGAATAAAGAAACTTCCTGTATGAGAATATTTGAAAACTTATCGCGCCGCCTGGCACCACGTTCTCGCTAAAATAGAACAATCATTATCATTATAACTGAAGTCGACCTAACTCCAAGAAACTTCTGCAAAGTTTTTGCGCAGCTCCTTAGATAAGATCGGTGTTATTTCGATAATGCCTCCATAATTTATGGCAACATCGAGCGGCCTTATTACTTACAGGTCAGAATACCAAGTAATTAGGTGCAGTGCAGTGTTCCGCGTATCTTCCGATTGTAATTGGCACAAAGTTATGAGGTGGGCGTTTGCGGTTTACGTTGCACTAAATGCTTTTCACTGCCAATTAAAAAAGGTTTAGAGTGAAACATAAAACGTATTAAGAAAATGCATAACTCTTCTACTTGTCTTGTGTCCGAGGAGGAAAACACATTAATTTTGCAGGTAAACTTGTGTTTTCTATAATGCATGAATAAAAGTAGTTGAGATTACTTCTTGTCAAAATACTAAGTGATTGATCCAGTCTCACCTTTACTTATTCTGTGCCTATAATTTGTACCAGGATCTCATTACTACACGTTAGCTCCACGTGACTGCTGCCTACAGCTCAACACCTCGAGAGCAACGCGATTCCTAACTGGACCGGGGGCGGGCGGCATACATCAATGAGCTAAACAGTTTAGAAAATAATTATGTAGGCTAAAATCTGGCGCCCCGGTGAGATTACTTCCAGGTCAGCGTGCTAAGTAATTGTCCGTAATGTACCTCGTAACTCCCGCCTCACTGTATTGGCGCTTCGCCAACTACACGCCAGCTCCACAGGTGACTGCTTGCTGCCTATAGCGTGGCTAAAGCGTTTAGGAAATAATTATGTAGTCGAGCAACCCCGGCGAGATTACCTTATCGGCTTGAAATATTTCGTCGAAGATAATATAACTACTAACGTAACGATACCCAACGCCATAAAAACTATAGAACTAGAACTTCGTTTCAATAAAATTTACCAACTATGGGACATCATAGCCTGATAGAAATAGACTAGAATTGCTGCTTATTTTATAATCGTTGTACATAGTTTGTTAGTACCTACTTGTTGGCTTTACCCAATGTACATTAAATCATTTCAAATATTAATGTAAACCTTTAATGCGATGGATAGAATAATAGGTTAAATTCATTTTATGTTTGATTTTACAATAGATATTTTACTGAAAATTGCAAATGGCAATTTTCCGTCATAAAGTTGTATTTTAGTAAAATAGTACAACATACACATAAACATTTTAGTAATTAGAGAACTGCATTTCGCCACCTGAGGCCTGACTTTGGTACACAATTGTCCCAATAGTTAGATATATATCCCATATAACAACCGAAAGACTTGACTTATAACGTAAGTAAACACTTACGTTATAAGTATGCTATAGCCGTTGTAATTCAAAGGAAAATCTTGGTGTTTTGTATAAAATAAAACACTTACTCCCACGTCGGACTCGCACCAAGAATTTTGTAAAGGGAAACTATTTTATAGAATCAAAGTCATGATATAGTTAGCTAAATTAAAGGCGATTTCAGATGACGCAGTTAATAAATAATACAGAAAAATAGAACACAGATTTTTTTATATAATGTTCTTTAAATTATTAATCAAAACAATTGAATACTTGAGCTTGTGTTGGATTACTACATTGTAGACTGGAGTAGCACTCGGCGGAAGTTTGCGGCGATCATTATCGTGCTCGGGCCTCACAGTCTGTCACGTCTATTCAAAGTATGCTCACAAAGGGTTCGCTTTGAGCGGCACTTCGCTTACGGACGGCGGATTTGTAAACAGACATGTTTCATGAAATGGCAGTTATCTGATTTTACAATTTTTTCATGTTTACTACATACTCATACATGGAATACTTACATTTACGTTGGGCAGGTTTAAACTTCTGATACATGCCTAGTAAAACATATATTTTGACAGTAAATATACATGCAATTATAATTGAAAATAACGACTAGTGTTTGCACATTTGCTGTGATTAAAATAAGTTCATACGATGAAGTGTACGCTTAAAAGGTTCCATAAATCACTCCAAGTCCTCCCGTGGATGTCGTAGAAGGCGACTCAGCTAAAGAAAGCGTAGAAACATCAATGAGACCTCTCCAACCCGTCTGGCCAGCGAGGAGACTGTAGGCCAATTCGTCTGGCTGCTCTGGCCAAGAATGGCTCTGGTAATACAGAAAGCGTCGTGCTCCTGCAGTGGAGACAGAAAGATCTGATGATAATGTGACTTCTTTACTTAACTTAATGAATATGTCACAAAAACAGATTGTCGAGCCATATTCCATACCAAAGACAATGTTGAATAAAGATTCATCCCCTGAGAAGGTATCTCCATTTCACATTTGTACTTCCAACTTTTTCTTTTATCACCAACAATAAAATAAGTCAGGAAAATCTCACAGCGTAGGCAGCAATCGAGATAGGGATCGGAACCGCTTTCAACCTACATTCTTCTTGTATAGAAAGTTAAACAACGTGACTTGGTTTTACCTAAGGCCGTGATAAATGGTTCACTTTATTGCTATAAAACTTTTAAGAACTATTATAGCTGTGTGCGACTCTAACTTCGGAAATAAAAGTAAATCCGTTTATAAAGTTTAAGTAAAAATGTAAAAAGCTAACATATTAAGAGAAAAAGAAAAACTCATCAATGTGAATAAGTACATTGGGATTTGGGACCAACTAAAATCGAAAGAAAGCATCTGCTAGGTAAGTAAAATTCATTTCGACGCGACAAGTATATAAATAAAAATAAATATATAAATAAATATATAGGCACAAATTATACTGATTGAGCTAGCCCCAAAGTAAGTTCGAGACTTGTGTTATGGGATACTAACTCAACGATACTATATTTTATAACAAATACATATATAGATAAACATCCAAGACCCAGAATATTGAATGTCAATAGAAGAATATAATCTATATATATAAAAGAAAGTCGTGTTTGTTACAACACTTATAACTCGAGAACGGCTGGACCAATTGCCATGGTTTTTGATTTGTTGGATTTGTTTCCGTCCCGAATAGCAGAATACATCTTAAAAACAATGAAAACTCGATATGTGTAATGAATACTTAATTGACCGAGCGAGCGAAGCGAGCGAAGCGTCTCAGTTTCGAGATTAGCCAAAAATTCTTTTGTCCGTCTGTCTGTCTGTCTGTTCTCGCCTACAGGTCGCATTTCTTAACCGATTCTCTTGAAATTTTGTAAGCAGGTTCAGCAACTAAATAGAATTTTTTTGTCGAGCCAGTTTTTAGAAATTTTTCAAAATGGCGGAAATATGGGGGTTTAAAATTTTATAACTGTCACATATCCGCCATTTCAAAATATTTTCAAAAATGTCATTAGACTTTTTTGTTGCTATTGTAAAAACGATATTTTTTTATTTGAACAACTTTTTTATACTTTATCCTTATACGGGTTTAGGGTAACTCGCGAAGTCTAGCTGACTAAGCCGTGACGGATATACAATACAAATCTTCTTACAAAAAATACTGAAACTATTTAAGGGTGAATTCAGTCCGGGTTACTGAACAACTTTCTTAAAAATATACATATCTCCCCTGGGGTCCACGAAATAATTTCTCTGAATAACTATTATGGTTATTATTTTGAGTTTCATAAGTAGTTCTATAAATTTTATCATATTTAACCGACTTAAAAAAAAGTGCTTCTGTAGTGGTATTAGTAATTATGCTACGAACTAACAAGAGATCATCAGCAACCAAGGCCCGCAAAGTAGCTTTACGAAGAGAGTAAGAAACCAATGAGCAGCGGCATAAGGCCATGGCAATACAAATAAGCATTTATTTTCTGGTTTTTCCAACAACGAGCTGACTTTGTCATTTGAAAAATGATGGGTAATTTTTCGGTGAAAGACTACTGGTACAGAACTGAATTTCAGCATCACGGTAGACCTCATATCCATGGGATTGTATGGTTGGAATGTGCTCCTGACATTTCAGAGCTAGATCGAAAATCATTTAAAGAAAGGGCTATGATTGGTAACTATTTTGTAAATTTGGTCACAACCATGAATCCGCATATCGGTAAACCTGCACCGATAAATAATTCATCCAAATCAGGTACATTATTCTGAAATAATAATCGCGAGGTCTAAGTTCGTGGCGAACTACTAGTCTATATCTATATATATAAAAGAAAGTCGTGTTTGTTACAACACTTATAACTCGAGAACGGCTGGACCAATTGCCATGGTTTTTGATTTGTTGGATTTGTTTCCGTCCCGAATAGCAGAATACTTAAAAACAATGAAAACTCGATATGTGTAATGAATACTTAATCATTTCAATAGAAGCTGATTTGTTTATTACATGTCAAACATTTGTTGTCCAATCCTGTCAAATAGTGTAACAACTATTTTTTTTTTTGGAGCTTATGGCCTGGTTGCTGAGACCTTTAAGCCACAACTTTATTTTTTTCTGAAGACATCATGTGTGCGTTCAGAAATTTATTTTTTGTAAAATGTCTACAAAGTTCAGGTACTGTTATATTTGTTTGTTTTAGACATTAATTTTCGAAAATTATTTATTAATTATTTTATTTTTAATTCCCGAAAATAATACCTAAGATTTATTCTACAGTAAAAACACAAAATCATCGGAAAGGAACGGAATTTAAGAAATAAAAAATCAGTTAGTAAAGGTTATAAGATTATGGAAAAAAAAACTACAGGTTAACAAAAGTGTATATGTCTTTTTATAGGTTGTCTATGATTTTTCTTGATAAGCTATTCATACGTAGTGGTTATATACTCTTTGAGCTATTGTCTATGTCTCGAAAGTTCAGGCACTGTTATTATATTTGGTGGTTTTATGCGAGTGCACATTTTAATAACAATGCCGCGTCCTAGAAGATCTAATCTTTCCCAGCGAAGCCGTAATGCAATTAGGCAACGGAATATCGCGAGTCAATTATCTGATGGAGAACGAGAAATTGCACGAGAACAGCGCCGCGTTAGTATGGAGCAAAGAAGGGCCTTAATTCGTGCTTCTCAAACACAAGAGCAAAGAGAGGCAGCACGTTCATCAAAGCCTAAATTAGTTCAGCTAAAAAGTAACACAACATTCATTGACTGTTAGGCGGTACGAAGTTCGCCGGGTCAGCTAGTCTTATATAAAATCGTTAATCTTATTTAAGGTCGTTTATTTTTCATAATCTGGAAAAAATATTTATATTCTCATATTTATAGATAGAAATTTATATTCTCATATTTATAGATAGAAATAATATCAAATAGAATATTCTTGTGAATATTTTAAATAATGCGTTCATGTGGCATGAATATAAATTTTCATATTTTAATTCAACTTCTGTAAAATAGCTAACAAACCCGTAGAATATTGATCCTCTAATAACTGGCCTATTAAACCAGGTATTTCCACTAAATCCCCTTGCGACCTAAATAAGCCGATGAAAATTCACGCACAATTAATGTTTTTGAATGGATTATATTATAGAATGATAATTTTGTACTGAAATGTCCGTTACATTAAAGTACCGAATTAATTACGCCAGCCGCGGCGGCGCAGGTGGGCTATTCACTTTTTAATAAAAGAAGACTACTTAACGGTAAGATACCGGATTATATACAATAGCGGGTATTATTATGCATTAGCATATTAATCCAATTTTCATCGGTTTCTGCATGATTTACTTAAAATCTTGTGATTATACATATTTTCGCTATAAGTACCCCTTTGCAATCTTTTTGAGTCGGATTTTACATATCGTTGTAGCACACTTACCGCACCGCCATCAGAAAAAGAAGTATGAAACTTACGACGGAAGTGTTCTATTATTTTGACGCTTTTGCATATTATGAGCATATCATGCATATAAAAATAAAAAATAAAGCACTTTTTGACAAAACTAAACCGATTTAAGTTTAATTAGCGGAGCGAAATATTGAACAAATATCGTTGATAAATTATGTAGAACATAATAAAACTCAAAAGTATATTTTTATCATAACAACTGATGTATAGAAAAATATGTCCGAATATGTAAAATATTCCACGAAAATTGATTTTTGATAGAGCCCTATACATGATTGTCTAGTCCTATTACTTACTAAAAGTCAAATACCCAAAAAAGAAACATTTTCCATATATAAGATATAAGGTCAGAATATGTCTACGCAGAGGGTTAATACGACCATTAACGGAGATATCTCGTTCCGCAGTTTAATTATAAATCCTTTGACGGCAGAGGGTAGATTGCTGAGATCTACCGTGAATTACTCGATTGCCGAGCTTTGGAGCCCTAACGTCAGAGTGGGATCCAGAGGGCCTTGCATTACATTGTAATTCGGAAACAAACATTATGTAAATTCGTTTGTATTTATTCTGTCTACGAATAAAATCTATTACAATGGGATACACGGGATAACAGCAAGTATGTTTACAAATGCATAATCCTTTTGTAACTGCATGCCCTGATGTAGATGAGCGTAGTAAATGTTACGTAGAATTGTTCGTAGACGATGCTACGCTGCGTAGCACTTGTAGCGCTGCTACGAAATACTACAATCCAGTCTATAGCGTACACAAGCGTCGATAAATTCTGTTATTTCACTGCAAGTAGGTCACAAACTTTTGAAATATTAACCATGCTGTGACTCATATATGACCGGAGAGGCCATAAAATTATTCTAAAGGTAACGTTGTTTGCGTATATTGGTTTCAAACAGTAGCAGAAGAAACAAATAGATAGGGTCAATTAGTCAATTCAATTTAGGCAAAACAATAATTGAGCTTCCATTAAAAAAAACTGCATAGTCACAAAATAAATATTACTACGATTTCGTAGCACTCTTCGTAGACGTTGCTACGCAGCATGGTTCGTAGTTGACATTCTATGTAAAGCTATACTAAACGCAACTACAAAGTACGTAGAAGACCGGGACTATAAAATGAAATCCTCTATGGCGTTAACTATTGCCTACCTACACTGACCAGGAAATATCCCACATGCTGACATAGAACAGCGTTCGTCATTTTAAACAAAAGGAGTTGGAATATACAACAAGTAGATTTTAATCTACAAAGCTTTATAATAAAAAAATAAAAAAATATAACAATTAGTTAAAAAGGGACGCTAACTTCTTTTCTTATCTTTTAACCTAATTTCTATGAACATTACTTGTATGGTATCCATACCATAATACATACAAACATCGTAATTGTGGTTTGTCTAGGTATCGTAAAAAGCCAAAAAAAATGGCTATGACATTAAACTACTATCTACGATGAAGCTAAAGGGTTCCCATCTAACTTTATGCTATATAATGCTACCTATCCAAAAAAGTAAAAAAAAATACTGTCCTTCCATTTTCATAAAATTCAGTTCCAATGCATAAAAGTCAAATAATGTCCAACCTTATGTCCAGATTGTGCAAACACGTGCACCTTGCTGACGTATTACGCCTCCGACAGTTCTGTAGAGTAAAATGTTAATGCTTAGACACAAAGAAGTAAGTAGGTAAAAATGGTTTGCTAAACTTATCAATATTCAGACATACGATTATTATTAAAACAGATACCAGATAAATTCGTACATACAAGTTAAACAAGAGCATATGAAAAGAAAAAATATTTTTTACTCACTCAAACACATTTGCGCAAGTAAGCGCATGTAGCGCACATTCAGATGTGCGCACGTACTTAGTTTCCAGTATTCCGCTTTCATCTGCTTTGAGTCCGAGGTTTCATATTACGGGAGAAGTTTATTACCCTGTTCTCAATAAATATGTGTTGCCGTATAAACAGATTTCGCCTTTATAACTAAGTGATCGATACTCACTTTTATTTCAATACTATATAGAGGTGATAGACCATTGATTTTCAAATGTGACACTCAGAAAACTATTTCAGATACTGTCGCCAAGCGGCTAGAACAATCAGACGGGCCAAACATCCCATATAAATGAAACTGTTGTGATTATTTGTCTAATATCAATGTATTTTGGCGTAAACCTTGACAGTAAGTGTTACACTTACTTCTAAGGTACTTCCGAGGCTTGATATTTTGTACAGGTATCAGTAGAATCCAGTAATCAAATTATCATCTAAAAAGAAGTCTCCATATTTCGCAATCAGTAAGTATGTAATGTACACTTAAGTACATGTATATATATATCTACCATGTAGAGGTGTTATCAGTTACATATTTATAAAAGATCGCGAAGAATTGATAACCTTCTCCTTTTTGGAAGTCGGTTAATAAAAGACACATTGACATTTGAGTAGTTTACAACGTTCGCCCCCTGCACCGATTTCTCCAACTCGAAGCTCGATGTTTACGACAGGAGTCGCCTGAAGTTTACTATCTACTCGTAGCGGAAAAGCGCTATTATGCTCGCGTATAAACTGACATCTCCTTTATAAATACACAATCACGTACGTACATCTTTAATGATTAGCACGCTTTTGTATCTACTACATTTGAAATGTAATTTTAATTATTTTCATGCTTAGTGAAGAATAAAAGAAACCCGAAAATTGCTGTGCATTTTCTGGCCTAGAATAATATACGCTTTTCCCGTGAATTTGATAAGAGACACAAAAATAATAACTTACGTGCACCGGCAGAATTTCCGAGCAAAATTTTTAATGACGAAACTTTCGTTTGTGCTAATATATTGTTCAGAGATTATTTTACATTTTGTACCAGTTTAACAGTGGCGAAGCGAAGCAGGGTAAACACCGAATTAGGTGGTAAAGGGATCTTACAACATAACCTTTTACACATATTCCGTTATCCGTAGGTGAGATACGCACTTATCTTGCGACAGTAAATTACAGCCCCTTGTCAAGTTTAGGACGTGTGAGAATTTTATCATAAGGGCCTGTCACATATATTAGAATTCTTAACCTTTTCAAATCCATACTTTTATTATTGTTATAAATGCAAGACTGCCTAAAATATTGTCTAAAAATACTAGGCGTGGGCGGGCACCTACCTCAATATAAAGTTATCTGTAGGTATGTCACTGTTTAAACCTCTAGCTGGTATACTGCTCGGTTTTGTAAAACAGATAAAAATAGTTCAGCTGGGTCAACGTGTTAATTTTACAAAACAGCTGACGGCAAGTTCGGTCCACCACCGTCAGGGTTACCATTAAATAAAACTGTGTAGTATCCAATAAATATATGTCGGAGCAATAGTTGTTCTTTATTTTTAGGGTTCCATAGCTTAAAAGTAAAATCGGGACCCTGTTACTTAGACTCTACTGTCCGTCTGTCCGTCTGTCTGTCACCAGGCTGTATCTCATGAGCCGTGATAGCTAGATAGTTAAAATTTTCACAGATGATGTATTTCTTATACCGCTATAACAACAAATACTAACAACAGAATAAATAAAATATGTAAGTGGGGCTCCGATACAACAATCGTGATGCCTAAAGGTTTTTTTTACCAAACAGCGAATTATACAATCTAACTGCGACATGTACAAGGTTACCAACGGTAGTTTATTTAGTAACTAATTTATCACTGATATTGCCCGTACCTTCGTTTCCGCGTTTTCACTATAAAACTGTATGACGTCATAAAATAGTCTTGTCACTCTCCTCCACCGGTCAAAAATTGTACAAACTGACTGACTAACTGACAATTTATTTTAGTATTTTTAGTATTTATTTATTTTATAAACAGCTGTCTTTACAGGTTTTAGCCTAATGCGACAAACAAGTTATAAAACAAACAAGTAAGATTTTTATATGAACTAGGCAACTTTGATTTTTTCTCATAAATAATGTATTCGCAATATACCCAAAGCTCAAGTAAGTAAGCAAAAGTTTCAAGTAAAGTTGTCAGTTGCTGCCGAAAACAACTGTTATTAAATCATTTTTGTTCTTATTAACATTTGACTGAACTAAGTACTACACACGAATCTATTGAAAATGCATCCTTCAAAGACAAATGATTATTTAGGTACTTTATAGCTAAGTAGGTATATGTATAATTATTATTCCATTTGTATGTACATCTACGATAATATGATTCTTGTAAATTTTTTGACCGCATAAAAAAATTTCCCGCCCAAACTAAACTTGTGTAGGTACATTTTTCAGTTGGGAATTCGCTCAGTTAACAAACTTTATTCTGCACGAGTTTCGTAGTCGAAGTCGGCGGATTTAGATAAACTGTTTTGAATAACTTCCTTCCCGGAATTTCAGCACACTACGCTTTTATCATGCGGTATTATATACCTATATAGTATACAATATGTTTCAATTATTCTTTTTGATCGACTTTTCAAGGAAAGGAAGTAGTAATAATCATTTCATCCCTTTTTACGTGTTGCGAAAAGCCGATCAGCAGGAAAAGTTATAAGATCAGGACTATTGAGAGACGACTCAAGGAGGAAAAAGGAGTATTTTCCTGCAGATAACCGGCAAAGTGCGTGTCCTACTTAATAGAAAAATGGTGTTTACAAGTAGTAGAGGAAAAGAAACTTGACTCCCACTTTACATGTACAGGATGTACCCTAAAAAAATCTTCAAGATTATATTTTAAATTTTTTCAACATGATTAATATACATACCCATACCGAATTACAGTTTTGTCTCTGAACAGAACCGTGACATGGCTATACTATAAGGGTTACTTGTTGACTACGGAACCCTAAAAAGTAATACCTCCAAATCGTTAAATGAATATGGGGGTTAAAGGTTGTTTCCTCCGATTTAGAAACGATTGCGCCAACTGAAGCCAACGATTTGGAAACTTGCCAAAACTCGAGAACTCGGAAGCCTTTTGAACTTAATTGAAATAGTAAATTCATAAAATATGGTTTTATATAGATTTAACTGTTTATTATTTAGGGACGTTTAAATATACACTAGTATACATATGCATAAATATGCATTCCTTAGAGGAGAGTTACCTATTATGCTCACATTTTGCACTATGTTATTTTTTAATTTTATTACAATCTAATGCTAAAATCTTCGCTGAGCTTAGAGATATTTTTATACTTGATTGGAAGGAATTCTTTTGATTACATTTAAGGAATATGTGTTCTACAACAACGATCCAACTACCCCTACCAAGTGAATAATAATAAAAAATAGTAAAAGACTTTGAATGGAACCATGTAAACTATGTCTTTACCACATAAACCGCTACTATTAAAACAAATTCTGTTTTGTTTTGACGTGTCGATAGTTTTGTTTACCTCATAAAGCAGCATAGCAAACATAGTATACAACTATTCAAGTTCAGAGTGCAAAAATTTAGGCACAAAGACGAGAACTCCAAACTCGTTCTAAACCTAATTAATTATGACGCAGAAAAAAAAACTAAGTCTATGATATAATTAATTTAGTTTATTTTAATTCTGTTTAATTTGTAAAGTAATTTTATATAAAACCCACTTATTTTGTCTTCTTTCTAGTTGATCCAGTCAACCTTTATATCCCTTTGAGCCGAAGAAAATAAAATTCATCCCGCTAAGTAACACCCGTCACCTGTAAATCTTTCCCGGTCTCGGAAGTCTTCTGGGCTGTAAAAATCTTACAAAATCTTGGCTGGGCGCCAATCTAGCTATTTCAGGCTACCTCACTCAATTCACTGCTTTCTTTTCGTTTTATTTGTCTCCTTTTAATCATATAATAAATATTTATTTACTCACTACCCGAAAGCATGAGTTGGTAAGTAATTAAATTACTTTTACTATCATTTTGTGCAAAAAATAAATATTGAATTTATAAGTCATTGTATAAACTAAGTACTTTAACAGCAATTTTGAGCTTCGTCATCAAATTTTGACGGACGAATAGACTAACACGGAATTACAATACTTTAGTTGAAAACAAATTTTTACTCTTGACATTCCCTAATAAGTTTCTGTGAATATCTAGCAAGAATTCCCAATTGAAGTTTACTAGATTCGCCATAGATAACAGTGCTTGAGAACGTCTCGGAGTGAGAGAAATAACTCGGATATATGTACTCATTGAAAGAATAATGCAAGCATAACACGTAGTCATAGTGGTACGTAATATACTGTTTTCTATTTTCGCGTAGCTTCGAATATATTTATGACCGCATTGTAAAAGCACTATCTAACTTGAATTTTTACTAGCTGATGTTTATGGGTTCATTTATCATCTATCTTTATTGCATTTCCAAGATTTGTAGTAAGGTTATTTGCAGTCTGTGATACACTTCTTCTTATCGTGTGTGTCAGTGACTAACACTAGTGTCAGAGTTTTTAAACCGCCTTAAAGGCCTTTGACATGGTTTTAGGTAACGACCAATGTCAAAGACAGTGACCGGGACCGACGGCTTAACGTGCCCTCCGAAGCACGAATCATCTTATTTATCAGACAATCAGGTGATCAGCCTGCAATGTCCTGACCAAACTAGGACAACAACACAAAGTCGTTGCCCACGCTGGGAATCGAACCCGCGACCTCCGGGTATGAGTCGAACGCTCTAACCACTACACCACGGAGGCAGTTAAAGGTACAGTTCAGTGATCCATTGAACTGTACCTTTATTTTATATCCGAACATTTGTTAAGATTAGGTAAAACAAAATCTTTTCATTTCCGTGATGGAAGAGGACAGGCATTCCTTTTTAAAAAGCAATTTAATGGCGGTGGATTGTGGCACTAAAACATATCTGTGGATACGAAGAAGAAAAGACAGAAAGACCCTAGGACTTTTGGCTCATACTCTTAACACGGAAGATATTATACCCAGTACGTACTCCCTGCCAAATAGCTGCAAATGATAAAATTGTGTAGAGGTACTTTAATGCCTTGCCTTCTTAGGAGGGACAGAGGACAAATTGCTCCATTTTCCTTCGTGCTTCCAGTAATACTCCCTAAATGCAACCTAGGATAAACGGGTTGAGGAAATATACCCCATTTTTTACTACGCGTACAAGGACAATAGAACCAATATAAGTTTGGGAAAGCCAGTGTACTTTGCTTGCTATTTTATCGACGGAAAAGGTCAAATACAAACAAATTTTCACAAAAACGAAACACATATCCTTGAGCGAGAATGGAATGCTGCCAATTCCGTAAGGACTTTATTATTTGGCTCCGGTTTATTATTGGACTAGATTTTATGGACTGCAGATTTTTTATATGTACCTATATGTAATAAGCGGTAGTGTAATCAAGATAAAACCGAAAAACACTAAAATATCTCATAGTACGTAGAGCTACATACTCGTAAATATAAAACAAGTAATAAAAATGTAGTTCGTTTTTCTCCAGCCAAGACAGCAAAAGAAATGTTTACTTATTATTGAATTCTGGTATATTTTTCTAGCTCTGTAGAGATTTAATTTGCCTTATTGTATATCTCTAATTCTCTTATATAAATATGCCTTTCTTCAATTAATTGATGAATCTTCTGTACTCTACATTTAAAAATAAAATGTAGAAACATTCTTTTTAACCTGTCCGAAAAACTAAACGTATTGTTTTCTGCAAATCGAGCAATAAATACGTGATCTCAGTAATCCTAAACTGCTGTCAGTGGCAGGTGCTATATCGGGTTCAAGCATTAGGGGTTGTGTAACGAAGGTTCGTGCGATAAAAGATTCATGAACAGAGGACTAGGCAGATTGTGCCAGTAAGCTAACAAGGGTCTATTTTATCAGACTTTCTGCTCATACTCTAATAAGTTCATTACAAGTTTTTAACTATCGCGTTATTCATAGTCTTTAAGTTTTTCATTGTTTACACGTAAATTAACGCGAAACGTAGGTACTTACATTTTCTTTTTTATTTGCTGACGTTTATCAATCGGATTGATATACAATACTTCATATTATCTATCAATATAAAACAATCTAGATCAACACCTAAAACTTATATTGTACCTACATAAGAATAAGATTGTTATCTGTTTTGTGTGCTTAATAAAGAAATGAAATGAAAGAAATGGATTGCACCGACTGTGGTCCCAGCATGACAGATGCAGCCATATTTGTATAAACTAACAATCGCCACGCAGACGCGTTTTTTTTTAAAAAACATTCTAAATGAGAAGTTTCGATGATTTAATAACGGATAAGTACTTATAAGTGTATCTAAGTACATAATATTACACTTCTGTGACATATTTCCTTTATAACATTTTACGAATATTCTGTGTTTTTTGAATATAAGCTTTAGGTATACCATACCAAAATACATATAGCTGCATCATGCACATTAAAAGTGTAAATATAGAATGCATAAGTGGCCCCCTCATTTGAAATAAATGGTTTAATCAATAGTAAACAATTTATTTTATATTATTCATACACTTTGTTTCCCAAAGCGGTCTCGTGAGTCAGAAACTTAAATACTTTATATTAAATAGACAAATACCAATAACAACTATTAACATTTTTTTTAATTGCCATAAAAAATAATACATGTCGTTATAAATAATAATTAATTATGTTTTTTTTACAAAAATATATAAGTAAGTAGGTATTGCAAACAAACAGGAGTTTATCGTGGGTAGCTAAAAGTTGTTCGTATATCTTTGCATGATAATTTACAAGTGAATATACTTAACTACCATTACTATTCTTCTCGCAGACGACTGTAGGGTTATTTATGAGGTCTAACTAACGTTATGAGTCTGAGTGATGAAATATTTACTTCCATTACTCGACTGAAATGCAATATCTATGACAAATGACGATAGCAACTGTTTCTCTGAAGAAGAAATATGTACCTACCTAATGCCAAACTAATGTGCTATAACTGTTTAGTGTATACATATACAACGTGGAAGGGACATACCGTAATAAATCGAACCACGGGCTATACAGGATCTCTTTAGTATCATCATCATCATCGGGTCTTTTTAATCTCCACTGCCGGACCACGACCCTCTCTATACTACCAGAACCAGACTCGGCCAGAGCAGCCAGAGGATTTGGCCTACTCTCTCAACGCTGGCCAGACGGGTTGGAGGTCTCATTGATGTTTATAAGCTTTGTTTAGCTTGTAGTTCCTAAGTTGCCTTTTACGACATCTACGAGAAGACTTGGAGTGGTCCTTATCTACTCTGCCGGTTACCACACGGCACCTCTATAGTATAATGAAATTAAAATAACATTCAAAAAACGCCATTCGAGAACCTTTCTGCCCCATTGGCTATGGGTTCTTCGCGCTATGTGCCCCGCCCACTGCCACTTTAGCTAATCCACTTGGCTATGTCAGTGACGTTCGTTCTTCTACGAATCTCCTCAATACGATCGCGTAGAGAAACACCGTATGTATAAAATCTCTCCCAATAGACCCATCCATCGATTGCAAAGGCTGCGTTCGCAATCGCAGCCTTTGCAATCGATATACCATCAGGCAATCTTCACAAGCAGGGAAAATCCTTGGAAACAAAAATAGCTCATTATTGAACCCAGTAGATACTTACTTGCAGAGTTACAGTAATTTAATTTTGCCATCGAAATATCTGAATTGAAGCAATTTTCCCTCGTTTGCCAAATGAGACAGGTACGGAAATTTTCGTGGGTATTGTAATAAAGTAAAAACACACATTTCGTGAACACTGTGGTTATTTTCGTTGAATCATGAGGTGAATTGCGGCGCTCGTTTATTCCTCGTGTATTTTCTTGTACATTTTTTGTAGATCTTTTAATAAGTCACATAATTTGCGCTATTTTCGATAAGTAAGGTATATTTTTCGATTGAGGTAAGATTAATGACTACTAAATTACCTATTCTATTCGTAGATACTTATATGACTCTATAGATGGGCTAATTGCAAGAAGGTATTCCACTTAGAGCTCCAGTCTAAATGGCATCCACATAGGACATCTAATGTGTCATTAAAAACGTTCCAGTCATTTGAACCCATATATTTTATTTACAATATAAAGTGAAATTTAGGTACTTATAAAACAAAAAAGTAAAAATAAATTTAAATCCACGAAAAGCACTTGCGAATATTAGGTACCTTTCGTGGAATAGGCTAGATGCCATTTGTGTCGTGCAAATGCCATTCAGACGGTTGCCCTAAGTGGAATACTCTATTCCAATTTCTCAACATGTCCCTAAGGCAAACTGGTAGATATAATATTCTAATCCATCCATCATAAACTTAAATAAATATATAAAATACCTCGTCGCAAGGACCACTTTATTTAAACTAATTAAAAATCATATCAAGTCCTACCATACTTGCCTAATTAAAAACACAGACTCTGTCTTTTAGGAACATCAAAAAGAAACTTGAAACTCCGACGTATTTTCCCATTTTTGTGTCTCTAAAAGGCAATAAATTTCTTCCAAATGAGGAAAACAAATTAAACAACTTAGTGAATAGGTACATACCTATTTTAAAATTCGAAACAGTCCCAGAAAATAAAAACGTTATCCGGACATTCCGCAATAATCAATAACTTTTATCAAACAAAAAGTGACATACTATCGATATTTACCTAATTGTGCTCCAAATAAGCCGCAGACAGATATATGTGGAGAAAAACCGCAAGAACAGTGGCCGCGAACGAACAACCAAATCCATAATCACGACCACTCTGTCAAGAGTACGATTTAGAAGAAAAAGAAGAACCTAATCGTAGCAAAAAAGACACGTTTAATCACAAGTGAACAATTAAACTCACAGTGGCAGAGTTAAACAGGCAGAAAGTAGGTGGCACGTTCTTGGCCTCGTTTTAGCTTTGTAAAGCACAAAGAACCAAGAACCCTCACGTTCCAATCTCTCGTTGAAGGAAAATAGGGTTACTAGTGGGGATTAGCCGCGCTTACTGGCGTGCTGTACTGAAAAGGATGAGGTCACTTTGATCCCAGACACGTTTAGACACTTGTTTTCGTGTTAGGTTCGGTTTTTTCCTAATCCTATATGAATCCTCTATAAAAGAATCTGAAACCAGTGTATTGTATAGTGTCGTTAGAACTCTATGTAAATTTATTGTAGTTTAATTGCTGAGTCTAATTATTTATTATATTAATAATTAACTACATTTTGGATTGTACAATTAATGAAATGCAAATTAGGTATACTAATATCGGACAAAAATGGCGGGATACGACGTAAATTTAAGTAACCTAGATATACGTTTTCTTATTAAATTTAAATTGCAGAGCTGTGGTAGTTAAATGACAATGTTCTTTTTTGAAATTTATAAAGATACCATGAATATTAGTTTACAATAATTTTCTTACAATTTATCTGGATGATCCATTGTTAAAAAAATCTTAACAAAAGCCAATTTGTGTTTTAAGTACAATACCTCGTCCCTATCTATCGCGGGGCAGACAGAACCCGCTGACCTGAGCCCAAACACCACGCTGAATATGGATGGCTGTTTGATCGAGGAATCGAGTTCGTGTTGCATGATATTATATTTAATGAATTCGATAAATGTTCGGTAAGGTACATTTGTCTAAATATTTGAGAAATTCAAGTAGCGTAAAGCATAAGACAAAGCTCCGGTTTCATATAGAAGCTAAACATCCCTGTAAGCCACAGATGGCGTCTATTAACGACGCTCGTACGGAATGTTATTAAGAGATTGCCTTAATTTCATCGCCAGAAGGTTCCTCTTAGTAGCAAATTGGACTTTCGACGACTAATCGATCACATTCAATCAAAAGAGTAGTCGATAATATCCAATTATATTATATATTTCTTTTATTGGCCCATAGTTGGTGGACAAGGGCATCATGCATATAAGTAGGTAGTATCTACTGTCTGCATTATTATTAAATTATGCAACGTAAATTACATTGTACCGTATGTATTTTCTTACTTTATAGAATTCCGTACCCAAAGGGTAAAAACCTACCAACCCTATTCTACTATATTCGACTAAGAAGTCTGTCCGTCTTTCTGTCACCAGAATATATCTCACGAACGGGGATAGTTAGACAGTTGAAATTTTCACAGAAGATGTATTTCTGTTGCCGCTAACTAAAAACAGAATAAAATAAATATTTATAAGTAATGGTACGCAACCCTTGCACGCACTTGGCTGGTTATTTCAATACGTTTTGCATCTGAATCGTCACTACAAAACGTTATCTGTCTTTCAAAATGTTAATTAATCTGACTAAGTAAATCCTTATTAGGTTAGTAATAAATTTACATAAACCTAAATTGTTTCCAAATAAATCAGTTTGGCGATATCCACCAAAGTGATTCCTAGAAAAGCAAAGCGAACTTGAAGCCGTAAAAGCTAGTTTTATTTTCGACTGAACAAATAATAAAAGGTCGCGCTGGTGTTCAGTCAAGTATAAATTGGGAATAAAGTGAAGACGTGAAGACAAAGTATTGATACTTTGTAACACAATCCCGTCGATCCGTTCCATCAAACTTATAAGGTTATATTATAGCCACTTATCTCTGTTGGTTGTAATCTGATACGAACCAAAGACCGAATCATTTATTCTTTGTTCGCCATCTAGGCCAAATAAACATCACTTAGCGTAAGTACATATGACGAGACACAAAAATAGACTAGATGTGTTTCAGAAGAGGTACTTTCTATTATTATCCTTTTGATAAGCCAAGACAAAAATATACCTGGCCAAGGACAGCTAAATTAAACGCCTGTATATGAAATCCAAGAAGAACTAAACTGATGCTGATAATGAAAACATATGAAACTTCCAAAATGAAAATTTTAATTGGGTCATGAAAGCTTTCTACCTGTCACAATATTCGTAAAGGCAAATATATATTTTTTAGGTAAGATGAGAAGCCGCCGCAGCTCAACGCAATCTGAATTCTGAACTAACAGGAGCTGAAACCACGGTTCGAATCCCGTTACAAACAAAGTAACCTTTATTCAAAACCTAATTTACATGGAACTTACCTATTTAGTCTAAATCCCGTAAATCACGAAATTCATTAAACAATTTAGGAGTGACTACAAAAGATCCAATCTTCAGTGTGTTTTAGGGTATTTTTGATACTGGTTCCTCTCGGTCGATTAAGCCGCATCTTTGTCGAAGCTTATTGGAACCCCCGCATGCACAGATGGAACAAAGGCCTTTATAAATTTTATTCTTACATACTTTTTAATTTACATGAATCATTTAAAATCTATGTACTTACCGAATATACGATTGTGTCAAATATTGGAAAAATTAACGATTTTTTGAACGCGTTTACTGATTAGATGAGATAGATTAGGTATGCTGTATGTTAGATGTTGTATAAAGGAAGTAAGGTTAAATTAACTGATGTTAATTTATGACGAAAAGAGTCTATTTGAAGATGTTCCAAAAAAAGAAAGTCGATTAGTGTCAGACTAATATACTGATATCATGCCTAACTATAGTCACTGCCTCCGTGGTGTAGTGGTTAGAGCGTTCGGCTCATACCCGGAGGTCGCGGGTTCGATTCCCGGCGGGGACAATGACTTTGTGTTGTTGACCTAGTTTGGTTAGGACATTGTAGGCTGATCACCTGATTGTCTGATAAGTAAGATGACCCGTGCTTCGGAGGGCACGTTAAGCCGTCGGTCCCGGTCACTGTCTTTGACATTGGTCGTTACCTAAAACCATGTCAGAGGCCTTTAAGGCGGTTTAAATACTCTGACACTAGTGTTAGTCACTAACACACACGATAAGAAGAAGAAGAACAACTGATGTCATAACAAAATAGATATGATCAAATCATCCTCTATCTATTTCAAAAAATGACACATTTGCTTTCACAAAGAACATATCTTTCCCTGCTTTGATGAAACTTATGCAATTTATTCATGAAAATGGTCCTAACTTTGTTTATAAAGCAAAATAATTTTCTTCTACATAGAACGTACGATTTACTAACACCAAATAAGCATGAAGGTCGTGAGACTGGGAAGTATTGGAAAACATATAATTATTATTTGATAGCCCATTGTGTCTTACAGGCACAAATGACCCGGTCGTCCTTCAATCGCTTACAAATGTAAATCAGATGGGCCGGGGCAACGGGAGAGGTTGGCAAACATCCCTCAGGCTGTTTACCGTTCGCTTATCACTTCTCACAATACAGGCTTACATATTGGAAACAAAGCTGCTCAAAATGGAAGGAACAGTGTTTGCTCTATTTTGAACGAAGAATATATTTGGACACGAAGACAAATTGCCTTCGTGTCCAATTATATTTTTCGAATTTCCCGAAATTCGCAAATCTCTGCCACTCACAGTAAATAAATAGTAACTAACTACACTTATCTTCGCAACGCAACGAACAATAGTATATGGATGGTTGTTTGTTTGTTCTGACTTCTGCTTTCAGCCTGCTGACCGGCTGGTATGGACTCAAACTTTTTAACTGACTTTAAAAAAGAAGGAGGTTCTTAATCGACTATATATATATTTTTTTTTTTATTAATAATTTTTCAAATCTAAAAACCGATTACACCCCCAAACTACACAACCGACTGTGATAAAATTTCTATGTGATTACCTCGGAAGTATCTACTTTCAAACAAAAAAGAATTTTCCGAATCGGTTTACGCGTCTTCGAATAATCGGTGAATACATGTGCATAAAAAATACTAAAAGATCGCGACGCATTGATAACCTTCTCCATTTTTGGAAGTCAGTTAAAAAGTTACCTATTGTGCTATCATCATCAGGTCTTTTTGTCTCCACTGCAGGAGAACGACCCTCTCTGCACTACCAGAGCCATACTTGGCCAGAGCAGCCAGAGGAGCTACTGTGCTATAACAATTATATATCACAGTACTTTGTGGTGCTATAGTAATAGAACGAAGTACGTACATACGTACAATGAAGAACTTTGGTTTAATAGAACCGTGAACTTGGTGATATTGCACTGTAACCGAACTTCAGGTAGGAACTTAGGTTGAGAAACTCTGACATAGAAGTTAAAGGAACTCTACTTTACCCCAAACAAAGCTTCGTCGTGTTGGGAATATTAACTCCAGATACAAATGAGCTCCGTTCTAAAGAATTTATATGCAAGATGCACGTCACGATCGTGACCGAAATATCTTAGGCGAAACAATTTCGTGTTCGTTAATTATTTTACGAGTGATTCTGTGAATAACTGAACAACGCTGCAATAGCCGATAAATTAGCGAAACTTCATGATCGATTGAATGTCTGTTATCCAAATTTTGTTAGTTCCTGACATAAGCGAGAACGTTTAGTGAAATATATAAAGATAAAGATAATTTATTTGCCACATGTGCTACAAGATATTAAGTACATTCAGAGTCGTCCAATCATGTTTACCGTCACCGGTGTGCAAATGTAGTCAGAAAGGCTGTCATCTAGTATATATCTACTGTTTACTAAATTTACTACATATTGATTGAGTGAGACACTACATGTTCTTCCTATATAACTCTACAGTACATTATACAAATTGGGTACGAAGCAGACTTCGGTTGTCACCTAGGCCCACGCCATACATGAAGAAATGGTGATGTGCTTGATAATGTTATGGAGACACAACACCACTTCACGTAGAAACTGTTTACTGTTGTAGAGTTAGTTGTGACATATCCTTTCTCGATTGCTGCTCAATTGTGTCTGAATTGTTGTATTTAATAGATGTAAAATGTAAAGTTAATACAACTGACACACGACCTACATAGTATGTGGCCGTGCAGCCAAATGTGCAAGCATTACTTGAACAAAGTGCTTTAATTAACTGCAAATATTTTAAGTGGTGAAATAATACATCATTTTCATCAACTTACCCAATATTTTTTTATAAGTACTTGTAAATCACAACCAAAACTATCAGAGCTAAATAGGGTATACAAATAAAAAAGTTATAGGCGACCAACTTATAAAATGTACTTGAAAAAAGAAATTTTCATACAAATTTAATAGATAATTAGTTTTTAGTGGCAAGAACTCAAAGTTGGCATTCGCAACTACGGAACCTCACACTGCGCGTGGCCCGACACGCACTTGGCCAATTATTTTAATTTGTATATTTGAGTTGATTGAATGAAAGGTAAATTGCCGTTTATGATTTATGACGTATTAAAATAAAACTACTTACTAGATATCGTTCAAATTAATTTTCGCTGGTAGTTTTTATGGTAATGAACATCATATATTATTTTTAGTTTTATAATTCCCTTATTTTAGAAGTTACGGGGGGGGGGGGGGGGACACACACTTTTTTCCACTTTGGAAGTGTCTCCCGCGTAAAGTATTCGGTTAAGAAAAAAATGATATTAGAAACCTC
The DNA here is from genome assembly GCA_963555685.1 of Acrobasis consociella. NCBI lineage: Eukaryota > Metazoa > Arthropoda > Insecta > Lepidoptera > Pyralidae > Acrobasis > Acrobasis consociella. The sequence goes on from OY743115.1 coordinate 7,032,743, forward strand.
AATATAATTTTTGAAGACCTATCAATAGATACCCCACACGTATGGGTTTGATGAAAAATAAATTTTTGAGTTTTAGTTCTAAGTATGGGGAACCCCCAAAATTTATTGTTTTTTTTTTTTCTATTTTTGTATTAAAACCTTAATTAACATATAATACATCTACTTACCAAGTTTCAACAGTATTGGTCTTATAGTTTCGGAAAAAGTGGCTGTGACATACGGACGGACAGACAGACAGACATGACGAATCTATAAGGGTTCCGTTTTTGCCATTTGGCTACGGAACCCTAAAAAGGCGATTTTTAAAAATGGTTTTAGTTTAGTCTGAGCAGTACGAACTTCAAGAGGAAGGTTCTTTACAGTACAAGCTGTCTACGCTTGTACTGTAAAGAACCTCCTCCTTTTTGGAAGTCGGTTAAGATATCATTTTTATTTTTTTATACAGATCGATGTTCACGTGATCTAGTTACGATAGGAAGAGACTTTTTTTCTGTTTTTCGGTATATTTTTATAGCGAAAAGTCGTTTGATTTATAAACAGAATCAGCCCTTTAAAATATTTGTCTTGTATGTATAAACTGCGGTGAATAACACTGTTCATGATCCTTTCGAATTTAAGTGGCCCATACACGTCCAACACGTATTTTTTAACTAACAATAATAAAGGCCCCTGGCCTTAAGTCCGCCATTTACATGTATATTGTAATGAAGTTAAATAAATAAATAAATAAATATACATAGAATGCTTTTAAAATAACGACCGACGGTAATCTAATAAGCTGAAGACAGTACCTAAGTAGGTACTTCGTTACTTTGTAATTGAATTATAAACAAAAGTCCACGTTTGTTATTTAAATGAGAGTAAAATTTAATTAACTTTTTAATTAATTACAAATCCCGGCCGGTTTCTGAGCTTATATTAAATTTAATATGGTCTCTGTGAATTTTAAAACCAATATTTACGACCTTTTCTGTAATTAGCATAACCATTTTTTTAAGGCACGTTACATACTAATTTCATGAAAATTATTTTTACTAGTATTTACCCTCAGGTCATTACTAACTTAACTTAAAATGAGACGTATTTGCCTACCTAATTATTATTTATTCTGACTGTAAAACTGAATTAAGGAAATAATTATCTTTTTCATGCAGTATACGAGTGTTTTACCTAGATAGGGACAATCTGAAGGCGTTTAATAGCATAATAAGTAGAGAAGTTCAATTAAACTGAACAATCCCCCTACTAGCCAAACCGTTTAAACTGTTAATTTCTTCTCAATTTCACTTGGTCTTCGGAAATTTCGGCTTCTGCTGGTGACCATAGACTTGCTTATTACATTTGGAAAAGAAAAAGTGGAAACCGCAAGCTTAGGAAGTACCCGCCGCCGGGAACGCGCTTAGACGAAGAAGAATTGGAATACCCAAGCTAATGACTAAACTATTGTGTAGCTACTTTTACTTATATATTACGAGAGGCAAATTACTTCTTCGAGCCGGTATTCTGTTCAATTAACCAACGGACGGTATATTTAAATAAGATTGGAAAATCCAAAAGTGCACGCCTCATTTCCAAATCGATCGTCGTCAATAAAATTGTCTCGCAAGTTTTTGTTGTTTGCAAGGAGTATTTTATTAATTATAATTAAACGACATTGAATTATAGATTATTAGATTAGATATTGTCATATATTAATTAGTATATAGATTAGATATTGTCATAGATAGTAATTTTCAGTAACAATCAGGTGACGTGATAAGCTATTAATTTTTTTTTACATTTATGCGTAATCGTGCGTGCGCATACAGGCATCCGGATCATTCTTTTCATTTTGAAATGTGTTTATAAAAGAATTGTTCTTCAGATCTCTGTACTTATTATTGTATTAGTGCAATATGAATATAATAGAGACAGTTTAAGTCCAGAAAGATCGTGATATGTTGAGAGTAAAGCGTACCTCAACCAACTCAACGCTTCGCTCATGAGGCGTGCAAATAAATGGAGAAAATGTATTATGACATACACACATACACATACGAGTATATGTAACAACTTGTATGTAATGAAACCAACCTCGACGAGGCTGTTATTTCATTACACAGGAGAAATGCACTGAATTAATTGAATGAGCCCGCATGTGGTGTGGACACACGACGGACTAACTTAATGAAATACTTTGTGGCTGTCTTAGAATACGTAGGCACAAGTATGGCCTGGGATTTGTAAATTCTGATCCCGTCACTCTTTTTATGTTAGTATCACTTTAATATACAACGTGGAAGAGACATACCCGTAATAAATCAAACCACGGGCTATAATAGATCACTAAGTATAGAAAATTAAAATAACAGTCAAAAAACAAAACAAAATGGCATTTCTATACTAAAGTGTACAGCCACCCGGGCAATTTGTATGAGAAGAAAAGAAAAATGTTTCACCTGGCACCACACTGGGCCGAGTTTAGTTTGTCCCTTGGTTAGCAAGTATCGCGTACCTACTTACATCAATCTGGCTATATCGAATGTAGGTCATCGGTACACGTAATATTACGTCATCATCATCATCGTCGTATCTTTTTGTCTCCTTTGCAGGAGCACCCCTCTCTGGTAGTATACCGGAGCTATACTTGACCAGAGTAGCTAGAGGACTTGGCCTACACTCTCCTCGCTGGCCAGACGGGTTGAAGAGGTCTCATTGATGTTTATAAGCTTTGTATTTTCTAAGTCGCCTTCTACGACATCCACGGAAGGACTTGGAGTGGCCCTATTCTACTCTGCCGGAAACCACACGGCACCTACGACGACGGCGTAATATTACGTACCTAGTTATTTATTATTAGATAGATACTTAGATGGTTTTCGTTATTATACTAGGCACGACCACGCTTTGCATAGTAATCCAAACAGAGTTACTCGAAGTTTGTATTAAATTCCACCAGACAAATAGAAGAAATGCCTCTATGTCAATAGTAAATGTTATTACGTTTCTCTAAAGTTATTTGCAATTTCAAATACAATGTGAATTTTTTAGATACTTTAGCGTAAACGCACGATTAGGTAGCTATATTTTACTACATTTATTATTTATGTAAATACTTACCTCCTCAAGTTAAGGAGGTGTTTATAATGTTACAGCCTGTAGCAAATAAATTATTCTTGGCATGGCATTCACTCCTATGAAAATCGACTGCCCTTTATACAGTAATATGGTACGACGTCAGTTAATCTGATATCAAAGTGAAATTACCCTGGTGAAACGAACCAGCGCTCCTAATTAGACGAGGTGAGTCACGGGCAACATAGGCACAGAAAAACACAAAGAACCCACCTAATTAGAGTTAGACCATAGTTATAGAATCTGTCTGAGTGGAAATGAACGAAATTAGACCTCTTCGTAACTAGGTAGGTAGGTATCAATATGATTGGGCTTTAAGTTCTGATGTAGGTACTTATGTAGGTAAAAACGATATAAGAAGCTGTACCTACCTAATATTTACTTATATGTAAGTAAGTCTCTACTTACTTACATATAAGACATTTATTAATAAGGTAATTTATTGAAGGTATAGAGAGCTATACCTTTAATAAATCTAAGAGATCTCTTCAAGACTAATCTGCGCCGCTGGTGACAAGAGGGTTGGCTGTTTTTTCGCACAACGAATCAGTATTGCGATCCAACGCGGCATTGCGGCCATGTGGGCACGATTTTTTAGACTAAATTAGTAGTTAACTTTTTTCTGTGTGTATACTTGTAAATATGTATTTGTTTTATCCTTCTAATTTCAAGAATTAATAATTTTTAAAACATTAATAAATGTATTTGCAAGTTCAAATATAAGATACCTATGTCCACGACAAACGTAGTACCTAGAGGAAGAAAATCGAGTTGAACTGGCCGGTCATGTCTGCAGAACCGAGTGCTTCTGCAGACCCAAAAATAACCATGTTTAATTGGTCGATACGATGGTCGAACGATAGACACTTATAGCATACTTTTATATCTGTGCTGATTACGCTTTATATTCTAAAAGTTTGAAAATAAAAACTAAATTATATTTAGGTATACTTATCTACCTCCCTACATAATAATGAGGTATGCACCAATTAAGTCTTTCATTTAGAACTGATGGCAATTTATTTGACATCAAAAGGAGATTAGAGCCGTATTGCTACGAACTACGACAGGGACACAAAACACGGCGAAAGTAATTAGTCGACCCCGGCTGAATCCAAACAAAAGTTTCACATGGGCCACGTTCCTAGCTGTTTCGATTTAGCTACATATTATGTTATTTACGAGTTAATGTCCATTCTTTGATTGACTGCTATCCATAACCTACGTGTTATGTTTCTACACTTACTATTTATTTAATAATACGAGTTTATGTGCGTAATTTTTCGTCAGGTACTTACCTAAATCCTGTCCTATCCTATCCTACTAATATTATAAATGCGAAAGTGAGTTTGTACATTTGTTTGTTTGTTAATACGTCTTCACGCTAAACCTGTTTTCTGTGCAAAACACCAGACACAATAGTAAAACAATGCATGTCTACCGGATTCCGGTCTGCTCACAGATGACAGGTCAAACTACTGAACCAATGTGGATGAAATTTATTATGGATATAGTTTGAGATTCGGGGAAGGCCTTAGGGTACTCTGTATCCCGAAATTCCCACGGGGAGCGAAGCCCACGGGCACAGCTAGTATATGTATAAAGCCCTTAGTGATTTACCAGGATCTCATTAGTGGCGAGGTACATGGGGAAGTCCACGTTCATCAAATGAAGTTGGTTATTTCGATCCGTTTTTAATTTAACCAGGGTTTGGCTGTACTACAGACACCGAACTCATTAATCTTTACCGACTCTACCTAATTATTTTCGGTCCGTTTTGGCTCCATGTGTAATTTACTTTGATGTCAGATAAATAACGCAGTCACATTAAAGACATTTTAATTAGAGAAACTTACTAATTAGGTAATATTTCGAGTTGGTGTTTATTTGCACCAAAGTTGTACCTGAAATACGTTAATTAAGTAAGTAGGTAATCCATTGTAGAATTCTCCCTCCTGTCGTTAGAAACACCCTAACAATGTAACAATACATCACCCTGAAATATACTTACACTCGTTCGTGACTTCGGGATAAACAAGAATACATTACTTACTTAGGTAAACCGTAAATCACGTACCTAAGCTAAGAGGTGCGTGAGATCCGTGATTCAGTCAAAACAACTAGGTACGTGATGTACATGTGAAACATTCTCGTGATTCCGTTTCATTTGATTTGATGCAGAAGGTTCTTCGATTAGGATCTTTTAGAGTGTTTTCCGCTCTTGTCGGGCTTGCTTCATGCTTGCGACTTCCCAGTTGTAGGTATGTCGTAAGTTTCGATTTCAGTTAAATTAAACAGAGGCTATTGCGTCTAAATCAAGCATGGTAAACATACCTATAATTACTCCCTGTACCTTAATAAATATAGTGTATAGTCATATAATTAGATGTTATATATCTTATTCAGGCAGTCACAAAAATAATGAATTTGGCAGTAGAGTTCAGATATAAAATATATAAAAGAACATTATCTTGTCCTTAATAAGTTACTATCGCAGTTCGGCATATGTATATCTATAATAATTAAGTGTTTCAGGCAGTCTTCTGCGACAGGTGGAGCGCCTTCTACTGACTTTTTCAGTGCCCCCCTTATCAGTGCCACGTTCTGTAGATATTGGTAAGAATATGATTGGGCTTTAAGTTCTGATGTATATACTTATGTAGGTAAAAACAATAAAAAAGCTGTACCTAATGTAAGTAAGTACAGCTATTTTTTTCCTTCCAAGTTCAAATCTACTTATACATATATAGGTCTGTCCACGACAAACGAAGTCAAGTAGAGGAAGAAAATCGAGTTGAACTGGCCGGTCATGTCTGCAGAACCGAGTGCTTCTGCAGACCCAAAAATAACCACATGTTAAATTGGTCTCTGTAAACTGGCGACGAAAACGAAAAAACCAACGATAGACACCGTCTTATTATAAAACGCAGACTAACTTTATTACTAGGTTTAAACCATTATCCGACCAAATCAAGTTGATATTTTCATATGAGACAATGGCGTATTATTACATGTTAACTTCATTTGGTCTGGTAATGGTTTGAACCTAGAAACAAAGTTAGTCTGCGTTTTATAGTAGGTAAGACGGTTATAGCATACTTTTATTAATTCTGTGCTTATCACGCTTGATATTCTTAAGTTTGAAAATAAAAACTAAATTATATTTAGGTATACTTATCTACCTCCCTACTTAATAATGAGGTACGCACCAATTAAGTCTTTCATTTAGAACTGATGGCAATTTATTTGACATCAAAAGGAGATTAGAGCCGTATTGCTACGAACTACGACAGGGACACAAAACACGGCGAAAGTAATTAGTCGACCCCGGCTGAATCCAAACAAAAGTTTCACACGGGCCACGTTCCTGGCTGTTTCGATTTAGCTAGATACATATTATGTGATTTACGAGTTAATGTCTATTCTTTGATTGACTGTTATCCATGACCTACGTCTTATCTAATGTTTGTCATTGTTCATCTGCCAGTTTTCGTAAACATAATAAAGAATTAACATATTCGCGGCAAATTGATGGTACTGCCATTAATTTCTTTCAAACTCTCAAATTACTTTTTTTTTTAATACTAACTACTATAATTTTAGTGCAGAATAGGTGAATTCAGTAATATTTTGTTCACGTGTTTTATCAAGTTTTAGACGTAGGTAAATGTTTTGTAAACGTGTATAATAACATAAGTATTGTGCAATATCGTATTGTCGATGTTATTTGTTATAACGCTAATTTGATTAAGCTATCTAACCTGAATCACTAGGTACCAGCTGAAAATCAGCGCTGTGGTTCACACCACAGCACAAAACTGAGCTGGCCACCTTTTCGGCTCTCTTAATAGATATAAGTCTAGTCTAGTCTAGTACAGAAGATCTTATCTGCCAAATAAAGATTTTCTTTCTTTCTTTAATGTCTATACTTACTATTCATTTAATAATATATACAAGTTTATGTGCGTCATTTTTCGTCAGGTACTTACCTAAATATGTGTATAAAGCCCTAAGTGATTTAAAAGGATCTCATTAGTGGCGAGGTATACATAGGGAAGTCCACGTCGACCAAGTGAAGTTGGTTATTTCGATCCGTTTTTCATTTAACCACTGTTTGGCTGTACTACAGACACCGCGAACTCATTAATCTTTACCGACTCTACCTAATTATTTTCGGTCCGTTTTAGCCCCATGTCGGAGCTCCGTCACCCATAACTTCTAACTTACATTTCAATTAAGTATAGGACTCGTTTCACTGCTCCAATTTACTTTGATGTCAGATAAATAAGACAGTCACATTAAAGACGTTTTAATTAGAGAAACTTACTAATTAGGTAGATAATATTTTGAATTTGTGTTTATTTTCAAAAAAAGTTGTATCTGCCATATGTTAATTATATAAGCAAGTAAACACTCTATTGTAGAATTCTCCCTCCTGTCGTTAGAAACCCCTAACAATGTAACAATAAACCACCCTGAAATATACTTACACTCGTTCGTGACTTCGGGATAAACAGAAACACATTACTTACTTAGGTAAACCGTAAATCACGTACCTAAGCTAAGAGGTGCGTGAGATCCGTGGTTCAGTTAAAACAACTAGGTACGTGATGTACATGTGAAACATCCTCGTGATTCCTTTTCATTTGATTCGATGCAGGTTGTTCGATTAGGAACTTTCAGGTTGATTTTCGCTCTTGTCGAGTTTGCTTCCTGCTTGTTGTAAGCTTCGATTTCAGTTAAATTAAGGATGGTAACCTTATCTATTACTCTCTGTACCTTAATAAATAAACCTAGTGAACCTACCTACTTACTCACTTAATTACTTTAAAGTCTATCTGATTCGGGCAGTCACAAAAGTAACGAATTTGGCAGTAGTGTTCAATTATAAAAGAATATTATCTTGTATAACCATAACACAGAAGTTAGGTTCTTAATAAGTTACTATCGCAATTCATCATTTGTATATCTGTAATAATTTAGGTGTTTCAGGCAGTCTTCTAATCAAGGCAATGGATTTCACTCAGACCCTTGCGAAACTGCGGCAAGTGGAGCACCCACTATTCTACTGACTTTTATTAGTGCCCCCTTTTCAGTACCAAGTTCTGTAGATATAGGTAGGTACTTACTGATTACATTCCCAAAGAATCATTTAGCGAAATATTTTCTTTTCCTACGATACTGATGAGTACCTACTGTACTTATACTCTAGGGTTGGTTGGCATATCCCTTTACTTTTGTTAAACTTACAACATAGCCAGTATATCCAGACCATGGATCCAGACTAAATAATTGGTCTGAGGCAGTATATAAATACGTAAGTATACTTACCTAGAGCAATAATTTACATAATTTACCAGTTATTAACTTGTGTGGATCGAGTTTGGTTACGGGCAAACTTTGGACAATAACGGTACGACCTTTGTTTAACGATCGAGGTCCGGAAGTGGTTTGCATGTCGTTAACCCGAGATTGTTTCGATTTACTGTTTACTGTCTGTTTTTAATGTTTCAGTTTCAGGAAACTTTCGTCACGTTGCTGAAGTGCGACTTTTGAAACGCGGAGTCACCTAAACGAATGGTTTTTCCATACAAAAAACCGTTCGTTTAGTGACTCCGCGTTTGAAAAATCGGACCACTGAACCAAATGGCAGCATGTGGCGCAAGCTCATTCTGCTGTTTTCTCTGTTCTCAGTAAAATTTTATATTTAAGTATATTTGAGGTCCTAATATTAGAGGAGTCCTAATATTCATCCCATAACAATCGAAAAATAAAACTTTTTTTGATTCACTACGAGATCCATATTGAAACCTTATTAGGTACTATACTTGCCTTAAAAATTCTATAAAAATAATTCTATCGACCTATCAAGAATATCAGGGGTGGGGTAAACTAAAGCAATTAAACAAACGTACAGACTTAAGATTAATTTAATTATGTCATTTAATTGATTCTGTTAACACAAAGTATAAAAATCATTCAAAGCATACATACATCACTATGATTACAATAAATCTGCGTATTATACTATATGCATATTACAATGTAGTTACAATATAAAATAAAATTCAACAAATACAATATTTTCGCGGACTTCATTTGACAGATTATAAAAAAGATTCTTAAAATTATTCCTAAAAATATCCAATTCCTTGCTGCGGTTCGTACATTTTCACGTCGTACTTCTTCAACTCTAACTCCGGCCTAGAAATAAATGAAGAATCTTTAGCTTTTTATTTCTAGAACCCAAAAAAATAAATATCTAAATGTTGTCAGATTTCTTTTTATATATAGATCGTAACAGCCAGTGAAGGACATCCATTAAATAAGTGAAAATACAGAGCTGATTAGTAAAATTATTAGTACCTAATTTTGGTTTTCGCCTACGACGTAAGAAAGATGTGATTCCGGAACTGATATAAATAACAAGCTAGCGTGTCGTATAAACCATGGTATAATAAAATAAGGTATTCTCTTTCCGTGACAGCTGATGACGTAGGAAGAACTTGACTACGTCATCAGTGTAATATGTTGCCTCTGTGTGAAATTGAATTACCCGAGCGTAATGCATTTTGAACTTTATATACCAATTTCAAATTAATAATCCATTTTATCAATTTATAAAATTTTGAATTGATGAATGACGCGAGACTCGCGAGATTCTTAATAGCTAAGTTACTTAACATTTTATTTAATATTCATGAACTAATTGAGAAAGTCCTTAAATTTACTGAAAAGAACAATCAGTGGCAACACTTTCGTGACGTAGTCAAGTTCGTTCTCGGAAAGAGAATACCTTATTTTATTATACCATGGTATAAACAAAGCAACGACCTTCAAAAAGTTACATTATTGACTGAAATAAGACAATATATTTCGCGCCAACTTTGACAATACGTCCAACAAAGTTCAGAAATGATCGTCGCGAAGTTTCTACTCGGGACTTTATGAAGTGAAGGCAGTTCAGGGAAATCTATTACTTACAATGTCAGCTGCACGGTCTGTTGTTGAACTGAAACGAAATGTTAAAATATGTTAAATATTGTTTCTATTGTTGTGTTCATTGAATTTTCCGGGGTCCAGTGAAATAAATCATTTGAAAGGAAAATATAATTTGAAATTGTGTCTTGATCAAGCTTTTCTACGCACATTTGCGAAAAACTGCCACTTTACTAATGTGCGATGAAAAGCTTCACGTTCTTTTGAAACTATAAACAGAAATTCATAAAATCAAAATCGGTTTTAAGTTTTGAGTTGAAATCGGTTTTTAGTTTTGAAAAATTATTATGTAATTTGATGTATAAATAAATAGCCACGTATAAAGCATTACATTACTTTTTTTGTGTCGTGGTTTATATATTGAAAAAGGTTTTAGAACTAAGGTAGATGTAAAATCTTGCAGGACCACTGCAGGTGACGAAACTCACAAGGACAAACAATTACATTGTCAATTACAAGAGCTGGAAATAATTCATGTTTTTTTTAATCTCACCTATTTGCGGCTGCTGCTGTATCATGCCAGAGACATCGGTGAAGTACACAGGATGGTTGGTCTGTATGAACTCCTTGCTCTGGTCGATGTAGGTGGTGCAGGCCACGGGCACCGGCTGCGGCACCGTCACCTGCTGCACCCGCCACTTGTCAGTCTCGTCGGGACACTCTTGGAGTTTCTGCAGTCTTTCAACTTGTTTGTACGTGGGCTCCCCGCCTATGTAGTCACGTTTGAGGCGATTGTGATTCTTTATTTCATGCTTGCGTAGGTCCGATCTAGAAACATACGAGTAAAACTTAGCAGGTGTGTTTAAGGTGCCAGAGTTTCTATCATTGCAGAGCTTTTTTAGTCATGAGTCATTTCAGTAATATTATAACTACAAAAAAACACCAAAAACATAAACCTTAACTGGTTGACCTACCAACATATATAAGAGATATTTAGATAGAAAGAGAGAGAGAGGAAGGAGGGGGGGGTGGGAGAAAAATACATAAGCAATAGTTAGTAAGGTAACCCGGCGAATACGCCGGGTTGTGTGTAGTGACTGTTATGGCGGATATTAATTAGGTAACATTTATTTGTAAACAGTGTTTATACACAGTTTAGAAATAGTGTTTAACAGTGTTTCATCATCTCTGTAAACAGTCTATAAGGTGATGAAACACTGTTTTTAAAACATGTTGCCGTGCTCCCCACCTTGAGTGGAGACCAAGGCGAAACATCTAGTTTTAAAACAAAAGTCATCAGGGTTGGACGTGGTGGCCCAAGTACGATCGTTTACTAAGTTCTTACTTGTAGCAAAAGTCCCTGCCGCAGAACACACATTTGTGTTTGATGTTCATGTGCGTCGCCTCCTGGTGCTCCCGCAACGCGGTGTTGGTCCGGAACGCCTTCTCGCATAGCAAACACTGTACAAAAAAGAAAAATTGGAATTTGAACCCTATGTACAACACAAACGGTCCACATTTCAATGTAAATAAAAATAATCGAATTGTAAAACTACGTAGTTTCTTTTTTTTTGGTACTTTTCTTTGCATGTCGTCTCGGTAAAATTCATACTTATCGTAAAAAAATAGTACAACAGCTTTACATGATAACCGTACGTCAGATACTTGTTTCAATAATAATATTATAGTCAGAGAGAGGTCTATGAGGTCTATCTTACCTCAATAGACCTTAGGCCGTGTGGTTTCGGGCAGAGTAGAATCGGACCACTCCCAGTCTTCCCGTGGATGTCGTAGAAGGCGACTTAGGTAATACAAGCTAAACAAAGCTTTTAAGAGCCCGCTGTAATCTTTTTGCACGCTGGCAGCGGGCGCACGCACACAACGACATGCCGCTCACACACACAGAGCTACGTAGGCGACGTAAAGCGCGGTGTAGCGCGCTCGGCGATCGTTGATGTTTTTTGGTTAAATATACTGGTGGTACATTATGTTTTGGTGCAATAAAGATTTTCTAACTTACTAACTGGTATAAACTAACAGATATTATTAAAATTTTGGTAAAAGTTTTATTACATAGTAAATGCCATGCGAGTAATAATATATGAATATTAAATCCTTGAGTGCTTTGGATTACGGGTAAGTAAAAAATATTATGATAAAATAATATGATAAATCGTGAAGGTGATAATAATGGAGACTTCTATTATTTAACTTATACCTTTAAACGAGCAACTCTTGTAGGTATATTTATTTATTTATATATTTATAAATTTCGATGATCTCGAAAACGGCTCTAACGATTTTGCTGAAAATTGGTATATGGGGGTTTTCGGCGGTAAATAATCGATCTAGATTAGTCTTATATTTGGGAAAACGCGTGTTTTCGAGTTTTCATGCGTTTTTCTTTTCACGCAGAATATAGTCGCTAATTTCTCCGCACCGGCCGCCATCCGTTTGGCTCAGCGGTTAAGGATGCGGACCGTTAGAAAGAGTGTTACGAGTTCGAATCCCACTCGGTGACTGTTAATGAGTACTTTTGTTTTTTTATGTTCAAGTTTATATATAATTTTTTACTTTGTATTGTTTTTAGACAAGTTTAAAATGTAGTTAATGTTTGATATGTAACCGAGCAAAGCTCGGTCACCCAGGTACTTTAGCAGAGTTGAGCACGCACATTATTTAATTTGTATAGAAACTTAAATAAGGCAAGTTTTAGCAAATTAGGTAGTGCAAAGTATTACTTATCATTGATTGTAAGCCATATTACTCCGTATTACTCTCTACATGGTGATTTTTCAATGGTTTTAGTGCCGAAAGCCACTTCATAAGGATCGTTATTAATACCTAAATAGCTAGTTAAAATAAAAATTCAGAAACAAAATATCGTGAGATCAATTAGTAGTACCACCACATGGCCGGCCCGACAGAGTTCATCGAGCTCACGCGGCAGTTTTGGTCAGGCGTAACTACTATTAAGTATTACTTTTATTTAAAACTCTTAGATCTGTTGTAGCTAATAAGTATCACGATTTGTAAACAGTATTGGCAGTTGTCATTAGTGTTGCTAAATTAATAAAACCTAAGTGGAAGTCGATTGATACAGTTGGTACGTTCGTACGGTCGGGTATCTGTGGCAAGTTGTAACGAACAGATGGATATTTTAAAAATTGGCAGCACTAATTGACCGGTTGGTGAGAATTCATTCTGAATAAATAATGAAGGTAGAAATTAAATGTCTTTGGTGAAAAATTTTTTACAAGCTTTCTGGGGCATTGACGGTGGAGATAAACACGTGTCATGGAATCTTTGCGAATCTCTTATTTAACACTACGTGGTCTCGATCAGAAGTCATTTTCGCAACATTTTTGTCTTGTCATACACAAATATGGATAGAAGATTTTTTTTACACGATGACATTTTTTTCCAAAACCAATGAAAAGTCAGCGTGTATATCGAATGAAAAGGAGTTTAGGGAGGTAGCACATGGTGAATTCTTTGGTAGCTATGCAGTCGCTGGTCATAAACCGATGGAGAATGTTGCGATGCAGTAGCGCGTTCATGAAACACACGACTGCATCGCTAGAGTAGAAGTTGCCTTCCTTATTATCGAATAAAATAAATAAAACTTTAGAATTAAGAAAATTGGTATAATTTGTCTGAGTATACATTTAAAAAGTACACATACAAATCTGCTTGACAGGAAACGCTACTTTTGCTTCTGATTTTCGATTAAAATTATTGCAGAAAAGCCTCATGTTAGCACGCAAATCTGACTACCGTTTTAAACCTTGCGTGCTCAAAACAATTATTTATAACATATAAACGGATTTCGATGAAATTTAGCACAATGATGAGAAATAGTGTCGCAAAGCTACTAGAAGTAGAGAATTCCAGACGAATTAGCAAGTTCTAAAATAATGTGGAATGTTCTAGAAGTTTATAGAATAATCCAGAATGATGAAGAATTAAAAAGAAGGTTGTGGAATGTTTGAGAATAATCCCGAGTTCACATCAGTCAACCAATACTAACATTATAAGTCGGGGTGACGGAGGGTCAAGCACATGAATTTTCTAGAAATATCTATTCTCGTACCTTGGCAGGCGTATATAAAAGTGGTGAGATAACTTCAAAGAGATTTAACAAATATTATCGGCGCGTAACCTATACGACTTCAGCGACGAATTTTGGACTATGACTGCATGAAGACTTGGACAATGGACGTTTCGAAGACCATATTAGTGTGTCAATCTTTGGTTGCATAGTGAATAAATTCCCTAAGAAGAGTGTTGGCATTTTTTTCCAAATCTCAAACCCCACTTTCGTAACAATAGCTAGGATACTTATTGAAGGTACAAGCACGTATTAATTATAATATAGGGCTAATAGCTGCAGGAGTTTCATTGAACGACATTTAGGCGGATCGATGATTTCCAGTAGTAATAATTTATGATAAAAATTTATCAACCGGTCTTACATTTTATTTTCCCAAATCTCATCGTCTCGCCTGATAATTTCAGTTTTAATTAACAAATCAGGTCCAGTCTAGAGACCAAAAAGACAAACGTCTTGTATAGTGACTTACTAAGCTTACTTTTTGCCTTTTGCAGAATTAGTGGCACCATAGTATTTATTTTTCCGATTCACTATCAACGTTCTATTTTTAGCTCGTTTGCCCATTCTATTTTTTTTTTAGTCTGCATCCTCCAACATAATCGGAGACTGTATTCTCCAAATTAAAGTTTTTACTAACAAGTTTTTGGAATAAAAATTAATGTAACTATTTTTTATTGATTTTTCAAAATTTGTTTCATCTTAAATTTGGGGTGTGGAGGACGGCATCCGGTGCCAGCACTCAGCTGCCGTGCTACACTCTTCAAATGAGTACGGCAAATTAAATATAAAAAATCTTTCAATAATTATGTTTGGTTACTTAGACGATATTAGTGAAATCGCATTTTCATGTAAACTGAATTTCTTAAAATGGCCGCTACATCGCGTCCCTTTCCACCGCGGAGCAGACAGTGCTTACGCATATGGCTTAAGCCACACCAGCGCTGAACACCACCGCCCAGCGATGGAATGGGAGCAACATCTTCATTTTAGAAATACGTGGCAATTAGGGAGAACTTGATAAATTTTCTATTTCTTTTCAAGTTTGAAAAATTTATCCGATAGCCCATTATATTTACGACAGTACGTTCAACGACATAAATAAATTACTATAAGTAATCAAGTTTTCCAATGATCAAATCCTATCAGTCACTCTATGGTTTGCGCACGTCATCGCACAGTGACTACGAGGTCGGCGTTGGCGCAAAGAAATACGTCCTCTCGCTGTAAGCGCTGCGCGCGGACTGCCGTCGGAGAGTAAACCGCATCCTATTTAAATAAATTTTTATGCGATATGATTTTATTTTTTTACATTATTTAAAAAAATATAATTATAATGTGTTTGGCATATTTAAAAAGGGCATGAAATGGCGTTTGTAACGTTATTGTTATTTTTCTAAAATAGGAGCTCAAAACACAAATACAAGCGACTTTATTTACATCGATTTCGGCGAAAATTACGCGACTTGTTGATTTTTTTTCCTTGTGAATTTAAATAAAACAATGAAAAAAGCTTCACTCATGTCATAAATTACTTATTCAGCTATATTTGTGTATTTTTTTTACCGGGTGTTAATGATTAAATCATTTGAAAATCTCGAAAGCCCCGCCACGCGTCTTGCGAAATTTGGCAAAACGCACGTTGGATTCCAGTGAATTATACTAAAACAAGCAAGTTCATAGGCAAAATGGTTCACTCATGCTAAATAATATGATATTATCTTTCATAATATATAAATAAATTTAATGATAATCCTGTAGTTTTCTCAAAAACACGACGCAAAGTTGAGTGAAATTTGTCAAATTTAATAGACGGCCTCTTAAGCATCAGTGAGACCCTTCCAACCCGTTTGGACAGCGTGGAGAGTTAGACCAAATCCTCTGGTTGCTCTGGCCAAGTATAGTTCTGTTAGTACAGAGACGGTCATGCTCCTTCAGTAGAGACTAAAAAGACCTGATGATGATGATTACCTCTATTTCAAAAGTCAATCACAAAACTACATTCTTTTTCTATACATATCTTATACATATCTTTTGCTGTCATGGCTGCACAACTTTGAAACAGACTTCCTCAGGAAATTAAAGAGTCGCTTAGTTTGAATTCCTTCAAAAATAGGATTAAATTATTTTATGAAGGTTCCTGACTTGGTTTGAGTTAAATATAAATTATCTATGTATATTTATATATCTCATGTATGTATATCTGTTATTGTAAGTATATATAATATGTATGTATCGTAACAAGTTTTGTAATTATGTTATTTAGTGTTTTAGCTTGTAAGTATTGTACAACGTTCCACCCTACTTTTGTCATTATCCCTCTGGTTGTATGGTTGACTGGAAGAGATCCCTGACGGGGATAAGTCCACCTTTGTACTACTGTGTTTAATTTGTTTTTCAAATGTGACTTTTTATTACAATACAGAATTTACAGTACAAAAGAAAGCTATATTGTTATTTACCCTAAACTGTTTCTCCTGGTGCGTGAGCTTATGTTTATTCAGGTTGGACGGGTTGACGAAGGTAGCGGGGCAGTGCGGGCACTTGTACGGCTTCTCGCCCGTGTGCGTCCGCATGTGCATCACCAAGTAGTACTTGTGCTTGCACTTGTACGGGCACAGGTCGCAGAAGAAGTTAAACGTGTCTGTGTGGACCAGCCTGAAAAGGACATCATGTATCAAATTTATTTAAGGTTTAACTAAATCTTTGTCAGATTAGTTTAGTTTTTTAGTCACAGTCTTGGAAATTTTTGGGAGAGGCCTATGTCCAGCAGTGGACGTAATGCGGCTGAAATGAAATGATGAAGGTTGAACTAGCCGCGGGCCCGACCTCAAAAGTGGGCGTGGCCAAAAAGCACGCTGTCTCACCTAGCGTTGTGGCGGGCGAGACATTGAGGTGAAATGCACGATAGTTCACAGTAAACCGATTGTAAAAAAATATGTAAAGTCCTTTAGGTTTGATGCAAAAACTACTACATTAATCAATTACAAATAATAAAGTAGTTTTTTTTAAATCTTTGATAATTAAGCTTGTTATGTCTTTGTTATAAAATATATTATCATTCAGTTAGTATCCCCTTACACAAGTCTCTCACTTTGGCGCTAGCTCAATCTGTGTGATTTATCCGTATATATTTATTTACTAAAGATCTCAATGAACTTTATCGCTGGATGCAGGCCTCTCTAGATCGGTTATTTCGGAAATCCTTGGAAGAGGCCTATGTCCAACAATAGACGTCATGCGGCTAAAATGATCATGACAATAAACTTTCAACCAGTTATCACGGACTTAGCACACATTGCATATGTATAAATACATAAATCTACACCTCACAAACACCTCTCCAACCCGTCTGGCCAGCGTGGAGAGTATAGGCCAAGTCCTCTGGCTGCTCTGGCCAAGTATGGCTCTGATAGTACAGAGAGCGTCTCGAGCGTCGCGAGCGAGATAAAAAGACCTGATGATAATGATGATGAAATACTTAATATATAAAAAAGTAAACTCACATGTGATTCTTTAAGCGGGCAATGATAGGAAACTCCTTGCCGCACGTGGGGCATTTGTGCGGCACGCTCTCCTTGTGCATGTGCCGCATGTGCTGCGCGATGCTCAGCACCAGCTGCCCGCAGATGTCGCACGCGCGCCGCATGCACTGCCGCTCGCGGCGGTGCTCCACGAGGGCGTCCTGCGGGTAGCTCCATCATTTAAAGGCTCAAGCTTTGACATATAATTATTACAATGTATTCATTATTATTAATTACTAGCTGTGACGATTAGATTTATTTAAAGGAAAACTCTTTAATTCAAATTTTAACAATTTAGGTACTGAACCCTGAAAATAGTCACAGATAGGGGTCGTAGGTTAGCAGCCACGAGATTCGTTGATCCAAAAGGAAAGAAAGTACTCAGCTTAGGTGTCGCTGTAGCCCGGCTTCCAGGAGTGGTCAAAAAGAGAACGAGGTCTCTCGCGCCGTCTCATTCATATATGGGCCGCGCGGAGTGAAATGCGGTGAGGTGCGGTGCGTAACAATAGTGCAGGCCGTCATCACACCTGCGCCCGCGGGCTTCGCTCCCCGTGGCAATTTCGGGATAAAAAGTACCCTATATCCTTCCCCGAGTCTCAAACTATATACGTACTAAATTTCATCTAAATCGGTTCAGTAGTTGAAGCGTGAAGAGGTAACAAACAAACAAACAAATACATATACAAACTCACTTTCGCATTTATAATATTAGTAGGAAGTAGGATAGGATTATGTTATGACTGTGACGTAGGTAAATTTGAGAATCAAAATCAAATTCGTTGAATATTTATTTATGTTAATTATTCTGTTTGTAAGTATCATGCAGATATTTTGGTGTAAATATACTGTTAATCTGTATGTAAAATTATTAAATAAATGATAATTATTAATGAAATAGATAGTGACGTCCTATTTCTATGTCAAACCAAATTAGACTTTATCGTCAAATGTTTATGCTCAATGTTGCTTGACATTGCAACGCGCATACGCAGTATAATGTCCGCCTAGCGTTGGTACCGCTTTTGGAGTACCCCCACCCCCAAATTAAGGAAGTTTCCAACTGAAATCAGATTTTTTTTCTAAACTACACACATATCACGTTGAGAATGGATATGATCCATGACAAGTGACATTATTTTGTTACGTTTTATTGTAACGGAAGACCTCCGGATGAGGTCGAAACATGTCGGCAGTAGCTGACTCTATACGTGAGTTACCCGTTTATTGAATTTAATAAAAATAGAAAGTAGTATACAAATCTTACCTTATTTTCAAAAACCATATCACAAGGTGAACATTTGAACTGCTTAATCTTGGGCTCCTTCTTCTGCTGCAGGCGTTCCCTCTTCATGCGCTCTTTCTGCAATTTCTGCTCATACTTCAAGCGCTTTAGCTTCATTTGATGCAGAATCAGTTGGAAGTCATGCTTGGAATATGGATACGAATGGAATGATGGATCACCTACAATTTGAAATAAGCGAACATAGTACACTGGGAACCACAATCAAAAGGAAAGGGATGGCTCTCTTGAGATTAGTAGACTGACTCCATTCCAACAAGAACAAAAAGTAATGTTTCATTTTATTATTTTTTACATAGTATCTTAGTATGCAAAACCACCTTAATTGCATGTAATTTACAGAACTAGTGCCAAGTTTAACATACATATCTAATATTGGCCCCATAACAAGTCTGTTGTATTGATGAGCACAAAAAATCATGTCATGGCTTGACTCATATCCTTTCCAACTATTACTAAGCTATATTTCTATGACTAATATGCCTAAAAATCTGTTTTTTTTTTATAATTAATAGAGGATATAATTAAAAATATAAAAGATAAATTACCCATAGGATTTAATATTTTTCGAAACTTCCTGTCAGAAGCCTCACAGTTTTTCTTAAATGCAAGCGCAGTCTTTAAAGTCTCCAAACACTCTGGGCAGATGAACTTTGGAAGTGAATCATCAACATCAATCTGAAACCACAAAAATTTCATATAATCCCATATGCCATTTTCAACTTATGTCTTCTTTTTTACAGCCTATATTAGTTCACAGCATGATCTAAGGCCTCTCCCGTGCCAGGAGGATTTCCCGGTAATCACCACGCTGGGAAGGTCTATCACCAGGCACAGGCTGCAATTATTCACTCTGTGTAAACCTTAAAAAATCTATGGATCAGTATAAAAGGTATTAAAACTAAGCGGTCCCAAAGAAACAACATATAAAATAATATCAATGATATTTCTGGAATGAGGACCTCACATTTTTATCCAATTTTAACCTTTTGAGATCTGCCAATACCAGACTTAATAGTAAAACAATGGAAGCTCACATAATGCCTCATGTGTAATAATGCATAATGGTTCATGAACATATACATACCTACTAAATATTTTTTTTACTGAAGATTGATAACTATTATAACTTACTGTCACATTAGTTATACTGCAAATAGCACTCATAATATCATATCCGTCTATCTTCTGGCTAAGTGGAGTGTTTCCTGCTTTCGCACAAACTCTGCAAATCATATCTGCTGCTAAACGGCCACTTTTATTGCTGAAAATTTATCAGAGAGCATTACTTGCTAGAAACAACATATCATTTGATATTTTTAGACTTAAGTTACAATTATAAAGACTAGTCTACAGATCTAAGGTCAGTCATTAAAAATAATACATTTTGTTCCAAAACTGACACTCAATTTTATATTAATTTATTAAATAAATATATAGAGACAAATTACACTGATTGAGCTAGACTCAAAGTAAGTTCAAGACTTGTGTTATGGGATACTAACTCAACAAACTATATTTTATAACAAATACATTTATAGATAAACATCCAAGACCCAGGACAATTTGAAAAAGACCATTTTCCAATTTGCCCTGAACGGGGTCGAACCCGGAACCTCTGGGTGGCGGACTAGCATGGGAACCACTACGCCACGGATGTCGTCAAACTGCTTTTACATTCTCAAATACAAGTACATACAATAATGGCCTTGCCCTTACCTTTCCATGAAAAGTTTTTGCCAATGGGCACTACTACTGCTTGTATCATCGTTTGATGACTGCGAACCATACCTCATTTTGTTCATTTTGCTAAGCATATTCTTAGTCAAATATACCGCCATCTTGACATAAGCCCAAAGTTATTTCTGTGTAAAATTAAAAACTAGGAAGACATATTAGCTTAAAAGCTCAGAAATTTTCAATAGAATTAAAAACATCATGGTGCAATCACGATTTTTGCTAGCTTTTATTTTGTTTGTTTGATTTTGTCTGATGACCACCAACAACATGACACTGACAGTGACACAACACATGACGTCTTCATCACAGAGTACTTTACACGTACTTTATGATATCTTGCTATGACAGTACGATTCATTCATTCATCATTACATATAAACCTTCATGATATCTTGCTATGACAGTACGATTCATTCATTCATCATTACATATAAACTACAAATATCATTCATTCATGAAAAACCTTGGAAAAATCTCTTGGCTTTCTACTTGTAGATTCTGTTGTAAGATTTGTAAATACCTAATTTGTAAAAAGTAAAACTTTGACGTTTGAAGTTGTTTGTTGTTGTTTTACTGTGTGTGGTTTTTGTGATTTTATAAATTTTCTATCTACAGAAACAAAATACAACTAAAATGTAAAAAAGCATATAAGATGACTTCTCTTTTATTGCTAAAATCAATGTTATTTGCAAATGCGTTACAGCAGCAACAAACACAAAAAAAGAAAAAAGACAAGCTTATGAAACCGTAAGTATTTCCGAAGTTACAATGCATTTTAGGTTTCAACTAGTTGTATATGTATAGTCATTTACTAATTTCCCATGTAAAAGTGTTCTATATCCCAGAATGTATATCCACTTGATCCCTAGACAAGCAGTTTTCTCACCCTACAAATTATTATGACATCCAGATTAACCTGATTCCAGCAGTATCCATGCATCCAAAAGTTAACTATTTATAATATGATATGACCATTATTAAGCTTATAAAATGTAGCTAAAAGTCAGTTATTCAAAGCCGAAATACTAATTATTATTTCAGTAAAACAGCAAAAGAAAAGAAAGTCATCCTATGTAGAATATGCAATGAGACGAAAGGAGATATACCAATATTCGATAACTTACTCTATCCAGATATTCCTGATGAAATTAAAAACTTTTCGGGTGTTACAGTAAGTCCTTTTTCAACCGACTTCAAAAAAAGGAGGAGGTTATCAATTCGACGTGTATATATGTTTTATGTATGTTACCTCATAACTCCGTCAAATATGAACCGATTTTAAAAAAATATGTTTCGTTTTAAAGAATGCATTGCAAGGTTGGTCCCATATAATTTTTTTTAAGATCGGAGAAAAGGTCTTGGAGCTGGAGACCGAAATACCTCAAAAAAGACAAAGTAGCTCAAATATTTGTGTATGTTACCTCATAACTTCGTCAAATACGAACAGATTTAAAAAATATATGTGTCCTTTTAAAGAATGCTTTGCAAGGTTGGTCCCATGTAATTTTTTTTAAGATTGGAGAAAAGGTCATGGACCTGGAGACCGAAATACCTCAAAAAAGACAACTGTAGCTCAAATATTTGTGTATGTTACCTCATAACTTCGTCAAATACGAACAGATTTAAAAAATATATGTGTCCTTTTAAAGAATGCTTTGCAAGGTTGGTCCTATGTAAATTTTTTTTAAGATCGGAGAAAAGGTCTTGGACCTGGAGACCGAAATTCCTTATTAACAGACAACTGCTGCTCAAATATTTGTGTATGTTACCTCATAACTCCGTCAAATATGAACAGATTTAAAAAATATATGTGTCCTTTTAAAGAATGCTTTGCAAGGTTGGTCCCATGTAAATTTTTTTTAAGATCGGAGAAAAGGTCTTGGACCTGGAGACCGAAATTCCTTATTAACAGACAACTGCTGCTAAAATATTTGTGTATGTTACCTCATAACTCCGTCAAATATGAACAGATTTAAAAAATATATGTGTCCTTTTAAAGAATGCATTGCAAGGTTGGTCCTATGTAATTTTTTTTAAGATCGGAGAAAAGATCTTTGAGCTGGAGACCGAAGTTCCTCAACAGACAACTGCAGATATATGTAACAAAACAATAACCCTATAATCGGCAAAAGGGCCCTGTATGAAGATTGTTTTATTTTGAAAGTGAATCCACCGAGGTAGAAATTTAAACATATTCAAACTGATAGGTAGAAATGGGTACTAATTAGACTAAATAGGTCTTAATTACATCAGTTACAGGGTCCCGCTGGATCTACGGACATCTTTTATTTTGCTACAATGTCTATTATGAGAAATAAAAGAAAATATTGGACGAAAGAAGGCTACAAAAAAATCACAATGAATATAATGTTATTTTTAAAACCAGAAGATTTTAATAACTTATCAAAGAATATGTTTGTCTTTATAAAGTTCTAAAATATTTAGCCACACGCATTTTCCTTGCTATTCATATTAAATTATAAGTAACGTAGGTTAAGAAGGTACGCATTGAAAGTTTAAACCGAAACAGATACTAGGTACTTAGAGAACAGTAGCATAACGTGTTGCAGTTTCAACGGTGTGCGCACGACAGGCAAATTGCATTCAACATACAGGCTTAAGTGATTTTTGGTAACCTCGCAGACCAAGGTCAATGACCCAGTCCGCTTAAATGAACTCTGCTTAAATGTTAATATAATAAGGTTGAAATTTGTCGAGCGATCCGATCGGGCCATTCGGGCGCTAGTTTGATAACTATTTATTTATTATTTCCAGAAAAAAACATTCAGCATACAATAAATAAATGCAATGAGCTTAGTTCTCTGCCTGCTAAAAGATGTGAAATAATAACTTTAAAAAAAAAAAATAACCGACTTCAAATCGAAATGCACTAAAAAGCAAAAAATAATAATTATTTATATCAGATGACCCTGAAGTTCTGGGTAAAAAATCTCTATAATACTCATTATTTATTTGGAGTCGGTGCCAATCTA
The DNA here is from genome assembly GCA_963555685.1 of Acrobasis consociella. Classification (NCBI taxonomy): domain Eukaryota; kingdom Metazoa; phylum Arthropoda; class Insecta; order Lepidoptera; family Pyralidae; genus Acrobasis; species Acrobasis consociella. Next base: position 7,056,464 of record OY743115.1, read on the forward strand.
AGTACCTATTTAACATTGAAATCATTCTTGAAGTACTTTAGAATACGCCACGGGAATCGAAATAATGTGAAAAACGCATTTTATCTGCAAATAATATTACATTAGTAATTATTAATTTAAAATTGCCTAAGCCTCAACAACTCAAAAAAGAGCTCTATAGCAAAGAACACTCTCGATTGAATTACTTTTGTAACAAGAAAAAATCAAATTCGGTTCATCGATTTGGGAGCTACGGAGCTACGACGTGGTGTTACTCGTACATGAACTGGACTCTGAGGCAGGAAGATTGGCACCGACTCCAAATAAATAATGAGTATTATAGAGATTTTTTACCCAGAACTTCAGGGTCATCTGATATAAATAATTATTATTTTTTGCTTTTTAGTGCATTTCGATTTGAAGTCGGTTATTATTTTTTTTTTAAAAGTTATTATAAATTATTAGGTAATATGTAGGGCATTGTACACTAAAGGAAATGGAAGTAGAAAAGCTTTAAGCTAAGCTTTTTTAACTAGTGTCCCAAACCAAAGAAGGGAAAGTGAAATATGTGATCTGAAGATTTGCCTTTGTGGTCGCTCAAGTTGTAACATTTTAATTTCAGTTACTTTTTTAACACTTTTTGGCCCAGGCATATGAAAGTTATTTGCAAGAAATATCTTAAAAATAGCAGTTCTTTACACCTTATATTCCTGACTCTTTGCTGACCTCATGACTGCTAGTGGTGGTTATACATAGATACATGATCCTTGCAAACCTCTTTCACTTCAGTTATTTCATTATATATTGTAAAAGAACATGTTTTTTGAGCTAAAAATATTCCATTTTCCATTCCAGATATCAAGTTCAGATAGTTTTTCAAAACACATATGTCAGGGCTGTTTGGACCTGCTAAACGGTTGCATTACATTCAGAAGTGTTTGCCAGAAGACCAATGAAACATTACTAGAGCTTTCTATTAAAAAAGGTAAGTATTACAATTGGTTCATTAAAATTGTATTTAAGTTTATTTCCATTGAAGCAATGATAAGCAGAAAGGGTGGAGTTTTAGAAAACATTATATAATCAATCACAATGCTTGAGAAAAATTCCACTTTACATTTATGACTGGGCAATCCATGTTGTTATCAAAAACTGCATTACAATCGCTCTAGTGGTTTTAGAGTTCAGAACTTCTGTATGTTTGTATGTGTACTGCAGATGTTTAACAAATTTTTTTTTATTATCTTCTTATCATACATCATCCTTATCCTACATTGTCCCACTGCTGGGAAAAGTTCTCACCTTCAAATTATAGGTAATTATAGGTACTACCTTCTGAAAACAAATTACTCTTAATAATTTTTTAATTTACAAATTACAAATATATTTTTCACGTTGAGTGTCCAATTTCGGTTATATTGAGAATCTGCTATTTTGATAATCTAATATTTTAAGAATCTGATATTTTTAAAATCTGGTATTATGCGAATAAAGACTATTTTCTTATATTTCAGAGAAATGCAATGAAGAGGATGAAGATGGAGAAGAAACTGGGGATTCATATTATAACATCCCGTCACCTGCTTACTCTGTTAAGTCTGACAAAACCTCTGAGACTTATAACTGTTCACACTGCAACAAAGACTTCTTTAATCTAGTATGTATATAATATGAAGCTCTTAATTCTCATACCTATTAAATTACTTTGGTAAAAGTTTTCTTGCATTAACCATTAAAGTGAAAAAACATTTCGCTTCTTTTTTTCTTGCCACTGAGCTCCTCATATGTAGGTCACTTTCAAGAGATTGTAATATTGCAGATATTGTACAACAGTCACTTACCACAATGCAGCGGCTACAAAAACAAAACTATAAAAGGACAGAGAAATCGAGGACCAAACTGTTTGCCACGAGGAAGCAAGGTCTACAAGAACAAATTCCTTTGTGACATCTGCGGCAAAATAGCATTTTCTAATGCTCAACTCTTACAGCATAAGTATGTATGCCTCTGCTTTATGTGGTCAGGAAGAATTCACAAGTTTCCCCTCCAACCAAAGTTAATGTGTTAGTTTTCAGGAATGTTGTAAATAGTGTTCGTTTTACAAAAAACAGAGCTTGTTGAAAACAATTTATGAAATTGGGCTGTTTGACCATAATCCTTAATTGTTTCAGAACCATTCACCAAAACGTGTTTCCCTTCAAATGTGATGTGTGTCCGTACCAGGGTCGGACACTCGACCTGTTAAAGGTGCACAAACGGTGTCACATGGCAGACAAACCGTTCAAATGTTCGCAGTGCCCGAAATCTACGACTACATCTAGTAATTTATCGAAACATATGCGACATGTGCATAGCACTACTAGGCCTTACAAGGTAAGAAGGAATTGTGGTTGACAAAAAGCCTCTACATGCATAGTTTATGAAGCTACGATCAAAGTTTCTAGAGTTTATGGTCAAACAAACAAACATGTAAACGCCGCCGGATTGTTTATTCAAGTATTTAACGAAAAAGTACCAGCACGTATAATACAACTCATTTTTATTACAAAATTGACACAAATAATGGGATAAGTAGGTACAGCTTGGATCACATTAGAAAGAGTGGCTTGGATGTTCTAAAAATCAATCCTTTTTTAAATATAGCTATATTTGAAAATAAGTTTTTCATGCTTATGGAATTGATTTAAGGAGTAAGTTCAATTAATGGTTATCCATGAACTGAACTTACACCTAAATTCAATTGAGTTCACTGATTTTTTAGGAGTAAGTTCAGTTAATGGTTATCCATGAACTGAACTTACACCTAAATTCAATTGAGTTCATTGATTTTTTAGGAGTAAGTTCAGTTAATGGTTATCCATGAACTGAACTTACACCTAAATTCAATTGAGTTCACTGATTTTTTTAGGAGTAAGTTCAGTTAATGGTTAATTGGTTATCCATGAACTGAACTTACACCTAAATTCAATTGAGTTCACTGAATGTTTTTTAGGAGTAAGTTCAATTAATGGTTATCCATGAACTGAACTTACACCTAAATTCAATTGAGTTCACTGATTTTTTAGGAGTAAGTTCAGTTAATGGTTAATTGGTTATCCATGAACTGAACTTACACCTAAATTCAATTGAGTTCACTGAATGTTTTTTAGGAGTAAGTTCAGTTAATGGTTATCCCTGAACTGAACTTACACCTAAAATCAATTGGGTTCACTGAATGTTATATTTTCAGTGCTCGTACTGCGACAAAGCGTTCTCGTATCAACACATCATGAACAGACACATAAGAGACATACACCTACGGCAAGGAACTTCCGAGTGTGAAATCTGTTTTAAGAAGTTTAATACCAGGTAAATATATCAGTCTATTTATAAAAAAAAATATTTTTCGTATGGCCAACACACATCAGATTTTTAAGCTGCCAAAAGCTTCTGACATGTATTTTCGAGGCACAGGGCTCTAAATAAATATCAAATCCAAGTATTCCATACTTGTTGTTGATCGAAGAGGTTGGCTTGTAAGTTGGTGGTAAAAGTGTCTGACCTGTAATTATAACACCACGCAACCAAATATTCATATTTTATGTGTTTTCTACAAATTTTTTTAACCCCCGACAAAGAAGAGGTGTTATAAGTTTGACGCTAATGTCTGTCGGCCTGTGACATCGTAGCTCTCGAACGGAAGGGCCAATCTCGATGCAGTTTTTTTACGTGAAAGCAACTTCCCTTGCGGTGGTTTGGTGAAAATCGGTTCAGTTTAAAATTTATTACATACACATACATACTATCACGTCTTTATCCCTAATAAAAAAAAAATAATATTTTAAAATTTATTGTAAGTGATAAGTCTCTAAATAAATGAAAAAACACACCCTTAAAGTAATGTTATATTTTCAGGAAAATACTACAAGGCCACCGTTTAAAAGTACACAAAATCAGAGGTGAAAGAACAGGCCGGTTGCCTGCGTACTTGCAGTGCCAAATAAAAGCCCCTATAAAAGACACAGATTTATATTTAACCAATGAAAATGGAGAGGAAGCGATGCCTGAGTGACAAACTTACTAATTCCATATTACTCTTGGAAATGTTTTCTTAAACTTAAATAAACCGGCTAAGTACGAGTTGAGCTCGCATAGAGAGGGTTCCGTACAATGAAAAAGACAGTCAATCATATTTGAAATCCTTACAGTAAGACGCAACTACTACTGGCGCTATCGATTGGTGTTTTTGTGATTTTTTTTCCGTAAATGAACATAATTTCCTAGTAATCCACAAGCAATAAACCATATTTTGTATTTGTCTTATAGCCCTGGGTCAAGGATTTAGAAATACAACCCTGGGTCATGCCCTATGGTCATGCCTATCCATAGCCATATAAACATAGGTAATTATTTCTCTTCCTAGTCACTAGATGGCGCTTTATGGTAATAATTAAAACATTAAATCTTTTATTCCTATTATTTAAATACAGTAGCTGCCATCTCTGTGTGCCTACCCGCAACTGCAGTATGCCTACTTACGGGCCCTCAATAGCTTCTATGGTGTGGGGTATCTCATACGTTAGTAATTATATTATCTTTGCCTAGGTGCAGTCACGCAAAGATATGTCACGCGAAATACTGTCCCTGTACAATTGATTGATTTTGAATATACAAGTAATAGTCCCAACATTTTCTTGTTTCTCTTTGCGACTGTAAGAGTATCGTAGTATTAGATTACAAAGTAGGTTTATATATTGTTTTTAGAAGATTTCTTGAAGAATGTCAGGCCTATACGTCTATTTTACACTTTATCGTATTATAAAATACGCAAAGTTTTTAATGATTTCACAGGACAAATTCTCAGCAATGTACCTATTAAGAAAAACTTAATGATCTAACGTCGTAGAAATAAGGATTATTTTTAATTTTTGCTAGAAATATACTTTTAGCCAGTATATTATGTGACTGACACAAAATGTGGACGAGTGCAATGGTTATAAGACTCCATGAGTTCAATGCCCCTTAATACTGTAACTTAGTATAAACCAGAAAAAGCATTTGCAATAATGTAGATTTATTTACGTACCTAGTTAAATTAATAGTGTAGATTGCAATAATTTATGTATTTATAAAAATGATAAAAAGTATTCCCGATTACTTATAATTGCTATTCTATCAATATTTTTATTAATATACTTACGTTATTATCACAATAATGTATTTTTATTGTAATTTATACCCCTAAATGGACAATTAAAGCCGTTATAATATCAAGTCAGATAAATTTGTTTATGAATGAGAAACATTTGTGGTCTCTATATTCATTGGTCAGTTGTTGGAATCAGACATGAAATTACTACTCTTATTATTTCTGAGAGCGTGCATAGCCTTTGATATTCCCAGAGACGTGTGTCTCTCAGATTTGAAGATCAACAATGATCACTATAATGTGACGAATACGTACCACGTAGGGGATGCTTACCCTACAGACGCGCACTATGATGTATACGGGAATCTGTTTTACGTGGAGTCAGGAAGAAACGACGACGGATTCTTTTTCAATGTTCACGTGATCAAGTTTAAAACCAGTGCTGCACAGAAAGTACCAGGTAAGATCATTTTTGTAGGTATTATTTCGCATATAATGAATGATATCAAGCCATGCTGAGAGTAACTTCATAGATCAGCAAGTCAAATGCCTTTTAGGCAGCATAAAATCTTATACGCTTTGGCCACTAACACAACACATTCAAAAGAAGACAATTGTAATGACTTATACCAATCGAGCTGAATGTAGCTTATGAACGCGTTGTGGTTACTGCTGTGCCAACAATAGGTTCTAAGGGATAAGGGAAGCGGGAATAAACCAGAACCGAACACAAAGATAAAAAGCAGTCTTTGCAAGACTGAGTAGTCTTACCCATTCAAATGACTTTGAAACTTGGAAAAATATTTATTTTTATAACTTATTTTTTTATATACACGCAGGTTTACCGGAAGGCCTCAGCTATTCAATTGCCGTAGACAAGAAAAACACTAAGGTCTACTTTGGAACAGCAAAAGGAATTTACAGTTATGATTATGAAAGCCACACTGCCAATCCCCTTTCGACCGTTGATTTTAAACTGAGCATGATTTTTGTGGATAGAGATGGCAAAAAGTACATTACAGAAAGCAACAATGGTGTCGAAGAATTGTATCTTCTCGATGGTGAGAAGAAGATTCGCTATGAAACTCTTGACGCCCTTAACGGAATGACAATTGACGATGAAAACAATTTTTATTACATCAAACAAGATAAGTTGTGCATACTGAAGGCTGAAGGAAAAGAGCCCACTTGCGTTGGGAGTGTCTCGTACAACGGCATGGCTCAGATATCTGTACACGGGGAGAAAGTATTTGTTGCAAGTCAAAATTTGACTTACATTCACCTAAACGAAGCAGACAACTTGAAATTGGTTCCAAATACTCCAGGAAAAGTAACGTCAATCGCATTTGAAAAATCTGGAGATTTTATATTAGGAGTTCATGGAAAAATTATTAAGTATAAAAAGAATGATTGTAACGTTGAAGAAGATAATAAAACTTCTGATACTAAATAACTCCATAACTTAGGTAGGTATGTAAATCTTAAAATAAAAAGACCACGAAATTTGGAACATTCCTTTTAATATTAAAAATAAATTAGTTTGAATGAAGATTATGAGCATTACAACTTCTCAAACATCTAGATACAAGTACTGAATGAGATAAAATATCGACGCATTAACTAAAAACATGACACCTACTTTTTGCAGTCGGGTAAAGGATTTTATTTAAACTATTGTAATAAAGAGATTTAAATATAACTTTGATTTCATTCCTACATTCTGTATTTTATGAAGTTCATATTTTGGTTAATTAATTATGATAATATTTTTTTATACTTTGAATGATTGAAGCCTTTAAATAATATTTTGACCTAGTATGTATTTTGATTAATTTATAGTGATTGTATTTTTTTTTATATAGTTACATATTGAGCAAACTGGAACATAAACCATAACAATATTTCCACCCAAATTATGAAAACTGTATGAAACTTACAATCGATGTTTAGCAAGTTTAATGATTACTACCTAATTAATGAGATTATAGTATACAATGCTTCATATGTATACTAAAAAACAAAATACTGTTGAAATCATATATTCAACTACATATCTTAACTAGATTAGGAGGTGGTCTATCTAAGTATTTCTTGTCATTTAGGAGCTTGCTCTAACTCTGACACTTAGAAATTGTAACATGCTACAACAACTGTAAATAAATACAAATTCAATAAGCACTGGTGTATTGCTCCATTTAAGCAAAACAGTAAAACCTTAAAACTAATGTTTTTGTTTTGGTTGACAGGCAATAGTGGCTTTCTGATAATAATGGGAATATCAGTGAGGGAGTATGCTCTGTGATATTATTGGGAATGTAATAGGCTGCGCTTGTGAATTCGGCAGCGCCATGGGCTGACTAGTGCTTGAGATAGTGATCTGCTGAGTAGAGGTCTGATGCACAAGATGTTGTGCAGATGGCACCAATTGCTGCTGAGCAGACTGCTGGGCTGCAAGTTGCTGGGCCGACTGTTGAGCGACCATTTGCTGCGCCGACTGCTGCGCTGCGGCTGCCAGTTGTTGCGCTGACTGCTGTGCCGCAGCCAAGTGCTGAGCGGACTGCTGTGCTGCGAGGCGTTGCGCAGATTGATGCGCTGCCAAATGTTGCGCAGACTGTTGGGCGGCCAGATGCTGTGCAGACTGCTGGGCGGCCAACTGCGCCGATTGCTGTGCAGCTAAGTGCTGCGCAGACTGTTGAGCTGCCAAGTGCTGGGCAGACTGTTGAGCAGCTAAATGCTGAGCTGATTGCTGAGCCGCTAAGTGCTGCGCTGATTGTTGGGCAGCTGCCAAATGCTGCACGGACTGCTGAGCCGCATACTGGGAGGCCTGGTGCTGTGACACCACCTGGGGCTGCAGGGCTGACTGTTGCACCAATTGCTGGACTGCAGTCTGAGAGGCATTGCTCATCAACTGCTGAGCTGGTGGTGCTAATGTTAACTGAGCGGGAACTGCCACAACTGTCTGACCTCCGCCCATCAGTGTGCCAGAGTCACTGACTTGCATGAGTTGTTGGGCACCAGCACTAGTAACTATCAGAGCTCCCGAATTGCCAACCAATTGTTGTGTAGTGCTTACTGTGAGTAATTGAGGAGCTGGTGTTAAGAGCTGAGCCCTAGATGCAGCAGGCCCTAGCGCTAAGTTAGGAGTAGCTGCAGCAGGGACTAAAGCTGGCAATGCTCCTGCCAGGCTCACTACTGGAGTGACACTCACTGTTGCTAGGGAAACGGGTGCAGACGTACCATGCCGAGATGTAATCACACAGGCAGACTGTTCACTTCTTATTGATGCTGTTTGTCCTAACAAAAACTCATTCATTGATGTCAATTGTACATTTTTTTCAGTCAAATCTGCCACTTTCTTCAACAGTACACTAATATTATCATGTAGTAGTTTAACCTTATGATCTAAATTGTCACAGTTGGCACACATATTAGATGTATTCAAAACTTCAATGCTGTCTTCAATAGTGTATCTCCTAAACTTAGCCTCTGGTGGGGAGTCTTCATCTCTAATATGCGGCGGTGGCCTGCTGAAGTTTGGTGGTGGTGGCACCACTAACATGGGCTTCACTTCATTCCCAACTACTTCTGGCGGGTGTATAAGGTGGCAATCTTGATTAGAGCATGCTCCACGTATATAAGCCTGGCACAAGGGTATATTTCGAGGATCTCGAGGGAATAACCCTGTTTTATAGAAATGCTCCTCATCCTCTACAGTGCTGTGTATGAACTTGCAATTGTTCCTAAAGCAACCTTTATTTTGAAAATCATGACAGAAGCGAAACAACTCCTTGAGGCATGCTTTGGATGGAATTTCGTGGATGAATCTGCAGCTGTCGCGATTGCAGCAACCACGAATGAAATCTCTACAAAAACTATTGGCAGACGGCGCCAATTTGTCGGTATCTTCTAACATAGCGTTGTCAGCTGTTCCCTTTACAATCATCTTTTGATTGATGGTGAGCACGTTAGCCAATTCTTGCATGCATAGTTAAACTTGTAAAAAACGTATAAAATACCACATTCACCGTCTTCTGGTCTTCTGCTTGTTTTGCACCTTTTGACTGGAGAGTAACTTTGTTATTAAATCACAGTCCTTTGATATTAATTGATGGTGAAATGTAAGTTTTGAAAATTTTGAAGATGATATTAGGTACCTATTTTATATGTACCTAGATCAACATCACATCACTCCACTTTTCTATTTTTCTTTCTTCAATCTTCATTTGATTGACAAAGAGAAATTATTCACTACGTTCTATGATTGATTGACGGCTCGGTTCGATTGCAAAAAAGACAAACTGACAAACCAAAACCATTAGTGTTGCAACTGTTGCAAGCAATAGTAGTATTTAATATCATAGTCTATCGATACTATCGAGTCTTCGGATACAAAATCGATAAGACTATCGATACGAAAATGGTACTATTTGTATAAAGAGCTATCAAATCGACAGTAATTAAACTATCCATAGTTTTTCATACAAATAATATCGATGCTATCGATAGTTTTACCTTTCATCAATAGTATTGCAAACTATTGACAATCGATACTATCGATAGTGTCGATAGGACTATCGAAGTTGTGATTGTTTTTCGAGGTCAACTATCGATACCTAGTTATGCAACGCTAATACCGGATTTACACATGCGTGTTCGTCATTCGACGAAACATTCCACGAACTATTCGTGTACGAATGCCGACGTGAACTGCTGTTTACACATTCGTGTGTTGATTCATTATGAGATTCGCACACGAATATGGAGGACGTGGACATAATGGCGGCATGCACGCTACATTTACAATTATGTCTTCTACCCGGGTATTAACCCACGATTAGGTATATACCTGTATGTGGTGGGTAGATTGGGATGTTTATTTAAAACCAATTCGCGTAGACTTTATGACTTCGGAAAATGCTCATCAGTCTGAATAACTTTTGCTAAGATGTCATTTTTAGGGTTCCGTACCCAAAGGGTAAAAAAGGGACCCTATTACTAAGACTTCGCTGTCTGTCATCAGGCTGTATCTCAAGAACCGCGATAGCTAGACAGTTGAAATTTTCACAAATTATGTATTTCTGTTGCCGCTATGATAACAAATACTAAAAACAAAATAAAATAAATATTTAAGCTTTTAGCTTATTTGGGGCTCCCATACAACGCGATTTTTTATAGATAATGGTACGGAACCCTTAGTGCGCAAATCCGATTCGCACTTGGCCGGTTTTATATGTATGTTACGGCTAAAGGTAGGTGTGAACCTAAACTTAAGATTAGCCGGCTAAACCTAGGTTTATCTTCGACGAGGTGTTAATGTCAGTTTGTTCTATCTTTAGCCGGCTAAACTTAAGTGTAGCTGCAGGCCCTTGGCTAAAAATGTAGAAGGAAATGGAAAAGGAAACAGTGTAATAATGTTTACTATTTTGACACGAAAACTTTATTAACCCTTAGCCAGGCTGGGTACACATAGCGAACCACCTCAGAAATATTTTTTTTCTGACGAGCATATGCTAGCTAGAAACCGCAAAATGTCATCCGTCTATTGTCTATGATACCGTCTCTAGAAGAAAAAACTTGACATTTCGCTTGTCAAAGTGAAAATAATGGTCAACCGGCAAAATTTTGAGCAGAGTGGAAGTGTTTTTATTAGATTATGGCGAAAAAAATCCCGGTAAGTGATACTATTTGTGTTTTTATGATAGCAGATAGATTGAACTATATGTAGTATGTCTCGGTTTTACATGATATTTGTTTTTCTTTGAAATATTTACGCCGAAAGTTTGTGTTCAAGATGTGACTTCTGCCTGTCTGGAAAAACTTTTTGTGGTTATTGTGTAACCACTGTCCTACAAGCGTTTATCCATAAATGTAAAGGCAAAACCATATTTACACATCAAATATTTTGTATGGTAGATAGATAGGTTCTTGGATCGAAGAATAACCGATACCCAGCCTATGTCCTTCTCCATGGTCCAATATAACTCTACGTTAAATTTCATGAAAATTGGTTCAGCCGTTTTAGCGTGAAAATGGATCATACATACACACATACAAAATTACATACATACACACTTTGGCATTTATAATATTAGTAAGGATACGGCAATGCCGTTTATATCCAAAATTTTGATACCTCGGGGTTACATTGATGTTTAAATAAGGTTTTATACAAAGAAACACACAAATCTTTCCTCTTTTTATTAATATTATGCTTATATGTGGATTCACCTTTATTTTTTCCATACTTACATGTTGTGACCTAACTGGGCAGTGGTCAGATATAATCCACATCATGTATATTTAAATGGGCAGTGGTCATATCCAGACCAGAGGGTTTTTTTTTAGGAAAACATAGGAATAAAAAAAAATAAGAAATTAGTTTCTTTATTATCATCCAATCTACCATTATCTGTATATAGAGATGAAATAATCGCCAGGCCTGGCTAAGGGTTAAAAAATAATCACTTTCATTGCACATACTTTTAAGTACTATGTAGTAAAAAGTATATAAAAACTATTATCAGTTCGTTTTGATGTTAGTAACTCACGAAACTTACTGTTTTAAGCGTTTCGAGATTTTGCAACGCCGACATTGCAAATACGCGCAATCAACTGTATAGAACTGTTTGTGTTGGGAGCTCCACCCTAGAAGTTGTAGACCAGTATATTTACCTGGGTCAATTGATCCAGGCAGGAAGTTCCTGCTTCGAGGAAGAGGTCTTTCGACGAATCCGACTCGGCTGGGCAGCGTTCGGGAAGCTACGCAATGTCTTCTCGTCCAAAATACCTCTGTGCCTCAAGACTAAGGTCTACAACCAATGTGTGTTACCAGTGATGACTTATGGCTCTGAAACGTGGTCCCTTACTACGGGTCTCATAAAAAAGCTCAAGGTCGCTCAACGCGCTATGGAGAGGGCTATGCTCGGTGTTTCCCTACGTGATCGAATCAGAAATGAGGAAATCCTTAGGAGAACAAAAGTCACTGACATAGCCAAGCGGATTAGCTCGTTGAAGTGGCAGTGGGCGGGACACATAGCGCGACGAACCGATGGCCGATGGGGCAAAAAGGTTCTTGAATGGCGACCGCGTACTGGCAAGCGAAGCGTAGGGCACCCACCTACAAGGTGGTCAGATGACCTGACCAGGGTCGCTGGAAAGCGCTGGATGCAGGCCGCTCTTGATCGGTCATTTTGGAAATCTTTGGGAGAGGCCTATGTCCAGCAGTGGACGTTATGCGGCTGAAATGATGATGATGAACTGCATAGAAAGATGACGCAATACTAAACCAAAACATTGCCACGTGCGCGCGCGTTGTCTCCCCACCGCCCGCGCACCCTCAAGCCCTCCGCCGGCCCGGCGCGCCCATCGAATACATTTTTAGCCGTTTCGTTTCGGTTAATGTGCACATTAACCGGCTAAAGATGGAATATCACGACGCAAACTAACATGTTATCGAACTTTAGCTGCTTCTCCAAGATAAACCTAAGTTTAGCCGGCTAATCTTAAGTTTAGGTTCACACCTACCTTTAGCCGTAACATGTATACTGTATAGACTAGTGGACTTTATCCGTGTTATTATAAAACGCAGACTAGCTGTACCCGTAAGCTTCGCTCCCCGTGGGAATTTCGTGATAAAGAGTACACTATGTCCTTCCCCGAGTCTTAAATTATATCCATACCAAATTTGTTCTATATCGGTTTAGCAGTTTAAGCGTGAAGAGGTAACAAACAAATATACAAACTTACTTTCGCATTTATAATATTAGTAGGATATAATATTAGTGAGAGTCCTCTATTTATATGTAGAAATGTATCAAAAGGTCATTTAATGTATAAAACAATGAATATATCTAAAAGAGAAAATAACAAAGATTAAAGTCACTGATGCTATAAGTACTTATTAAATATAGAGATATCTTATTTGATGTCTGATTGCCTATTTTAACATATAATTAGGTCTACACACATTTGCCCACAAAAAATGTTAACTTAGACCTTTCGATTCGTATGTTTCCATACAAGTCATACAACGGGTACATATACGTCCTGTTGGGTCGGGCGCTAGCTGCCAACTGCCGGCAGGCGAAAGTGTAAACAGCCAGTTCGTGTTCGCTATTCGTGTCCTTTGATTCGCGTCCGAAAAACCGCCCTCAACGCGAACTCGCGAATCGCGAGGCGAATCACGAGGCGAATAACGAACTGACTGTTTACACATGCTAGTTCGTTATTCGCCTCGTCATTCGCCTCGCGATTCGCGCGAATGTGTAAACGCGGTATAAAAACCATAGCTCGCTCGGTCGGAGCTTGTGGTCGGTCGGAAGTCGAACTCGGAGCAAACCACCAGACCAGTGTTGCCATCTCAAAAATCTAAAAAAGGCCGGTAGCTGTGTGTATGTCCCCTGCGGAAAAGTATCAGTAGATCTTTAGTTTATAGCTGCCTTCAAATGTTTATCGATAAATGAAATTTGTGTATTCAGTAATTTTTGAGAAATTCGTCAAAAACATATTCCGCCAGGGAAACGTTTCTCTGGCGGAATTTTGTCTGGAATCCAGAATTCAATTAGTAGAGCAATTAATGTATCATAAGAGGCAAATGTTTATGTACAAATGGACTTTGTATGTCAGAGGCCTCCGAAGTTATTCAAAATTCCGCTGGGGAAATGTTTGGTCTTTTGCTGGATCTCACAAACGGTTTGGAATATAGTCCTGATTTTTTTTACACATATTGCTATTCATTTGTTTATAACATCTGTAAAAACAGAATCCAAGAAAACACAACCACTTACGAATAATAAATATAAACATAAAAGTAGGTATTTTGTTTCTAGTGGCTTGTTATTAATTATTACAAACGTACTTTCCCAGATGTTGGAGGCAGTTTTAATACATAAATTGACCTGTAAACTTTTCCCTATGTCCCTTAGTTAAGCCACTAGAAACAAAATACCTACTTTTATGTTTATATTTATTATTCGTAAGTGGTTATGTTTTTTTGGATTCTGTTTTTACAAATGTTATAAACAAATTAATAGCAATATGTGTAAAAAAAATCAGGACTTTATTCCAAACCGTTCGGGAGATCTAGCAAAAGGCCAAACATTTCCCCAGCGGAATTTTGAATAACTTCGGGGGCCTATGACATACAAAGTCCATTTGTACATAAACATTTGCCTCTTATGATACATTAATTGCTCTACTAATTGAATTCTGGATTCCAGACAAAATTCCGCCAGAGAAACGTTTCCCTGGCGGAATATGTTTTTGACGAATTTCTCAACAATTACTGAATACACAAATTTCATTTATCGATAAACATTTGAAGGCAGCTATAAACTAAAGATCTAGTATACTAAACAATTATTATTCGATACTTTTCCGCGGGGGACATACACATCCGGTAGCTTCGATAAAAAGGGCTTGCTTTTGGCACAAAAGGCTAAAATATAAAGTTATTTTTCTATATTTTAGTGGTTTATACAAGTTTAAAGGGATATGTTGTGGATTGTGGAACAAGTTCCTTTTTATGGCTTGCTTGAGGTTTCGTCTCTTTTATTCATCATAATAACAATAACACTTAAAGGCCTATTACATCATCCAATAGTTAGGCACCCTAACTCACTAGCTAGTTGGTGTAATAACAGATAGAGAGGTAAGCCCTACCTACTTATCGGGTGATCGGGTGGTCCCGACCGCACTAGGCAGCTAGTGCGCCTGCGCTCAGTTGTGTTGTGAATGTTGCGACGAGTACATTGCGTTTTTAGCGTACGATGTACATTGCGCTTTTTATTTATTGATTATTTTTAACCGACTGTTAAAGTAGTGTAATGTTTAGTTTCTACTACTTGTGTTAATGTCTATTGTAGGAAAGTTTGTGACGTAGGTATGCAAATGTCTATTTAATAACTGAATTGACAGATGAAAGTTGCAAACAATTTGTCAAAATTAACTGAATACAAAAATTGTATTTATAGATAAACATTTGAAGACAGCTTTTACATAGGTCTAGTATAGTATAAACATTTATTATTAGTCACTTTTCCGCGGGGGAAATGCACACACATATGACTTTGCGTGTCTATGTCATCAGATATTTATTTTTTCCATTTCTTACCTAAAATATATTAGTGTTAATATGTACGTAACGGGGCTCAACAAGAATGACAGAGCTTGCATTGGCCAATAATAGACATTTGCACAAAAACTGACAACAAATAAGAAAAAATCATGACACTACTTTAGAGTAAAAATAATCAGTAAACAAAAAAGCGCAATATACATCGTACGTTAAAAACGCAGTGTACTAGTATGTAGGCCCTATGGATTGGGTGCAGATAGGGTCAGTGTGATAAGTTGCTCACTAGCTAGGAGCCACGCCCACCCTACAAATCGGACACTAACTATTGGGTTGGGTGGTGTAATAGGCCTTTTACGAGTTACGGGACCGGAACCGGACCGAGCTACCGCTACCGTAAATCCGTACGTGGACGACACGCCTCACACGCCCATTCACTCGCTCGCATTCGTTTGTTGGTATGGTAACCCTGCATGATCTGTGCTCGCTGGATGGATGCTGTCACTCAAGAGTGTCAAGCAAGACCTACCTGTCAAGCTGTTTACAAAAAATATATATAAATATGGCGGCCGTTGCAGAGTTTTGAGTGTTTTAATTATTTTTATGTGAAACAAAAATATGATAAAGTGCATTTTCGACGATTACCGAGTGATTCATTACTTTTGAATATAAATAAATCATAAATTAGCAAAAGTTTTATGATGAGGTTAGTATATAGTAGCGTTTTTGTCTGCGATCCACACGAAAAAAAACTCATGTTCTTTCTTTCATAAACATTAGTTTGTTCGGTAGGTATGTGATACCTAGTAATTCGTGTTTTAGCTAACGTAGCGATTGAGAAATAACCATGTTCAAACAACAATTGTCACCGCGCAGCGTTCATCCTTACCAAACAACGGTGGTCCCACGAAGTGAACAGCAACTTTCTAATGCCGCTCAACAAAGGGCGAAGTACCCATGGGCAGAGGACATCAACGCTCCAGTGTATCAGGTCACTGGGACAGATAGTTCTACATCTGATAATGCATACCAAGTAAGATATTTTGTGAAATAAGTTTATTTCTATCCAACAACAAAAATACTCGCGGTTCTTAATATAAGAACATTTCTATCCTATTGTTTTTGGACCAAGGCAAGCTACAAAATATTTTTTTACACCTGTAAACAAATTGATTTAAAAAGAACTAACTTTTCTTTGGATCCCTCTGTTTCTGTATATATCATTCATGTTTGACACTTTTCTATAATAATAGAAACTTGATAGGATTTATTTGTTAATAGATGCCACAATATTACAATGGTGCAACTTTGAGAGAATACGGGCCACCCTCTCCTGTCTACCAGTCTCCATATGGTGGAGTTGGCACATGGCGTAACTATAAGAAAGGGGAGAAGGTTCCTATACATGGTCCAGAGATGTACACATTTCCTCAGTGTGCATCAGCATTTTCTTTGCCTTTATGTGACGTGGACCCTCACACACAAGTCGTCAGCAGATCTCCTATTCCGTCTTCAGTGAGCCCTGAGGTGCCAATTATTGGGGCCTGTGGTGGACACTGTCCTGGATTTGAATATGTGTGCTATTATATTTTACAGGTAATGCATTACTGAATACTTTTTTATATTAAAGAATTGATTTTTAACCTATACTTTCCTGCTTCTGGGCAAAGGCCTGTTCCATTTCCTTCTGTTTAAATAATAGATATAAAAAGTGTAATAGTTAATTAATTTTGAAACTTTGTTTTTTTGCTATACTATATCTTTAATGTGGTTACATGCATATTTACATTCATCAAAAGCTTTGAATCAAGAACAATAATAATTAATAAGAACAAGTCAAAGTCAAAGTCAAATTCATTTATTTATCTTTGGATATTTGTATCACTTGATAATTGTCACTTTTTTTCCTTTCAATTTCTTATAAGGTAAATGTTGACGTCAGATCATTTACTTATAGCTAAGTTTACTGCCGCTTCCAAAGCGCAAGTACAGAAGAAACGGAAGAGTTATTGATGTAGTTTTGTTTTGTTTTGCAGGTTATATTTGTAGTAGGTATATTAACTGGAATATCACTATGTATTGCTGGTATAGTCTTAAGACGTACAAATCGCAATGGAGATCTTGGTGTGTTAGTTTATATTGGTGAGTTTACAGCCTTATTCGCATATTCATTAAAAAATGTGCCCTCCTAATTAGTCATATAAAGAAAAAGCTATCAATTTGAGAGTGCAAGACTTTTTTATGCAATTGACAGAAAAAACAATGATCAGGACTTAAATCAGTAGCATTTTACTACTTAGATACTGCTGAATAACTAATTAAAGGAATGCATTCCTACTGCTCCTATTAAATGCCTGCTCATATTAGAGAAAAGCTGCAGCTTTTTTAATATGACAGTAAGAATTTTATTTAAAGTTTGGTATTCATTGTAAAGGTCATAAACATAACTTATATGATGTATAGTCTGATTTTTTAAGTATTGAAATATTAAACCCTTTTTGAACTTAAACAAAAAGATCTATTTTAAGTAGGTATGTAGTTAATAAACTTTCATGATTTTAAGATGATATAAAATTTTACATTTGTTTAATTCTTGACGCCTTACCCTCAGGATGCCTTTCGTCGTGCGTGTGCGCGGTCCTCCTCGGTGTTCAGTGTTGCGTGCGCCGTGAGATTCGCCAGAGGAAACTCCGAACTAATATGCATATTCCTATGCAGGCTATACAGGTAAATAATTATACCCTGTTATCTGGAACATTGTCATTACTCTCTTGTAGGGATTAATACTTTAAAGGAACAAGGAAGATCTTTATGTACTTCATCAATGGTTTACTTGTTCCAGGAGCCACCAGCCACAGCTTGCCCTTTGTTGACATCCACACTACCTCATAGTCAAGTATACAGGTTAGTGATATAGAATGTGTATATAGATGTTTTACTACTTACTTCTCTCAAAATCTGTAATATAATATTTGTGGTTTCAGGCCAACATATGTTATTTTATTAAAATAAATCTTATACCTTTAAACGAGAAATTCTTGTATATTTATAAATTTGGCATATGGGAGTTTTCGGGGGTAAACAATCGATCTATGTTTATCGTCTTATGTTTGGGAAAACGCGTGTTTTCGAGTTTTCATTTTCGCAGAATATAGTCGCTAATTTCGTCGCGTTAGCCGCTATCCGTTTTGGCTCAGCAGTTTAGGATGCGGACCGCTAGAAAGAGTTACTTGTTTGAATCCCACTCGGTGACTTTTTATGTTCAAGTTTATATATAATTTTTTATTTTGTATTGTTTTTAGACAAGTTTTAAAAAATGTAGTTAATGTTTGAGATGTAACCGAGCAAAGCTCGGTCGCCCAGGTACTATTTTTTTAAAGGCGAAATATCATATATGTATAGCCTAAGAACTTTATTATATGATGTACTATATGTATATAGTATAGCCCATATCATAAAGAATAAGGATCTATTATGTTTAAGAAAATCATGATATAGTGCCTTAGTTCCCAAAAGACGAACTTTTCACCATGTGACCCAAAAACATCTTTAATTTGACTGAATTTGACAATAGATGTCCGGTCATAAATGATCAGATTTAAACATTTCACATCTCTAGTCGGCACCAACTCTTTCTGAGCCTACTAAATTGTGTTATATACCGATAATTAAATTTACAGGCCAACAGTAAATATTTGTGCAGAAGAAGACGTGACGGGCGTGCCTTGGTGGCGCCGCACCAACAGAGACTGATTAGTGTTAAGTTTACAACTTTATTAAGAAAACTTGTATGTTTACTGTACAAAAATAACAATGGTTATTACCACAATTTTGTTTATTTTATAAATATACGAATAACATATTGTAGTTGTTGTTTTTAATTTGAACGATTTGAAAGTAGTTCGCAGAATACGTCGCGTGATACCGGGTCTCTGTCGCACGTAGTTTGTGACAGAGATAGACTGCACGCCGCTGCACGCTATCAAAACGCGCAGGCCAATGTTGGGTTAGCTTAAGACCCCAAGGAAAAGACCTATTAGTCCGTGAAAATAAAACCTATGAAATTATACGCAGTAACGCACAAGACGCGCGCCGGGCTTTTTGCGCGTCGTGTGCGTTACTCCATGGGATCTATTTTCACAGACTAAAAAGCGCCGCACGGATTAAGGTCTCAGCACACTTATCGACTCGGAAAGGGATCGACACCGTATCGCCTTTCGGCGCGCGGTCAACCAGGCGTCAACCTGACATAGGCACGTAACCATACAGGCTCAGCTTCGGTACGTCGACTCGACTACGGCTGGGCGACGCCGCGCTTACCGCTCGCCGGCCGCTTTGGTCTGGCTGGCACTAGATAATTTTAAACGTAAAGTGTAGCGCACGGTTATGTCTTGGTTCACAATACGCGAGTTGGCAATCATAGCCATCAATTTTTGTTTATGTACAAATAAATAAAACGCGGGTGTGAGGAAACGGAGAGTCGTCAGCTCGCATACGGAGAGGCGTAAGCGCGCGGACGACGAGCCGCAAGCGCGGGGACCGCTAGTTGACCGACCAGCAAAGCGGTTCGTGAGCTGGTCCCGAGGCGAGGCGTTTACGTTACGAATCCGAATAGTGTGCGTTGCAGTAGGAAGTTTCATACAAAGAATACTGAGCTGCTCGAGTTGATACTTTTACGTTCCGTTTACGAGTTGATAAGTGTGCTGTGACCTTTAGTCTGTCGTCTGCGTTGGGCCTTAATCAATCACAAATGAAAATTATTTTCATCTTAACCCCGCATTAAATGTTTATTTTATTCTGTTTTAGTATTTGTTACAGCGGCTACAGAAATACATCTATTATAATTCAACTGTCTAGTTATCACGTTTCATAAGATACAGCCTGGTTGAGTGGTGACAGGCGGACGGAAAACCAAAAAAACTGCGCTCATTGTGCCGGCGCTAAATGAAACTGCCAGTCCCACCCCACGATATCGTGTTGTTATCTTTATCACCTTATACATATAGGCAGGCGTTAATAAATAAAACAACCATCAGGAATGACAATTTTTATTTCACTATAAATTAGTAAATATGCCATGACTAAAAACGGTTAAGTAAGTTCACACAATATTGTCTTTAAGTAGTACTGAATAAGATACTCTGTAATATAAACATAAAACATTTAATGTCGTAATGCACCACATCACATAATAATTTAAAACAAAATAAACCTTTAGACAATGTAAATATTCCAAACAAAGATAAGTAATATACACAAAATAAAATTAAAAATTATACACATAAAATTGTTTCGCTTAAAAATATTCGATTTATATATCAAATCATTTCAAAAGTACCTACAAATCGATTGATTTTAAAAAATATAGGTATATTTTAGTCGAAATATCAGCATGACATAAGAGAGCTTCGTTTACATAAAATCATGTTACAATATCCATAAATGCCATACAATCCTGTAGCAAAAGCAAACAACGAAACTGAAAATCAACACATTTAAACAAAGTCGGGAATGCAGTCATCACACTCGAAACAAGCTTAACAATACTCCACTGATCTTCATCAACTTAAAACTAATAAGGACGGTGTCACAAAAATAAGAAAAGAGGGGTTTCCACAATCACTATTGTGAGTCAATACATACTAGAATTATTGATATATTGTAACACATGTACTTGTCTAGTGTTTCTTGGTTAAACGGTCGCCAGATCTAATGAGTATCAAGGTTCATTGTACTTGACACATTTTATGTTTTTCCACCAGCCCTCAAAACATTCCACAATCAGACGGACTAGCCGCATTTGACTCGTAATAAGAGAGTAGGCGAAAATTTTGCAACAGTCTTAAAATATTTTAAACTGCACAGACAGCATGGCACGACGGCATGGTTTATAGAATGTTGTCCTCTGTCGGTATTGCTCTTTGCTTTGTAAGTTAATCGAGCGGGATGGAATTAGTCCGTCGCTTCGTGCTAGAGGGCTGGATTAGGTGGATATAAATTATGACAGGCTTAAATTGTATTATACTCAGTGAATTATCCTTATGTGTATTAAGATATTCCTTGTATTCGTAAATGCTACAATTTTAATACTATGAATTTAAGATAAATTGAATACAAATCAGAGATTATTAGATTACTCAATATTGAGTACTTAGTAAAAAGTAATAAAGACAAGTCTTTATTAAGAACGTAATTCTTACATCATAATTATCTTATTAAACAAAATTGTAAAAATATCGACGTAAGTGACGCGGTTTGAGATTGAAATTTTATTTGAGAAATGTATTACATTACATTAACTTCTATTCTAATCCTGGACGTTAATTTGGCCGCTTGTCTTTTACTAATTACTTTAATAATTAGGACAAATACCAAAGCTTATACAGTATTGCAACTCAAGCCAGAAAACTACCACCTATGGTGTATGATATAGAATAGACTTTTGTTAATACTAAATTAAATACGACAGTAAATACGGTTATAACATCTGAACACTTTAAAAAATACCTATTTTATGTCTTAACATTAAATTGGTAAAGAATAACGAAGTTTGTGCCTCTTCGCTTAGCAATGCGTTTTCTTCGTTTTCTTTTTTTATACTCTTAGCTTAAACTAAAATAGGTCAGGTGATGCTTTGATATAAGCTTTTTTTACTATGCTTTTCAAGTAAAGACAAGATAAGTTCCACATATTTATCTGTCATCTGAGTGTAATAAGGATGCCAAAAGAAGATGATCGCTTAACGTCCTAGTCTTAATTGAAACACATAGTAAAATAATAAGCTGGGTGAAAAAACGGAATAGCAGAAAGTGCTACTTACACAGGCTTTATTTGCGCCTGTTTATATTGGCGCAAGAATCCTGTCTTGCAACGTCAATACTTTGTACCACAAATGCAACATTTAAACTTTATGGACACAATAAGACACGGAGGAACGGTACTAGGATTACATTGACCTTACTCTGTTGAAATTATCATAAAAATAAATTCATAAGTAATGTTTACACATTCAATACTAAAACTACCATTCCAACGTGTGTCAGTTCATGGACATGGACATAAGGACTAGCCCAAGCTCGCAATGTTGATGTGCTGTTTGTTTACGCAACCGAGGGCCGGCCGTCCAGCATCTTATCGCTTTCTTCGGCGCTGCTCAAACTGAAACGACACAAATAATTCACTTGTTACTTTATGGACCATTATAACAACATTATCGTAAACACACATCTTCCGGGCTTGTTCCAAAGACAGTTGGAGCAAAGAACAGCCGATTACGCCATATATGTATGTATAGGAAAACGTCGGACACTCGTGTATGTATGTAAATATAACTAAGTAAGTACAAACATATGTGTTAAAATTAACAAATTTACATGAGGACACAGTGAAAGCCCGCGTAATTAAAATAAATTATTAGTTTCCTTTGTCACTATTCCTATGTAGTCATGCTAATGGGTTGGTATGTATGTACATCATTTTGCAAGGATGTCACTAAACAACAGTACTAATAAAAAATACCAACGTAGGATTGTTTATACCTATAGGTAATTTATACTATCGTAACTATAGACCCACCATACTTTGAAAATAGTACTGCGTACACATAGCTTTTGTATCGCTGCTGCTATGTGGTATAAATTAGTTACGGTAAATATAAATCCGAGATCAAGTGAATCACCTCGAGTCATTACTCCAAAAACGACATAAATAACCCGTCACGATTGCAGCGCTGTTAGCACATTTGTGCAAACGTGAATAATAAGTACCGCTGCAACACTGTCGGAGAATTAACATAACTGTTCAGCGTGCTGTACTACAGCTAGAAGCCTACCTACCCATTACCTACATCTATGTAGTGTATGTAGTTAAGAAAATGCGTAAGAGTTGTCGCTGAAAACGCGTTGAGTAAATTACGTTACGTTGCGTTCAACAAGCAGAAGGCATAAAACCTAATGCAGTAGGAATTAACAACTCATTAACTAAAATTCCGCTTGTTTGCTTGGGCTCGGACCCTTTTAAACGGACCCAATAAAACGGCCTGAACGTATTGAACGAAGTGTCGTAGAAAGCACGGAACGAAGTAGTTACTTTCGTAGTACCTATATTACAATACCCGTGACAATATCCTGTTTCTGTATCCACGGGAATCTTTGAGGGTGCTGGGGAGGAGTCAAGAAAAACGCAGCCGAATATATCGCCCAAGGATACATTTTTGATTGACGTAATTTTATAACTAAGCAACAGCTAGAGTAAGGCCCAACACAGACGACAGACTTTTTGTCCGATCGAGTCTGCGGCGCACAAATAGTCTGCGTGGCGCGCAAAAAGTCTTTCGCGGATTGTTCACGGACTCAACACACACGACGCACATTTTGAATCATTCTGTCGGCAGAACTGTAGGGACGGGACACGTACAGTTTTACACGCCATGGAAGTGCAAAGATTGCGATGTATTATTTTATACTTGAAGTACAGAAAAAGAAGAAGAAATAGAAAATTTTGGGTACATCCTATACTTTCGGAGAGATTACTAAAAGGACAATTCCATATGAAACATGCAATTCCAAAACAATATCCGGACAATTTTTTAAAATTTTATAAAATTTCTATTAATACTTTTAATGAGTTGCTATTCATTTTAAGACCAACTTTGCCATATTCGGAAACAATAATGAGAAAGTGCATTGGTCCAGAAGAAAGGTTATACCTACTAGGCATGATACTCGGATTTTGAAGTATCATAAATTGCAGGTCTGTTTTGTATTTCATATAACATCGGTACATCTATCTCTAGCGCCATTATATCATACCTGTAATACCGCGCTCGTCACGTCCACCACTAGCCGAGTCAAGGTCACAGACTAAAGTGCGCGACGTCTGTGTTAGCGCGGGTTGAAGCATACGTTGTATTTTTTTCGCACACTTTTAGTGCGGTGTGGCGCGGCGCGGCGCGGCGCGGTCTGCCAAAATTACACGGATTTTTTGTGCGCCGCACTTTTTGTGCGTCGTGTGTGTTACTGCATGTAATTCCATAGGTTCTATTATCACAGACTAAAAGTGCGGCGCGGTCTAGTCTGTCGTCTGCGTTGGGCCTAAGGGGTTCAATAAATAAAAAGGCGACGCACGCTTCTTGGAAAGATGCAGAAAATGAAAGGTGACTGACGTCGTAAAATAAAATAACAAATTTTGCGTCATACTCATTCTCACATTTTATTGAACACTGTTGTACTTATGTTTAGGTATAACCCACTTAATTAAGGGGATTTATTTTAGTTCTTTTTGTTTTTTATTCAGCACATGGCATAAGAAACTACATATCACTATTTACTTACGTACACAGGTTGTAGCTAAACAAAACCAAGACAATGGCACCCCGACATGAACTTTTGCACCTGTGACGGTGACAATAGCGGTCCGATTACCGACGCCGTGTAAACAGATCATAATGCCTAAACACAGTATGTGACAATGTGAATAATATATTCATTACGGTTACCTCTGTACAAGAACTTTTTGTAAGACAGTGAACGTTACTACTAATAAGATTACTGGCAAATCGCCACGTCAAATTCAGAAACATTGCTGAAAATATTGAATGAAGAGGACGCAAAAATATGTATATTAAACGTCTTAAATAAATAATGAAATTATTGAGTTGTATACTGCATCTTGAATGCCTAAAAACCCTATAAAAAGTGTAAATGCGAAATCGTAGCATAAATTTTGCCACAGGATTTTCATTCCCCAAATAATACCCACATCGGTACCACGTCAGTGTGGCTATAGCTTCCCACGCCTAGCGCTACCCAGATTTCCAGAGAAGTTTTAAGACAAAAACGAAAACCTGAGTCAGGTAACTCACCATTCTTTATTGTCCATGAGATTGCGCATCTCATCATCAGGGGCAGGCGGGGCATCCCTCACAGGAGCGTATTGGGCCGCGACCAGTGGGTCGGTGGAGGGGTTCATGGCGGTGAGGGCCGCGGCGCCGCTGGCCGGGGCTTCCTTGCCGCCTCCCCATCTTGACGACCAGGCCCAGCCTCCGACACCTTTTAATATAAATAATTAAGTGCTTTATGACAGAAAATGTTCAGAAATATTCTTTGCAGTTTGCACCCGGTGTAATTTTATATAACGTCTAACAAAATATACTGAAAATATTTTAAGGGTTAATTCAGTCCATGAATTCCAATCCGATCAGCTGATACAAGTTTGTATGGAAAGCCAAAATTTTATTTTTATTTTTTGACATTATGTTCCTTGGGGAAAATTGTTCAGTATTACGAACTAAATTCGTCCTTAAAATAGTTTCAGTATATTTTGTTAGACCGTATTTATGCCGACCCTGTAAAGTGAAACAGAAAAGCCGGAAAGCTGATCTCGAATTTTGAAACAGCAAAGCTACAATGCTCGGAATTTAAAGAGAGGATTAAACCCAAAACAGGCTAGGCTACAGAGCCTTTTACATATTCCGTGCTATGCTACAGAAGCAAACAAAAGGGTACCTAGCTATTAGAAAAATTTTAATTTTTTAAAACATTACTCTGCTTGCGGCCGTTAAGTGTACAGAGATCTAAAGCGTAGTGTAAAATGCTAAATTATGTTCTCTGACAAAACTAAAACCCATTTTAGAAACTAAGATACAATTGGCACCACAGAGCGCGACACATAAAAACGCCATGAAAACGTGACTGGAATAAGTAGGCTGACATCTCTCGTCACGATTCGACACTGTCTCGGCCGGCTCACGATAACCATTTGACGATATTACAAGTAACAACAACTTCTAGTAAATTACCAAGTTCAAGGAGACAAGTAAGTGCGTTGTTTCGAATAATGAAGAAATGTAAAGGTGTCAACTCAAAGAGCTATTATGTACTTACACAAAAACACTAAAGAATACTTATTACTTTAATATGATGGGATTTATCTAATACCTAGTGTAAAGTATAGGATATGTAGTAAGTACATATGCTATTACAACTCACCTTTTTCTGATTGACAATGAAAGCAAGAGTCACACTAGACTCGATGCATTGAAGCATTCAATCAATAAAACCGAGTACTCCCACAATAGTGCCACAAACCAAAGGGATGCTATCTATGTGTATAATAAAAATTGGTTTCAAAAAATTTTGTCGCATATTTGCAACCATCTACTTTCTATTCTAATAACTAAAATTTGAATAAACTTGTACACTGTGTGCTTTATGGTGCGTTTCACCTCCTCTAAAATGTAGCTATATCATCAATGTGACCACTACAACAGGGAATCGCTTAGTTTATTTTTGTCCAAAGGTCAAGGCGAGGTTTGTACCACCCCACCTGACTGGACTCGATAAAGATAACACATGCGAGGGTTAACCAAAGACTTGCAAGTCGGGCGAGCTTTAGATGCCGCGGTATCGACCGAATTAATAAATAATCCAGTACATGAGTAATGTTAATCACCGTATGCGATTGAGGTCTTCACCAGCATCGATACCCACTATCCAACCAGCTAGGATCACTAGGTATTAAAACCAAAAAGACAGACAGACCTGCCAGTTTAGCCAGATGCTTGAGGAAAAAGTAGTCTTAAAAAAACAAGACCCTTTGTCCGGACGTCTGGCAAAGCTACACCAGCTAATTAAATATTTTTTGATAACTGGGGATGATATGCACCGTACTTACTTACGCACTTATTGCATACGTACGCATAGCACAGCCTTGCAATTCATACGAAGTACGTAGCCCACTTTTGGAAACGCCCCGAGATTGCTAGTCATGATAGCCCATGGCGAGGCAGATTGCATGACCTTATTATAATAGATGATCACATTTGCATTTAATGTTCGTGATGGAAAAAAACATGAATGTTTGTAATGTAGTGGTTTTTCTTTGTGCGCAGACAAAGGGATAAATCAGATATAATCCTAAAGCGCTGGACACATAGTCGGGCCTGTCCTTTCCGTGTGTTCTGCCATGTTCTGCGACGCGACGTTTCTATACATTTTGCATAAAACCGTCGCTTGCCGTCGCAGAAGAGACATATGTCTGCGCCCCGTCCGCGTCTTACGTCTTTTCTGTGTGACCAGCGCCTAAGAATCGTTGTAAATAGTTTATGTGGCTGTATAATATGGCTTATTAAACGACCACTTACCAGCAAACAACAGGCCGATGCAAAGGATGACACCGCCAGCGATGAGAGTCCCGACACCATCCTGCGTGGTCTCTGGAGTCGCGGGCTCCGGCGCGTTCGAGTACTGTACGCCTCCCGCGATTAGCAGCGCGAGACCTGAAAACAAGGAAAAATAAGTTTGGAAAATCCAAAACAGCACGCCTCAAAGGTTCCATAATTTTTTTTTAATTCGTACGCATATAGAAAAATAAAGATATATATAGATATACTAAAACTATGAAGAACAGTCGATATTATTTTTTTGTTTATTTAATAACAATTAAACCACATCGAATCAGACCCTGAAAAATGAAAGGGTTCTATTCCTGAGCATACTCAAGCGTAAGAGAAAAAAAAAGACTCGATTAGTAAAGTATTTCGGTCGTTATCGTGTTAACAAGAAAAGCCTCCGCACATACAGACACACGGACGTCCAATACAGAACTTTTTAAAACTGTTTTTTAACTAGTTTAAATAACAAAAATGACATCAAAAATATCATGAGTGTTAAAAATAGTGTTTTTTTCTTAATATGTGTGTGTATATATTATCTTACAAGTGCAATGTATGATACATAAAGACATTTTAAGTTTGAAAAATCAGATGTTTTGCACGAAGTGACAGTAGTACCCACCTCAACGCTTCGCTTATGAGGCGTGCATTAATGGAGGAGAATAAATATACAAGACGAAGAACTATCTTCGGGCGATAGCAAAGCCAAATTTGATTTAACGACGACGTCGCTACGTGTTTAATGTGGTGCAATTTTCAGAGCTCGTTCCGGCAATTTATACATTGTATATAGGTAGTAACTGTAAATATACATATGTACGTCTTTTCGGGGGCAGTTCCGTGCCTCCAGATATCCAACCGCGCAGGGGCAAAGGCCAGACGGTATCATGCGTGTAGGACGTAAACCTTAGACGTAAACATAATATGATACGTTACACGTTATGTGCACAAGTTGCATTCCAATATCCTTATATTAGGTAAATTGGGAGAGGCCTATGTCCAGCAGTAAATAATATGCGGCTGAAATTATTATAAGGTAAATTGTAATGATCAAAAACCACTCTAAGAATAGGTAACAATGAAACGACCATAGCTCAAGAACATGAAGAAAGGTCACGGACATATATGTTTAATAAATACGTTCTTATTGCAGGTATGTATACGGTAGTAGGGAAAAATATGACGTCTTGTGTTATCTCGGTTTGTTATAGCGGTATAAACGCAACTATGAAATGCGCAAACTGCATATACCAAAGCAATTTCAACGCTTAGTTACTTTACTCGTAGGTCATTAAATCATAAATTGTATATACAACTTCTGCAGCACTGTTAGGTGCGTCATTCGAAAATTTAACTGCAATTTACGAGAATATAGGTCGTTATGACTTAATTTATACGATTAATTTTATTTCTGTTTATCTTATACCTTTAAACGAGCAATTCTTGTATATTTATATATTTATAAATTTCTGTGATCTCGAAAACGGCTCTAACAACGATTTCACTGAAAATGTATATATGGGGGTTTTTGAGGGTAAACAATCGATCTAGATTAGTCTTATGTTTGGTTAAACGCGTGTTTTCGAGTTTCATGCGTTTTTCTTTCCACGCAGAATATGGCCCCTAATTTCGTCGCGCCGGCCGCCATCCGTTTGGCTCAGCGGTTAAGGACTGCCTCCGTGGTGTAGTGGTTAGAGCGTTCGAATCATACCCGGAGGTCGCGGGTTCGATTCCCGGCGGGGGCAACGACTTTGTGTTGTTGTCCTAGTTTGGTTGGGACTTTGTAGGCTGATCACCTGATTGTCTGATAAGTAAGATGATCCGTGCTTCGGAAGGCACGTTAAGCCGTCGGCCCCGGTCTCTGTCTTTGACATTGGTCGTTACCTAAAACCATGTCAGAGGCCTTTAAAGCGGTTTGAAAACTCTGACACTAGTGTTAGTCACTAACACACACGATAAGAAGAAGAGCGGTTAAGGATGTTTGAGATGTAACCGAGCAAAGCTCGGTCACCCTGGTCCTCATTATAAAATAAGAAACTTTTCTAGTAAGTATGTTCCAGTTTCCAGACAGATTTCAGCCAAATGTTTGAGTTCCCTATGCAATACGGCTGCCCTATGTAATTTTACTTTGATGACCATACATCTTGGCCTTTCTCTTGCTTAACAAGTTATTTATAATTTGAAAAAATTTTTTACGGAACCATAAAAAACAGATCAGCGGTCCGGTGCCATTTTACAAACACGAAGTCGCTAACCAAACGGTTTTTTGAATGAAAAGAAAAATTATACGTTTAGGTGACTCCGCGTTTCAAAAATGAAACTTTTAATACTTATGTTACCACATTGAAATTAAATCACAAAAAAGTTAGTAAGATTGTTAAAAAAAATTTTTTTATTGCAATCCACCTAAGCCCGCCGACACACAGCTGCCGACATGTGTCGGCGGATCGGCAGCTTTGGTGTGTAGTGCGCTTAAATGCATATGAATACAGATATTGGACACATATTCTACATTTAACGAGTTGCAAAAGTGTTGTTAGTGCCAAATAAACTTACGCTGTTGGCAGATACTAAAATCCCATTAGTTTAGTCAATATGTGCTTTATTTTAATCGACGAATAAAATATCAAGCTACCGTTTTGAATGTGACAGCGTAAAAAAATGTCCTTGAATACCACGTTGCAATGGATCGTAATGTAAAAAAATCACTCTACATTAGATTTGTGCTGTATTTATATAATTGGATTTAAGTAAAAATCTATACATATAATAAAATAGTAGAAAGAATGTGTCTGTACATTGAATATATTTCCAAAAATATTTGAGGCGATAAAGACATAGTAATAGAATAGAGTAAGAATTTAAAAAAATACTTGTCCGTTGTACACGCTAATCTCCTGAAATACTGGACGGATTCAAATCAAACTTTTCTTGTTATATAGCTGTTAAGCCTGGGCAACATATAAGGTATAATTGATTTTGGAAAATGGAACACCTGATGCAGAACCATAATGGTTCAGCTAAGTCCATGCGAACGAACGAAATCGCGGGCTTCGGCTAGTATAATAAATATTATTATACCGATTTATTTATATTTCATTAAGTAATAAATATGTAATTTATTTTTATAGACTTAACATAAAATTTCTTATAATGAATGCAGAAAAAAAGCTTATGAGTTCTCTCAAATTGAAATTAATTAATTAGCAAAAAATTTAAATAGTATTTAAATAGTTTGTGACTTCATCACGCGTTACTCAACGGTTGAGTCACTTATCAATATGCATTTACTTAGAAATAACTAGTACTTAAATAAAGAGGTTATTGATATCGTAATGTAATATAGATTAGGTACCTATTTACGTCTAATTGGTACAGTCTGAATCACTTCGCGGGCGTCTACCTCTGAACTGAATTAGAGCTTGCGTTATAAGTACCTAAGTACTTGTAGGTAAGTAGTAGTTTTTGTTGTGTTTATTAAAAACTGGTTTTATACGTTACACATACATTCCGGCATTAGTGATTCATAATGGTACATCGTAAAAATTAAGATACCGCACTATTACAATAGCATAAACTGCATTATTTGTTTGTGTCTTTTGTAAACTATAATAAATAATAAAAATTGGTAAGTTTATCCTAAATTTTCTAAAAAAATTGACTAAAGTTATACTGTAAGAATTAACGCGTACAAACGACTAAGTATGTATAGGCCCACCAGTGACTGTTGCATACAATTTAATTGAAGCATAAATGATTTGTATGATTGACGTCTTGTTTCGACCATGCAAATGATCTATATAGGTTTTTACTAGCTAAACTCGCTCTGTATGAATGGGCCTTAACTTCATGATCACGAGCAACTGTTGCCCGTGTACTGATGAAACTTGAAATACACAATGCTGGGCTCTTCGTACGTAACGAATACAACATTCAAAGCCCATATACCCGTTCACAATCAGCTAATTAAATAAATTATGTATTGTTATGTTATATTTACACGTAATATGCAAATGTTGATTTATAAATGTTGATATGATGCATGTATTTGTTAAAAGGAGGAGGTTTCGTTTGCAGCTGTAAGACATAAAAGAGTATTTTTCTACTTTAGCTTCTTCTGTTTTATCTGTCTATAAATAAATTAAGCACACAAAAATATTTCCTGAGATGTCGTTAGAAATATATATGTCGCAGTTGAATTGTATAATCCGTTGTTATTCAAAAACTCTAGCTGTTTCGCATTACAGCTCGGTTTTGTAAAACAGCTGAAAATAGTTCAGTTCGATTGTTAATGAGTTACGTAATTACGTTTAACAAAACAGCTAGCGTTGAGATGACATTATGGGTTACCATTATTGAATAAAACTGTGTTACCAAACAAAATAATATAAAATATGAGGGGACAATAGTTAATAATATTCTTTATTATTTTTATATTACTCGTGGGATGGAAATAAAACCTCAATTCAACTCCTTACTATATAATTCAGTCTCCAACATTATAAAACACCAATAAGTAATGATAATCAGCTCGATGCAATTGGATATTGAAATTTTGTAAACCCGACAAACTAAATGGCGGTGGCGTAGCGATTTCTTACGGCTAATTTATCCACGTGAATATTCCAACTTGCCGGAAGGCGGGCGTCGAAATAACAATATAGGAACCAAGCTAAAGGTCTGCTTTATTATTTTCAATCTTTTGCAGTCCGAAATCACAAACGATGCCTCCGATGTCTCTCGATGAAAACAGCTTAGTCCCGGAACACGACGAAGAATTTACTTTATGGGAGGCCATATTTGTTGTTATGACACTGACACTTCACAAGCCACTAGTGGCAGAATTCCGAACTAATCGTTCTACAATCTTACGTAAGCCAGTTTGTTAAACATAACACATTAGACGATCTAGCTGAATGATTTTCAGCTGTATTACAAAACCGAGCTGTAATGCCAAACAGCTAGAGTTTTTGAATAACAGCGGATTATACAATCCAACTGCGACATATATAACCTAGTTTCCTCTACCGCATCTTAATTTTATCATATTTATAAAAAAAATTGTGCCTTTCCCTTTTACATTGAAAAAACGAAAACACAGATACTTTAACTAAAATAGGTTTAGTTAACGTTTGTAATTTATAAAGAGGGTTATTATAATATGTAGATACGTTAATACAATACGCACCAAGAAAATTCAAGCAGGGGCCCGGTAGTGCCTGCGCCAAATCGGGCGCAACGCAAACACTGCCGCATGCCTTGCTAATATTTGACTTATTTCAAGTTCAACATCTTTATCAAGCTCAAATATAATGTCAAACAAGCACTATTCTACTTAGTAAAATAATCAATGAACACAAAACAATATTAAATAACCAATACCGCGAGTGCGATCGAGTTACCTACGCAAATCTAGAAACTCGATCCTTTAGAGGTAACC
The DNA here is from genome assembly GCA_963555685.1 of Acrobasis consociella. Classification (NCBI taxonomy): domain Eukaryota; kingdom Metazoa; phylum Arthropoda; class Insecta; order Lepidoptera; family Pyralidae; genus Acrobasis; species Acrobasis consociella. The sequence goes on from OY743115.1 coordinate 7,089,255, forward strand.
CGCGAAATTTAATATTGTAGAACAATCTCATAGTTTCAGACTGGCGTGACGTGTTTACATATTTGTTTTCGCATGAGTATTGAGTATGTAAGTGTTCCTCTTTATGTATTCTTTGGAATATCTTCTTTAGAATCATGGGTGTTTTCACCACGGCCTTTATACTTCAAGGGTACATTACTAATATAAGGAAGAAAAGATGTCGTGTTGTGTACTCAACATAACAGAACTGACCATGAATAGATTATTAACAGGAAAATAAGGTTCGAGGAAATTCCATCCTATATATATTTAGGATGTATGAATGCGAAAATTTTATTGAATGTTTATTACCAGTTATCGGAATAGATAGTGCTATTTTGCGGGATTTCGAGACGGAATCTTAATATGGATACGACTTTAAATCCTACTGTTAGGGATTTATACAACGTGGAAGGGACATACTCGTAATAAATCGAACCAAGGGCTATTTTAGCTCACACACACATTTTGGATACACTTTGACTTTCAACTTCAAACATAGAATTTGAAGGAAATTAGGAATTAAGGGATTTTCGGGGTTCACGTGAATGAATGATGGAACGCTTTGAGCACCCCACCGGCCATACTGAAACGTTCAGCTTCAGTCGCTCTCTCTGACAGATGTCGCCCAATCCACCCTGATTTTTAAAACGCTAAACACGTACTTACGTACAAATAATTGGTATGCACCACGGTCAAGCGTAGTCTGCGTGGTACTGATACATAAAATAGCAACTATACCCAGTGTTGCCACCTTTAATTTGGACAAGTCACTAGATGTACAATCAAATCTCGCTAGATAATGAGAATTTAGAATATTAAAAATTCCCTAGAATTCCTTAAATCCTATTCGGTCATAATTTTGTTTAAAAAAAATATTTTTTAGTAATTTTTATTATGTAGTCATAAACAAAAAATAAAAACACGAAAATCGTGATTGTTTAATTTATTCTTAAAAACTTTTATCATTAACTTAATAACTACACCTATTTAGCTCTGCGATAATAATTAATTCTTTGCGATATTTCTGGCCATATACCTTCTTTTTCAAAGGAATTTCCATTCTGACTCTCGATGTACAACAATTTTATAACAAAGGTTTTACAATACGGCACACACCGCGACAACAACAAAACAGAACGAATAGGAATGAACAGTGAACACTGAATGAAAATCTCAAAAAAAAAAAGCTGTAAGGTTATTCCCCATATCGTAACAGGGGAAATCCCGTGACTAGACAAGGATATCAAATTACTAATTCAGTACGTCAGATTGAGAGCACCAATCACGATTCTCATGCGACGATCGGTCATATTGAGTGTCGGTGTTGTCAGCATTATGATAAAAATACCTTATAAAGTTCCCTTTATTTACTCAGGGGAAAATAAATAAATATTTTTTTTAGTGGTCATCGATTGGCAAAAAAGTCGCTAGAAGTCACCAAATCTATGTCTAGTGACTAAGCAAATGCAAAAATCGTTGAGCTACTGTAGAATTCCCTAAATCTAGTGACAAATTCTCTAAAGTGGCAACACTGACTATACCCACTCCACTCTACCGGAAAGCTGCAGCCCACGTGCTGCGGGCACTCGCCCACAACACCGCAATCGACCCGAGTCGGATATAAATTTAAATTACATCCGCCCACCTCCATTTCCTCGGAACTCGTATGATATTAAGTATATTGCTATATCTAGCTGGACCGTCTCGGTTAATAACAAAACCAAGTTCAATTTGCAACAAGCAAGAAAATCTTATTTGGTATTTATTTTTGCATCATATTTATTTATTTAACTTTATTACAAAAATTGAAAGGCTGAAAAGGGCCCAGGCCTTTTCTACCAGTCAACCTGGTGATGCCGAAAAAAAGTTAATTTTGATAAATTAATCATATCATACAAACCTGGTGGTCTAGCATACAACGCCATGAGTAAGTCCATAGTAATTGTTACTTTTGATGATAGAATACCATGCCATGAAAGCTTTACTATGTACATAGTAATGTACGTTAATTATACCATATTATATTGTTGTTGTTGGCAAAACAACGATGCGTGCACGTAATTGTATACGATCATAAAATAAAAGCCACTTCATTCATTTTCATATTACAATAAGACATGATAATGTTAGCCATACAAAAGTTACCTTGATTCTTGTTCTCTTATAGCGTGGCCAAGTTCGTTTTGGGCCACGCGCAGTGTAGGGTTCCGTATTTGCGAATGCCAACTTAAGCTTCGTTATATATATACTATAGTTGTGAATTTTTTACGTAACCATATAATATATGGTCTAACAAAATATACTGAAACTATTTTAAGACTGAATACAGTCCGTGATACTGGACAACTTTGCCCAGGGAACATATGTCGAAATATGAATAATAATTTTAGGCTTTCCATACAAACTCGGATCAGCTAATCGCTCAAATTTTGTTAGACATTATACACCTTATACCTTATATTATACCTATTTGTTAACCGTTTAGCAGATAGAGGGCGGGGGGGACACTTGACTCTAACAAAAATTTGCAACGGATTCCTAAATCAAAAAATGGTGTTCACAAGCTCACAATATTTTTGAAAGACCTATTAAACGACACACAAAACGACGGGTTAGTCTAATAAAAAAATGAGATTTTTTAAAGATAATGGTACGGTACCCTTAGTGCTCGAGTCAAACTCGCACTTGGCCGGTTATTAATCAATGTCTTCTATGTTCTTCACAATCAATTATTTGTATGTGTATTACGTAGGTGCCTAGTTAGGTACTCCGGAACACAAAGAGAGCGCAAATTGGCATTTCGTTCATTTCTGTGGTTCATTTCCTTATTCCGTGTTTCACGAAATTAACTTTGTAACAATAGTAACCAAGTTTTTGCATTGTGTCTTTCACAATGTACCTACCCAACTATACTCCATTTGTTTATTAGGTATTTAAATAAATGTCAAAAATCTAGACATGTATTTTTATTGAAACGTTATACACTTTATTTATTTATTTATTTATAAATCACATACAGATTATTTATAAATAACAAACTTAATTTGTAATGTATGTAGTTGTCGTTTACATCTATTTATATACCTAACCGAATGGAGCTATTGATTTACAAAAGTCCTATAACTAATAATTGGGAACCCATCCTTTATCGCAATTAACTTCAACGATTTTCATTCCCCATAAAACTATTCGCAAATCTTTTAATACAATATTTAACAAATCCTAAAATCTGTTGACATCTAAATTTCATTTACTCGATTATTCGTTATTTACAAACTCAGTCTATCGTTATTTCTTTTCATATTTATGTATTTTATCGAAATAACGTAACATCAAAGTTTTGTTATCCATAATTTTGTTTCCACATAAGCTTTAGTTTGCAAAATAGTTGAAACATTTGAAACGAGTGCTAGGAAACTTCTATCCATTTTCCTAGGTAAGGGCAAACCTATAGGTTAGGTTATGTTAGAACTACGACCAACATACGCACGAGCCGGGCGAGTGCAGTGAGCGTGCCGCGGCAGCGGCCGGCAAATGCTGAGAAACTTCTATCCATTTTCCTAGGTCAGGGCAAACCTTTAGGTTAGAACTGCGACTAAGAAACTACTATCCATTTTCCTAGATCAGGGCAAACCTATAGGTTAGGTTATGTTAGAACTGCAACCAAAAACTTCTATCCATTTTCCTAGGACAGGGCATACCTATAGGTTAGGTTATATTAGAACTGCGACCAACACACGCACGAGCCGAGCTAGCGAAGCGAGCGTTCTGCGGTAGCGGCCAGCGAGTGCTAAGAAACTTCCATCCATTTTCCTAGGTCAGGCCAAACCTATAGGTTAGGTTATGTTAGAACTGCGACCAAAAACTTCTATACATTTTCCTAGGTTAGGGCAAACCTATAGGTTAGGTTATGTTAGAACTGCTGCGACCAACACACGCACGAGCCGAGCGAGCGAAGCGAGCGAAGCGAACGTGCCGCGGTAGCGGCCGGCGAGTGCAAAGAAACTTCTATCCATTTTCCTAGGTCAGTGCAAACCTATAGGTTAGGTTATGTTAGAACTGCGACCAACACATTAGGCGACCTACACATTAGGACATATGATAGTTATTATGTGTACCGTTACATATTGAAACATGTTTTTATGAACAATTTTATCGATAAGTTTATACTTTATATGAAATGTTAGTTCGATATACCGTTTTTCTATAAAAGAAAACCATTTTGTAATATATATTTTTTAAATTGTGTTGTTATTATATGAAACTGCGATGATAAACTATTCGTTTTATTAGAAAAATATGTATTAAAAATCGTGGAATAGTTTTCTGGAAAATGAAATTCGATGTCAAAACAATCTGTATTCTAATAGACACCCCTAATAATTGCTAGAAAATAAATAGTTATACTCTTTAATATAGACATGGAAATAAAAGAATATCCCATAGACAACTCTTAGCACCGTAGTTATTCTTATTGTTTCACATCAAAAACAAACGCTGCTGTGTGCAGAAAAGCCTGAAATAACTCTACAATGATATAAACACGTGGTTTGGGTATGACAATACTAATATTAATTCTGTGGTATAGGTGCGACAAACAAAATACTACCTACTCGTGGCAGTCGCATGCGCGGTTTAGGTAAATCCAAAGTTCAAATAAACAAATTCTGATGTTTTTCAACACTCTTGTAATGCGTCAAAATGAAACACTGCTCTAACAGAAATACGAGTAGCTTTTAGAAAAATACAAACTCATGGAATACTCCTATTAATTCTGTGCTCGTGGTTCGGGTGCCTCGTGGTTGCATGCGGTTTGTGAATAAAGCCGTATAAATAAACACGCGATACTCTGTTTATTTTGATTCACTAGGTACCTACTTTCTTTGTCAAGTTCACGTGGGCTTGAAAATAGTACATTATGGTACTAGTGTGTAACATTGGTGATTACCTCCGTGGCGCCATTGAGACCCGAGCCGTAGGCGAGGGTCTTAAGAGAGCCAAGGACGGTAATCATCAATACACACGTGTATCATACGACGTTTTTCAACACACTTGTGAATAAAATAACAATAAAAACTAATTTTATTTAGTAAATAAAAAGTTTATTTAGAGAAACCATTAGTAAATGTGCAGTTAGTAAAATTATAGTTAACTGTTTTTGATGGCATAGCGGTCTCATCGATAGATTATTTATTGAAATACTTTCATGTTCTATTGTAATTTCAGGTGGCTCATTATTCGTGTAGGTAGGTGAAATCCAATCATTGGATGTACTTGGTGTTTCGTCAGTAGGAATCTTTTATAAATTTTCAATATCGTCAGACAATAAAACCTTTGATTTCTTGCTTCTAAATCCATCGGTTAATTCGGATAGTCTCTTTAGATAAGCTGACAAATGAAAGTATGTTTTTTAGTCCACTCCATTCTTTGTTCGGACTGCACTTTTTAACATTGAGTATAAACACCACAAAGAGCTAGGTTTGTACTTAGAAGATAATAATTTAAAGCACGCCATGAACACTTTTTTATGAAAAAGAAAGCGTATTCTTGCTGTTTTGCCATTTTATTAAATTTTGGTACGCTACGCTAATAGATATTTTTCCTTGGAGTTTTTAGGTAGTAAACTTTCTATAACGTTAAGGGCTTCACATCCTATATCGGGCGGTGTACAACATTAATCATTTTCTTCGTAACTAGTACTTGTAGACATTTTAATTAATAAATAACTATAATTTCAACAGTAAAAATGAGTTGTGAAAAATGTTTCGCTATGGCGGTAAAAATTAATCAGTTTTCGTATGCGCGCGCATTGCGATCGGCCACAGACTAAAGAGATTGTGTTTATTTTTATTTTCCGCGCATAGGATTTGCGCCTATTCTGCCAAGTACAAAATGGGGAATTCAAAGTTTTCTTTTATTACAGAGAAAACAAAAGTTATCTTTGAGTGAAAGTTTTACTTATTAAACACGTACGAGTTAAAATTATCTATTTAAATAAGAAGTTGCATGAAGTGAAAAAGCAAAAGGAACATTAATTTGTTTGTTCTATTGAACACGATCTTTTTTTGAATAAAAACTTTTTCAATAAGAACGAAGCAACTCAACCAATAAATTTAAAAAAAAAAATCTATAACTCACTAGTGAGTTATAGCAATTAAAAAGTCACAGTTTGATTATAGGTGTCATTATGTGCCTAATTGCGGTGACCATAGAGCCACTTTATGAGCAAGTGTGTTAAAAAAGCTTTAATTATCGATGCATACGCCTGCAGTAAACTACTGTACAACACACAACATTAAAACATGATAAATACGTGATGACAAGTTTAAAGGATCATTCATTACAAAGGTTTAGATGAGTATTAAAACGTATTAGTAGCCTTTAATTATGATAGCGATAAAATTATTATGAATAAATCCGAACAACGGTAAAACGCTGAAAGTATACTGCCAGTCAAAAACTTCGATTGTTCAAAAAATCAAAATGTAGTCATGCTTTTTTACAGAGCGCTCGCTGGATATGGTCACCCGTTACGTCGTGTCGTTATTCAAGTTAAAAATCCAAGAAATACCAACCAGCATATGGTTCTTTCTGAAAGTTGCATAATATGCTACAAATAGCGGTGACATAACGCTATCGCGTGGGTACATACATAGACTGCATTAATAATGCAGATTGACCGATCGGGCCAGTGGAGCTACTCTATTAAGTACGTCGTTAGTCTAGTATTGAAATAAATATGATGCCGAAGGTGAACTACTACACAGCTAGTATTTTAGCGCAGGCTTATCAAAAAAATTTTTACAAGCGTATAGACAGGTCATTTCTTCTTTATTAAGTTGGTCATGCAAAAAAGAGTTTCCTAGCCCACAATGACATGACATGCATTTTATGCGTTGAGTTATTCCACGTTGTGGGTTCTGTCTTGTTGGCACTTTGTTCTTGTTCTTACATAAGTAAAAAGGCGTTTACGGTTTTTATAATATGTGGTAAACATATTTAAAAAACCGACAGGGTTCAGCTGTGCTAATGTGAGTGTAATTTCCAAATATTTTCAACTAGATCTAGGTACGCGCTACCCGGCGAAATATTCTCCCAACTCGCTCGCGTTCTTTTTACGCACATAAACAATAAACACACTAACGAGCTAGAAATAGAACTTAAAAGATAACAAAAGCCATCGCTAAACGACGTGGCCTCAAGATTTGTCAGAACTAAATCGGTGTCACTGTTACACTAAAATGTATTTTAAATACATTTCTTGGCAATAAGGAATAAGGAATCTGATAGATAAGTTAAAGTAAAGGCACAGAAATTCACAGAATTAATAATAGTTTTACATAATGGTATGTAAATGGTAAAGGTAGGTTTAAGGAAACTTGAAGTAAAAAAAAAAGAGAAATCCAGCATTTCGAAAACCTCTTATAAATCTCATTAGCTCATTACAGTATTACAGAAAGAAAGAAATAAGGTAGTTAGGTACTTTTGACATCTTCAAACATTGATGACAAAGTTTCAATTTAACTTAATATTTTTTATTTATTCGCTGAAATTCCTATAATGTTACACTTAAAAACTTTTGATGTTTTGACCAAAACTAAGAGCGACTATTTTCATAGCCAATTTGTCATTATATAGATTCTTTCCCAGAATTATTGTAAGTATAATAAGTTCAAGCGACCTACACGCCGGAAGAACTAAAGGTTTCGAGCGGCATTAGACGTATTACGATCGCCTACGTACAGGAAACCGAACTACTTATCTACTTAAATAATACGTGGGCGGTTATTGTTAGATCCAGTGAAAGCTGACTAATGAATCACTAATGCGGCTGCGATGCCCCTGCCCACTGCAGCACCGGAAGCGGACCCGACGGTGGTGCCCCATTTTCGCTATTCTCTCAGGTGCGTCATAACATTGCTATGTGCTGTCTGTATTTACCTAAGGGAATGTAGAAGCAGCACAGAATACAGAGCTATTGTATTATAATTTGTTTTGGATGCAAAGCAATTCCTTTTTTACACCAAAATTAGGTATTTTCCTGGGTCAAAAATAAAATATTTGGTACTGTTAAGGATATAAAACGTCACCAAATAATGTCAGTTGTCATGATCATATCTATTTTTAATGTGATATTAAGAGTGCTATTAATTTGACTCCAAGAAAGTATAACGTCATCTGCCTGTATTTCATACAAATCTCATAGAAAATGTTTGTTTTGACGTATAGAAAAAAGTATCTGAATTGAATTGTTGGATAATAGCGTATTTATCTCTTTAATATTAGTTTAATTAGGGCCACTTAGGGCGTAGGATGTAGGTACTTTGTTAGTCTTTGCACAAGGTATTACGCCTTTGGTTCTTTGGTCCACAAGTCTAGCCGGTGTAAAAAGTTGAGACGTGACGTGACGCAATACTGAAATTTTCTTTACTTGCACCTACATCGACATGCAGTCCAACGTCTCCAACCGAGTCCAACCAACATCAGAACTGGTTTATTGACAAAAGTGATGAAAGTTCTCAAATAAGTGGTACCTTTCACAACATAATTTGATTTTTTATTTCATCTCAAATAAAACAAGTCAATAGAAGCTTTAAAGTAGTTTTTATCGTAAGGTATTGAGAATTACTTAGTTAGAAAGTAGTAACATTTTTTGTGGGTACAGAAAAAAAATGATGACAGCATGATAGAATGACTATTAGTGGATTACATGAATTATAAATGTTATAATATAAATAAACTCCACAATTTGTATGATACAATAGTCCCATAAGTCTGACTGTAACTGAACTTTTAGGGTTGGGACTCATTTGATGGCACAGCACTTTTCTATGCTGCTATCATTTTCTGTCGCTCAGACATAACCGTGATTTGCTAGAGTGACAGAAAAGGATAGCATGCGAAAGTTCCCTTCCGTGCTGCTGACAGATAAGATCCAACCCTTACCATTGCTGTTGTGTATCTATACGGAACTAGAACCAGATCAAATCACGAGGACTCAAGGGTATGAAGGAATTCGATTGGTGGCAGAAGGTTTAGGTGATGCTAATACATTATGGTAACTATTATGTGGCTTGTGTTGCCAGGCAGACCGGTGAAAAAAAACATGTCGGACTAGTTTCTTCTTAACTAGGTTTTTTGTTCATGTTTCTGTTTTAAATCGGCCAGTAAGTCTAGAATGACGTCATCCAGCGAACAAGGTGGATGTGAGAGAGGTGTTGCGGAAACGTTGGCAGGCTCGATGGAGTTTGTCGACCTTCGGCGATGCCTGTTCTTTTAAATTCGTAGATGTAAAAATCTATCAGAGGTTTTAATAAAATTACGTTTCGCTAGGACTCTTATCATATATAGGTAGGTACTTTTGCCTGTCGCTTTGTAACTATTGTTTTTAATTATCTGTAAAAATATCAAAAGATAAAAGATTTTATAATAGGCAAGTAGGTACGTACAAGTGCAATTCGGAGTAGGTGGTCCTCAGAGCGAAATGTATTTTATAGGCATAATTCTCAAACTAGTATTTTTTACGTTAGTTTGTCAAAATAAGAATAAAGTATAAAATATTTAAAAGAACATTGTAAACGACAAAGAGATTTGTTGTTTAATTAAACAAGTTACTTATCTATGACGCATATTTTACATTATGCCATTAATTACAGTAACTATAACTACTTCATTTACAATGTAGGTATAGGTACCTACTATCGAACTGTAAGGGCAACCATACAATCCTGATAACAATCATCACGACTCACAACCATAACCGCGAAAAATCTTCAGATGAGATATTCATAATAACACAAACAATAACAACCGGACGCCCGACAACGGCAACATTTACGATTATGAATTGATAGTAAACCATATAGGTACACCAACCACATGCATGACACGCGCAATCGACCAGGAGTGCTATTTTTCATTGAGGGATTCAGCGAAACACAAAACGTGTAGTTTTCCAACTCACCGCTTGCGTAAAATACAAATTGATCGTATTTTTGAAACCGTCGTGTGAGCAAAAAACAATATTGTTTTACGCAGAAAATATGGATAATTTGTCTATCCTTATCAAAAAATTCGAACATGAATAAAAAAGCTACGTGAAATGGAACGGATTTCTCATGATTGGTTTCGATGACATATCTACGCTACAAATGTCAAAATTACGAGTGGTCAAGACCACTCGTTGCAAATCCTTCGCAAACTACCAATTCAAAAATGCGCCCGTTTGGAAACGCTCGCGCAAACCCTTCGTAATGTGACAAGTGATTTCAAAAATACGTCTCCAGTTGTGGCTAATAGAGATTTTTTTATTGTAGCGGTCATGTCTGCATTGTGTCGAGGTCTATGGCCGCTGATCAGATCACGTAGCAGGCAGCCACCGGATGAGTCACCCACCGGCAAGCGCCGCACCGGACGGCGGACACTCGACACTACACCATTTACGAGTATTGTAAAAGCGATACGCACAATCGAATGGTAGGCTTCGGTGCTACTGTCCTTGCTTCCAGACTTTAAACTGTAAATAATGTTTGTAAGAAACTGAAACGTTTGAGTCTAAGAACAACTGTAATTATTTTCTGCTCACAGACTCTTTTTTTCGTATGTACCTACTGGGAGAAAATGAACATATGTATGTATTTTGATAAAAATTGTCTTTAAAAAAAACATGAATATTAAAATAACTATCATGTGTAAGAAAAACGTGATATTTAGTTATTATAATATTGATGTTTTTATCTCAAAGGAAGGATCAAAAGACAGGCTCTCGCATAATACGGATATTACATAATAGAGTTAGGTTGACGTAACGTAACCTAGTGAAACACACTGACAGATTTTACAATGTAAAACTTATTTTGAGATTTGGCATGCATTACAAAAGAAACTTGCTGGAATAACTGTGGACTGTAAACGGAAAGCGAGTCGGACTCGCCCATGAACGGTTCCGTAGTAGCAAATAACATAATATAAAAGTATTGTAGTATGTTTTTTTAAAATTTTTATATTCGAGTTTTTGAATGAAAGGTAAATTGCCGTTTATGATTTATGACGTATTAAAAAAAACTACTTACTAGATCTCGTTCAAACCAATTTTCGCTGGTAGTTTTCATGGTAATGAACAACATATATTTTATTTAGTTTTATCATTCTCTTATTTTAGAAGTTACGGGGGGGACATACACTTTTTTCCACTTTCGAAGTGTCTCTCGCACAAAGTATTCGGTTTGGAAAAAAATGCTATTAGAAACCTCAATATCATTTTTAAAGACCTATCTATAGATACCCCACACGTATGGGTTTGATGAAAAAGAAATTTTTGAGTTTCAGTTCTAAGTATGGGGAACCCCCAAAATTTACTGTTTTTTTCTATTTTTGTGTCAAAACCTTAATGCGGTTCACATAATACATCTACTTACTAAGTTTCAACAGTAAAGGTCTTATAGTTTCAGAAAAATGTGGCTGTGACATACGGACGGACAGACAGACAGAGAGACAGACATGACGAATCTATAAGGGTTCCGTTTTTGCCATTTGGCTACGGAACCCTAAAAAAGTGACTAACTAGCTTTAGAAACAGCTGGTTTTTGAATAAAACTTAAGCCTTACGTTACAAACATCCAATTTTTTTTTATAATTATAGCTATCTGCTCTTAATTTTTACAGGTAGTGGAATGAAAGGTGATAGAGAGACAAGACATACTGAGCCGACCCCAGATACTGGGAAGATAAAGATGACATTACAACCATTTATAAATTAGGTAGTTATAGGTACCCCAAGGGCTTACTTTGGCCCTGTGACAATTAAATTAGGAATAAATTAGAAAATTCACGAGCTCATAAAACGGTCAAAATGTGCAAATAATTATTATGTTTATTTATAGCAATAATAAATGAGAATTGGATAAGTAAGTACCTATCAAGTGCAGACTGTTTAAGACGCAAAATATTACGAGCTAAGAAACCTTGCAATGGCGTCGATCGAAGAAAGGGCATTGGTTTCAGCTGAGCGGATTGCGTTCACCGCATGTGGATTGCTTACTACCCTTTGACTTGACTTTGAAGGCTTCAGTCTGTGATATCGAAAGGGGAATCCGGAAATGACATTGTACCTGCCTGCTGTTCTTGTTTTCCAATTTGAAATCATATCACAGCAGTGTTGCCATACCTTTAGTCGATTTCGTCCGTAATTCTCGTCGCTTAAATAACTAAATAAGGTCATGAGCATATTTGATTTAGAATTAACTAAGTAGGTTTATATAGAATTCATGATTTTGTACGAATTTTTTAAAATGAATATACAGATTTTACGCCCTGTTTTCGATCTTGATTCATTTGACAAATGTTTTATAAAAAATCATTCTGTCGTTTTCTACCTTCAGAGACCCAAACTTTGTATGTTTACAAAATGTTTTAGATTTTTTGAGAAAACCGGTGACTGAAATATCATGATATTCATAATGTAGTATACTTTAGAATAAAATCCTCTCATTTGATACCCCACACGATACGTATGAAAATATATATTTTTTAATTCAATTACAAAAAAGTTGATGACATTGACATCATCATACAGATACATTTTCACGTTTATACCCCTGACGGGGTTGACAGAGCCCAGGGCCGTTAGGCCCAAAGGCCACGCTTAGCGTGGTGGTGGGAGTTAAGATGGAAAAGGAATCAAAATAGTGATGGGTTGCTAGCCGACATCATCATAATTCATAATAACCCCCACTGTACAAAAATTCAAGATGACTTTAAATCCATATTTGAGTCATGAGTAAGTAACTCATCCAAAGGAAATGTCTTGATCATTGCCATACATTCTTATGTCGTGTAGACGCGCTATTAATTTGGCAACACTGAATCATTGTGTAGATGTTAGGTAGGGAATTAATAAAGTTGGTGTAGGGCTGAAACTGAACCCCCCCGATGTGGTTCCCATCTTGTCGCGATGGGGGGGCTCAGTACCTGCGGTTGCCTCGGCCGCAGGGAAGCTAAGAGGAACCCATTGCCCGGGTTGAGGCTTAGGCCTCCCCGGGCCCGGCGGAGGCCATTCCTGGCGGGAATGGCCTGGCTGTGAGGGAAGGGGGTGACGACGACCTCCCTACCATCACAGCCGTGGTAGGGGTCGCGGGGGAAGAGGAGTGTCGGTGTTTCGTTGCCGCTCGCCCTATCCTCCGCGACCAAGCGCGGCCGTGGCGCTTGGCACGGCATCGGTGGGGCCGCAGGGGAAGAGGAGTGTCGGTGTTACGTTGCCGCTCTCCCTATCCCCTGCGGCCGGCTGTGTGGGCCCCGGTCGCCGTCAGGTGGACTGGGGCAGGGCCTGCTTCCGCAGGCCCCAAATTATGAGGGCTGGTTGGACGGTGGAAACGGGATTCCATCGTCCAACGGACAGCCCTCCGGAGTGGAAGGCAGGCGCGTGTGCGTGTCAGCGCGTCTGTCCTTGGGCCAAGAGGCCAAGGCGGCGGTTACTCCGGCCCCTCTGATTCAGCAGAGGGTGCCGTGAGGCCGTTGGCGAGCCGGGGCCGCTTAAGTAGCGGCCGGCCGCGCCGGGGCTGTGGAGCATGAAGAAGCACACGGTCCCGGCCGATAGCGGCTGAGAGGTGACACCGCGGAGTTTTTAGTGGTAACACCACATAACCTTACCGGTGTCCCGTAACCGGTAAGGTATCCGAAGGGATTTTCTCCGCGTCAAAAAAAAAAAAAAGGGCTGAAACTGAAAACGCTAAATACCTACCTACGTCTGTTGTCGCGGCAACGGAGCGGTGCGGTACGGTAAATATTTTTAATAATAACTGGCCAAGTGCGAGTCGAACTCGCGCACGAAAGGTTTCATATCATTATCAATAAAAACACGTTTGTTATATGGGAGCCTCACTGAAATATTTATTTTAATTTATTAGTATTTGTGGCAACAGAAATAAATAATCTGGGAACATTTCAACTGTCCAGCTATCACGGTTCATGAGATACAGCCTGGTGACAGACAAACGGACAGATAGACAGACAAATGGACGGACAGATCAAATAATCCTTTTAGTAATTTAATGAAATGAAACACGTTTCTTCAAGGCACGTCAACAAGCTGACCAGAGATTGTGTATAGTACAATATTCTATACTATAGGCTTTTATACGTAGTTACTTGTATGTCGCGTCGTTTTCCGGAAGTTACAGCCATTCAGTATTCACTGAGGCTCCATTGATGGAGGCAGCTGTTAAGAAAGGGAAACAAAAGGCGACGTAGTAAGCCAGTGATCGTGACCGTACATAATTTAACATTAATCGCATTTGCTGCTCACTCAAGGCTTGTAGGGACAGTGGTACAAGTACTCAAATCATTTGGGAAAAAGAGAATAATATTGAATTTTCATATAAATATTTAGTAATACTTTATTCATTTGCTAATTAGTGGTTATGTGAGCTGTAGACCTCGCGAGTCCCGTCCCAACCCCCCCCTCCCACGCCTTAAAGTTTATCAGATAAAGAATTGCTCATAAAAAAAGTTACATATTTAATGTTATAAGGGTAAAAAAAAAATTTATGACAGTTTTGCAATGGCTGAAATATGATATTCGCTATTTTCAAAATTGTCAAAAAACTGAATCAACAAAAAAATCTAAATTAATTTCGAACCTTCTCAGAAAATTCTCAAGAATCGCTTAAGGGTCCCCCGACCCTAGACCAAAATAAAACTTTCCATACAAACATAGTCTACGTTTTATTTCAAAACGACATGTCCGATTTGGGCAAAATTTTGTAATTTCAAAGATATTGCAATTATCTAGGTTTATAACTAGTTTCCGACGGTAAAAATATGAACTTGAAATAGAATATAGTGTTTTATATCATTTTTGACCATTAGTATGGGAAACTTCTAAATCGTTATATTTTCTTTCCAGTTCATAATTTTACTATAGGAATCCAGATAGAACCCTAGATAATTGCAATTTCTTTACAATTACCAATTTTTACCAGAATCTGACATGTGGTTTCAAAATTAAACATGTACTACGTTTGTATGGAGAAGTCTAGGGTTGGGGGACTCTTAAGAAATATGATAGCTTGCGAGAACGGCCACACAGACTGACAACTGGACAGCGGGACAAAAGCATCTCGAAACTGAGACCCTTTGCTCGCTCGGTCAATTAAATTACCTACTTACTTTGTGATAATTTTTCATATCTACTTATCTATCATCTAACTTATAGCCCTTTATCCTAAACTTAGATTGTTCTTTTGTGGGTGTTATCTTTACTATAAACTTTCTCTGAGGTCAGTGTGCTTCCTAGCAAAGGCCTCTTTTAACCACTACCATTGTTCTCTATCTCTTGTAAATCTTCTCCAATTTGGACCTGCCAGTTTCAGTTTGTCCTCCCATCTTATGAATTGTCTTCCTCGACTTCCCTTTCGGTCTCTGGGATACCATTGTGTTAGAATTTTAGTCCACTTCTATCTGTGATAAAGTAGTAACTAGTTAGTAGTTTTACAGGGTAGGTAGTGGCAGGAGCAGTGTATAATCAAGCTAATTTAAGGCTCAAACCCTCATTAATTGGAAGAGTGAACTTTAAATGTAATACATACCTAACTAATTACCCACAGCATTTATGTGCAATACTGATGTAAAGGTATAGGCAGGTGAGATGTAAATGAGAAAAAGATAAGTACTGCAATAATTTGTAGAAAATAGTTTTTAACTTCCAAGATTTGTTTCAACCTCTTTACAATTTCTTTGTACAATTTAGTAAAATAATAAACACCTATGATATATTCTTGCTACTCTAAAATATAGGAAGTCATACCTATACAAATGAATCACACATTTACATACCTACCTAATTTTATGAATGACTGAGAGAGAAACTCGTGATAATGTCTTCAATTATAACAAACTATATGTTGTCATAACAATTTTGGTCTCCACACAAGTCACAATTTGTTTCACAACATGTAATTGAGCCAATTACTTAGTAAGTAGCACTATTAACAAGTGTCATAACTAAAAGTAATTTTTTGTTTGGCATTGACATGCTCAGTTACAGCAAATAATATAATTATCTAACTAGTAAATTGTTAAATTTTGAAACCATATACCTAGTATCTCCAAATATTTCTAAATAGAAAACCAAAATTATCTGTCCGCCCATTAAGGATTAAGATGTGATAGCCATGATAGTGTATACTAAATAAAAGAGTACTTAGCTATGAAAAAGGTTCAGGGTAAAATATAGTATATAATTAATTAATGAAGAAAGATTGTTGCTTTAATTAGTAAAACTGCAGTAATCAGAAGTGAGAGGAAAAGTTTTTCTTGAAGACTTTTTGAGAATTTTACCAATGTTTCAAACATTTGATTTGAATAGGTCTATCTATAATGATTTGGCATTAAATATGCACAAATAAATTGTGTATGTCACTCAATTTATTGGAAAAGGTATGTACATAATTTCTCAATATTATAATTTTCCTTTGTCTGTCTGTCTGCAATTGGTAGTTACTTATTCTTATAGGATTCTTATTCTTACCAATAATTAAGAGTGTGCTCCCCAGTAGGCATAAACCAATTCTTATACAATTGGCCCGGTTGAGACTACTTGTCACGCGGCGTGAGAAGTAACTCATGGGGCAATTCCATCTCTGGTCACTGGGCTGCTGCTCATATGTGACTGTTGTTGGTTGGTACACGGCACTTGTCGGCATTTTGGTGGTTTTACCAGCAAAAACACTTCACTTTTAGAACGAATTAAGTTTCAAACAACAGTACACCTCATAAACATAAACACATAGCTTTTATTTAGCACAAAGCTTGCTACGATTTCAAAACAAGGCTGGATGAGCAAGCGACGCGATGCGCAACGAACGGTCGATTCCCACTAAAATATTGTTGCGGCACAACTTCTCATAAAATTACTGTTTCAATATTTTTTTATGAAATAAATGATACTCTTTAGGATCTATGTAAAACGCGCATGTTATTTTATCAACGAGCAACAAAAATCACTTCAGCACAACACAACGACCACAAACAACCACAACAAATTCTGAAATGACTGACGGGGTTGCCAGAGCCAAACATAATATAATTACTACCAGAGCTCACATGCCAGCGTATATAATATATACCATGGTAAGAGCCTACTAATGGGGAAGGCAGCTCAAAGCTAATCGTAGATGGCGTTGTGTACGTTTGTTCTTTTCCGAAAAATTATGACAGTAGTTCTCAACGTAAACAAATGAAAAATATTACAATTTTTGTAGTTTTTACCAATTTTTTTGTAAAATAAATACGAAAGAGTGCTCAATAAGGCTAGTCCCTGCCCTGAAAGCGGAATTAAGAAGGGAAGGTGTCCCAACAAGGGGAAAAAAATGATTTAGTGATAGGTTATAAATTTCATATTTACGCAATATTTGGCGATTTCGATGTTTTTGTGCCAAATTCTCAATGACGTGCTGATGTTTTCCAATATTCTGACATCTAGAAATAAGTATCCTTTACATTTGCATGTCAATCGATGAGTTTTTAACCTTACACTTATACTTTTCAGATTGGAGCTTTACGACACTAATGTTAATTTGTAACGCTCCAATTGACACCAAACCCCAAATATTGTAGAATCAATAAACAGACACAATTATAAATAAATATATAGTGGCAATGTAGGATTACAAAGAAACAATAAAGAAATTAAGTCAAATAAAAACATTTTTTTATTATAAATCTGAAGAAACTGATAGTGGGTTTGATACAGGCACTACTCACATACACAGACACCATAAAAATACTGATATATTATCATAAATAGAAACATCTGGTACATTCAAAGTGTGAATTACATTACTTAGAGAACATTCTTTCTTTGCACTTATTTTAAGGGATTGTTGTTCAAACATACACTGATCTTGCAATGCTTCATTGAAAATGTTTAATCGAATTCTGTTCCATCTGGCTTTTGATAGGTGCCAATTAATTTTAATTAATATTTTTTCAAGTATATTATGGACAGGAGCCCAGGCGGTAGACCTGAAAACAACAAGATTACCATTCATCATTATAGTACATGGATGGATGCAAAATTAAGTACCTATTGTGTTATACTTTATACTGGAAGTTTATTTATGTGATTTTTTAACTATTTTACTACTTACTAGTTGTATTACTTATGGAATTGTAATACTTTTCATTGAATGGTCCAGCATAACCTAGAAATATTTGTCGGTTCCTAATTATCTTTTCTCAGAGTTGCTATCCACTTTTTCCTTATGGCCGCATCTTAAGGCAATTTATGAATGCCAATATTTTTCCACCGAATAGCGCTGAAATTAGTCTTTTATAGCAAAAATAACACTTTTTCATAAAATCTCCATTGTTTTGACATTTAATTCAGAACAAACGTATACAGCGCCACTTTGACAGCTGCCATCCCCATTAGATTGGAGCCTTTACGCCCCATGTAAATAAAAATTAAAGAGCCTTTGAAATGGTGTGTTAAAGCAATTTTGACGTGTTGAGACGATTTTTGGGTTCTTTGATTCAAGATAGCTGTTAACGCATACTTACGTCCCCCAAATGTCCCAATACGCTAACAACATTATTGCAGTCACTTTAGCAAAAATATGGGTCAACCTCGAAATAAAGAGCGTATAATTTGCAACATTTTATTTATTATCACAGGTAATAAATAAAATGTTGCAAATTTTAAGCTCTACAGTTGTGTTGTGTGTGAATGTTGTGATGCTCATTGTTTACATCACTATAACAATAGAAACTGAGATAGTGGCAAAAACACAATTTTTGTGACCTTTGACTTTCAATAACTTACGACGCAAACACGAGATTTTATTAGACTTTTGACACAATAGTGCGGGAAGTAGTGTCATAAGGTGCAAATTTTGGTATCGGAAGAATTCACTTGGCACAGATGTAATATACGTAAAGTTAAGCTAATTTAGCCCGGTAGCCATCCCCCACCCCCTGGGGGGTAGGTAGGGGGGGCATTCGAAGTTACTCGCCGCCGCGCTTCAGAAAAAAAATCATATCAGCTTCTATTTACCTAACACCTCAAGTTTGGTATCATTTTCTGATTAATCAGACATGAGGAATTCAATTTTGAATATAATTTTACATTTAATATAAAAATTAATGGTAAAACAGGGAAAATATTGACGAAAATATTAAAATCGGATCGCATTTTTCTTTATTTTAAGTGATTTATTTTACTAGAAATCCTGTATTTTGTGCAACAAAAAATACTATCTTAAAGAATATTTATCTAGCTTTAAAAAAATATATACTTTATTATACATAGCTGTCATACATCTATCTGAAAAAAATCGAACATGGCACGCGGCGGTGCCTAGGAACTATTCCAACCGTCTCGTCTCACATAATTTATTGCAAGTATTAAGTTGTTTTTTAATTAAAAATATATAGAATATATACTTTACATAATCATTGAATTCAATTTTGAGTACAATTTTACATTTAATGTAAAGATTAATAGTAAAAAAGGGAAAATATTGACGAAAATATTAAAATCGGATCGCATTTTTCTTTATTTTAAGTGATTTATTTTATTAGAAATCCTGTATTTTGTGCAACAAAAAATACTACCTTGAAGAATATTTATCTAGCTTTTAAAAAATATATGCTTTATTATACATAGCTGTCATACATCTATCTGAAAAAAAACGAACATGGCACGCGGCGGTGCCTAGGAACTATTCCAACCGTCTCTTCTCACATAATTTGTTGCAAGTACATATTAAGTTGTTTTTTAATTCAAAATATACCTATAGAATATTTACTTTACCTAATTATTGACTGTCTCTTATGGTCTGATGTATCAAAAGTAGTATTTTTATATTTATATTAGTTCATTTTTTCATAACATATTTCACCACATTGTCATAATTCGATACATTTTAATAGTTTTCTTAGACAGTTGCACCTTACACTGCACCGTGACTTGCACTTGCACCTGCACCGAATCAGTTGTTCACGACAAGCGGTAGCAGCCACTGGTGCAGTAGTCCACTTCGGTTTCCAATTATTTGGTTAAATTTCCTATCCCTAATCCGCCGGACTGGGACGATTTTGAATCTGCCCCATACGTACACCCCATGGTAAACAGCTCGTAGTAGATTTTTTTTTAATAGCCCATTGTGTCCTTTGTTGGGCAAAGGCCTCCCCTTTTTGCTTCCATGATTCTCTTGATTCTTGAAGGCAACTTGCTGCCATCCACTCATGTAGCTTTCAATATCGTCCCTCCCATCTTTTCCTCGGCCTTCCCCTACGCCGGCGTCCTTCTGGAAACCTTCTGGATCTTTCCGGTCTCATACGACAAACATGTCCGGCCCACTCCCACTTTAATTTTGCCGTTTTGACACCCACATCGACAATTTCGTCCTGGAGCGCAGTTCAGTGTCTCGTAGAAGATGCTGCCGAAAACTTTCTGGCTGTCAGTCTTTTTTTAGAGAACAGCTCCCTCCTGCACTCGTTTAGCGATGTGCACTGACTGGACCTAAAAGAAAAATCGGTAAAAAGGTATTGCAGTATTATTTTGGTCAAAATAAAATACAACTACATATATACCTGTCATTTATAGCCACGTAGATACGATTTTTTTTCTGTTCTCATTTATCAATTTTATCATACCTCGTTATGACAATGTTTTAAATAATTTGGTTAGAGTTTTCTTCGTTTCTGTTAGCGAGCATATTAGTTCACTAGTTGCTGATGGTAAAGTATTCCATGTTTCGTCAGCAACATACACCATTATTCTCGTATCAGCAAATCAGCATTCAGCTTCTTCGTCGTTGCAGGGGTCGATGTTATTTTTTCAACGATCGCTGCAGCTAAGAACAGTCGTATAACTGTTCTAAGCAGCATGATTTTGACATTTATGAAGCATGGAATACTTTTTCATCAGCAACTAGTGAATTTAATATGCTCACTGACAGAGACGTAGAAAACTCTAACCAAATTATTTAAAAAATTGTCATAACGATACTCTAACCAAATTATTTAAAAAATTGTCATAACGATGTATGATGTATAATAAATTATCACAAAATAAAATTGTATCTACGTGGGTTATAAAATATAACTCTATTTTATTTTGACCAAAATAATACTGCAATACCTATTTACCTGATTTTCATTTCAGGTCCAGTCAGTGCACAACGGTAAACGAGTGCAGGAGGGAGTTTTCTCTAAAAAAAGACCAACAGCTAGAAAATTTTCCGCAGCATCTTCTAAGAGCTTGTATAATAATGGTGCTTGTTTACCATGGGGTGCACTGCACGTATGGGGCAGATTCAAAATCGACCCAGCGGATTAGGGATAGGAAATTGAACCAAATAATTGGAAACCGAAGTGGACTACTGCACCAGTGGCTGCTACCGCTTGTCGTGAACAACTGATTCGGTGCAATTGGAAGTCACTGTGCAGAGTTAGGTGCAACTGTCTAAGAAAACTATTAAAATGTACCGAATTATGACAATATGGTGGAAAATGTTATGAAAAAATTAACTAATATAAATATACTACTATTGATACATTAGACCTTAAGAGACAGTAAATAATTTAGTAAGGTATGTATTCTATATATTTTGAATTAAAAAACAACTTACTACTTGCAACAAATTATGTGAGACGAGACGGTTGGAATAGTTCCTAAGCACCGCCGCGTGCCATGTTCGATTTTTTTCAGATAGATGTATGACAGCTATATATAATAAAGTATACATTTTTTAAAAGCTAGATAAATATTCTTTAAGATAGTAATTTTTGTTGCACACAATATACGATTTCTGGTAAAATAAATCAGTTGAAATAAAAAAAAATGCAATCAGATTAATATTTTCGTCAATATTTTCCCTTTTTTACTATTAATCTTTACATTAAATGTGAAATTGTACTCAAAATTGAATTTCTCATGCCTGATTTATCAGAAAATGATACCATACTTGAGGTGTTAGGTAAATAGAAGCTGATATGATTTTTTTTCTGAAGCGCGGCGGCGAGTAACTTCGAATGCCCCCCAGACCTACCCCCCAGGGGATGGGGGATGGCTACCGGGCTAAATTAGCTTAACTTAACGTATATTACATCTGTGCCAAGTGAATTCTTCCGATACCAAAATTTGCACCTTCCATACATTGGGTGACACTACTTCCCGCACTACAACGTTTCGAACGCTAAAAAGAAGGCGTTTATGAGTTTTTAGCTAAATATCTCTCATCTCATCAGAAGTGAAAGTTTAAACTGACTAAGCTACATACAACGTTGAAGGGACAATGGACATACCCGTAATAAATAAAACTATGGGCTACAAAAATTATAAACATCATACCTGTCCAGCCAGCGTGGAGAGTGTAGGCCAAATCCTCTAGCTGCTCTGACTAATTATGGCTCTAGTAGTAGAGTGTTGTGCTCCTGCAGTCGAGACTAAAAAGACCTGACAATGATTATGTATGTATATGTATATTAGGTTGGGGAAAAACTCTTTTCGCATATAGTATGTATGAACTTGTAATAAATCCACTTTGGCTATACTATTTGTACCTGGCTGGTTTTGATATCATTTAAAAGTTTAAATTTTAAAGAAGATAATTCCAAATTCAAATTAGGAAAATGCGTGATTTTCATTTGTTTTTCTTACCGCCAAGATGAGTGAATCTAATGAAGAAATTGGATACCTTTTTAAATTTTACTACCAAAAAGGTAAAAATGCAACGCAAGCCGCGAAAAAAATTTGCGATGTTTATGGACCTAGTGCAGTGTCTGTGAGAGTTGCACAAATTTGGTTCAAGCGTTTTCAATCCGGAAATTTTGATGTCAAAGATGCTCGTCGCTCTGGAGTGCTATTTTTCATTAAGGGGCTCAGCAAAACACAAAACGTGTAGTTTTCCAACTCACCGTTCGCGTAAACAACAAATTGATCGTATTTTTGAAACCGTCGTGTCAGCGAAAAACAATATTGTTTTACGCAGAAATCATCGATAGTTTGTCTATACTTTTCTAAAAATTCGAACAGGAATAAAAAAAATCCAACGTGAAATGGAACGGATTTCCCATGATTGGTTTCGATGACATAATACTACTACAAATGTCTAAATTACGACGCTGGCGCAAACCCTTCGTAATGTGACAAGTGATTTCAAAAATACGTCTCCTGGTCGCCCTGTTACGGATAAAATGGATTCTTTTTTTGAAAAAGTGGAGCAAGATCGGCATATCAGTAGTTACGGCGTAGCTGAAGAACTGGGAATTGACCACAAAACAGTTTTGGCGCATTTGAAAAAAAATGGGTACACAAAAAAGCTCGAGATTTGGGTACCTCACGAGCTCTCTGAAAGAAACCTAATGAACCGTGTACTCATTTGTGATTCTTTATTACGACTTAATGAGACCGAACCATTTTTGAAGAAATTGATAACTGGTGATAAAAAGTGGATCACGTACGACAAGAAAGTGCGAAAAAGGTCATGGTCAAAGGCCGGTCAGGCTTCACAGACTGAGGCGAAACCCGGGTTAACTCGCAACAAGGTGATGCTGTGTGTGTGGTGGGATTGGAAGGGCATTATTTATTATGAGCTGTTACCACCAGGCAGGATCATCGATTCAGAACTCTACTGCGAACAACTGATAAGACTAAAGAGAAGTTTAGAGAAAGCGGCCGGAATTATTCAATAGAAGGGGTGTGGTTTTTCATCATGATAACGCTAGACCTCACGCATCTTTAACCACTCAGCAAAAATTAATAGAGTTTGGCTGGGAGGTGTTAATGCATCCGCCGTATAGTCCTGACCTGGCGGCACCTTCAGATTTCCACCTGTTTCGGTCTCTTCAGAATTCTTTAGGCAGTGTCAGGTTAACATCACGAGAGGACTGCCAAAACTACTTGACGCAGTTTTTTGATCAGAAGCCCCAAAATTTCTATAGCAATGGGATCATGTCCCCTATAGATGGCAAAAAGTTATCGAACAAAATGGTACCTACATACTTTAGTTAAATGTAACTTAACTATTTTTAGACTTTTTCCCCAACCTATTATGTATGAAACGAGAGCAGGGAGGGACAAAAATTTCGAATCTCTAAAATTGTAACAGACGGTACGAGAGAACTCCAAAAAGTACCTGAATGTTAGAAAAATAACCTGTTGGCAACACTCAAAATGTCAAATGGACGAATGAATGAAATAATTTCATTCATTCAATTATTGAAGATGAATGGAGCACCCGCCCGCCTGATTTGAAAAAACGCTAAGGACCACTGCATCTCTCCTTTAGGTACGATGTGCCGTTGCCGGCACAACTATTTTAACTCTATGGCATCTCTTGAACGCGTAACCTCAGCAAAATGTTGCGCCGTAGAGAAATAAGAGTATTACAGATAGATGGTTCATAGTAAGCCTCAATTTGTTCAAATATAGCAAAATGTGTTCATGTTGTATTTTCGAAGTTATTCGAGAAAAACTGATTTTGCTGGAGTAACGTTACCCCAGCAAGATGTTTTTGAAAAAGGCGTTTAGCCTAGAGTCAAGTATATGAAAAGAAAGCTCTTAATGAGTTGTAAATTTATACCGATAGCAAGATGTGTTCATCTTATACTTTTTAAGATATTCAAGATTTTGCTGGGGTGACGTTTTGCAATTTTCCATATCTCGAAAACTGTTAGTAGCAGAAATTTAAAAAAAATACTGTTTATAGGCCTTACTATGTTCAAATTTGTTTGAATATAAGTATTTTGATTTATGTAGAAATATCGAAGTAATTTATTATTTTAAAAAATCGGAAAATTCCGGTTTACTCGTAAACTAGTACATTTACTAACAAATAAAAAGCAGTTACATATACGTGTATATCATGCTTTCTAATGTGTACAAATTCGGATACACAAACATTACGCGATATGAAGATATAAAGGAATTTCATCGAATTTCTAGTGGTGTGTGTGACTTTGGCAATCGAATACGCTGCTCTCTCTGAACACAAATAGATAAACTATAGCGAACGTGTTCATTTTGTTACAAAACATGCCTGAAAGTTTCGGCTTCAAACCTCGCATGGAATAGAAGTTATTAAAAAAACAAGAAAATATCATCAATTCTCCTATAAACCAACTAAATAACGGAGGCTACGAAAAAGCGGCCGTTTCATACTTGCGGGTTTCCTACGCATATTAGCAACCTAATAACCGATAAAAAGTACAGTCGAGCAGAATTATATTCATGTAGCCGATATTTAAAATGTTTTAAGCATATTTACTATATTATTATTTGGTGTGAATTCATACTTATTAGTTTTTGGCAATAGGGTTGACAACTCTATGGAAGTGTATATCGGATAGATTAATAAATGTCGCATCCCCCACTCAAACAAAGCAATAAATACGAGTTTTTTATTTTATTATTATCTACGAGACAGATTTTAAATTACTTCGATATTTTTAGATAAATCGAAATACTTATATTCAAACATATTTGAAAATAGTAAGGCCTATAAACAGTATTTTTTTCAAATTTCTGCTACTAACAGTTTTCAAGATATGGAAAATTGCAAAACGTTACCCCAGCAAAATCTTGAATATCTCAAAAAGTATAAGATGAACACATCTTGCTATCGGTATAAATTTACAACTCATTAAGAGCTTTCTTTTCACTTGACTCTAGGCTAAACGCCTTTTTTTAAAAACATCTTGCTGGGGTAACGTTACTCCAGCAAAATCAGTTTTTCTCGAATAACTTCGAAAATACAACATGAACACATTTTGCTATATTTGAACAAAATGAGGCTTACTATGAACCAACTATCTGTATTACTCTTTATTTCTCTACGGCGCAACATTTTGCTGGGGTTACGCATTCGCATCTCTTGAGGATTTTCATGGGTTAGTTAGGTGAGTAATGGAATGGCTTAAAGTGCTCAATAGACATATATTTCTTTCTTTTCGTGTTGGCTCAAATGATGTAATAGAGTTAGAATAGTTGTACCAAGGTACAATTCCTGCACTATACAATACAGATTTATTCAATCCCTCTAGTGTGCCAAAAATTCTTTGTGTCTATGAGTGTGCCTCGCCCGCAAAAGCTATTAATACTAGGTATCCAACGCTGAGTAAAAAATATTAAAAATACTTCTTTAAATAAAACACTTGATATTGTGCAAAAATATTGTAATAATATAATTTTAAATAAATTGAAGTTCATTACATTATCAATATATATATTTTTATATCACTAAACAGTCATAACATAACTGTAAATTACAACTAACTTATACTTAAACAGGTAAAAGGCACTCTTCCTTGTTATTTTCTGTTGCACTCTAAAATCTGACAAAGGCCAAAAAATATTACTTATAAATAAAAATTTGAAACAAGCATTATTGCGGTTCACAATCGATAAACCTTTTTACTTTCACCTAAACCCTTCATTGTCATATTCATAGTGAATATGACAATGAAGGGTATGATAAAGATGGCAATAAAAGCTGAACGTATATTTTTCGCCGTGCGGTGCATTGAAATTTTTCGATAATTTTCTACGCGCATTCCCGAATCGCTTTCAGAAAATGCGCGCTTTTATCTCAGACTAACTTTTATATGAAAAATTGCAATGCGGCGAAGGGCTAACTTTAATTTTTAAAAAAGCTTTTGGCCCAAATCCAGAACATTATTCTTGTCTGGGTTTCAGATTTCGTTTATTTCGAGTATTGCAACATTATAATTAATTAATCAGCAGGTCTCTTGTCACAAAAATATAAATATATACAAATACATTGTTTCACCGTAAATTATGAAAACCCTTACAATACGATACGATCAGTCATAAACAACAAACACAGAACATATTTACTTATAAATTCATCACTATACGGTTAAATATATTTACATGAATGAATTTATTTTAAATAAGGCACCAAGAGCGTGAGCAACCGCCTCAACTTCAATATTTCACTATCAAAGGTACCTTTTGTATAATGTAAATAAATTGAAATGGAATTTAATGAAAGTTATGGTGCATGTTGGATATTCAGTCAAATTTGTTGGTTCCCAAAATGCATCAAATAATTGTTATACATAACTGGTACAAAATGGAATTTGTTGGAAACATTTTTTTACTATGTATAAAATACTTAAATAAAACTGAATATTTGTGTTTTGTACTGAAACATGTTAATAAATATTACAAAAATATTTACGGTAAATTATGTAGTACTTAAACAAATATGAAGTTATTATAATATGAGAAAAATTGCGCGATGTAAGAGAAAAAGCTCTAAATAATTGATTCGGAAGCACTGTATAATGTATGAAAGCACAAATCACTGGAATTGAATATTGCTTTGTGCTCAATAATGATGGCTCATAACATCGACTGCTTCATACCATGTAGATAATATATCGTAAAGAACTTTACCACATTAACTTAAAACTAAGAATATGCGTAATTATTTGAGCATAATGCACTAAACCAATTTATTAATGTTAGCCAGTTACATTTTAAAATATAATTGAAACAATGTGCAATTGTTAACTAAATGACTAATACGAATGCGATAGGCCCAATATATCGTTGTAGTAAGAGTGAAGAAATATCATCCAATGTCTTATAATTTTGTCATGTGGCTTCCTTCCAATAAATTCAATCAGTCTCATAACATTCTTCGGGACTAGCTACCAATGTGCCACTATAAATTACCAAATAAATAATAAATATCACTCAGTTTACAATTTCAAAAGCTACTTATTCTTTGAGTAAAAAATTTTGATAAAAGAAAGAAAAAACATTTAGTCGCCAAATATCACTAATTTACAACTTTTGAACATTGTCATTATGAAAAAATATCGGCATGTTTCAATAGTATATAAAATTGATTATACTATAAATATACATACAAATTGTAAATAAAACTTTACTATAGATTAGCGCAAATATTACGGCTAAATAGTTCCATAAAAACGTGTATACAGTTTTTTACATCTAGTCCGTCTAATCTAGTACTGAATGATAATAATGAACACAACCAATTCCAATACGAGTTATGGATATATCATTCAACAGCGAACCCTGCCGTTTCGAGGACGGCTTGTTTCAGTTTGTCATGCAGCCGTTCTTTGCTGGGGTAGGGCGGTAAGTCGAGACGATTGAAGCAAGTGTGTGCTTTAGGAAGCGAGTCGGGAGATGCGTCTGCTACAAGGTGTAGTGTGAACAGTCTAGGCGCTGCGGCCCCCGTAGAGCCTTGTAGCGCCCGGAACCCTGCAAGCGGGACTCTTCGGGATCCGGTTACGAACTGGAGTAGTCTCGCTCGCATTTCAGCGTCAAATTCCTCGACAATTTCCCAGAACCAACCGACGATGGGCGCGTCTGGTGTGACGTGTTTCAGGCGAGTGTGCCTCTTCCAGTCCGCCGGGTCTAGATCTGCGCGTCCGCCGAGTAATGGTTGCAGGTCGCGGGGAGACAGCGATTTGAGTAATTGCGGAGGTATGATGTCTTCGAGACCACGTTTTAAAGCTAGCCACTGCCGCTCGGCGCCTCTCGTGAACCTGTGGGCGACGTACAGTCGCACGTACTCACGCTTGTTGTCGTCTGTGACTGCTTCGTTGGTGCCGCCCGGCCGCAGCTCCACGCTGCGCACGGCGCCAAACGACGAGCACTCCACTGAGAATGTAGTGTCTATTACACCGGCGATGTTGTTCTCTCTGTAAATAACGTTTACAATGTTTCACTGTAAATGGAGAAAGTTACTGACAGAATACGGGTATAGAACAGGTGAAAAGTATTATTACACAGTCATCAATGAGATACATCCTGTATCTCAAAGTTACGGTTGGCACCTGAATGATGGTAGCACAGGACCTCCGAATAAAGGCCTATATAGCTGTAATGATGAATTTTACTCTTCCCATTTCTTCCTTTTTAAAAAGGAGGAAAAGTAGGCTGTTTCATATAAATGCTGACTCTCATTGGTTTTGGGAAAAAAAAATGTCGCATTTTAAATGAATTCCTCAATCCATATAGTGTATGACAAGATAAAAAGTTGCGAAAGTGATTTACGATCAAGACCACATAGTTACAGCCGTCCAAATCTACCACGTGACCCCGATGAACTCCGGCCAGCCAGCTGGCGGCGATCCTACTAGTTGGTCTCACGATTTTACTTTCGACTTTTAGTCAACATTTTTTGTTTTAAAATTTTTATTTTGACTAGCTAATAATTTAGGTCTTACTAACGATCCTTAGGAAGTGGCCTTCCGGCGCCAAAACCAGTATTCTGTGTAGGTCCTTGTTATACAAATAAAAATTAACTTACAACATCCAAGACAGCGATCTATGTAGCTCCGGATCAACATCTCTGATGTCCCGCAGCGTGATGGTGCGTCCCAGTAGTTGCTTGTAGAAGGGCGCTGTGAAGGCGGCGTCCAACTGGTGACCGTGGAACAGCGCCACGCCGAGTATGCGGCCCGCAAAGTGGAAGTATGATAGGTGTTCGGGATTCACCTGAAAAAGGGTAATATTAATTAGTATTGATTCTTAATGATATAACTACTATGCAGGTATGGCCGTACGTATAGAAGTATAGAAAGTACTATTTTATTTTGTTTGGTTTTGGGGGTTGAACATAGTGGGGTGAAGCCGTGAAGGCACTCCGTCAAAACCACTACAGACCAGACCAAAATCCTTATGTCAGTTTCATCAACCAGAGTTACTCACCCCAGATCAGTTGATCTGCAGCGCATATCTGTCGTCGCCCGCACTGGCACTGGCGTACTGGAGCAGCCCGTAGTGGGGGTTGAACAGTTCCGGTCCAACAGATGGAGCCACTCCCTCGCGACTCCGAAATACAAACTATGTCACCACACTTAATGAGCAGTCACTTGTTTCATAAATAAGTCACTCACCCCGGAATCAGAGTTGATCTGCAGTGCATATCTGTCGTCGCCAGCACTGGCGTACTGGAACAGTCCATAGTGGGGGTTGAACAGTTCCCTGCCCAACAGGTGGAGCCACTCCCTCGCGACCCCGCCGTAGTCCAGCCCTTCTTCGCCGCGGAACTTGACGAGCAGTCGCTTGCGGAGTTCCTTCGGTCGTAGTTTCATCACGAGCCGGTACGATTCTTCTAGTACTTCGTTACGTGATACCTAAATCACAGAATATTTATTGCAACATTATAGTTTTGGCTTGTAATAATAATAATCTATACTTAGGCAAAATGTAAGTTAGATTTCAATAGATTGGGTGGTATGACAGCATGGCTAGTACTTAAAAAAATTGGTCTACCATATTTACAAGCAGCTCTAGATCGGTCATTTTGGAAATCTTTGGGAGAGGCCTATGTCCAGCAGTGGACGCTATGCGGCTGAAATGATGATGATGATGATGATGATATTTACAAACATCCTATGTATTTATAAATAAAAATATAATAGTAAAAATGTTTTAATATTTAAGTATATTTATATGCCATGTGGTTTCCACCTGAGTAGAATAGGGCCACTCCAAGTCCTCCCGTGGATGTCGTATAAGATGACTTAGGAAATACAAGCTAAAAAAAGCTTTTATACATCAATGCTCTGGCCAAGTATGGCTCTGGTAGTAGGAGACAACCTGATGATGATGATATGCAAATAAATAGTTATATTCCCGGCCAAGTCTCACTTTCACTTCAGCATCGTCTCGATTTCAGTGTGTTAGTTATTGGTGGTATAATAATCTGAATGACCAACCTCTATCCTACATCTAAATAAATAAATAATAAATATATAGGGACAAATTACACTGATCAAAGTAAGTTGGAGACTTGTGTTATGGGATACTAACTCAACGATACTATATTTTACAACAAATACATATACATATAAATAAACGTCCAAGACCCAGGACAATCTGAAAAAGGTCATTTTATGACCTGACCGGGGATTGAACCCGAGAGCTCTGGGTGGCGGACCAGCATGGCGGCCACTACGCCACGGAGGTCGTCATCTGAATGACAAACCTCTATCCCAAAATAATCTGAATGACCAACCTCTATCCTACAATGGCCAGTCTGCGGCTGCAGCGCCTGCAACTCAGCCCGGAGCGCTCGCGCCTTCGCCGCCAAGTCTCGTTTATACTTGGGGAGCGTTTCAGGCTCTGAAGGTTCCACCGCAGGGGTTGGCTGTGTGGGGGTCGCGGTCGCCGGCGCAGTCGTCTCGGTACTTGGTTGCTAGAATATTTCATTCGTTCAAAAATAGGGTTCCAAAAATGTTGTATGAAACTTGAGATCATTGTAAATCAGGTCTTTGTTTTCCCATGTACACAATTTTTGTAATAGTATTAAATTACATAATACGCATATTACAGGTTTAACTGTGCATCAAGAGACGGACATAATGGACATCATTTTGCTTTTTAACTGATTTTAAAAAAGGTTGACAAGGGCATACTTGTCAGGTGGTCCCACATTAATTTTACCAAAACTGGTTGTGTAGTTTGGTGTCACAGCCAGTATTTAGTTTTGAAAAAAAAATTCAACACACTTGCTCGTAAAGTGAATCTAATTTCACCGGCTTTAGATGTATGTATAAAGAAGCTTATAAAACACGCGCGTGTTACAAACGCAAATAGTGAAGATGTATTCAAATTCTGCACACTTAATTTTGTTTTGTTTTTTAAATTTCGAACAGACCCGCCGCGCGGTACCAGCAAGCAGGCAGCGCGCCGCGCTGATTTTAAAAATTACACTGGCAGGAAAGCTTCCATATGCATTAAGTGTTGTGGTTGAATATTTTTAAATAAATAAAAAAACTGTTTATTTGGTATTTTTACTTGCAAGTGTGTTCAAAAACGTCGTAAGATATTCGTGCGTATATTGCTTTAATACACTTAACTATTACGCTCTCGCTTTCGGCTCGGGCTGAAATTCCGCCTCGTGTGTAATAATCACTAATAGCATTAATAAATTTATAAAGTAATGTTCTAAAACCATGTTATAGATTATAGTGTAAAAATGAGTAGCAGAACTCACAACAAATCGAGCGGAGAGCGCCAGCCGCGGGTCGGTGAACTGCGTGGTGCGGTTGTTGTGGTCGACGAAGTAGGGGCGGCCCGAGGGCGCGTGGCGCATCTCCCAGCCGGGCGGCAGCGCGCCCGCGGCGGCACGGTGCCGCAGCTGCGGCGGCACGCGCGGGTCGTGCCACGTCGACGCGCCCGTCGCCACGTTGTAGAAGTACACCTGCCCTTGGCTCGTCGTGCGCATTTCTGGAAGAGCACCGATAAGTTACTAGTGGACCTGTTGGCTGACCTCGCGAGTAAAGTTTATCGGATAAAAAGATACGTCTTAAAAAAAAGTTCCGACATTTTTTTTTAAGTTGTATTCTACTCTGCTATCACCACACTACCCCTAAATGTGGTGACGACAGAGCAGAAAGCGATTCGTATTAGTGACTTAGTGTTACGTACCATAACCAGGCGGTAGATCAGTAGCAGCTATAGGCGTGGTGGGCGATGCGGTCGATGGTGTGGTGGGGGAAGAAGGAGACGCCGGGGTGGGCACTTGGCGAGACCGGACCGCTGTTTGTGGCTGTGGCTCTGGTCTGGAAAGTGCGAAATTAAGTTGACATCTATATTAATACTGCAGATGCAACCAGACATACGCTAATGAGATAGAGACGAATACTAGAAGCCCATCCTCATACATTTACAAGACAGATGTGGCGTGATAGAAATCTGTGTCAGATACTGGTGATGCTATCAAATTAGGGCGGCAGGAAACACCGTTGGGTGTCGACGTTTGTAACGCGGCCCAGTCCACCGGCCGTTTCAATCCCTTACATACTTAGTCCAAGGGTAAATCTTCATACCTCAAGGAGATAGACGTGGCGTGGTTGACGTCTGTGTCGGACACCGGTGACGACGGCGACGCCGGTGACGTAGATGGTGACGCGGCGGGAGACACGCCGTTGGGCGTCGACGCTTGCGACACGCCGTTGGGCGTCGAAGCTTGCGACACGCCCGCGTCCGTCGGCCGTTCCCATTGCGTACGACGTGATACGTGGTTGACGTAATATGGCCTGGGAAATCACAGTAGATTTTCTATGATTCACAAAAATGCTTTTTGAAGCAAAATTGTTGTTTAGAACTTTGTTGTCTCTATGTCGCCAGTATGAAAATTATAGAGATGCTGTAGTATGTCATAGTGGTTTTATATGATTAGGGAAATAAAAATAAATATATAGGGACAATTCACACAGATTGAGCTAGCCCCAAAGTTAGTTCGAGACTTGTGTTATTGGATACTAACTCAATGAAGTGTAAACTATTTCCTGTAAAAAAGTTCTCTGGAAAGGTAGTTTCCGTGTCGCCACTATAAAATTAATTACAAAAATAAAAAATTACAGTAGTTTTTCATAATGATTGTATTAAAAGAAAATGTCAAATGCAAAGCATTCGAAAATCTACTATTAACTAGTTTTTTTTTTACAAAAATCATACCTATCATTGCATGTATCTATCTAACATTGCAGGCTTGACAGTATTTACTGAAAATGTAAATAAGCTAGATTTTGTAAAATTTTCCTCACCATTTACCTACCAAATACACTATGCCAATTTTTCTGCACCTCAAACAATGTAATATGTAGTATTAATAAACATACAACAGGTGTTCACTGAATATTTCAAGTGGGTGTTACTATACTTATATTTGAAAGTATAATGAATTAAATCAGGAAAATAATGGAACTTTAACATATTTATCTTGTTAAAATTCAACAGTGAACACAAGTTATCTCAAAATGAGATACTGTAAGATTATCTCGGGAGGACTGATAAATGTGATGTCTGTGTCCCAGAATATAAATGCAATCTTGAAGCTGGCTGTTTACCAATGCTTTGCCAAGAAAATGTTAGCTACAAATCTGAAGGAAATAAAATAAGGGAACCTAAAAACCTTCTAGTAGTAAAGATAAATGCTTTTATCAAATAAATGAAAGGAATGGGAAGAAACTGTAAACAATTCATTCTTATCATGAAAATTAAAGTAATGAAAATGTTTGCCTATAAGGGTTTTAAACCCACAACCTCTCACTCTCTTCGTACGTAAAACTACGATTGACTTTTTATTAGAATATTATTTTGAGCATAAATGTTTAACAATCAATAATTCGATAAAAAAAAAATTCTAACAATATTTATACATCCATACCTGCCAGATGGTGTGAATCTTTCCTCCCAGTATTGTGGAAGAGGGGTTTGAGAACTATTTTGGTTGACTGGGGGGTCCCGCGGCGAGCGGACATCTCCGGCCGGCCCCACGACCGCCAAAGGGGACCCTTCGCCGGCCGCCGAAGCGGGTTCGCCTCTGGCGCCGTCGCGGGACAATAAGGAAACTATCACTTGACCTCTGACACCACATGTCTCGCCCGAACCGTCCTCGCACAGTTCTAGACATTGATCTGTAAAAAAGATTTATTCAGATTTTAAAACTAGTCTGTTATGAATTATCCTCTTTTATTTTGCTATAAATTACTTTGATGTAATAATATTACTGTCGTGGATCACATTTTTCCATTTGTCTTTTGGGAGGTTTGAGTGAAAATACAGAATATTTAATGATTAAATGTCCTTTGTAGAAGTTGGGTACTCCTGCTAAAACCCATTCCTGGATATACCAATGGAAGATACCCTTCAATAGGTTTCGGCAAGAAGAGGATCATATTTATAGGCATATTGGCATATTAGGGGAAAGTTATCTGAGAAAATTTAAAATATTGACTTTATTACTATTAATATTACTTTGATATCAATAATTTTGGTTACTTCTGCCACCAGACGTGCAACTTTGAGTTCCATAAAGTAACAAAGTAAGTCTTGACCACTTGGCAGACATACTAATTTGAATACAAACTTTTTGTTGAAAATATTTAAATAGCTTTTGAAAAGTAAAACTTGAAAAGGAAATGATAACACATTATTGGGATGTCAGACATATTTATGTATAACATTTGTTTAGGTAACAGGTTAATTCAAAAAGTAGGAAAAAGTAACTTTCATATATATACAACTAAATAAGCAAACAGACATATGGATTTGATAATAAAATACATAATTTAAGGTAGCAACACTAGAAGTACTAATTAAACCATAACCAGAAGACAAAATTTTGAGCAGTTCTATATTTCAGCACATATAAAGCTACTTACAACCAGTATCTTTCAGTTTGTGCACAGTAGATGGCTGAATTCTAACACATCCAAGGAAGCCGGAACCTTGCCTCTTGTGAATTTTTCGCTGATTCCAAACACTAAAAACAAACATTGCAATAAAACATGAATATAATTATTGTCACAAGATGGTTTATCAACAAGGCCAATGTGTGATGATAAATCTATTTTTATGTTTGCAAAGAAAACAATATCATAATCTTGTAGTTTTTATTTATATACAATTAACAGTTCACCTTGGCTATGGATGGGTTTGAAACATACACATAACCTTCCTAGTAAAATGCTTCATGTGTAGGTGAAAACCGCACCAAAATCAACCAAGTGTTTCAGAGTTATTGAGTACATACAGACAAACAGATATATTGTATCTTCAATTCATAATCATTGTAGATGATTACTGATTCATAGGCTTACCTGATAGTAATTCCATCACCCTTATTTAGGTATAGGTCATAATGGGTATTCCATTTTGGATCAAGAGTAGCTTTCACTGCATTTGTTGAATAAACTTGGCCACTACCATCCACAGTGATTTTAGCGAAAGGATCTGGTAAACCTGTATGTAAGCAGTAATGATTTTAAAAGACATTTAAAAATTGAAATGAAATACAAAAAAATTATGTGACTTCAACATGTTTTTATATCTCAGAATTACTTTAGTATTATATAAAGTATGATAAATACTAAAAAGTGTAAACTATTATGCTCTATTATACTCGTCAACATAATGTTGCACATATGCAGGGTTTACATGAAACCTTGAAAATATCCTTCATACTTATTGAGATAACAATTAATAATAGCAGGTCAGACTTACGAAAAAGATCTCGCCGCACTAAATTTCTCGCGCATAGTACTAAAAGAAAAGAATACATAATGATAAGAAATAATGGGAAATAAAAGTAAGATATTCACAAGTTTCAACAGGCAATTAGCAAAGGATAACCTACTTGTTAATCTTATTTTCTGAGCTCCATATTTGCGGTTCGACACTGGAGTCGACATTTTAATAAATGTTGGGCATTACATCACAAACACAGTAAAATAATTTAATTAAATAGGTACACATTTCCGTAGCGTAAACTTCAAGCCACCATTTTTCTTTAATTGAACGAATGAAACGAGCGGTTAACAAAGTAAACACGTTCCATTCATTCAATTTATTTCTTCTTATGACGCAAGAGAATAAAATATAATTATGAAAAGCGGCGATTACACTTCACGATCCGTCGGGCCGATGAGCAGGGGCGACAGACAGGGCGTTGTGATTACACTGCACTAGATCGCCTCCCTAACTCAGTTGTCAGCCGAACTTGATGTTGAAAGAGTGGCACCTGTGCTTGCCAAAATTCAAATATTGGTCAAGTGCGTGTCGCTTTTGACGCAACTGTGGGTGTAAATGTGAAAAAAAAAGAGAAAATGCCGGAGTAAAGAGTATCGTTTTAAGAAATATATATGTACTAGCTGAAGCCCGCGACTTCGTTCGCGTGGACTTTATGTCTCTGGAAAATGCTCATCAGGCTGAACAACTTTTACTAAGGCGACATTTTTATATCTCTTATAGTTTAGCTGGACCATTATGGTTCTGCATCAGGCGTTTCATTTTTCAAAATCATTTATACCCTATATGTTGCCCAGGCTTAATGGCTATATAACAAAAAAAGTTTCATTCGAATCCGTCCAGTATTTCCGGAGATTAGCGTGTACAAACAGACAAACAGACAAACAGACATACAGACAAACAGACAAACAGACAAACAGACAGACATTTTTTTTTAAATTCTTACTCTATTACTATGTCTCCATCGCCCCCAATATTTTTTTTGGAAATATATTTAATGTACAGACACACTTTTTTTACTGTTTTATTATATGTATAGATATAGATAGATTTATTTTAAGTTCATATCAGAAATGCCATTTTTGAAACGCGGAGTTACTACACAAACTGTTTTTTGTATGGAAATATCATTCGTTTATGAGGCTCCGCGTTTCAAAAATGGCACTTCTGAACGCCCTGACTCGTGGACAGCGATTACATCACCCGATTTACTCCCTAAATAGGGAAACAGGGCGGTCGGGAAGCCCCGATCACCCGATATCGGGACACTGTCTCCCTGTCAGCGATTACACTTCCCGATTTAGGAAGCCTGCGTGAAATCGTGCCCGACGAATCGTGAAGTGTAATCGCGGCTAAAAACGAACATCACTATTTTAGTGAGTCTGATTGTAACTGGCAACACTTAATGTAATTGACAACCATTGTCAAAATCAAATCAACACAACAATCAAAACAAACAATTTTTAGGTGTATAAAAGTAGGTACACACCAGTACACACCAACATTTCCAAAGATTTTGTATATATGTAGGTATACATTTTCCTCAAAGAACATAGGTACATACATTTAAATGTTTAATAAAATTGCATACATATGTATAACAATCCTGTTCTTCAAGTCTACCACACACCACATGTAAGGTTTTATCAATTTATTTTATCATTGTTTGTTATTGTTTTTATCTGTAGCAAAGTTTAAACATTTATTGAGCAAATTAGATAAGAAAGGTACTTACAGAGAGTAACAAAGCATACATACATTATTTATCTTAATAACCGACTGCTTTTATCATTAACAAAGTGCACAATTTTCGATACCTAAGTAAGTAGGTCACTATTTTGTTTATCAGTTACAAAATAACAGTTGGTTTATTTTATTATTATTGTTTTTTTTTTTGCAGAATCATGAAGCCTATTATAATTGTGCATGGTGGTGCTGGGGACATTCCTTCAAGTAGAGTTAAAGGCAAAATTGATGGATCAATAGCTGCTGTAAGGGCTGGCTACGAGGTGCTTCAGAAAGGAGGCTCAGCTTTAGATGCTGTTGAAGCTGCTGTTGTTTCTATGGAGAAAGATGATTACTTCAATGCAGGTACCACTTAAACATTTTTACATTAAGTATTCTTCATTATCTGGTCTTTTTTTAGTCTTCACTGGAGGAGAACAACCCTTTCTACTATTAGTGCTATGCTTAGCCAGAGCAGCCAGAGGATTTAGCCTAGACTCCATGCTGGCCAGACAGGTTGTAAAGGTCTCATTGATTTTTAAAGGCTTAATTTAGCTTACCTTTCCTTAGTTTACTTCTACTACTGGTTGTCTAGAAGAGATTGCTTTAAGCGATAAGTCCACCCATTGTACTCATTTAGGGTAAAATAATTTCTTCCTTACTTTTTATTTTGGTGTACAATAAAGAGTTATCTATCTATCTATCTACAATGTCCATGGGAAATAGTAAATCTGTATGAATATTTAACCTGGACCCTTTGGCTGACTTTTGGGCTCAGCACTCTTCTATTCTTGACTATGAGTTGTACCATACTTTAATGCTGGCTGGTGTTATCCTTATGACTAACTAGAAAGAAAGAAAAATATATTACAAAATATTTATTTTTAATTGTTTATTTTAGGGTATGGTTCAGTATTAAATTTACGAGGAGAGGTGGAGATGGAGGCTAGTATAATGAGAGGCTCAGATCTCAATGTCGGTGCTGTAACTTTAGTGAAGGACTTTTTACATCCCATAAGTATAGCCCACAAAGTGCTCACAGATTCACCACATTCATTATTGGGAGCAGAGGGTGCCAAATTATTTGCATTGGAAAAGGTTGGATTTTTTATATTTTTTTCTATGTACCAGGTGCTTCTTACTGCATTGTTTACTTTATTTTACTAATAATACCATTACGCTAAGCATGGCCAATGGGTCTTGCAGCTGTATAAACACATGATAAAATATCTTTTACTAATAATGTTTGTGTCTCAGGTTTGTCTCTTGTGAATTTTTCATAGATTCCAATATGATATGCAAAAAATTCACAAAATACAAAATGATAAAAGTATGTAATGTTTTTTTTTTCTTATTTTTCAGGGATTTCAAACAGTGAAGCCAGAGTCTTTAATCAGTCCACATGCAAAACAAGCTTTGAGTGACTTCTTGAAACATGGGGAATTTGGAAGGACTGAAATAGGGGAAAAGGATGAGGTGGGTTCTGTAATGTTCTCTTGTGATGTTTACCATAATCGGATTACACAACACTATTAGGTATAGGATTGAGCCTGTCTCTGTGCATGTCATTTACATAATCCTGATATCCTGAAAATTTTCTGGTTCCTGTCGTGGATAATGTCTATGGGTGACCAGTAACTTCTATACCCTTTGAGAGAATTTGCCAAGGGACCTTATATGTAATTAGTTAAAGGTAGATTGTTGATTTGTATATGTATTATCTGTAGCTCAATGGAGTAGCTCGGTGGCCCGGCGGGAGTACGCATTACTAGCACTTTCCCAAGTAAAGCGACACCTGGGCATGGTCTGCACTTGGATTGGTTACCATAGTTGGCATTAAAATTTCTTGAGCTCATCCGTTCTCCGTCGGAAGGCATGTATAAGACGTTGGTCCCTGTCATCTTGTAAGGCAGTCGTTAAGCCATGTCAGATGCCTTTAGGCAGTTTAAAAATCTGACACCAGTGTTGGCCAAAACAAAATCTATCACCCCTGTAAAGCGAGGTGTGTTGTATAAAATAAATAAATAAAAAAAAATTGATGAATGATGCAGGGTGGTGTTGGCACAGTTGGTGCCGTAGCTGTGGACGCCAGCGGCCACGTGGCGGTCGCTACGAGCACGGGCGGCATGAGCGGCAAGGCGGTCGGCCGTATCGGAGACACTCCGCAAATCGGGAGTGGCACCTACGCTGACGACTTTATTGGCGGGGTTTCTACTACAGGTAAAAGACAGCTATATTGTTTATAAAGCGCTGGAAACATAGAAATAATGTAAGAGGCGGACGCGTTCGCGTCTTTGAAATTTTAAACACAAACTTTTCAAAATTTATCCAGCCATTTGCGAGTGGAGAAACAAACATACACACACACGCTAACAAACTTTCGCCTTTATAATATTAGTGTGATAAGTATTTGCTAGGATTATTTATTTTATTATTTGTTTTTCAGGTCACGGTGAATCGATATTGAAGTATTGTTTGGCTCATTGCATTATAAAACTAATGGAAGGAGGACTTGATGCGCAAACAGCTACGAAAAAAGGGGTAGAAGGTACACTTTAATTTTTTTGTTTTATGCGTTATCAGCGTAAATGAATGGAATCAAGTGATTGCAGTACATTTTTCCATGTTCATTTGGGTTCGTCTCCAGAGGCACAGGGTCGAAACTTGGGTTAACTATTAAAACTGAGATGACTCTCCCTTTCTCTCTCAAATGTAAGAATGTGATAGTGGCCGATACTTATGGCCGGAAAAAACTACTAAAGCAGTAGTTTTTACTTATTTTATAATAGACTGACTGGTGCCAAACTCTTGGGAGAGGCCTAGCTATGTTCAGGAGTGGACGTTATGCGGTTGAAATGATGATGAACACTGGTGCCCGCAATTTCGTGTGTGTGAAATTTGATAATTTCTTTAAACAGCTCTAGCATTTATGCTGTAGGCGTAAGGCCTAGTTTTGCTTGCACCATTCTATTGTTTTTTCGCTGGACTTCTTCCTCGTCAATATTCTGTGTCCATCTTTTTCGCGACAATAAAATGTACAGACTGACACGCAATTGTACTGGCTTTTATTATGTTTTCATTTGCGCATGTTCCAGGTATGACATCCCGACTGAAAAACTCTGCGGGTGCCATCACTTTGTCAAAGGATGGGGACGTCGGGGTTTACTTCAGCTCCCATAGGATGTCTTGGGCGTATGTCAAGGATAGCAAAATTTTCTATGGAATTGATCAGGATGATATGTTTGAGAAACCCTACTAAAAAAATTATAATGCAATGCACATGCTACTGAACTGGCAGAAGGCAGTAATGAAAAACAGATAAAAAAATGTGTGAAGCTAAAATAAGCTCAATGTATTAAAAATTTACACTGACTATTGTAATAATATATTATATTTTTTTTTTATATTTATAATGCTATTAGAAATAAATTTGTAAATATTCAACATGCACTTTTAGATTTTGATAATTTACATATTACTGGAATTTCAGAAATGCTACCATATCCATACTTATTAGGTATTAAATGAAGCTATGTTGTAGCTAGTTTGGAACACGAAGAATACGAAACAATTTTTTTTTATCGATACAATCAAAATTTATCAAAAAATGTTAATTACGTTTAAATACTGTGAAGCTACTTTATCATCAGTTCTTTACTGTGCATAATTCCGATGATATGACTCTTAAACGGAAACTCATCGACGTGTGCATCTTGTCCCACCCACGGTACCCAGACGTGGTCACTGACTGAGGGAGTCCAAACTCAAGTCTCAAAGTTTGCCAAGAATGATGAAACGAAGCGTCTTTAAAAGATTGAATTGAATGATAAAGTTCCAAATACTAAGCCTCGTTCCCTGACAGGCATTGCCGATGTGGGGCAAAAATCTGCAAAGCTGAAGTGGGATTGGGCGGGTCATGTTAGTGTGCAAGGATGCAATCTGAAAATGAATAAACTAAAGTCATGGATACCCCACGTAGGTAATTCTCTTGTAATCTGTGTATTTGTATATTGGATTGTAGTGCGTCTCGCCATGGCTTCGCTACATTGCGGAAAATTCGGAACTTAATTTCAAAGGGACCGGCCGGCCAATAACACAAAATAGTTAAAAAATATCCGGCGGTGCCAGTGCCAAGCCAAATATTCAGGCCTACTTAGTTGTTGAAAAAAAAAACAAAAAACTAAAGATAGGCTTTAAAAGTCTCGTATCCAGAGAGGTAAAATATGTAATTAAAAAAAATATAAACAGCTGTTTTTGACAATGACAGCTTGACAGGTGACAGTTACGGACAAATAGCCATTAAAAATGTTTTAGTTGTTCTTGTTTTATTTGGATCTTGAGATTTGATTTAAATGGTAAAATCGACAGAATAACTGTTTATTTACATTCAGGCGTGGAGTCCTATAATGCTTATTAACGGAAACCTACCGATGAGGTTCAAACCCGCCGAACTACACTATTTCAATTGGCTATACAGTGTAGTCCCATGTTTTCCACTAAAGGCTTCGAAAATCAATATATTAACAGATCCCAGAAAGTTCTATGATATTTTATGTGAAAGATTCAAAAACGCCAACCATCGAGTTTCTATTGCCAGCCTGTATATTGGTACAGGTGATATGGAGAAGAGGTTATTGACAGAGGCCAAAGAAAATGTTGTGCAAAAGAAAGAAGTGAAGTTTAGTGTTATGCTTGACTATCAGCGAGGGACGCGTGGGGAGGTGAATTCTAAGACCCTTCTGCAAGAAGTCTTGGTCACCGCCCCTGAGCAGTGCAGTGTGTCATTATATCAGACTCCCCGCTTGCACGGATCTTGGTCGAAGGCATTGCCGTCTCGGTATAACGAACTGGTTGGTCTCCAGCACATGAAGCTGTACATAGCAGATGACTCAGTGCTGTTGAGTGGTGCAAATTGTTCTAATGATTATTTCCAGCAGCGACAAGATAGATATGTTGAAATAGTGGATGAAGATCTAGCTAATTTTTACTGTGAGCTCATAGGTATGATCACTGTAAGTTTTTTATGATTTTAGTTTGCTTGTTTTAATTATTTTAACAGACTTTAAAAAAGGAGGAGGTTTTAAATTTGTTGCAATCTTTTGTTTTATGTCTGTTTACCGATTCGAGGACGCCTGGAACAAATTAATTTTTTTTTTTGATTGAAGTACCACCTCACTAATATACCCTGTGAGGTGGTCCTATAGTATTTTTTTAAAATATAGGTTGTGTAGTTTGGGGGAAAAGTTGGTTTTTAGTTTTGAAAAATTATGTCTTGACTTTTTTATTATTATTATAATAACTTCAGATTTCATATGCAATGTGTATATAGTAGGGATGGAAGACTATTGCGAAACATATTATTTACTCCTCATTTACTGCATCAAAGCACATAAATTGACATATTACTTATTATTGTTCACTAGATGCAGTTAGTCAGTTTAGTAAAAAGTGTGACAAAGATGGCACCATACAAAATAGTCAGTATTCAAAGGAGCAGACGGTGAAAGAAATGAATAAGGTTGTGTTGAATCACATTGACAAATGGAAAGCAACTCAGGATGCTAAATTAGCTGACGTTAGTAAGTCTGATGGTAAGTTTTTTCCGCAAACATAGATCATACTCAAATTTTTTTTTCATTACCCATCTTTGAATTTATATAAAGTCACTCTTACTTTTGACAAAAGTTTTTTGTAAAACATGGTAATGTTTTATATCAACCACATAGAGTTAGCAATAATGTGTATGAATTATTTTACACCGGGTAGGGATTAATCTTACTTAAATTACGAGAATGGCTGCATATCAAGCAAAATACAATATGCGCTAGTTTCCGATATTATATTAGGGAGGAACG
The DNA here is from genome assembly GCA_963555685.1 of Acrobasis consociella. Classification (NCBI taxonomy): domain Eukaryota; kingdom Metazoa; phylum Arthropoda; class Insecta; order Lepidoptera; family Pyralidae; genus Acrobasis; species Acrobasis consociella. Next base: position 7,132,908 of record OY743115.1, read on the forward strand.
GGGTAGATAAATTCTATGTGTCTGTATGAAATGTATGCTATTGTGAGTTAGAGTATTATGTAATATATGTACTTAAATTCATATGCTATAAAGTAAAAAACAAAAACAAAAATAGTAAGTCAAGCTATCTCTTTGTATTAAAGACAATGAAATTTTCAAAAATTACATTTTCAGATTCAAAAGACTCTGCCGACACTTGGGTATTTCCACTAATTCAGATGGGAGAGTTCAACATAACACAGGATGAGCAAGTGACAAAAAAATTGCTTGCTTCAGCACCACCTAATTCAAACTTCAGATTAGCAACAGGATATTTTAATTTGACAGACCAATATGCTAATACTTTGCTGAGAGATTGCAAAGCTAATATAAGCCTATTGATGGCACATCCCAATGTAAGTACGTATTATTATATAATATCAACTGCATTTTTGTTAAATCTGTGTAATACTTGTAGTACTGTACTGATCTGATACAGATGCTCATCTATATATGTACAACATATAAGGGACATACAGTAGTAAATAGTTTAATTATAAAAAAAATACAGTCAAAACACAAATAAAAATATTCTACATTCCTATTAGTTAGGGAGGCGAGGTAGCTAAATGGCGTAATTCAACGGCGCCGTCGAGACCTATCAAAATCGAAAGATAAAATAATTTCGAAAAGAAAAGCTCGTATGGTAAAAACCATTTTAGCGGTGGGTTTGGCGCGTACGGTTTTTCAAAAATGTTAAAAAAAACAGTTACTTGGGCATTCTCGAGCGCGTCAGATATTCATACTACGTATGCCCCAAGTGCCTCTGATAACAACTGTATACTAATCTGCCGGTTTGCGTGGTGGGGGTAGGCATATAAAGTAGTCAAAAATGCAAAAAAAAAAAATTTACTCGAGCGCGTCAGGTTTTCGGAAGGGATGTTAAGTAGGCCCCAAGGAAGCTTCCTTTAAAAAAACTGACGATTTCGGCGTGACGATAAGTTACGATGAATTTTTGAAAATGCAAAAAAAAAAGTTTTTTTGAAATACTCGAGCGCGTCAGATTTTCATAGGGGAGGCTTATCTCGGTATACTGAAAGCATATTTTTTTAATCTGACAAAAATGTTGGTGGGTTCTCTTAATCTGACCGAAAACGGTTTTTTGGTTTCTTTTTTTGTCAAAAAGTTTTAATTTTGGACAAAAATGTAAAGAGACCTTTTTTGTGTAAAATAAAATTACCTTTTTTGTTTATTTAAACTTTTTTTTTGTAAAATGTATCGTTCGCGACTTATATATGCCGCAACGCGTTCTTAGGAAGACAAAATGGCTCCTCCACACTTCCGGTCATGCGGAAACCGGCAGATTTTGTATTTTTAGTAAGTTTAGATTATATTCTTCAAAATAAAATAAAAAAAAATCGCGCTCGAGAATGCCGGATTAACGTTTTTTTTTACAAGTTCGCGACCCTATAACTTGGCGGCGTCAAGGACTTATCGTCAGATTAGTTAAATTTAGTCTTTAAACACTAAAATCAACCCCCAATATCTTAATCTGACGCGCTCGAGTATTTCAGACTATCGATTTTTTTTTTACTAATCTGATCGTCTATCCTAGGCGCGCGTCACTACATATAGAGCTAAATACTTTACAAGGTTGTTCTATTAGAGCAAGGTTACACGCTCAGTTTGGCATCAGTTCAGTCTATCAGTCTGTTCAGAATGATCGGAGAATGATCGTGTAACCCACGAACTGACAGACTGATGGTCCGGACTGATGAAAATTAAATGTTTTAAATAATTTTGTCAGTCCGTTTTGAATGATGAAAGAATGATGGGAGACTGATCGTGTAACCCGCTCGTATCATTCTCGCGTCAGTCACCGTCCGCGACGCAATGGAGCAAGACCTTTTATGCGTTTCTTTAACAGCAAAGCTATAATTATCATAGCACACGCTATCTTGGTATCGTCGCAAAATGTCCCATTCGCAAAACGTCCCTTTCGCAAAATGTACCCTGGTAGCAAAATGTCCCTTTTCCAAAATTTATAAAATTAATATCAAGTGAGTTTGTTTGTTGCGCCTCCACGCCGGCCGTAACTACTGAACCAATTATCATGAAACTAGCTTTTGCGACTCCGCTCGCGTTAATATCGATCCCTAAACAGTAAATTTTCGGGAAAACAAGTAGCCTATGTGTTAATCTTAATAATAATTAATAATTGCATCCAGTGCGGATTCGAGAATGGTTTATATTTATTACGGGTATGTCCCTTCCACATTGTCTAAAAACATGAAATTTAGCGAAAGGGATATTTTTGCCACCAGGGGACATTTTGCTACCAGGGGACATTTTGCTGCTAGGGGGGACATTTTGCGAAAGGGACATTTTGCGAAAGGGACATTTTGCGACTAGGGGACATTTTGCGTATGGGACATTTTGCGACGTTACGGCTATCTTTTCCTTATAATATCCATAACTGAGCACTGATAAATTGACAACTGACCGTCGGCTCCGTTGACTAAACGGCGACTGACGTACTTTTTATCAGTCTGCTGTCAGTCTAGATTGACCGTGTAACCGTGAAAATCATCCATCATTCTGGCATCAGTCAAGTCAATCCAGACTGATAGACTGAAATGATGCCAAACTGAACGTGTAATCTTGCTCTTAGGTCTAAGGTATCTCTCATATCTTAAACTGCCACGCTCGAGTATTGCCGAAAATTCCCCTCTTCGCCTCCCTAACTATATACAAATGTCCTGGGCGGCTGCACACTTTCAATTAAATATATCTTCACTGTTATTTTAATTTTATTATAGTATATATTAGTATATTATATAGTAAACTAGTAAAGCCCATTGATTGATTTATTTCAGGTATGTCCCTTCCACATTGTATTATTTCTCAAGGATTGTGTAGTGTAATCTATTTTGATTATGTCAAAAGCTGAAAACTTAAATTGCTTTATTTCACTTAAATTCTACACCAGCAGCAAAACTGAATTTAAAATTTCCCATCATGAAGTTTTGGTCACATAAAAGCACCAGTATATCCGAGTAGAACTAGCTCATTGTTTTTTTGTTATTTTCAGGCAAATGGTTTTTTAGGTGCTGCTGGTCCAGCGGGAGGCATACCACATGCATACTCTTTGTTAGCTCGAAAGTAAGTAACAATATAATATGCAAAAAAAAAAAAAATTAAGTCTGTTTAATGTTATTCAGTAAGGAAGTTTCCTACACCTCAAATCAAATACTTTTCTAAACGTCAAAACAAACAGTTTCTATTGGATTTTTATGAAATAAAGACTAATGACGTCATAGTTTCTTGAACTCAAATAGCGTTTTTTCGCAATAATAAATCTAAAAAACTTTGAAAATGGATATGATTAATGACAAATGAAAAGGGACATTATTTTGTGATGTTTCATTCTAATGACTAAAACCAAATAATTTATTTCTGAACATAGAATTTACTTCTTTTCTTCAATAAAAATTATTAATCTTAAATTAAAAAAAAAATATATATTTTTAATAACAAAAAATTTGCACGCACTATAATTTTTTTCTTTTATTTGCAGATTTTGGCAAAGAGTAGTGGAATCTAACCAAACTGATAGAGTTAAAATACTTGAGTATGAAAGACCTGGCTGGACGTTTCACGCCAAAGGGCTTTGGTAATAAATTTTTATAAACCTTTTATTTTTTACACACCGTCACCATACTTTAATGTCGACACGATGTCGTGTCGTGCAAATGTGACGCTAAATGATAATATTGATACCAAAGAAAAAAAAATTAAGTATAATATATTCCTAAATATTTTCTCATCATCATAAAGTAATATGCTGAATTCTAGTTTTAAAGCTCATGTACCAGTAGATGGCGCTATAGGTAATAAATAAAACATTAAAATCTTTCGTTCCTATTATTTAAATATAGTAGTACTCTAATTAATTAAATATGACATGAAATGCAATACATATATAAAACATATTCAAGACTGTCACTTTTGGCTAGTCGTGAGTGCTGCCATCTCTTGTGCCCGTAACTAACAGTTTTGCCTACTAACGGGCCGTCCAATAGTGTCTATGGCGTTGAGTATCTGTTACGTCAGTAATTATATTATCTTTGGCTCAGGTATTATCCCCCGGGCAGCGGCGTGCCGTGGGCCACGGTGGTGGGCTCCGCGAACCTCGGCGAGCGCTCCGTGCGCCGGGATCTAGAGGCGCAGGCCGCCATATTTACCGTCTCTACGGATTTACAGGTTTGCCCTTATTTATTCTATGTATAGTGATCTAATACAGCCCGTGGTTCGATTTATTACGGGTATGTCCCTTCCACGTTGTATCGGACAAATTACACTGATTGAGCTAGCCCCAAAGTAAATTCAAGACTTGTGTTATAGGATACTAACTCAACGATACTATATTTTATAAGATAATAAATACATATATAGATAAACATCCAAGACCCAGCACATTGAAAAAGGCCATCTCCAACTTGCCCTGACCGAGGATCGAACCCGGAACCTCTGGGTGGTGGACTAGCGTGGTGACTACTACTCCACGGAGTAGCAAGACTTTGTTTCATAACTTTTTAGAACGTAAAAAGTACCTACGCCTATACCTTCTGCTTGTGGAATTAGGTGACACTATGATAACATGACCAGTGATATTGTCGCTCTTGTTTAAACCATTGTAATTAGCTAACGTGTGCCTTTTTCACTTTCTTTTTCGTTTTATCAATAGTTATCCACTTTTCTCACATGTCATACATGGGGCACATCAAGGTGACCGAAGTTTGGAAACGAACGAAAGGTCGTAAAACTTTCGCGTTGGCTATAACTCAATATTCAAATGTAAAAGTATTTATTGTTGTCTTATTGATCTCGTTAATTTTGTTCTAGGAGAGGTTACATGAAGAATGTTCGCAGCTCCATAGTTACGGGACAGAATGCAGTGAAGAACTTCAAAATCGTGAGACGCCTCTGTGGGTGCGAGCCACGGTGGGGCTCTTCAGGACTTACTTCTAAAGGAAGCCCCTAGATAGGTAAATGAGGGATTGAAGTCACAATCAAGCCATGACTGTTCAGTGCAGGTGTACCTAATATGTGTAAAATATGGTTGTAGAAGTGTATGAGATTTGTGCTTGGGTAATACCTAGTTAGTTTAAATATTGTTGAATTTTATCTTATGATGTTAATTATATTCTAATCAACAATGAAATTCGTTAATTTAAATTCCTGGTTGTTTCAATATTTGGGGTTGAGGTATGTAATGATGAAAAGAGGTTACAGTTTTCCAATCACTTTTAATCATAATCATTCTTAGTTTTCATTCATATAATCGCATAATTATTATTTCGATTCACACTTAAAATAATTTTAAAATAAATTAATGAAAAACACTCTGTAATAATTTATACAAAAATCAGTCGTGACATTATTTGATTAGAATTAAAAGTATACATACAATCAAATTTACAATAATAGGAATCAGGCACATTATTAATACAATATCTATTCTAGTGAGTTCTAGATACTTTAACTGATAAAAAATAAGACGTGGTCCAAACGATACGGACGAGTATGCATTTCAACTTAAACCAAATAATACAAATTTGTAATTAAAATCAATCCAATCGCAAAGAAAAGCAAATAACTTTGAGCATCATTAATCAACAATAAAAAATAATTGCAATTGAGCAGTTTCCACAACGTTACTTATATTAATTGTGTTAAAATCAATTGAGGCATACTTATAGTATTCATTTATTAATTCTGAGCAATAATTGTATACACTTCTATTTGCGAATTAAATCAGCTCCGATTAAATTAAAGAGAGAAAGATACCACCATTCAAGCATGGACGACTTTTATCCTAATCTTTGGTGTGCTGGGCATAACTACGCTGGCTCTCGAACTAAATGCTACGTTGACTCGCAACAACGCCCGTGGACTTCTCGCGACTTCCCGAGAAAGGTAGAGTTATCTCTACTCTAGCAGACCCACCTTTTTTCGCCATACTAGAGGAATATGTTTGTTATTTGGTAAGATAATTGGTTTCTGGAAAGTCTTTGCCCAACTTTGTGACACTACAGGCTTATAAAAAAATGTGATAGTCGCGGGCAGCGCTAACTTAACGTGCCTCATCAACCTTATTTGAGAGATATGTTTCGGCGATGTTACTGTCGGTGTGGCGCGTACTTAATCAACGAAGCATTTAGCCGAAAGATCAGTCCACATGGAACATATTACTGTGTGTGTGTCGCGGTGTCGCCATCATCCTAGACTACGGACGCAGACAGTAGGTACAAAAATAGTTCACCTATTAAATATAATTAATACTACTTAACAATTAAGTATCGCGAGGAGGCCTCAAACAAACGAAACAGCATACATTTATGCTAATACAACAAGGCAGAATCAATAAATCCCACAAAAATCGACGCCTGTGAGATTCACAATATTCACAATAATAAAAAAACAAAGATTCATAAATCTTCTCACTGGAATAGGCATAATACACGATGTGTAAAACTGGCTACAAGCCTCCTCTAACTATAACGCTACTTACGCGAATCACACTAAGGTAAATTGACTAGGCGTGGTAGGTCGCAGTGGTTGCGTGAACAGCTGGCCTTACGCTTTGACTACATGGCTATCAGACATCGATATTTTCAAACGTGTACTAACATTGAAGTGTTCCGATTAATTACTTGAGTTTTGACAATACTGGAACTTGTACAAATCTATCGTTGGATTACATACATACAAGTTAAGGGAACCGATTGTTAGACGTAGGTGTATAGACATTTTGAAATTGACACTATTTACTTTTGAAACCATTTCAAGATGATCCCATACACGTGATTAGATATGAATTACGTAGAAGTATTTTATATATTTATAGAAACATTGATAGGATTCGTCTTGAATTGGCTTCATAGTGTCGCCTACGCTCCCTTACAGTTTAGAGCTCGGCAAGCACCCGTAGAACTTCAAAGCCTAAGTCCAGTCGTTTGGCTGACATCGCGTTGTCAGGTCAGAAGCCGGCCGCGTCGGGCGGCGGGTCGGGCGGCATGTAGTGCAGCTCGTCCACGGGCCCGCTGAACACGTTGTAGAGCACGGCGAACAGCGTGCAGGCGGCGTAGGCGCCCAGCGCCGCCCACCACAGCAGGCGCTCCCACAGCCGCTGCTGCGCGTGCTTCAGCACCAGCAGGCCGATGGTGAGGCCGGCCAGCGCGCCCGCCACGTGCGCCGCGTACGACACCGGCGGCGCTTCCTGCTTGAAGCGACACAATTTGTTTGTTAGGCAATAGGCGTGACGAATGGAAAAACATTTTTGGTCCATCGGTTAGATTATTAAAAAATATTGTACACGTATTTTTTCTTTTCTCTGAAAATCCAAAAATGGCAAAAATACAGCGCACTGAAATTTAGCGTGACATCACACTTAAACACGATTTTTACTTAAGTGTGACGTCGCAAGCCCCCACTCCGGAACTTTGACGCTCCGTATCTTTGTAAATTTTTACTTTTTTGGTAAACTGAAAGATACGGGTCCATTATTTTTGGATAATGTAAAAGATGGACTAATTACAATCATATTTTTCGGACCTTGCCGGTATTATTGCCGTGTGGTATCTGGAGTAAAATAGGACCACCCCAAGTCTTCCCATGAATGTTGTAAAAGGCGACTTAGGAATTAATTAAATTTAAATTATGCAAGCTAAACAAAGTTTACAAACATCAAATTCTCTGGCTGCTCTGGCCAAGTATGGATCTGGCAGTACAGAGAGGGTCGTGTAGTCAAGTAGGCAAGTTTAAACTTTCCATAATTATGTCTATCGTTTATCGTAACTTCTTTAAAATCAAAATTCTGGCGAAGTACAGGTAAAATTAAAAAATTAGGATTTTCCTTTTTTTCCTCTAGTAAATGATTATCTCGTAATGTACTCGCATCTTAGTACCACACTAATATTATTAAGGTGAAAGTTTGTGTGTGTGTACCTATGTCTATTACTTCTTCACGCGCAAACGGCTGGGCAAATTTTGATAAAAGTAAGGTATGCAGGAAGCTGACACCCTGGATTAACACATAGGATAATTTAACCGCGGGACGCAGCTAATAATGAAATAAAAGGGATCAATCTGTAAATTCTAGCTGGGTTTTAATATTAGGCCTTCATTGACGCGTTTGTTGAATATATTCGTACTTTGATTAGCACTTATGTGTGTTATCGATGACGGCTTTTACGGCCGCGACGGTTTGTTTGGCAAGCCGCCTTAGCAGCGCCCTAATTTATCGTCTACTACTGTCTGTTGTGGTGCTACAGTTTTCAATAATAGAAACAATGACCGTCAAATACCGAACGAAAATAATTTTATTGTACTTCGTGGGACTGTATGACGCAGATTATTTTATTATTAATTTTGTATAAAAATGTCCCTTGAGACTACAATAGTATTGCTACATTATCATGTGTTTGCATCTAGGTGAAAAAGTTTGTATTTATTTATGAGCAAGTAACAGTATTGCTCCACTCAAGAAATAAAATAAATCAAGAATAATTTGCCAAGTGCGCGTTGGGCCACGTGCAGTGTAGGGTTCTGTAGTTGCGAATGCCACCTTTGAGTTAATTCCACTAAAAACGTCTAAAAACTAATTTTCTATTGAATTATAAGGGGTTCTTGTTTATAATGGAACTATAAAAAGCAAACAATATTCGACGGAGTACTCACCTTGGTATACCTAGCATGGATCGCGAAGCCGACGTCACACGACGCGACCGCCAGCGCGGCGACCAGTCGCACCGCGCCGTACCGCATCGCGTGGAAGTTTAGCAACGCGTTGGCCAGGTGCGCGGCCAGCAGGGCGTACACGCCGCCAGACGCGCCCGCCAGGCACACGTCAGGGTCCAACACCGAGGCGGCCAGGGAGCCCCCCAGCACGCCCGCCAGGTAGACGGCTCCGCAACGCAGCGCCCCGTGAACCATTTCAAGCGGCAGACCCACCTGTAAAGGAAAGTGTGATTAGTGAACGCAAAACCGGCTATCTGCACACCAAGCAGAAACGATCAGCATTATTTATATGACGACCTCTGTGGCGTAGTGGTCACCATGCTAGTCCACCACCCAAAGGTCCCGGGTTCGATTACCGGTCAGGGCAAGTTGGAAAATGGCCTTTTTCAAATTGTTCTGGTTTATCTATTCTATGTATTTGTTATAAAATATAGTATCCTGTATTGTTGCATTAGTATCCCTTAACACAAGTCCCGAACTTATTATGGGGCGTTGTGTTAACATCACCTTTTCCTGCCACAACACTGCTTACATTAACCCAGAGCCTATATTATCCACTTATTGGAAAGCTGCAAAGGCAAAAATTGCTCCAGGTAGGTAATACCTGGGTAATACTCGATGGTAGCATTATAACTTATTAGGTCCGTAAATTACAGGATATCAAGCAAGGTCTAGATCCAACTATAACAGATATTGATTGATTCGTTATTTAGTTGTTTCGATTTATCCGTACATTGTCTTTACTGTAACAACTAATAAGACCTTGGCCTTCCAGCAGCAGGTAAATTGTAGCTAAGAGTAACTGAACACTAAAAACGGTTTATCTTCGAGGATTATCTAAGTACATCCCGCCTTTCTTGCAATGCTATGATGCCAATTGCCATCCCATATAGACAGATCATCTGCCTTTACAACGTGGAAGGGACACCTCGTAATAAATCGAACCACGTGCTATACTAGATCACTCTAAGAAAATAAAATAAGTCACAATTAAAAAAAACAGCATTTTCATACGAAAGCATTTTTTTTGTTTTTTAGTGAACTAGTATAGCCCGTGATTCGGTTTATTACAGTTATGTATCTTCCACGTTGTATTGGATAGGAATGATGGGATGGGCCAAATAGATTTCAAGTTGCATGAGAAGAACTGTGAAAACAGCATATGTATGAGGAGTATCGATGTTCCAAACTGACTAAAAAGAATGCAAGAAGTCTAAGCCATAGTAACACAAACAGTATGAGAAGTATGTAGAGCCTAAAGATATACACGGTGATTTTTCAATGGTTTTGGAGCCGAAGGCCACTTCTTAGGGATCGCTTTAAGTGAGACTTATTGAGTTAGTCAAAGTAAATATTCAGAAAAAGAATGTTAAATAAAACTCGAAAGTAAAATCGTGACATCAATTAGTAGTACCGCCACCAGCCCGACGGCCGGAGTTCATAGGGTCACGCGGCAGTTTTGGACGGACGTAATCTTGTGGTCTCGATCGAAAATCATTTTCACAATTTTTATCTTAAGTCATACACAAATTTGGATTACGCATATGTGATCGAATCAGAAATGAGGAAATCCGTAGGAGAACAAAAGTCACTGACATAGACTAGCGGATTAGCTCGTTGAAGTGGCAGTGGGAGGGACACATAGCGCGACGAACCGATGGCCGATGGGGCAAAAAGGTTCTTGAATGGCGACCGCGTACTGGCAATCGAAGCGTAGGGCACCCACCTACAAGGTGGTCAGATGACCTGACCAGGGTCGCTGGAAAGCGCTGGATGCAGGCCGCTCTTGATCGGTCATTTTGGAAATCTTTGGGAGAGGCCTATGTCCAGCTGTGGACGTTATGCGGCTGAAATGATGATGATGATATGGATAGAGGAATATAATTACTATATTTTTTTTCCAAAACCAATAAAAAGTCAGCGTGTAAATACAAACCAACTAGTATTGCAAAATAATTAAGTCATAAACTGATAGTTACCGCTAGTTGCACTAGAAGGTTGAAGGCGAGGTGCAGCCAGCCGGCGTGCACGACGCTGTAGGTGAAGAACCGCCAGAACTCCCGGCGCCGGTCCGGCCGGTACACCAGCGGGGAGTCCACCGGCACCGGCCCGGCCGCCGCCGCCATGCCGCTTGACCCTGACGCGTACCATGCGAACACTCCCAACTGGAAACATAATATAGCTTTAGTATCAAGACTATCAAGTCAAAGGATAGAAGGAAACGGACGGAGATAGTGGTTGGATACTTTTAAAGGTAGGTTTTTCACAAAAAATTTTAACATACAAAAAAATTCTCCGCTCGGACTTTTTGGCAAGAAATAATATTTTTTTTAAACTAACCGTTTGGGGTTAAATACTCCGAATTGCACCACGGATTTTCATAAATTTTTCCAAATCGGTCTAGGCGTCTTTAAATAATCGGTGAACATATATAATACATAAAGATTCCGATGAATTGATAACCTCCTCCTTTTAGGAAAATACAACGTCTAACAAAACATACTGACACTATTTTAAGGAAAAATTCAGTCCAGGGTACTGAACAACTTTACCCAAATAACACATATCGAAATAAGTTTTTTTTTTATATCTATACAAATTTGGGTCAGCTGATCTGTCAACTTGTATGTGTTCCTTGGGGAAGTTCAGTATAACGGACAGAATTTAGGCCTAAAATAATTTCTGTATTTTATTTAGACTCAACAATTTATCACACACTGTTACGCTCCTTATTTAAAAGTTATTAAGTACCATGAGTACCTAATATTACATATTCTGTGGTATTACTGAGCATTTTTTTCTGTAAAATATCGAAGTACTTATGAATTCTAATGTCAAATGGGGGCGTCCCCCGAGGTGTCTGGGACAAAAAAATATGACCCAGTTTTACGTTTGGCAATGATCCAATTCTACATACTGCTTCACCGTGTTACAATAGTAATAAGTATATTTCCACGCAGGTAGTCAACCTATTTGTTTATTTGTATATTTGCTATACGGAGTGATACTTTTCGATCAAAAGAGTCATATTCTACATCATATTTTTCCTTATTTAATGATGAGTCTACCTGTTTGTACATTCTTTTTTTTATTTACTAAAGTCATAGCAGTGTAAAGCTCTCGTAAGTATTGTTTACAGCTTAACTCGTGGTTTGTACAATTAATGACGTGTGATTGAATTATTCAAAGGGAAAACCGTTAGACTAGAGCTGCGTGTGAGTTATCTATAGCGGAGCACATAGCCATAACATAGTAGTCACAGAAGGATACCTTCGTCGATTTTAGAAATTTTGAGTTAAGTACCTACGGTGTTATCTAGATCTTAATCCTTATTGTGCCATCTCACGTTGTGGCTGCCAGTGGTTATGTACCCAGGGCGACATGTGATATGGACCTCTACATTCTAACCCCTCTACATTCATAAAAAAATACAAATGTTTGCTAAACCTATTTTAGTTAAAATATGTTTTGTCTCGTTCTTTCAATGTCAAATATTGAAAAGAGGGAATGGAACAAAACTCCGCTCCGCTCCCCGTGAGAATTTCGGGATAAAAAATATCATATATCCTGGTCTTAAACTATATTCATACAACATTTCATTTTATCGGGCCAGCCATTCTTGAGCTATAAATAGTGTAACTAACTCCACCTTGTTTTATGTATTAAGATTTTGTAGTTTTGTTATTATCTGGCTGGGTGCACCTTGCCTTGCTGAGTCGTGCGCTTTGCGGTGATGCGGTGAATCAATGTGTGACGGACGGCTCGCGACGTGCGCGGGCGCAGCGTGCGTGCGCCAGCGATTGTTATGATTCACGTAAACCGCTTGTTTGCACGGATGTGAAATCCGCTATTAACAATTTTAATTAACTGAGGCAACTAGAGCGAGGACCAGCGGTACGTGGTTTAGAAAGTGATGTATTTCGTTACCATTTTACCTATCTTGGATTGTACTCAGTACTCGCTAACTAAGGAAACTTTGACTTGCGTGCCTAAAGAATAACACCTTGGGCAAACATCGCATGAGCGCTCTTTGAATAAGTAATATTTACATTAGTTTCTTTTAACGCTTGTTTTAGTTTCGTAAATAAGGGCGTAATCTAGAACTGTTTACCTTTTACCCTAACTGTTCTGTTTCACTTTTAGTTCGCTATTGACGGGAACTCCTCCGATATCAGTAACAATGCTGCGGGCAAATTAACAGAAAATTGCAATAAGTGTAAATTAGGCGTGATATTTACCTCCAGAAGTGTGACGAAGATAATGAAGAGCGGAGGAGGGCAGCAGGTATACCTCTCCTGGTAGTACTTGCGCTCTCGCTCCTCTGGGAGCACCTCCATTGCTACTAAGTGCACCATCCTGTAAAACCAATAATTTGTTATAATCAAATACATTAGAGATGAAGGATACTTATTGTAAAATGGAAACACAGCACAACACATAATATTATGAGGAAGACAGAAATTTTATGGACATTTAAATACAAACATGATATCACGCCTGTTTCTCACAGAGGTATGCAGACTATGGTCCTCCACTTGCTAAGATCCTGACAAACCTCTCTTGCTTTACTATTAATAATTTATTCGTATTTGCCGATAAATTTAAAATACCTTAATTACTTTAGAAATAGTTTAAGTAAAGCCAAATATATATGTAAAAAATAATAAAGTTTTATAAGACCAGTTTCCATCACTACATTGGATGAAACAGGTAGCAGTAAAATCGAAATCGAAATAGTTTCAGAATGTTTGTGTACCCATTCGTAGTGTTGTCGAACTTTCCGCTGACGAGAGACACAGGTAAATGGGTAGCGTAGCGATAGTAACAGTAACGTTTCATGTTTGGATTTATTTGTTTACCCCACTAGTACAGCAGTTCCCCTCGACAACTTCCAAATGTCGGTGCGTGGCGAGACAAATTACTCCGTACGTCAAAACTGTATGGCTACAAAATAGCCAGCAATTAATCAACTTACTTTCACGTTATTTTGGCCTCTATAAAAGCAATTTAATGATTTTATTGTACGAAGGCACACCATATGTCACTGTGACACGACAAGTGAACATAAAAAATATTTCAAGCGGCGTCAATCCATAAGAGAGTTTGGATTCAATAATTTTAAATAAAACGTAATAATTTTGTAACAAAACGTGTTAAATAGCCGAAATGTTTACATTTCTTTTAGAATTTTGAACCCAATTTTTATTACTGTGAATGTGCCTGCGGGTACTGTAAATTTAGTAAAAAGTTGACAGCATATAGTCACGACATACTTGATTTTGATGACGGTATTTATTCGAACGTTTTGCTGTTTTTGTGTTATATTCCCAAAGAAAGGAATTATCCGTCGTAAGCGGAGTCATCTTCATCCAAAATATATGGGCCTTGGCTCAGCGAAAAATCCTTTTGGGGCAAGCGGATTGCTGACGGGTGTTATTTCAGATGGACGCAATTTTTAGGCCACTTTTCTACTTGTACCTCGCTGCATTTTCACTCGGAAAGGGTGACTTTAACTACCATCCAAATTTTTGCAGCTAGTTCTGTCCATATGTATGGGTTATTGTTTATTTATAGTACAATCAATTATGCTACTTTTCCCAAGATTAGAGTAGAGATGTAAGTACCTGGCGAATAGCGTAGGATCCTCGAGTAGCAGATGGAAGTCGTTCTCGGAGCTGACCTCTCGGTCGCGCTGATGCACCGCACATCTATAGCTGCGCGTGCGCTTGCCGCTCATCTGCAACAACATTCACACCTCTTTACTACACATTTACGAGTACAAGCCAATACAACAAGAATATTACTATTAGCCAATTAATATACAAGGCAATAAAGTGTCGTTGCACAATAAAACATAGTTAGCGTTTTTCTGTGGGCGTCTAAACTAGGAAATGCATTCATGACCATGCATGCAAAAATGTACTCTAATTGCGAAAGTTAAAATTACTTTGGAATACCAATGCTCAATGAAAAGAGTAAGATATTTATTTTCAATATTTTGACATGAAATACTTAAAAAAAAAGTTGAATTTTCCCACCTTAGGACCTAGGGAACGTGCTCTACCTAATAAAGAGTTTTACGATTTGTTTGATTACAGAATAAATCCTAGTAAATAGTTTAGTCGTTTACCGGCTGGTAGCCTTCACTAAGTGAAACCGAGGCAAGGCAGATAATGAGGATTCCTCCTAAATATGTAGGTAGGTATCTATATGAATCCTAAGAACTTTCAGTTTATAATTTGTAAACCAAAAACTACATTATCATCATCATCATCATCAGGACGTTTTTTCTCCACTGCAGGAGCACGACCCTCTCAGTACTACCAGAGCCATACTTGGCCAGAGCAGCCAGAGGCCTTGGCCTACACTCTCCTCGATGGCCAGCCGGGTTGGAAAGGTCTCACTATATGCTTTGTTTAGCTTGTATTTCCTAAGTCGCCGTCTACGTCATACACGGGAGGACTTGGAGTGGCCCTATTCTACTCTCCCGGAAACCACACGGCACTACATTGCACACGGCAGACGTCTATCTACATTATAAACTCATATTTTTATTAGATGCCCGAACTCCAAACGCGAAGTACTAAGCTCAGAGGAGGGGGGAACAATTCCTATAGATTTCCTTGAAAGTACTGTCATTTAGCCATGGTCGTAGGATTAATGTGTCGCGGCGACTTGGCTCGCGGCCAGCGCCTATCGACCAGCCCCCTAAGCCGCCCTTGAGACACCCTAACTTGTCCGGTTAGGTTACCTAACGGAATTATCCTAGGTTACATTACACAAAAAATAAATTAACTATTTCATTCATCATATCACTACTCACTTCTACTCGATTTTTTTCCTACACTGACACAAAAGTGTCTTCTCCTGATTCCTAAAGTGTCTTCTTTCTTGTCGAGTGTTATTTATTTAAAAAACTGGTGTAAGATTTATCTAAACTGTACGTTACAAATGTTTGCTTAGATAGGCTTAAATAAAAAACTAAGAATCTAAAGTAACGAAAATAAATATTTAGATATGTAGTTTCAAACGGGTACGTACGATTACAACTAGTTTATGTTAAAAGCGCATAGATAGGCAAGTCAGTTATTTTGTTCTTAACTTTTTTATTCTTCACTTATTCCTCATTTCATCTGACTTTTAATTGGGTTTACACTGTTTACACCGAATGGGATTCAGACAGAATTGTCTATGAATATAACAATTGCTTAATAGGTAACTAGGTATGTAAGTAGGTTTATTTCTAATGTAGGAGGCATCGTTATGTGATTTATATTACAAGATGCTGTAATCTGTTATGTTCCTGACCGCACCTTTATGAGATCATTTTAATGCATACTGATTGAAAGATCCAAGACGCCATTTATGTGATAATAGTGTCGTTAATAAAATTATTATTATAACCTACCACAGTTTGCGATTGCAGTTTTAAACAGTTTTATAAAAGGTAATAAGTATAAACTTATTTCACAAATCCGCAAATAAACAAGAAGCGTCTGAGATGGTATGGCAATATATTATAGAGAGAGACAAGAGCGTATCTAGGTAATATTAGGTATACTTTGGTACCCAAAGGTCTAAAAGGCCAAAGGCTATGCCCAGAGCAACACAAACATATAAGCCCAAAGAAAAAAATCCTCTGGGCATGGCTCAAGCAATTGTCATATGTAGGTACCTACCTAGTCTACTCAGGTGATCAGGTCAGGGAAATATCATGCAAAAGTTCCAGTCGAGTGACACTATACAGTCTTCACACCTCAAAGTCGATTTAGCATATGTAGTACCTTTATACTAGGTGCTGATTTGATGCATTAGGTAGGTACCTAGTAAAGGTAAAGGTAAGCATCTAGTAAAAAAATATTCTCATTGCCTTTGTATAGGTATTGGACCGTTTGAGCTGACTGCTGAATTCTGCACTCACGAAAAACAGAAACGCCTCTTTTTGCCAGTTTTAAGTACGTAAGTACCTATTTGTCTATCTTACTTTTTTGATTATGAAGTGATAAGTTGAGTAAAACCTAGGGCGCTTGGGTGCTTAAATACGCCACTTCGGCAACAGCAGTGGCTATGCCTTGCGGCGCGGGTGGGCGGCAGCGCGGTGAACGACTGTCCGCGATAGCAGACAACCGCATTGTCTCTGCAGTCGTTCAACTCAGTTTCCCACGAGACTGCGGAATATCCAATGCCAAAATCCAAATACGAATAGCCTAGACGCGCGGCAGACGCCGGCTAAATCTGTCGCCGGGCGCGGCAGTACAGTAGCGCCCACTGAGCTCATTTATACTCGATAGGTGCCACAATTGTCTGATACCGAAGATAATACAACGTGGAAGGGACATACCCGTGATAAATCGAACCACGGACTATACTAGATCACTATAGTACAGGGACGTGCTGTCCATAGAGACGCAAAGACATTGGCTACCCGGAGCTTCCCTAATATATCCGCATTTTTTATATTATAATAAATTATAAATAGAAATATATTTTCAAATAAACGCGCGCTTCCCCGTCCGTTTCCCATCGCGCCATATGCAGGCCACCGCCACGTACTACCTTACTTAGGTTATACGTATATACGCTCATGTACTCTAGGGGCTACCTACCTAAGACAATTGTTCATCGTGTCTCGATTTGCACACATTCACAACGCATGGATAAGGATTTGCGTCTGTAGTATGATCGTCAACGTACTTCACCCACGCACACAAACATGAAGTATTCGCGCACACAACTAATATTTTAGACTTTGGCTGATGAATGCCATTTTTGAAACGCATTAGTAACAATTAAAGCAAATTTTTGTATGGAAAAAAGCATTAGGTTAGTGAAACGCTGATTTCAAAAATGGTCCTTATCTTTAAGCTAGTTCTATCTCAATAATCAACGTTTTTTATCTCTTTTCACTTTTGACCAATAAGGAATGATATCGATTTTAGGCCTATTCATTTGTTCAGAGATGCGTACCGAGATGAAATCTAGAATGTTATTGGTTCTCGCTTGTGTTATGCTACCAATTTAAATACACGGAAGATGTTCGAGGATAAAACGGAACACGAAGATTTTTGTGTTAGTCGTATATATTTGATATTTTTTCTTGTCCAATGATAATTATTTGCATTGTCGCATTACAAATCTCTGAACTCTGAACTTTGTTTTGTTTGCGATAACAGATGAAATTAGGAGAAGTTTCTTATTTTTCTTTTCTATTATTACCTCTTTAAAACAGTTTGCAATGGAAAGGTTTCCATGTGAAAGTGGTGCGCCAGGTGTTTTTTTGCTAAAACTGAGAAGTTACGCGTTTAACCATTTAACTTTTGAGGAAAAAAGTGCAATAATCATAAATGGCCGATGCCAGCCTATTTTGGATTAAGTTCAAACAAGCGGTAAGCTAAAAGGAACATTTATTAATATTAAACATTATGACGCGTATAAGTGGCTCTCAGGATGTAAACACACTAATAGGGTCAGTTTAGTCAGAGAGCTTTATTTTAGTCCCACTGCTGGGCAATGGCCCCACAATTAGTCTACCCTGCAATAATCGGTGATGCACGTCCCTGCTATAGTATAGTAATAATAAAATAACAGTCAAAAACAAAAGCATTTCCACACTGTGTGCAGCCCCGCCCTGGCAATTTGTATGGGAACGTCGATTTTTTTCTGACTGTTATTTTAAAGTATTTTATTATGCTATAGTGATCTAGTACAGCCCGTGGTTTTATTTATTACGGGTTTGTATGGAAAAGAAACTATTGAAGGGCCCGTAAGTAGGCAATACCTACTGGAGTTGTGGTTAAGCACACAAGACTAGCAAAAAAGTGACAAAGGTATTAATATGCTTTAAAAATATTTATTGCATTTCATATAAGTCTTATTTAATTAATTAGAGAACTACTTTATTTTAATAATACAAATTAAAGATTTTAAATTGTTTTAATTATAATCATAAAGCGCCATCTAGTGACAAGGGAAAGAAATAATTGTTTGCATGGCGATGGGTAGGCAGTGGCAATTCGTCACGATGTATGTGCGATTTTTGAATAACTTGCCAACGGTTTTGCTTCGACCTGTGTTCGGCGCCTAATGAGTACCTACCTACTTACATACATTCGGATTTGTGTAGGTACCTACCAGGAAACCACAGTTTATACCGATCATTAGCGCAGTGTATAGGTCCTACTCGTTGTAAGATATACTATTTACAACATTGGTAGGTAGGCTTTAGAAATGAACTTTATCTCCGTGGGTCTACTTACCTCTAGTACAAAATGCAAATCAACGTGATGAATGATATAGGTAGGTAAGTAGGTACTTATCCTACCTAACCACAGGTTGTAGTTCAATATGACACCTACCAAACTCGGCGCATTATTCACCTATCTATAATAAAATAAAACTTTTCTACGAAATGAAAGGGTGTTGGAAAATGTAGCCTGCGCCTAAATCATTTTGATACTTGCATTTATTATACCTTTTCAAACTGCATGATAATATTATTAAGGTAATTCTCAGATTAATCTTTAATGTGAGAGTTAATTTCATAAACTGTTGTGCTTTTTTCAAACGCAGAGGCAACAAACGAAGGGTTTGTTGTATGGGAAAAACCATCAGTTTAGGTGACTTCGCGTGGCAATTCTGGCTGTATTTATTTTTCGAAACAATAATTTAGCCATTTTATAATAAAATTATGAAGTTACATGGACGCTTTTATAACATAGCTATATTTTTAGTTAATTTTAAGTACCTAAGTACTTACCTGTACGCAACAATTATTACAATTCTTTTTTTTATTATTACTCTCAAGCTGTTCCTAATATAATAATGAGGAATAACCACCATTCACAATGAGTTTTCACAGGGCGGCTGCGCGAGTCAGGCGCCAGTGGGCGCGGTGGCGGCCCGGCGGCGTGGGCGCCGCGTGAGTCACGCCGACATCCGACACGTCCGATACGTATCCGGAACCACTAACTAGACACTATTGCCATTGCCCGTCAAACTAGCGCGAGCCTACGCGACACACCAGTCATTTCAATAACCCACTTTATTATTCATAACTTTTTATTTTTAGTGTTAAATTGCTCATAACATTACACTGTACACATTCGGCAAGCATTTAGGTGTCTGTGAGTCTGGTTTCCTCTCAAAATGTAATAATAATAAACTAACAACCCTCTTTGTATTCGCTTAGGTCTAACTGTAATTAATATGTATTTATTTTCCATTAAGAGATCATCATGAACCAAAAAAAATAAAAATTTTGATATAGGTAATTATTTAATTTGTTTTAATTTTCCTTACTAAATAAACTATTTTTTAAATAGCTAAATGTTGTGTCCCACTTCCATTGCTGGGCTCCCCTTGGATCACTATTTATATGCATACAAATTTAAGCTATAATATCACATAGCATACTGGTTTAATGCACAATCGTTTTTAAGCATAACGTCCTTTCGCATAATGGAGTATGCATAATAATTTTAAGCATAATGTACCTAACTAAGCATAATCATTATTTAGCCCTAACATTTTAAAGCATAAAAGGATGTAAGTTGTTTTTGTGTATGTATTAGTTTCGCCCTAAGCTAGAGTCGGTCGCTCGCTTCGCTCGCTCGCTCGTGTTTTAGTCACAGGAAACCTAACTAACCTAACCTATACTCTGTGGCAAAGTTTTTTTTGTGTCTGTGTTATTTTCGCCCTAAGCTTAAGTCGCTCGCTCCCGTTTTACTCATTTTATTCGTAGAAAGCATTCGTTATAAACATTTCCTAGTACGATTTTGGAAATGTATACAATTCCTAGGAAATTTGTACATTTCCTAGAATATGTGTGTATTACAAAATCTTTGAAACAATATTTAATACATTTCCTTATTATTAAACTTATAGTTACTATGCCTATGGAGATTATGCCAATTAACATTATGCTGTAACAAATTGGCTTGTCAAGTAATTTTTAAAAAGATCTGATTCGCAATCCTTTTCGAGGAATAGCCTCTAGGAGAAGCTTTCTCTAATTAGATTTTAAAAAAAGGTCTTACTTATTAAGATATTTGTAAAAATCCCATTGACCTTTATTTTCAAGCAAGGTCAAGCTTATTTGAGGAAGTGATGTCACAATGAAGATTTTTTTGAGTAATGTTGGCAATTTCCACTTCAGTACTGTACTGAAGCGCCATTTTTGAAACGCGGTGTCACCTAAACAACTGGTTTTTCCATACAAAAACCGTTCGTTTAATGACACCACGTTTCAAAAATGGCACCACTGTATTATATGTCACTGTCACAGTCATCTACCAACACAACAATTTGACAACAACCAACATAACGACGGTAATTTAAACAGTAGACATTGACAGTTGACAGATGTCATCGTTTTTTTAGTGCAGGCATAGGAAAAATCTAAATTTCGATTGAAGCGTGTCGTCACTTCCGGTGTAATGTTTAAAATTATATTAAAAAATCCTGATAACACGTAGATTTTTTTTATTCAAATTGGTTTCTTAAAATTGTCTATATTTTCGATTAAAGGCACTTTTAACACTTTTATATATATTAGTTGACTACCCAATTAGCCTATAATATAATTATGCCCAACACCAGTATGCCAAAAAACAACTTATGCCTAAAAACTATATTGCCAAACCCAGTATGCCAAAGCATATTAGGACAAAAAAATTATGCAAAAAAAAAGGGTCCCGCTCCCCTTTTCTTCATCTGTCATCTACATGAGAGCAATCAAAGAATTCTTAGATGAATATATTTATTATCCAAACCGAATATTCACAGCCATGAAGCACCGGTTACACAAATGTTAATAAATTCGTTGTTTAGGCATGAACTTAATCGCCACCATAAATAACTCTTTAAGATGCGACAAAACCCAGACACAATAGTAAGACAATGGAAGCCGGGTGGAATTCCACCCAGCGACAGCGGAAGCGACTAACTGAGTAACAAAAGTCGATTTTCTGGGATTATGCCATGTCGCGTGTCAAATGGCGCTACTAGGATTGAAATTTAACCAATGCGCTGCAATAACATGTAAAATTAAATACGAATAATAGTAACTAGTATGTGTTGAGTTAAATCGTAGGCAGGTCAGGTACGTGCCTATATGGGCGCTGATTTATTGGTCGGTGACTTATGGACACCTACGCTCGTATAGAACCATTGCGAGTTTATGAATGGATGTAAGAATAATTGATTTCCTTGCGTAAGTTCATTCACTTACATGTAATATTAATTCATACATTCCGTACCATGTATATTTTAGAGCTTTAAATATTGTAAGAATTTGTTTAATTGTTACATGTGATAAAATCTTGGATAGTTGCAATAGGCAATCAGGTATATTTACAGAAATACATACTATCTTGAGTTATCTTTGAAACGTGAAAATTATACTGTAGCAGGTTGAACAGGTAATATACCTATTCGAAACGTGGGAGTTAAATAATAATTTAACTCTATTTTTTATTGCTTTGATTGTTAGTAAGTACTTTCACCGGAATGCCGCAAATAATTACTTTTCAAGAGATTCCGCGCGAGTCGGCAGGAGGTTTTATCTAAATCTAGCATATTAATGTTAGATTTAGTGTAGCGAAGTGATGTGCCCGGCACGTGAACGCTGGGAGCGTTCCCACGCACCCACCTCCGCACCATTATGTTCTAATCTCTTGTAGTCTCTTTCCATTATTACGATGCCGTGAAAGTACGCCATACGTTTTGCATGCAAGCGGGAAGTAAATACACTTATTTGTTTATAACTAGCTGCGCCCTGCGGTGTTATCCGCGCCTAAAGTAGCCTAGATGTTAAACAAGGAGGTTAGCTTCCTGCATGCCAAATTTTATCAAAATTGGTTTAGCCATTTGCGCCTGAAGAAGTAACAAGCATACACATACACACTCACACTCACAATCCTCCTTTATAATATTGTCGTGAAGTGTGATATTATATAATTCTTATCTATTTTATATTATACTAGCTGATGCCCGCGACTTCGTTCGCGTGGACTTTTGAGATGTAAGATATATATATCTTTCAAGTTGGATCAAATTGCACACAGTGTGCAAATTTAAAATCGGTTCAGTAGTTTAGGAGTCCATCGCGGAGAAAGAACGTGACACGTAATTTTTATATATAAAGATTTCTGTGTATTTATTACATATTTTTACAGTCAGTTAATAAATAGATTCTAATAAAAATAAATAAATCTAGATCTAATATGATTTTATAATTAAAATGACATAACATTTAACTTAAACGTGGCATCCGCGGAAGATCAGGTTGTGCACACCACAACATTCGCTGACCGGACACTATTTTGGTACATTATTCAATACTTAGATGTGCTTTTTTTAGTATAGTATAATTTGTATTTTTTGTGCTAAATAAAGATGTTTTCATTTTTGTTATTGAACAGGTATACTTACTTTTAACTATAGACAAACCAAATTCAGTAATATTTCATTGGTTCTAAATTTTTAGCTACGTTCATTATTTTATTCAGTTTGCTTATAAAAAATACTAGAGTAGAAGCACATAATGAATAATAGTATTACATACTAGAAGTGTTAACCAATGAATAATTCACCATAAATATTATTTCTATGTAAAATAAAAATCGTTCTCGTTAACTGATTACTAATGTAAGTAAATAATTTAAAAAATAAGCAAGGCATTGTAGCATGGCTTTAAATTAAAACCAAGATTTATATACTTATAGCCAAATTAATAATTACTCTCAAACCTACTCACAGCATTTCTGCCTACTCAAAAGCCAAACAAGTAATTTTTACGATGTCAAAATGTAACGTAGGATATTAATAAAATACTCCTTTTGGGAAATATACAAAAAGTCTCACGATTAGGTTTAGAAATAAAGCTATAAACAATACCATGGTTTGATTTTTACTTAATTCGCACGACTGACGCTCCGATTCTTAGGGTTCCGTACGAAAAAGGACGGGGACAGATAGACAAACGGACCAGAAAGCTTGGTGACACCTGGCTTTATCTAATGAACCATGATAGCTAGACAGTTGAAATTTTCACAGTTGATGTGTTTCTGTTGCCGCTTTAACAAAAACACTACAAACATACTAAAATAAATATTTAAGTGGGGCTCCCATAAAACAAACGTGACTTTATATAAATAATGGTATGGAACCATTCGTGCGCGAGTCCGACTTGCACTTGGCCAGCTCTTAAAAATCTATCTAAAGAGCAAATACCTATTGTTTTACTTTAGTGTTTTTAATCTAGACTTAACAGTAGGAATCTATTTTCCGACGGAAATACTAGGCGACAGTAAGAAAATGCCACAGGTATGTTTTATCAGTAATAGTACTAATATGTACATACCTAATCAGATATACATTATAAATAATTATCGCCTATTACGCGGGCAAATATTGCGCGAGTTAGGAGGTAAGTAGGTATTTTATAATAGGTATAAAGCACATTTTAAGCCTTAGTTTGTGTTAGATGATGGGTAAAAAGTTGTTATAACATAAAAAAAATTAGGGTCCGATATTGGCTGTAATCCTAACCGCAGAACTATATGTATAATACCTAATTATACCATCGTACCTTTATTTCAGTTTTTACACCTATACAAATAAATTTATCAATTACAAAACTATAGTCTTTCTCAGTAAGATTTTTTTTTACTCACTTGGATAACAGTTAGTTACCGTGGATAATATCTAAACTTTACGTATTGTGTACCAATAATATGTGTTCAATATTTCATATCGTGTTTTAACTATTTTCTATATCAATTATACCTACTTTATTATTATTACCTATATTTTCGGCAGCTTGAAGAATCTGGCTAACTATGGCGATTAACACAAATACTAAAACAATACAGCATTCACCGGCTTCTTCTTGAATTAACAGCACGGAATTTATAAGGTAATAGATATATTTTTTACTGTAAAGTATCAAAATTATGTGGTTGTCATAGTTTACAATTAATATAGATAAGTACATATTGTGTGCTATATGTATTTACCTTTTTTCACAGATTTCATATTTAAGCTAACAATTATGTTAAAATAGAGTAATAAAATGCAATAAATTATAAAAATATAGGTGTATAAGATGTCATAAAAAGTAAAAGCCGGCCGGGCCAAATCTAACCTCACTTTGTCAAACAATAAA
Source organism: Acrobasis consociella (assembly GCA_963555685.1). Classification (NCBI taxonomy): domain Eukaryota; kingdom Metazoa; phylum Arthropoda; class Insecta; order Lepidoptera; family Pyralidae; genus Acrobasis; species Acrobasis consociella. Next base: position 7,157,854 of record OY743115.1, read on the forward strand.
AAAAGAAAATTAAGTTAATATAAGATATTACCAATTTCTAATATGTACTATAACTTATGTCATTGTTGTTATGAAATGAATTAAATATCTAAACTTACCCATTATTTTAGAGGTTTGTGTATTAAATTGTCACTGGATTGCAGAAATATTATGTTGTTGTAGGTATAATATAGGTTCTTGATAAATAAACACTGCACTAAAGTCACTGATATTATTGGCTCACTTTTTATTTATTTTCAATATATAAAAATCTACATAATTTGAGACGTAGTTAGTTCCATTAAAATCGTTATTGAATACGCGAGTGTAATCAGCTGTGCGGAGCAAATGCGTTCAACACACACTTCCCTCAGCGTAGCTCGAAGCAGACTGACGTTTCGTTCCGTATTCCGTTTCGTTCGTTCTTCGTTCATTTTCGCCTCCTCGACGGACGAGTGGCGGTGCGGTTAGCACTTTTTTCAGCCTTTTTTTGCTGTAGGCTAGCAATGGGCTTCTTGATGAGGGTGGTTTGGTTGTTGTTCCGTTTCCGAATCTCACATCTTTTGTAATTAACCGGGATGAATACGAAAGTGATTATAAATTAGTGATAAAATAACTATAGATAGATCGTATGATGTATGGATTTAACTTTAGTGGTAGAGTAGTAAGTACCTAATTCTATTTGGTCAAAGGTCGTTGTTGTGCAGTTTGGTCACGAGGTCACACACGATGGTGTAATTTCGTCACTTATTATAAACAAGTGGAGTCTGGATGGCTGCTACGTTCTTACCTACAAATAAGTATATGGTTTGGTAACCGATCTATCTACAAGATGTTACTAAAAATAATGCAATTTGATGCTAAAAAATAATAATAGTGTATAATTTATCGCTGAATAAAGATTTTTCTATTCTATTCTATTCTAAAAAAAAGATAGCATATTGTCACACAAAAAAGGTGGTTTAACCTGAACCTTGTAAATACAGCGATAAAACCCAGATAGTTATGTTATTTTCTAGATATTTGTTGTACCTGCTTATTCCAACTATTAGGTAAGCCGCACCTTTCCCACGGTATTACAACCACCTAAACATTTCGCTAACAATTGTTTCAAGTCATGAATATACACAGCACAGACATCTGTTGACCATGTGTTTGGGATTATTCTACCTCTATATTTTATTGGTATTATCTGTTTCAGGTATTTTGGCATCCATAACAATGGATAGCCAATGTTACGATTGGTCAGTTTCTTTAACCCTTTAACCGCGAGCGTCGCATATATGTGACAAACATTGTCGGGCCCATTCCGCGAAGGTCACATATTTGTGACAAACAAAAAATGCTCGTATGGCACATAACTTACGTATCCATATCCGTTTTTGGTTGTAGATAGGTATGTTAGATTTACTATGTCTCGCGCTGGGGGCACGACAACTGATATAAAGTCTCGCGGTGAAAAGGTTAAAGCTAAAAAACAAGTAAATGTATTTTTTTAAATTAAGCTTTTATCTAAAATACTGTTTAAAGTACACTTAAAGACGAATCCAACTAAGCCCAAACTCCATGGGGTTGCATCCTTTCATTACAGAGTCTCCATGGCCGGCTTCCGGCTCCATCATCAGATCAGTTCCATGTCCTCACAATACTGCAAAGTCATTTGCGTGCAAAATTTCAGATCAATCGGAAACCGAGAAGTGGGTCAAATTTAACTTGCAAGATTTGAATATAGACAGAGAGACAACAGGATAGGTGAAACTAAATCAAAGTTGGAAAAACATGCGTTCTGCTATTTGCCCTTTTAAAATATTATTATTTGGGGTTCAAACTTAGTTTTAAATTTTATTTTATTCGAAAATTAGGTATGCATTGAACTAAATTAATAACCGTATTTTCGGATTAATTTTAACGTTTGATTAATTTTGTGAAATTAGTTAGAAAAAAATCAAACCATATGGCCAGTTCCGTCGGTGGACTTTGATCGCTAATATAATGACATTTCACGCTTTAAGGAGTTCCGTCAACACATGGCGATTAGTATATTAGCAACAAAGGCAGGTGGACAACAGGGGGTCGGCTAATTTGCCCAATATTTATTTGCAACATGGCGTCGGCACAAATTGTTCATCATTAAGAACAACATTTGGTGCGGTGGCTCCGGTAATGTGTTTTCTACTATTGGGGCGTTTACACTAATGTTTGGACTTTAGTGTAAAGACATGAATTGAATTATGTTTTTAAAAAATAAGCACAGTAGACTATGTCAAAGTAACAGGCTCGACAGCGATGACAGGTGAATAATTAAGGCTACGATGATGATGATAGAAGATTTCTTGAAAGCGAGTCTACTCGTAGTGTTTGTATCTGTGTACAGATGGAGATAGTAGGTAACAAATTGTTTTTGTTTTTGCATACGTTCTGTTTATTGTCTCATTCTCCTCACTATTGTTAGCAGTGTTTTCTATTTTCACAGATGTAAACACTAGATTAGTCGATTGTTAAATTGCATTTGTTTTTTAATTGTCTGCAGATGGTATATCACGGTTTCTCACCTGCTTTGAGCTAATATCAATGAGACACGCTTTGAAAGTGCAGACTTTGAAATGTTGCTTGTATTTGACTGCGTCGGTGGAGATTCTGTTACGGATACAATTTCTCCAAAATTCACATTGTGTAACGACCCCAGCATATGGCGCGCGTCAGCCGCGGCTGTTGTGTTATCACAAATTTGTTAATCTACTCAAAACATCCAGTCATTCCGGCTGCCGTCTTTCTTCCCATTTTGATCATTAGTGTTAGGCATCATCAACATTCATGTTAGGCTTCGTTTCAAAAATTTGCACTCTGCTAAAGTAAGAACAATTTATTATTTAATTTAGCAGAATTTGTAAATGAGTAAAAACTATTAGTGCACTGTTACTAAATAATTACTGAACAATTAGATAGTCATCTACTGCAAGTGTTATCAAAATATTCGTGCCGTATCTGTTCATCAGAGCACGTGCTGCATACGAGTACTTGCCGGAGGTACTGCAAGACATCCGCATTCACGCTTAACTATTATTACATTTTACGAAAAGTAACATAATTATTTTTATTTTTATTATTCTAACTTTAGAGTACCATACGTAGAGTACTACATATGTACTTACTTATAATCCTATACCTATACCTACATATTGTAATCTTGTGCAATTATTTCCAAGCCCGCAATAAAGCCCCAAACTGTCGAAATGGTCAACTCAGCAGCTATTAGATTCTATCCGTATTTTTTCTTTCAGCAAGATTACTTTGCGTGTTACGAAATCAATATTCTTAGCGAACTGCAATGGTTTTTCAATATGCAGCGGTAAATATTTAAAGAGGACATGACTACAACCACCACGGCTGGCGGCCGCATTACCGCTCATAATTTGGACAAATCGATTTAGATCGAGCGGCGCTTTTGTCCGATGATTTAGTAGCACCGACAAATTGGCTGTTCCACATCGATCCGTGCGCGATACACACACGTAATCTGGATGTAAAGCGGTTAGCAATTATAGGACTTGAAAAGTAAACGGCCTGTAATTTCGTCCGGTTAATTCCGTTCTCCATTAAGCTTACAAAGTTTTAAGATTGTTGAATATACATAGATTGGTCTTCTCAGTATCCCGAGTCTAAATTCGGTTCATATTGTTGATCATTGATCACAAATATATCGTAAACCTATTAGGTTCCTATGCTATTAGTTATGATATGACGATTCAAAGTAAACGTACTGCCAGTTGCTAAGCATCTATTTTTTTTTATAGTGAATCAAACGCGAAGCTTCCAAGAAAGTGAATATGTGACTCGAGTGGATGTAGGTCAGTTTGGTTTTTCTCCAAAAGATTGGTGTGTGAGTAACTGATTCATTTCATTGAGATGACTCACTGTTACGCCACATTATTCGGCGCGGTGGCTGCGACCTGTAGAGACATGTCTAAGATCCGCTAATGTGAGCGACCGACCTTGCAAAATACCTACTAATCGTCACACAGCGCCACGCCCATCACATGGAATAATTACATAATTGAATATACAGTTTTACAATCATATCAAGCAAAGCCAGGGTTTTAGACGTAAGTGTGCGTGACTTACCAACTGGGCCTAATAATTTATCGCCTATAATATGCGGGAGTTTTATAGTATAGGTCGTTAGCTCGTTTCAGATGGCGCTGACCCATGAATTAAGTAGGTACGTACCTAAATATACAAAGGGTCAGCAATAAGAGAATAATCAAAATGACCTAGGTATATTCCTGTTGAGTTAATTTTAATAAGTAAAATGTAAGTATAAAAAAGTATCGCGTATTTAAAAAAATATTGGTAGATAGTAGATAAAATGTAATATTTTTTTCTATTATAGAAAAAAAATGTACGAATAATAAACAAGTACCTCATAATTATTATCATAACAAAATCGACATGGAGAAATATTCGAAACACAAGTACATAAGTACTTACTCAGAGAATCCGGGAATGTTGTTTAAATATTTAGTAATTGATGTTACCTTAATTAGTAGATTATTGAATTGAATATCATAAAGATAATGTTAAATATAAGTACTGGATTATTGGTTATGTTTAATTTTTTTGACGTTCTTATTTACTTTGGCAATGATCAATCGAGTATGACGAAATTGCACAGTGACGAAAAATTCTAAAGGTGATGAAATATGAAACCCAGATGGCTAGGTCAAAAATAAATTATTCTGTACAGTTCATAAAATAAATTGTCACAAAATAGTGTCACTTCACTTATCATTGGTCATATTCATACCATGATTTTTGATTTACTAAAGAGCACTTAGTAAAAACATGTCTTGACTTGTTGTCATCTATCGGATTGTATAACGTTATAGTACCTACGGTCACTCGATAAGTTTTTGAATGCTCGTAATTTAAAAATGGAACGCATGTAGCAGCCAGCCAGATAACTGGTTTCAAATATAATTATGAAATTATAAATTTAAATCATAAAATATTAAATGACTGGAAGTCATTTTAAATTTGGTTTAGTTACGGGAGTTTGCCCATCTCGAGTTTTATTTTGGTTTTTAGATGGTTCAGTGAATTTAAAAGGGGGAAACAAACCTCGAAGATGACCATAGAAGTGGTCGCTCACAAATGGCAGTAACTGAAGAAAATGTGTGGACTACTGAAATGACGATGCGAGAAGACCCACGAATTACTTATTCGGTCATCGAAAAGATTCATGGCGTTAGTTCGGGGAGCGTTAACGTTATGTTTGCATAGCATCTTGGAGTAAGGAAGCTTTATTATAATTGGATCCCGTCACACCCAGACGTCGAAAAAGTGGGCCCGTGTGGATTCTACGATTTGAAAACGAAATGTCAAGACGTGTTTCTAAAATCATTACAGGCGACGAAATGTGGATTTATTAATATGATGTGAAAAATAAGAGACATAGTCATCTGTATGATCTATATGATATATCTGTATGATGTATGATCATAGATCTGTATGGGTCGTACCCGCGGTTAAAGTGGCCTATGTGTTAAATCCATGGTGTCAGCTTCCTGCATACCAAATTTTATCAAAATTGGTCCAGCCGTTTGAGCGTGAAGAAGAAGTAACAAACAGAAGCACACACACACACTCGCAAACTTTTGCTTTTTAGGGTTCCGTAGTAAACAAGGAACCCTTATAGTTTCGCCATGTCTGTCTGTCTGTCTGTCTGTCCGTCCGCGGTCCTACTCAGAAAATATAAGTACTAGAAAGCTGTAATTTGGCATGGATATGTATATCAATCATGGCGAAAAAGTCGTAAAATAAAATATGGAACGAATTTTTTAGGGTAGCAGCCATACAAGTAAAGAGGAAGTCAATATTTTTTTTCTCTACAAACACATTATGTGAGGTATCGTTAAATAGGACTTTCAAAAATATTGTGAGCTTGGGAACACCATTTTTCGATTTAGGGATCCGTGTCTGAAATATTTAGGTTTAAAGTATTTTTTTTTGTTAAAGTCGCGTGTCCCCCCCATCTAACTGCTAAATAGTTATATATGGACACGTGAAAAAAATCACAGCTATAATACATATAATGCAGTTTAAAGAAAAACTATCAGACCTAAGTAGGGTTAAATAATTAAAAAGTTATAGGCGATCAACTTATAAAATGTACTCGAAAAGGAAAATTTCATACAAATTCAATAGAAAGTTAGACGTTTAAGACGTTTTTAGTGGCATGAACTCAAAGTTGGCATTTACAACTACGGAACCCTACAATGCGCGTGGCCCGACACGCGTTCGGACAATTATTATTTAATATTAGTGTGATATCAGGTTCTTAACTTATCTGTAAACTTATCGAGTGACCACGTATACCAATATTGAAATTGTACATTAAATTATAATTATTTGATTGTATTGTAAAGCGGGCAAAAATTTTAAAAAAATATGTAATACATGTAAATACATAAATTTAGATACATGTATACTATGTGTACTAATAAAAATGTAAATACATACATTTATGGTAGGTATCTTGAATCTTAAATAATTTCAATAGTGAGCGGTAGCGAAATTAAAAATGCTAATACTAGGTCTACCACCGAAAACCTAATCTTTAAAGGGAAGTTGGAATAAATAACATCCCGAGGGTATGCAAAGTGCAACGCTCGCACGCGATCGGTCAAAATCCTCGTTGCGAATATGAGTTGCAGTCAACAGCGACAAATTAAAGAGCAACAGAAGCAGGCACTCCCGCTTCTGTTGCATTACTAGTGCTTTCGCAAGTTAAGTGACACTGAGTGTGCTCCATATTTGGATGGGTGACCACAAGTCACATAAGAATTTCTCGAGTTTTCTCCGTGCTTCGGAAGGCACGTACCTAAAGATCTTGGCTGTTGTTGTATGGCAGTCGTCAAGTTAGGTCACATGTACTTAGGTAGCTTGAAAAATCTAACTCCAGTGCCTGCCACTTAAAAACACGAAAAAAAATAAACAAAACAGAAGTGGTAAGATGAGCAATGCAAAAATGCACAGTCGTCGGCAGTACCGGCCTAAAGAAAGAGCGTGGGTGTAGGCGTAAGGTAGCCAGGATCAAGTATTTCTGTCTCCATTTTGATAAACAAGGGGCAATAGTGCGCAATCAGCTGCAAAAGTTGTAGGCTATTTATTCGTATTTTTCTACGGTGAGACTGTATAACTAACTAAATACGTAGTTATACTTCTCAGCCACACCATGGAAATAACAAATACCAATGGGCATTTGTCATTTCTGCGTCCTGTGAAGCGCTGTATTGTGTGATTTAGTACGAGTAACTGTTAAATATTACGGAACTTAACACAATAATTTTTTTTTACCAGATATATCGACGACCCTTCTGCCGTCATGGTTGATGGCGGACTGAGGAACTGCAATTGATTTTCGGCTGTCAAGGGTAACCATATCGTAATTCTAATAAAATTCATTGTGACCGTGGAACTCTAAAATCATATACGAGTAACTAGCTCGGAAGTTATGAACATGGACATTACATCGACTCCGACATGGAGTTTTTCTATTCCGCAAAAACTCCATGTCAGAGTCGATGGAATGTACATATGCGGTGCTGTCTTAATAATGTGGACCCCGAATGCATATCTCTATGCATTTATCGGGTCCACACTATTAAGACAGCACCGCATGGACATTCCATCGACTCCGACATGGAGTTTTTCTATTCCGCAAAAACCTCATGTCAGAGTCGATGGAATGTCCATGCGGTGCTGTCTTAATAGTGTGGACCCCGAATGCATATCTCTATGCATTTATGAGTTTCACTTATCTACTTTTCGTAGTTTGTGGTAGGACGTTCGTTTTGGCGAAATTTGCATCGGAAATTAGAACGATTGTGGCACGAGCGCCTCGGGCGACGCTACCGACTGCACAATGCACTCCAGCTCACCTTTTTCTTCCATATTGCTTAGTAATTTCCGTAATTTCTTAACATGCTAATGTGCTCATTTAATGGAACACAATAATAGTACGTTCGAGCGGCTACGGGCTATATTAAGCAAAAGGAAATTGGTATTTATTTATAACTAGTAGATTCGTTTTTGAATCAGACAATCGCGTAAACGTAAATGAGGGTAGATCAGAATCGGATTGCATTTAATCGTAATGATTAAAATAAATTATCAGCGGTATGGCCAACGGTCGGAACTATTGGCACGAATCGTAGGTGGTAATGCATGTTAATGAATAAGCTAGTAGTTAAGCCATAAAAATGCTGCTGTTGCTATATTTAGTGAGAGTTTATGGAGACTCGACCTTTACACATATTGAGTCACCTACTTGTAGTGGTTCATTCGGCTTTCAGCACAAAAGGCAGCCTGTTCCAATTTCAATGATACGAGAAGCTAATAGCCACAAAATCAATGAAACGTGGATATTTTGGCCGGTTTTTAAATTGCATCTTTGATGTTACGCTGTAGTTAGTAGGACATAAGAAGTTTGAATAGGTTACGGACATGATTAGACAATAGGAGACGTATTAATTTATGGTCAAAGTGCTTACAAGTAAAATGAAATAATATACTTCTTTATCTACACATGTAATAAAACAGTTAAAAAAATATGTGTACATTGAATATATTTAAAAAATAATTATTGTGGTGGTTAGGAAATAATAATAGAGTAAGAATTCTCGCTCGCGTCTTGCACTATATACTTCTCTATGTCTGACCGGACCCTACGAAGCGGATCTACGTATGCGCGCCAAGTCGCACGGCACGCTACGAACAATACCGTAGTACGTCTACGCCACGTAGCAATTAGATCTTGAGAAAAGTAAGTAGATCCTTAAAAACTATAAAATCACAATTCACAAATATCGTCTCTAATGAGTTTTGGTTTGTGAGTCCGTAACACAAACAATTTATTTCACCATTGGAGAAACTCCAACCCTCCGTACTGAAGTTTTATCTGCTGAAGTGCCGATGGTTTGAAACTCGTCATGATATTCATAATCTGTGGAACCTCTCTTCTCCTTTTGAATATATCTCCATTAAAATACTGTAGCCTTAAAGGTTCCGTATCAGACTTACGGGTGTGTATAAACTCTATAACAGAGATGGTACATACCTATATCCTTTTTTTAATGTCTGTCTTGTTCGTCGCTGCATCAGGTGAAATCAAGTCATCGAATCGATACACTGCGACGTCAACCGATAGCCGCGGGGTAGGTCGTATCGGCCAGAGCCTCACCTTGAAGCCTTGTAGCGTGCCGTCGTGTGTGACGTCCCTTCTAGCAAAACACGCTGTCAACGTGCTCATTTGTTTACAAACAAATCTTTCTTCTTTTACTCTCAAATTACTTTTATTATTTATTGGTCGACGATTGTAAAGCGGCCAATTTTGGGTGGGGAACTCCAACAATCTGTCTTGTTTCCTTTCAGATCCTTTTTTATTTTCTATCTGTGTTGCATATGTACCCACGTAATAGGACAATCTATTTTTGCGTGTTTTACTAAAAGAAAATGACGCTAGAAAATTAAGACTTACTTGAATAATTAAGAAATCCTAGACACCCAATTATCAATAAACATCTACTCTAAGTGTTATACGATAATACTTAGCCTATCGTTAAAGTCGACTGCGAAATGCACATTACTCTCTCTGCTAGTCGGCGATCAGTGTAATGAGGCCATTTGTATCAACGCGATCGCCTCTCATCACTTTCAAAGTTGCCGCCGCACCGCACCTGCTTAAACCTAAATATGCATAATAACTCCACCACATCAAGCTATTTACACAATTTCCAACTCTATTAAGGTTATAATAAAATTACAATTATAAATTGACATTTGTGGGCGTTTAAGACCTTTGGGGTGTTGGTAATTTTCATCCGCAAACCGCGGAATGTTCGGCGCGCGGACGGAGGAGCTTGAGGACTATCGTATTTTTTATGCAACTTACGTTACGTATGGCTAAAGGCGCTCACTGTAAAGTTTCCTTTCGAGCTGGTGTGGCGAGAGATATCACTCGATTATTACTTACTATCCTGGCTCAGCGAGCCAAAGTAAGTCTTAGCCTCCAGCACAAGAGTATGTAATACTAAGAAATAAAAAGAAAAAAGTACTATTATTAATTCTGTGACAAGAGCACGCCAGCCCTCTCGGTCCTGTGCTAGCTCCTGCCATTACGGCCCACTGGCCTTCAACCGACCAGCTGGCCCTTATAGTATGCTCTCTTTACCCCCCGATCCTCTTCCATTCTTTCGGCGTGTCCAAATCAGCGAAGACGGTAGGTGTGCTTCAACTTCGCACATGATGTTAGGCTCGCCTCGCACGCTAGGTCTTTTATTTCGGCATTGGTTCTTATCCGCTATACACCATCCACTTTTACAAAATTCATCTGCAGATGGACAGATGGACAGAATGGAGTAAACAAATTCTACTAAAATGAATATTTTGCTTCAAAATTTTATAAAAAAGCAATAATTATATAAAAAAGCAGAGTTAGTTTAAAGTGGATGGAACGAAAAATACAATTAGGTAGAGCACAAGGAGGGATTAATAGACTATAGAAAAAATCAAATAAGAAGAGAATATTAAACCAAATGGAGGAAACATACCTATTGTGTCCACTCCAACGAAAGTGGGAAAAGGTCTAGAAAAAAGTTTAGGTGCAGAGCTCTTTTTGAGTTAATACGATGACGTTAACATATGTCTGTTGTCTTTATACACCTGGGTAACATGGATTGTTTCAGGAGAATATTATACCCGTTTATAATTATAATAATAGATAAGATAGTCTATCTATTATGAAGTGTGAACAATCCAGTGTTATGGATGTCTCACTAATGACTAACTACCACAGATCTAGCGCCTATTCAGTTTGTTTAACAAATGCTATTGTTTTCAACGTAAATTCATTGCATATTCTCGTATGCACCTGCAAGTTTCCTTCATTTATTATGATTGGTAATAGTATCAGCAGGGGCGTAGCTACCGCCGTATCTGCCGTATCAATTATACGGGGCCCCCGGCCTACGGGGGCCCCCAAGGTGCGTAAGCAAAAATTAATAAAAACTTCCCAAATTTTTTAAATTTCAGAAATGAGAAAATTAAAAAAAAATCAATATATTTTTCCGAGTAAAGCGTGCGTTCAAAAGTTGGCAACACCCTATATCGGTTAAAGCGGGCTGCGGGATTTCCCCGTTGAAGTCATTTACGAGGCGCAAACCGAGCTTTGCATTGGTGTGAGTGTATAGGTACAGATAGTGTAATGGCGTCCAAATAAAAAAATATTTAAGAACTTCTATGAGACAGGAACGCCTGTCAGACCTGTCACTATTGTCCATAGATTAATTAATCAGTTTGCCGAAAAAAAAGGCAAGGAGAGTTAAAATTTAATTTGAATTGTTTTTAAAAATGTGACAGATAGATAATTATGATGAATAAATATTTCTTTTAATTTTATGCAAACATTTTTTTCTTTTTTGAGAAATCTTTACCCTTCCTAAGGGCCCCCAAACAAATTTTTATACGGGGCCCCGCCAAGGTACGCTACGCTTCAGAGTATCAGATTGAGTCCAGCAAAGTATACCTACGTAACATACATACGAAACATGTCGGCAGTAGCTGACTCTATACGTGAGTTACCCGTTTATTGAATTTAATAATGATTACATCTCACTTTAGTTTTAATTAAAAAATATACCTACGTAGCTGCATTAAATACGGCAGGGAAATAATTTTTTTGGCTTTTGTTGAAAGTATGTACTTTCTGCACACGTGAAAAGTTAGAATAAAAAAATAAGTTAGCGAAAAATTATTTACTTAATTAAAAACGTGTTAAGGTCATCGAGACAACTGGAGAACCTACAGCTGCCAGTTTTTCGCCCAACGGATTAGCTTAGCTATCCAGCGAGGGAATGCTGCCAGCATTTAAGCTCGTTGCATCGGTGTGGCGCTTTTGATGAAATTTTCTATTTAAAGGTTGTTTCATTTTTTTTCGGTTTTAGATATTGTTTAGTAGTCTATTTATTTTCTTTTTATTTATAATGTTCAAAAAAGGTTGGAATTATAAAATAACTGATTCGATTTTAACAAAAACCCAATGCACGCTTGATCTTCTTGGTGTTCTGGTCTGGTCTCACCTGATGCTGCTGCCAGTATAAGGCTACTAAAATAAATGGAGAAATATCAAAAAAGAAAACAAGAAAAAGCTTACTAACGTATACGACGTTAAACTTAAATCTACACTACAACTAGGACGTAGGTCCTCTAAACGTAGGTTTAGAAAAATATTAATTACACACTTCGTATGTAGGCTTGTTGTCATTAAAAAAGTGACCAATGTAAAAAAAAATATAAGCTGAAATTTCCTGCTTGCAATCTAAAGCGCAATCTATATCAGTTTCCATACTTAAAAAATGTATGTAGGTGCGCATAATTCATAAACAAAAATGGAAAGTGTTTATAATGGCTCGTCATACGTTGTTTGATAGTTACTTTCGAATGTTTTGTAACTGAGATAAAATCGCGGAGTGTGTGGATGCAACAAAGGTCCTTTGTGGAGGATGTGCCTATTTGAATTAATAATGTCTCGGCCTTAGGCTGACTACACATTTAAGTATAGGTACGTATTACGTAGTAATTTTAAACCTTAAAAAAAGATTATTTGATATATTGAATATTATTAGTAGGAATTTATAATTTACTTTTGACGATAAGTAGGTTTATTTTTAAAAGAAAGATAGAATAAACTACATACATATCTATACATATAATAAAACAGTAAAAAAACGTGTCTGTACATTGAATATATTTCCAAAAAATAATAATTAGGGGCGATCCAGAAATAGTGATACATTTAAGAAGTATAAGTTGTTTTTAAACGGTGAAATAATCTTGCTTACGATCAGTTTGATATAAAAAGGCACAAAAACGATATTTCGAAATATGATCGAAAAATAAAAGAAAAAAAAAGCAACAAGAAAGAAAAGTTTGTATTTCAAAATGTCCATCTTGCGCAAGCTGTCAATAGCATGTTTCGTCGCACTGAAACACCGCGTATAGTGAAATCTTATAAGTTGTTCGTGTGTAGAGCAGCTTTAAAAAATGGTTTCTATGCAAATGCGTATCTCGTGCCCGCGACAGGTGACGCGCGGCACCCTTAATTGTTTTTTGTAATAATATTCAAATATTGTGACGTTTTTTTCTTGGGGTTTTTGTGTTTGACACAGGCGCGGGTGGCGTGCCAGGTGGTCCCAAAAAAACTGTTTTTATAACGTTGTAACAGCTTGCTGACTGTGCTATCTCTATGCACGTTCAATCTGAATATCTTTTTATAAACCTATCTAAACAAAGCATTATCTACTAATAAAATATATAATAGATATTTCCTAATTTATTAAAAGTACCAGAACAAACAACGCACTAAATTAAAATCGTATGTTGCTTATTGTAATATTTTAACAGTAAATTAACAATACATTTAGTTAACTATAGAAAAATACAAAATTAATGAAGTTACGTTATGTGATAATAAATAATGGGACTTCGTCATTTAAGTAGATGGCTATATGAAAGCAGCGAAAGCTGACCGGGATCGCTAATTTATTTTCGTCTTAACACGGTGGGGCGCCAAATGTTAAAATATGCCACGGCTTACTTACATCCGTATTCTAATTCAAATAGGTACTTTTTCAGCTACCCAAAAACTACCATAAGAAGTCGGAAGCCTACGGAACAGCTGCATTTAACCCCTTGGTGCCTTTTGGTTCTATCATACTCGTAGACAAAAGAGATTAATGTTTGCATAAAAATTATACGCTGTCGGATGATTATATTACTGACTGATCTTCATAAACAGATGTGGGTTTTAAGTGTTATTTTGTAAATTAGTATGTATTTCAAATTTATTGAGATAATTTTTTGGTATGTTGTTGATACCAAGAAATGTTGTCTAATATGTCGTTAACATCTTACATATTTAAGAGGGAATACTTCTTTAAAGCAAGACTCTACGTAAAATGTATTCTAATATTGTCATAAAAAATAATCAGCGTTGAAGAATAATTGTCGCAAGCACTGTAAGAATTTCTTTCAAACCTACCTATGGGACAGGTGACCAAGTGTGACTAATGGATCGTTTGCGCTTCTATATCAAATAACGGATATATGTTTATGTTTTTAATCCCTATAAAAATCATTAATAACAATAATTTAGATATTAAAATTTCTGGTTTAAAATCCGTTTTGTTTACTGCTGGGTACACGCAACGGAACAGGAAGAAGCGTGTTAGGCAATACATCCGTTGATTAGGGTTCTATTTGAAACAGATTTTAACGATGTAGTAGATGATTTTTGACGCTATTCTTTTATGTTTGGCATTGGTTTTGTGTTGGCGTGTGCGCTTAGCGTGTAGCCCTCGCAACTGCACCTGCTCCTCAATTATCTGGTCATTAGTGGGCACGGAACCCGCGGAAACCCGAAATTAGGCAACCCTTGTAGTCGGCCGCGACTGCTGCACTTCGGGTAATCTGTTTGCTTACGAATTGCCGGGAGTGGCTGGCTTATTACGAGGACTTCATGCGGGGAAAATGATATGTCCGCTTGTAGTAATAGTCTGGACCGCTTTGGTGGAGATCGACGTAAGAACTAGTGTACTGATGTGTTATGTATGTACTCAGCAGTGACATTGACTCGTGTCGTTCTTCCTTACCTGACCACGATAGTAAACGGTAACTAGGTAAAGTGCATACTACTTGTAATGTATGGACCCTTGAGAAATTGCTCTTAGTACTGGCGAAGGCTTAGCTCGTGGATAGTTTCTCAGGTCATTTCAGGACAGAGCAACTGATTTATAGAAAAGTATATTATGTTAATTCATGTCTCTATCATAGTACTAGTAATTGCTATAGCGAGGACTATCAGGATTTAAGCAGATCGATACTGTCTTTTAACAAACCTCACCCACTTTTCCACAACTTTGTTGTCATCATTACACCAACTTAGCCCACCTCAGCGACTTTTTAATAAGGGCTTTGTGACCCGTAAAGTGATTTTTATCTCATAATTGCTGGTCTCGCGTTGAATCCTTCATTAGGGGCGTGCTGAGGCGGGAGGGTGGTGGTGGTGTGAAGAGCTGGGATGGATGCACACACAATGGGCGCCCCGCGGTATTGTGCGTTAATGTATGCGCGTGCGACGGCGACAGCGGCGACGCCACAACACAAACATTTCAACGCATCTAATTTATTGTCGTGTCGCACGGCGCTGTGCGCAAAAAATATCCTTTTAAGGTACAGCTCTATCGAAACATGTTCTTTAAATACAAAGTTTTATGGAGTCATATTTACTGAGTCGCAATTGGAGTCCCTCGCTAGACGCGACCCGTATATGCAGATTTGTAAGCGAAGCTAGTAATGAAATAACAAAAAAATTATGAAAAACAAATGAATGCTTATCAACCTTAGATAAGCAGGCATCTACTAAATATCTCTTTTTACAACAGCCATGCAAAATGTTATTTAAGTTTCAGTAACGCTGAAATAAAATATACCAATCAAAAAGGAATTAAATAGTGTGGGAAATATAATTTAACCTTTATACTTAGCATAAATTGTAGTAGTCAATTCAGGATTATTAGAAATAGTTTGTTTAAATTAATTTGAAACTTTTATTATCTACATGAACGACACTTGTATTTATTTATTTTAATTTAAATTCTAATTGAAAACCTACACAACATTGGCCTAGATCTAAACTTCAAAAAATGTGAACTTTTTATTTCAGACAACTGCACTCAAAAACTAAATATTATATCAGATTTCTGTACAATTGCTCCTGATATTAAAATTATAGACAAAAGTTCACTCCACCTCCTTGGCTCACCTATTTTTGAAGAATCATTTTCTAATTTCATTGACCAAAAAATTGATAATTTCCAGAAAGCTTCGAACCGTCTCCTAGATATCCAATCCCATTTCGCATATACCATAATTCGATACTGCCTGTTCGTCCCAAATTTCACTTATAATCTGCGGTGCAGTCATTTTTGGAAACATCCTCATCTGCTCCACAGGTTAGATACGTTTATTCAAAATTCTCTTTCGTCCATTCTCAATATAGATTTTCGCAATCGTATTTGGGACCAAGCCTCTTTACCTATCAGGTATGGGGGCTTAGGTATTCGCAAAATTTCTAGTGTGGCTCTCCCAGCGTTTTTGTCTTCGATACATAGCATTGAAAGTCTTTATAAGAAAATTTATGTTAACTCTCCAAGCGAAATTTGCTATGCATCGGAGGCCAAGAGCACCTGGGCAAGCTTACTTCCAAATTCAAAATTTCCTGATTACCCAAATTCGCAGAGACACTGGGACGGCCCGCTTTGCAGAATTGCACAAGATCATTTAATAGAAACGTCGAGCAATTCTGTAGAGCGTGCCCGCCTTCTGGCTGTAGCGCAATGGGAATCTGGACTTTGGTTACATGCCTTACCATCCGCAAACCTGGGTACCTTTCTGCATAATGATGCGTTCCGCGTGGCAACTGCGCTGCGGGTAGGCGCTACATGTGTAGTCCCACATCCCTGCCCCTGCGGGGATACCGTCGATGGCCTTGGACTTCACGGACTTTCCTGCACCAGGAGTGCCGGCCGTTTAGGGCGCCATGCAGCCCTTAATAATATTATCCTCCGTTCTCTCGCCACCATCAATATCCCGGCGGCCCTAGAACCCAATGGTCTGGCCAGGGATGATGGCAAGAGGCCGGACGGAATGACCTTGGTGCCTTGGAGATTGGGACGGCCCTTGGTCTGGGACGCTACTTGTGTGGACACCCTCGCACCGTCCCATATTCAGGTCACCAAGTCAAAGGCCGGCGCAGCAGCTGCCGCAGCAGAGAACCTTAAAAGGCGCAAATATGTAGACATCGGAGAAAACTACATATTTGAGCCTTTTGGGGTAGAGACTTTTGGTCCGTGGGGTCCTTCCGCCCATAGTTTATTTCATATTATTTCTAAACGTTTATTCGAGGTATCCCATGACCAAAGGGCTGGTAACTATCTGGCTCAAAGAATCAGCATTGCCATACAACGTGGCAATGCTGCCAGCCTTTTGGCCACGTTGCCGAGGGGTAATATTTTAGTGGGACTACATAATTTGTAATTTTTAGTTTTAATTTTAGTTTTAATTTAAATTTTAATAAGTTTGTATAGTTTTAATTTAAGTTAAATTTAATTTTTTTCCAATAAAGAATACACACTTTTAATTTACTTATATTTGTAATACAATCAACAACGACCAGTAAGATCAGGGAATACTTTTTGTTTACGTATCTATTTATTTAATACTGGTATCTAATAAAATACTATGTGGTGTCACGTGGTGTTAACGAAATGGGACCTTAAATAAAATTGAATATAAACCCCTTGACGCAGAATGACTCAGTCGCTGAGAGCAATTTTGAATATTATAATATGTAAAATCGTCCCGAGACATGTCAGCATCGTAGTACCTGTGTTGAGACCTTAGAGTTTTGAAATATAAGGAGGTGCCCTGTGTACAAAAGTTGATCAGAGCTGCACATTTCATTTGTTCTAATCTACGATTATTATTCGTAGGTTCTAATTATAAAATAAAATATTGAATACATTATTATGACGATGCCTCCGTGGCGTAGTTGTCACTATGCTAGTCCATCACCCAGAGGTTCCGGGGTCGATACCCGGTTGGGAAATAGCCTTTTTCAAATTATCCTGGGTATTGGATGTTTATCTATTTGGTAGAAAATATTGTATCATAGAACACAAGTCTCGAACTTACTTTAGGGCTAGCTATTTATTTATTTATATTATTACTTTAATAAATAAATATATGTCGGCGAGTTCAAGATAATCCCATTTATTATTGTTTTCGATGTGCAAACAGAAAGTTGTTTACTACAAAACATAACTGCTACATTTTCAAATGTTGCAACAAGTATAAAAGCGGACGCCCTAGCGACGAGCGGCTCAGTCTTGTGCGGACCGCCGTACTGTGAACATCTCCTTTGTGTAGTGTGCTGTGGGCTTGGCCATAACTTCTTTAATTGTGATTGTTGTAATAGATGAGGATTTGGTAAACCGATTTATTACAATGATAGTTGTTTCAGCAAGACGATAAGCCCAGGTGGACACAGATTCAATAACTGTGTGGGCCAGGGGTATTCAGACACATATGGTTGGAATCCATGATACAGCGCGAGGCGGAGCGCTGTATTTATCGTCACACTTTTAGTGAGTTCGGCGTAGGTCATCTCCTGCTCCATCATCAGAAGTTGGATCTGAATCTTTTGCCCACTTGAGTGAATCTTTGGGAGAATAGGGGTGAAGAGACCGACAAGGTCCGAAGAGCGTGATTATAATTGGTCCGTCTTTTGAATTGTCCAGAGATGATGGACCCGTATTTTCAATTTGCCAGAGGGGTAAAAATTCACAGTAAAGGCTCCGGAGTGGGGGCTTGCGGAGTCATACTTAGGTAAAAATCGTGCTTGAGTGTGGCGTCACGCAAAATTTCAATGCGCTGTATCTTTGTCATTTTTGGTTTCTCAGAGAAAGGAAAGAGTGTGTGTACAAACCACAATGTTGTTTGATGGTCTAACCGGTGGACCAAAACTGTTTTTCCATTCGTCATGCCTATTCTGAAAAACTGGAACCTGTCCATTTATTTAATAATCGTATGGCTATTATTACAGTTGTTAATCCGTATCTATTGTATTGCGTCTTTTTGCAGGGTGAACCAGTCTTCCGGCAGTCTCGAATAATGTGGTCCATGTCCTATTCAGGAGCGCCACATCCGCAAGCTGGGGAGTCAATCCAGTCGCACCGGAATTCAAACGATCTAGTTCGTCCCCATCCAGTTCTCAGTCTGTGGAGCTGGCACAATTCTCTACGTGGGAGAGAGAACCCTGATAGTTTTTCAGGGGGGTTATTGGTTGTATCCACATAGGTGGATTCAAATTCTATTATTTTTGATGGTAAAGTGGGTTTTCAACAGTCAATCTTATAGAGATGGTGTCGTGACTTCAGTCTTAGCCTTTTTAATAGTTTGTGGATGGAGTTAAGCAGTGCAATGTGTCGATAACTTTTGGGGTCATTGACAGGCTCTGGTTTTAGTATCGCAACCCATCCTGTGTTGCATATGGTCTGTGTGACCACCGTTTGTGTGACAACCGTTTGTGTGACAACCGTCTGTTCGACAAGCGTCTGTGTGACAAGCGTCTGTGTGACAAGCGTCTGTGTGACAAGCGTCTGTGTGACAAAGCGTCTGTGTGACAAGCGTCTGTGTGACAAGCGTCTGTGTGACAAACGTCTGTGTGACAAGCGTCTGTGTGACAAACGTCTGTGTGACAAACGTCTGTGTGACAAACGTCTGTGTGACAAACGTCTGTGTGACAAAGCGTCTGTGTGACAAAGCGTCTGTGTGACAAAGCGTCTGTGTGACAAGCGTCTGTGTGACAAACTTCTGTGTGACAAGCGTCTGTCTGTCAACCGTCTGTCTGTCAACCGTCTGTGTGACAAGTCTGTCTGAATGACAGTCGGCCTGTGTGACAACTTTTAGCGCCAGTAATGGTGCTAACGAGAGTGAAGCGATCAGTGCAAAGATACTTAACGTGTGTTTAGTTTCAGCTACTTCTGCAAAGGTGTTAAAGTGCTAACAAGTGAACCATAACTGCTGGCCACGTATTGCGGCCGAGTTGGAGTCAGCGGCAGTGCCGCAGGCACTGGAGATTCCTGGTGAAGTGAGGTGAAGTGAATTTGTGTGTCGTAACCTTATCTGCTGAATCGCAAAGATAACCTGGTGAGTTTTTATATTTTTTTCGATTTAAGAGTAGAGCAGAGAGCAATTTATTTCAAACCTTTAGTTTTAAAACATAAAGTAGAATAATGTCTAGTCTTTTGACCACTATGCAAGCAGAAAATAATTATGATTTCGCTATTTTTAATAAGAACGTGTATTATCTGCTAAGCTTAGTAAGTTAATCTTATCGTCATGAGTTGATAGATGAGCTTAACATCACTAGAGGTGGCATAAGTCACTGTTAGTCGGAGCTGGCAGAGGCGCCAGTTAGTATCCTAGTAAATAGTCTTGTTTGAGTATTTTAAATTATAATTTAAGCTAACGTGTGAATACTGGTGTAAAATGATAGTTATTAGGTACGTTACGTACTTCATTATTCGTAAAGTTGGAGAGATAAGTTCTCCAAGCCTTTGCCTCATATTGGACTTAAGATAGCTAAATATGATGATGACTTTTATAAAGATTATAATGAGATAATGACCAGGGTGATGATGATGATATTGATAATGAAGAGACAGTGATGACGATGAAGATATTATTGATGAAGAGGTGATTAATAGGACGGCGAGCCTACCATGATGATGATCATGGTGATGACTTTATTTAAAAAGACCCTTCACCGTTTACTATGTGAGTAATAATATTTTACCATTAATTTTGTTATTTACTGTGTTTTAGGTTAACTGAAGTAAAGTCCCGTTACTTGAGTAAATTTTAATCTGGATAATTAAAGTCGAGTAAATATTATGATATTATAACCAAGTTCAAGAATATCGTACTGATAAGCAATGTTATTTTAAGCTTTAACTATTTTCTAGCCACGCTTTAGTGTAACAAAAGTACTGTAAACGTTTGTTTTTGTTGACAGTTGGGTGTTTTCCTGAGCCAGGGATGAATTATTTTGAGCTGTTGGCGGGGTTAAGCGTCGCAAAGTGGTGTCATTTATTTTTAAAATTATCCATTTTAGCGTAGTTTTGGATTTATTATTGCGGAAGGGCTGATGGTGAAAGCGTTGTTTGGCTCCGAGGATCTGTGTCGTCATCTGCCTGTATTTCATACAAAGTCCCAGTGCAGTCTAAGTGCAAACAGTGGAAACTGTTTGTTTTGACGTTTGGAGGAAGGTGTCTGATTTGACTTGTTGGAAAATAGCGTATATTATCTACCCAGTTGACATTTATTTTCACTTCTTCTTCTTATCGTGTCGTTGGCTTGAATTTTAAATTTTGTTCTTCGAGAACGTTGCCACTTTTACGTTTTCCTCCGAGGCATAGTATAGTCAAGCACGGTCCAGCTGGTAGGGCATAGAAGTGATCTAATGCTCTAATTGTCATGACCACAATCGCCCTGTGCTTCTGCTTGGTCTATATGACACTAGCGCGCCAGATTATGTTTACATCGGCCTACTTCAGTTCGGAGGCAATTCAAGCACCTCCAAGTAGCCCATGGCAGTTTATGACCTGGCGGTAGCGCCTCTGATTGGATATAATAGGGGGGTAGAGCATACTGTTCGCACCACATTCTAAACCTAGATGATTCCGGTTGTTCTTACGTATAACTACTTGAATCATTATGACGATTTTTCACCTATTCAATTATTTGAAAAATCGAGATGCTTTCCAGGCATGAAACTCAAAGCAAATACACAAGTGTTTTCATGATAGGTTAAGAAGGATGCGGGAGCCAGAGAAGCTCATTAGAAAGACCGATAGCATAGCCGATGCCGATGAATTGCATTGTTTGTTTTGTTGTGACCGTACTAGAGTTGACCCGTAGCCTGTGAGTGTGCAGTATGCGGCCTGCTCTTGTAGAGGTCGAGTTTCTGGAGGAAATCATAAGGTCAAGGGGACCTGGTGATCACAGGTGGTAATACACGTATTAGTGTGAGGCTAACGATGGCAATTTTGTTACTGATATGTCTTGGTGATCTCTCCTAACTGAATTAATAATTACTGTATCTTTTTTTTAAACATCGTTAAAATTTAGAAGTTCTATTCGTTTTGATTCAATTTAACTTTCATGACTGGTAAAGAGAACATATGATTAATAACAACTTTAACTAGCAGGAAGGCTGGCTGCGTTCCGTAACATGTGTTGCTGCACATAGACATGAAGTTATTAGTATCCAATTTGATTTTAAAGATTTATCGATGTTCATTTTTTGTTTTGAGTTTATTATATTTTAGATCGTTTAATCCAATTAAGTCATCTAATAAAGATGGTTATTTATAGCAAAAAAAAAAAACAGTACACAATAATTAATTTAACTAAAAACTAAATAACCTACCTAAATTAAAATGTTAAAAGTATGAACTAAAATATAACTAACTAAAAAATATAAAAATAGAACATATAGGTATATCTTGTAAGAGCGGCATTGCCTCGTCGTACAGCAAGACTTCTAAAAAAAAATTACTAAAGCTTTTTTTTGATCAGGTTTGGCCGAACGGTGTACCGTTTGTGCTTTGTGTTGATCTTAAATATGAAACCCGAGGATGGGTGTTACTGTCAAGATGGCAGTGTCGGCGAGTTAAAAATTGATTCCTTTAAATTAATCCATGAATTTTGTTGATTCGAATGATTGAATACGTTAGTATTGTGCGAAAAATCCCTTAGTTATGATTTCTTTATAATTATTCCTGTATCCCTTTAAATGTCGGACGCCCGGACCGGGCGTCTGATGTATTGTTTTACTATTGTGTCTGCTATGACGACGTTTAAAGGGGTATAGATCTTGGCTTAAGGACTAATAAAAGACTGGTTCAGAAAAGTAGTTTTGCAAGGCACTCTTCTGGAGTAGAATTTTTGCGAGATGTGCGATGATGAATTTTGTTATAGTTTTGTGGGACGCTTATTACCGAGCTAGATCAGAATTATTTTATGGTTATTTCTAACCATGCTACCATAGAATACATAATGGTACAGGTACGGAGGATTCACTCTGAAAAATCAATTAAGGGAATAGAGACTCTCGCTGCGATACAGTTGGGTTCAATTCAGATCGCACAACGCTAATAGCTTACAGTTATATTCACTTGGACAATCCATCTCTTTCTATCGCGTAACGCTTGCCTTTTCTGGCGCACTGATTAGCTACGCTGGCATGGCCGCCGTACGTACTTGCGTTTTTGGTACCTGGCCTGATGCTACTTACTAGTTTAAATTACTATTGAGAGCGCGTACGAGGGCGTACGCATGTCAGGTTGGCCGTGTCGGCGAGTTCAAGATAATCCCATTTATTATTGTTTTCGATGTGCAAACAGAAAGTTGTTTACTACAAAACATAACTGCTACATTTTCAAATGTTGCAACAAGTATAAAAGCGGACGCCCTAGCGACGAGCGGCTCAGTCTTGTGCGGACCGCCGTACTGTGAACATCTCCTTTGTGTAGTGTGCTGTGGGCTTGGCCATAACTTCTTTAATTGTGATTGTTGTAATAGATGAGGATTTGGTAAACCGATTTATTACAATGATAGTTGTTTCAGCAAGACGATAAGCCCAGGTGGACACAGATTCAATAACTGTGTGGGCCAGGGGTATTCAGACACATATGGTTGGAATCCATGATACAGCGCGAGGCGGAGCGCTGTATTTATCGTCACACTTTTAGTGAGTTCGGCGTAGGTCATCTCCTGCTCCGTCATATATATTTCCACTCCTGTATTTTATCTGTCATTTACATAGTCACTACAAATACACATATTTATGAAATAGGGACTAGGGACTACGTTCGCGGGTGGTAAAATTTTACACTGTTTTATTAAGTTAAGCTATGTTTAACCATCATTAAATTTACAATTATTGTGCCATTAAATATCTAATCAGCAAACAGACGTTTAATTTAATAATTGATTATAATTTACACTGCTCGCGTACAGAATGTATCCTGACGCCATTCATCCTCGCATCGAGAATGTTTATGTTTACACGTAGAGTTTACAATGGGTCATCTCCTTATATTCCATATTAAAAAGTACTGACTGTAGACGGCGTTTCATACAATTAGTAACGTTTATTAGAACAAGCGTGTAGTAGTCCCACGTGACTCAAGTTTATTTAACTACTAGCTTGACAGACAGATGAATGGGAGGCAAACTGTTCCAGCATTAATTATTTTATACGAGTAGGTACCAAATGTGATTAACATGGCTGCGGGTGGTAATAAATTATTACATCTTTGTATGTATCTGCTATTGACAATAAATTAATTTTCTTACCGTTCTCGACAAGTAATACAGGTAATTAAGGCGAGGTTTTCCCAAACTCGAGGATGAGGTGCGGAGCGATCCGCGAATTGCCCCGCAGGCAATTTTTATTTTTTCTATTAACCTTTACTGTCCCACTGCTGGGGAATGGTCTCTCCCATTTTTCTTCAATTATTTTTCGCTGGTACCTAAATCACCTATTGAAAATAAATAAGGGGTACCGAGAAACGCGGAATAAATGCAGAATGATATGGAACGTAGATTTTATTGGTTTCTTTTTCTACACTAATATTATAAAGAGGAAAGATTTGTTTGTTTGTTTGTTTGATTGTATTGAATAGGCTCCGAAACTACTGGATCGATTTTAAAAATTCTTTCACTGTTGGATAGGTATGTTATCCCTGAGTGACATAGGCTATGTATGTACCACGGGCGAAGCCGGGATGGACTGCTAGTATAATATAAACGTATGAGAAATGAGAACTGTGTAATTTTGCACATTCACTCTAGTACTTCATGAGTAATATCTTCATATAAAAATATATGCAAAATCTGTAAGTTTATTACTAAATTAATTACTTTTAGCTTTTGATGTAGCTTATTTTTAGCATTTAGTTTGATCGACTAAAGTAAGTACAATCCATTGTGTAACGCAATAGCACTTTCATGATTTTTTTTTGGATATATCTTGTGTTTTTTTAAACTGTTTTTATTGTAAATATCAAAACAAATTGATCTACCAAAACAGTTTTACCGCTTATCAGCCGAAAAAATGAGGTCAGGTCAACCCCGAATAAAATTGATTGAACTGGATTGTACGTATTACCTTTAATTTGCCATTCTTTATGTTGTCTAAATCTCATAAGAATTTTATATTCTACAACTTTCTAATACATGTCAATACGATTTAAGGTAAACTGCCAGGAGAATCTTTACAACACAGTCGAATCCACATATTATTTCCGAGTTATTTTGTTTCGTATTTATTATATGTTGTTCAATTTCCTGCATGTATGTGCGGCCACCCACCGGCGAGATGCGCCTTGGTTCTGCTTCAATTGGTAGCTGCAAAAACTGCATTTGCATAGACTCGATGCTTGCCGCGATAGTGGCCACCGCACCGCGGCTTCACACGCGACCACGAACGTAGCGATGTGGTACTCGGACTGCGGTATTGTCTAATGCAGAAGCTCTTATAATGTTTATAGTCGCTGCAGGTGATAATAATAACCCTGGGTATGCACCCATCGCCTTATAAACGCAATTATTTATATTCCTTGGCACTAGATGGCGCTATAGGTAAAAATTAAAAATTAAATCTCTTATTACTATTATTTAAATGAAGTAGTATTCAATCTTTTAAAGCATATTTAATCTTTCTTTGTCGCTTTTTTGCTAGTCTTGTGTGCTGCCTGTGTGTCTACCCGCAACTCCCAGTTTTGCCTACTTACTCTAATAGTTTATATGGCGTTGGGTATCTGTTACGTTAGTGATTATATTATCTGTGATAAGCCTGAGTCATAGAGATGAAGAACGAAACGATATCTATAGATGAAAAGTTTCTTAAGACTTCCTGTGTTTCAAGTACGACTTAGCTGCGTACTTCTAATGTCTGAATTCTGGTGTTAATGTTTTTGCAAATATGTACATTTAGATTCTACACTAAGCGCTCCAGACGAGCGACTGTAAGCCCACGACACCTGCCAATTAGTCAAAAACTGCCGCGCGTCCGTTGGCGACAGTCGGCGACCGTCGTGCGACGCTCTCCGACAGTCGCCGTCGCGGTCGACGGTTTGTTGAATATAATTTGGAAGATTTAAGGAAATTGTTATGATTGCCAGGTAATAAATTCAATGCCATTTTATAGGGTCCGTAAAATTTTCAAGTGTGCTCGGTATCCTCAAACTGTGCTCAGATCGAGCCGGGCCGCGGTCGCAAGCCGCGGTGACAAATGCCGATGCCACCCGCACCGCACCGCCAGTCGACCCAATAAATACAACATACATTTATATCTCCATGTTTTTATTTATTTAATTGAAATTCCACGACATTGATGTCTCAATTCTGTAGTCGACTTTTTGAAGTTTTATTTTCAAGATTGTTGTTAGTGAACGCATCTTTTTTGGATGTGAATTCAATTGGAAAGCAGCTTGTATACATTTTTAACAAAAACTTTTTATAAGTGTTTAAAACTGGCATTTATCTTTAGCTTTTTTTGGGCTTCTGAAAGCTTGGTAGATCGTGGGTCCCAATAGTTCTGTAATGCTAAATGCCCTATAACATATGTCAGAAGCGTTTAGGCGGTTAGTTTTTGTAAAATGTACAACCACCGGACCACTTGCCAGAGTAACTGGTTCTGGGTTAGCAGCACCAATAATTTATCTATATGAATTGACTGGGTCATGACATGAAGTATTTTCACAGACAAAATAAGTCGTACGTTTAGGTACCCTTATCTGCTGATCGCAATCCCAAGACAACAAAGTTTCGTACCTCACTTTAGAGGTCAAAGCAGTTAACATTCCTTGCAAAGCACATTTCAATGTAATGTGTTTTATTTCGATACTTAATTGGTCGGCCTGTGTAAATTAGAGGATGATATAAAATGTGAGGCCAGAGGACGTCCGAATGATTAGGTTGAAGACGAAGGTCGCCTCTGCAAAAACTTGAGACTATAAAGCTATATTAAAATTTACTGTAAATTGTTGTAAAACAATGGGTCGCCCAAATTAAAATAGACGATAAAAAGTCGGATTTCGTTTTGATAGATGTTGGATGCAGTGCGCCATTAGTGCCACGTGCAATTAGTATTTTATTGAAGGACTGGACAAATAGTAAGGCATTTCATTATAAATTCAAATATTCACATACTTATTCACTATTTTGTATAAAACATAACGTTTGGGTATATTTGTTCATGTATTAAAACCATAGAGTTAGTATTGCTGAACCTAAAGAGTTTATGTGAGTCGAGATCTGTCGGGATAACGTGATTCGAACTGGCGTGTTTCGAGTTTACGTAGTACTCCTTTGATTGACCTGACATTGTAGATCTTATGGTGCGAGATCTACAATGTCAGGTTTTATATAATATTGTGACGAAACAACTATATTTTACATTTGATTAAAATAAAATCTATAGAAAAACACCGATATCTATGGAAAATAAGCTGATTTGTTTTCAGAGCGATACTTTATTATAAATAAAGAATGCCGCATGGTTGAGATCAACGAAAAAGTTTTATTTCGCAGCACAACCCTATCAGTGGAATGCCTCTGTTGATCTTTTTAAATCCCGGAGTGTGGTCACTCCATTATCCCGGCATTCCAGCAGTCAAATCATTGTAGGCGTGAGTTACCGGCCGGCCCGCCCCTTCGTTACTATGGTAATTCTCGCTACCTACACCATGCTCATTCTACGGCTAATTGTTAGGATTTTTTTGGCTTTATTATTGGTTACACCTTTGCTGCACCTGTATAAGCATAAGCAAGTATGTACTTACTTATAATGATTTTTTACAAAATAAGGTAGAGTCGAGTAGAGTTTTGGCGTAGAGTCGTGTGATTGTCAACTTTTTTTCAATAATCTGTTTTGTCTCATTGTCGGTCTCTTCCATCTTCTTCTACCTTCCTCCACTTAACTCTTTGCTGTGTTAGGTTCGACCATCCTTTTTTAAATGCGTCAAAATCGTCTCAAAATCGCTTTGTCAATTATAAACTGATGTTACGAAATACAAAGATAAAAAAAAAATTGTATCTTAAGTTAAATATGTATGTCAAATAGACTTAGATGGTGAAAAATGAAAATGCTAACCAGTATTGTCTGAAAAATAGAATAACTTTATTAAGATTTGTTAGTACAAAATAGCTTCTTTTCATTGCGGTTTCGTGTTTACCTTCTATTACATTCCGTGCATTCATAAAATATACTAGATTATTAAGCATTTTGAATTAAAACGGTTGGCATAAAGTTTACAATGAATAAAAGCAACAAGATTGCTCAATCTTGCATATAAACATTATTCATTAAAGTCATCACTGAATCGAAAGTCGTCGCGAAGAACAAAGCGGCGATGACGTCCAAAGCACAAAATAAATACGCTATAGAATTTGATAAGTGCTCAGTGCCTAGTGTGGCTCCATCAACTTATTCTCATATTCTGAATGACTGCATCTATGGTTATAAATAAGGAAAAATACAAAAAAGTCTGTTTAGCTAAGTACTATTCATATTTTCGTATTAACGATATTAAGTTTTTACTAGTAAGCGAATCCGTACTTCATAGAGGATATTAAAAAACGATGTATTTTTTTGGTCTTTAAATTATTTTATTTATTTTTTTATTAGCCTTTCATGTCCCATACTTGGGAAAATGTTATGTCAACAAAATAGAAGTTGAATTCATCAATTCATTCACAAAACAGTTGTACCTTCATTTTATAAAACGATATTAAGTGGAACATTCTAAAGTTGTTGGGCTTGACGAAGAGTTAAAGAGAGGGCACAACCCACGCTGTTTGACTATCATCTCAATGTATATATTACATGTAATAATCAGTTCCAAACAGTAAATAAATGAAATCAGTTTTAGTTTTTATATTTAGTTCAATAATTACTACTTACTTGCTTTTAGTTCCAAACTAAAAGTTCTAAAATATTTTCACCCTGTGGTGCATTGCAATTTGCAAACGAAAATGGAACGATATGTAGGTCAAGATTGCTAGTTGCTACTTCTGTCCTCTCTGTAAGTGTTGTCCATTGTAATTGGATATTAAAAAGCGCATATATCACGCGTGGGAGACACAGGACCCGGCCGGTGATTTGTGGGCCCCGCCCCTTCATTAACATGCTAATGCCGAGTCCGGGCATCGGGACGCGTCCCATTGGTGCTGGGAATGACATTGTCAATAGTCAAGGATAATGGTATTCATGTTTACCCTTTGAAAAAATATCTAAAAAACTTGATGGTACTTATTTCCGATAGTTACCATGACGCTTATTTACTCTACTTCAACAAAATAAACATAGGAAATATAGATTTCTTTATAAAAATGATTTTCTAAATCTTAAAATCTGTATTTTGTTAACAAAATACCAAAATAAGGTACCACTTCATTAATTTAATTAACTTATTTAACTCTTATATACCAATAACTCTGGACTCTAGACACGAAAGATAACTGTTAAAAATCAATCATTGAGATTGATTTTAACAGCATTTGGATAATAACACGAAAGTTAGCGAGGTTACCGTAAATATTTTATTTCAACCGCAGTTTTATTTTTATTATATATAAAAAATTCAAATGTAGGTATTTTGCGAAGAAACATATCTATATACAACCATATTGGCTTTAGTCGCGTTCGGAACTCGGGCTGGTTTCGTACAATGATAAAACGAGTAAAATAAGTTCACGACAGTCTTTCTTAAGCAAATCCGCAGTCCACAAATCCGCGCTGAGTGGCGAAGTCATGCTAAGTATCTTATTTAAAGTACAGTACATAAAGGTTGTTTCAAATGGGCGTGCGTACGCGTGCGTGTGGTCGCTCGGTCGCGGCTGCGAGCGGCGCGGCGAGCGGCGGGCGGCGCGGCGCGACGACAATGCGTTCGGTAATGTATGCACGCAGGGGAGGTCCGTCGTGGGAAGACAGCTATCTGCCTCGTACATATAGTTTTAGGAAATAAGTACACCTACCTGCATACATATGTAAGTACATAAATAAATAAACAAGTGAAAGAACACATATTAATATTTCTGCTCTCCTAAACACAGGAGAACTAGGTAGTCAATGCTGCAAGTAACGTCTCCAAATGAGATTTATGGCTGAATAAATCTTCAAAAGAATAACAGGTCTTAGGTACTTGTTTTTAACACATACTCATAGTATTCCATTTGCAAGAACCACATCTGTATGTTCTATTTCTGCCGGCGAAAACAAAGAGTCGTCGTTAGACCTATTAATCAACTCTTATCATGCCTTCATCTTCCCACTAACCCCCCATTTCATAAGAAAATTGTGTTTATCGAAATCAGAAGTGATTATTGAAATAAATACAGCAAAGAAGATCAAAAGTGTAAAAATAGTTAACATTAGATACATTTATCTATAATATCTATGTCGTCTACAAGTGTTGTAGACAAGACTACAACGCGAGGTAAACGACATCAACGTCTATAAATAGCAAACGCTACGAAGCGCTACGGTCGTAGCGTCGTAGCGGGCAGCCGCTCGCGTGGCGCCCGAGCGGAATTTGCATAAGCTTTTTGTATTCGGTAATAATGCGGTGCGTATTTTAATTGAGCGCGATTAAATCTTAATAAATCGGTCGTTCCCACACGCGGTCCGCTTCGCAATTATACCCGAGTGTTGTAATTTGGAGATCGCCCGGGGCACTGCAGAAATTACGCTCTTTCAGCACACGCCTTACGTTCAACTCAAATAGAAGGTTTACATGTTGCGAGTATATTCACGCTTCGTTCGTCGTCATAGAAATAACAAGCGTTCCATAGTTGATAAAAATACTTCAATAGACCACTTCTATAGTTAAGCTATCGTGTTACAAACGGTAACAACGTCGTAAGCAATCATAGTTCAACATGCAATCCTCTTGGCGATTAAGGTTTGTGTGCAAAGGTGTCAGCCACTTACACCCCATTTGCGCAAACACTAGCTTCATGTAAACGGCCAATTGGCTAAAACACTACGGCATCGCGTGTTCGTCAAGGGCCCAACTGCCACAAGCCCGCAACACTTGAAATGCAGTCTTCAATTACCAATCGTAAATTCCGACGCGAGTGCATTAATGATATGTACGGTGTTATTGACTCGGTGAGTTTATCTTGCTACTCGACTATCTTTCTTTATGGCGTGTTTTCCATACAGATATAGGAATTCCGATGCTTTCAGTGCGGTGTGAGAATTGTTTTGCATTCTTGACTAGGTATTTTATTTATATTCTTTAATTATAATTATTTTGTGACCTTAGCGCTCTTACAGAAAAGCGAGAGTATGCTAGCGACCATCGCGCGGCAGTTTTTGACAGTTTGTGATAGACTGACAAGTGCGAGACGTCGCCCATCTGTGTCACGAACATACTGTTTGTCGCTCGTCTGAAAGAGCCCTGGATAGAATTTTGGAACAAATGAAAAACATAGAATGTATTTATCTGTAAGACGAAACTCTTTCTCTTTTTCTCACATAGATCTTGGATATGAATTTACATGAAGATCTTTTTATGGAGCGGAGGTAGACCAAGTTACACGCAAAATATTATTAACTTATCCATATCATCTTATTTGGACTCTAAAAATTCGAAACTGAATACATTTTGATATTTATGAACCCTGTCCACAGAACGAAAGCTACACCAATCAGTAAAACAAAAGCTGTTACGCTAAGCACCAGCTAATTATCTGAGTTATCCGAGGCCTTATATTTCGGCACAACCACCGTCCAAAACTAATTTATATCGGAATGTGATATACGCGCGGGCGGCGGGCGCGCCGCCGCGGGGCACGCGCCGCCCGACGTTTTTAATCACCTTAACCCTAACTTAACTGCTGTTAAAACACTACCGAAACGAAGCCGCCGACGCAGGCGCCACGCTCCCATCCCATTATAATAACTCGATATTAAGGTTGCCAAACTATATCGAGTGATCAATGTTGACGATTAAAATTATCGGCTATTATTTTAATCTGAATATAATCCACCTGCAATCCAAAAGCGGGTTAAAAACTTTTAGAAAATACCGTTGTAACCAACAGATGCAAAGAAGTATTTATGGGTTATTATTATGTCGAACGACTTCACTTACGTATTTAAAATGTCTCAACAAAACAGTTATGTAAAATTAGCATACAGCTGACAGCCCTGCATGCAATGACTAACAAAGCTCATCTCGTGCGCTCCGGACATTTCCTTTTTATTCACATTGCAAACCCAATTCGAAATAAACTGCGGGTAAATCGAATAATAGACAGATCTACACGAGTTGTCAACTGGACTGCATGACAATCGATTTGAGAATTCCCGTGTTATTTTTTTGCCCGACACCGCGATCACCGTCACGCTCGAGGTGTCAATGAGTGCGATTCTCACGGAGCCCGGAGCTTCAAGACCAGGAGTTCGATTTTTGAATTTCATCGAATCAAATAATTCTACACTAAATACACAATCAACAGTCCTTGATTGAGTGTCATACATCATGACTGCGAAAGACACAACTGAGATAAACAAATGCTTCCTCAATTTTTTAAAGCAAACCTCTTGTCTCTATTGATATTTATTGTTTTTGATATTTCTATGTAAGTTGTATACGTAGTTTATCCTAGGCCAAACCGCTTCATCCTAAACGTGTCAAAATCTACTAGTCTAGCCTTAATCAGTTTGGCCCATGCCAAACTAGTGAAGCTTAAAGTACTAGGCTAAACTAGACTGTCTTAGGCTATATACATCCAGATACGTTTAAGATGAACCGGTTTAGCCGAAGAGGAATTATTTGGGCTGAAATTGGAGTTGGCCGATAACATATTCATGGCATGGTAAGTATTCAGTTTCTTAAATTAGCATGGTAGGTACTGCTCGCTTCGATTCGTCACTGGCTAGAAAAGAGTTCGAGTTGACACACTTTATACAAAAAAATATGTTTGGATGCCATCACAACATCAGCAGCAAATATAAGAAATGACGACCTCCGTGGCGTAGTGGTCACCATGCTAGTCCGCCACCCAGAGGTCCCGGGTTCGATTCCCGGTCAGGGCAAGTTGAATAATAGCCTTTTTCAAATTGTCCTGGGTCTTGGATGTTTATCTATATATGTATTTGTTATAAAATATAGTATCGTTGAGTTAGTATCCCATAACACAAGTCTCGAACTTACTTTGGGGCTAGCTCAATCAGTGTAATTTGTCCCTATATATTTATTTATTTATAAGGAATAGTAATCATTCGAATATTTGCACAGGTGACTATGATTCGAATGGGAAACTAAATATGAATTTCAAAAACTGAACTCTTGCGCGGCGCCTGTAGACGGTTAAAAACTTGTAAAGTGTTTTTACACAGCGCGATTTTTCCGTAGCAAATCAGGGAAAGTACGACGAGCTATTATAGTAATGTTTTTCCCTGTGGATTTACACAGGAAATTAACAAAAAATGCTAATGTGAGGGCAAGATATATCAAGCGTGAATTGTTTATTAGGTACATATACTAACGAGATATTTCTTATCCATTTTAAAAAGTAACCATTAGAATCATTACGCAAACAAAAAAAAAACACGCTAGAAACGGTGAAAAGAAGTTTAGAGCAAGTTTAATTCATGATACTAAACGACTTTTTATAAAAAAAAGTTATTATAAATCGATAAAGGATCAACCTCCCAAACAAAGCGCAGATTTGTATTGGGAAGCCAAATATTTCCTTCATTTTATTCGCTAAGTGTTTTTCTGGAAAGTAGTTCAGTATCATGGACAGGAATTACTTCAAAAATTTTGATTGTTAAAAACCAGCCTATTTGTATAGACTAGATAATCCTCTTTAGTGTCGTCTCGTAGGACGTGCCTGCAGTAATACCATTTTTCAAACGCGTAGTCACTAAACGAACGATTTTTTGTATGAAAAAACCATTCGTTTAGGTGACTCCGTATTTCAAAAACGGCGCTTCAGAATGCTGCGGTTTCCAAGTCGGAAGCACAGGCTCTCATTATCCACTTCGCGGCGAATAATGATCGGCTCGTTTGATCTGCGGACTCCGATTATTGGAATTATTGTCTCGAGACCAATCGAGACTTTTTGTCAGAAATACTGTTACTTTGCACGTTAGTTTGGGTACTACTAATTTATAGCACTATTTAGCATAATTTAGTATAAGTTTATTTTATAGTTTAGTTTAGTTTTTATTTTATCTTTGTTCTTATTTTTTTTCTCCGTAAAATTCCTTAATAAAAAAAAGAACTATTTATTAATTATTATATGTTTTCATTGTCCATTTGACTATCGTAATCAGAATCAATTTAAGTATGTATCAGGTAGAAAACAAAAATTAAATATTCTTTTGATTGTACTGTGTCATAAAGACAACAAAGAGCATACTCTATGCATGTTAAACAAAAATTAAATATTCTCTTTACTGCACTATGTTATAAAGACATCAAAGAGCATACTGTGTACATACATGTTGAGGACTTTTTCATTCGAATAGTAACGACCGGCGGTAAATACTTATAGAAGACCTGTACATGACACTTAGGATGACTTTCCATGAATGGAAAAATTTAACATTTTATTTCGACCGCGCAAAAAACAAGCTTCGTGAGCTTCACAATAATGTAGATATCTAATTGGTACACACATGCGGACTTGTTGTCTATATCGCCATATAAACATAATAATAGTCTTTAATTCCAGAATTAAAATAATTAATTATTTATCTTTCTTGTCACTAGATGGTGCTTTATGGTTATACTTAAATAAAATATTAAAATCTTTTATTTCTATTATTTAAATAAAGTACTCTATAAAAAGTATATTCAACACTTCAATTGTCACTTTTTCGCTAGTCGTGTTTGCTGCCATCTCTGTGTGCCTACCCGCAACTCCAGTTTTGCCTACTTACGGGATCTCTTATAGTTTGTATGGTGTTGGGTATCTGTTACGTTAGAAATTATATTATCTTTGCCCATACTGAGAGTCGAGTCGTGGCCGTCGTCGGGACTGTGGGACGTGTCTGTGGAATTCTGCGGTTTCCGAGTCGGAAGCACAAGCAGTCCTCATTATCCACTTCGTGAATAAAGACCGGCTCGTTTGATCTGCGGCCTCAAAATTGTTTTGAGACTTTTCGCTGTTTAACTGTGTTTATAAAGACTACTGTTACGTGCTTTAGTTTTTAGATAGACTAGGTCTGAGTCGCCCCGATACAATGCTTTATTAAATACACATAAAGAATTCTGATACCGAGTTATGCACGACATAATATTCATAGGATTTATTTCCTATCTAATTTTTTGGACTGATTAATTGATTATACATCATTATCATCGGGTCTTTTTGTATCCACTGCAGGAGCACGACCCTCTGTACTACCAACGCCATACTTGGCCAGAACTGGCCTGGGGTCTAATATGCCTATAATTTATTTTATCACGTGACAGATAACTGTTGAGTAGATTAGTTCCCTTTCCTTAGATACCTACTTATTTATGAGGATATGTAAAAAATTAAGTTTATGTGTGTATTCAAATATTCGTTATATATGTTGCAGTCAAAACTCTTAACCAGTCATAAGTACTATTAACTAGCAAAATCAGTCGAAAGTACTTTTGACCGTATGCTTTAGTCAATAATACTTTTGACTAAAATAACAGTCTTGCCCAATGCAGCTGGTTAAAAGTACTTTTGACTAAGTGATTCCGTCAAAAGTGGTTTCAGTCAAAATTCTTAAAAAGTTAAGGTGGTCGATAAAAATAACGACAAATGCACATTTAAACTTTTATAGAAGATATGAAAGATAGTAAGTTCGATGTGATGACAAAAGATAAATTTGAAAAGTTTGCAGCGGATGTGGAAGACGCGAAATTTGATGAAAAGAAGACACCATTACAGTACAGTAGAGTAAAACGCTCTAACATCATTGAAGTTTGTGGTATAAAAAAATTAGTTACAAACACAGAACCTGTCAAATATTTTTTGGCGACTGATGAAATCTACGACATCATTTATGCTGCTCATATTTCTATAGGGCATGGTGGTCGCCATAGACTTAAGAATGTTATAATGATTATGTTAAGTGTATGTCTTCTATGTATTGATTGTAATGCCAAATTTTTCGTAATAAACGATTTCACATTTAATAAATATTCTTTATTCACATCTAACAAGTTAATAGATGCTTTATTTCAGTCAATACTACTTTTGACAAAGAGCGTCAGTCAAAAGTAATTTTAACCGCAAATTTGCAGTCAAAAGTACTAATAACCAATAATTTTCAGTCAAAACCACTTTTGACCAACCTTGAACAGGTTGGTCAAAAGTTCTTTTGACTGATATTGCTAGTCAATATTACTTTGGACTGATTAAGAGTTTTGACTGAAACATATATAATCTTTGAAATTCAAATCAGCCCGGGGCTATTTTCTTATAATAGTTAATATTTTAAAAGCTACCGTAACGTATACTTAAGTAAGTGTCATTACATTAAACTAAACAAAAAGTTAAAAAAGTAAACATGCAACATTTATGCGCATAGTGCTTAAATAAAAACCAAATATATTCGCTTTTACATCATGATTATAATTTAGCCGATCCATAGAGTGGTCAGGCATGTGCCCAAATTCGGATGTCCATCCATCGCATATATGGGTCGTCTGAGTTTGCTCGCCCCCGCTTGTCTACGTACTTATCTCGGCTTATAGTGTTTAAAGTTTTCTTTTATGGAATTATTCGTGTGCTGTTGCAATTAGTGGATATAAAACGAGTCGATGAACTCTCAGTGAAACCTAACACTGTGTCGAAAGTCGAGTGCTGTCTTGTAACCAATATTCTGGTCATTTGATACCTACATATTCAAATAGGTCTAGTCTAAAGAAAGGACTATAAAAAGGTGTACTGTTGTGTTGTGTACATAAACAGAAATAGATACATTGTCACGGCCATTGTCTCTACCTGACGCATGACGGAGCCTGGGGCAGTTAGACCTAAAGGCCACGTTTAGCGTCAAGGTGGGGAAAGATAATATAGTGATGTACCCATGTATATCTTGATGCAAACGCTGGTATTTGCATCAAGGTACGCAATACTCCTTTACAAGTACAGAACCTAAATATTTAGTATAGTAAATATAATGCACACCTTCCGAAGATAAAGGAAGAGCAAGAAGTATCATCATCAGTAAAACCGCAATTAATAAATTGATAACGATAACACATAAGTACCAATGTTAATGTCCTTATTAGATCACCTAAGGACGTTAGGAGACGTTTGATTAACCTCGTTATTTATTCATCCTGTCTACTACCATTAACTCCAGGAAGAACTTACTTCTTCTAAATTACACATTTATTTAATTGACATTCATTACATCATCTATTTAGCATCACATCGCAATGAATCTTGAAGGGATGCGCTGTTTTTCACTGGCGACGTAACTAACAGGTTAATTGATTGTATCGATTAAATATCTCGCATCGGTATCGAAAGGTACGCGAATTGGCACCAGCAGCGGACGCGGCAGGTGTGCGCGCACCTGTTCCGATTGTTGCATTCCGATTCCGAGCTCTCGGAGCCGGAGCCGCTCAGCGAGCCCTGTCCAGGGATTATCGGCGTCGGTATCGATTCTTCTTTATTCTATATCTTTAATTTTCTATAAAAACTGTAGCAAACGTCACTTAGACGGCAATTGCATGCGCGTCTGGAGCGTGGTAAATGCGCCGGGTTATCGCCGGGCGCTATCTAACAGTGGGGTTTCTGTGTTAATTTGTAATTTTATCACGAAATTTAATCAGCATGGTACTATTTTTAAAATCTCACAGATTACATATGAATATTTTAAAGAACTTATTTCTATATTAGTAGTAGATATCGGACAAGCAATCATTACCATTAAAATAGTAAGTAAATACATTTTTGATAAAGAGTAATGTTGCTCCTTCCTACGCGCTCATTTTTTCTGCGATTAGAAATGGCCCAAGAAATGTGCTACATGAATACCTCTTTAAGATGCGACAAAACTCAGACACAATAGTAAGACAATGGAAGCCGGGTAGAGTTCCACCCAGTGACAGCGGACGGGATACTAGAAAATGCAGTGATAGTGAATGCACTACTGCAGCAGAAGCAGGGTGCGCTTGTAGTCGGTGTGAATGAGGAGTGAGCCGTAAACGTCAGCGGACGTGCAGTGTGCATGCTCTGCATGTCAACTGATAAGATTCCAATACCCGTCAAATTAATTCTACACTTAAGAGAAGGCTCCAACATCAGCAAATTTATTTCAGTTCTCAAGCACACATTCCATTCCATTGGCTTCACAGCCTTTGTCCAAAGAGGATCTCTTTCTCTGGACCTGGATTGTTCAGGAAATACTGCATTTAAGTTGGTCGACGCGCCTATTCGGTCGAAAATGACAAGTTAGAAATGTTTGTTATTGTTCATTGCACTCATCAACTATTAAACGAGCTCGTTGCAGGCATTATGTATATTGTACAAAGTTATTAGGATGTAAGTTTTATCAATAGCAGGGCTTTTTTAGGCTTCCTGTAGGAGCACGACCCTCTCTACAACTAGTGCCATAAATGGCTAAGGCAGTCAGAGGATTTGGCCCACACTCTCCACGTTGGCCAGACAAGCTGTTGGAGAGGTCACTCTGATGTCTAAATATTTAATAAACTTTGTTTAGCTTGTATTTCCTAAGTAGCCTTCTACGACATTAAAAGGAGGACTAGAGTGGAGTGGTCCTATTTTACTTTGTCGAAAACCACACGGCTAAACCGTTATACTGTTTACTTAACGCAAATTAGATAATAAGCGGCCAAGTGCGAGTCGGACTCGCCCATGCAGGGTTCCGTAGTAGTATTTTTTGTTTAATTTTTATATTTGAGTTGATTGAATGAAAAGTAAATTGCAGTTTATGACATATTAAAAAAAAACTTCTTACTAGATCTTGTTCAAACCAATTTTCGCTGGTAGTTTTTATGGTAATGAACATCATATATTTTTTTTAGTTTTATCATTCTCTTATTTTAGAAGTTACGGGGGGGGACACACACTTTTTTCCACTTTGGAAGTGTTTCCCGCGCACAGTATTCGGTTTAGAAAAAAATTATATTAGAAACCTCAATATCATTTTTGAAGACCTATCCATAGATACCCCACACGTATGGGTTTGAGAAAAAATAAATTTTTGAGTTTCAATTCTAAGTATGGGGAACCCCCAAAATTTATTGTTTTTTTTCTATTTTTGTATCAAAACCTTAATGCGGTTCACAGAATACATCTACTTACCAAGTTTCAACAGTATAGGTCTTATAGTTTCGGAAAAAAGTGGCTGTG
The DNA here is from genome assembly GCA_963555685.1 of Acrobasis consociella. NCBI lineage: Eukaryota > Metazoa > Arthropoda > Insecta > Lepidoptera > Pyralidae > Acrobasis > Acrobasis consociella. The sequence goes on from OY743115.1 coordinate 7,196,911, forward strand.
ACATACGGACGGACAGACAGACAGACAGACATGACGAATCTATAAGGGTTCCGTTTTTGCCATTTGGCTACGGAACCCTAAAAACCATAGCTAATATACCTTTAGTATTGCTAAAAAATTACAACACAACTAGTTCGTACTTATTGTCCAAGCAACAATAGATAAAGATAGCCCTCCCGGGAATGTGACTGAATGTGTATTCCCGCTTCGCCTTGTAAATTTCGAGGCATTTATGCAACACTTAAACTGCAACAATGTTCCTTTTAGATAGCACAGATAAATCGCCGAGGAATTCGCACAGTAAATTTAACGCAGGATGACTGTATTAATGTGCTCATTCTAGGGCTAGAGCACATACGATACTTTAACGTTGGTCGTATAGTATAAGACACAAGGCAGAAGGCAACAAAAAGATAAACCGTTCCACATAAGTGATTGTATAACTTAATAGCAGTCTTGTAGACGCAAATCTTGGACACCTGGAGTTTTAGTAATGAAACTGTAAAGTAAATGTTATAATTAAGAAATGTTGAGACGTTAAAAATACGCTAATAGCTAGCTATTCTTCTTTATCAGCCTTTAACCGTCTGCTACTAAACTGATAAACGCCTCTCCAAAAAGAAGGTTTTACCCATGATCATCACGCTGGGCAGACGGGTTGATGATCGCCGTTGATGGTCGATAAAGTCGTAGAGAACACTGGTGCTTGTTCCCTGTTTCTTATATCTTTCTTAATCGCCTCTTACGATATCCGCCTGTGGGAAAGGGAAGGAGTGCATGATAATAAATTATATTCTACTCTGCCTTCACCACACGCTAGCTGCTTATGTTAAAACAAGTAAGTAAAGAAAGTACATACTCGCATAAGTGTGCTACGTAGTGCTGAGCCAAATGTAGCTGCATGTATGTTAAAACTTTAATATGCTCCTACATTCTAGTCGCAGAGCCGCAAATACAAAGATCAAAGAGATACAGCCATCATGCGGAATATCCGCCGGGAAGACTTGCAAATGGGGATGGGAAGTAATAAATATCAAAAAGGTTGAAATGCTAATGCTGAAAGGTTATTGTATGGCCGAATTCCGTAAAAATATAGTTGCTTATTTACTTTGTATTAAATTGAACCTATGTGCGTTAGTACGTAAGCCTTTCAGTAAGTAGTTAGAGTCACAAAGTCGTAACCACCCTGTGGTTGTGTTGTGACTTTGTGACTACTTATTGTAATGGTATGTTCATACTCCTGCTCTTACTACCTTAGATAACAGAAGCAGTTGGACAATCGTGTCTTAATAAGTGGTTAGGTGTGTGAATCAAAAAGACAAATAAATCATGTTATCATATTCATGGTCTGCATTCCACATTTTTTCTCCGGCTTACTAAAGAGGCTTCATTCCAATGGTGTTATCATCCACAGAGGTATTCCCCGCTGAGGTGAGCCTTGTGCAAGTGAAGAGGCGGTGGCGCGCGACCCGCCTGTTTGTCGTTCCCAGGCGATAGCTGCTATCTCTTGCAAACATGACGTGTTTGAGCCATCGCCGACACTATTCCACCACTCCACTTCGACAATCTCATTAAATATCACCTCTAAATAGAACCAAATAAAGTCTAGTTTACATCTAGGCATATATGTTTGCTTTTTCTGCTAAATATCCCTATCCAAAGTTATTCTGCCTTCGTGGGTCAGACACGCGACTGACTTATCTATCGAAATTTTCAAGTGAAGTCGCGCGTCACTCACTGTTTGTGTTTGCTTATCGACAAGTGTCACTGTTGATCGGTATCGTTTTGTATGGGTCCAATATTTACCTAGCCCTCATAAGGATTATGAGACAGAACATCAAGTTTGGTGTCATGTGATGACTCATTAGTAACTGAATCTGGCAACAAATATTTTTTCCTGCTAAGCAAGCGCAACCGGTTGCAAAAATATAAACATTTATTTAATTTCGAAATTTTGTAACAGGTCGAATTAAAATACATCTTGTGTACCGACTGTCACGGTTAAATGATTACAATATCTCGTCCCCTTTGCAACAGTTTCAACTCTGGTAATAAATTCAAGTAATTTTATTTCCGAGTCCTGAGGAGGAGTGACAGAGACTCAGCTCCTATGATTGTGATCATAGGAGCTGAGTCCTTGTTACTCCTACACTTGAAAATTTGACTCGGGATTTCACCAATCAAGCCCTGCATTGCATTATATAATGCGGCTTCCATTGGTTGACTACTGTAAGTACAGTAAAGTGTTTGAGCCTCTGAATTTTCAAATTTTTCTTCACGTCGATATTGGTCTTCATAAGTAATTTTAAAATTTGCATAGATACACGTTTAGGGAATGTAAGTAAAATGCATATAAAGTATATTTTGTACTTCTATTGCAGAGACGGTTTTTTGAGGGGATATGATATGTGGCTATATCATACTTCGATATACCTATATGGCAATATGGTTCTTTCAACAGGCGCAATTTAATTATTATTGAGGTCACTGTCGAAAGGCTATTTTTAACTTGTATCCACAGGAATGCATTACCAGTTGCGTTTGTAATTGTCGCGGGCACCTGCTGGTGCATCTGCATAGCAAGGCCGCACTATAGGTCACAAGGCCAGCCCGCTAGCACGCGCCTGCGCGCGCGCACCACAAGGACTGTGCTTCAGCTGCTGGTAGCTCTATGGACCACGTTTAAAACTAGTTTTCTTGCGGTTATTGGGGAATTAAGGAGCTGCATTGTGTAGGTAATCGAAGAATACGGATAAGCTTGACCAAAAATAGCTTTTTATGAACACATGTTAAAACATAACAATTGGTTTTGGACGATTCTAGGATTGGAAGTCGTTGAAATACATCGTGTGACAACTAGCAAAGGAGATGTGCGTAGAGCGTAAGAAGTTTGTTTCTTTTAGCCTCGAAATGAAACACTGTTGCAGAACTAATTTGCTAGGGTAAATATATGTTAAAGAAGAACAAAGCAGCTGAAAATTCTATCTCTTGAACATGAAGTGTCTTAAACGGTAGATATAAAAGCCAGCTGGACATAGCCGACGACAGAATTAGTGTCCCGATTCGCGTGCGAAGGGCGCTACCATTCCTGCGGGCTAAATGCGGTGACATCCGCGTGTTTCCCTGCTCCTTTTGCAACGTCGCGACGGTTTGAGGCGAAAGTAAATTCTCTAGACGTGGAGCGATTAACCGGAAAGACAGTGAATTACTTGTGAATATATGTATAAAGATTACCAATTAATTATTAATTTTCATTTTAGGATATATTGCATATGAATTGATAGTTATCATAAAGCACTGGTCTTCGCCAAGATAGACAGAGAAATAGAGAGAGTCTTACGGTAAAGAGCTAAACGAGAGATAACCACCTATATATCCATCTTGAATTTGATTACTTTATTAATTACTAATTGCGCCCCGCGATATTAGCAGCAGTTAAAGAAGCCTATGTGTTAAGTAATAATCTAGGGTGTCAGCTTCCTGCATACTTAATTTTATCGAAATTGGATTAGCCGTTTGCGTGTGAAGAAGTAACAAACATATATACACACACAAACTTTCGCTTTTATAATATTAGTGTGACCACTTTCATTGAATGTTCCAATCACAGCGAGGGGAGGAGTAAACTGTTAGAAGATATAGTGATACAATGGGTAGGCAAACTGGTATTTGGTACTAGACTACACCAACTAAACCATAAAACCGATGGTAGTATAGTTTCTTTTAATCTGTACTGTCGTCCAAAATTTGCTTTTATCAGCACCACCTGATAGGTTGATTGATAGAAAAGTTGAATAAATAAATAAATCGTTGTAAATAAGTTCGTTTTGTTTTCAATATAAATAACCACTAAGATCAATGAAAGAAGCCATTCATTTATTGCACTTTTATCGCTATATTTATATCGCTTTTAATGTAAATCCTGTGCAGTTATTGCGCGACGTTGTAGGCCACGGGCGGCAATTATAAACGGCCCTTGTCGTTCAAAAATAACTGCATTTCTGTCACTGTGCACTTGTCGGCGGCGCAAGTATCCGCTTGTATTTATAAACAAAACATGCAACACCTTTGTGTTTGTGCACCGTCTGACACACGGTTATATCTCTAAAGCTGCGCGCAGTAAAGCTACTTGCTCGAGCAAAGTGAGGGCCCGTAAACTCACGTTTCTGAAATAGGATTACTGCCGTCTTGTGTCGGAAAATGTACGAGTTTTCTTTGAAAACAGTTGCTTACTCGTAGTGTACGGATTTGCTTAGCTCACGGCAGAAGAGACATACAACAGACGGTACAATAATTTGTACTTAGTGCGCGTACATTGTTAAACATATTAAAAAATCACCTTCAAAAGTGTACTTGAAAATGCGTAAATGAGTTTGGTTAGGATTTTTATTATTTCAACTACCTAGTGTTATTACTTATACGAGCATCATAAGAAAATTATAGTTGTTTGCAAAACATTTATGCAGATACCTTTTTTCTATATAGCAAGGTCGCCTGGAAGAAATTGCTTAGCGATAAGGTCGCCTTTTGCGTATTTCCTAGTTTTTAAGATAATTATGTCCTGTATTAATTTATTTTGTGCAAAAAATGTATTGTGCTACCTTCATTATATCCGTGATCCGTGATCTCTCTGAGATCCTATTCATTTCAATTTCGATCAGTAATACAAGTACTGCCGCGTAGCATGTCCACTATAATTGGACCACGAACATTAAACGAAATGGACATAACTTGCTCAGTTCTAGTTAATTTTACAACCGCGAGCCACGTTAACATTAATGACGGCGCAGACAATTGACTGCACCCTACACAAATATTAAAAGAATTCGTTGGCAAGGGTTTCAATTTCAACGAAAACCATTAAGGGAGTGGTGCCACTTTAAGCGAGGTGCGGTACGTTGTGCAGAAATAGTTTCCAGAACGGCTCAAAAAGCTGTCTCTTTCAAATAATAACAACCTCCGTGGCGTAATGGTCACTATCCTAGTCCGCCACCCAGAGATTCCGAACTCTATTTTCCCGGTCAGGATAAACTGGAAACTGGCCTTTTTCACATGGTCCTGGGTGTGGGATGTTTATCTATATATGTATTTGTTATCAAATATAGTATCGTTGAGTTAGTATCCCATAACATAAATCTCGAACTTACTTTGGGGCTAGCTCAATCAGTGTAATTTGTCCCTATATATTTATACTAACAAGTGAGTGGATCTATCAGTTTGTATGATATACCCATGTATAATATTATACAGAGATAAAAAGAACAGATTACTTGTTAAAGAAAATGACAGACAGTTCCTTGTTACCATAAAACCCTAAAAAGCTTTTGACGTAGATAACATTAATTTGTACTAATTAATAACTCATTGTTGTTTTAGGTTGCCCACTACCCCGCTAATCGCTGCCAGTGAGACACGACCGTAAGTAAGACTGATGAGATTCGGGCATGCAGCGATGTATCAGCGGTGGCGTGTCGCACGCTACGATACTCGTATGCTGTCAAATTTTGGAGCAACGAGGGCCGCAATGTTCATGGCTGTAATTTCAACATTGCAGATTTTCGGTGCGCCGTACTTAGTATTGAAATATACAACGTGGAAGGGGCACACCCATAATAAATCTAACCACAGCCTATGCTAAATCACTGTAGTATAATGGTAATAGAATAACAGTCAAAAGACAAAAAAAAAACATTTCGAAATTCCCATGCAAATTGCCCGGACGGCTGCTCAGTTCTGTACGGATATGCCGAAATTTTTGTTAGTTCTTGACTGTTATTTTAATTTCATTACACTATACTGATCGAGTATAGCTCGTGGTTCGATTTATTACAGGTATATACTTTTCACGTTGTATATATATATTTTTAAATATTAATTGGTGATGGTTAGGGGATTTGACAATGCTTTTGTGTTGCTATAGGTATGCCCCAAAGATTTGGTGGAAATGCTATTTTCGCTTATATACAGAAATGTAAGGCTTTTTCATTCTAGCTACGAGGGGGGGTCAAAAAGTTCGCGGAATGGAGGGGATAGCGGGGGGTGGGGGACCTGCCGCAGGTAGTAACTAATGAGCAACTCTTTGTGAGTATATATGCCAAGTTTGAACCTGATTGTGTCAATAACCTTTGACCTGTCGTCGATCAAACAAGTGAATCCGGAAGAAAAACTTGAACATGGAAAAAATCGAGTTTCGTGCCGTCATAAAGTTCCTCACTAAGCAAGGAAAACCACCTCAGAAAATTTTGGAAGAAATGTTATCAGTATACGGGGACTCTTGCCCTGGGAAAACCATGGTGTACAAGTGGAATAGCCTTTTCAAGCAAGGCAGAGAGTCTCTTGAAGACGACCCTCGCTCAGGACGGCCGATTGAGGCCACCACCTCAAACATCGTTGAAAAAGTGGAGAATCTTATACTGGAGGATACTCGTTTGAAGAAGAAACAACTTGCAGAAATGGTTGGAGTATCACCTACAACCATTTTAAATATTCTACACGACAATCTTGGGATGTCAAAAGTCAGCGCAAGATGGGTGCCAAGAATGCTCACACCACCACAGAAACAGCTGCGCGTCGAGTATTCAAAGGAGTTTTTAGACCTCTGTAGCGCCGACAAGGAAGGAATTTTTGCAAGACTTGTTACTGCAGATGAAACTTGGGTTCATCATTATGAGCCTGAGTCGAAGCAAGAGTCTATGCAGTGGCATAAAAAGGGTCAGCCCCCCCCTAAGAAATACAGGGTGTCACAATCGGCTGGAAAAATCATGGCAACTGTTTTTTGGGATACAGAGGGTATTTTATTAATAGATTATAAAGATAAGGGTGTTTCTATAACGGGAGAATACTACGCTAATCTACTAAGACAATTAAAAGAAGCAATCAAGGAGAAAAGGCGGGGAAAGTTGACAAAGGGTGTGCTGCTTTTGCATGACAACGCACCGGTACACAAGAGCCGCGTTGCGATGGCTGCCCTTCATCACTGTGGCTTCGAAATGTTAAACCATCCTCCCTATAGTCCAGACTTAGCCCCCTGTGATTATTTTTTATTTCCCAAATTAAAAAAAGAGCTTCGGGGGAAGAAATTTTCCGATGATGAAGAAGTCAAGTCGGCGATTTCGGCCTATTTTGAGGACAAAGACAAATCATTTTTTTTCGACGGTATTAATAAGTTAATAGAGAGATCTGAAAAATGTATTCGACTTAAGGGGGAATATATTGAAAAAGAAAAATAGTACAGTATTTTATTTCACCCCCCTTCCCCTCCGTTCCGCGAACTTTTTGACCCCCCCTCGTAGGATCTAGAAAAAAAATATCTCTACAACATCAAACCGTCTTATTTCCTGTGGCTCTGTCTACCCAATAATGAAATTCCATCGAATGACACCTAAAAAGTACTATACTATAGAGCTAATTAAATTAATACATTTCCCATTCACATTGCTACCACAGAGTACTTTTTATATACGTCATTGCTACTTATTTTCTTTCCCAATAATCTTAAGGTAGGTGTTAACGATCTTGAATCTTAAGGTACGTGAGTGAGTACTATATCTAAAGTCTAATGTGATTGACCTTACGTAAGTACATATATTAAGGACCGTTTTGTAAATAAACAGTGCATTTAGTTCCCATGGCCATTCCCATTCTTTTGTTAGTTCAACAGTGCCAACAGATAACGCGATCCAGTTCGGGTTACATCACAAAGAGTTCGGTGATGAATGGCTGAGAAGACGTATCAATCGAGCAGCCGAGTAAATATATCACTGCAATACTAATCAATGCCATCTTTGAATCAAATAATACGTAACATCATTCATAAAAGCAATAATTTAAGTAGTCTACAGACATTTTTAGTTCGTACAGTCTTACACTTTTACATGTTTTTGTATATTTAAGACATTTTAAGATAACTACTTATTATAAAGTGTTACTGTGTACTGTCAGTTTTGTGAACCAAATAAAAAAAAAACGACGGGTTGCACTCTGGGAGTGCCGGCAGAAGTGAAAACTTGAATATTAACGTTGTGCATTTTTGATATACGAAACAGCAGGCGCAGACATACATTTTCGCCGCGCCGTAGAAAGAGAGGGGGATACTCCCTCTCCTACGCCGCGCCAGCTGTCTACTCTCCATCCGTCTTACGAATTTTCGATCAGGTCACGTGTCCTGAAGCGAGCGTGTCCTGACGCGAGCGTGTCCTGACGCGAGTTTAACATTTTTTACCCATTCCAAAAAAAGTGCACAACGACGCTAAAGAAGTTTTCACTTCAAAAATATCTAAAGTATCGTATTTTGAAACGTAAGTTTCTGCAGAATAATCATTCATAACTCGACATTATCAGATCAGTGGAGGTCAGCAAGCTGCTATAAAGGGGAGGATTTTGCACAGCAATGGGAAGTATAGTAAGCGATGGGAATAGGTAGTGCAATTTAGGGTGAATGACCTTAAACATTATATTCATATGGACATGCGGGATTTTAAGATTTGTTATGATCAAAATTTTTCTTCTAAAAAAAAAAAGGTTTTTACATAATTATTTTCCATACATAAAGCTTTATACATTGTTAAATATTAGATGTATATTGAGAAAAAATATACAAGATGAAAATATGTTATTTAGGTAGAGTTTTTTAGTAATAGACTCCAAGATACTTATTGTATACCTTACGATACCTGCTTTGCACGATTGTTACTGCTAACTTACTACTGAACTTTAATTTTGACAAAAAGAGTTACGATATATAGTAAAATTTTACAAAAGTAGGTACCTAACGGTTATTGAAAAAAATCACATTACATTTTTAAATATTTTCAACAAGTTTACATAAAACAAAAACAACATCAACTAGTCATTTTCATTTTCAATAGGTATTATCTGTGTCTGTGCTTTGACATTGAAAAGCGTCAATATAAACGAACAACGAACAATATATTGTACTTGTATATAGGTTGTGTTAAATTTTATCTGTAATCTGACAATGAAGCTTTTCATGTAGAAGTTCGCACCTATCTTTACGAGTAGCAGAAGGTATCACAGTTATACATAGTCGATTTTATCCGTATATCTTCTCGCCCCCCCTAGCCGGTCTTATTGTAATAAACTGAGTGACTTCATTAATTAGTACTAAAGCAGGGCAGATGACTTTAATGTAACATTATGCGTCTTGTTCCCAGGCCTCCTACGCATAATTATCATAGGATTGCGCCACTCGATCCCTCATTGTGGTTAAATGCACAGTTAAATGTCTCTTCTAAACCAGAGCTCTGTGCAGTGTGTACTCGCCCTATTGTCGCGCTCATTTCACACGCACTCACTAAAATGCTCCCACGATCTGTGTTTTCAACTTACGTGAATGCTTCCTTACATTTGAGGCAAGTAATTGGTACTGTCTCCACGAGGAAGTAAGTCTGCTTAAATAAATGCTGCAATGTTCCAGGAATGTTTTTTTTTTGTTGCAATTTTCCGTGCATGAAACTTTCAGCTGTCGGGAACATAATATGCAATTTTCAGCCGTCGACAATTCTGACGTCCGGCTTCACAGGCATTGCAGTTTTTCCAACAGATTTTTTACTACGGCTTTGACGTGCAAAGTGGTTTTTTCAGATATTATTTTTACTGCTTTCAGCATTTTCAGCTTTCGTAAAATACTGTGAAATTTTAATGTAGGCGAAATACCAAATAAGTTAAATACCTTTTTCTATTCTTGTACTGTTATGTGTTTTTTAAATAATCACGAATACTAATAAATATAAGAACGTAGATAATTTATTATTTCAGGAATACCCCAAAACAGCACATGTGCCGTTAGTCCTTAATTTCACTTAAAAGATACTCGTAGCGTAGTGAGAAAAACGTTCTAGGTCTATACCTAGAACGTTTTTCTCAAGATCTACCAAACTGAATCAACATAAGAAAAACGTTTTTTAAACCAGGAAGACATCAATTAAAAAAAATAAAGTTTATACTTGTAGATACCTATTATCTTCCAAACATTTTCATATTTTTCTGTATTTATTAAGTTTTTTTCCTTCTTATAAAACTGTTGCGTAATAGTATTAAAATGTCATAATAAAACGTAAATTTTGACTAATAAAGAGAATTAATGTTATGTGTAAAGTACAAAGTACTCTTTTTAAAGAAGGCAATTAAAACGCTGTTTGATTTAATTGCGATAAAAATATAATATTAACGTGCGTTACATCAAAGTGAAACGATTACAAAATAAATGTTAAGAAAGCGTGACGAAGAAAGCATAAAATGTGTATTGTTATAAATTCCACACACGCTCCTTAGGGTGATTTGATGATTTTTATTCTTTAAATGATTGTGATTTGAGATATTTTTTCTTATGACTTTACATTGAAAGAAACGTCCGTATGGGTTTGGTAGAAGTAGAAATAAGGCCTACATGAAGCACGATGGGTCACATACTCGCATAGCTTGCGTTTAATAAACCTCTTCTACTAGGTGATTTTCACTCAAAAGAAGAAAGTGCTTCGCACAAGAACTTCTTTTTTCTATTTTGTTTACAACGCTTTGTCTTTTGTTTACAACGCTGGCCGCACACTCTTTTGATTGAAAAGTAACATGAGCCAATGAAGTATCCTGAACCAAATAACAGTTAGACAATGAAAAGGACAGCTTTAGCTTATGCAGTTACATTACTTCCATTGATAAAGTAGAATGCAGGCTCGTGCGCTTCGACAGAAAAAATATAACACTTCCTTTACACATTCCAATGGCATCCACATCGTCCAGGAAAACAGGACTGCAGAATAATCGGTTGGCAGCGAATGAGTACAAAAAGCCGCCCGTCAAGTGATGCGCTTGATCGCGGATGTGTCCGACGATTCTTGTCGCGTCTTATTTATGCGTCCGCTTGATTTTCTATATTCTTTAATGCGTGAATTAAATATTATAGATATTTCGCTAGGCTGCCTGTTTGTCCCTTGATAGCATCTTGCACCTGCGCGGGAGGAAAATCATGCGTATTCTATGTTTTTATTGCTCCCGGGGAAACATAGAGAGAACATTCACTAGCCTAACCTAAGCATAGCTTCTCTTCTCGGGTCCCGTGACCTTTGTCTTTTTTAAAGTTATTATCTGTATACCTTTATCGTTGGGATAAGATATGTATACTTAGCGGGTCTTTTTAAAGAGTTATAGGTAAGAACGTTGCATAATTCAAGGGGTGCTGTATCATTTGACGCACGGAGCACGGGCTTGCTTCTTGTGCGTTTGTCGCACGTGTCGCTGCGTCGCTCGGCCGGTCGGACCAGTGCACAGGTGGACTGCACATGAATAGCTGGCGAAACATTGCAGGGCTGTGAGTTTGTCAATTTTTCAGTTGGTTTAATGTGACGCTACTTACTTCGCACTTGTGGACCGTAGGGGAATCGTCAGAAACATCTCCAACTCGAGCGATTCGGTTTACCGTAAATTGCCTAGAATCGTGAACAAGTTTCTTCAGGATGACAACGCGCCTACTGGTATCTGGCTTCTATAGGTTATGAAGGTATGGTATGTATTCGCGATCAGGGGGCTATACTATACATCCCTAATTGTGTTAAGATAAGATAAAATTTCTTTATTGCACCAACTAAGTATGACAATAATCAAAAGTACAATTCAAATATAGTAGGTACAAAGGCGGACTTATCACTAAAGTGATTTCTTCCAGTCAACCTTTGGGTAAAGAAGACTATAAAAGATGTGGGGGAGTTGGCGCAGATAGAGTATTACATTGTAGAAAAATACAAGTACCTATACAATTAAATAATAGGAGTACATACTATAACATATAAACAAACAACAAAGTAATATAAAATGCATAAACTATAAAATTGGTACATACGAACATTAAGGAAAGTAAATAAAAAGTAGCCAGTGAAAAGATAAGAAGAAAAGAGATATTAGTCAGAGCTAGAGGAAAGGTAATGAGACGTCACTAAATCTTTAAATTTTTTCAATTGTTTCAAGTGTTTCTAAATTGTATAAAAAGCTTTTTTGAGGCAGTGATGACCCTATTGGGAACTACCTCGCATTATTTTTTCCCGGTGATAATAATAATTTTAAGTAATTATTTTAAAAGTATCGATCCGACATACGAGTTTTGAACACTCGATGGTATTTATACCATTTTGCCGATTGTTACCGCTCTGATGGCAGTGTCTACCAGATTAATAAACCTTTTCAAATATTTCATTGTTTCTTTATAACTTATATCACTCTACTGCAAGGTTAAATGCCTCTTTTAAAAGAGAGGATTTGCCTATGATCACTACGCTGGGCAGGTGGATTTGTAATCGCAATATAAGGCACAGAGGATGCTGCTACCCGTTCCATTTTACCTTCTTGTTTTGCCCGGGCTAGTTAGGTTTGAACCTCTTCGTATTGCGGCTCTAGGGCGCTTAGTTTAGGGTTGTTTAGATGTCAAGTAGTGTACTGATACGTTAGAAATGGCTAAATCCCTTTGGACCTAATGCTCAGTTTCTCTTCCCACACTACCATATCATACGACTCAATGTACTTTTTTTCTGCTATGGACGCCACGCCACATTGTTAGAGGCCCTTATGTGCTCATTTCTGACTTTTCGTCAATTCTTGAGAACTAACCTAACCTTTATAATTTTATATTTATTTATTTCGTGTTAAATCGTTATATTGGTTAATTTATGAACAGACCCTAAAAAACCTACAAATATTCCATAGACCTTGACGCGAGTTAGTTTGCTAATTAGTAATTTTTCTGGTACCTCATTTTCATTTAATTAAAAGAAACTTCATGTGTGAAAATGTGTCGCATTATGAACACGAAACACGCCACTTTATACTTGTATTATAAGCGTATCATATCAATAGAGGTACTTACATATGTATATAAAGTATATAAATATATATATATTTTGTATTTACTTAAACTTTTTTTTATTAATTGGTTTAGTCAGGTATTTTTGACTTAAATTTTTAGGGTTCCGTAAAAATGGGACCCTATTACTAAGACTTCGCTGTCCGTCCGTCTGTCCGTAGGTCCATCTGTCTGTCACCAGGCTGTATCTCAAGAACCGTGATAGCTAGACAGTTGAAATTTTCACAAATAATGTATTTCTGTTGCCGCTATAACAACAAATACAATAAATATTTAAGCGGGGCTCCCATACAACAAAAGCGATTTTATTGCCCTTTTTTTTGATATCAATAATGGCAACAGGTAGGCACTTCAAATATTCACAAAATACTAAGTTGTATTTTTATTTTAATATAATTAAAAATACATTAAAAATTTAAAATAAATATTTAAGGGGGGCTCCCATACAAAAAACTTGATTTTTATAGATAATGGTACGGAACCCTTCCTGCGCGAGTCCGACTCGCACTTGGCCAGTTATTCCGACTTAAATTGGTTATCTCTCAAACCTTTAAACTTACCTATTTTTGGAATTTAAACAAGTGAATAAAATAAAATTAAAGGTAATTAAAATGGGTAATATTAAACTGGACGAAGCCGCGAGTGGGAGGCAAGAACCTGGATTGCAAATTATCCTTAATATTAAAACACATTTTTTAAGAAACAAATCTCAGATATAATAATGCTAATGGAAAAATGATTCATTTACGAATTACGAAAACATGTTAGTTTTTGCGACACCACCGGCAGCTTTGATATGCCAATGTTTTACACACGGGTAATTTTCACAAACATAACATGCATAAATGATTGAGGTTCAGACAGAGATACGAATAGGAATCATTATACGGTTTTTGTGTTCGTGTTGAAGTCGTGTCAAAAAACCGTCCAAGTGCGAGTTTGTCTCGCTCACCGAGGGCATCGTATAGGTTTTAGATACCAGTTTCAATGTACGAGTAGTTTGTTAGTGTGTTCCTTTATTACTTCAATAAAATTAAAATAACAGTTTAATCTTCTTTATTAACAACTAAATTAAAAACTAAATTAAAATCTAAATTATACTCTAAATTAAACTAAACAAATAATAATAATAAAAAAGAAAAACCTTACAAATAGAAAACGTCTTCCAGATCATTGCCCTGCGGTAGAGTGCCCAAAAGGCTGGCAGCATTGCCACGTTTTGTAAATACATATTGATTCCAATTAATCTAAATCATCATTATCATCATTTAAGCCACAGGAAGTCCACTGCTGGATATAGGCCTCCCCCAGGGATTTCCAAAACGACTGATCGGAAGCGGCCTGCATCCAACGCCTTCCTGCAACCTAATTTAAATACTTCCGCTTTTTTACGTAGCTAAGGTCTTACTAATTTAATTACCTTGTTCAAGCTATGCCAGTTGCTTTAAGGCATTTTTTGTATCTACAAATATATATCTGCCAGATTTCTACCAATAGGTATCTACATAAAGAAAGCGCGATTTCATAAGGGTTCTATTTGATATTTCTGCTCAGAACCCTAAAACGATAAGCCACTGGAAACGTGTATAATGAAATCGTAGTATTGTAATGTCGTTTTGTCGGATACTTTCTTTGAGACTCCCACGTTTTCTGCGATCGGAAGCTTTCTCGGGCGGATTGACAATAACTGCGCAAATCGAAGAAAGTTTATTATCGCATTATAGCCAGTTTTTATAGCCCCCGCCTGTAGTGTCGATGTTGTAAATCTAATCATTATTATGATGTAAGCTAGCAGTGTGTTTCCTTCCTAATAAGTCTTTTTCAACACACTTGCTCGTAAAGTGGATATAATTTCACTGCTTTTAGATATATAAAGCAGCTTATAAAACACGCCTGTGTTATATATGTGACACAAATAGTGAAGTTATATACTATAACCGCATTATTTGTTATATTATATGCTTCAAATAGTTTTTAATTTTCAAATTTCAAACTGACTTATTTACTTACCAGTCGATATATACCTATATAGGTATATATAAAAGAACAGACTGGCTGGCTGACATATTGACTAATCGATCAACGCATAGCTGAAATCGTTGGGTCTAGAAGAATGAAATTTTGCACAAACGTTCCTTAAATGACGAATGTGAGTAAGAAGTCAAAGAAAAAGTGTTTTATCGGGCACGACCTACTACAGTCCACCGTGCTACCAGCTGAGCAAGGAACTAGGAGATAATACCGTACTGGAAACCGTCGGTAAAAAAAAACAGCTAAACAGCAGAAAAATGCGTGGACTGTCAAAAATTTGACCACGTGTCCCATAAAGTTCTATAGGTGTTTTGAATATTTTGAGTATGCATCATAATTTTTGTGAACCCACAGGTAACACTTATTTATTTATTTAAACTTTATTGCACAAGAAAAAGTGTACAAATGGCACTTAACACTTGTATGGATCTTAATCGATAGGCTCGGACCCGCTGGTGCCTAAATTTTGGACCGCTGGGATTTGCCAGAAGAAGTAGGTACCCTGAATTATTGTATTGTATTTATTTATTATATCTATGTCATTGTGATTTTTTAATTATTAGTATATTTTAGATGCGGTTCTATTTGGTTTAATCAATTGTCTGATTTTAACTTTTGTATACGTTTGGCTTAGGCATTTTTTTCTAGATGTTGGTTGGTATATAACACGCGACGCGAGTTTACATAAATAATGATATCTTACAAATTACCATACAGTATGTTCACTAGATACTCGTAATGTCTTGACGTACTTACTTGTATTAGAGGCCCGTATGTTTTAATCAGGGGCTTCCTACAGCGAAACTTGAGCTTATCTGAAATATTTATTGGCCACCATGGCAATTAAGGCAAATTTAGAACTACTTATGACTTCGGCTATTCGAATAAGTATATATAGCTACTTACTTACTCCAAAACAAGTATGTTCGAAATATTTAATGAGTAATGATCATATAAAAACAAAAATTGAGTATCGTTTGAGTCATTTTCAGGAATAATTTTCATCGTGATAACTGATAAATTACCGACAAAAATAAAACAAATTTGTAGGCTATTGTATTTAATTTTTTTTTGCTTCTAGTTATGCTATGAAAAAAAGAGCTTGACATTAAATTCTCATTAAATTTCCTTCAACTTTTAATATTGTAATCTATACATATAATAAAACAGTAAAAAAAGTGTGTCTGGATGGAGATGGAGACTTAGTAATAGAGTAAGAGTTAAAAAAAAATGTCTGTCTGTTTGTCTGTTTGTACACGCTAATCTCCGGAAATACTGGACTGATTCGAATAAAACTTTTTTTGTTATATAGCCATTAAGCCTGGGCAACATATAGGGTATAAATAATTTTGGAAAATGGAACGCCTGATGCAGAACCATAATGGTCCAGCTAAACTATAAGAGATATAAAAATGCCGCCTTAGTAAAAGTTGTTCAGCCTGATGAGCATTTTCCAGAGACATAAAGTCCATGCGAACGAAGTCCCGGGCTTCGGCTAGTGTGAAAATAACAAAACTACGAACTAAAGCCGCTCCCGTGTTTTATTTTGCTAACTTGGCAAGTGCTGAAATAAAGCTGAAATATGAGCTCAAATAAAAAGGCCGTTCTGCGACACGCGAAAAATATATCTTGGCGTTTTTACGTATTTTTAACGAGCGAAGTTCCAGGTTTTGCTAAATGTTAATAATTTTCACCGCATTTACGATAAAAGACTTTATTTCAAATTTATTATATGTATAGATGACTGCCACTTACAGTGTTATATATATTTATGTGACGTGAGTTTGCTCTAAGAAAGAGTTTTTGGAAATTCATCGCCTAGGGTTGACATGAGAGTTGAAAGTTCATGTGAAAATTGCAAACTTTTATGAAACTTGCAATGTATCTTGTATGTATGTTTGTTAGATTAAATCATGAAACTCAATTTTCAGTCAGTTATCCTCAACCAATTGAGCTGATATTTTGCATATTTGTGTAAATCAGATGACAATATCAGATAATAATTATGGTAGACGATGTCTTAAGTCTGATGGCGGAGACGCAAGGTAGTCGATGAAACTCAGTTATAAAACGTCGTAACTCCATCGTGTTTGGGCTTATTTCATTTGTCGTAATAAGTACTTTTGCCTCGTAATAAAAGCTTGTACAAAAAAGTAATTGAAAAAAAAACTTACTTTGAAGTTGGAAATGTAAAAAAGATCTAGCTCGCGTTTCCTCCTGTCCGTTAGTGCATCTTAATCTCCGTAGATGCAACCATCTAATTTTTTATATAAAAAGGTACTTAAAAGCCTCTTCATGTTGGCTTTGGCAATGGACGCCTTAAAGGACCGGGTTCCCATGGACAATGGACTCGTGGCTGAAAAGCGTCCCAATATAAAATAAATAATAAAATAAATATAAATGGGCAAATATATTAGCAAAAAAGTTGTATCGTAGTACCGTTACATACACCGCAGTTGGTTTCCCAAGATTCCCCCAGTATCGGATTGCCATAAATTCGGGAGGGAGAGGCGCCCTCCGCCTTCGCCCCGGCGCGACTAACGTCTTCCGCTTTTGAC
The DNA here is from genome assembly GCA_963555685.1 of Acrobasis consociella. Taxonomy (NCBI): domain Eukaryota; kingdom Metazoa; phylum Arthropoda; class Insecta; order Lepidoptera; family Pyralidae; genus Acrobasis; species Acrobasis consociella. The sequence continues at coordinate 7,214,368 of OY743115.1, forward strand.
GGGTTTCATGACTTCTACCAACTGCACAGAAGTTGTGTGAGTTATACTCCATTAATATGAATTGTTCCCTTAACGTTGCTTCCCACGACGCCGCTCTATCAATAAATGAAGTGGAGACACCACTACTTCATTTATTGATAGAGTTAGACATTTAAAAACTGAACTGCTTCTCTTCCCGCAGATCGCAAAACTCAGGGATTGGACGAAAATGCGAATCATGTTAATAGCCGATGCGGCTAGCAACTTACCACTATTTTGATTTATTTCTCCACCTTCTCTCCCACCATCGCGCTAAAAGTGGCCTTTAATACTTGCGGCCTTGGGCTCTGCCTGCTTAGAGCCGCAAGACCCAAAATACTCTGTCAGCCCCATTAGAGATAAAAACGTGGTAGTATCTATGAGTTGATGGTTTTCTATCTACCTCTTTACCAAAGATAGATTAAAAGGAGAAGGTGGTATAATGTGATCCTCCCATTTAATTGCATAAATAATATGGCGTTCTTCAAACTTGCTTTTATTGAAGGGGGCCAATATGGCCTGTAGAGGTCACATTATCACCTTTTCCTCTACTAGGTTGCTAGGCAGGCATTTTTCTATAAAAATCATCTTCATCATCATCTCAGTCCTTCTTCCGGCGTAAGAGGCGGGCGAAGTTTATCTTTCTGGCCTATCTAGGGTTGTCGAAACGAAAGTCCGGATTTTAACAGAAATTATAGTTATTATGACGTTGTTCGTATTTCAGGATCATAAACTTTTAAGTACCGATTTGATATTTCGAAGCTAATAAAAATTTTAAACGTACGATTTGTGATCGACATTTATGAAATCTTGACCCACTGCTGAGCATAGGCCTCCATCCCTCCATAGCCTCTTCGCCGACACCATCCATCTCGGTCCTGTGCTGCTTTCTATATATATTAGATAAATTGATGCATATTCGGCAGGCAGGAAACATCCTGTAAATTTATCATCTTCAGGTTCAGACGCATCTCATGTGTTTCATACCAAGTAAGGAAATCTTCAGATTTCTTTTGTTTTCCAGCAGGTCCGAGGGTCGTTCGGTATCGTTTGCCTAAATATATTTAACACGTTTGGCGCCAAGTGTATTAGTGTATTTTTGATTAAACAACTTAAAAGAAAAGCCAAAACTGTGTAAATGGTTCCTACTAGGTAAATGTGAAAGCTCTTGTGTTATTTGGCTAGATATCAGTAACCAGAGAAAATAAGAACATGTTTGAAAAGATCGAAGCGGTATGGCGCCGGCTAGTCTCGATCTAGTTTTCATTACAGCTCTGAGCTTACAGTTTAGGGTTTCGTATATCAAAATAAGTCTAGAAATGTAAAATCTTTTTACGAGTATATCATTGTTTCCTTTGATGTGTGACATTTTTAACCCACGAAATTAAGAGGGGTGGTAAACGTTTGACGCTTACGTCTGTCGGCCTGTCTGTCTGTTTATCGGTGGCATCGCAGCGCTCGAATGGAGGGACCAATTTCGTTGCGGTTTTATTTATGTGAAAGCAAGTTCCTAGCTATGTTTGATAAAAATCGGTTTAGTCGTTTAAAAGTTTGGGTTGACGCTTAAAAATGAGGACTTTCCCTAGCAAAAAATAGGGCACTACGGATATCAAGTCGTATCGGTAGTTCCGTTTCTCATCACTAGACGGCGTTCTTGTTAGTCGGGTTTTTTAAAAAATTTGCTTAGCAAATGAACTTGTGGAGGGCTTATACTCATAATGGACAGAACATTCTATCAACAGTATCCATATTTATCACACCACGAAGTTTACATTATTAGATATAACCTATCCTATACTAGAACCGCGGATGATGGTTTCCTGAAATAATGTCATTCGGTTCTTATGTGAGAATACTACAAATTGGGGGAATTGTAGTATGTACAGGCTACCCAAAGGATTGGTATATATTTCTGAATTACTTCTATATTTGCAAAACTTTATTAATAGTTAGAATTTAATTCACGTGCCCAACTCGCACTTGGCAGATTTTATTTTTGTTAATACTTCCGAATATCTCCGCGGTCTGAATATTTTTAGCGTAAGCATCTCATGTATTATGCATCCACTGGCGAATTGTCGGGAAAGAGGACAAAGGGTCTGGACCAAAATATTTAGGTTTAACCCTCGTTTTGATAAAGGAACGGCATAGAATGTACGAATAGGTTATGTTATTTCCTTGTGCAAGCACTTTTTTACCAATCGTACTCGTAAAATGGGTTACATTCAGTCCGTAAGTACATATTTTTACGGAAAATTTTCAAATCTTTAGGTCATTTTACTTTAACACACTTTTGTAGTATTTCATCTTTCACATAAGATATTTAAATTGAACCTCAATGCAACAGGTCTCAAAATAATGACGTGTTGAGGCAGACAGAACAATGTATGATCGATAATATCCCATGATATTTACGAGAATTTTCATATTTAAACTGTGAGCCACCTGCCAGTTGACAAGTTAAAAGGCCGACGATTACTTATAGTTTATGTATTATGTTGAATAAATAACTAAATGCGTAGATAATTTACTTCTTAGCACTTAAATAGCTATTCAATAAAGTTCTCGCGTCCAAGAAAAGTGCTAATCAAGAACTTAACATTTTTTATTAAAACTCTACATTATTTATCGGCATGGTTCAATTAGTTAGTATTAGTAATTATATTATCTTTGGTATTATTTATGAACATATTTTAATATTTTTGTAAGTAATTATGTAAGTAGAATAAATAACTTTCTACCTATATTATACACCTTCTTACACGTAATTTAAATTACGATAAGTACTTAAATATTTATTTATCTATAGTCTCTCTTTACCCCTGTTGAAAACAGGCTTGAATATGTATTGTAATGTTAATTTGAAATATTCAAAACTTCTCTTCATGAATGTAAATAAAATATATAATAATGTATTTTGTTACAATTTCTAAAATGAATATCTTGTTCATCGCTTTCAAATTTGAAAAATTAAAATAGCAGCTACGCCCCAAATCTCGCGTTTTACCGTAAAAGGCCGACGTTTTAGTAAAATCCATTGTTTGCAGAAATGAAAAATGATAAAGGCCATTAATCCTTTCACGCAATTAACCATTTTTATTCCTGTTCACGTCGGGCCGTCGCGTCGCGGCGTTCAAATAGTCTTCAAATGCCACTCGAAATGGTCGCTATTCGGATCGGATATTTTCGTACGGATGAATGCGACACGACCAATTAAATGCGATTACATTTGTTATACAGCGGCTACAAAAGGCACATTTTACGACAAATGGACGGTTTTGCGTGAACAACCAAACATCAAAAGCAATTGCTGTAATTACATAATTCGATTTTTTCCCTTTTATATTTGTAATAAGTACCTATGTAATTACGAGTACGTACGTATTTATTGTGAATTGCTGATCAGGGTAAAAAATGTTTCTGGTATTTTGGTGCAAGCGAGCAGTTGCTTTTTGTCATTGGATTGTTTTCTTTTCACTGATTGCAATGTTAGGTATCTAAGATTTTTATACTGACAAATGTCATTTTTTTATAACCTTCCTGGCACAGTCGGGTAAAAAAATTGTGTCATGACATGAGTCTATAGTGTCACAGTAAAGAAAGGGACAACTGGCGCTGTGAATCTTTACTTCGATTTACATTCATGGGTTTCAATGCTGCCAGCACTTGTAATATTTTCAGCCCTCGAAAAAGAAAAATACATTTAAAAAATACTTGTATGTAGTTCATAGTAGGTGAGGTGCTGATGGTAAATTCCCCAAAAATAATTATGGTGAAATGCAAACCATCTTGATCTTTTATTAAAAACCTACTATTTTTCGTATTTAAACAAATCTGTTTTGAGTTGTGTAAGCGATGGTCTAAACTTGCGCGCTTTTTAAAAATATATTTCCAAAGTAATTTAACCACATCATTATTATTCAATCCAAGGCTGAATAAAATCAAGCGGTCCCGGAATCACCGTAGTGCGGCAGTTCACCCCTAATAGCTGGTTGTAATTCAGCCAGATCCCCGATTTACGAGCGCTGCGTCACAGGTTTTCACGGTGCACTGCCTGAACGATACAATGTATGCCGCCGGGAACGCTCAATAAACTAATGGACTTGTATGTTGGGTGTTATTCCCAGTATAAATGTTGTCATTACCATGTAAACTACACGTACTACATACGTGTTATATGGGTACTTCGCTCTCTCTTTTAGTTTTTTAACTTAATGATTACTTCACTTACCCAATAAAGTAAGGAAAATGTTATATTGTATCAGCGGATGTCCGTTTGTAGCCACATCGTCATTATACATTAATAGATAAATTTTTGACATGTAAAAATACACTTAAAATTTACAGTGGATTTTTCAATATCTACTATGGTCGAAGAAAATCATTTTCCTATGTCCATGTTATCCACAAACGCATTTAGTATTTTTGCACTAAAAGCTGGAATATTAAAATCACAAACAAAATTCTGTCACGTTTTACTGAATACTTAATTGATTTCAAAGAACATAAGTGCAGAAATAGGAAAATGGGTTGAGTTTTATGGATGAGGCTAAAAGGTATCGATTACTGATTCTGTTTATGACAGCGCTATTGCCTTTCAGCACTTTTTGATTCTAGAAAATGGTTTCTCGGTTTTTCAAACATTTAAGTAAGTATTTATCTATCTATCCGACTGTACCCATAGCTAGGTATATCTATGAATCTGTTGAATTAAATATCCACGTCTAAATAGATGGGGTGAACATGCGTAAAATCCGTCAAATCACGGCACCCGCCGCCTCGGGCGCCGCGCACCTTTTCACAAATTGGCAGTAGCACATGTCTTAGAAAAAACGCATTAACACCCGGCTATATTGCACTTATGCACCAGATTGATTCAGCTATGCCTGTGTTGTATGCACCCAAGGGTAGGGAGGTAGGGGAACGGGTGGGAAGGTGGTCCGGATTGAAGTTATTGATTGATTTTAGTGGGTATACCCCTAGGTAGATTACACGTTTGGTTGTTAGTTATCTATGGAATATGTATACCTTGACATTTACAGTGGCTACGTACCCAATAATTATTTTAACTGCCAAGTAGTTACTTGAAACACCTAAGGTAATAAAGAATGTCTCATTCCGTGAGAATTAGATAAATATTTGATCTGTGACTTTATTTTACCCATAATATGGATAATATTGTAGGTCTTCCTATTCCAGAAATTATATTATGAGCAAGTTGAGAAAGTGGTGTTTACCTACTTTAAATAAATATGAAACGGAAATACTCACCCGTAAACGTATCTATACCACGCTAAGCTAAAGTGTTTTCAGAGTTAGAAACTGTAGAATATTGATTGTCCGATTGAAATTCTCAATCAGTTCTGAATGTTGCACCTGATTCTGAATATTACATGAGTGTTGCTTTAGGTATCCACTGGTACACTGCGGCGCAATCGTCTAAATGGCCCGGGCCATAATAGCTGCAATTACGGACTTCCCATTGGAAATATAACAATCCTCATCCATTAACATTCGCCCCTAATCCGGGAGCGTGTTGCCAAACACGTGTGGCAAATGATGGAGCAGACAGATACACCTTGCCGGCCAGATGGTATCGAGCGGCGCGGATTTGTAGGTGCATTGTTGCAAATCAATGCCTTTAATGGATCATGTGTCTGGAGCTGGAGCTGTAACTAAGGATTTGGGCGAGCTTTGGATTTAATAACTATTTTAACATATAACTGGATACGTGAATGAGTTATTGATGTAATATCTTCGTAGGTATTCGTACCGTCCATCCATATTGATGTAATAGTCTTAGGTAACTTATTACTAATCTGTGGTCTTGGTTAGTAGTATTCGTTCCGTTAATGTAATAGATAGTATTTAGGAAAAGGATTTTGATTATCTGGCTTCTATTATTCTAATTGTAATATAATATTTAAGAAGCCGCTCTAGATCGGTCATTTTGGAAATCTTTGGTAGAGGCCTATGTCCAGTAGTTGACGCTGTGCGGCTGAAATGATGATGATAATGATTTAAGAAGCCGGAATATATTGCATTAAAATACTTTTTAGGTTAATTTCAGTTATCAATCACACAAATTAAATACCGATTATTATCAGCTGTATCGTTAGTAAAACAATTAAAACCTGCCTCATAAATATCTACTGAATTGTCAATTAGTAGAGCATCTCTATTATTTCATTCAGGTGAAGTTCACACCTTTTGTCACGCAAATAGAAAGTAAGACGATCTTATAATGCAATCTTAGCTAATCAAAAAGTGTGAATAAACCAAACACAAAAAGATTTAAATTTTTGATAAATATGACCATTTCCGAAAAGATTAGCTAGCGACACATTGCATTAAAGTGAAAACAAGATAAGAAGTAGAAGATAAACTGTATTGAATTTCACTATATCGAGCACAATAAGTAGGATCACACTGAAATACAATGGATCATGGTGAACGTGTTTAGAGAATATCATTTCATAAAATTGGAAAATTATGTACATATATAAAAAATTTCAGTATGCTATTGATAACCTTGATCTGACTACCTAATACTGACGTATCATAATTTTGTTATACATGAAAATTTCTAAACATCGCCACTTCGATCGCAATAAAACGCAATAAGATAAGATGCGAGGCCGTAACTGTATCAAATTTCACTATCAGGCTGCGATAGATTCACGGACACAATGGGACCACACCGGAATACAAAGGATTACGGCAACGCTGAGAAGCTAATCTCATTTTACACCAGTTTCTAGCTCGTAATAAGATTACACGGCGCCTACTGTTTGTTAATCACGCTGGTTATTTGACGCTTACCTGGAACAAAAAATATTGGTTGTCACAATGGGATTACAAGATAAAAGCATAAAGTAAGCTGATTGTGTTAGGTCAAGTTTTACAAGACATTTTTGCGTGAACGTAGATTAAAGTGAACTACTGATAATAATCTTATAATATCTGATAGCCCAGCACATACAGACACAATAACATAGGCTAGTGAAAAAAATATTGGTAAACCTTGCCCAATGCACATAGCCTGGTTGATAAAACATTCCTCTTTAACCGACTTCCAAAAAAGGACGAGGTTATAAATTCGTCGCGAACTTTTTTGATGTATATTGAATGTTTATCGATTATTGAAAACGCCTAGACTTAAACTTTTTTTTTTGTTTGAAAAGGTATACTTGCGAGATTGTCCCATATAAATTTTATCAAAATCCGTTGTGTAGTAAGTATGGCGGTAAAGTCGAATTTATTTTTAAAAATTTTATTGAAAATATACTACTACCTACCTTTTACTATAAAATTTTATTGAAAATATACTATTAGCTAGGTAAGTTACCTACTCAAAAATATCTTTACTGAATTATCAAAATTACACTACCTATATATCAGTCATGTACGAGTATCTATTTAAAAATACTTAAGTATTGCTTAACTATTCTTAGTGCACGTTACATTGTGCAACCTTAACAACGGGTGTTCCAACAGAATGTTTAGATAAAAATTGTAAACAAACATGTAAAAAAGTAATAAACGCTCAAGAGTTTGTTTTGGTGGCGTCTTCGCGGTGCGCCGGCGCATTTCGTCGCGAGTGCCAGATGTTCCGGTTTGCGGGGAGGCACGTTTGCGAGAACGTGTCGATATCATTTACTTTTATCGATAAGAAAAGGAGAAGTTTAGGAATCCTAATTCTACCAAAGAAATGTTGAAATAAGTATACTTAAATAACATGTAAAGATATAAGAAATAGGGCTTGTTATATTCCTTTGTATGTAAATAAAGATTTTTTATGCGTTAGTCTACGGAAGAACCACATTGCTTCTTATTTTACAAGTTGATTTTGTTAAGTACGACGAACGATGTGCGATTTATAATAATGATGTTAAATAAATAAAAGAAATTACTTATACAGACAACTTACATAACATAAGTTACTATGTATTTTAACAGAACAAAATTATCGATGTTTACGATAAGCTGTCGAATGCAACAACGATAAGCTTTCGGCAGTAGGTACGCCCCTTACGTACGTACGAAGCTCATGAGCCGGAAGCAGGTTGGCGGAAGGCGAAGCTCTCGTGTTTGGCTCGTGGCTTTTTGTTGCTCATCGGAGGGTTTCGCGGCAGATGGAGGGTTGCCTGCCCGCCGAAATCGAATTACAGCTGTTTTTACTGTCTAAAGACTTCTGAAGAATGTGCGGACGTGGCCACTTGAAAGCTCTTGAATGGTTTTGTGAGGCAGTTAGCGACAGTTTTTGGCTTTTGTTCGATAAAAAGATGTCGTATATCTTGACAGTACTTATTCAATAGTTCTTGAGTTTATGGATTTTATAATGTGATGTAAATTAAATAGGTAACACTTAATTGTCATCATCGTTTCAGCCGCATAACGTGCACTGCTGAACATAGGTCTCTGCCAAGGATTTCCAAAATGACTGATCTAGAGCGGCTTGCATCCACCGTCTTCCAGCCTTTACTTTCAATAATACATAATATTCTTTTTCTTCAATACAATATCACAGTAGTATAGCATACAGAAGCGGATAAAATTCCGCATCTTTTCATGCAGTGCATGGTGCACGAATATAACGATTTACGTAAAAAGTCGGGTGTGTTCATCGATGGTCGCGGATATGAAGACATAAATGGGTGTAATAAGTAATTTACGATTGTACATAGATAAGTATATAAACCTTTCACTAGAATAGCACAAAGATGAAAGTGTAGGTATAATCATAACGCTAGGACAATTGAAAGTGGCCTAAAGGTTTTGATTACCGGTCAGTGAGTCAGTCAGTGCCAAAATTAGCTATTTTCACAGGGCCATATTTCAGGATCTACTGAAGCTATACCTATGAAATTTAAAATACTGCTTTAGTACTAGTATATGATTACGTAGGTACAATTTTATCTCAGTACTTGTAATAGGCACTAAGCTACAGGGGGGTCAAACGGAAGTCGAAACGGTTCGTGTAAATAGTACACGGCATGTGCGCGCGCCCTGTTGCTGGAACTTGGCCTGCGCTTAGAGATATCTAAGCATTAAATTTTTCAGTAGTCGTTTACAACGCGTATAAAAATCATCGTTGTATACCTGTTACGGCAATAATTTGTGACGATTCTTTGCAATTAAAGTCATCTCACTTTCGCGGAACCAACTTTTTACATAAGAGCTAATTGGCTCCCACATATAGAAACTAATAAAAATGATCTCTCAAGTTATTAATGCTTCCCGTGTTCCACAGAAGTCTATAAACGGGCCAGGTTTATTAGATTTCCTCCGGTGGAGAATTAATATGAATGGGCGGACACGACTACAAGGACTATTTGTCAACAGGCACATAATCATAAAAGCAGCTCTACATTTCCTTAAATCTATTCCTGAAGCAAAAAAAGACACATCTGTACGAATGGCTTCCGTCGGTATTGAAAACAATCTTTGTAATTATTAATAGAGTCTTATTTTACTGAGTTATTAAAAATAGAAACCTATTTTTGATATTTGTGTTGCATATGTTTCAAAGTGTAAAAAATAACCCTACATTCTACTTTTGGCAGTTAATAAGCATGTAGCATTAGGGAAAAGTTCTGTCTCTCTACCTTTATGAAGCTGTTTCTTTACGCGTTAATACCATATGAAACGGATCAGGCCCCCATGCAATAACTATCTTGGGAGATCATTTTTTGTAATCCACGTGACAAATTGATGATGCCATCCCTGTCGTACCTATGTCCCCCGCGAAACCAAAATAAAGGTTTTTTAGTTTTGAAATCATGTAAATAATTTATTTCTAGTAACAGTTTAAGTCGGTGCTAATGATAAAGCACTACGTAAAGTAATACAAAGATGGAATGTAGCTTATGTAGCTGCTGTCCGTATCGATATCGAAGCGCTTGCAGTGTGTCTACGTTGGGTACTTGGCAGATGCTCAATGGGCTTCACGCGGAAGTGCCAACACTATCCTGAAGGTAATAGGTAGTAAATTTGATTGCCCAATTGTGCGGCACTGGGTAAGTGCTCATGCGAATCTCCCGGGCTCGCACAGTGGGGCAAGAAAATATTTAAATTAAATTGATAAAATATTAGTACTAACATAGTTCATAAGTTCTGTAATACTAACAAAATGGGTGTATGCCTGAATAAATATTTTTTTTTATTTTTATTTTATTTTATATAGTGAGCTAGTATAATAAGATGCCGCTATGCATTTGTATAATTAAGGCTCCTCCCTGCGCTAACGACCTTGAAAACACAAAAAAATTAATTTCTCTTTCTGTAAGTGAGATTATTAGAAACCCTCCTACAACTTTTTAGCTAGTATCCTGAAGTTTCATTAGAACCTCGAAAGTCATTGAAATACTATCCGGTTTAGAAACCTTTACAAAAAAAGTCAAAAATGGCCGTTTTTAGTATTTTTTGCAAAGGAAAATTCAGGGTATTTTATTTCAATGATTTTCGAGGTTCTAATGAAACTTCAGGATACTAGCTAAAAAGTTGTAGGAGGGTTTCTAATAATCTCACTTACAGAAAGAGAAATTAATTTTTTTGTGTTTTCAAGGTCGTTAGCGCGGGGAGGACCCTTAAGTTTATTCTCGACGTTTGTTCTTTAAGCCCTGGGCTCTGGCTTCTTAGAGTTGAATGACCCAAAATGCTCTCCCTTAAGGGATAAAGACGTGGTAGTGTGTATGTGAGTATTCTTGCTGTATTGCTAATGTCCCAATGCTCAGCATTATCATCATCATCCGAGCGTATTCCCGGTTGCATCCTCAGCGGTAACGCTTCGAGCCCGGGGTCCGCTACCTAACTTAGGTGATTTGACGAAGTTACTAGTTTTCACACAGAGCTATTGCCGTCTGACCTCCGCGACTTAAAGGGTCGACCAGAACTAATCCTTGGGCATTGAAATCCTACTGGCATTTGAATCTCTACCACTCGATTATCTTAGAAAAGGGGAAGTCTTTGGTGAGTTTGTCTGAAGTGTGGGACGTATGATTCTATGCTAGTAATTTTGAATGAAAAAATAGAAGACGGAATGTTACGGTTTTTTGACAGATGTAATTAATATGTTTATTCTAGCACTCTGGGTGAAGATAATGTACTTACGAACGGGAATATACCTCACAACTATAGTTTGAAGACCGCACACTGTACCTCCGCCAGTACAGTACACATCAACGGAAATGACCTATTAGATGTTCGGCAGCTGCCCGCCGCCAGCTGCCGAATTCTGCCGAGATCGCGAAACGCGCCTTCCGCTTCCGCCCGATTGTATTCCACTTCTTTCAGTTAACTGTACTTGCGCGGACATGATTGACATCGCTGCGGTTAGGGGGCTTTAAGCTTAATCCACTTTTTGTGAGCTTTTGACCAGTCGCCGCACCGCCCATTTTTAACGTACTGAATGAGGCAATGTGTTCGACATGTTTTTAAGTATGTAGGAGTAGGTAAATATTTTATCAACTAAAAAAATGCTATGGTAAGTATATAAGGATATGGTAAGTTTTAACTTACTTTATTTAAGTTATCGAATCATTTGTCTTTGAACTTTATGAAAATAGTTCTTGTTTTTGTCCATTGGGAGTCCAGTGTTTCCCCAGAACTACAAATTCTCTAACCCTATAATTCGACACCTGTACTGTACAGTCCTAAACGCCTACTAAATACATATTGAAGCTTTAAAGTTGAACAAACATACCTACATACTTACAAATGCAGGATTATTCAATTTAAGTCTGAGAACTTCTCTCGCTTGGTTTCCTCGTTTAAGTACAGATATCTACTCAGAAGTCACTCAACCATGACCCCGTGCTTTGGAGAAGATACAAGAGGATACAATTTTCTTTCAATTTGTGCGTCGTTGCTCTAAAACAAATGGAAGTTTATCAAATAAGGGCTTTATTGTGAGACAGTTCCGCTTTGGTATCAGGTCGATAAGTGCCGTTCCACTTCCACCGCACCCCAGGGCGGGGCGGGCGCCGGCAGGTGCGCGGACGCACGTGCGCCTCCCTCGCGGCGCTTCTCAAATGGATTAACCAAATATAAGATTTTTAAGATAAAAAACGTAGGGGGACTGCGAAAGTAGGTACGCCGTAATTAAGTTTTTATGTCATAGCAAAAAGTCATCTTTGAATAAGGGCCAGCCGCAGCCCTGCTATCCTGTGTCTGTGGCTTAAAAACTGTTCAGTATTATGCTTCTTAAACGCTCTGTATACAACTGGTAAATCATGTTACATACTTAAAGAGGTGACTCAGCCCGCCAATATGAACAACTGTTCCTTAAGGACCAACGTTGGGAACTAAAAAAAAATTACATCTTCATACAATTAGGCCGGCCGGCTGAGCACTTTAGTATAAAAAAGTTAAAAAAAAATCAAGTTCCCAGCGTTGGACCCATCGGAAAAGTTGTTCATATTGGCGGGCTGAGTCACCTATTTAAGTATGTAACGTGATTTACCAGTCGCCCTGTACAGGTAATCGAACAAGATTGTCAGAGTCTACGTAGATAAGTTAGCCTTTGTATGTAGTATAGGTTGGGTAAAATACATACCACTACTTATTAGGGTACTACTACTTACTAGGGTATTATGTTGATGCTACATAGGTACATACTCGTGTTAACGTCTAACATTGGTACAAACAAAACTTTTACCACCAGTCAAATTTTTCATCTTTAGTTTGGTAGGCGATATTGACACTTACTTATACAAATTTGTTTAATAAAAAAATCGTTACATAGTATTTCAAACAAATTCTTCTTCCTCGTGAATAAAGAAACTCAAAAAACTAAAATTAATTAGGTACTGGTAGGTTCTATCTGATTAAGCAAGTTCCCATTGTTCCTCGTTATATGAAAACGGAGTGAAAATTAAGAAAATATGCAGTTCGCTTCTTATACGGGCGTGTTAATATGTGAACTGGGCGCTAGTGAGATTTCTTGCCCAAATTAGGCTGAACTTGAGAATGCAGAGCTAATGGCCATTATTTCATGTTGTTTCAGAAAATACCAGGGACAAATGGGGTAGTATCCAGGATTAAAAATATTTTTTTTTTACTAATAAGCGAATAAAACGTCACAAAATAATGTCAATTGTCATTAATCACGTCCATTTTCAACGTGATTTTATATTTATTATTGCAGAAAAACAGTAGGAGCGCTATTTGACTTCCACGTCACGACGAGCTATTTCATACAAATCCCAATATTCGTTTTGACGTTTAGAAAAAAGTATCTGATTTGACTTGTTGGAATCTAGCAGATTGTAAAGCCAACAGTCAGTTCTGCCATGGTCTGCATCCTGCATTATTATTAAAAACATTGTACACTTGCCCTAACTTCCCACGGTATTTGTAAATTATAGATAGCTTGTACAGTTTTTTATTATGGAATTCTTCTTTACTAATTAAGGTACTTTTCTTCAATGTCTTTTTAATATAAAAATTCAATAAGACTTTAGTTAGTTAGGCTAATAAACACACTTTTTTGTTTAATAAAAAGGTTTTGTTGTTATTCAGAACTAGGAATAGTTAGTTTTTTATTATTATTAGGACAGTTGTGTCCGGCTTTAAAGGTGCAACTGTCACAAATTATTCCAAGTATAGTGTTGCCATTGTAATGTATAGCCAACGGGAAACACTTAGGCACTAGTTCTTACAGGTGTCCGCTTAGTTATTAGTACGAACGAGCAAGTAACTATGCTGTTGTTATTTTGCGAAATAAAATAAGTTCTTAAGATAATCCCTATGATTTCTTATTAAAACATGTATTTAAACCGGTACCTATTTTAGTGATTTTGTTGTTAAGTACTTAGTTATTAAAAATTTCCATCTGAATCAGTTTCTACGAGAAACAGCTGGGTGCTGGCACATTTATTGATTTCCCTTTCCCTCTCTCTGTCTTAAACCGCAGAAGTAGAAGAAACAACCTAAAACATATACAAGTTCATTTGCTACGGAAAATAAAAAACCCCCGACTGTCAAGAACGCCATCTAGCGATGATATCTAGCGACTTGATATCCGTTTCGCCATTTATATTTTGCTAGCGAAAGCCCTGACTTTCAAGCTTCCTGACTATTAACACAATATAGATATCATACAGTATTGTATCTTCATACAAACGGTCGGAACGCAAGTTATACCTACGCGCCTCGAAGGTCGGTATACACTTGTTCCGTGACTCGGTATACAAACAGCCGAGAATGCGTCGCTGTGGCGAACGGTGTTTTGATGCAAGCAGTAGTCGTGCGTTAATAATATAGCGAAACACAGACAATATTGTGCTGTTTTTGGTTGTTTAAACTCGTCGGTTAAGCACACAGAGATAACATTTTTTAGGTTACCTCAAAACTCCGAAAGGTAAGTAAGACTAATAAAAATAGTTTTTATATATGTACCTACTAGTATGTTGTTTATTTTTTTAAATAAGTAAGTATTTCCCTTTTTCCACACATACCTAGATAAAAAATAAATAAGTGATACTGTTGAAAGACTTAATACATAACACGAGTAAGCTATCTTACCTATGCTCGCGATAAAAAAAACTAGCTAAGTAGTTGTTTCCTAGGCTACATATCTACTTACTGATGTGGGTACTTAGCTACTTACATATATTATTGAAATAAAATATCATTACAAATGATTATAATGTTATTATAACAATTATTACCTACCTTTTAGTTACCTACCTAGTAAGATTTACGCTAAGTAGAACTACCTATAATTTTTAAGTGAGATTTTGTAGTAGGGTTTTGATTGCTGTAGGAAGCGTATGCGATGATATGGTTAATGTTAAGTTACGTTCGCAGCGTTTCAATATGGGATGGTAAACAAAAAAAAAAATTGTTTCGAGTTGCTTCGTGCTGTATGTAGGGATTGTAATCCGACCGGTCTGAACAAACCAGAATAACTTACCGTTCCTTTTTAACCGACTTCTAAAAAGGAGGCAATCAATTCGTCGCGATCTTTTTAGGGTTCCGTACCCAAAGGGTAAAAACGGGACCCTATTACTAAGACTTCACTGTCTGTCCGTCTGTCTGTCACCAGGCTGTATCTCAAGAACCGCGATAGCTAGACAGTTGAAATTTTCACAAATTATGTATTCCTGTTGCCGCCATAACAACAAATACTAAAAACAAAACAAAATAAATATTTAAGGGATATTAAATATGATAATAATCAAAAACATAACATGTATTTTTATTTAACGCTATCTTTTTCATTTACCTTACAATCACAAAACTAGTTACTCTAGTAGGTACATGAAATTAACCGTTCCTTTACCGTACCGTCAATACCAGACACAATAGTAAGACAATGAACGTGGACATTTATTAATGTCGTGCGGGTCTTGACTGGTTAAAATACTGTAGACGGCAGCCCTAGCGCACGCGTGGCGTAGGTATATTTTTCAAGGACAGCGCCGAGTTGCAATACTGTCTGTACTGTGCTATTAACTTCCAACCCCAATAACTTTAAAACGGCTAAACCGATTTTTATCAAACATAGTAAAAAAACCGCACTGAAATCGGTTCCTCTGTTCAACCCCTGCGGTGCCCCACACACTGACAGACAGAAGTTAGTGTCAAACTTATAACACCTCTCTTTTTTGTGGGGGATTAAACATTCAAAATTCGAGGTTTTGGAAATGTACTAGCTTTAAAGCCGTCAAATAACAGATTATTATGTAACTGACGAGCAGACAAGTAATTGTGCTCACTGATACATGAAATCATTATAGTCCAGGTCATTCTCTTCGCACCTGCTCCCCGTTTTTAACGCTCGGATAACAATGTTAAACGCATAATAATGCTCCGGCCGTCATTACGGGATGATGAGGCGCATACCCCGAATTCAAATAAGCGCGTGCTATTGAACAGGTATATATTAAACTATAACATATACATATAAAATTAAATAACTATGTTTAACTGTTTTAAAAGTGGTGCTTAGTCCCTAAAGTATATCGTTATTACGTGATTTTGTTCTACATCAAAGCCGCTTTGAGCTGGCCTCCCTAAAGCTTTCAGGCTGCGTTCCGAAGTGATTGAAAGTCTAGCTTTATAGCCGTTCTGTTTTAATTTAAGCATTTAAATATTTTATTAGCATGAATTAAACGGGCTACTCACGTACCTAGTGTAAACTAGTAGTAGAGTAGTTTATTCATACAAATAGTGTTTGGGCCTCAACTTACTTTTAGCTAATAAATTTTGAATTTATTTTATAAAATGGTGAGTTTACATCACACACACAAACAAGTATCTTCATCCATATTCTGCAATACTTCTTCAGTAACCAATCTTAAAATTCAAATTTGATTTTTTATGCAAGATTTTTTTTATCAAACAATAAATATAGTGAGTTTAAATATGAATGATGGTATAACAAAACCTTTCACTAGAATTTACTGATGGATAGAGTGATGTAAAGAATACAGTCACAAATAGTTACAGTAATATGATTATGATGCGCCCGTCCCATAGCTACAAAAGAGTGAAAGCAGCCACGAGACCATGAGTCAAACTTAAATTACAGCACCAACCGACAAACTGTACTTAATGAATGTTTCCTTATTGTGAACAAGTCGCACTGGAATAACTAGTTCGCTACCAGACAATGTCTACAATAGTCTCCGAGGTAGCTTGTTGTCACAATGTCCCGACACCCGACACCGCTGTACTGTGCTGGAACCTGTCGTCGTCTACCTAATTATACCACATGCCTCGATCAGCTTTCTAGTTATGAATGGAAGGCGTTTTGAAATTACTAACTACCTTGTCATTGTGTTGGATTTCGGTGATATTGTAAAGTAGCCGGAGCCCACGACTTCTTTCGCGTGGACTTATGACTCCGGAGAAGGCTCATCAGGCAGAACCAATTTGCTAAGGCGTCATTATTATATTTCTTATAGTTTAGCTGGACCATTATAGTTCTGCATCAGGTGTTCCATTTTACAAAATCAGTTATACCCTATATGTTGCCCAGGCTTAACAGGTCTATAACAAAATAAGTTTCATTCGAATCCGTCCAGTTTTTTCGGAGATTAGTGTGTACAAACAGATAAACAGGCAAACTGACAAACAGACAGACATTCTTTTTGAATTCTTACTCTATTACCATGACTCGAATGCTCCAATTTTTTTTATATATTCAATGTACAGACACATATTTTTTACTGTTTTATTATATGTAAAGATATATAGATATACTCACTGGTGCCAGTCTCGCTAGGGTTAGCATCGTCTAAACCACAGACCTAGAAACCTTTTTTTACTATTTAAAACCCTTTAAGTCTAAACTTTATTGAAAGCTGGTACTAGCCCTAATTTTGGTGTTACTACACCTGCTAAAAGGACTAAGGTTTGGAAATGTGTCTCAGAAACTTTTCATAAAAATTTCTATGTAATATATCATCAATACTTGTAAAATAAATATGCTGCGGCAAACATCAGTAGAAAAACACCCAGAAAGTTATGCTTTCTTCTAATAGCTTTTATGACTATAGGGTTCGATGGCGTTTGAGATCAGAGATTATTACTTATTTTACACTAGCCAAAGCCCGCGACTTAGTCCGCGTGGACTTCATGTCTCAGGAAAATGCTCATCAGGCTGAACAGCTGAGCTTTTGCTAAGGCGTCATTTTTATATTTCTAACAGTTTAGGTGGACCGTTATAGTTACGCATCAGATGTTCCATTTTTTCAAAATCAATTACCTTATATGTTTCCCAGGCTTTACAGCTATATAACAAAAATAGTTTCATTCACGACGATTCACGAGATTAGCCTGTACAAACAGACAAACAGACAGACATTTTTTTTAGTTCTTTCTCTATTACTACGTCTCCAGCGCCCCAAATATTTTTTTGGAAATATATTTAATGTACAGACACCCTTTTTTCTGTTTTATTATATGTAAAGATATAGATAAATCAGATACGTTTTCATTAAAAAATCTGGCTTAGGTTGCCACTCCACAATTTATTAGCGCAGTTCAGTGGTAGAGCAAACCCCACTTTTCCAGTTAAGTTATTACCATCAATTTAAATTTAAATACGATAAAGGAGTAAGGAACAGCTATTAATGTCGTCTTGGTAGAGATTTCAGTGAAATATTTTCAGTTGTCACAAAGATTTCCTGTAAAGATTAGCAGTAAAAGGCTTCATTTGATTTTATAGGCCTCATTTAATGGTTGTTACAAGATTACGCGTTAATATAACTTGGTAATTAATTAAAAAAACTACAGTTGAATCAAAAAAGAAAAGCCTACCTATTGACCGAGCGAGCGTAAAGTGTTTCCAAAGCGTGTTCCTTTCAACTTGGGAGAAAAATTCGTTTATATATCCGGCTGTCTCGCTGTCCGGCTGTTCTCCTCTACGTCACTTTTAAACCGATTTTCTGAATTTTGTGAGCAGGACGATAGTTATATTTTTAAGACTTACTACTTCTTGGACTTTTACTTTTACTTGGGTAAAAAAACAGTTTTAAGCTATGCAAAGTAATTACAACTAGGTCTACAGCCCATAGAGCTACAAATAAGTTGGGTAAAAGTGTAAAATACTTATTTAGTTTGTAAGAATAATAATCGTTATTATTTCGTAGTCATTACTTGTAAAATAACTATAACTTTTATGTATTTAAAGTATATAATGTGTAGTCATCCATGTTTTGTAATTTGCCCGGGTTATAAGTGCATCTGAATAATTCATAACTAGTATTTATGATCTTATGAGTACCTATACTCTAATGACGCACAGACTAAAATATACGGCTAAAATAATACACCTAATAAATCAGGTACTACGAGTATCATTGACTATGAAGAATAAAGGAAAGTCTATATGGCTATAAATTAAGAAACAAATAATTAATTGAGGCGCCAGCGGTTGTTTATGGAGACATGGAAAATAAAAATTACATATGTATCTTCTTATACATAAACTATACGTCATCATCATCATCATTTCAGCCGCACAACGTCCACTGCTGGACATAGGCCTCTCCCAAAGATTTCCGAAATGCCCGATCTAGAGCGGCTTGCCTCCAGCGCCTTCCAGCGACCTTGGTTAGGTCGTCAGACCACCTTGTGGGTGGGTGTCCTACGCTTTGCTTGCCTGTACGTGGTCGCCATTCGAGAACCTTTTTGCTCCATCGGCCATCGGTTCGTCGCGCTATGTGTCCCGCCCACTGCCATTTCAACGAGCTAATCCGCTGGGCTATGTCAGTGACTTTAGTTCTCCTACAAATTTCCTCATTTCTGATTCGATCACGTAGAGAAACACCGAGCATAGCCCTTTCCATAGCGCGTTGCACCTTGAGCCTTCTTATGAGACCCATAGTAAGGGACCATGTTTCAGAGCCATAAGTCATCACTGGTAACACACATTGGTTGTAAACTTTAGTCTTAAGACACTGAGGTATATTTGACGATAAGACACTGCGTAGCTTCCTAAACGCTGCCCAGCCGAGTCGGATTGGTCTAGAGACCTCTTCCTCGAAGCTGGAACTTCTTGCCTGGATCAATTGACCCAGGTAGATATACTGGTCTACAACTTCGAGGGTGGAGCTCCCAACACAAACAGATAGGGGCGCAACATGGACATTCGACATTACTTTTGTTTTGTCCATGTTCATTTTAAGGCCCACTTGTTGGGAAACTCGATTTAGATCTCCGAGCATAGTACTTATGTCTTCCATCGATTCTGCCATGACAACGATATCGTCGGCAAATCGAAGGTGAGTGATATACTCGCCAGTGATGTTAATGCTAAATCCTTCCCATTCCAGAAGCTTGAAGGCATCTTCCAGTGCAACGATGAACAGTTTCGGGGATATAACGTCTCCCTGTCTTACACCTCTATGCAGCGGAATTGCCCTCGTGCACTGCTCCTGTACTCGGACTGACATAGTGGCGTTACTGTATAAGCACTTCAACACTTCGATATACCGATAATCAATACGGCATCGCTGGAGAGACTGAAGCACGGCCCATGTTTCGATCGAATCGAAGGCTTTTTCATAGTCCACGAACCCCAAGCATAACGGCCGGTTATATTCCCTCGTTTTCTCTATTACCTGCCGCAGCGTATGAATGTGGTCCATGGTACTAAAACCTTTACGGAAACCGGCTTGTTCGGGAGGCTGGAAGGCATCAAACCTGTTTGCGAGACGATTCGTGATGACCCTCGAAAACAACTTATATACATGACTCAGAAGCGTGATAGGCCTATAGTTCTTCAATAGGGTGCTATCTCCCTTTTTGAAGAACAGGACCACCACGCCCCTGCTCCACGCTTCCGGCGTTACGCCCTCGAGCAGAACGGAATTAAAGAGCCTCTGAAGGACTTTCAGTACCGGCGTTCCGCCCGCTTTCAGAAGCTCTGCTGTAATTCCAACCTCGCACGGCGCCTTGTTGTTTTTAAACTGTTTGAGGGCCATCCTAATCTCGTACAGGCTGATGTCCGGGATATCTTCGGTATAGTGTCGGGTTAACTTGGCTCTTGGGTTCAGCCATTTGTCCGCTGGGTTGTGAAACTGAGGTGTACAGCTGTCCATAAAACCTCTCGATCTTCGCCAGAACCCCTTCCTTTGTCGACACCACGTCGCCATCCTCATTCTTTAGCTTCATCAATCGGCTTTGCCAAACCGACATAGCTCTCGCGAACACTTTGGAGCCTTTGTTCTGCTTTATCGTCTCCTTAATAAATTTAGTATTAAAGGAGCGGATGTCGTGTCGCAAGGACTTTTGTATACGTCTGTTGAGCTGCCGATATGATTCAGCATCTTCAGAGGTCTGCAGGGGGCTTGATCGTCGCTCTGCCATTAAGGTAAGGGTCTCAGCAGAGATGTTCTGAGGTCTTTGTTTGGGGCGGGACCTAAACATCTTCGATCCCACTGCTTGGACAGCTTGTATAAACCCTTGGTTTATCTCGTCCACTGTAACGCAATCCTGAAGGCCTTAAAAGCGATTTGATAGTTCAAGCTGGAAACCCTCGGAGTTTTCGATTTGGATCTGCGTCGGTCGGAGCGTCGAAACTATATGTACTAGTAGGTAATAATATAATAGTAAGGATAACAGCTGCTGCTGCTCGTATATCAATGGTCGATGACATAATAAATGACTGATTGTGACTTCGTTTTTATGGAGTGTATATTTTACACAAATATATCAAGGTTATTTACATACATGTTCATACATGATTTATTTATCATGCCGATGACCTACCTAGTCTTTAAATCTTAAATTACACAAGCTTTAACACAGACAACTTATATTAATTCTGTGACACAGATTACATACAAAATACGCGTTTGAAGGTGCTTTCAAACGGAGAACTAAAAAAATTTATGTCTCGTTATATATTCGCGATTATCGCGAATATATAACTAATAAATTTTTATAACTTTTTACCATCGAAATTCATTATCATCATCATCAGTTCTTTTTGTTTCCACTGCAGGAACACGACCCTGTCTGTTATACCAGAGTCATACTTGGCCAGAGTAGCTAGAGGACTTGGCCTAAACTCTCCTCGTTAGCCAGACGGGTTGGAGAGGACTCACTGATGTTTTGAATCCTCGGAATGATATTCACGGGGGGACTTGGAGTGGCCCTATTCTACTCTGCCGGAAACCACTCGGCCGTCAAAATCAATATCTAGTAAAAATAATAATTTTTGTTTAAACAAAGAAGAAATAAATCGTGGGCCATCGCGTTTCGTCGAAGGGTTAGTGATGGCTATCAGATAAAGCACCTCATATTTTTTTTTCTAAATTGTATTTTCCATACCTGCTACAAAATAAACAAAATAGGTACCAGCTACTTCTCAACCAGCGCAGTTAATAAAGGGAGGGAATGGGCCACAATCTAAGAAATCATGATAAGTTTATGAGGTGATGCGGCTTGCAACCCCGTCACTAATTTATTCCTCTTTCCATCCACACGCCCACCATCACGATGAACGTGGCCCTTGGGTCCTAAAACCCAAGACTATGCCCACCCCGTAAACAGTAAAGACGTGATTATAAATATAATAGTATACAAATAATTCTTGTCCCAACATGTCACGCGCCTCAGTAAGAAAAGCACCATGAGCACGAGGCTCATTGATATGCCAATAGCGCTTGAATTGTCGGGTGCGTACGCGCAGGGCTCATTGCGTATTATACATATATAGTTAATAACGAGGGGAGGACAATACCGGCGGCGGAAGCCGTGTCCGCCGGATGGAGCCGCATCGATCATTATGTCAACTGGTTACCTACCGCACACAGATTTTATATTAAATCATAATCAAATCTGACAGTGTAACGCAATACTTCTGGGTAAAAGCACTAAAAGGGTCAGGCTTCTTTTAAGAACCAATAACAAGACAATAAGTTTTTTTTAAATTGACAATCATTTTTCGTACAAGATTGTAAGTACTTATCAGAGTAAATGTAATAAGCCCAAAATCGATGGGGTTGCGTCATTTCAATACAGAGTTCCTGTGGCCACCTCGCAGCTACATTATCAGATAAGCTCCAAGTCATCATAATATTGCATTGTCACGCGATATACGTATGCGTGCAAAATTTCAGCTCAATCGGAAACGAGGAAGTGGGTCAAAAATTGCAAGATTTGATTACAGACAGACAAGAGCCCAGCTCTTAAATATAAGAAGAAGAATGGGACAGGTGTTGTATTGAACGCGTCCAATGTTATAAGTCATCCTCATGATCAGATCTTTTCGTCTCCTCTGCATGAGCACGACCCTCTCTATACTACCAGAGACATACGTGACCAGAGCAGCCAGAGGACTTTGGCCTTCACTCTCCACGCTGGCCAGACGCGTCAGAGAGGTCACATTGATGTTTATAAGCTTTGTTTAGCTTGTAATTCCTAAGTCGCCTTCTACGACATCCACGGGAGGACTTGGAATGGCCCTATTTTACTTTGCCGGAAATCACCCGGCCATGTACTTACCTACAATGTTATAAGTACTTAAATAATAAATAAATATATAGGGACAAATTACACTGATTGAGTTAGCTAGCCCTAAAGTAAGTTCGAGACTTGTGTTATGGGATACTAACTCAACGATACTATATTTTATAACAAATACATATATAGATGAACATCCAAGACTCAGGACAATTTGAAAAAGGCCATTTTCCAACTTGCCCTGACCGGGAATCGAACCCGGGACCTCTGGGTGGCGGACTAGCATGGTGACCACTACGCCACGGAGGTCGTCTTGTGCCAAATAAACATTTTTTCTTTCTTTCTTTCAGGTAAAACTAAAAATGATAAAAGCTTGTAAAAAGTAAATGCATTTGTTGCTAACTAAATTGCATCTGAGTGACGTAAAAAATGTGAGCAAGGCCATTTGATCATCCAGTTAGGAAAGTGGAGCGGCGCCGAAGGATGCGAACTGCAAACAATGCGTTATGCAAGTACGCGCTAACTCACTTTTAGCCGCACCAATTATCGAACATTACAGTTTTTAACACGAATGATTTATTTTGATGGGATTTTTTATGAAGGCTCTTGAAGTCTTACTATAGTATTTAGTATGTAGTGTAAACAGTTCTACTTGTTTCTATTTAGATGCTATCCTGTTTTGACACAACTCTAATTTTAGCCTCAGTAGATAAAAAAAATCATTGGTGTCATAGACTATGACACCAAGCCTAGAAAATCATTGGTGTAATAGTCATAGTCTATGACACCAATGATTTTCTAGGCTTAGGGTATCTTCTTTCTTTTTAGTTAACCTTTATGCACTTAAGTTAGTTGTTTAATTTAACTTTTGTTTTATTTTTATTGACATCTAAAAAAGGTATGCTTTAAACTTCTCTATCTATATTTAGTTATTCAATCGACTGATTTCTGGAAGCACGGTAGTTATCCCAGCGCAGGGCACTATCTAACTTATCTCGAATCGTTTCGTCGTATTTTGTACCGTTGTAGTCAAATATTCTCATCACTATATAATACAATCAAGAGTTATTATAATAGCATAGACAAAATCGTAAACCGTCAACGCTGGACAAACTCCACCGATTACTATAATGACTTCCGCAAACGCGGGGTCATCAATGGAGGCAGTGACGTGAATGGACGCACGGCGACAATGCGTCGGCCGGACTCGAACGGAGTGTAAGAGCTTAGGACTGAATGCAGTTTGCATTTACGATATTGCCCTCGATTTCTATCTTTTAGGTAAGAGAGACTTTACCAAAGCTGAGCAGAGCTATGTATCTTAAAGTCAAGTATGTCAAAGTCGTTTCTTTGGATACTTTAATAGAAAGGACTATTTTTTTCATTTTTTTTCCTTTTCCTTCACATTTCAATATATAAATAACGTTATCCTATAGATTGTTTTTGTTAACTACTACCGCTTAGCTTATTTATTGACATTCTCTTTTTTTTTAATTCATTAGTAATAAAGTCTTTCTGATTTATATTTAGTTAGAAACCAGACCCACGGAAAGAGATAAATGGCAATGGCAACTGACTTTGCCCTTATTCGCATGTTTAATGTATGGAACTAGTTTTTTAAATGTTCGCAATATGTGTGGGTATATTGCAAAGATTCCACTAAGTTCGGGGATAAATTTGTAGATGTAAAACACGCATATAATTTGCCATCTAGTAACATCCTCTATATATTCCGAATATCAATCAAGTTTTCGCTTATGTATCTTAATATGTTTGTTGCATTGTGAGCAGACTCCATTTGGTAATAAGCTCACTGTCGGCGGCCGAAACAATAACAATGGTGCGCGTGCGCTGCATACGCAAGTGCATGAATTGTTTCACATACCCGCTGTCATATCAACTGCCATGTGAGACGTCGGCGGCGTGCGTAGATATGTGGAATTACTGATTAACTTAGCTTTAGTGAATGAAGTTCTTCTGAACTTGTCCGATCATGATTCTACATGCAAAGTAATATTATGAGAGATGGAATAATTTTGCGTGAACGCTGCATACGTAAAAAAGTATGAATGGATGGATTCACAAACCGGACTCCTGACTGACGCAGTGACATTCATGTCCACTGCCATGTAAAGTGAAATCTTAGCTTGTGCTGTGCAGATAATTACTTAAAATGTTATATGAACTGTATTTGGGTACTTTCATCGGTCAAAAATAAATTATTTGGTAAGTATGGTACTGTTAAGAAAATAAGACGTCACAAAATAATGTCACTTGTCATGATCATATCCATTTTCAACGTAGTTTTAGAATAATTATCTTAACAAATCCAAAGAACTATTACGTTATCAGTCTATAGTTCGTTAATTCATATAAATCCCATTTATGTTTACGCTTCGTTTCTTTATGGATAAGGGTGTGAACTTTATGAATAAGAACTCATTTCGAGGTCTCATGTCCCTAAGTCTAAAAGTATCATCCTTTCTATTACTGCATCTGCAGCATCAAATTCTCAAGAAACTTAAAATTGGGTCACAAAGAGGATGCTAATATTATTAACATACTTTGACGCTTTCAATGAGTCACCGATAGAAGATCAAAGAAGCGATAACATTCATTCATGAACGGGTATTACCTGTCACCATTCCTCAGTGCAGGACATCCGGAATGCATCGGCGCGGCACTTCCTATCGACATTCTCTATGACTCACTCGACCGTCACCCCTGTAGGTCCGGCACCATAGTACTATGGACTATTGTGGCCTGGGGCGGTCGAATTTCATTGATCAATGAATCAGAGGAAACCCCGCGACGGAAGCGGACGGCCGCCGGTGACGTATGCGATGCGACAAGGTTGTTGTCGCATAGGTGAGGGCGCAATGCACCTGAGTCGTAGTAGATGACCTGATTGAAGAGGATATTATATACATGGGTTTTGTGGAAGCCATGAAATATCTAAACTATAATCGGTAGCTTTCAATTTGTTTATATAGTCTTAGATATCTAGTCGTATGTGTTGTCAGCTCTAGAGATGAAAATAGGTCTCATTAGAATAATTTCTCAAAATAAGTAATTTGACTCCGAAATGTTTTCCGATTCATGCATCTAAAAGTATGTATACTATATATATCTAAAATAACAACTTTACATTGTGAACTTCCGCACATACCGAAGAGAACTAATTGGGGTTTGTAGTAAAACCTTAATTAAAGTGCACGAAGTTTGCTCTGCAGCAGTGTTCCGCAACCCGCAATGCACCTGTACAAGTTGATGAACGGAAGGTGGAACATAAGTATGCATTTCGGAACAAAGAGTGTATGAATTTGTTTGAGTTTTAATAAAATTTCGATTATTAAATTGAAGAAAACAGTCTGAATTTTGCTGCTTCAGTCAAGGAACTAATCAGTTGCAAACTGACTACACAAAAAAATTAAACAAGATTGCACAGCTTTACCATGGATTTACCTATATATTTGATTTGTAATCGTTCTCTACGCTACGCACCAATGTGGTAGGTAATGTAAGAACTGTAAAAGGCCGCAGCCAACCGGTCTACAACGTCGGACGGACGCGAATTCATTCAACAAAACACCGAACGACCAAACATTTCATACCTTTTCAAACCGAGTAAAAAGTAACTTAAATTGATTGTTTACATTTCACAAGCTTGTAAAGAACAATAGTGCGGTAAACGAAACGTAACGGTGTCCCCTGGTGTTCAGTGTTTAGTTGTTTACAATGGATGCGGAACGTGAGAATGTTGTGAAGACCAACTTTATCCGAATCCCGAGGTGCTCCGTGCTCCCTACGTGCCCGGACAATGCCGGCACACGACAGACAAACTCTACGTTTTATTGTGCGGACGGCTAATACAGAGGTGCCATAAACCCTGTCTATTGCCCGACTCCGAAACACCTTAAGCTGCCGAACTTGCATACAATCACGTAATGACTTCGACTAAGAAAATGCAATTATTATTTTGGGGGTGTCGTGGGAAAGTATTTCACAATTGTACTTTTTACGCTCACTTCCTGTCTAAATGGGCTGAGATGAATTCGACTTTTCTTACTCACGACGACTTATTTAAGTTTTAACTATTGTGTTTTATTTGTTCACGTTTATAACTCTATTGTACTTTATCTCTAATGGCTGTTATACGCGATGTTCCCCGTGTGGTCATCGGCAGTTTGTTTTTTTACAATCGCACGGGAAATCTCACATTTTGCCAGGATAAAATCAATCCTAAAATCTTTTATTAATCTAGTAATAAATTAGCGATATTAATTAATGTGATTAAGCAAAAAACTTCCAAAGTCACCATTATAAATTGTAGGATTATGTCAATAGATTATTATGATAATATGTACCTATAGTATCTTATTAACGTGCTAACAAAAACTAATAGTGCGTAATGAATAATGTTTTAATATATTCAGACCATGTTTTATAGGCCTGCTATAAATCACACCGACTGAATAGATTGTGTATTTGAATGAATGCTAATTAGCTCATGCAAGCGGAGGGTTATTTTTTGCCGATATAATTGATAACATCAATTCCGCAGCTATAAATCAATTTCATACTTAATTAGATGACATGAAATACACAGAACTGCGGTATTACAACTCTCTATATAATTATACAAAATACTCGTTAATTCATCAATTATACTTATTTTGTGTGAATTCTATATATGACAAACGTAAGTATGTCGTATGTGCAAACAATACAGGTTTTAAAGTTTAGAGTACACAGACTCTATCTAGAACAGGCTTCAATTTTTCAGGTATTCAAGTATTTGTTCTTCTAGTCTTTGTTTAGAACAACTAACATTAATATTCGGCTGAGCATAATCCTATTAGAGAAAGAGTAGCAGATTAATGTTCTGATGATAATTATATATGAACGAAAGCGTAAGGAGTAAGTGCTAAACTTGGTGCCATATTACTGTAATAAATGGTTTAAGTAGACCAAATTCCGTCAATCAATGTATCAGTCTATTTTATATGAATTTAAGGACCTTTTGATAGCTGTTATAAGGAAAGTGACATAAGATATCTCGACTTAGGAGATTACGGAGAATCAGTTTTTTATTAGACAAAACTGAAACTAAAACTACTACCCACAGTGACAGTGCGGCCAACCCAGGCAGACAATGCCGCACCTTCTCCGCTGTCCCTCATGTCCTGCTTCATGTTCATTGGCCGACTTGATGCAGTGCACAGACAATGCTGTTGCTGTGGCCTCCTACTGGTCGGGAATAATTTGACATAGAGTGGTTAAAGAGTAGTTTATTCTTTGATGTACAGTATTCAGTCATCGATACGACGAAGAAAAAGAAGAATAGACAAAAACATTATGTAGTTAGGTAGGCATCTAGACATACATATAATTCCTCCATGCAAATTATACCTTTGGACCTATTATTAACCTTGGACCTTTGAGGAGTCTGTGTGACCCGTGGGAAGGTGGTGGTATATTTGCGATTCACACCGCGCGGCGCCGCGGCTACTTCACACCCGGCCGCGTTTTCTGTCGAACCGAACTATGTTAGCAGTGCTAACAGATTGTTCAGAAACCTGCTAACTTAGCAGGTTATAATGACTCCCGCAAACATTGCTCATTTGTTGCTAGTTTTTCCGAGACCTTTATTGTTATTGCTACATCATTTGGTTTACGCATTTTATACAAATTTACGTAGATGTGAGTACTTCTTTAAATTTGCATTTGTTACTTGCGAACACTTTTGTCGGATTTCAATTTTATATGGATTAGATTTTATCTTCGTAGTACCCGTACCCGTTCGTAGTACTAGATTTTATTACTACCCTACTAGTTTTCCTTTAGATGGTCAACTAAAGCTTGTCAGTACAATTTCAATTGAGATGCAAATAGAAAGTAATAAATCTTTATACAAGTCTATTTCTTTAGTTACTTTACATACAAATTTATGTTGTTGATGGTTTAAACTGTGAAGCTTAGGTATAGTAAGACAGTCTACTCAAATTAGTGTAGGTTATTTTACCACAAAATAGAAAAACAATCCAAGTTTATTGTTCTTTAACTTTTACAACAATGAATCCGCAAAATGAAGCAAGAAATTGGTCAATGGACAAAAGTAACAATACAACATTCAGACAAAAGATAATTAAACAATGTTGCAATAGGAGGCAGCACGAGCTGCAGGCGATTGGCTGGGATACTACTCGCAG
Organism: Acrobasis consociella; assembly: GCA_963555685.1. Classification (NCBI taxonomy): domain Eukaryota; kingdom Metazoa; phylum Arthropoda; class Insecta; order Lepidoptera; family Pyralidae; genus Acrobasis; species Acrobasis consociella. The sequence continues at coordinate 7,243,521 of OY743115.1, forward strand.
GTCCAAGGTTGAGACTGCAAATGAGTTTGTAGGGGATGAACTTTGAAAATCAATATAAGTCAAATTTATTAACATAAAAGGTTTTTTCAAGTAAGTATCAAACTAATAATATTCGAACCAACGCGAATATACGATATCTATGAATTTAGTATATTATTATTAGTTATATATATTTCAAAACTTTTACTTTTTCTTCTTTTAGAAGTCGCAATAAGACTATAAAAAAAAGTTATTTTTTTAATTATATTTATTTCTGCTTATTGTATGGTTCGAATATTATTAGTTTGATACTTACTTGAAAAAACCTTTTATGTTAATAATTTTATCTTACTGCTGTCTTTACTTTCTTTAGTGAAAATTAGATGTACCAAACTTTTGATCAAGCATGATGTTTAGAGGAATTAAGTTCTGTATTTTACCCATATCAGTATCAGTATCATCAGGTCTTTTTCTCCACTGCAGGACCACGACGCTCTATGTACTACCAGAGCTATACTTGGCCAGAGCAGCCAGAGGATTTGGCCTACACTCTCCACGCTGGCCAGACGGGTTGGAGAGGTCTCATTGATGTTTATAAGCTTTGTTTAGCTCAACAACCACGGGAGGACTTGTAGCGGCCCTATTATACTCTGCCGGACACGACACCGGACATTTTGTTGCACATTTGTAACTAGGTAAGAAGAACTTTTGACGAACCATGTCGTGGATTTTTTTGTACACTTTTGGATGAAGCTTGTTCGTGATTAATTTATGTTTTATGTAAAAATAAATTATATTATTCGGTATAGATTTCATTTTTAAAAGCCTTTTTTTTTCCTATGGAAAAAGCAGTACGATATGTCTATAGGGGAAATAAGTATAAAAACATGTGAAATGCGATACGACAAACAAAGGTCTGTCACTGGTTCTGTCATTTATTTATTCGAGTGCTTACATACAACAACGCAGTCAAATATTCAAACAAAGTGATCCTGAGGGTGTGATCGGAGCCCGGGACCCGTGGGAATCAGCGCCCACTAAATTATTAACAAAAATATTTACCCGCTGCCTACTTAAAAGATTTGACCAGTGAGTTTGGACACAAAAAGAACTAAAAAGGCGGGCGCGGGCGTGCGGACGACTGTTTTCCAAAGTTTGTGGGAAAATGACGGCCGGCCACTCGGGTTGAGCCGTGAACCGGGGTGAACCAACATGGTATGTTTGATCTAAGAATGATCACATTGGTCTAGTTGATTGGAATATAAGTGTTTAAAAACAAGTGAATTTCAGCTATTGCTTTGCTCCTTGGAATAACCTCAAAAAATTACAATAAAAATAAGTTCGCTTTTTTGAAGAAAATATCTAAAACCTGAAAATGGTTTTATGATTCAATTGATATAAATAAGTTTAATCAAAATAAATTAAATATATTTTCTTTACTAATAAAAAAAACATTAAGTGTTATTTATGTATCAAAGAGGATTAAAATAGTTAAATAAATAATTCAATCTTGTTTCTGTATTTATTAAAAATTCTAACGAAGAAACTTAAACTAACATAATAATATAATGGCGATTCTATTCGTCGTAAATCTTCACTTATTATATGAGAACAAAGTGTGTAGGGTACCACTAACTAGTAAATTTACCCGACTCTACCAATGTAAGCCATGCAGCATGTCTACTATTTGGCGATCGCTGTCCGTGGGGACAGTGTTTGCTGTAAGCGATACGGGCCGCCTTCCCACTGTCAGATTTTATCGTAATTGCATTGCGACAGCCAAATGACAGAACTTGGGAAATTATCTTATAATCTTACGATCATAAGTAATTTTTATTCGCGAAATAAACTTTCTACATTTAATATTGTTTCATTTACCGAGCATGCGAAAGAAGATATTTAGATGAGGTGAGCCATCCAACGAATTCATTTTGGCCATGAAATCGCATTAAAGTTTAGAAGCTAAACACTAGTAGCATAACATTCTTACTATTAATTTCGTAAATAATTCTATTGATGCGTTTATTTTGTGCTAAACTCTGAATTGACAACTAAAAATACTATCGAACACAATCGGCTCAAGAATAATTTGTGTTTTTGAGGATGTCACGTAAAACTATAGTAAAGCGTTATTATCCATTACTTGCGAATCTTCTAACAAGCATTTAATGAAACCTGGCATAACCTCATACCTACATAGTCAAACTAAAAACACAATTACACTTAGTTTTTCTCACGTACGATAATAACCGCAACGAGTAATCCGTCAACGTAGATATTAATTATCGTCACATATTTAAGTGAATTTACCCTATTATACCCAATTAGGTGAGTTCACGTATTCACGAGAAGTTTCAAAAATGCGGAAAAACGCTGCTCTTCTTTGCGGGCGGAATTTTATGGGAAACAAATTGTACTTTCGTCATTGTCTATGCTTTAATTATACGGCGGAAAATTTCTCCTAAGTGTTGGAGATAACGTCTATGGCTCCAAACAGTGAAAATAATTTCAAGATAAATGATAGCGAATAAGTACAATGATAATTATACTAATTTATTAATGTACTATTTACATTAGTGTAGTCAGGTTTTCCTCCTCCATATTGAATGCTACGAAATCTTTGATGATATTTTTTTCTATTACAACAATATACAAATATACTCGTGTTACCTTTATACGAACACAACTTAGTTACATACACGATTTATTTTAGAAAATTGAACATTGTAAATGTTGGAAGTCGACCTCAATTTAACTATAAAATTATGCAATTACACGTTGTTTGCCTCTTGTTTCTCGGTAAAATAATCAATGTTTATTGTATTATACGAAGGATTGATTATTAATTAAGTATATGTTACTTTACGTATGTACTTAAGGGTTGTCCTTTTTTCTAGTAGAAGTTATACATATGTGAAGCTGCCTGTCTGTATCTATTTTGACATTTAGCTTAGGTACCACATCGTTAATGTCAAAGAAAACCGGTTTGGTGAACCCTGTACTATGGGCTTTATCATATTCTACATGTACATGCCTTCCACCTACTAATTTCATAAAATTCCGTTCAAAAGATATTGGAGTTATCTTCGAACAATTAACAAACCTATCTAGAAACGTAAGTACCATACATAAAACCCGTATTATCCAAACATCGCTCGCTTGTTTGATAAAATAATACTTAACTAAATAATATCGCACTTTTCAACAAATAACTAAGTACGAGTCAAGCTACACGCAGTGTAAGGTCCCGTAGTTGCGAATGCCAACTGCGCCGATGCCGTTCACGGGCTAAAGACGTCTTAAAAATTGTATATTTTATTAGTTGGCCACCAACAACTCTTTAATTTGTAAACCCTACTTAGCTCTAATATTTTTTCCTTTATATACTACCACAATTATTTTCACGCGTTCATATGCAACCGTTTAGTTGATAGAGGTGGGCGGATATAAATTGTTGTGTGGCACTATAAAACTAAATATTTCAGAAACGGCTTACACGGTTATACGGTTTTTAAAGACCTATTTAACGATATGAACACGATGGGTGGTCATTTTCATGTAAGTATAGAAGTTACCCCAAAAAAAATTTTTATCATGATTTTATTTTATAACTTTGTAGGCATAATTAAATAGGGGTTATCGGCATAATATACAAACAAACCCATACTAAATTACAGCATTCTAATATTTGGAATTTCTGAGTAGAAAGACAGACAGACAGACATGGCGAATCTGTAAGGGTTCCTTGTTTATTGCGGAACCCTAAAAATTATACACCGACAACTTAGTTTTTAATTTTGCCATGAAAATGCAGACAGTGCGCGGGTTTGCGGAACAAGGAACCCTTATAGGTGCCTTGTTTACAACGGAACCCTAAAAAGAGTATAGTATAGGTAAGGTAAGGTACATAATTTATTTATTCTGACGGCTAACTGACAACCTTAGTTGCTTAGGGCTGCCCCGTGCGCGAAGTAAACTATGACGACTGCCGGCAATCATTCAATTGATCGGGTCGCCGCGAGATTGGCTCATTATTCAATAAACACATTGGCGCCGACGTCAACCCTGCTATGAATAATAGGTAGCCTCCATAGACATAAGAATTATTCAAGCACTATATGCCGATGTTTTTTTACCGTGATTCAAAATGATATGATAATACGCTAATACTAAAGATTTATAATAACATTTTATTTTATCAGATTGTAGATACCTATCTATAAGGTAAAAGATACCTAGTAAAAAGATATGTACTGTTGCATGTTATTATAGACATAGAGACTGATGAAAAAAATAATTAGGTACATGGAAAGATTATGAGCCGAAAATGGGGTAACAGCAAGGATTAGATACACTTGCTCTCGCTGAAATCAGGTAAGGAATAAATTTAAATTACGAAGAGAACATTTTTTACCATTGCGGGTACTATGTACCTATGTATGTATACCACCATACCTACATATGGCATCTGCCTTTTGCCTGCAAAAACCTTTCTAGGAAAACGGGCATTGTGCTAAAGTTTATCTTCTCTAACTTAAAAAAAATGAAGCGATTGGGTACTTACCTCGGTCAAAAATAAATTATTTGGTATTTTTATGGAAATAAAACGTCACAAAAAACGTTACTTGTCATGATCATATGCATTTTCAACGTAAAACTAATATTAAGAGCGTTATTGACTCTAAGTAACTTTGACGTCTTTAGTCTATATTTTATACAAATCTCAATGAAAATGTTCTGACTAGAGTATTTGGAAAGTAGCGATATGTACACGTTGTACCAACACCTCTATTTGTTAGTAGGTGCATGACAGTCGTGGCGCCGCACGAGGCAGCGGACAGAGGGAGCAATTTGCTCATTATCCGCGGAGTATCACGTCCGGAGGCCCGTGTCCTCGCACCTCGTTGTATTTGATAGCTAGTAACCGATGATGACTCACTATAAGCCTAGAATTATAAATACTGCTGTAGACAGGTAGCCGAAAACTTAAAATATTAGAAAATCACACTAACGTCATAAAGGCGAAACTTTATGAGTGTGTGTTTGTACGCGCAAATGGCTGGACCAATTTTGATAAAATTTGGTATGCAATAAGCTTACACCCTGGATTAACACATAGGCTTTTTCCGCGGGTAACACCGCGAGGCGCCGCTAGTAGATAATAAACAACTCAGTAAGACAGTATCACAAAGTGAATAAATATCTTCCTTGCTAGTTTAGGAGAAAAAAATGCTAGTGGCTTCTTGTCCTGCAGACTGTTAAAGCCTCGAGGTAACTCAAAATCAATGCAACACAGCTACTTGTCACTATTTTTATTACCATTTTCTATCACACATTTTCCTTCACGCTGTACTGAAATTGCCATCTAAGTACTAGGTTCTGGGCGCGTAGATAAATACATACGTGTATTCTCTACACCTACACATATCCATATAGAATCTATGATAACAACTAACTATATAGGTATAAGACAGAATAATAGAATACTCGTAATTCTCGTAAATGTAGGTTACAGTTACTACTTTCGTTAATTATTGCGCTGGCTGTCAACTACAATAAAAAGCTTTACTTTCAAACAATATTACTTTACTTCACAACCCTCACGACAGCAACATGACCCTAGTTAAATATTTGAAGATGTCTGCTGCCGATTGTCTGTAGTCGGCTAATAACATTTTCATTGAACGGAAAGCCGATAAAAACGTTGAATAATTCCGCCACGGAATGCGATTGCATTATGTTGCAGGACGCGCAGCGCAATCGCACTGCGGCTCAACTTAGCGCATCTATTACACCATTTTCTCAAAACGTCTTAGTCTCAACTTGCGATTCTTACGAAATAAGTTAAAATGAACACATCATTGCATTTAGTTACAACTAATTTAATGAAATTTTGAGAAGCAATATTTTAACAAGTGAACGTAATGCGTCTAAACGCGACAGAGTCGTATATCGTTTGTCGAGCGAGACCATTTCAAAGCGTTTCCTCACTGTCGCAGGCAACACTTTTTGATGACATTTTGCGAAAAGCCATTTTGCCATGCGGACATAATACATCAAAACGAGACGGTACAGTCGCGTGTCATTTGCCGAGCCGGACCATCCGAAGCATTTCCTCATTGTCGCACGCGCCGCTTTTTGCAACTTCGTTAATATACTGCCAACTGCAAGATGTATTTATGAGCGATGTCCAACGATATGAGACCGTTGAACATTCCAGATGATACAAATATCTGAAGTATTGTTTTTGTTGGTATATAAATTACCCTATATTTCGATTTAAAACATTTTGTTTATCTCTACAGTGAATAGTTAGTTCTTCTACATAGGTAGTTGTTTGTCGGTGTCATTGTATGACTCGTTCCACATAACCTCTGTAAGAATGACGACATAAAGACTCAACAAAAATCTTCCTTCCTTCCCAGAGGAGACTTGCATTAAATTTGTCAAACAGGTTCGGTATAGCGTAGTCTGTTAGGTATAAGGAAAATAAATCTTGTGGTATAAGGATGGTCAGGTCAGTGCGTGGGCTGAATCACAATACATACGTACTAAGTAGTCAACTAGCTCTTCCGCCGTTCATTACCGTCGTCCTGTTGACGCTACCTAACACTGACCCATATTCCCAGAACTGGGATAATCGGGTCGATAGGCAATCAAAAGGTATTGGCCCAGCATATGTGAACTAGATCAGCCATTATTCCACATTCTAGCATTCAATTGCCAGTGGACGTGCTCTCAAACCAATAATCCTTATTTTTTCCGAACGATATAACCTTATTTGTCGATTCATATCGGCATTTCTAAATACAGGGGCGACATTGTGAACGTTTTTTGCGAGACTATTGAATCAATTTTGTGTTTTTTGCGCTCGGATTCGGAAGCCGCAGGTAGATGGTAGATCCGGGTCGCCTTTGTGTCGAATTATTGTGATTTACTAGTGTTTACAAATTCGCAATTTGAAGCAATAACTGTCGGATCGCATCAGCTGCTTTTGCGACCAATTGGGTTACACGCATGTTACGCTTGACGTTATTTGGATTGTATCACCGTTTCTGTTTGCTTGCTTAACAATTTGTTGGCAAACACTAACAAAATGTAAATATTTGCACTTTAAATAGCAATAAAAGTGTAAGTAGTTTGGGTTGTTAGCTTTAGTAAAGCAAAATACAAAATTTACTTCTTTTTATTGTTTAGTAGCACGTAAAACGTTGCTAGATACACTTTTGTCGTACTTGAGACTCGTAGATACATCGTCGGCAGTCTACGATAGCTACTTGCTACGGTTTTTGCTACGATCTTAGAAATCTGTCACATACATACGAGTATGCTCACTCTCTAAATACAGTATGATTCACTTATTTCTATTAAAAAGAATTATATATTTACCTACGTTGTTATTGAAATAAATAAACCTATACATATAAGTTGTGAAAAAGTATTTTTTATGCACGCCTCGTAAATGGAAGGAACGTAACATAATAAAAAAAATGTTCGTGGATGTTCGGATGTCAGTATAGCTAGACTGTTATGTAGACGTATATGCCACGATTACACTCGAAATAATATATTTGTACCATTTTTTAAATAGCTTCATTACATCGTGCGATTGTTTCCTATTAAAAATTAATATCTCATTCAGTGCAGTTTAATAATAACTGTACTAAAAAAAACTATGAAAAAACTTAGTAGGCATCCCTTAGGTAGAACACTGGTCTTTTGTATCTCACTTGCATGTAGCTCACTTCGCTAGTTCTAGTAATTTTACACCTTTAATTAAATAGGTAATAACGAGAAGTATTTGAAATCAAAATTGAAGTAAATTTCGTTGTAAGTTTGGTGCTAATGTCTGTCAGTCTGTCTGTTTGTTTGTATGTATGTCTGTATGTCTGTGGCATCGCAGCGCTCGAATGGATGGACGGATTTCGATGCGGTTTTTTACGTGAAAGTAGGTTCTTTTGCGCTGATTCTAAGCTATGAAGCTATGATTGATTAAAATCAGTTCAGTCGTTTAAAGCTATCGGGGGTTAACACTTCATCAGAAAGTCAGGGTTTTTCCTAGCAAATAATAGATGGCGCTACTGATATCAATTAGAATGTAGTTCCGCTACTCATCACTAGATGGCGTTCTTGACAGGGTTCTTTTTAATTTGCCTAGCAAATAAACTTGTTACCTTTTTAATGAGCGTTTTATGGCGTGCACTTCTAGATTTTTCCAACTTATTATGGCCTGACTTACGTTGACGCTCGGGAGCCCATCAAAAGAAAAAGATAGAAAATAATAATGTGTATTGTAAATTCAAAACGTTTTTGCTACAATTTCATACATCAAGTAGCACTAACAGTAAGTATCAGTTTACTTACAGTTATTAGGTGCATTGAAATGATGCATCTACCTATGAGATTGACAGCGTATAAAGGATTAGTAAAGTAAAAGTCGTACAACGGTTTAAAGTGGATGATCGTGGCTAAAGTATTTCAGAGTCCTACTTACATGTAAGAAAAAAATAATGTAATATATTGCCTATAGGCTAGATAAGTATCATAAGATTAGACTTCTATTCATTGATGTTCCTGGACGAGGTTCATTATAGTTAGAGAACTTTCTCGAGGGAAAAATAATACTGATTTCTCTTGAATAAACCTCCAAAATTCTGTTGCTCTCTTCATTTTTATAATAGCATGTTAGCATAGCATATATATACTATGAAGAGTCACATCGTGGTAGGAACGAAACTAAATGTTGATCATTCAGACACACATATTGTATTACTGTATTTGACGCCGTTCAAAGTACTCATACAAGTATGAATAAAGTTGAACGCACTAACCTTCTGAGTAAACCCATTGACGTTATATCGTATGAATTCCATTCATTCGGTCATCATTATTGTACGAATCTGGCAAATTGCTCATTACGAAACAACTGTAATCCATTGCAAGCATCAATGTCCAGTAAAAAATGGTAACAAACAGCATAGTCTGGGGTCCCACTGCCTCACTCGATTTGAGAATACCCGAGCACCAATCGGCATTTCCCCTATTAGGTGTTTGGGAAATTACCTTAAACCCTCCAGCATTAATGATGCTGATTCTGTCTTATAGTTGTTTATTTTGGTTATTCGAGCGGAATTATGTCAGGGGTAGGTTACATACTTCCACACAACGTTCAATTGGCTTGTCAAGTAATTTTCAAAAAGATCTGATTCGCAATCCTTTTCGAGGAATAGCCTCTAGGAGAAGATTTCTCAAATCAGATTTTAAAATAAGGTCTTACCTATTTAGATATTTGCAAAAAACCCATTGACCTTTATTTTCAAGCAAGGTCAAGCTTATTTGAGGAAGTGATGTCACGATGAAGATTTTTTGAGTAAAGTTGGCAATTTCCTCTTTCAGTATTGTACTGAAGTGTCATTTTTGAAACGCGATGTCACCTAAATTACTGGTTTTTTCCATACAAAAACCGTTCGTTTAGTGACTCCACGTTTCAAAAATGGCACCCCTGTATTATATGTCACTGTCACTGTCATCTACCAACACAACAATTTGACAACAACCAACATACAGACGGTAATTTAAACAGTAGACATTGACAGTTGACAGATGTCATTGTTTTATTAGCGCTAAATTTAAACTTCGATTGCAGTGTGTCGTCACTTCCGGTGTTTTGTTTAAAATTATATAAAAAAATCCTGATAAAACGTAGAATTTTTATAATCAAATTACTTTCTTAAAATTGTCTATATTTTCGATTAAAGGCACTTTTAACACTTTCATATTTCTTAGTTGACAAGCTAATTAGTAATTATTTTTGCTCGTTATTAGAAACTCGGTATATGTAAACTGAACAATCTTGGACGTGATCTATAGATCTTTTGTTATTTTTCAAAACTAAAAACGATTTCAACACCAAACTACATAACCGATTTTGATAAAATTTCTATGTATTTCTTTCGAACAAAAACATATAAGCAATTTCGAATTGGTCCAAGCATCTTCGAGTAATTGGAGAACGTTCATAAAAAAATATACATTCAAATTGATAACCTCCTCCTTTTTGGAAGTCGGTTAAAAAATAATTAAAATCTTTACGATCTTTATCAAACAAACGCAGAAATCATGCAACAAGATCCTATACTAGTAGTAGTTGGAAGTCGTCAAGCGTGTCCGGTCCGGCGACGGCCGGCGCGGGGAGCCGGCGGCATGTGGCGGAACTAACAAGCGCCATTTGCATTTACCGTATTTTACCGTACCGTAAGTAAAGCACCGCCACACCGCCACGCTACGCATGTTAGCAATCACTTTACGCACATTCTCGTTCCTGTATCCGTTTCCGGGAGCCCGCGACAAAACTGAAAGCACTTCTAGCGGTGGCGGCAAGAATTTAGCAAAATATTTTGTCAGTGGAGTACTTGCCATGTCTCCTTACTATTACCAAATCATACCTTAGGGATAAGGTACCTATCCTTGTTGATGTACCGTAAAATAAGACTATTTATTTTAAATTGTCAAATGGAAAACCTCACAAAAAAAAAAAACAGTTTTAGTTTCCTGTATCCCGTACTGCATGATAGTGTGACAGATCTTCTTAACATAAGCCGTAGATACTACAGCTAAGCTGAATTGGCGCAGCCAGTAGGACGCAACACAAACATATATAGCTAAGTATCTAATATAACGCTACTAACTCTATCCATTTTACTGTGAAGTTGTAGTAACCCTCGATAGATAAGTATTAATTTTCATTGAGCTAATAATACAGACCACACGAACATAAGAAACAAAATATCCCCAACCATAAAAATAAAATAAAAATGTGTGGAAAATCCTACCTAAAATTCATGTTATATTTTTCCTTGAGTCACAGAAATACTCTACTTTTTGTCAACCGAACTACTCAACTAGATTGTTATACTCATCTCTGTTATTTTTAGCAGACAGAACCGCCCGTAACAAAAAGTATAATTCGTGACCAATATCCCACACCTAATTAATAAAGTTTCCCGCGATGGCTCGTTGGCCACGCTAATTGATTATAACCGTGGACGTGGTCGCGGGTTCAATCACTGAGCAGGAATCGCGTGCGACCTCTGAATTAGTTTGCCTAGGTTTTTTTATAATTATACCTAATTAATTGATTATTACATACAAGGAAAATTAATCACAATTTAGGAAGCACTTAATAATTTCAGAATACAATTCAACTGAGCAAAGTAGGTGACCTGACACTGACACTGTCGGAATTTCCGATGCGGGCTCTTTTTCTAATGAATAATTTCAATTTTATCAAATTTAAGTATGAAAATACTTAGATTACGAGCAAATTGCAATGTATAAAAAATCATAATTCAAACTCCTGTCTGTCTAAGGCTAGTCTTAACTTAGTGCCTTAGGTTTTTACGAATATTTCCATTGCGTTTCTTTCAAAACAGTCCACAGCTACACTGCAAAATTTAATTAACTTTCCGTTCTCAAAATTTTAGCGCGTTGACTTCAATTTCAAAAAGCATTTAAATTAATAACCACACGCAATAGAGTCAGTAACCTGCAGATATAACTGTTGCGACTTTATCTTTAATAACGATTGTTATACTTAACACGTGTGTGAAAGTAATTAAGGCAGTGCAAATGAGCAATTTGAGAGTAAGTTTATGTGCCCGGGATGAGCCATTTGTTCTGATTAGGGACTGTCTAATGTGGGAGATTCGACCGCCATTGTTCACTTTAATTAATTTAGAAATCTCGGCAAACATGGATCTTAAGTTTGAAGAAGTTAATCAAGATAGTGCGGCAGATGGCGCAGTATGAACTGCATCAACTTTAGATGAAGCAATTTAAGTTCAAGTAACCTTATTAGTATGTAGTTTAAGAAAATAACTTACAGGATGGCGAATCGCATCTTTTGCCTCTCCTCTTACAATTTCATTATTTCTTCCCACCCTTGTCTCTTCCCTGAATTTACCGAGTAAGTAGGTATTTTACTCGTATAACAATTACTAGGTATATATAGTATTGAAGCATACTTCATACCGAATTCTCTGTTTTCTACTAGCTTAACTTGGCAGTGCTGTGATTGTGAACAGTAGTAGGAGTACATACATAAATCTAGATAATCCGCCATTACGTTATTCGGAATCCTAGCACCAGCTACCGGCTTACCAAGAGATTTATCGTTACAATTACCACTAATTGAGGGAACCCGCTATTTAGCAACAAAAGACATTCCTGCGCTCTTATTGTTCTCTCAGCGTCATCAAGCTTATAAAATCAGGAGCATCTCAAAGTGTGCCGCAAATTGAGTATGTTGAGCAAAATTAGGTCGCAAATATACGCTTCCTTTTCGTCCCCCTGTTAGCAGGTAGAGTGTGAAAAGGAAAGCGCGATATCAAATCGTCGAGCAAAAAGTCGTAGGTGGTCATCGTCAATTATCGTCCATCGTGGTTACGGTCGCCGCCGCGAGCAGCAGTGGTAATGTTTACTTTGTCTCCTGCGGCACGCTCCCTATAATCCGGAATAACAAATTATGAAATGGATGAAAAACCCCGGTTAAGCTGTCGGCGACCCCTAAACATAATGTTTGATTGTGCCCTAATGACAAGGCGCGGACTTCAAGCCATCTTTTGAGCAATGCCGACTGACATTACCATGGCCAACAAAAAAAAAGCGTTTATTTTCTCCGTGGTAAGGTCCAGAATGTCAGCAGGTAGATCTGCTGTTCTGTTAGTGTTTCTACTAAGGAGGTCCTGGTAATTGAGCAATCATCTACTCTAGCCCGTTGCGGTGAGCAACGCATCGAAAATAAATGAAGTTTACTATTTGTTTTATTTTTTTTGTAATACTAACGTTCTGTTTGTACGATTATATTTGTGATGAATTTAGATTGGGTTTGACGACAAAGACTAAGTTCTGTAGTCGTAACGTGTCTATACACTTTATAATAAGCGGCCAAGTGCGAGTCGGACTCGCCCATGAAGGGTTCCGTAGTAGCAAATAACATAATATAAAAGTCTTGTAGTATGTTTTTTAATTTTTATATTTGAGTTGATTGAGTGAAAGTTAAATTGCTGTTTACGATTTATGACGTATTAAAAAAAAAACTACTTTCTAGATCTCGTTCAAACCAATTTTCGCTGGTAGTTTTCATGGTAATGAACAACATATATTTTATTTAGTTTTATCATTCTCTTATTTTAGAAGTTACGGGGGGGGGACACACTTTTTTCCACATTGAAAGTGTCTCTCGCGCAAAGTATTCGGTTTAGAAAAAAATGCTATTAGAAACCTCAATATTATTTTTGAAGACCTATCCATAGATAGCCCACACGTATGGGTTTGATGAAAAATAAATTTTTGAGTTTCAGTTCTAAGTATGGGGAACCCCCAAAATTTACTGTTTTTTTTCTATTTTTGTGTCAAAACCTTAATGCGGTTCACATAATACATCTACTTACCAAGTTTCAACAGTATAGGTCTTATAGTTTCGGAAATAAGTGGCTGTGACATACGGACGGACAGACAGACAGACATGACGAATCTATAAGGGTTCCGTTTTTGCCATTTGGCTACGGAACCCTAAAAATGCGATATACGGCATTTGGTGATTAAAAGTTTTTCTTTTTCAGGGTGAACCTTCTAAACCCTTAGACCATTTTAAGAAGGGTAGCCATCTTGAATTTTTGTACAGTTGGGGGGTTATGACTTCATTATTTTTTGTGTTGTCAATGAGTTGATTCTATAGAAATATACTACATCATTACATTTCAATCACTGGTTTATAAAAAATAAAAATTAGAACCTCTAAGAAAATATCCGAAAGAAAAGTGAAAAAGCGAGTTGAATCTAGGATTTTCTTACAATCATGTAGACCATCTGATCCGTTAGGCCGCAGGCAGGAGGATACATGTTCATTTATCACAACTTTATTTTAATCCTACTTGCTACTAATATTATAAATGCGAAAGTGAGTTTGTTTATTTGTTTGTTCACGCTTAAACTACTAAACCGATTTGGATGAAATTTAGTAGATATAGTTTGAGACTCAGGAATGGACATAGGGTACTCTTTATCCAGAAATTTCCACGGGGAGCGAAGCCCGCGGGTACAGCTAGTAGGTATATTATAATGCGACGCTAAATACTAATACGACAATTTAAAAAAATACTATACTATAACATACCAGTTTGTATATATAAACAAGATGGTTAAACAAGAAGTAACAATAGCTAAACTTTAAAATATATTAACTCTAACAGTAGAACAGAATGCAACATAAGCATTGCATAATCCACCAATACCGTACCACACAGAACTAGACTATGCCGCAATGACCCTCAGTGTAACCCAATCACCTAATAACATACCGGTTATTATTGTAAAATTGATTCGGTTGGTGGAGGGCCGGCGCGGGATCACGCACGTGGGCGGCCGGCGTGATTGTAGGCGCCAAAAGTGATCGTGCTCAATCAAATGTGTGGCGATTCTGAAATGAAGTTATCTAAAATTTGTCCTTTTATGACATTTAACGTACAATTAAATTGCTTAAAAGCCTCAGATAATTTTTCAAAAAGTTTTAGAATTAAAAGTTTTATATAACTTTACATTTTGCTGCTTCTGTAGTTAAGTTTTACAGACCCGACTTGGACTAGGCATAACAAGCCTGTGACTTGCCTTCGCATCGTGATAAAACGCCTTTTAATCTAGGATCTTTGTTTTATCAGTTTATTTTTATCCGACTCCAAAAAAAGGAGGAGCTTTACGATATTTTTATTTTATTTTCACTGATGACTCGAGAACGTTTGGAAAGATTTGGAAAATTATTTTTTATTTAAAAGGGGATACTTTCAAGGTAGTTCCATAGTGATCAAGTCAGGATCTGATGATGAGATCTTGAAGAGTTCGAGGGAACTCTTTGAATATTATTGGCACACATATAATAAAATATTGTGTTGTCGTATTCCAGGAGTACCAAGTACACACATATCTAATATTTAATTAAGGGTCGCGACCTACCCCCTCCTAATGTGATGTACTTAACCCAATTAGTCACGTAGGAGAAATAAATATCTAGAGCTTTACTGTTATAATATTGTACTTCCCTATTTCATGCAGGATATAGGTAAGTCAGGTCATTGGCACGACCTTGCTAATGTCACAAAGTTGACTCATTTCGCTGCTTGCCATGAATCATAATTGAACCATGCGAAGATCGCACCCATCCGTCATATCATGTCATATTTATCCCTATGGCGCCGACTCCAAAAAGAGCGTACCACAACAAACCCACCTAATTTTATAGAAATTCAATTTGTTGTTAACCGTTGTATTGCAGGAAAACGCTGGATACCGACTGTCGTTCTGGATATCCTAGAAGGCTTATTGGCAAACATTGAAGTTTGCTGATGCTACTGGTATTGAGATAATATACATTTATAGGAATAAAATGACTTTAGAATCCTGAAGTATATGTAAATAAAGAAACCAATTCCCAGGTGAGTCCTGTCTTATGCATGTTCAGTTAAATTAGTTTGTCTGCAATATTGAGCCTCTGATCGAACCATTTGTACATTCAGTCATGAAGGGGGAGAACCTCTTTCTCACCTGTTAAAAAAGTATCAGCTCCACAAAAATAACACAGACATTCGATTGGAAGATCAAAGAAACGACTCACGGCTAAATTAAACACGCGATCCTCAGGATTAACGCCAGGAAATCTGACACAGGATGCGTCAATTTAAACTAGTCGAAACTGAGAACAATACAAGCACACCTTACACCTCTGCTCTACTAAGCGACAAATTAAAATTGGACGTGTTACATTGCAGCTTCAACTTGTGTCGTTATTTATGAATACAGCTTAGGCGTGCAATGAATTTTCTCGTGTAGATGTGAGTGTGGCGTGCTAAAGTGGCAGGACGTGAGCGAGTAACAAAGGAGCTCGTCTAAACAGGCCATTAATAAGGAGCGGCCGCGAGATCCGCCGGGACTTCCGCCGGTTCCGAGAAGCCGGGACAAGACAGGAATAGCAGCGATACCCCGGGACACGGCAATCAAAGCTACTTACAGTTACAGATCGCATGCCAGATGCATTACGTAAACAGTTTGTATGATCTGGCTGGTAAATCAGGTGACATTGGTACTTAGAGTTACCATAGATAGGAATCATTTTAGATGCATTTTACTTTTAGCATTTGTGCAGATTACCCTTACCGAAAAGTTTATTTTAGTTTATCAAAGGAGTTGCCATAAACGGGAAAATCAGTACAATCATCAAGATAAGTGAACTTTAGTGAGTACATAGTATAGTATCTCGATGGGTGTATGTAAAGTCTACACTACATTTTATTTTACTTAGGAATATCAAGCTCTAATTCAAGGAAAATAAGTAGCAACAACGGATTAACATCGACTTCTACAACTACCATGTATTTCTATATGTGGCATGGTCCCGGTGATGATTCCAATGCTAAACAAAAATATTATGATTTAAAAAAAAGAGCAAACATCATTATTTAAAGACACGATGAATTAATTAAGCTCAGAAGCTGTTATACGTAAAGTTTACTTTACTGCCCATCTTAAGGCAATAATATTGAATTAAATAACGTTTTCATGGGCGTGTTATCAAAATATGAAATGGGTATGATCTGGAAATACCGAACCTTATTAGTGAGCTCTTATAAAACCTAACTTGATGAGCTAATCCTCGAACCTGCCTGACATTATTACGTCATAATGGCTACTAAATGGCGATGTTAGTCATCGACACACCTTTGCAACTATCTCGAAGCCTGGAAATTGGCATTTTGGCCAAATAATTCTAGATAGACTACGGCCAATTCCAGTAGGTCTCGTAGGTACTTAAATCACGTACCAATCAAAGTCAAATCTAAGTATTTTTATTTGAATTTGAAACTTTTACATAATAGTAGTGAAAAGCCACAAGTACTTTGTGGCTAATATATTAAAGCTAAAGCTTTACTAAATTATTGCGATTGCTTTACTACCAATACTCAATATTTTTATAATTTATTGTAATAAAAGAACGATGTCTTGACTTTGAGCACAGAATGAATATAAACTATTACATACTTGAGCCATGTGCTTAATTGATGTGACAAAATGATCACTCTTCAATTTATTAGAAAAATATGTGTGAAAAGGAACCGAAATATTTTATTCAAAGGACATTCTAAGCATGGACCCTCACCGTGACACTTTATTTTGAAATCGGCTAAAGGAGGCAATCTTTTGAACGCATAATATGTGTTTACATTTTTATCATCACGTTTGTAAGAAAGAAACAACTATAAGAATTTTTTCAAGAGTAAGTGAGACAGTGAATCAGAAAAGACCACCTTGTTAGACGTAATCGGTTTATGGAGCTTGTCAAAAAATTAACTTATTATAAATGGAGCTTAGTACAGACGAACACATTGCACAATATCATATACTTTACGGTTAACCGGAGTTATAACTAAGCTACCTGCTGCAAATGGCTCTAGGTGTGAAAAATGTGGAATTTTAGATACCTAATTACCTGGGATAACTAGTTTTTTAGTTAGAAATCTGGAAGTCCAAATTTGAATCTAAATAATTTATTTCTATTATAAGTACCTAAGTACCTATCGTTTATATACTTTAAATTTTATCTGTGAAAATATTATAGAAAATGACATGTAAAGCTTATGGAAAATTAAGCTACAATGATGCAATGCACATCTTCTTTATGTATCGATAAGAGGTTTAAACAGCCTTCACCTCACTATCTGGCTAACTGCCCGTGATTTTGTGATTTATATTATAGCGGGCTTTCGCACTGCGCCTGATGAATACTGATGCGGTGTGAATAAGCTATTTAACTCGTTTTTACTCATAATCGCTGAGAGCCCCACGACCGGCAATTGTTATAATTATCTCGAAATTCTCTTGAATAGAGTTCTCACCACGATCCCTGCCGATAACGTACATAATTATAAATCGTCACAGCTTTCCGCACGAATTTCCAAATTGATTATTTGGTAATAGACGTGACCCGACCGCAGCGTTCCGAGATCTAAGTAGCGAGTTTGTAAATCGGATAAATCGATCGAATAGCCGATCGCTACCGATCCGGAGCGGGGGCATATTCCCGCGCACCTGTCACGAACTCGACGGTAGATCACAATGTTTGATCGATGACGAATCGATTTATTGCGTTGACGACTTTATCGGAATTGTGTCGTCATACCGATTGGATGATACGCATTTTATATGTACAAAACTATACTGGTACACCGAAATTCAAAGCTTAACTTTCTGGGTTAAATTTTTTTTTCTTTTCCATATGTTAACGTATCTATATTGTAAATAAACACGTTAAATAAATAAATATATAAATACATAGGGACAAATTATACAGATTGAGTTAACCCCAAAGTAAGTTCGAGACTTGTGTTATGGGATATTAACTCAACGATACTATATTTTATAACAAATACATATATAAATAAACATAAAAAATCCAGGCCAATCAGAACAAGATCATTTTCCATCTTGACGACCGGGGATCGACCCGAAATTGGATAATTCCAATAAAAATAATTGTTAACTTTTAGTCTATTTTGTAAATGAAAATTGGTCATTAGGTGTGTTTTCTAACAGGCTAACTATAAAGTATGTCAACTAAAGTCGTACCTCATTTTACAAGTACCAAAATAAGTACCTGTATATAAATATCTCAAATAAATACTCAGAAATGTACAAGTAAACGTCGATAAGTAAATACAAATCAATTATATCTATACTTATTTGCCCAACGAAAGACTCCAATAAGAATAATATAGATACCTGAACGACAAGAAAATCCAAATATTATGATCATAATAAAGGGCTAGGTAACATCAATAACTATTGAGGCACAAAAAGTAGAAAATTACTAAATGGGCGTCGGTAACTAGCCGGTCCTTTATTTGTCTACTCCGGACCCCAAGTGATATATCACGGTGCCTAGAGAAAGGAGCTTCAATTGTAGATCAGTGTGATTTTTTCCTTATTTTAAAGTTTATAGGTGGTAGGTACTTAATAGTTGTAGTCTTTTTAGATACCTACTGTTTTTATTATAAACAGTAGGTATCTAAAAAGACGTGAAAAGTTTTGAAAAGTTGCATTTTTTGTACAAGTTTTTATTGTAAGGCCAAAGTACTTAGACAAATGAAATAAGCCTAAACTCGATGGAGTTGCGTCGGTTTATTACTGAGATCCTTCAACCACCTTCCGTCTCTGTGACATCGTCTGCCTCGTCTCGTTGATACAAATCAAACGGGTCGTGCTCAATGATGTTCATAACTCAGTTCCGACGAATATCTTCCGGCTCCATCATCAGAACAGCTCATTGACTTATCATCCGACTTAACACAAGTATGCACATTTTCAGCCAAATCGCTTGAGGATAACTGGTTGAAAATTGAGCCTAAACAAATATTCAAACATACATTCAAAATTGTAATTACAAGAATATGATAACTGGACTCTCTTTAAAATAAAAAAAGCGTTTATGCTGATGTTTATGTTTTAAAGGATTGTTTGTTAGTATGAAAATATGGATCATAATTTACTAAAGTGGCAATGGGTACATAAAATTTCTAAACATCAAATCGTGAAATCATTTCTATAAACTAAAAAACCCCAAAAACAGATACCGTTTTGGTATCCATTATACAAGGCGGTATCTGAGGTTAGGATATGTATGTCGGAGTTGTATAAAAATTGAATAAGTGAACGATTTTTCACGTAAGTGGAGGTAACCGGCGGGGGGCGCCGACAAAGCCCCCGGGGGGTGCCACCGCCGCCCTGCGTGCGCGCATACCTCCAGTAATTTGGTAATAACATGACACTTCGAGGATCGATGGCGTTACATCTTTATAAGTCGAGAATACCACACGCTGTTTATATTTTGAGTTACATCTTAACCTCCAGCGTTTTCGAACGGCCCAAATTTTTGTAGGTAACGCCATAAACTTTAGACGGAGAATCTATACCTTATATTTGAATCAGAAGAATCTAGAGTCGGTGACTGCTGGTAATGAAGGTAATGTTTTTAAAATTATGGAATTAGAGAGGTTCTAAGATTAGTGATGCTGATTCGACTCCAAAAAGTATTAGATCCATTTGCGTATGACCAAATACGAACAGAATGCTTCCTGAAAAATTGTGTGACATAGGCAAAACTATATTCCAAAGTGTTCACAGGATCCACAATTTAATAATGCAGTTTACAGAATCAACGTCTTTCAATCAAAATAAACATTGAGGCCTTCAGTTTTTTACATAATTAACTTCCAAACGCGGGGCCTGCGTGCTAAACTTTCATGCCAGACGAAAATTCAATCGTACAACATCAGTCATCATCGTGTAGAAGTAAAAGTAGTGCGATGCGGAGATTAGGCCGCCTGTGGGGTGAACGGCCAAAAGTACGCCATAACATAAAAAGCGAAACGTAAATCTGGCCCTTTATCTTGATTCCTGGCGCCGTAGCTGAAATACAATGTTTTTAATCAATAAATAACCTATAATAAAGGCACGTAACACGCACGCTGACGTTGTCGGTTTACTAATAAAGGAAATTATGTTATACCAGAAACCACACACAATGTGTAAATGACATATGCGTATGCGTAATAAATCAAACCACGGGCTTTAAGAGATCACTATAGTATAATGATGAACCAAAAAAATCTACATATACGTACAAATTGCCTATATAGGTGGCTGCACACTTTGGTATGGAAATGCCGAAATTTAGTTTTGTTTTTTGACTATAGAATAATTAATTTTATATGTTTTTATGGGCTGTTCCACAAGTTTCTTTAACCCGTTAATGAAATTCCTCTTTGTTTCTTCTAGTTTTTAAATGTCGTCAAATCTTTAACATCTTTTTCATCGCAATCCTTCATGTTCTTAAGAAGAATAATGAAAGAATCCAGTAACCAGTTTGTTATTCTAAAAAAACTGAGTGTCGTGGAACACTCGGTTGGAACAAAGTTACTATTTGGAACCACCAAAAAAATCCCGAAGAAATTCTAGCCCCTAAAAAAATCGTGGTGGAAACATCTCACACTTTTTTTTATAAAAAGTCCGCCAATTCTGTACCGTCCGAATAGAAACTTCGTTCTAAAAACAAAATACCCGACTTTCTTTTCATATACCCAAGTCACTGTCAGAATTATGACGAATCTAATATAACACCTTTCAAACTTAAATCCAACAAGCCGTTTAGGCTGCGAACATCCCTAACACATACCTACATACATATACTCAAAAAAAACATAACTCTCCTGAAGCAGTCGGATAAAAGTTAGTCTCCTCTAGCTGTGGTAGCCCAGGCAGGGGTCAGGGCGGCGCGTGACCGCGTAGGCTCGCGTTTTGGGCCGCCCGCCCACGCCGCGCATAACCTATTGTCTACCCACGGCGCGCGAGACGACGAGGAGACGTGATGTCACGTCAGCTACAGACACGTGTAATTAAGAAAATATCATTCATCCTTTCTCATGACTACTTCCATACTGCAAATCTACCAAAAAAATCTAATACGAACTCTATATACCAACATTGGCAAAGTAACTTACTCGTACGCCTGAATATGATCCATAATGTCGTGATACTACTACCATACCACTTACTCTTATTAGTGTCTGTTAGATTTGATATTATGTATATAATAAAAAATCATAAAAAAAGTTCTTTTGAAAAAGAGAGTCCCTTTTTTGAAAATTTATTTCCTGAAAGTAATATAATTTATGGAAAGACTCTGATAGAACTTTTATTGACATGATACCAAAATGCGTCAAGGAATTTCTAGATAATAATTTTATCTAATAGCTATTTACCTATATATCCGTCTTTAAAGTACGTTCATAACATAATCCAGAGCCGCTAAGCTTTTGCGGTAGGGTTATTTTTTATATTGCAACATCGATTCTTTTCTAAGCAAGTCTACAGTATTAACGGATTACGACCGGACCACACGGTATTTAGCAGGCCGTACAATTAAATTGCGAGCATCAAAGACATCTATTTCTGTATGGCTTAATGTAGGGTAAACAACACATTAGTGGTCAGTTCCAATTGTCGTCCGGCGTCTGGGCTTATTTCAGCCATTCCCGGGAACTGAGGATTATGAGAAAGGAACTTCTTGTGTGGCGAGGGTGCGTGCGTAAACCTTAGTTCCGTTTGCTGTAAAGCGCATTGAAACGACCGTACACTTACACCAGCTAACACTAGATGTACTCTTACAATACTTTAACGATTTGTATAATATTGAACGTATGTCCAGTACCAAATAAGACTGGGATGGTGATGAAATACCGGACATTTATTATAAGAACTATTACTTAATATAGCATAGGTCATTTCTACGAGTCCAAGTAAATTTCATTGAAAGGTTGAAAATAACGTTCTTTGATTATCCTTTTACAAAGTATTGAAGTGCTTGGTTATGAGTACAACTAATGTATTAGTTACTATAATAAGTAAAAAAAAAGAAAAAGAAAATGCTACTAGCAATGAAATGCCACACAATGCGTGAAGAGAATAAATTTCACAGTGAGAACTGGAATTCAAAATAATTGCGTTGTATTATGAATTTCAATACATATAAATGTATTAATAACAATAGCAGCGTCTGAGCAATAAAGAAAGGCTCGTGGGCGTGAGAAAGAAGCGCGGGCGGCGGCGCGGGCGCTGCACTAATGTACTAGTCAAACACGTCTGTCTGTGTGTCTGCTCTACTGCGCATTGTCTGCTATACCCTCTCCGTTTTGTCCAATTTAGCGATAATACCTCTGTTTGTTTAGAAAGATAGAAAGGTGCAAATCGTGTTACATTACGCTGTAAGTGCTTTATCTGTGGTAAATTTACAGTTTTGGCTAAAATCTTAAAACTCATGTGAGTCATGTACCAACTGTAAAGACTCGTGAATGGATTGGTGAATTCAGATGTACGTTCTGAAATTGCACGATTTAGAAATGAAGAGGATATGAGCACTGACCCGAGTATGTTGTTAATTACGCAATCATAATAATTGAATTAATGACCGACACCCACAATTGTCACGATATGTAAGTCGCACAATAAAACAAAGCTTCTTATATATTATCATAAGCCATCTATGTAGGACGATGATGAAAAGACAAGAGCTGCTTACATTACAGTGCAGCGGACCCATGAGAACCGACGCCGCAGCTCCCGGTGTGTGACCGACTGCCGGAGAGCAGCCGATCCCTATCACCTCTCACTCCTCTCACGTCGCGCTGACTAATTGCCCTTGCTCGGCACCCATGAAATTACACCATTTAAATACATATATTTCAAAACAATAACCAAGAATGCTGATAACAACCAAAGATTACAACTCATTTAATAACTTTTGAATTCAATTTCATATGTAATTGTTTTATTATTCTAACATAACCCTTCACGGCTTACACACCGAAACGGCTTAGCGGTGATTAAGTTCTAGTACTTCTGACAAAATGTTCAAGTGACCGTGACAAATAACTGGCTTTAGATCCATCGGGCTATGGTTTCCTAGCTGCTATCATGTTTTCGATGGCTAGCAGTAGGGTCGAGGATCGGTTACCCTGCTCCTTTTAATTGACAGCTCTCTGAGAACACCAGGTTTAATTATCAGGTAGGTCGCAACAACCATGTTATTAACTGGACGTCAAGTGCACGCCAATGCCACTATTACGTGCTTTTACCCTATATTTCCATGTGCATACCTATGAATGATAATTCGCGCTGTGTGAGCATTCCCACTCATATCAGATTTATTAAAGGCCAAGCTTTCTTTTTCATCTTTATGTCGGTATAATTTTGTTATAACTAACGTAATTTTCGTTCCTGGAAACATAATTACACATTCAATTTACCTGGTTTATGTCATTATTCTCATTTGTAATCAGGGTTTATTGTATGAGAATATTTGGGTATGTGAGTACTATAGTATATTTTGTGATTTGGGCCGCGATCCGCGAGCGTCTGCGTCTGCGACAGAGCCCGAGGCAGCATGACGTATCCAATTAACAACACTAACGAGTACTGTCGGACGTACACTATTTATGTTTCCTCACAGTCACACTGTAAATATTTAGTTCGGGAGGCGTCTGGCACCGGCCTTGTCTTATCTCATCATCGAGCGCGAGAACATTTCATGGGCAACCCTGTTTGCGGCGCTGACATGTAAATAACTAGAAAGTGGCAAGCGAGCGGCCTGTAAAGAATTCCATCGGTGTTCTGGCATTTATTTATTTAGCGTTGATGGTAGATAATAGTCACGTGCTACCAATATGATAGCCGAGAAGATTGCGTCGTAAATCAAGAGGCGAGGCGCGGGCGCAGCGCGAGGCGGTGGTGGCGGGTCGCGTGGGCTTCAACAGCTGATGTCGGTCGATTATCTGCTAATATATACGCGCGGCTCAACTTCTGTTCTCTCATATTATATTATTCATTTCGATACAACGCAAACGAGCTCGCTAAATATAGAGAGCGGCATTCCATGCGCAGCGTTGTTCTTACTCGTAACTGTTGGATTGTTTTATTATCCTTTTTTGATTGCCATTTCTTATTTTTAACCCCGGATAGAAAAAAGAGGTGTTATACGTTTGAGGCTAATATTTATCTGTCTGCGTGTCTGTCTGTGGCATCGTAGCTATCGAATGTATGGAACAATTTGGATGTGGTTTTTTTTACGTGAAAGCAAGTTCCTTTGCATTGGTTCTTAGCTATGTTAATAAAATCTATTGGGTCGTTTAAAAATTATTGGGATTAACGCTTGAAAGTCGGGCTTTTTCAAATTTTCTTATCAAATAATAGATGGCGCTACGGATATCATTTCCACTTAACATCGGTTGGAAGTAGTTCCGCCACTCATCACCAGATGGTGACGTCGGGGTTTTTAATTTGCCTGGAAATAAACTTGTCCGCAAAATGGCACTTGTCCGCAATCCGGTGGGACGGCGGCTCCTATTTGGAGCACTGTTTATTGTCATGGTGATGTCACCTTGATGCCATCATCGCAGGGGGCCCGTTTTGGCGTCTTTACGATCGACACCTCCACATATTCGCAGCAGTTCATTCACCGTAGATGCGAATTTGAATGTCATTGTCAACTCGGATTTATCTATCCGCGATCAAGATCAATGGCACCGCGACTCGTTTTTATGTGGATTTGATGATCTGATTACATTTGACTTATTATGACCCTTTTTAAGAAGAGAGTAGGTATGTTAAGTGTGTATGTATCATAAGTGGAGACGTTTAAACACACAAAAGCAGGAAAAAGGTGATAGATTAGGTATATTAAGAAAAAAATAATCGATCAAGCCTTCTGCTCTTAGCTTTATATTATGGCTAGCTGTGGCCTTTGGTTATGTCCTTCCTTGGGTATCAAACATTATTCATAACAAATTTCATCTAAATAGGTTCAGTGGTTGAAGCGTGAAGTGGTAACAAAGAAACAAACAAAAAGGTATACAAACTCACTTTCGCATTAATAATATTAGTAAGGATATAAAGGATTTAGGCTAGGCAAATGGTAGTAGATTCCTACAACTCACACGTAAGCAATCTTACCACATTTTATTATGATCATGGAGGCTTTATTTAATGAAATTGGAACGTGAGATCATACTTGTCAGACCTGCTTAGTTATGTACTTTTGTGATCACCAAAAGCATTTATGTGAATGGTAAGTAATCGATTGATTAAAAATGATGTAAGCAGCCCGACCTAACAACAATACTTGATCATCCGTGACAGCTAAACAATTAAACTCCAAGCCGTTTACCAACTTGGGACTCATGATATCATCTGGTCATTGTATGACATAACCCGCGCCGGGCCTAGCTCACATGATAATTAGCTAATTAAAAATTTGGCTGAGTAAAATATGTGCCAGGGACATTGGACAATCGATAATAGAACAATAGGGCACTCAAGTATTGCCTAGTCTTTGAAGGGTGTAAGCATGACGATGGGTGTAAGTGGTGCCATACGTCACGCAAAATGTAGATATTTCGAACTTTTCTCCGACTTCCAAAAAAAAAAGAAGGAGGTTACCTATCAATTTGTCGCGATGTTTTTTGATATGTATGTTCACCGATTATTTGAAGACGCCTGGACCGACTTTGAAAATTCATACATGCTTGTTAGGTGGTTACCCACAAATTTTATCAAAATCGGTTTAGAATTTTGGGGCTGAAGTCCGCTTTTAGTTTTGGAAATTATAACACTTTCTGTCACATTTGGCATGACCTCTTCCCGTCATCACTGCGACGTAATATCTGGATGACCCCATACAGTTGGATGGAACAGGAAATATCGTATCGATTTAGTACTAGATAAACAGAAGACATCAACGAGCGTGAATCACATTCGAAAAATGCTAGTCGTTTAACATAAAATCAGTTTTCTTTTTTTTAACGATACGACAATCAGGTACCTATACAGTCCACCTAGTGATAAGTTGAAGCCTACGGACGTCTGCAATATCTGGGGTGCACACTGTGTAATAGTATAGAAACGATTGGATTAATAGGTTTGTATAATTTTTTATTTATTAAAAAGGGTATACTCCTTAACCTCATTCCTCAATTTTAAAAATAAATTAGAATTAAAAAATTGAATATTATATAAACGTCTAACCCTTTGAGATGATTACAGTGTGTGTGATAGAATTTCGACTGGTTTTTATTCAAGTACTGTTTAAATTAGGTAGTCTTTTTTTTAAATAGTTTTAATCATATATGCCTGATGACATACTCATCCCTTTATTGCCCTAGAGTAAGAAAGGGTTGGCAAATAAATTAAAAAACCCACTATCATAAACAAAAGGCCTCAGTGCGTGTGAATCTAAGATCGTACAGTAAAACGTTGCGTGAAATCACTGTTTTACTTCGGTGTGGTCTAAGAAAAAATGCTGGCACGATTACACAAGCCATCAACCCCTGGCCGATTCGCCACGGCCTCCTCACCATCATCATTTGTCCCTCCGGATCACTTGACGCCGAGGGATGCCGCCCTTTTTTGTGGGACCAAATGCGTGGTGTCAGAAGGTAATGTTATGCCAAATTATGTCACCTTTTACGTTTTGTGAGTTTGTATAATCAAAGTCGCATTTGTGTAAATAGCAGAGAAAAAATACAAATTACAGCAAGACTTTTTTCTAATTGATTTAGTTATCGTGGTATTTTATATTTATTGACAGGACAGCTGAAGAGGATAATTGAAGTGTGACGCTCTCGAATTGCTATAAGTATTTGGCATAAATTCGATGAAATTATTCTATCTACTACAAAAAAAATTCTTTCTTCTTTCTTTAGAATGTGTTAATGATCAACACTGGTGTAAAATTATGCGCCCTAATTGTATCCACAAAGACACAATAAATACTAGAACTCACAAAAGATCAAAAAGTACCTGGTACCAATTTGGGTCCAACGGATTGACATGTTTTGGTTTCTTCTTGTCTGGAAACATTATACATAATATCCATATTTAGACGACTTCCATGTCACCCATCTCTCTGAGTCATCACCATCAGGTTTTTTTGTCTCCACTGCAAGCTGCAGGAGCACGACCCTCGCTGTTCTATCAGAGCCATACTCGGAATAAGAAACATAAATTTAAAAAGTATGTAAAGGAAACCAAAGCTCGGGAGGACCAAAACATCACCTCCAATTTCATCATCGCGCGTTATTGTTATATGAATCATTCGAAAGGATTATTTCAAAATGAATGGAAATCATATAAAAGCATGTTTAGAAACACGTTTCTAAATTGAGTAACTTTGCTTTTGTATGGTAATTTTTATTATAGGTACATTATTGAGATGGCGATCGGTGGAAGGAAAAAATATAAACTCCAGCCAGAACATTCCAAATGCCTTGCATTGTGCAGTGAGACAGACAATAGCCGATATAGATATTAATGTCTGGATCAATGTCATGATCACTCGGAAACTGTTTTTCTTCTTTATCATTTTAATCGCTATCTGTTTATGTTGACCTCGAGATATTGCAAGCATTTATGAGTTTTTAATGATTATCGTGGAGACAAAATGGTCATCGAATTTAACTGTATGACAAAATCATCTGTAAGATAAAGTTTTTAACACATTTAATGGCTAAACTTTTTTGGATTTTTTTTAATCCGCGTGTTTGCCTACAGTTCCTTTTTCATCAAGAATACATCTGGTACAATATTAGTGTTTTTATTTAAATTATGATTTCTGTAACTGTCCATGTATCGCTGAACTTAACTTTCCAAAAGACTACATGAGATAAAATTGCATGTGTGCAAAAACTTTTACCCAAATATTATTAAACAAAAGTTACTTTTACCAGTACAAGTGGTATTGGAAATCAAAACATCAGGGGTGGGATCAAAGAGGCGGCGGGCCGGCGCGGGCGCCAAGATCGCAACGATACCTCGCTAGAACAGTAATCGTCAATAAAATCTCAATTTAGATGGCGCGATACGAGTGAGTTACGGACGGACTGTCCGGCTACACGAAAACCTACTCGACGCAGGAATGCGCCCTGTGACAGGACCTGCTAACGAATTAGGTGCTTACACGGAATCCTTTGACGATTTCTTTTGTTTTTGTCAGCGTTTAGTTTTCGGACATCAAATAGGCACGATCGACGTGAAGCAAAGAATCTCTGGAGAGTCGCTGTCGCTTCAGAGATAATCGGAGCTCGATAGAACGAGATATGTATTTCAACTCGATATGTGTGACCATGCAAACCACAAGTATTCGCGTACTTATAGATACTTAATAGGCGGTCGTGAAGCATAAGGTGCCCTTCGCCCAATAAAAATCTGATCTAAACGTTGATTATTTCATTAACACTCCACCCATGGGGCAAGGGGGTATGTTAACAAAGCAAGCCCTGAACTTGTTCCTGTTGAGCAGAGTGTTGGGTGACTATTAGGGAATCCTCGTGCTTTTGTGGGATTTGTCGACTTCTGTTCCAAACTTATCAGGTATTTGGATTTGATACTTGACGGTTAGACTTTATTTTATACTTAGATAGAACAATATAATAAAAAGGGCTATAGTTAGCATATGCCTTTGCGTGCTTCACGTGCATTCTGCCACCACGGATTAATGAAGGCTTGACGCTTCACCGACAGCCAGCGACACGCCTACGACTCAAACGCACCTTTTTGTCTTTTTCCCCACCTCAGCCAGTCACAGATAAGAAGGACGTCGAAGTGGGCATTTAAAAATAAATTTGTCGAAAGTGATAAATGATGGATATAACTTTTATTATTTCAAATTAAATTAACGATCCGGACGGAGCGTCCACCTTTTCTCACATTAGTGGGACCTTATCTGGAATGATTGCTTCCATTACCCTGGAGATCGGACACGTTGTTTTGTAGCGGGAGATAAAGAGATTAATGCGTAAAGCAATTAATTTTGATTGAGGTGTGTTTTATTAAGTAATTGTTTTTGTTCCCAATGTTGATTAGAGACGCACCGTGAAGTTTCAACCTGAAGTTCGTGGTAGGGCTTGGCCTTTCGCAGCGATACTTGCCTACGTCCCCGTAAGTAGAGTCGCCCTCCTCAATACCGCTAATATTTTTTTATAATTAGATGGTTAATGTTTATATTGTTTGTTGCTGCCTATTTATCGTGTGTGTGGTAAAAGCTGGTGTCAGATTTTTCAAGCTGTATAAAGGCATCTTATTCTAAAATAATAAAAAACCTGTAGTTGCAAAAATATCACCCATAGTCTCTACCTTGTGATGTGGGTACACAGATGGTGACAGCGCCACTGTATTCTACATGGACTAGATATTTGCAGTTAATATATATAAATCTAGTGAGTACCTGAAAGAGGATAATCAGGCAATGAAGAATCAGGATAACAGACCTCAGCTAAGGCGGAAAAACAAATAATCAAATAATCAAAAAAATGTTTAGTCGTAGCTACTGTTACCAGAAAGTCAGAATGCACATAATATCTATCCAACTTAATAATGAAGTAAATAATATAGCACCATTGATTATTATCGCCTCAAGATCCCGAGATAGAGACAGTCGTAAATGTTATTAAGGTTTATAATAAAACGTTAGAGGGAGTTTGGCGTGTGTCGTTCCCACACGGGCTTTAATACATTTTCCATGTTCCAGTTAGCGCCCCATAAATTGATTAAGGCCCTGCGGCGCTGCTCAAAAGTTTTTTATGTGCGCCACAGGTAATGCTTGAGGTGCTTTTCCACTAAGAAGAGAAGACGTGCGGCGTTGAAAACCTAAATTCGCGAAGGCCATATATGCACCAAAACTTTTACTACAAAAGATAGTTTTTTTTAAATTAAAAAGACATGTTCGTATCTAATAGTGACATTAATTATTGAATTCTCGCCTCTTATTCATTTTGAATAATAAGTAAATTGTCCATAGGTGTAGACAAAGGACAATCTGTTTCCAATAACGCAGGTATAACCATCGAATGGTATAACCATATTATTTTTATACTTATTTTTAGACTTCGCCAGTGGAAAAGAGTTCTTATCCGATACGTCACTTACTAGCTATGGATAGCGTTTTTAAAACGATAAATAATTTAATTATCTGCGCAACAAACACATTTTGTTTGTTTTTTGGTTAAAAGTTAACAATGAAAAATGCTATTGGAGCAAGAAAACTATTTACCAGCAGTTAGTGACACTTAAATGAAATAAAATATGCAAGGTATTTCAAAAAGTGGAAATACATATTATATAAGTTTTGGAATAACAAGATATTTTAACTTAATTATGTCTCTTTTTCCTGTTTAACCTTAATATTGTAAACTGAGCATAACTTTAAAATATAAAAAATATTTACCTTTCTTAAACACCATGTAAAAATGTATCTTATCATTGGTTTAAAAACAAGATCATTATCTATTATATCTAAATGGCTATTAAATATGTAATAAATATTTACGTGCTAGTAATGAGTTTTAATAGGCTTTTCGAAATATAGACATCCAACTCCGTAAACTAGTCACAATCAGTGACAGACCCCTCAATATTCATTAAAATACGCGTAAATATTTTCCTGTCGGTAATAAACATAATTAAGTCTGAATAGGTGTTTAAAACAGAATCTGATACGTATAGTTAATCTTCATAAGCATTTGGTGCCTAAATCGACGTAATGGAGTGAACTAATTTCCTGTTAGGAAATTGCTTTGGTGAATGTGTACGATTTTCCTAAAAGCTTTCTGTTAGAGTCATCGGCCGAGCATCAATCACTTGCAATGGTCCGACATGAAAACATATTTTCATAACAATAGGAGACGTATAAAAGGTCTAACAAAATATACTTAAACTCTCTGATACTCAAAACTACCCCCAAGGAACATATGTCGAAACATGAAAATTAATTTTGTTTTCCATACAAGTTGGCCGATCAGCTAATCCGGGAATTCATCCTTAAAATAGTTTATTTTTTTATGTTTATTTTATTTACTTTAAATGGCGAAGCTTACATCATGGAATTGTATGTATGCTTACACCAAAGCTTATGTACATTGTATAGACAAAAAAAAATTGAGATAGGTACTAGTTCATTTTATTATATATTTTTTGTTTGTTTTACGTTCTCTTAAATTGATTGCTGCCAAAGTTGGGAACCTTTAAAATGCTAGCTACGAGGTACATGTATTAAAAAGTTGAATAATTTATTTTTCAACACACTTGCTCATAAAGTGGCTCTATGGTCACCGCAATTAGGCACATAATGACACCCATAATCAAACTGTGACTTTTTCATTGCTATAACTCACTAGTGAGTTATAGATTTTTTTTTAATTTTATTGGTTGAGTTCATGGAATTGTATGTACTTGCGTTGAGTTGCTTTGTTCTTATTAATAAAGTTTTTATTCAAAAAAAGATCGTGTTCAATAGAACAAACAAATTAATGTTCCTATTGCTTGCTCATTTCATGCAACTTCTTATTTAAATAGATAATTTTAACTCGTACGTGTTTAATAAATAAAACTTTCACTCAAATATAACTTTTGTTTTCACTGTAATAAAAGAAAACTTTAAATTCCCCATTTTGTACGTGGCAGAATAGGCTCAAATCTTATGCGCGAAAAAAAAACTCATCTCTTTAGTCTGTGGCCTATAAATCTATAACTCACTAGTGAGTTATAGATTTTTTTTTAATTTTATTGGTTGAGTTCATGGAATTGTATGTACTTGCGTTGAGTTGCTTTGTTCTTATTAATAAAGTTTTTATTCAAAAAAAGATCGTGTTCAATAGAACAAACAAATTAATGTTCCTATTGCTTGCTCATTTCATGCAACTTCTTATTTAAATAGATAATTTTAACTCGTACGTGTTTAATAAATAAAACTTTCACTCAAATATAACTTTTGTTTTCACTGTAATAAAAGAAAACTTTAAATTCCCCATTTTGTACGTGGCAGAATAGGCTCAAATCTTATGCGCGAAAAAAAAACTCATCTCTTTAGTCTGTG
Source organism: Acrobasis consociella (assembly GCA_963555685.1). Taxonomy (NCBI): domain Eukaryota; kingdom Metazoa; phylum Arthropoda; class Insecta; order Lepidoptera; family Pyralidae; genus Acrobasis; species Acrobasis consociella. The sequence goes on from OY743115.1 coordinate 7,276,021, forward strand.
GCCGATCGCAATGCGCGCGCATAGGAAAACTGATTATTTTTCCCGCCATAGTGAAACATTTTTTACAACTCGTTTTCACTGTTGAAATTATAGTTATTTATTAATTAAAATGTCTACAAGTACTAGTTACGAAGAAAATGATTTATGTTGTACACCGCCCGATATAAGATGTGAAGCCCTTAACGTTGTAGAAAGTTTATTACCTGAAAACTTTAAGGAAAAATATCTATTAGCGTACCAAAATTTCATAAAATGGCAAAACAGCAAGAATACGCATTCTTTTTCAGAAAATGTGTTCATGGCGTACTTTAAAGAATTATCATCTAAGTACAAACATATGTAGCTCTTTGTGGTGTTTATACTCAATGTGAAAAAGTACAGTCCGAACAAAGAATGGAGTGGACTTAAAAACATACTCTAATTTGTAAGCTTATCTAAAGAGACTATCCGATGGATTTAGAAGCAATAAATCAAAGGTTTAATCTTCTGACGATATTGAAAAATTTATAAAAGATTTCTACTGATGAAACACCAAGTACATCCAATGATTGGATTTCACCTACCTACACGAATAATGAGCCATTTCAAATTACAATAGAACATGAAATATTTCAATAAATAATCTATCTGTTGAGACCGCTATGTCATCAAAAACAGTTAATTATAATTTTACTAACTGCACATTTACTAGTTGTTTCTCTAAATAAACTTTTTATCTACTAAATAAAATGAGTTTTTATTATTATTTTATTCACAAGTGTGTTGAAAAACGTCGTATGATACACGTGTGTATTGCTGATTACCGTCCTTGGCTCTCTTAAGACCCTCGCCTACGGCTCGGGTCTCAATGGCGCCGCGGCGGTAATCACCAATGTTACACACTAGTACCATAATGTACTATTAGCTTAATTTTAAATGTTAAGGAATACTGGCCTAATTTACAACTTCAGGGATTTAAACTTTTTCGACGTCTTTGTTTATTTTATTTTTTTTGCAAAATTTTACTGGCTCCTATGTTGGATTAACGAAAAAAATACTAAGAACAAATTCTAAATTTAAAATTTGTGCGGTACAATGAAGTCAGCGGGCAATTTAGCGCGGGAGGTTTGGTAGGTTCGAACAAAAAAGCGCGAGGTGACAATATAAATAACAATTTGGCCCACCCCGTTCGAATGTGGTTCGTCGGATTAGCATAAGAATGCCGCATCATGGACGCCCACGACCCTATACTGTCCCTCGTTGTCTCTTTATACGTCGAATTTAATTTTGATTTACGACTATCCACACAATTGTACGCAAAATATTCTTCGGCACTAAGAAACATGCCTACATCGGAAGATTTCAACAGCTATTGTGCCGCCAATACCTCAGTAAGTAACTTATTTACTGTGATATATTTAAGAAAAATAAATGGTACGTATGAAGAACTCGTATCATAAAAACCTTACCGGTTTACTCTGAATGTGTAAAGTCTTATACGATTAATTTAATATTACAGTTATTAGGTACTTAATGCAATATTGATCATTATACAGCTATAACTTTGTCCTTAAAATACTTAATAACTTAATTAATAAAATCCGGGCTCGTTGTCATATATCACAACCCGTATTAAAGTCGATAAAGTGCTTCTTATGATCCTTTATGCAAATATCAGTAAAATATCCCACCTCCGGAAATAATTAATTGAGGGTTCACCAGCGTTTGACAAGTTCGAGCATTAAAGTGATGTATGGCGGTAAATCAGATAGTCTAATTATTTTAAGCAGCTCATAAATTCTGTTTAGTTTTTTTTTCAACCAAATGTTATTTGCGGACTCGATAAAAATATACAAACAGATAATGCATTTATTTTTTGATGCTCGATTTTATGAGATTTTTAGGGAAAAATGCAATGGAAATTAATATGATGGTAATTTTGACCGATCCTAACTAACTTACAAAGTTATAACGCTAACTAGCTCATCTACTGTCAATAAATTACACGCAATAGTATGTACGTACAGGTAGTATAAGAAAATGTGCACAGTTTGTGGGGCTTCTATCTAAAGATTAAAGTGATACACCTACCTAGGTAGATATTTTTTTTAAATTGCCGTGTTTAACACATTCAATTAGACTATCGTAGTAAACTTCCTGCAATTTGGCCATGTATTAATATATAAATAGTTGTCGTGTTTTTCTTCAAAAGAGATGAAATTTTCCTTATTTATTTACGAAGTAGCCAGACATCAAATACACTGAGTGACCAAAAAGATGTGCCTCTTAATTCTAAATAAAATATATCCAATAAAAATAAACTAAATAATAAACGTCGTGCTCAGTGTTAATACGCATTTAAGATAATATATTTTTACCACACAAAAATAAATGTCCACCTAATAAATCGTGCTGGACCTTATCGGTTTTCGAGAGGCGACAGTAAAACCCGATAAGGACGTGGGTCCCTACGGAACGAGGGTTTTAAAAGTGGCAACTTGCTCGTTTACGTTCAGCTGACCGTATATTTTGTTATAAGAGACTTTAGGCTGCATACGATTGGGGCTAGTGAGTCGAGCGGGTTGCATCGAGCGTAATCGGCGTTGCATCTTAATTTAGTTGTCTTGTACGGTGGGAGGCGGCGCTGTGGGACACAAGACGCAACCTTACCCACTGCGGAGCCCCGGCAAAGGACTCGGGACTCGTCTGACGCATATCGTCGTATTTATTACACGTGAGAGTTAAAAAGAATTTATGGAATTAATTGGGTAGATCTTCGTTTTGTTTGGCAATAGTTAATATTGATTTCCACTTACCACATTTACGAACTCCTGAAATGTGATCGCTTCACTCGTTGCACTATGGGCCTTGTCGAGTAAAATCTGAAAAAAGAAATAATAAGTTGTACCTACTTATAATATAACTTGATTTTATCTTTTAGGGAATAGATAAATATATACGAGAGAAATCATTCAGGCTAAACATTTTGGAAATCAAACCAATTTACTTAATAACCGGCCGAGTGTGAATCGGATTTGCGCACTAAGGGTTCCGTACCAATAACTATAAAAAATCGCGTTTGTTGTACATACATAATATAAATAATATAAATATAAATATTTAAGCCCAGCTAAAATATTTATTTCATTTTGTTTTTAGTATTTTTTGTTATAGCGGCAACAGAAATACATAATTTGTGAAAATTTCAACAGCTATCGCGGTTCTTGAGATACAGCCTGGTGACAGACAGACGGACAGACAGCAGTCTTAGTAATAGGGTCCCGTTTTTACCCTTTGGGTACGGAACCCTAAAAAGCAAGGTGGTTATGATACTTACTTCTCTTTTGTGTGGAGGAACTTGTGCAATAAAATCTGGGTTCTGTAGCGTCTGTAGGAAATCGGGCCACGGGATCTCACCAAAGCCTTCGGGGTCAAACTGAAACAAAACTCAAGCTCAGTCATGTCATGAATTACGTATATGAGTATAAAGGGAATTTGGAGTTTTATCCTCTTCAAAAAGCCACAACCAACCCTGTTATATCTTTGTTACATCCGGTCTGGCATAAAATCTTTGTATGAGAAATATATCTAGTAATTATAGTATATAAGTATATCACAGTCAAAAGGTCGGATCCTCCCCAAATAGCGAGCAAATAATCGGCAATTGCTTCTATTTTCCTCCAATGTTTACTTCATTCTGTATAAAACTGCTGATTGCTCACGTTTTTGGGCTTGATTCTATAATTCAAGATGTTTATATGAGCCATTTCGTAACGGTCACGTAAAGCTTTTACGATGTAAACAAAAAAAATAAATAATAGGAATATCATAACAGCTCTTCATACGACTTCACACATGTTAATATTTTCATTTCCAAAAAGACAGGAACAAAAAATGTAAGCGCCCTATCTCCTACCTCGCATTATCTCAATGTTCGCTACGTGACGACACATCGTTTGAGCCGGCGCTACCGCCTCTTTTATCTGCTTTTAAAACATTTTACACAGCGCTTCTGTACATTTTAATCAGCCAAAAACAAGGAATATTCTTTGAATTTTGTTTTTGTATCGTAAAACGACAGTTTTTATGATTTAAGGATATTTAACACCACATTTATCGGGAAGCAACCCTCTTACAAATTTATGAATGCATTTTCGGAATACTATATTAAGTTAACCTGATCAGAGTTGTTGTGAGACATGGCAGTTTGAAGTTGCAAAATATCTGGTGAATTTTTTTAAAACAGTTTAGTTCAGAAGGATATAGTTTGGTTGTGGTTGTTCGTTGATGTCTTTATTTAACTACTGTATCTTTGGTCCATATATGAAAATTAAATCTCTCAAATCATACAAAGTCATAGTTTGGTGCAGTTTGGTGAGATGTGTATAGCGATTATATTTAGTACAAAACACTCTTAAAATCAGCTTTGTGAGGAAACAGGTAACTAGGTAGTTAAACAAAATAAAGATATCGCACGCGCAATTGCGAAAAAATACTACATTTAATGTACAAAAGTAAAATATGATTAAAATTTAATAATCTACTTACCCTATCGAAAAGGAGGCGCCATTTCTGAAACAAACATGAGATGAGAATTTATAAATAAACATACAAATTTTATTATAGCCTAATTAACTACGAGTACAATGAAATATCTCTAAGGACTCTACCACAATGATAATGAGTTAAGACTTCAATAGCAGCTTTAATTTGATGATAAATGTAGTGTAATAAAATAAAAACATAAAACAAGGCACTGGTTGACGACAAAATCTGTCAAAACTTGTAAAGCAAAAAAAAAGCTTTTTAACATTGATATAAGAGTTCTATCGCATAAGACTGCTTGGGTGAATATAAGGGAAACCTATACCTATAAGTACCAAAATAAATCTGTGTCTCAAGACTAAAGTCTAGATCCGTAACGTGTTACCAGTGATGACTTATGGCTATGTAACGTGGTCCATTACCATGGGTCTTATAAGAAAGCTCAAGGTAGCTCAACGTACTATGGAGAGGGCTATGCTCGGCGTTTTTCTACGTGATCGAATCAGAAATGAAGTTTGTACAAAAAAAAAGTTACTGAAATAGTAGTAGTAGAGTAGATTAGCCCGTTGAAGTGACAGTGGGCGGGACACATACCACGAACCGATGGCCGATGGGCAAAAAGGTTCTCGAATGGCGATCATGTACTGGCAATCTCTAGACCGGTCATTTTAAAAATCCTTGTGAGATTCCTATGACGTTATGCGGCTGAAATGATCATGACGATGAGACCTAGGAGCGGGACTCAATAGGCTAGTGAACTGTACCTTGCCATATAATACAGTTTTAACTCACATCGTGCATCAACTCCCGCCTGATTTCCGCCTCATCCAACTCCGAGCCGAGATCAGTGTGGTCAGTGTCGTACAGCGGCTCGGCAGCCCGGGACAGCGAGCCCAGCGAGTCCCGGGCCGAGGCGAGAGATCCCGTGACCGTCGGAAGCACTCCAGCCTCAATCCCGGACTCCATGGAGGTGTTGGTAGACAGTAGCGTGGTGGCGGCGGCGGCCGGCGCGCGCAGTTCGCCGCCGCCTCCGCACCCACTCCGCACCCAAACTGACATCCCGACAACACCATCCACACAGCAGTAACTGATCCTTATGTCAATTATTTCCTGGACTAAACTTTAGCTTCCTAGGCAGCAAACCACTGATGCTCTCTGCCCCACTTGGGGGCTTTAGATAATCCTAATCATGGCAAATATTTCATTCGTTCTTTATGTTGGTAGAACCAGTTAGTCTATGAGCAAGAGTGTATCAAAAATACATTTCTAAAACTGTATAGCTTTACTGGGTCAGTTTCCTGTTCTGGTCAATTTTTTCTTTGACCAAACTGAAGCGTCCATTACAGATCGTTATTGCAAACCACTGATGCTCTCTTCTTCACTCGGGAGCTTCCAATTACCTATTTTATTCGTTTTTTATATTCCTATAGAAAGTCAGTTATCTGAGCAGTGTATCAAAAATACATCTCTTAAACTGGACAGCTTTTACTAGGACAGTGTTTTTATGTTTTTGGACGTCTTTTGGACTCTTCATTACTGGACAAAATAACTCAATATGTAGTGGTTAGAAATATAGAAAGTTTAGAGGAAGAATTTAAGGCACGTATGTTTTTTGGCGAACACCTGGAACAAAACAAAAGAGTAAAGTAGGATAAGAACAATAAATTCAATTCCAACCCCTTAAAGTTAGTCTAAAAGCATTTGTTTGACTTCAACGGCTTCTAACGGTGGTAATTGAAATCATAAACCCATTTCGACAATTAAGCGACCCTCAATATTCCGGAAGCCTTTGTGAAGGTATGTTTAAGAGTTCCGCGACCTAGATCATAAAACTTTATGGGCCGTTAGATGATAAAACGTGGAGGAAACTCCTCTCGATTATTTCAGAACTTAAAGTTAATTAATAACTTAGTAAGTACCTACGTATATTTTATTTTTTCCTTCAATATAGTAGATCCCATGCTGGTCTGGGAGAAATAAAAAAACCGGCCAAGTGCGAGTCGGACTCGCGCACCGAGGGTTCCGTACAAATTTAATACCTCTACGCGTTTATGAGGAAATGGGTAGTAAGTTTAAAATTATTAAAAAAAAATATATTATGTGATGTAACTAAAAATTTATGGTTTTCGTAATTTTTCCTTTATCTATGCTATAAGACGTTGCTTCGTACCAAATTTCAAGATTCTGAGTTCACGGGAAGCACCCTGTAGGTTTTGATTCCCTTGCAAGTGTCGAAAATTTGCGGCATAAACGGCTGTATCTTTTGATTGCGTTGGCTTAGAAGTTTGATTTTTTCACAGCTTCAAGGGACAGTAGACCTGAGTAATTGATATAAATTTCAGCTTCATACCTCCACGCGTTCCTGAGAAAAAGGGTCTTGACAGACGGACGGACGGACGGACAGACGGACAACAAAGTGATCCTATAAGGGTTCCGTTTTTTCCTTTTGAGGTACGGAACCCTAAAAAAACTTAGAATGTACCAGCTGCTTCTCTTCCCACGCAGATCGTAAAATCCGATCGAGGGAATGGGCAAAAATGCAAATCATGTTAACAGGCGATGCGGCTAGCAACCCATCACTGTATTGATTGCTTTTCCATCTTCTCGCCCAACATGACGCTAAAAGTGGCTTTTGGGTCTTGCGGCCCTGGCCTCTGCATAGAACCGCAAGACCCAAAATGCTCTGTCTGCCCCATTAGGGATACAGACGTGATAGTATGTATGTATGTATATAGTAGATATTTACTTTTGTATTTAAGTTTGTCGCTGTTATGGTTGGAACAGTTCTAAAGCATTGCTTTTCTACCTAAGGCCCAACGCAGACGACCGACTAAACCGTGCCGCACTTTTTAGTCCGTGAAAATAGAAGCCCTGATCTCACATGCAGTAAAGCACACGACGCACAAAAAGTCCGGCGCGCATCGTGTGCGTTACTGCGTATGATTCCATAGGTTCTATTTTCACAGACTAAAAAGTACGTCACGGATAGTCTGTCGTCTGCGTTGGGCCTAAGAGTTTCATGAAATACAAAAAAATACTTAATATGCATAAATACGTATTTAAGCATTTTTGTGGACCTCTCAGACCATTATGGAAGAAGTGTATTAACTGCCAAGGAATATAATAAAATAAATATTCCACTTACAGGAAGTAATATAGGTAGTATGTAATTAGGGGTCGAATTGGCAAAAAATATTTTTTCGAACGTCAAGCTAGGCAATCAAGTACGGGAGGGTAACTCGGGCAAACCGTTTGCTCCAGAGGGCTTCAACCCTCTAAACGTTGCCTTGGCAACGGGCGCAATTTCAGACCCCACTTAACTTAGGCTACCTCATCACGTGCATAAAAGGAAACAGAATTAACTATACATGTTTTGCATGAACGTTGGTTTAGTACGTATAATATTTGAACCATCAATTAAAATGACTGCCATGGCGGTGCCATTTCTCTGTATCATATTTATAACTTAACACCGTAATTGCAAAATATATTTTCAGCCATGTAAAATGTTAAACATCAGGATTTTACAGGGAAATATCATTTTGCATAGCCGAGGATAATATATAATATTAAGGGTCTTGGCCGGAGCACTCTTGTGGCCCCAGATAATATCGGCTTTATTTTGTACTAAACTAAGTCTCGTAGGATCGGTTGAGAGGTTACTCTACATTTTAAAAATGATTTTTAGGGTTCTGTTCCCAAAGGGTAAAAACGGGATCTTATTACTAAGACTCCGCTGCCCGATTGTCTGTCTGTCTGTCACCAGGCTGTACCTCATGAACCGTGATAGCTAGACAGTGAAATTTTCACAGATGATGTGTTTCTGTTGCCGCTATAATAAAAAATAAAATAAACATATCTCACATACAACAAACATGTTTTTTTATACATAATGTTACGGAACCCTTCGTTCGCGAGTCCGACTCGCACTTGGCCGGTTATTTTTCTACAATAATATTTCTGATAGTGAAATCTATTTTAACTTGTAATCTGTAAATCACATACAATGTTTTGTGTAGAATATTTAGGTACACGTCTTTATCCTTTACAAGGTAAGGAAAGAAAATAGAGCTAAGGATTGCAAGGCAATAAAGGTCATCTCACCAAAATGTACATAAAAAATAAAAGGTATTTATGTTGCCAGCCAAGGTAGGTTCATACGTCTATGACCTGCGTAGGAGGAAAAGCAGCACGTGTATATTTTGTAGTTGTTTTGTTTGCTAGACATGTAAAAACATATATTTGATACTCGAATTTACTGAAAAGTGGAAAACTATTAGCAGAGATATCTAATACCTAGTATCTATAAGTTAACTTCAACAATACATAACTCTATTTAAATTTAATTTGATCAATACCTATAAATAATGACGTTTGTTTACATTCAGAAGCGGCCAATCAACGACTTGAACAGCCGATAGCAACATAACCAAAGTCACACCACTTACCTTGGCAATTTGACTAATCGTTACACTTCACTATCATAAGGGGACTTTTACACCGTTCTTCATTTCCGAATTATAGAGCATTTCGTGTCAAGAACACATTAGGCCGGCAGTATGTGGACATTTAAGAAACACGTTGTTTGTGTTGCAGTGAGAGTGGGAATGGCGTCAGGGTTTCAGCGCATGCGTCCATGCGGCCACGAGGGTGCATGCTTTGAAATATAAATGCGAGGGCTCCTTTAGCGGCTCTAGTGATAGGAGCTACATAAATAAAGGCGGCCGCAAGGGAATGCTTATCCTTGCCCACTATCACGATTACGAGTATCTCTCTTCAGTCTACAGATACTTTACTTTCTTTTCAATGTTTTATGAACTTTCGAGGCTGTAGGATTTATGTTCGTACATGTGATTTGTTATAGTAGGTACGTATAGTAGAATACTTTTCTAGTCTCGGTTCTTGGTAGTTCAACATACCCATTTCTTGGTTGGCATGGTCCAAGCTGACCGATATTGACTGACGACACTGACTTGACCTACTCAATCTCTGGATTGAGTAGAACGGGGAAGGGATCGATCCAGTGATATTATGCCCTTAATAAAGTGCTGTTAATGGTATTACCTACATAGCTGTAAACTTTTTAACTTCTTTCCTACGAAATAAATGCGCTGTCGCCGTGTGGTATCCGGTAGAGTAAAATAGGACCACTCCAAGTCTTCCCGTGGATGTCGTAGAAGGCGACTCAGGAAATACAAGCTAAACAAAGCCTGTAAAGTCTGGCCAGCGTAGGCCAAACCTAATGGTGTTAGTGGTGGTGGCACAGTAAGATAAGATAATAAATATAACGTCTACCCCTGTTAAGTTGATACTAACGTTCTTAGATTAGGTACCTACCTACCCTTAAAGCTGTGTCCTGTGTAGTACAGACACAGATTACTAATAAGTTACTACGTGTACAGAGCTGAAGATTCTTAATGTGATCACTGTATTTGCATAAAGTAAGGAACAAAGATCATCACGCTTGTTTTGTTACGAGTAGATTAAATTACTAAGAAATACTTACTGTGTAAATGCGGATGAGTTACTTTCTATGATAAGCTAGCAACTTTGTCGCTTTGTGATTCCAGTTTTTCCGTTGGGTCTAGCTGTGATTAGCTGGGTCTAGCAGTCTTTGACTCTATCTAGGTAGAACAAATACATAAAAGTAAGTGTTTGTATTTACGAACCTATCCTACCCAACCCAATAAAGGGGTTATATTCAGCACCCCTTGCGTAACAGAGATAGCAATGTTGCTGTCATACATGAATATTTTTTTGTAAAGGATTTCAGTAAGAAACTTTATTACTGACTATCCTTGTGTAGAGCCTACCTCATCACATCAGTACTTTCTCCCTCAGGCCACTGCTATGGTGGCCTGGTTTTGTGTAAATATATCACCCACTCATTTGGTCTTTCTGTAGTTCACATCCTTAAAAGCTGAACAAGAAACTGGCAACAAATACATATACAACGTACTTCATCATCTCATCATCATTTAAGTAGCTTTTAAAAACCCTCTGCTGGGCATAAGCCTCCCTTACTCTGCTGTACTTTTTGCATGTACTTTCTATATGATATGCCAGGGTATTTAAAAAAATACAAATATATCTATACCATATTTTGTTTCCTACTTTGTAACCTATACACATTCTGATGTTGTGACTTGTGAATGTGTAAAATAAAATAAAATATCTCTACACAAATCGAATATCAATAGTTCTCGGCATTGAATCGATAATAACATTCGATCCGACCAGTATTGGTAACAGGCAACACTCACAAAACTGTCTATAATGTCAGTGACAATCAGTGTCATTTCTTAACTTTGACAATGTCAACGTCAGTATTACACTGTGTTGTTAATTTTCATTTCAATCAAAATATTTTCGTCGCGTAGATCGACCATTTTTAATGATAAAATTGAAGGAAATTCTATGTTGAGAGCGAAATAACTAAAGTAAAACGTATTATTATGCCTACAGGCCGTGCCGTGTTGTTGTTGCGGCGTTTGTCGACTGGTGACAATAGATTGAAGACCATCAATTTGAATCAAAGCACAAATAAAGAACCGCTCATTGGTCACCCGGTGTGTGTTCATCGCGATATTAGCTTGCCAAAAAGGTATTTATAGCTTTGTTTACGAGTTTTCCCTACGTCAATACATAACCCAGCAATTTGTTTAGAATCTATAGGAATAATGACACCATGGCAATTTCCTGGTTTATAATCAATCAGTGCTGACCTTGTTTTGTTTACATACTATGTTTATGTATAAAAGAGAAAGGAATCCTATAAAGCGACATGTCATTAATTATTCAATGAGGTGTACGACCCTAAACTGTGCATACCTTGTTGCATAATGTAATAAATATTGTTACATAAAATATAAATTCGTAGGTGTAGGTATTAGTGTAGATACATTTATGTACACACCTTGTTACAAATTATCAGTTTTTATACAACAAGTTTGTTTCCTGTTTTGTACACTTAATTGGGGACATGTGTGCACAAATAGCAAAAGTAACATTTGATTATACTCAGTTTAGTTAGGTATTTAATTATATGTAAACAATCTTGACCTGTCTTTTTATTGAAATATACACTTTATAAATCAACACCTTTGCAGATTGCAAAGTAATTATGTAATTAATAATTTATAACATAATTAAATTGTAATTTGCAAAGGAATTGATTTATAAAGTGTATATTTCACTAAAGAGATATGTCAAGATTTTATTCATGTTAAAAATTAAAAAATATATATACAGTCGATTTTACAAATTAATATATACTAAATGAAACTATATTAAACTATAAATAAACATTAAACTAAACTATAATGATTATATATAAATTAAAACTAAATTATGTAAAAACTAAATAGAATCAAAAATTCCGCCTCGGATAGTACCTGGTTCAAAGGTGCCCATCACACTAGCTGCGTTCCCTCTTTGTATTGTGATGGCAATTCTTTGAACCAGATACCATCCAGAGTGAGGGTCGAAACCTTTGTCTGCTAAATGTCAAGATTATTTACATTTGTTATAATACCTAACCAAATGGAGTATAGAGTTGTCCATGCAGATGGATAAAATCAGAGCAGCATTATTCATGATTTTACAAGACATATTATGAGCCTGTGGGAGTGTTTGTGATAGAAATATTGCAGAAGTTAATCCTTGCATGTTCAAAAAACGAGACACAATAGTAAAACAATGTATGTTGACTGAATCCCAAATGGCTAACAGATGATAGTTATTATATCTAAAAACTTATTAGGTATATTGATTTGATTTATTACTCTCTTTATGTCAAAGCTTAGTATTATACTTTTACTGAACTGGCATATTGTTAATGACTCCAAGGATTATTTTATGTAACTGCATAGTATGTACTCTTGTCTTAAAAATATACTGAAACCCGAATAGATGAAACTTATAGATTTGATAGCGAGACTACAGAGCCCGGTACCTATGGATAACACAGTAAGAATTATTAAGATGGTCAGTATTGGCTGCCAACTAAGATTCTATAATACAAAACACTCCATGAATTCCAGATTACATATTTTGTCTAAATTATAGGATGAAGAAAATAAATGTTTGTAAGACTTTCTAGCAAACAAATAGAAGAGGTCAATCCTATTATTTTTACAATTTATAAAAATATATATAACAATAAGTAATATCTTATATATTTTCCAGGGAAACTATTATTTCTCAAGTTTTCCATCAAGCTCTAAAATTATAAATAAAGTTATTTACTAACATATTTACCAATCAAGGTAATGTAGTTAGGATTTTCTTTTAAATATAATATTTAAAAAATTAATGACGATTTATTTTTAGGAGAAAATCATCTGTTTTGTCATTTATATACTCTTTCACAGACTGTCAACTTTTGGCCACAACATTATTACCACTCCACAGCTGACCAGGAGCATCAGTGACAATATAATAAAGATGACTACCCCCAGTGCTGAGTCCAGTTCAGTTGAAATACCGAAGCACACCAATCGTTTGATATCTGAAAAGTCACCATATTTGCTACAACACGCTCATAACCCTGTCCAGTGGTACCCGTGGTGTCAAGAAGCCATAGACAAAGCTAAAAAAGAAAATAAACTTATTTTTCTGTCAGTTGGCTACTCTACTTGCCACTGGTGCCATGTTATGGAAAAAGAATCTTTTGAAAATGAAGATGTCGCAAAAGTAATGAATGAACACTTTGTTAATATCAAAGTGGATCGAGAGGAACGCCCAGATATTGACAGAGTCTATATGTTGTTTATCATGGCTACCACTGGAGGTGGCGGTTGGCCAATGTCTGTCTTCCTTACCCCTGATCTAAGACCTGTCACTGGAGGGACTTATTTTCAACCAGAAGATAAATGGGGCCGTCCAGGCTTCAAGACTGTCCTTTTATCACTTGCCAAGAAGTGGAAAGAAAACCGAGAACAATTTATGGATGCTAGCAACAGTATAATGGATGCACTGAAAAGGATTTCTATTGTTGATCCTGAAACTTCTACTTCTATACCTGGAGAAGCAACCTGGGACAAGTGTGTCAAAAGATACATTACTAACTTTGAACCAGACTTTGGTGGTTTTGGAACAGCATCGAAGTTTCCACAGGCATCTATATTCAACTTTCTATTTCATTACTATGCTCGCGACAAATCTCATCCAGAAGGAAAGAAATGTTTAGATATGTGTTTGTACACATTGACTAAAATCGCAAAAGGAGGAATACATGATCATGTTTCCAGTGGCTTCGCCCGGTACTCTGTCGATAATGATTGGCACGTGCCTCATTTCGAAAAAATGCTGTATGATCAGGCACAGCTTGTCGTAGCTTATACTGATGCTTTCCTCGCGACCAAAGAACAGTTTTATGCTGAAGTTGTACGCGACATTATCAAGTATGTGAACAGAGATCTGAGACATGGATCTGGCGGGTACTATAGCGCAGAAGATGCTGACTCGTACCCCACATTCGGCGCTCCGCACAAAAAAGAGGGAGCTTTTTGTGTGTGGGAATATGAAGAATTAAAAGATCTGTTGGGTGACAAAAAACTCGATGCAATACCATACTTGGATGTCTTTTGCGATTATTTTAACGTGGAAGAAGATGGCAATATTTCACACACAAGTGATCCTCATGGTGAACTGACAAATAAGAATGTTTTGATCATTTATGGCAGTAAGGAGGAATCTGCGACCAAGTTCGGTTTGACTATGGAACAGTTTGAACAAGTTATATCGGAATGTGTTGATGTGTTGTACCAAGCTCGACAAAAAAGGCCGCGTCCCCACTTGGACACCAAAATCCTTTGTTCTTGGAATGGCCTGATGATCGCTGGATTGGCGCAAGCAGGACAAGGCTTGGGAGATAAGGACTTTGTTGAAGATGCTATAAAAACTGCAGATTTCATTAAGAAACACTTGTATGACGAGTCCACAAAAACTCTCTTGCACTCATGTTACAGAGACGAAAATGATTCAATCTCACAAACGTAAGTTTCAATCAATATCAATATTAACCAGCATGTAATATTTTAAAATTCAAACTGTCTTCATAATAATTCTTAACTTTTTATTGTAAAGGTGTAAAAGGTATTTACTTTTAATTACTTTTTCATCATTTCAACCGCACAACATCCACTGCTGGACATGGGCCTCTCCCAAGGATTTCCAAAATAACCGATCTAGAGCGGCTTGCATCCAGCGCCAATTTTCATTACTTTCAAATACTTGTCAATATTTTAATATTTATGACCCATAAAGAATTATTTATATTGATTACCTTGCATAATCACAAACAAACTTCACAGTAAAAAAATAATTTCCAGAGAGCAACCAATCAAAGGCTTCTTGGACGACTACGCGTTCCTCATCCAAGGCCTATTGGACCTGTACGAGGCATCGCTGGACCTCCACTGGCTGACCTGGGCCCGCGAGCTGCAGGGCACTCAGAACTCCCTGTTCTGGGACTCGGACAGCGGCGGCTACTTCACGTGCTCTGCGGAAGACGACACGGTGGTGCTGCGACTTAAAGAAGGTAATTTAAACTAAAACTAAAATTGGACTAAGTTGGTCTAAAGTTCTGGTACTGGTACTTAAGTTTTAATTTCCCCTCTCTGAACTCTGAGTAAGTTTGAGCTAAGTTCATCGAGACTCAATAAATTAATTAAATTAAGTAATGAAAGAATGAACACATAAATAAACTGTGATTTTGGGCTTCGTGGTGTTTAGTATGAATCGAATTGATCAAAGGGGTTTCCAAGATACTATCTCGCGTGCTGTTTGGGGTGATGTAGTTGAATTCAGTCGATTCATACGTTCATAAACGTTTTAATATACAATATCAAAATAACAGTTTTGAACTTGACCTACTCTTGAACCTGGAAGCTTGAGATGCTTATTATTGCGTTTTAAAGTAATCTTAACGATGCAATATCTGTAAACAAAACATGTTATATGTTTATTATAGGCTCTAAATCTGTGTCTATTAGAGCTATCTGGTGCGTTGATAGGTAGATCGCGCGACTGGTCGGCGGCTGTTTGTGCAAATATGTAGATATTATATTTATTTCCTTTGACTTTCCTTATACTGTACTAAATAATTATTTACAATATTATTTAATAGTGAGTTTTCATAATGTGAAAGAGGAACCAGCCTGCTGAGCCAGCTTGCTAGATAGAGCGAGTCAAGCAGTTGCTTCCATACTTCCATTCTGGTTTGGGAGAAAAAAGGTGTGATCGAGGAATGTAACGAGAATGTGAATCAAGTTAATGGACAATGCGGCTAGCAACCCGCCACCATCTTAATCCCCTTAGTCCATTTCACGTGGCCTTGGGTCTTACGGCCCTAAGCCCTGTCTACCCCGTTAGGGATAAAGACGTGATATTGTTTATTACTGTTGTATAATTATCGTGTGTCCACCGCACATACTGATGTTTCAGTAACACTGCCATCTCTATGATGCGTATCATTGCGACATATTATGACATCGTGTGACGTAGAGCTTTTTCAGTGTTAAGCGAGTCTACATTTTGCCTGCTTATTCATCGGCTCGTTAGCTCAGTTGGTAGAGCGCCGGTCCCTTAAATACAGATTCTTCCCAATTTCCCGGTGGTCGGGGGTTCGAGTCCCTCACGAGCCTGTAATTTATTTTTTAATTTTTTTTTATATAATTCTTTTGTTTTAACTAAACATACTAATTAGTTTTAGGTTTATACGACCAACAAACTCATTCACGAAAGATGATAACCTTATATGCGGGTCTATGTGTCCCCTTTTCCACCTACACGAACCCCTTGGGTCGTCTATGCTCTCTATTTACCGGTAATAATGTACCTATAATTAGAATGGTACTTATTACACTAACATCAGGCGCATCACGAAGGCGAATATACTTATTACTTTGAGGCCTATACGACTATAGCGACAAAATTCGTAGTATGTTTGCACTTTTGTAAAACGACGACGAGACGCGGGTTCGTCCGTCAGTCGCGTTACAAAAGTGCATACTATTATACATGCTATATGACCAACAACCTCATCCTCAAGTGATGATGACCTTCCATTCCATAAGGGTCTGGGAGATAGTAAAAGTCCCCCTTTTAATCTAAACAGGCACCATCACGTTCAAAAGTAGCCTTTGATAATCATTGGGTCTTATAGCGCTGACTATCTACCCTGCGAAGTATACTCGTAATAACGCAGCTAATTAGCATGATATTTATAGGTAACGCTATCATTATTTACCCGATGTGATGCACCTGATGATATCTCACATCGTCTATTAGCTCGTTTAAAACGTATGTGTAAAAACGCTGCAGTACAGTAACACACCCTCTATGATGCGTATCATTGCGCCTTATTATGACATCGTGTGACGTAGAGCTATTTCAGTGTGAAGCGGTCTACATTTCGCCTGCTTATTCATCGGCTCGTTAGCTCAGTTGGTAGAGCGCCGGTCCCTTATGTACACTAGTTTGCCCTATTTCCCGGTGGTCGGGGGTTCGAGTCCCTCACGAGCCTACATTTATTTTTTAATGTGTTTTATTTTTAGCAAGATACTACATTATTTTTACATGTATGCTTTACTGCTTGTGGCACATTATGCGAAAGATAATATAAAGATAATCATCTTAATAGACGATGCGGCTAGCAACCCATCACGATTTGATTCCTTGTTCCACTTTCTCGCCCACGATCATGCTAAAAGTGGCCTTTGATTGTTGCTGCCCTGGGATCTAGCTGCTTAGAGCCGCAAGACCCGAAATGCCTTGACTATCCCGTTATGGATAAAAATGCATGTAATGTACATTATGACCAACAACCATCCATGCTGGTTTATGAGAAAAGAAAAAACGTAGAGTGTATCAGCTGCTTCTCACACACATATTGTAAAAGTAAGTGGATCGAGGGAATAGGCGAGAGTTGGAATCATGAGGGTCTAGCACTATTTTGATTTCATTTCTCTTCATCACGCTGAAAGTAGCATGTCAGGAGCTTTTTTAGGAGCCTTGAGGCGCTAAACTACCTAGCCTACCCCATAGAGGATACCACTTACGATCACTTTCATTTAATTTCCCTACAAAGTTTTGTCGACATTTTGTTCTCAAGATATGTTTTGCTCTTTGTATGAAGCTAGCTAACTAACATACTGTCAATTTTAGACCAAGATGGCGCCGAGCCCTCAGGCAACAGCGTGTCGTGTCACAACCTGCAGCGGCTGGCCGCGTACGCCGACAAGAGCCCGGCCGTGGAAGGCGGCGACCGCGACCGGGAGATGGCCAAGAGAATACTGCTGGCCTTCGCGAAGAGACTCAACGACGCGCCCACTTCGCTGCCGGAGATGATGTCCGCGCTTATGTTCTACAACGACTCGCCTACGCAAGTAAGTTCTGTCACTCGACGGTAATGACTGAAAATCAGTGTTTGCTCCCTGAGCAAGTTTAATGCCTTTGGGAATGGAGCGGTGTGCGGGCGGCTGCCTTTACAACGCGAGAACGGGAGAGATGTGCGGGGAACTTAGTACCTTTGTTCTGTATGTAATATCTGATTCATTAATTATATGTCAGCGTGCATGTTTCATCACCATTCTCCAATATGACGATAGGTATTAAGGCCCTAGGATGTTTACTCCGCTCAGGATAAAGAAGAAATTCAAAATTCAATGTTTATTTAATAACTAGAACTGCTAACTATTGGTCCTTTTATGAATCCTTGGAGGAGGCCTATGTCCATCAGTGGACTTCCTATGGTTGATATGATGATTCAGTAACTACACCTTTACAGGCACTCAAATCAAATCAAATCAAATATATCTTTATTATCATAGGATATTTATAATATCTCTTAATAATCGTCATTATTTTGTTGCACAATTGTTGACGTCAAATAGTTACTTACAGCTAAGTTTACTACCGCTTCCAAAGCGCTAGTGCAGAAGAAGCGGTAACAAACTGCACTGCACCTTTTCTCCAAGGACGTCAACTCACAATTTAATTAATACTTAAAGTTAATGTGGACAGAGAATACATTGTTTTGTTTGTTATGTCATATCATAATTTAAATTTAATTTTTAGAATGTCAAAATTTTAAAGTAATGTCAAGTTGTAGATTCAGTTTGTACAAAATGTACCAAATTATGACATTTTCGAGTACCTATAGGTATTACAAACTTTTAGAGGGACCCGCGTCAAGCTCACGCCAGACTTTTTTGTCTTTAAGGTAGTCATCGGTCCTATAATAAGCCTTCTCACAAAGTACTTTCTTTACATAAGTTTTGAATCTCTTGTCTGGCATATCAAGGATCGATTAACTCTTACATGTCATATAAATAAGTGTAGTTTTCATTAAGGACTTCACACACGGCAGCTATAATGTAAAGATATACATTATAGCACGATACATCTTTCCATATAAATCGTCAGGATGTAACAATATATATTATAGCTGTCGTGTGTGGTCTTCTGACGATTTCTATGGAATGTATGTGCTATAATCTACATCTTTACATTATTGCTGCCGTGTGTGAAGCCCTTTAAGTGTAGTATATATACATTTTATTTATTTTTTAAAGAAAGCTACCGAAACCAGCTCTTCGCAACGGCCATTGTATCATCATCACAGTATAAGATAAGATAAAGTATGTGTGGGCTGGCAGGTGCTGATCGCGGGCGGGCGCTCGGACCCGCGCACGCTGGCGCTGGTGCGCGCGGTGCGCTCGCGGCTGCTGCCGGGCCGCGTGCTGGCCGTGGCCGACCCCGCCGCCGACTCGCCCGCCGGTATGTCCGACATACGTGAGTCTCCTCTCTGTCTCACGTACACCTATTGCTTGTGCTGCTTCAGCTTTTGTATATTGCTTTATAGCGGGAAAGAAGAAAAGGTCACAGGAATTTAATATGTAGGCTGTCTTTAACACTGCCTGAGGTCCTATTTATATATCTTCTTTAATATAAAATATTTGTAAAAATTCTTAATTATAGTTCCTTGGTGAGTGTCAGGAAGTGGCTGCTTATCTTACGCATTCGTAGCGAGCTCAAAAAGACACTTTGTTCCGAGAAGAAATAAAAACTTTTCATCTGCACCACTTGTTGTTATACAATGTTTTATCATCGTTTTAGCAAAAATTTTTTTTTGCGATATCAGCCCTCAATGTTATTTTGACGCATTGCAATATAATGTGGGGACATCAAATAGTCTGATGATCATCAGATAACGAAAAAAATCTATATGAAAAAAAAATATAATGCTCGGTAACGCCATCTTCTACAAACAGTTGTGGGCTTTAAACCTTACGTAATAATTAGACAGACTGCCCTAGATCTCAGGTCATTAAGGGATGGCAAAAACATGCATTCCAATACCCCTGTCGGACGGGAGGAATCTGAAGCAAAATCTGAATATGACGTATCGTGCCTACCAGTCGCCTAAACATAATTATTTCTTTTCCTTGTCACTAGATGGCGTTATAAAGTCATAATCAAAACATTCAAACAACAACTCTTTTATTTCTATTATTTAAATAAAGTAGTACTCTAATGAATTAAATATGACATATGAAATGCAATAAATATTTTTAAAGTATGTTCAACACTTTCTTTGTCACTTTTTCGCTAGTCGTGTGTGCTGCCATCTCTGTGAGGCTACCCCGCAACTCCAGTTTTGCCTACTTCGGCCATCTGTTATTTTATTATTATTTGTTGTCGGGTATCTGTTATTTCAGTAATTATATTATCTTTGGTCGTATTCAGATTTTGCTTCAGATCCAGCGCTGCTGTAATATATCATGGCAACATAGCATGTCTTTTCCAATAAATTTCTAACAGACGTAGTCAGTAACTCCACTGCCATTTCGCAGTGCTGAGCCGCATCAGGACGGCCGGCGACGTGCCGACGGCGTACGTGTGTCGTCGCTACGCGTGCTCGCTGCCCGTCACCGACTGCAAGCAGCTTGAGGACCTCCTGGATGAACCGCCGGTTGTAAAACCTCAGCACAAATAAATTACTATTCTCACAAAAACTCTTAAATTTAGATGTTGATTTTATGAACATTGCATCTTATTATAAAACGCAGACTAACTTTGTTTCTAGGTTTAAATCATGACCTCCTGGACAAACCGCCGGTTGTAAAACCTCAGCACAAATAAAGTACTATTCTCACAAACACTATCTTAAATTCAGATGCTGATTTTATAAACATTGCCCATCTTATTATTAAACGCAGGCTAACTTTCAGATGAGGCATGAATGCAAAATTCAAGTTGAAATTTTCAGATGAGGCTATGGCATATTACTAGATATCAACTTTGGTCGGATAATGGTTTAAATAGGAACAAGGTTGGTCTGCGTTTTATAATAAGACGGTATGTGTTTTATTACCCTCACATTCTCCAAGCGGCCCCATCGGTCCAGTTGAAACAGACGAAGCTCAACCTTATTTCATTGACAAAGTTTCAGTTTTGTTTGTGTCGGTTTCAATTGTCAGGCAATTTTTGACCTTGGCAATTGAATGGAGATAGTTTAATCGATATTTACAAAACTAGCTGTGTAAATAAAATCAGCATCTAAATATATGTGTGAATCCAGGTTAAGGCTTCCGCAGACGACAGGCCTGTGTGTAGAGAACAAAATTTTTATAGATTATTACTGCATGGAATAATGCACACACTTAATTCCGATTATAAAACATTGCGGAGTTTTTGTGCTCCGTAAACGGCCCAGCGTCTGCACAGGGATTTTTCTTGATTTCTTCAAATTATTTTTTCAAATTCAAAAGAACAGGATTTAAAAATTCTGAGATCCTTGTTACTTACCACCGTAAAATATTTGTCATCTGCTTTAATCGACTCCAAGTATTTTGAGAAAAAAAAATAGTCATCGCATAACCGTCAAAGTAATATTATTGTTAACTCGAATATATATGTAGTTTGTTCGTAAATAATTCAGTTAGTGATTCGTGTAGAGCTTATTAAAACTTGTATGAATATTAAAACTAATAGAGTGTTGCTATTTCGCATCGCTTCAAATATGTCGGATGCTAACTACATATATGTATACCTATGTATGTTTTGGGTTACACGTATGATTCAGGCAGCTCGTGCGACTAGATCAGATCTCGGTAGGTGACCATCAATCACTGCTTGACTTAGCAGTTTGGTCCCGATTTGTAACATCCTCTAATGTTACACTTACACGTAAGAACTGTTTTTTCTCTTTAGTAACAATGTTAAATAGCAACCCTCTTATGTAACATTGTTACTCAAGAGCATTTGTAACACCCGTTACAAATTGTGAACAAACAAAGATGACTACTGCTATGCTATGCTTACTGCTGACTGATTGACGAAAGTAACAAATTTATTGAGTACTTTGGCGACTAAAGAAAATAAACAGTTAAAAAATCTGATCACAGTATTACTCTCCATTATAGGTTTACGTTTTATAATCAAGGACAGTTCTCGAGACTTAAGCTCAACTTTGCATTTGTGTGAGTGCACACAGATAGGCCGATCTCTCTATGTAGTTCTATATAGAGAGATCGGCTTGAGGTAAGGCACGGCCCGCACCAGTTCATACTAGGTTTTTAAAACTCGGCCTGAGGCGCGGCCCGACCAACGCGCGTCTTCTCCTTAGGTACCACTAGCAGCTTGACGTTCGATTGTTATTGTGTTTGCTAAAATTATTAATATAATAAATTAACGTAATAGCGTGTTTATTTAATAATCAAAATAGTTCATTAATCTCTCTATTTTTGGTGCTCACTTACACTAATTCAAAACTGAGCTTATGCCTTGAGGACTGTAATGCTATTAAGATGATACAAATCGCTCGTCTTGTACACATTCAAGCTTTAATCAAATTACTAGCTTTTCGGGCGCTGCGCGGGCTGCAAGCAGCCCGCGGTTTTTCGTGCGACTTTTGAGGTAGGCTAAATAACATGTCCAGTTGAGAAAATGGGTAAAAACTGCAGTCAGTAAAAGAAACATCATAATATTTGTGGGGGCGGCCATCTTGGATCTAAAATTTGATTCCAGTTCCGAGTTCCGCGGGGTGCTTTACCTTCACATCCAAAATTTCAGACCCCTACGAAGTCCCAGTGAGACGTTATAAACGAAATAAGTTTAATTTTCTAAAACCCAGACGCCATCTTGGATTCCAAAAAAAAAGTTGAATTTGGATTTTTGGGGTCAAAACACGAACAAATATTGATTTTCAGCCAAATCAGAGGCAGTTGACTTTCGGCGGCCATCATGGATTTCCAAAAAAAAAAATTCTTGACGCCACACTTGGTGATGGTGGCTCGAGCTTCGCCCTCGCCCGCAGCTCGCCCTTCGGGCTCGCATCACTCGGCCTATGGCCTCGTGAAAATTACTTAGGGGAGTGGGGGGTGAAAGGGGGGGGGGGGGGAGCTCGGCCTGCGGCCTCGCGTAAAGGCCTTCGCCTTAGGCCTTAGGCCTCAGGCTGCGCCTAGTTACTTGAGGGTGCGGTTTGTATGAAATTTGTATGGGGAGAATTGTCCATGTATGGCGGCCATCTTGAATTTTGAAAAAAATCAAAAAACAAATGACGCTCGTCAAATTGCTTACAACCCCCTACATTTTGGAAAAAAAAACCACGCCCCCAGCCCCAACCGTTTTTGCAGGCCGTACCCCTTTCACATCAGGTTTCCGCAGATCCTCAAATGTCAGATTTTTCTGGTACTCACTGGAGCACCCTCTATACGACCATACATCAACCTAAACCCCACCAACCCCGCAACAGGGCAAACAACTATGTCAGTCAGTCAGTCAGTGGTAATGTAGGTTTATATATTATAATTTTAGAAAAATCTAAACATTACGTAAAATTAAACTAGTTTGTCACATATTATATTAAGCTATGTTTTTGTAGCTATATACTTATATACAATATGTAACAAAAACCCTGTCCGATCCGTGAAGGTAATGTTGTTACCCAACATTACCTTCACGGATCGGACAGGGTTTTTGTTACATATTGTATGTTAAGATTGTTGTCTACTTGTCTTAAAACATTTTTGTAGTTTGTTGCGTAGCGTGTTCCTTTAGTGTTGTATAAATTGTCTGTTAGTGGGTATCGTCTTGAAGACGCTACAAAACATAGCTGCTTATTCTGCAATAGCAGTAGAAGTGCTATATTTTACAAATAATAAAAACAATAGTCTTCGAATTACCAGTACAAGCTAGTACCTACCTTTTTGTTAGAAATATTGTTCTTTTACTGTACCGAACTCAATCATATGTAACTACAACTGGACTATGTTTTTAAAGTTTGTCGTGTAGATTGGCTTTGTAACAAATTTAATATTACAAAGCACAATACGAAAAGATACAATTATTTACCTTTAGTAATCTAAAAAAGGTTCAGGTGTCTATAATTTATTTTTATATTTATTGTTTTTAGCTATTAAATATAACATACGCTGGGTTTCAATTTACAATATAATATACATACATATTACATAATATAATAGATTGTGACCCAGCATATGCTATATTTTATAGCTAAGAATATTATTCTTCGTAAGGATTATATTATTATATTCAGCACGTTGCAGAGTTGTACTGTATGGCATATAAAATGTATTGAATCTCTTAAAATATTTCAATAAAATTTACGCCATAAGTAATATTGAGATATAAAATGCCATGTTATCATGGAGACATTTGGAAATTGTTAGTCTGATTGAGATGTGATAGCTATCATTATTTGCACACCTATATAGAAATAGTAAATATATATTTTGTTATAATGTAATCTTAATTTTATTGTCATAAAATGGCTTTTGTTTTAAATAATACACAAGTAGGATATAATATAGTCATTGATTGTTGCTAGAAGCAAAATCTGTACTTTGTAATGTGGTATTTAAATAAATAATAGTTATAATTTAATGTGTTTTAACTCTGATGTTAAATCTGCGTTCTGACTTATCTAAGAAATGTGCTGTAAAAAAATTATATAAATTTGGAACTGTTACTAAAGAAATTTAAATTCTATTAGCCATTGTATAAAGTCGTTCCCTTTTTACGTGAAAACAAGCTACCTTATGGTGGTTCTTAGCTAAGTTTGATTAAAAATCGGTTCAGCCGTTTAAGGGCCGCGCTGCACTGAATTGGCATGGCATGACATGGCTGTGCTCGCGGCGCCGCGCGTCACCTCGATCAGTCGCGAGCCAACTCACGGCGGACGCACGCCATGCTTGCAGTGTTGCCACCTCAGTGGAGTTTCCACTAAATCTGGCTGACTAAAATTAGGTTTTACTACAAATTTTGGTTTTAGTTAGAGTACTAGTGCTTATTCTGTGCTATTGGTTGGAATAGTGTTTTTTGGTTGTGTGCATTTCACCAGCGGAAAAGTGTAAATGTTGACTATACTAGAATGTTTATCGATTAATGAAATTTGTTTTATCAGTAATTTTTTAAAAATTCGTAAAATACTTATTTCAGGGATCCAAAATTCTATAAGTACAGTAAAAATATTTATCATAAGACAAATGTTTATACACAAATAGACTTTGTATGTCATAGGCTGGTGAACAACTTTTGTCGAAAAAACTCGTTTCAACGATAACACGCGGGGTACAGATTTTTTTCTTTTAGTATAAGACTTACTTTTTCTTATGAAACTAATAACAGAAGATTAAGGCGAACAACTAGCGTATAACTTTTTTCTGGGACTTACGGTTTCCGAGAAAATGTGGCCTAACTGTTTAAAATTATGTTTTTAGGAACCAACGTACATATTATTTCTTAATTATTGATTAAAAAAGTACATTTATTTACCTACGCTACTACATAGTAGAGAAATAATTAATCCGTAATAATTTAAAAACTCATTTAGTTATGGTACAAAAATAGTGAAAACGTTAAAATAAAGTTGGCAACACTGCGTGTAATCGTAAAAACACCAAGAAAGTAGCCCCTAGTCTCTGGGTGTAAGGGTTAAACCGTAAGGCATGCACTCAGAATTCGTAATTTGCAACTACGGAACCCTAAACTACGCGTTGTTAGGGTTCCGTAGCCAAATGGCAAAAACGGAACCCTTATAAATTCGTCATGTCTGTCTGTCTGTCTGTCCGTCCGTATGTCACAGCCACTTTTTTCCGAAACTATAAAACCTATACTGTTAAAACTTGGTAAGTAAATGTATTGCGTGAACCGCATTAAGGTTTTGACACAAAAATAGAAAAAAAACAGTAAATTTTGGGGGTTCCCCATACTTAGAACAAAAACTCAAAAATTAATTTTTCATCAAACCCATACATGTGGGGTATCTATGAATAGGTCTTCAAAAATGATATTGAGGTTTCTAATAGCATTTTTTTCTAAACCGAATACTTTGCGCGAGAGACACTTCCAAAGTGGAAAAAAGTGTGTCCCCCCCCCCCCCCCCGTAACTTCTAAAATAAGAGAATGATAAAACTAAAAAATATATATGATATTGATTTCCATGAAACCTACCAGCGAAAATTGGTTTGAACGAGATCTAGTAAGTAGTTTTTTTTAAATACGTCATCATAAACTGCAATTTACCTTTCATTCAATCAACTCAAATATAAAAATTAAAAAAAACATACTACAAGACTTTTATATTATGTTATTTGCTACTACGGAACCCTTAATGGGCGAGTCCGACTCGCACTTGGCCGCTTATTGTTTTTTATTAGATTTCTCCTATCTCTGAGTCTAGCGGCCCGGAGTCCGGAGTATGTCTGCTTTTCATTAAGAATGACGTGACATGATGAAAAGACGTGATAGTATGTATGTATGTTCTCCTATCTCTGCAAACCAGAAGGCCTCGCAAAATTTAATCGTGCTTCACCACGTAAGTCTTTTATTCAAAGAGCACAAAACAAAATAGGTACCATATATTTTTTTTGTGTGCATGTATGTTTTACATATCTCCGCTAATCAGAAGGCCTCGCAAAACTTAATCGCGCTTCAAGTCTTTTAGTGCTCAAGAGCACAAAACAATTATAAGAAAAAACAAAAGACCATAATATTATTTTTTATTTCTTAAGTCATACACGACATGTATGTATGATATTCAAACTGAAAATATTGATACAGAAACTGGAGGTACAAATAATTTACAAACATGTAGTCAGAATCAAATGCCATAGATTTGAATGCGACGAATGACAGACATGGGTAAGAGCTTAAATAATTCAGATTTTTATGAATGTATGTAATCTTACAGGAATTATTACCTATTTCTGCAAATTCCACTATATATTGTTAACATTGAACAATTATTAAGTGTAACATTTAATAAGAAGATATTCATCCATATTCGCCAAGCGTCGCTTACACAGTATGTTAATATGTGACATTTATACGTATTTTATTTTTATACATAAGTGTCACGCCACATCAGAGCTGCAACGCCGAAGTTACGAATAATACGACCTCGTATTGCAATTTATACATTACCAGCAAAACTAGGTGTTACAGGTTACCCACTTTATGAAATTATACCATCATTGAACTATCTGGTATATGTAAAAAATCGAAAATCGGCGTCGAGTTAATCTGGTGCCTCGAAACACTTCCACTAAAGTAACACGCATCATGATTATTGAAGTTGAAATACAACATTAACAGAATAATTTACAATTTGAATACACCTGTATCGCTTATACTTACTCGAAATATTGTTGAATAACACCTTTTGATTCCTAAACCTATTTTTTTTTTGAGAATAGTATACACATAATATTTTCATTTTATATTTATTTATATTTGATTAAAATCATTATCTCAAATAAAAATGATATTACATAATAGCGATATTTTATCACATTTTCATCATATTATAATAATATGGACTAATAGTCAGATTTGATTAGGCTCGGATCGAAATTACTAAATTTATTAAATGCAAATAAAATTGTCACACGATGGGTACCAACAAACGGTGATATATTTTAGATTTTCTTTTTCTTTAGGCCCAACGCAGACGACAGACTAATCCGTGACGCACTTTTTTAGTCTGTGAAAATAGAACCCGCGCGCCGACTTTTCGCTCGTCGTCATCACAGACTAAAAAGTGCGTCACGGATAGTCCGACGTCTGGGTTGGGCTTTAGGGTCAGTTCAGACAGAGACGAGCGGAGGGGAGAGGATTTTTTTATGACACTCGAAAATAAACTTTAAACTATAGTGCAAGCCGTGAGTGAGAAAGCGCGAGCTCGCGTCTTGCATCACATTTTGTAATGTTTAAAGGTTTATACGCTTTAGGTTATGGTAATACGGTCTTATTTTCAATTGAGTTAATAAATTGCTCGGGCATTTTGTTAACTTTTACTCTGTCTGAACTGAACCTTAGTTCATCATCATCAGTCTACTTAGAAACTATGTTTTTGTCTTTTTTATAGTAACGTGTATAAAATTAATATTGTGACAATAAGAGCGACTTTTTCACACATTTTGGTCGCTTTGCAGCACAGCGTTCTATAAAAAGAATGCAACAAGCAAACAATTATTATATTGCTGCCAGGGCCAGTATACGTCCGCGATTAGTAGGAGGTGTTGAAGAGGTCGTGTGAACATAAATAAATAAATACACACGGCGCAACATTGTCCACCGTTCGCCAGCACCAAATTAAAGCGTCAAATCAACAAAAAATACTCCCAGGAAATGTAAATCCGTACAACTAACTACATTTTAATACAATTCATAAATATTAAATATCACATTAAGCTAATTTCAGTCCAGTCATAAAGGTTACGAACTACTTAACTACGGTATACCCCTGAGCTAAAAAAAACGTGAAACTGATTGAAAGTCAGCCTACATTGATTGATATATAAAGATCGTGCTCGATTTGAAGGACCATCCATTGAATTATAGTAAGTATAATTTAATGGGTCCGATTGATAAAACAAAATGACTTATCGATAAAAAAAGTTATATTTTGTGTCACAGGCCTAGATAAAAAAAATAAGGACTTTATTATCTACGGCAAAACTGATAACTGGCTAGCTGTTGAATTTATGTTAACCGGTAAAGACCCGGACGACATTAATAAATGTCCACGTTCTTTGTCTTACTATTGTCTGGTATTGGCGGTAACGGAACAGTTAAATGTAAAATGTGTACGACAAAAAATCTTATAAAATACTAACTATAATAAGCTTTTGTAAATTAAGTAATTCTCTATACTATAAAATGTAACAAAAAATTCTAACTTTTCAAAACAATGCTTACATGCAGATGATTTTAGGCCTATATTTTTAATTCACAACAGTATCTTCTATTAACTATATTTAGCTCAAGCGCATACCAACCTCACCAATGTACATTCCAAACAGTATACAATCAAGAGTTCAGACATCGTTACTAGGCTTGTGAGAAATGCAAACGAGAGATAAACAGCGAGGTAGATTGAAACTTGTTCTGCCAACTAAATCTAAAAACTTTTCTAGGAATGAACACGCTCAACACTTGCATAGTGTTTAATAAAGAAACTATCCATAGTTTATTAATATTAACGTACAAATCGATTTTTATTTATCGTCTGCGACGAATAAATTT
Organism: Acrobasis consociella; assembly: GCA_963555685.1. Classification (NCBI taxonomy): domain Eukaryota; kingdom Metazoa; phylum Arthropoda; class Insecta; order Lepidoptera; family Pyralidae; genus Acrobasis; species Acrobasis consociella. Next base: position 7,305,103 of record OY743115.1, read on the forward strand.
CAGCGGGACTAATTGCAGGCTTTATACAAAGATGTTCTTAAGGGTGAAAGGCAATATGATAACGCGACAATAATGACGGCGCGCATTAAGTTTCTTGAAATAGCAGCGTTTCTATCACCTTTGTAGAATGCACCATATAATGTCAAAAATTTAAAATAAATTCACAATAAAACATCTAGTGGATCAATAAAGCGCACGTAGAACCAAACTTTCTAGTCCTTGTCAATATTGTTGAAACATTTAGTATAGAAACACTAAAAGTCATATAATTACATTAAAGCTTAATTCTAACAAATTCGTGAATAATCCCGCGAAAACTCAGACAGATGATCGAGAATCCTTTAAAATTCTAAGTACTAATATCACGAGGGAACATGACTTTTTTTCTTACATTTCAACATTCAAATGTATGTTTTTTTTTTTAATTTCTACCTACTTAAAAGCAAACCGAAATATCTGATAGATACTGAATACAATTTCATGAGACATTTCCAAGTTTAAATTCAGCCAGATACCTCACACTCGTACTCCAGAACAGTCTTGTGGTAGAAGAGCAGATACCTGAAACGTAAAAAATAACATATAAATCGTATACTTTTACTAACAAAAAAAAAAACAATGTGTCGGTGGTCAGAGCAGCCAGAAGATTTGGTCTTCACTCTCTGCTCTGACCAAATATGGCTCTAGTAGTACAGAGAGGATCGTGCTCCTGCAGTGGCGACTAAGTTAAAGATCTGATAATGATGAATGTATCAGTGACACAAAACAAACAGCACATTTCATATTGTTTACCATCATTTTCAGACCAGATCAACCCACTGTTGGGCATAGGCCTCCCTTTTTTTGGCCATTTCTCACGGTCCTATGCAATTCTTATCATTTCACAATAACCTTTTTTGCCGAAAATAAATAAATACAGGACACATTTATTTAAAAACTAGGAATTTTGTTTTTTCAATCAAACTTACCCTTCACTATCTAAAACTTCACGAAGCGACGCACGGGTTATCATGTGGTCGTCGCACTTAAACCAGCTGCCCTTCATCTGGCGCACGTACGCAGTATAATGGCCCGCGTCCAGCGAGCCCAGGTGATTCACCACAGCGAACAGCGAATAGCGATTGTCCTCGAATATTCCTTCAGGCGCGTTATTATTATCTGTGGCGCCGCCGTCCACTGAGCGGCGGTGCGAAGACATGAAAGGAGTCATGTCTAACTCCGCAGGAAACGACACAAACGCCGATATTTTCCTGTCGATCTGCGACGAGTGTTCGAAGCGCTTCAGGTGGAAACTGGCGACTATGGGCAACGTTTCAAGCGTCAACTGTTTTGTCGACTCGCGATACGCGCGACAGTTTGAGCATTTTATCTTCGCCCCTGAGCCGAGATGTTCGGCGCGTGTGAATCTTTCCAGACACGCTTGCAGAGAGCCAGGACCGGCGACGTCCAGGCTGATGTCCCAGAATGGGTCGATGGTGGTGGAAACCCCGGAGCAGGAGGTGCAAACGACGTCGCTTTGTAAGCCGCCCGTGAATATCTGGTCAATGATGCAGTTGCAGCGGCTGTTTTCTTTCTTATCAACTGGATCTTCAACGCCGTTCATGCAGTGTCTGAAAAAAGGAAATTAAAATCGCGATGTGCGCTTTGTATGTCTTCCCGTATCGGTCGCATACGCGTTTTAGTTCCTGTTTATATGTTCGCTTTTTAGCGAACACGGTAAATAGCAATCGTCAAGCTACGTCGGATGCGTTTATTCCAAAAATTATGACAAGTGATGGCAAGAAATAAGGCAAGGATCATATGCAAATCCCTGAAAAAATACCTGCGCCCTATACTAACCTGTGGCAAACATGAAAATTCTGAACATCTAATCTTCTCATAGTTTTTAAACTATCGCGCTATAAACACTATTATTTTATTGTATATAAACGGGGCTTGGCACGAACCTTTTTTAACGTTTCGAATAGGAGCTACATCTTTCGTTATCAAAAAAGTTCATGCTAAGCACCGTTTGTATACACATTAATAATTATCCTCTACTTTCTTTTTGTTGCAAGAGTAAAACCTCCCATAATAAAGGGAGGATTTGCCCGTAATTATCACGGTAAGCAGGCTTGGCGACCACATAAGATGGTATGAAGTTATAACAGATGCCACTGCTGTTCTCTGTCCCCTATACGTCCCTGACTGGCAGGGTGGGACTATAATTGTGTATTGTCCTAAGCCAAAAATAAATTAATTTGTACTGATAACAAAATAAAACGTCGCAAAATAATGTCACTTGTCTTTAAACATATCAATTTTAACGGGATTTTAAATTTATTATTGCAGAAAAACTGATAATAAGAGCGCTATTTGACTCCAAAAAACTATGACGTCATTTGCCTGTATTTCATACAAAATTCCATAGAGACTGTTTGTTTTGACGTTTAGAAAAAAGTATCTGTCTTATCGCATTTAGATTAAAATTTTCTGTTTTCCTGCAGGTTGACTGGTAAAGAATGCATTAGCATTAAGTTCACTTTTAAAATAAAGCTTTTATTAAATAAATAAATCTGATTTGACTTGTTGGAAAATAGCGTATTGTGGACATTAACCTGTGCAGCACGTCAAGAGTGGCGATGAAGAACTCGTGCGCATCCTGCTGCTCGTAGCCCGCCAGGTGGCGCGCGTGCGTCCAGATCAGGTGCAGCAGCCGATGCAGGGTCAGCGGGGTCTTGGCGCCAGAGTAGAATTCCTGAAAAAAAAAACAATTATGTAAACAATCTTTTTATTTATAGGTACAAGTAGCGGTACGTAAGTTTAGCGCTGCGTGAAGTGTAGAGGGGATACTGCGCACGGGTACAGTATTACTATTTGACTTCTGCGCAAGCAAGGTTACCGCTACCTGTAACGTGTTGTGCTCGTGGGCTTCCCTCCCCGTGGGAAATTTGAGATAAAAACTATCCTATGTCGTCCCTGGATATCAAACTATATACGTATCAAATTTCATCTAAATAGGTGGTTGAAGAGTGAAGTGGTAACAAACAAACAAGTATACAAACTCATTTATAATATTTTTAGGATTTAAGCAATTAAAATAGTTTTAATTCTCTATCCATAAGAATTAACAACCATTTGCTAAAGCTTTGCCGTGTGGTTTCCGGCAGAGCAGAGTGGATGTCTCCATGTCGTCGTCGTGAACCACTCCAAGTCCTCCCGTGGATGTCGTAGAAAGCGACTTAAGAAATTCAAGCTAAACAAAGCTTATAAACATCAATGAGACCTCTCAAACCCGTCTGGCCAGCGAGGAGAGTGTAGGCCAAATCCTCTGGCTGCTCTGGCCAAGTATGGCTCTGGTAGTACAGAGAGGGTCGTACTCCTGCAGTGGAGACAAAAAGACCCGATGATGATGATGATGATGCTAAAACCTAGTTAAAACATGTTTTGTTCCTTTTTCTCTTTTCACTATTTGAAATTTAAAGAACGAGACAAAACATGTTTTATCTAAAATATATTTTTTTTACCCACTCATATTATAAAGGCGAAAGTTTATAAATCTTCTTATCGAGTCGAAATGGCTTAAATTAAATGTTATTAGACCAAAACCTAGCCACGGCGACTGCCCATTGTCACTGGCCACATTGACTGTCATTGGCCACATTCAGATCTGCCTTAGTGCAAGGAGTCGGACAGTTGGGACATGACAAAAGATGGTCCATGAATTGAGTGACCCCACAGTCACACAAACTGTTGCCAGAGTAACCCCACCTGGCTCTGCTCTCTCGGCATCTCCCTGTGCCAGATCGGAGTCTATTTAAAGATTTCCAAACATCCCATGGGAGATCCTTACCCGGTGGCAGCTTCTCGTTAGGTAAAATGTCAGATGGTGAAGGCGGGAACTTATTTTGCCACAGTGTATATTTCGATAAGAAGAAGTTTATAAATGTGTATGTGTGTGTGAATGTTTATTATTTCTCAACGCGCAAATGGCTGGACCAATTTAAAAAAAAATGGTATGCAGAAAGCTGACACCCTGCATTAACACATAGGATACTTTAACCGCGGGGCGCAGCTAGTTATCTATGAAGTTAGATTTCTTGCCTAATATAAACATTCTTGATCAAAATATTCATTGAAAAATCGAATAGCATAAAGTGCGACATCAGGGCGTGATACTGATTACTGGTGATCGGCATAGGTATAGGTATTACATATTACAATCCCGTGACGCGCATTGATACTACATACAATACATTGATAACCGTCTACGTTACGCGATTTCAGATCAGATTTGTTGCGCAAAACTAAGCTGATTTAATACAAATAGCAAAAATTACAAACAACAAGTCACACTGTTTATTGACTTAAATGATATCATTACATCCGGGTAAACATGTCTGCAAATGTTAAACTGCGCATTTAATAACTAATCAAAAAATTTGCTTGAACATCAACGTTTTTTGACTATATACGTGAGTTTTTGTGATGAACTGTAAACATTTAACGTAGGCAAGTACTAAAATCTTGCATCAATAGGAAAGTGGACTAAAAACATTTTTTAGGCTCATTAGATTGTATAAGATTCTTATACCTATTTTTTTTTTCACTTATTAGCAAATAATGACGAAGATACAGCGCATTGAAATTTCGCCTAACGCCACGATTGGCTACGACTTTTAACCAACGGTGACGTAAATCACCCCCACTCCAAAACTTCTAAGCACTGTATCTTCGTTAATTTTGACTACTTTGCTAAACAAAAAAAAAATGGGTTCTTTAATTTTTGATAATGTACCTAGTTGACGGACTAAAGAAAATAATATATCTTTGAATCAGTCCACATTCCTATTAAGTAAGTATATTACGTTAATGAATATTCAGAAAGCAACCCAAATAAAGCAATGAACAATATTTAATTTCACTCTTATTAAAACGGAGTGCAATTTGCGAGACTCGAAAGCATTTTATGTAAACACAGCAAGTAAATAATATTGAATAACTACATAATGGAACGGATACCAGGAAATATGTCGATATGAAATATTCCTTTGCAAATTCTGCAAATAATTTCATTTCAGTGCTCGCAGCGAAGTTATATTGACAGAGTTTGCTTTGTAGCCGTGATGCATATTGGAATACTCGTATATGTATAAACGCTAGGTACAACTGATGCAGGCTTCTCAAAGTGGGACCAGTAGAATAAAAATTCAGTTTATCCCTATAGTTAGTTGATTGGGAGAGAACGCTTTTAGCGTTAAGTTCACCAATTGTGGACAATTTTTATTATGGTATTGTTCCATAATAAAAATTGACCACAATTGGCAGACTTTTAATACATAAATAAAATAAAGGCAATTGGGACACTTTGACAAACAGAACAGCATAAGGGTTTGCGGAACCAGTGTTAATTACAGAGGTACCAATTACTTCGTTACGGTAACGTTCTCGAAAACACACCGCTACCGCGAAGATTTGCACGCATTTGTCCCTAGTAAAAATAATTACTGTCACTGTCCCCTATTATTTCTGGCCTCTGCAGCAGTAACAGCTGTACGAATAGCCGTATATATTTTCACTAAGTATATATTTTGTTTAAAGTTCGCAGTATTATATAGCAGTCTGTAAAATGTTATAACATTTCACAACGCATAAATTTTGAGAAGCCCTGCTCGGTGCATAGGATCAATGACGTTGCTAGGGGGAGCGCGCCTCGTGTCCATCCCAGCGGGGGGAATCCCACCTGTTGTAAATCCTGCCTCCCTCCCAACCAACCCACCTTTTCCACGGGTTTCGAAAAGTACGTCATATTTATTATTTCCAACTGATACAGGCACTAGCTACTGGATACCTGGGCCCACACTGTTTTTAATTCATATACTAATTAAGTATACATTGACGATGTAATATTGTATAGATCAGAGTTGGGCAGTAAAAGAAATAATAGGCAGTATAAGTACATAAAAATCATGATCTGAATTTATAATTGTAAGTCAAGGAAATAACGCACTTTAGTTTCGCAACGTTTGGTTTGTTCCCTTCAAAATTCTCTTTGATATAAGTTCAAGCAAGAAGACTTACAATTGTTTTAAAAACAACGTTTAATAAAAATGTCGCTTTTTTTAAGATTTTTTTCTTGTTAAAATTGTAAATAAAGAGAAGGTAACCGTGAGTGCCAAACTGAACGTTGTGTAAGAAAATATAGAGAGTAAACATCGACTTTGCCAACTTTTAGAACTAAAAACTCCGTCACTCTTAAGTTCGAATTCTTTTAAATTGTTATTCTGTCCAGGTCCAAGAATAGTAATAAAATGAATCAAGTAATACAATGAAAACACAACAAACAAAATCTACGCTCCATTAAAAATGAGAAGTGACCGTCGTTTAATGATTTACCTTTATAACGAACAAACAGGTAAATAAAATCCTGCCCAACTTTGAATTGCACTGCGTTAATTAAAATTCTGTAAACAAAGGTATTCATCACAATGTTCGTATTCATTAACGCAAATGAAATGAGAATATTTGTATCTATTTAGCCTGCTGTTTTCCTTACGTTGAATTTTAGTTGAACCATATTGTATGCCTTAACATGTTAATCGGTAAAGAAGTTACTGTTATTAGTGTAACGGGACTTACCGCGATTAATATTTAAATCATATATCGGTAAAGGAGTTATACAGATGTCTGAAGTGTTCCGATCAAGCAACCAAGAATTTCGTTTGTAATTTCAACCCCCATTATATATAACACCTATGTCAAAATGTCAAAATCGTATAAGTACAAAAGCTAATGTAGCCTTGAAAAAATTACTATTCTGATAATCGAAACTTTTCACTGAAGTATCTAAGGCGACAGCGTGAACGCAGCTTAACCTTAAAAATCTCAATTCCTCGCCCACTTATTTTGTATCCAATTATCCACATTAACAATCAAGTAAAGCCTTTAAGTAGGCTAGCTAGAGCACCTTGAGTGGCGACAGGGCCGAGGGTGAATCGATAGAGCGATGTATTTCCGTAACATCATTACGGAGCTTACCTGGAACAGCTTGGAAACTTCACAGACGAGACACTTCACGGAACTCTGCGCTTTGCATTTGTGCCGCTCGCCCAGGAAATAGTCTCGCAGCAATGGAGTGTGGATTAATGTCTGCAAATGGAACATTTTATTAGTACTTATGTGCTTTTTACGTCTTATTTAACTAGTTGTACGCGCCGACCTGCGAACCAGAGTTGGGCATTATTCGAATAATTTTTTATGTAAATAATTTCTTTGAATAGAAAATCATTCGTGATAAGATTCCCTCTCCCATCCACTTCTTCGAATAATAAATGAATTATTCTTTATTTCATTTGGATAATTTTCAAATACCACGAATAATATAGAACGCGAATCGCTAGCGAATCGAAAAATAGCAAAGAGAACGCGTAATCACGATCTCCTGTCAGAAACACAAATAATTTACAATTTTTTGTCAAAAAGCTTTGTATTTTTTTTGTAAAAAATAAAAGATGTTGCTATATGCCTAATAGTATTTTATGCAACAGTTGTATAATCGGTCAAAAAATGCGAGTGGCGCAGGTTAGACGCCATCAAGCATTTTTTGACGTACTTATACAACGTTGCATACAATACTTTTTCTACGACTATATTTACTAAATAAAAAACAAAAACAAACAAAGAAAATATGAAAATGTTTGACGTATGTTTGGTAAATCAGATTTAAAATATATAAGTACTGATCTATATGGTATCTATGGTAATTTTTTTTTAATTGACATCTTTTTAGTGACTATGTGAAAAAAACATTTTTTTCTTATGTAGGCAGTATGGTAAATCTATAGAAAAAAAAAACGACGGGTTGCACTCTGGGAGTGCCGGCAGAAGTGAAAACTTGAATATTAACGTTGTGCATTTTTGATATTTTGGAATGGTTAGGGAATAATTTTGCACGAATTGCTTTAATTATCAGTATAAAATATTTCAAATCTTTTCTGAACCACAGTCTGTCACAAATGTCACAAGCATGACACATTACACACACGAACGTAACGTAACATAAACACACACGAACATTCGCGCAAGCGCCCTGCGCCGTCTTACGAATTTTCGATCAGGACACGTGGTCCTGACGCGAGTTTAAGATTTTTTACCCATTCCAAAAAAAGTGCACAACGCCGCTAAAGAAGTTTTCACTTCAAAAAGTTCTATGTCTATGGCTAGGCGTATCGTTTTAGTGAAATAACGACACATGTGCTATTATGAGGCATAGAGTATAGACTTTATTTCTGCAATCATATTATCAATGTTCTTATAATAGTGTTCAGAACCATTTAAAAGACAGATAACACTGTACAGGAGTAGAAAAAATATATAATAATATACATATACGGACAAATCGCACAGATTAAGCTAGCCTCAAAGTAAGTTCGAGACTTGTGTTATGGGATACTAACTTACGATACTACCTATATATATACACTACATATATAGATAAACATCCAAGTCCCAGGTCAATTTGAAAAAGATCATTTTTCATCTTGACCTGAACGGGGATCGAACACAAGACCTCCGGAGTGGCAGCGTGGTATTATTACCACTAGGCCACAGAGGTCGTCTGCTAGAATACGACTTGCTGTCAAAGTTGTATACATCATAAAATAATAATATTGTAAAGTGCTGTTGATTCTGTGATGAATAAATAAACTAAAAAATAAACATGTCGCAGGAAGTAAACAACCAGCATTCAAGTCAAAAAACAACTAGTTATTATACCTATTCAACCTAATTTACCTGTAGCATAAAATATGCAGTGGGGACAATCAAAACCACGACATTTTTTTGCGGTTGAATCATAAATATAAACCTCGTACGTCGTGCGTCGGTCGTATCGCAAAGATTAGATAGATGCACCCAAATGAAATGCTAACCAAATCTTGGCAAATAAATGCAACGATAAACAGAGGAACAAAATAGAACACCCTCGGTTGTACCATGGTTTGTAGCGTAATAGTTGCACTTTGTAGGCCTTGAATCATAATTTATCTAGAATATCCTTGATACTTCATTTTTTTATTCATATCATAATGTATCTCAAAGTTATGATATCATAACTCATAAGTAACCTGCCATATAATGCCTGCAGAATAAGAAAATGTTAATACGTATCGCAAGTAAGTAACTGTAGAGTCAACAGTAATTTTTTTCTCATAATGTTTCTTCACTTATAATCTTCATTAATATTGTGAATTTGAGTACTAGTACTTATTATGTAGTATTATTATACCTTTAAACGAGCAATTATTGTATATTTATTTATATATTTATAAATTTCTGTGATCTCGAAAACGGCTCTAACGATTTCGCTGAAAATTGGTATATGGGGGTTTTCGGGGGTAAATCATCAATCTAGATTAGTCTTATGTTTGGGAAAACGCGTGTTTTCGAGTTTTCATGCGTTTTCTTTCTACGCAGAATATGGTCGCTAATTTCTTCGTGCCGGCCGCCATTCGTTTGGCTCAGCGTTTAAGAATGCGGACCGCTAGAAAAAGTATTACGGGTTCGAATCCCACTCGGTGACTCACTTTTGTTTTTTTTATGTTCAAGTTTATATATAATTTTTTATTTTGTATTGTTTTTAGACAAGTTTAAAAAAATGTAGTTAACGTTTGAGATGTAACCGAGCAAAGCTCGGTCACCTAGGTACTGTAGTATTTAAGATATAACAGAAGAAAAGAAAAGACCAAAGTAAACTCAAATAAATGTACGAAGCTATTGTATTATCATACGATTACAATGGCATAGAATCACTATAATTTTATTAAACAGGTTATAAATAGGTTTCATAAAATAATAGAACAAAGAACAAAACTAAAGGTATCTGTGGGGATCCCAGTCCCACTCATCTGCGCTAATGGTCCTCCCGGCAGCAAATAATACGCTAAAGATGTGGGTGTAAAGGTTCTGTCATTTAGAGGTTATATAAAAGTTTTTCGCTAATTACTTCACTAAAATCTAAGTGATACCTAAGAACTATCTTTCTACTTGTAAAGTACAAACTACAAAAAAATCTGAAGTGACAAAATGACCACAAGTGGCATAAAAACTCCTCCGTGCTACGGAAAGCCCGTAAAAGCTTTGGTCCTGGCTATCATCATTGTATGGCAGTCGTCAAAGTGTCAGATGCCCTTATGCAGCCTGACAAATCTGACACCAGTGTTGGCCACAAAAACAACTGTATCGATATGAGGTGGATCCATAGAAATTTTATCAAAACCAGTCGTGCAGTTTGGGGTCTTTTAATTTGGAAAATTATATGTAATTGAATTTAATTAAATATTTTTGTGCCTGTGGCCTTTGAGACCACGGGTGTTTGGGGAACTGAGGCAAGGACATTTATAAATGATCTTGGACATAGAATATCTGAACGGGCAAATGATAGACGCTCCTTATCTTATCTGGCTCAAAGAATTTCCATTGCCATACAGCGCGGCAATGCCGCCAGTATATATAATATATAAGGGGTGGTCTCTTAGATTAATATATTTGACGAAGCGTGTTGCGGATTACTAACTGTGAATATTTTGACGAAGCGTGTAGCGAATACTAGCAATTTGTTCCTATTTTATAATTATTTGTATTTGATGAACAATAAAAGTATTAAATTTAAAAAAAACATCATAAATATTACACAATCTGTAATCATCCGAAATTAGCTTTTTACGCAGTTCGTATTTTACCAACAGCCTTTCAACAGTTACACCCACCCTCACCCCACGCTTTTCACATTGCTAACTCGATAGGTATTAGAGAATCCTAGCAACTGGTATATTTAATGTAATATAACGAGGATCGAACGGTTCCAATGAAAATGAAATTAACTCAGGAGGGGAAATGGTTTTGTATTTGTTTTCATCATAATATCATATCTGAGTAGGTATTATTAAAGCATTCTTTGAAACGTGATGTAGTTAGACTATCACGTCTCTTTCTGTAATGGAGCAGACAACATTTTGTATTAAGACTGTAAGCAGAGCCCAGGGTCATAAGACCCAGAAAACTTTTTAACGTAAATGGGCGACAAGAATAAAAGTAGAATGATTGATGAGATTTGCATTCGCCCACTCACTTGGTCGGCTTTTACGATCTGCACGGGAATCGGCCGAACAAAAGCAGTTGGTATATATTTTTTTCCTTTCAGTCATGGCAGATGACACAAGTGTAAGGTACAGTCGGATTATTACATATGTATCCAGGCCTCTACTTATTACTTAGTACTTAGTATCTTGAATTTGCTTAAACTAAAAATAATATTAACATGAAAATGTATATTCAGAAAAACTTAATTAATATCTGTCTGATGAACATACATTGTCATGTTAATTTTATTTGTAGTTTAAGAAAAAAATTAAGATATAAAGAGACCTGGATACATATATAATATTTCGGCTGTACATACATATTCAGCTACAGACTACAGACACTGCCACGTGATCCCAATGAACTCTGGCCAGCCGACCGGCGGCGCCTGGCAGCGGTACTACTAATTGATCCCACGATTTTACTTTCCAGTTTTAGTCAATGTTTATTGTTTCAGAATTTTTATTTTGACTAGCTAATTAGGTCTTACTAACGATCCTTATGAAGTGACCTTCGGATCTAAAACCTATGAAAAATCACTGATGTATCTTCATAGTAAATAACCGAAAAAGAAAGGATTTCAACCAGTATGTCTTCCTATGTTCTAATACAAAAAGATACTTCATAGTAATAGTGACGTGCACACATATTTTTGACAGAGTAGAAAATCTTACTTAAATTACGAGAACGATGCTGCCGCATCGTTCAAGCAAAATACATTTCTCGCTAGTATCCGATATTATATTAGGGTGACACAGGGTAGACAAATTTTATCCGTCTTATTATAAAACGCAGACTAACTTTGTTCCTAGGTTTAAACCATTATCCAACCAAATCAAGTTGAAATCTAGTAATATGCCATTGTCTCGTCTGAAAATGTCGACTGACATAGACGGTATGTGTCTATATGAAATGCACGCTACTGGAAATAATGATTTGGTCGTCTCTCACCCTGCGTCAAGGCTGTCATAAATTCTACAAAGCGTATACATAATATGTGTGTGTATATAAAAGTAGTCTAACTGGCGGGGTTCATCCCTAGGGCTATTGAGCGGATTTGAGCGACGAATGAATAATTATAATGCACTTTCGAACTTGACACCTGGTGAGCACGATTTGCTGCAACAATTTGCAATGCAATATTATTTAATTTTGTCCTATTTTATATTCGTCTTCGTCCGCGTAGACGTCAAAAATGGTTCTAATAGGATTTTTACATTAGTAATTTTGTTATATTATAACATACGAATCATTATGTTAAAATGTTTGAATACTTATGAAATATAACAATCTTTATTATAGTGCAGGGATTTAAAATCTGAAAAAAAAAATCTTTCCCTTTCCCTATTCTGAAATTTGAGGATGCTGTAAAATTCACAAAAAAAAAATACATCGCCGCAGGCATCTGCTTGTAGAAAATAAGAATCGTATCGTACCTATATCACAAAATTCGTACCAGACTGTATTAACAGACAGACGAAAAAATGTATAAGTATGTACCGGCTTGGAACAGTCAAATAACGGGTTACGAGTAAAAAACAGGCAGAATAAGAAAATGTTAATAAACGTATGACTAAATAAACAAATTCATATTGCGTTGTAATCGTGGCAGCCAGAATGTTTACATAAAATTTTCCTGCAGGATCGTGCGGCGAGGTATTGATTTTATGACTGTAGCTCAGATTTTATTCCGAGTCTGAATAATGAACAGGAGTAGGTATAGGATAAAACTTCTACTAGTGTTCATAAATATACACATACATACTGACATAAAAACATACTATTACGTACTTATTCTTTATGAGGTAGACAGAGTCAAGGGTGGAATAAACTCATGTGCTACGCTTAGCAAATGTTGGGCAAAGGATCGGGAATCAAAAATAGCAAGATTTAATACGATGTTTTCTATGATATCTTCTTTTGTATCGAAAGCAAAGACCGTTCAAAAATGCGAGCCTTTGCATATTCTTAATATGGAAACAAAGAGAGAATCCAAACGTAGTGATCTGCCGAACACGAGCACCACAATCTGTAGCGCGCTTAATTTGAACAATATTTCGTAAAACTATACCAGAATTCAGACTTACAAATAGCTAAGTAAATAAATAAAATAAAAATATATAGGGACAAATCACACTGATTGAGGTAACTCTGACCTGACACAAATTTTTGATCAAGCTATGTGCAATAACAAGCCTTCAGAACTGTAGAAACACTAGGCCAAGGGTTCTACATTAGGATTCGAAACCCTGCCTGCTATCATTTTATTATAATTTTATTCTAAGTTATAAAATATTAAAATGCAGTTCAGGAAACAGGAAAACAATACCTATTCTACAAGCCTTAGTGTCTGTGAAATAATATGCCAACACATCTTATATCATAATGCATGATATACTGGTAAAATAAATAAGACAAAGAAAAATTCTGCAATCCTCAGATGGGTGTGCAGACATATAAAAACACAAACTATTTGGATATCATTAAAAAAATCTCTTCAAAACACTAGGTAATATAGAGAGGACACTCACTTTCATGGTGTCTCTATCATGAAACCAAGTTCTACACTTTACAGTCCTTAAAGACTAGTGGTTGTGTGTCTGTGGCAATGACGCAAATCACATCTTTTTGATTTTAGGTAATTTATTATTTAGTAGGACTGTGGGAAATGGCGCAAAAATAGGGGACCAATGCCCAGCAGTGGGTTAATGTGTGTTATTATGTATTATTTATTAATTTCACCTTTAAGAATGGATTTATTTTATCTATTAAGTACAAGAGTTCTACTATTACTACTATACAGTGTAGGAAAAGCACTTACTTGCACAATGCAGTTCATGAAACAGGTGGAGCCAAGGTTCTGCAACCCGCGGAGGCCAATAGTTGTGTGAGGGCTGATGAGGCGACGTCTGCGGAGACGGCGGAGGGCCTGCGCTTCGTTGTTGTTAGGCAACCATGGCATGTATGGCACACTGATTCCTAAAGATCTGGTAACAAAAAATTGTTTATTCAAATTGGGTTGAAGGCCTAGAGGGAAAGCTGCTGATTTGCTGCTTTCTGTGCATGATAACCACTAACAAAGATACAGAAATGCCAATAAAATATGTAGCTTTAAACAATGAAATAAAAAATTAAACAAAGAAAACTCAACCGAGAATCTCTTATTGACTGTTTTAAAATTTTATTTTATTCTGTCTGACATTAAATTATTTATTTTTCAACCAATAAAAATTAAAAATAAATAAATAAAATACTTCAATAGAACATTATTGTTTATTTTAACAGCAGGCTGATAAAGCAGAGAATTGATTTTCTTAATCTAATAGAAAGATTGGAACAAAGCTTTATAAATCTTGCTACACTTACTTGGCTTGTTGTATTCGGTGGGAGATTGCTATTTCAGTAAGTTCTCGATCATAGATATAATCTTGGCATTGGGCACAGTAAACATTGCCATAATTCAGATCAACATATAGGAAGTGCTTCTTAATCTTTGAATGCTCTTGTATGTGTCCAGCGTAGCAGGCAAAGTAGATGCAATGAAGACAGGAGTGGATCCGTGGTCCGGGCTGTCTGCAGACAAAGCACAGGCATGCTGTGGCCTGTGACAAGTAAATATTAGACATTCCGCCAGCTATAGATTAGCTAAAAACCTACCATTAAATGTGTAGGATTCATGCAATAACACTTATTGCCGCTTCTTCTACACTAGGGCTCAAGAAGCAGTAGCAATCTGAGTTGTAAGTAACCATTTGATGTCAACAAGTGTTCAACAAAACAATGTAGAGGTATTATAAAATATCCTATGATAATAAAGATATATTTTAATTAATATTTGAATTGAATTGAACATGCCATGATGATTAGACATGTGACCTTAATTTCATAACCGACAACGTAAGAAAGGCCATATTTTACTGTTATTCTATTGTAAGCAGATTATTTCTTTGTGATAATTACTTCGTAAACAAACTATCTAAATAATTCAAATATGAGTTGCTAAGAAAATTTTAATGCCTAAAAATAAATAATTTATTAGTGTCAAGGAACATTTAACATTAACACAAGCAGTATTTAGGTAAAATATTTTAAAACCAGTTTCCAAAACAAAGAACAATGCTATAAAGACAAAAGTAATAAATAATATAATTTGTTGGCACTGTTAAAGAATGCTCAGTAGCTCAGCTCAGTAGAATTGATACCTACCTATGATCTAACTACAAATACAGAAAGTAAGAAGGTATCTATCACAATAATTTTACAGATAACTAATACTTTCCTTTCGTTGATTATATGCTTTGTTTTTGAGGTGTAAAAAAAAGACATAAAATGCTTTGCATATTCTTTCTTGTATGATAGGACACTATAGTAGCTACATACAACAATCACGCCATAATGCAAGTGATTGGATTGGTGCCGCGAACAGCTGTTATGAGGTCAAAGATCACTAATCAGCTGATTACTAACACAGCTGAGTCACAAAGTTACCTACAACGACCATCTTATCATAAGCTAAATTATTTATTAATTAACACATGTGAAAAGAACGTTCATGCAATCGGGCTCGTATCATTCGCTAGGTGCGTCTTCCTAGGTCACACGGCAGACAACGACAAGTTAGCACATATTTCAGGCTACATACCTTGTACCTCCTGGCTTCGGAAGATGTGCATGCCACAAAGAATGCATGAACAATTTTATAAGGATTTGTTCCTTTCGCTGCTTTGAAATTATTCAAGTGTATGCAACCATTGTCATTCATTATTTCGCTTGGGAAAAGCAATACCGGCAATGTACCTAATTCACGTTTTTTACGTCTTCTTCTGTGAGGAAAATCAAAACAATAGCATTCTATTAATCACCTTTACCACTAAATTTTAATAAATGAGACCGTTCACGAAAATAAAAATATCTCGTTTATTATACGCAAAAGTCAACAAGGCAGAAGAATTTTATGCAGGGGGCGTGTTTTAAAACGTAGTGTACTTTGCTTTGTAGTCGTAGGCAGAGTTGGGTTAAAACGTAGGGCTACGCAGTACAACAACGCGAGCCCCTAATCTATTCAGTTGGTCCTTCAACAAAAATACCAAACCAAAACTTGCGGAGCAATTTTCACGCACACACACGATCAAAAGACAAGCTCAAATGAAATGAACGAATGAAATGAATCGAATGAATGAAAAAGAGTTTTAGTCGATTGTAATATCGATTAATAATTTATAAATTTTTTAAGTTGATATACCCAAACGAATGGTTTTTTCGCACAAAAAACCGTTCGTTTAGTAACTCCGCGTTTAAAAATTTTCTTCAAAGAGATGATCACTACGCGTCCGAAAAACCGCCCTCAACGCGAACTCGCGAATCGCGAGGCGAATCACGAGGCGAATAACGAACTGACTGTTTACACATGCTAGTTCGTTATTCGCCTCGTCATTCGCCTCGCGATTCGCGCGAATGTGTAGATGCGGCATAAATCCGGTAAGATGGAAAACATGCGCTGCGCGGGGCGAGAGGGGAAGGGTTGCTTTTTTAATTATTTTATACCGGATTTACACATGCGTGTTCGCTATTCGCCTCGTCATTCGACGAAACATTCCACGAACTATTCGTGTACGAATGCCGACGCGAACTGCTGTTTACACATTCGTGTGTTGATTCATTATGAGATTCGCACACGAATATGGAGGACGTGGACATAATGGCGGCATGCACGCTACATTTACAATTATGTCTTCTACCCGGGTATTAACCCACGCTTAGGTATATACCTGTATGTGGTGGGTAGATTGGGATGTTTATTTAAAACCAGCCGAAGCCCGCGATTTCGTTCGCGTAGACTTTATGACTTCGAAAATGCTCATCAGTCTGAATAACTTTTGCTAAGATGTCATTTTTAGGGTTCCGTACCCAAAGGGTAAAAAAGGGACTCTTACGAAGACTTTGCTGTCTGTCCGTCTGTCTGTCATCAGGCTGTATCTCAAGAACCGCGATAGCTAGACAGTTGAAATTTTCACAAATTATGTATTTCTGTTGCCGCTATAACAACAAATATTAAAAACAAAATAAAATAAATATTTAAGCTTTTAGCTTATTTGGGGCTTCCATACAACAAACGCGATTTTTTATAGATAATGGTACGGAACCCTTAGTGCGCAAATTCGATTCGCACTTGGCCGGTTTTATATGTATACTGTATAGACTAGTGGACTTTATCCGTGTTATTATAAAACGCAGACTAGCTGTACCCGCGGGCTTCGCTCCCCGTGGGAATTTCGTGATAAAGAGTACACTATGTCCTTCTCCGAGTCTCAAATTATATCTATACCAAATTTGTTCTATATGGTTCAGTAGTTTAAGCGTGAAGAGATAACAAACAAATATACAAACTCACTTTCGCATTTATAATATTAGTAGGATATAAATTTAGTGAGAGTCCTCTAATTATATGTAGAAATGTATCAAAAGGTCATTTAATGTATAAAACAATGAATATATCTAAAAGAGAAAATAACAAAGATTAAAATCACTGATGCTATAAGTACTTATTAAATATAGAGATATCATCTTATTTGATGTCTGATTGCCTATTTTAACATATAATTAGGTCTACACACTTCAATTCGTATGTTTCCATACAAGTCATACAACGGGTACATATACGTCCTGTTGGGTCGGGCGCTAGCTGCCAACTGCCGGCAGGCGAAAGTGTAAACAGCCAGTTCGTGTTCGCTATTCGTGTCCTTTGATTCGCGTCCGAAAAACCGCCCTCAACGCGAACTCGCGAATCGCGAGGCGAATCACGAGGCGAATAACGAACTGACTGTTTACATATGCTAGTTCGTTATTCGCCTCGTCATTCGCCTCGCGATTCGCGCGAATGTGTAAACGCGGCATTACGGTTCTTGGTACGAGTCCTTTAGAGTGTATCTCTATTATCTGCAATTGGTAAAACGCAGAACACATCTTCTAGTTCTTCGTCAGGCAGAAATGATAACAGTAATCAAAAATAAATATGATTAGTGTCATTTTTGAAACGCGGAGTCACCTAAACGAATGGTTTTTTCCATACAAAAAACCATTCGTTTAGTGACTCCGCGTTTGAAAAGTAGCACCTCATGATGTGGTTAACCATAAAGAATATAAACCAAATGTTTTGTTTGAAACAGAAATTATTCGCAGGAGACGGTTCGGGAATAAAAAATAATATTTTTGTTTCGTGTTTTTTGTGTATTTCGAAAAATTGTCGCAGGGCAGAGGTGCGATTTTTCAAACGCGGAGTCAATAAACGAACGATTTTTTGTATGGAAAAACCATTCGTTTAGGTGACTCCGCGTTTCAAAAATGGTACTTCAGGAGACGCTTAACAACGGTTTTTGTATGGAAAAACCATTCATATCGATGAATCTGCGTTTGATGAAATGGTACTTCTGAAGAAACGCACCCATTCCATTTTGCAAACGAACCCTGAACGCACCCAAACTTCACTCAAATGGTAAATAAATATGGCTGCCAGTCAGATTACAACGATGTAAACTTTTGTTTTAATAATTTTTAAAATATTTTGAAATGATAAGTGAATTTGAGAATTTATCCCTTGGAGGAAATAACGCTGCGAGTAATCATGGAGATCCTTTCACTCATGCCGGTAAGAGTTGATGTTCAAGCTATTATTGTATACGTAGAACAAGTTGTTTTCCAATTATAACATGACCTCAATGGCTTGTTTTTAACGATCATAAATGGACAATATACCGTTGTTTTCAGAGTTGACACCTGAGCAGCAAAAGACTTTGATCGATATTCGTCGTCGAAAAACAGAATTGCTGTTAGAAATACAGGTGAGACCAACAAACGAAATATTGGTAGTAATGTAAGTTATATCAGCTTGTTTCAGCTGTTTGTTACAAGCAAACCTACTTAGCAATTCATTAAATAACTTGGTTCAGCAATAATGTGTACCTAGTATTCATTTTGACGTACCTATTTCGAAATAGTCACAATGGTATTGGTATAATAGCATAGTATATACTTCCTATGGTATCTAAAGGAAGGTAGGTTGATACTTAGTCATCAGTCATCACATTGCTGTTTCTTTCCTATATTTTTTCATATTATCAGTAACAAATTTAACAACAGGAGACGGTCATGTTGCAACAACACTGAATTGGGTAGATTACTGGCTCAAAAATAATTTATTTGGTACAGTTCATAAAATAAAACGCCACAAAATAGTGTCACCTTTCCATGATCATATCAATTTTAAATGTAATTTTAAATTTATTGCAGAATAACTCTGATATTTAGAGCGCTATGTGACTTTAAAAAAGCATGATGATAATTTTCAATGTGACAGTTTTCATTATTCCTGTTTTATTTAATCTTACTGTTTTTAGGGGTTCCTTACTCCAAGGGTAAAAACGGAACCCTATCACTAAGACTGCACTGTCTGTCTGTTTGTCTATATCCAGGCTGTACCACCGTGATAGCTGGAAAAATTATATTTTCACGAATTTCTGTTGCCGCTAAGTATAACAACAAATATTGATAACAGAATTAAATAATTAAGTGTAAACTAGACTGACTGGAAGAGACTTGATCTAGGGAATGAGTACTAATTTGGCTATACTTGGAAATAGCTACCTAGCACTATTTCTTCCAATTATTATTAAGAACTACAAATATTACAACTATAAATTGAGATGTAAGCTGTCCTCATGTTTCAAGTTGGATCAACTAGCACAAAGTGTACACAATTCAGTAGTTTAGGAGTCCATCGCGGACAAACATAAAGATATTATGATTATGACGATTTAGTATTTATGACAAATGTAAATATATTATAAATAGACTTAGTAACTACGAATAATAATTCTCTAGAAGCGTAACTAATCCCGTAAAATAATTCCACGCGATATGTACCGCGGCGGGCGGGGCTTATAATAAGAGCCGCGCCGCGCGACAGTTCGCCGTGACACTCGAGCCATGCGGCTGCGTCGCAAGAAGTTTCCTTTGAGAATATTGCTATGTTTTAGCGATAATCAATTCATTAAAAATGTCGTCTTGTGCCGTGAAGTGGTGTAGAAGCCATACAAGACATGAAAAACACAGGACACCTTTCATATACAAGGAAATAAACATTGGAATAATCCATACTTGACGTCTGTGGAAAGTGTTATGCAAAATGTACCTAAGATTTTTTCCTGCAGCATGTACCTCTCACGTGGCGTGCTCGGAAAAAAAATGTTTGTTTCTAGTATGGATGGTATGATGCATTAGTACAAATGTTTTTGACACAGATTCCCAACAAATGAAATTCTGCGTGATAAGTGGATAAACGCCTGGAAAGAAATGAATTTGATCGGATGCCTCGTAAAAATTGTAAAATATACAACATACACTTTTGCAGTGAGAACTATAAGATAGTCGACAGGGCAATTGGGCGTTTTCATTTTCTTTTTGCCGCACTGTACCAGTGTACCTTACTACTTATACATACTTTAAATTATGTTTAATTCTTTAGTTTAATATAACCTAAATTAAAACTTGTATGTATGGTATATCAATAAATATTATACTTCAAATAATGACTTATTTTCATTGTAGTATTTAAGTTATTTAATAAAAAAATTAATGCTTAAACAAGCTAATTTATTGTAGCGTACTGCATAATACCATCCACGCGTTGTACCACCCCCCACCGACGACGACGACGTGACCTTGTCGCAACCAATCGCATGGATCTTTGTCTCTGCGTGTGTTTGAGTGTTTCGTTGTCATTACTGTTTGTTTGTTTGCGTAAATGGAATCAGAATCGAAGCGGTAAATGTAGGAGCGTTAAGCGCCGTATTCATTATCCAGCGCCGCTGTACAGCGGCTCAAGGTCGCTTTGCTGGATGTGCCTATTCACACATCCAGCAAAGCATCCAGCAAGGCAGTGTTGCCTTTAGTCACACATTTTGCGAGCCAGTGTTGCCCTCTTTTGTTGTTAGTGTCTGTTGACAGTTCTAACCTGATGCTATGAAACTTAGTGAAACCCAGTGGACTCGCTTTGATAGATTTTCCGCCAGAAGCTCCTAGCAATCAAAGGATGTCTACACCAACTTTGGTTGAAACTAGAGGCCTAGGAATAGAGAAACGAAGGAATAAAAAGAGGCTTAAAAAGACTAGTATCCAGAGCCGCAAAATATTCAAGTTTATTTACATATCCAGAGCCGTAAAAACATCATTTAAAAAAACGTCTGCTGTACAGCAAGCGTATTCACGATCTATCTGCCCGACGTTCGCGGTGGTGGGGGTGGTTGCTGGACGCAAAATCGATCCAGCAGGTCCAGCAAGCAATTAATAATAATAACCGACGTGAAGTTGCTTGCTGGACGTGCTGGATCCAGCAAGCACCCCCACCACCACCGCGAACGTCGGGCAGATAGATCATTTTTAAATGATGTTTTTACGGCTCTGGATACGTAAATAATTTTGAATATTTTGCGGCTCTGGATACTAGTCTTTTTAAGCCAATTTTTATTCCTTCCTTTCTCTATTCCTAGGCCTCTAGTTTTAACCAAAGTTGGTGTAGACATCCTTTGATTGCTAGGAGCTTCTGGCGGAAAATCTATCAAAGCGAGTCCACTGGGTTTCACTAAGTTTCATAGCATCAGGTTAGAACTGTCAACAGACACTAACAACAAAAGAGGGCAACACTGCCTCGAAAAAGTGTTAGTGATGGCAATACTGGCTTGCTGGATGCCTTGCTGGATGCGTGAATACGCTACATCCAGCAAAGCGACCTTGAGCCGCTGGACAGCACGCTGGATAATGAATACGGCGCTTTACATTTCTAGAGAATTATTATTCGTAGCTTAGTAATATAGGCTACTAAAAAATTATAAAAAACTATATTAATATTCAATAGGAGTAAATATGATTATGTAATAGAAATATTATTTCATACTTAAATATTACAAATATTTTATGAGAATAATTAGAGACCCCTGTCTGTTGCATCGTAGTGCTCGAACGGATGGACCAATATCGATGCGGGTTTTTTAGGCCATGTTTGATGAAAATCTGTTCAGTCGTTTAAAAGTTCTTGGGTGATACTTCAAATTCGGGGTTTTTTTGTAATTTACCTGACAAGTCAAATTATAGATGGCGCTACAATATCAATATATTATATAATCCGCCACTTATCACTAGATGATGTCGTGGAGGGTTTTTTATAATTTGCCTATATCAAATCAACTTGCATTTCGTACCTAAGTTCTATTATGGACAGTATGTCCTTCATTCATTTTGCGAGTCTACATATCAATCAATTATATAGAATGTTAAATAGTCTCCTTTACTGTGTATGTTTTTGGTTAATATTTTATATAAAACCAAGAATACCACTGAAAGGAAATATGTTTTGAATACAGCAAGAAACATAGATAATTAGTGAAGTAGTAACTAGCCTTTCAAATATAAGAGTGGGTGCTCGGCGCGGACCGGACATCACACTATCTCTTTCGTACGCGCTAGTCCTTATAGCTGTGACGTCAAGAGCGCTGTACGTGAATCCTTTTTCTGTTACCTGACACCCCATCCATCAGATTTCAAATGTTTATAATTTGCTTATTTTTAGGCAGATTAAAAAATCATTTTCTTTTCGGTTTCAGATTATGTTACTTATTGATATGAATAGTAAAAGTATTGCTTTCTAAAACATCGATAAACAAGGCTTCATTATTTACTTGGTCTCTATCAGGTCTATGTATAACTTCCCCTTACCCTAGACCAAACTACACTTTTCCGTACAAAAGTAGTAACTAAAGTAATACGTTTTATTTCGAAACGACATACCCGACTTGGCAAAATTTTGTAATTTCAAAGATATTGCACATTAGGCACTGGTTTTCACACTCAAAAAATATGAACTTGAAATAGAATATAATGAGTTATATCATTTTTGACCATCAGTATGGGAAATTTCTACATCCTTATATTTGCTTTCCAGTTCATAATTTAACTTGGAAACCAATTATACATATAGATAATTGCAATTTCTTTAAAATTACAATTTTTTACCAAAATCTGACATGTGGTTTCAAAATAAAACGTAGACTACGGTTGTATGGAAAAGTGTAAGGGGATTCTTAACAACTGTTTAAATAATATATATGTCCTTAATCATTTTTTTTAAATACATATATGAATTAATTTGTTTATATTGGTATGGACCACGCCCGGGTTATTTAACATGCGAAAGCCCTTACTCCAGCCGGGCTACCGAGCTCCAATTACGAATCCCTCAGTAAGTTTTATTATTTTCTATAAAAAAAAAAAAAACAAATGGAAAAATGGTAAACGTCGAAAAGAAACTTTGTTACCTATGTATGCTGTTGGTAAAATATGAAACCCTTTTAGGCACTGTTCGTTTCGTAGTGCTTGTTTGGAAATCTGAATAATTTGTAATTCAATGCTAAGAACTCCGACTTTCGCTTTACTGTTTTTTTTTAGTTTTGGTTGTAGTCAAAAATGTTTTCTCTTTTAACATACGTACACAAGAGAAACCTCATGGACTGTTGACACTTTTTTCGTAGTATTTCTTCCAACACATTTGCTTCACTTCACAATCCTCATAACTCATTGTATACTTTTAGCTCAGGCTTATATTTTGTTATATATTTATGATGCTTATATGTAAGTTTATCTTAGTTGTATTTGTATAGTTTATATTTATATATTATTTGTACAGTACCATTCTGTAAATTTATTATGTACCACTTCTTGGTAGAAGTGAATGCAAACGCTGAATAAGTAAACATTCCTCTCAATTACTGGCCGGTTGACTGGAAGAGATCCCTATACGGGATAAGTCCGCCGTTGTACGTTTACTTTTCTGATTTGTATGTGTTCTTTCTTTTGTACAATAAAGCTTTATAAACAAACAAACAAGCTTTTAGCTCGAAAAAATCAAATACCAATTAACCACGCGGGCTACGCTGGTATCATATTATATCCCAAGTATACTATACAATAAGCTTGTGACGGTCAAAGGAAACCAATACTTTAAATTTTATCGCATCCTCATTTCGTTTCACACGCAATTTAACTGCATATGATTCATTCCAAAATGTGAATCACTTCTTGTCACTCAATGATGTATGTTGTCTCTTGTAATTACATTTGTTGTTTACTTATTAAATGACTAAGTCTTAACAAAATATGGTAAGTTATTTTCCATAATTTGTCAAAAACTAAATATTCTTTATGAAAATAGGTACTTACCTAAATGATACCTATCTAAACGTATATAATAAAACAGTAAAAAAAATGTGTCAGTACATTGAAAACATTTCCAAAAAAAGAAAAATATCATCGGCGATGCAAAAATAGTAAGTAGTAAGTAGTATACAGAGTAAGAATTTAAAAAAAATGTCTGTACACGCTAATCCCTGGAATTACTGGACGGGTACGAATAAAACTTTCGGCTTAAATTTAAGGTTCGGCTTTATTATAAAAAATATAAAAATGGCGACTTAGAAAAAGTTGTTCAGCCTGATGAGCATTTTCCGGAGACATAAAGTCCACGCGAACGAAGTCGCGGGCTTCAGCTAGTACTGAAATAATTTAAAAATGCTCGTTAAAGTTATCTACACTCTTCCCAACATTGTTTATACATTTATCGACCGACAGCATCCCTGATACGCTATTTGGCGTCTCACTGAAAACCACCCTTACAATTTTCATTCAATACCCGCCGGAGCGGTCTGACGTAAGCCTCCAATGCATACCAGTGAATAGTAGTAAGCCAGGCCAGTCAGTGGCGGAGAGTGCGTGGTGCGGGCATGCCGTGTTGCCTGTCGCTTGCCGGTACATTATCACTGGACTTGATGTTTTGAGGAACTCTTATATTTGTATACAACAGTGAAGTGTTTATAAATAAATTGTTAAAGCGAGATTCATCAATACGTTACGTTAGTGTCTTTACTGTTATCAGGCGTAAGTTTCCTAATGATAACGAGGATAAGTGGAAATTGCTGTGACTGCGTCGCTGATTTAGGGTTAACTAATATTTATTTTTTAGTTATCATATCGACTTTCTATTTTCTATCACAGAATCTTAAATCTGTATGTTCCATTTTGTATTATACATATTTATTCAACTATAGAAGTTTTCCTGTATGTTCAGCAAAGTTTGCTTTGTTTATTTCTGATAAATACTTACCATGTCTTCAACAACAAGGATATAATTAATATTCTTTGTTCCTGTGTCATTTAACCTTTATGAATTGATAATTGTGATGGTACTTATCTTCTAGTCATACAAACTAAGTTATTCTATGACATCAAGCAGTTGAATAAACAATAACGCATAATAGGATACAAATATGTAGACATAGATACATTGTTTGTTATTAACTTTTTATCATTAACCAAAGATGAGTAATTTATAAAAAAATATTTATAAACTTGATCTTTGTGTACTTTTGTAAGCACAATTTATACCCTATGATATTAACCTATAATTTACCTTATAATATGATGATGTCTATATGCGTCATCATCATCAACTCATCATTGTTATACTATAATGACTGGTACCAGTATCAACAAGGAAATAAAATACTGCGACTAAACAGTTTCTTAATAAATGACAATTAAATTAACTAATTTTACATAAGTAAATGTAGTTAATTTGTCTTAAACAAATTAACTAGTCACAACACTCACAACATTAAATATAGGTAATGTCACATCAAATCATCAGGCCATTTGTTACTTAACAACCATTAGTAGCCAGTCCTGCTACTGATAGCAACGATGTTTTATCGATGCCCTGATAACTAATTTATTTATCATTCATTTGGAACAAGAATTTTTATCTTTGTAGTAAATTTTTGGTCCCATTCAACGAAAAAAAGATTGTGAAATGTACACATTTGAAGCTTATTATTCTTTTCAAAGTTGATTCATGGGTGTATCAATGTTATGCGAGGTTCCCACAACCGGACAAAGTTCGCAATTCATCGCTTTTATCGCGTTTCCTTTGTCGCTTCCGCAGCGTGGTCGCCTCTATTGCCGATAACAGAAGCTCTACAAAGCATTTTCAATGCCTCAAAGTGTCTACTACTATTGAGCATGAGCATTTAATAAATCTACCTCTAGATTAACCCAGACATTACAATTGTCTGTTTGGTGTCTTTTGTTATACAGTCACTTTTTTTTAAAGACAGAGCTTCCACTTTCGAAGTCTTAAGTCTGTTCTTTCCTTTATTTGTATTAGAGTTTTGTTATTTGAGACCCGATCCACATTATCAACTTTGTCATTATAATTTTCAGTTGCGTAGATTACTTACTTTATTATTCGCTGTTGCGTTTGACAACCTTGTCAAACTTGCAGAATGATAAAGTGATTTACCTACGTGTGTATGTAATTGTCACTTTGCCAAACAACCTCAGCCGGCGCCCGCGACTATCTTCAGTCGAGTGCGTTCCTTAGCGGGAAGTGTATGGCGCGCGATGTGTTTACATTTTCGGCTGCTGTGTGGTGCTCTGTGGTGGCCGGTGCTGGTGCGGTGTGCCCGAGCCGCACGCAGCTACGACGACGGCTATGATCAGGTGTGTCATCGATGCAGCTTCTTATGCACTTCGCGTATCAACTCGTAACAACCTACTTTCGTGTAGCTTCACCTCTTTTGGCAATTACGTCGGTTCCGAAGAAGTCTCATGCGACGGGCAGTCCTGCATTTTCCACTTTATTTGCTTTGTTATCTTCGCTTTGTTTTAATGAATGTTGTGCGCTTTCTAGGTGTGTGGCACTTAGTTTCACTAATATCGGTGTAATCGTGTAATCAAGACGCGGTATAGTGTGATGTGCGGTGTGCTGGCACTAGTGAAGTAATGTTCATCAAGGGCGGGCCGGGGGCGGCCGAGCCGGAGCACCGAGGGTCTGTCTCCAACTGGTTCTCATCCCTCCGAAGAGGGGCCGGGCGTCGTAAACGTGAAGACACCGCGGTGCCTGCCAGTTACGGTTCATTAGGCCGACGGAAGGATGGCACGCAACCGCGCGGCAAGACGAGGTCTGCCTGGGACCTTAGCACCGTTGCGAGACTGGTCTGTATCTCATTTTCAATATAGTGAACACAAAATAGTGTGACACACTGCGCTGGAGACCACATTTGGCCATCTTCCAAATGCGCTGGATCGATCATGCCCTCTGCGTCTGCGTATAGAATGAATATTCACATTTCAATTTAAAAAGTACATTTTATATTTTTGAAATTGTGTTATTGCGAAACTTAATTTGAGTTTATCACCAGCATCAACAAGTGTTATCAATAGATATGACTGTGTTTGTTAACCATACTGAATTTGGACGAAAACAACAGTGAATCAGTCCTAAACGTATTTCAATTATGTTACTACTGAATTATTACAATGAATTAAAAGGAATACCATTTACTTACATATACAAATCTCCCCGATTGTAACAATTACCATTTTATTTGGAAAGTCAGTCCATAAATATACCGACTGTAGTTAATTAAGCATTTATATATAAGTTCAAAAACAAGGACAGTTTTACATGTTTTAACAGTCTTTTCATTTTTTAGGGTTCCGTAGTAAACAACCTTTTATAGGTAGTGTCGTCATGTCTGTCTGTCTGCGGTACTACTCAAAGACTGTTAGTACCAGAAAGCAAAAGAAAACCCTTTAATTATTGACCCAAAAAAAAAATCGCTGACACGCATGTTTCTTCGTTGTCGGCTTTCGCAACTATGGAACCCTACACTGCGTGTGGCCTGACGCTCTTGCCCGGTTATCTAGGGAGGGTTCGTCTGACCCTAGTTTGTCTAGTAACATTATATAACCAACTACTCAGGCTTTTGTATGTCCGTCCAATCCACTGATCACTTAAGATATACATATAACGTTTGCGTATTTAAAAGCTTTGGTAAACACTATTAAATGACGTCACAAGATAAATATTAGGTTTTTTATGTAAACATAAATCATAAGATAAATATTAGAAATTTTACGTAAACATAAATCAGTGATGCAAGATAAAAAAAATAATTATTACTTTAATCCTTGATATGAAATTGGAAATTCTGCGTTCGTAAACGTACAGCTTAACTGAGCCGACCTAAATTCCAAATTGTTACCTCTGAATGCAAATAAAAATGTCTTCTTTCTAGTGTCAACGCAGCCTGTGCTAACATACAACAAAGAACAATATTTGTGTGAACTAGTGCACTGTTTGGACTACCTGGGCTGGCAGTCGTCGCCTGAATTGTTGATAGAACAATGGTCCGCGCATGACACTGATATGATGTCGTGACTTGTTTTGTGTAACTTATTGTCATCCACGACTCTACGTTCAACAATCTATTTCCATTTGCAATTCAATAACTATCAGAAGTATCATAGATTCAATAATTTAATTTTAACAAACAATCAACCGACTTTACTTTCTTTCAGTGGTTTCTTCCATATCTTCAAAGTTCTTCATCATATCTTTTCCAAATTAATATAGGACAAACTTGGTACATACTAAAGGCTTTAAAAAAAAGAATCATCAAAATCACAATTGACAAAGATATCCTGTAACATACTTACATTAAAAAACATACGGGTCAAATTAATAATCTCCTTTTTGAAGTCGGTTAAAAATTCAATGAAATGCTTGTTCTAACATTAATAACATGAAAACAAGAAGGTATTAAATCAATCTCTAGTGGCTTTAGATGTCGTCATGAGAAGATAAAGAGATGCATATCTTAAGACCCTTGAATTTCCGCAATACTTGAAAACTGGATCGTTGTTGTAACTAGATTGAAAGTAAACAATAAATAATTCATAAATCTAGGAATTGTAGTTGTAACTTTATTGAGTGGTTGCTTATGGTGCTGGTATTGTCATTGGTCATTGCATACCATACTTTTGAAGCCATGGTTTGTTCGACGTGTATGTATGTGCTATTTGCATGCGTGTAAGTGTTTCCGCATTGTTTTCAGCTCAACACAATGCGTGACTCACAAAATTAATACTTTCCTAAACTTTACATACATTTACGGTAGCTTTATTTACCTGAAGTGTTACTAAATCTCTCGGAATTGTAAACATATCCGCAGCTATACGTTCACTTTGTTTACATTTCTCCTTTTCATTTATTTTTCCTCCTCTCAATACACAGTCTTTAAACATGAACCTTATTATTTTTACCACTAATGTTTTTGCAGATTTGGCAGCTATTATGTTTGTCTAATTTACTATAGTTGAGAGTTTTGAAACTTTTTCTATAGGCCGACCGAAAGTTATAACGAGAAAGCGAGGAAAAAGACTTCAACACTTTGAAAGTTTTACAAAGGACCTTTATTATTAGGCGTACGTTCTTAAACTTAATAGACTCAATTAATGTAACCCTTAAACCCTTTTGCGAAGTGATGAGTCCCTTTTGTGAGAAGATATTAAATTTGACATCCGCAAAGTTCTGGCAATAACTTTACAATGTCGAGTCACATTTCTCTCTGGTTTTGGGTCGTTTTGAATAATGTTTAATTCTTGTTTGCGTATAGTTACAAAAGCTATCGAACTAACGAACGGTAACTAATGTTTTGTGGTATTCTTGTGACTTGACTCGTTGGAATAAAGCTTACAGCCCGCATAATATTTGTTCATCCCTGACGCGCTGTTATTCACTTCCTTCCGTGTGGCTTTACTATAGGATTTTTTAATCAAAATCATTCGTAAAACGTCGGAATTATAGTCTCTTTTGTAAAAAAACTGCTCATAATATGTATTAGTTTTCTTTCGTATTAGTATGGATTGATATTAATTTGATGTCAAATATTTACTAACCCCATAAGTGACCGCCATATTAAAAAAAATATTTTTTACATAATACGCCTCTTTTAGGGTTACTGACTCTTATTATTTATTATACTACTGATTTATATACGTGAATCAAATTCAACTTGGTAGCAAACTAGGCAGATAAATGAGTGATCCTATAAGGGTACCGTTTTTACCTTTTGAGGTACGGAACCCTAAAACGTGATTTTCTGTAATGTATTGCTGCAGACGAAATCCATAACTAACAAGATTAATTAAGTATATTTCAAACCCTAAATGCCCTAAATATCTGGTCTCTACACAGAAATTTAATGACTTTGTTTTAATTAGTGAATTTTTGGAAAAACGTAATTGGGATTCAGTGCCGGTCATTACCTTTTCCCAATTAAGCCCTAAATAAAATTTGGCAGTATACAAATTATTTAGATAAAATCTTATACCACGTCCGTTCAATAACTTTTACAATTAATTAAATTAAAGACACCGGATGAACTTTAAAATTCTGTCTAGGGTCTGAGATCGTCAAACAAGTCTGTTACATCCTTATTCTGCTAAATTTAGAAACACAATGCCGTGTTGTTCGCTTAGATACTACCTATTACGTAAAGTAAATGACAATTTACCTGTTAGTATCTCTTCCAAACTGCTCCAGTTAAGAAAGTAGCTGGGAAACACAGTGGGGTTGATCTAAGGCATGTCTCACGGCATTCTGAATGTGGTAACCACTTTTGTAGACTAATTTAAATTGAATAAACGGTTTGTTTGTAAGTACGTTAAGTTTCATTGAAGCGCTTACTTACCGTATATATCATTCATGTCATTTGTCTTATACTTGTCGATTTTGAATGACCTTTACACCTTAGGTTAGCGCAACATACGGCGGTGCTGCTAATGAGCACGATTAGCTATTCCGTGACACGAACATATCACAGGTTGACACGCACTTGCAAATTTTACTGCTCCACATTTGTGCTAACGTAATGCTTTAATCAGAGCATGCGATGTATTGTATACTTTATAAAATTATACTTGATGCTGTCTGTGTCGTGGGAGCCGACCGTCTTTTCGCAACTTTTCTCTGGTTTAGACAGTTGTACCTACATAAATTGGATTTGTAAACTCAATTTGTCTAGGTTATGTCATCGTGATTGCCTGTTTAAATGAATCTGCAATGGGTAGGTTATAGTCAGGTTATTGCTATCATTTCTTATGACTGTTTGTACTATGTAGGTTATTTGTTCTTATTTTGGATTGAACAGTGATTAGGTAAGTTACAAATTGTGTTGCTACTATTGCAACACAACATGTGCATGACAAATAATTTGTTTGTTATACTATTTTTTTAGTGAAAGTATATTTTGACCACGTTAAACCGCAGAGCTCAGTTAGTTAAATGTATTCTTAGTAAATGGACTACAATCATTAAGATTATGTTCAAACATAAATTTTCTATCTAAGATGTAAGGGAATGGTTCAGGAATAGCATCCATCATGAAGAGGGCTTCTGACCTTGCCAGGGGCGCGGGGGCCGCGGCCTGTGCCACGAACCCAGCTCGGTCACTGACTCGTCAGACTAGTTTGACTTGCATCGTCTTGTGATTGTGCTTTTATCAGCAATGCATGCGTCAACATCAGACCAATCAAATTTCTTTGTTTGTTTTGTTCGCAGTCCATATGGAACTTCGTATTCAATGTTTTAGGTACCTATATCGTGACTGGATTCGTTATTTGTGTCTCAGGGTCACTTACGCATGTATTACGAAATATTTATATTTTTCCAATAATTAGCACGAAATATTTTATAAAATATTTTCATGGTATAGTAAGTCGAGTGTAGAAGTATTTTTAAACGGACCAAATAATATTGTTTATTATCGATAGGAACTTAGAATACCTGCTTTCAGGTAATGTGTGTAGTAATTAAAATTTTAGAGCAAGTAGCATAGTTGCGTTTTGCATTATAATATTATTCTTCAACACCAAACTACACAACCGATTTTGATATAATTCTATGGGACTACCTTTACCTCATGGTAAAAGTTGGTAATTGCTTTTCTTGGTTTTTCACCGTTTGGATTGCAATGAATTATTTAAACTGCGTCAGTGCTGTTACAAGGTTGACACACCGCTTTTTGAGCAAGTAAGCGATTTCTCATGTAGTTTCCAGTAAACGCCGTGGAACTGGCTCCCCAGTGAACACGCAATGGTCAAGTGCTACCTTCTGTTCCGGGAAAAATGGTAGTTAGCGTTGGCCGTACAAGGTAACGGTTAACAAATTAGACGTACATAAACAAAGCTACGGGTGAAAGTTAGTACTTTTTGCTCGGAATACATCTAGGTCGAAGTATTGACCTATTAAAGCTGCCTGCTCAGACCTTATTCCGCTTTACGTTTTTTATTTTGGTATTTTTTTCACTCGCAATGTGCTCCTGCTTACGGCGACGTAAAATAAGAAAGCTTATTTATGTTTTACGTACATTCCGCCCCCAAGGAATGTAAAATACGGAGAGCAAACGCAATCTGAAGGGTTCAAACTCCAATTTTCCTTATTTAAACGAAATCGTGAAATTCGCTGCAACTGTCATCATAAAGCTCACGGCACAAACGCTCTTGTAAAATACTTGAGTATCTCGAATTTCATAAAATGTACCAGGATCTCGGTAGAATTACAAAGCCGGCGACGTCCTCTATATTAATAAGCTGCAAAATTACGCATCGCGTCTCCAGCCGCAGCCGCAGCTACTGTCTCCGTACGTGAGGTGAATTTGTATGCGACTTCTACCACGTCGGGATTGGGGGAAATAAGATGATAAAATTATTTTACACTGCTCACACTAGTTTGTTTGCGGCTATTGTTATCTCTTTCCTCGCTTTGTAGCTTGGCAAAGTTTTGTATTTTTCATGTTATGAATCTTAAAGGAAGAGCGTCTATTTTTCATTTCTGCCGACGGCATTGTTTACATAGTCTTACTAAAAGAATAGTAAATATTCAAGTTTTACTTTGACTTTAAACTCTTACGTAGACGTTACTTCCTATCTTAAAGCTACTACAGGGCCTCTTGATATTAACAATGTTATGTATCTACTTAGATATATATATAGATGATTAAAATCTTTATTGTATACCAGTGTATTAATTAAGTTTTACATTAATTAGTACAATGGGCGATCTTGTCGCTTAAAGCGATCTCTTCCAGACAAGCAGATACTACATATATCAGCATCATCTAGTTACTCTCCCATGCTGGTCTGGGAGAAATGAAAAAACTTAGAATGTACCAGCTGCTTCTCTTCCCGCGCAGATCGTAAAAGCCGATCGAGGGAATGGGCAAAAATGCGAATCATGTTAACAGGCGATGCGGCTAGCAACCCATCACTGTATTGATTGCTTTTCCATCTTCTCGCCCCCCATGACGCTAAAAGTGGCTTTTGGGTCTTGCGGCCCTGGGTTCTGCATAGAGCCGCAAGACCCAAAATGCTCTGTCTGCCCCATTAGGGATAAAGCCGTGATAGTATGTATGTATGTATGTATCTAGTTACTACTTACTCGTGGTAGTACATCAGCATCATAGCGTAAATCGTTTACATTAGCTTTACAAATTCGCATTTGCGTCATGAAACCGAGCAAGCCTCCCCGCAGTGAAAATGAGGGTGTAGGTACTGGTAATATCAACAAATTACTTTCATGTCACAAATGACATTGCCACCGTCTCGAAGGAAATTGTTTTCTCTGTATTTTCTTGTAATCCCATTAGATATCACTTAACTTTCAATTCAATTATTTTTGTTCGCTGAAGTCAATGACTTCAGCGAACAAAAATAATATAACTAGAAATCTATGAAATAAATATAACTTGAAATCTATGAAATTAAAATATTGTTTGAAGCTAACATAATCTTCTTGACATTTGCGGTTGTTATATAAAATAGAATTTATCAGCCACCATACTAAACATCCACTTGAAATGCCAACCCTGGTATAATAGCAACAGCGGTAATACCCATGGGGTTCACTAATGTCCCATTGAAAGCTCCACTAAAGACATAATTGCCCTTATTTTTTGGTGCTTCACGCAGGCGTGTTTGCTTAGGGACGATGATTTATAGCTCCCCTTTTTGCACACACTCCTCCCGGCCAGTGTTTTTATTGTAGCATCAAAGTCAGGCCGCGCGAAGTGTTGATGACTTGCCATATGACAAGCGTAATCTTTATTATGTTTATATATTCACTTAATTTTAATTTATCATCATCATCATCATTTCAACCGCTGGACATAGGTCTCAATTTTACTTTATAATCACTATTATTTATGTATCTTAACTTTTTCAACAAAACTTACAGTCGATGCTTCGGCATCTCATTTTATTGGCTCTCTATTCTTAGTCGATACTTAGATACTATTACTTTTTGTATTTTCAGTCTGAAGTTTAATTTTATTGTCGTTTTGGCTTTTTCAATAAAATTTGAAGGAATGGTTCTGTGATTGAAACGAAATGCGGTTCGTACTTTATTTAGTTTTGTAAGACTATTTGAGCAGCTGAGCCATGTGTTTCATGTCAGCTCTATTTTTTACCTCGGATTTGTCTCTTCTTTGCACTTCAAACTTTGCAGTAAGTTAAATATAAACATTTCAGCTAGCAGTCTTACGTTTTTGGCAGTAACTATTTCCTCGTGATTTGTATAATCTGCTGTTGTTGTTTATTGGTAAATAATTGATTACATGTGATATTAGAATGCAGCTGCAAGTTCAGTAAGTATTCAAGTTCAAGATTCACGGCCAATACTGCCGCCACAATCGTCCGATGAATGGTTACACAACATGTGTACGGGCATATGGCTTCCTTATCATAGTACTTGAAAACAACATACACAAATAGACTAAATTGTGGCCTGAGAATCAATTTTTAGTTGCATTTTTTTGTGAAAAACCATTTACTTAAATTGTAGGATCATTAATTTGTGTGATGCCACAATCTTGTATAGCTCAATGCCTTCCTTTTCAAATGAAATTTATATGTGCATAATGTTAGTTAATTTGGCCATTTCAATCCACAATTTGACTACATATTACATTTGCCTTATCATCTTCGCTCTTCACTATTAGATATGTAATTTGCATATCAGTTTAGGTTAAATAGAAATTATGTTAATTGAGCGGTTGTTCTGTTACCATATCCCACACTCATATCTTGTCAATTTTCAAATCATAGGTACTTTGTATTACAAATTAGGGTATCAGTTACTTTTAAAATTTATTTCTTTTCAAAGATATACAATTTATCGTAATACTATTTAGTCATCCATTGTTTATTCAGTCACAGCTCGTAGCATAGAAATTCGTTAGGGTTTATATTTGATTGGCGTAACAAATATCATCATGGCTGGATGTCAATGGCGTTGTTAAATTTCGAGGGGGCGATGGCCGTTCGCGCTCGCGTCTTTGCATATGTGAAACAGGCGGCCGCTCCCATACAAACTGTCTCATTAGTTCCCTCGGCGAATGTGTTTTTTGCTCGTATCCCGCCTCTTGACCCTTGAGCCTTATCGAATCATAAATGCTATACGACGTACGACGGACACAATATTCTTTTTATTTCTAGGAAGCTAAGTTGTCTTTAATTGAAATGAATTATCTTTGTTTAAAACATGACCATGGGAATCAAATGGGAGTAGCTATTTCTCTGAGTGTTATTACGAGTCGTTTAATTAAGCGAGATGAAGATGATGTATGATATGAAAATAAAACTTTAAACGGTTCATGCAAACAAAAAAAAAAACATCGTAAAATTAATGAAATTAGAGCCTATGAAATCATATACATGGCAACGAACCCTATTCTCAGAATACATTTTCGAGGTAAATAACATAACATGACAACTAACAATAGTAGGTAAGTAACCTACTTAAGATTCTATCGACATTTACAGAAAGTAATCTGAATGCGAGCGTTTAATTTTCTCTAATGTCTCTGTGTTCGTTTTTCATTTTTGGCTGTCTGCCAGATTAACAATCGGCCTTAATTTACGCGGCGATTGTTAGAGTCTCTGCGGAGCGAAATCTTTGGAACTTCATCCAGTACCAGTGCATGACCGTGGGCCGGAAATATGAACCCATTGTGCGCTTGCTTCATCTTTTTGTATCCGAGTGGCTGGGTCTGAGTGTTATTATTAGTGTTTTTATCCACATTCATTGCAGTTCTGTTTTTTTTTTTCAAAAATATATTAGCATTTGGATACAAAGAATGACTAAAAAGTGCTAAACAGTTCTTTATTTATTTATTTTTACTCAAAATGTTTCAGTCACATGTTTATTAGTTCTGATTTTCAGTTTGATTAAAATGTGCAGGTAATGCTTTGTTTTATTATTGGCAAACCTATGTTCAAATACTGATGCAAAGGCGAAGGCTTTCGGTTGAACTATGAATTGAAGGCACTCCTTTGAAATTCCTATTTATATTTGCATCACCTGTTATAAAAATATAGGCCTGAAAGGCTTTTCAGGCCCATGACATGTAAAGTTAAATAAATAAAATAAAAATAAATTCGAAGTTTGATAAATCCACAATCCTTTCCCAACACTACATTTACAATCTCACCATACCAGTAATACCAGTATTCGTAAAATAAAAATATTAATGTTTATTTTCTTTTTCCAGGTACGTATCGTGCAACATTAATAAAAATCAGGCGAGGCGGTAAGGCTGCGTAATGAAATTTAAAAATAAGGCATTTTATTTGGAGCCTAACGTTACTTTTTCTTCCGTCTTTATTTTCGTCCGGTTGAGTGCGTGGGTCAAGAATGTGATTGCAGTGTCAGTATGTGCTTGAGTCGAGGTTGCATGTAAAAGTTGATCACGACATTTCGCTGCATAGTACATTTTATCAGTAGAAATACTAGCGATAGCACTAGCTAAATCTAGGTCAGTAACCCCAAATGAATAACCTTGCCAGTCGCCAATCTTTTGGTTCATGTCGATCAACCTTTGTGCTATGCATGTTTGCATGAGGAATGAGGCCACCGACTTTTCATGAACGCGCAATGTTTCTATTCCATCCAGTCTTCTCTTCACAACTTCAATACAAAACCACTAATAAATTTACTGGAATAAAAAGAGCAAATACTTTTAGTAGAATTTATGTATGACCATTCTCAGAACCGTTGAATGCTAGACGGCAACAACATTTTGCATTGTTGAGTCACCATAATTGAACGTGCTTTCTGTTTTGCATGACATCAATACCGACGTTTAGCATTTAAGTTTCACTGGAGAAAATAAGTTTTGAAATTAAATATGTACTTGCATGCAATACATTTTTATGTTTTTCCATTCGTGCAATTTGAATATCTATTATCTGATCTAATCGAGGTCATCTGGCAGCATCAGTCATTGGCTAAAACTAAAACTGAATTAACATGACGCAGATTGTTCAGTTTATGAATTAAAAAAAAACAATGACGAATGGGTTAGTCCGGCCAGTTTATGCAAGCTTTTCCTCCTTTTATTGACGTATGATAATCCCTGTACACAATATCATTTCATAAAGAACTTATGCCCGGTTATTTCAATCTTTTTTGATTCTGATGTTTGTTATCTAACGTAGCCATTAAACCTCGAAAGCAGTATGAATTTTAGCTTAAAGTTATTATTCTTATTCATCGGATTTATTTATTCGATCACGTTCTACAGCTATAAATCTAACATACAAACTAACGAATTGAGTCCGTTTCTATTACGCAACAAAATAATGTTTTTGTCGAACTCCTGAAGGCCGCATCAGCATTCAGCTCGCATCTCAATCATTGCGACATAAATCAGGAAATTCTTGAATGGTGATGGCATCAGGCACTAAACAAATGTTTATGATCAAAATTAAGATAACCTTCCCAGTATACCAGCTTCACGACTGTTAAATAGATATTTGCTGTATTGTCATATCATTTACCTTGATAAAGTTAAGCTGTATACAAAGTTTCTTATGCCCGGAAGAGATTGCGAAAGTTATAACAGGACTGAATCTCAAGACGACATTCGGTATTAGAACCAACTTCTTGATTAACTTTCTGTATTACTTAGTCAGAGATATGTTAAATCACGTATATTTATGAACAATTAACAATATTTTAACAAGATAACACAAGTACTTTTTCACCACACAGACAAGAAGAAGTCCAGACCAAAACGTCAACCGTGACATCCGTACTTTTATTGCACCGTCGTGGATGAAGGCATTTTTGCTCGCCGCCTAATGTCATTTTGACTAAACAGCCGGTTTTATACTGCGGCGACAACATCCGGCCGTCCTGCTCACGTGGTCGTCCTCGATTACGTTGTAGTCTGTTGTATTTGACTGAAAACAAACACACCAATCTTTAATGTATTGTTCAAGCCCTCAACAATTTCTCCAAGTCACGATAGCTGCCACTCAGAATTTTACTTAAAACAGCCATTGGCACCTTTGGCCGCCAAAGCTGTATTATTGTATGTCCACGTAACCGGAACAACCGTCAGCACCTTAGGCCGCCGAGGTTGTGTATCACCGGAATGCCTTCAGCACCTTAGGCCGCCGAGGCAATTATCTGCGTGTATCAACGTACCCGGAACAACCATCAGCACCTTAGGCCGCCGAGGCTGTGTATCACCGGAATGCCTTCAGCACCTTAGGCCGCCGAGGCAATTATCTGCATGTGTCAACGTACCCGTGACAACCATCAGCACCTTAGGCCGCCGAGGCTGTGTATCACCGGAATAACCTTCAGCACCTTAGGCCGCCGAGGCAATTATCTGCATGTATCAACGTACCCGGAACAACCATCAGCACCTTAGGCCGCCGAGGCTGTGTATCACCGGAATAACCTTCAGCACCTTAGGCCGCCGAATTGTTTACCGTAATTACAGCTATCTATATTGATTCTTATCTCCTGTAGCCTGTAGTTAACGCAACGTGAAGTTTGTTGAAGTCACATACATCAGACACTTAGTACC
Organism: Acrobasis consociella; assembly: GCA_963555685.1. Lineage (NCBI taxonomy): Eukaryota > Metazoa > Arthropoda > Insecta > Lepidoptera > Pyralidae > Acrobasis > Acrobasis consociella. The sequence goes on from OY743115.1 coordinate 7,344,042, forward strand.
TACTGGTTTGAATTTATGTGCCAGTATCAATAAATAAGAATCCGCTACCATAATTTATAAACCATAACAACTTTGCAGCTTTGACACTTTCATGTTAAAGATGTAAACAAGACAAGAAATAACTCGGTACCTTTTTTTTATCATATAGGACAACATCCGTGATTCCTGTTTATTCCTCAGCTTGCCCAATTTTCACCCATGGCTTCATGTTCTCCACACAACTAACTCCGTCGTACCTTTTGACAGATCGTTCGGCACCACGCATGTCTTCCATTTTGTATCTATCGTTTCCTAAACATTCTTTCACCTGAAAGGGTCCCTTGAACTGGGGCAACAGTTTAGTACTTTGCCCGTCATTATTGTGACTTGGTATCTTAATAACAACTAAGTCTCCAACCTTATATATTGGTGCTTCCTTTCGCTTTGAATCAAATGCGATTTTTTGTTTTATTGCATTATCTTTAATCTTGTTATCGACTGCCTTCCTTAAGGTTGTTACATCAATTAATTGTTCTTCATCATCCACAGTCGGTTCATGATTCATTCTTAACCGGTATCCAAAGAAAACTTCACTAGGAACTGCTGATGTAGTCTTATTTATTGTGCTGTTGATCCCTTGTTGTATCGTATCGATGTTTTGATCCCATTTGTTATTATCGGTGTTTGCCCCCATAGTTCGTAATGACTCCAAAATCGTCTGATTGTAGCGTTCAACTTGCCCATTTGCACGTGGGATGGCTGTGGCTATAACGTGCAGTCTAATTGATCTATCCATACAATACGAGTTAAATAACTTTGAGGTAAACGCGCTCCCTGCATCGCTGACTAAGCGCTTTGGGTTCCCAAATATTTTAAATAATTTATCCAATTCGTCAACTACGGTTTTACTCTTAGTATTTTTAACAGGTAGTATAAAAACAAATTTAGTGAATGAGTCTACCGCTACTAACAAATAGGTATTATTCTTAGTGGTTTTTATAAACGGCCCTAAATGGTCTAAATGAAGAGTGTGAAACGGCCTGGCATATTTTGGAATGGAATATAGTTTGCCAGGCTTTTTCCCATGAATATTTTTATAATAAATACAGTGTAAACAATTCTTTATGTATTTTGTAACAATACGTTTGAGGCGATGAAACCAATACACTGACCTAATTCTCTCAACCGTTTTATCCACCGCAAAGTGTCCGATCTCGTCATGATTCGCTCGTATCACCTGCCAAATGCATCGTTTGGGAACTACCCATCGTCTACCATACTCCGTTCGCCTGTAAACTTTATTTCCTACGAGTTCATAGTTCTTAAATATATTTTTGTTTAGCTCGGCTTCTCCTGACTCTAAAATTTCTCTGATACTACAAATACTTGGATCTTGCAATTGAACGGAAAGTAACCAATCACCCTCAGTAATCATCATCACTACATTATTACTTAGCTTATCTGTGTCGCTACTGACTGTGGCAATAGGGTTCCTACTTAACGCGTCTACATGTTGCATCTGCGTTCCTGGTCTGTGAAATATTTCAAAATTGAATTCTTGTGTTTGCAATACCCATCTGCTAATGCGGGGAACAATATCTTGTTTAGATAAAGCATATCGTACGGCACTGCAATCAGTAAAAATTTTGAAGTTTAAACCGAGTAAATAATGTCGGAATTTTCGCAACCCTACTACCACCGCCAATAACTCCAATTCAAACGAATGATAGTTTTTTTCTTCATTGCTTGTTTGACGACTATAGAAGTGGACTGGTCTTTCCCCATTTTTAGTATCCTGCGTTAAAATGCAGCCTAAACCGTCGCGACTTGCGTCTGTATACAAATTTATTGGAAGTTTGGGGTCAAAAATTGAAAGTACTCTGTCACTAACTAAAATAGATTTTAACTGACTAAATGCTTGATCGTGCTCCGATTCCCATTTCCAAGGGGTATCTTTTTTTAATAAATTATTTAGGGGACGAGCGATCAAAGCACAATTAGGAATGAATTTCCTAAAATAGTTGATCAAGCCAAGAAATTGACGAACTTCATGGATGGTTTTTGGAGGAGGATAGTTACTCACGGCGTTTACTTTGCGTGGACTTGGACGAATACCGTCCTGTGATATATCATACCCTAAAAATTGAATATTTTCTTTAAAAAATGAACATTTAGTAAAATTAACTGTTAAACCATTGGATTGAAAAATGTTTAACACATTTTCCAGGCATGATATATTTTCCTCTAATGTGTCCGTTGCTATCAAAACATCATCCATGAAATTAATCACATTTCCGAATCTTAAATTTCCCAAAACTGCATTCATTGCGCGCTGAAAAATAGCGGGACCATTGCACAGGCCAAAGGGGAGTCTTAAATACTCATAATGTCCATCTAAAGTGACAAAAGCAGTCTTGTGAATATCACTTTCCTTAATTAATAAATGATGGAAACCAGATTTTAAATCCAGTGCCGTAAAATATTTGCATCCACGCAACCGGTCAATAAGGTCTTCAATTAGCGGCATAGGATATTTTTCTTTAACTGTTATTTTATTAAGCCGACGGTAATCTATACATAATCTCTTTTCTCCCGAGGCCTTATCAACCAGTAACGCTGGACTAGCATAAGATGAATTACTACAGCGGATCATACTATTTTTTAGCAAATCATCAACAATTTCTCGTGTTTTAACTCGTTCACTTTCTGACATGCGATAAGGACGTTGAAATACTGGCTTGGTTGTTGTTAACTCAATTTCTAATTCAATCCCTGACACTTTACCCAAGTTACTTAAATCTGTTGAAAAACATTTTGGATATTTTAATAAAATACTATTAATCACTGATTCGTGGGAACTATTTTCAAAATTAACATTGCAAATGTTTGCCAATTTACTTTGCTCAATTGCTTTTTGAAAAGTTAGTAGCTCCCCGATACGGCTATACATAATCCTTGGATCTTCAGTGAAATTCCTACCTATTAACACGTTACAACCCGACAAGTCTTCAATCACATACATAGTAATCGGTAGGTCCACACCATCGATTAACACATTAACATCTACCGCTAAGTTTAACATTATAGTAACATTTTTCGTGAATCCTGTTATTGGCAAAGGTGTTTCTAATTGATAAGGTTTCAGTAATAATTTATCAACCACGCTAGATAAAACTAGGGAGCAGTCACTACCCATATCTATGAACGCCTGACATTCGATATCATTAACAAAAATATTTTTTAAAAATCTCTCTTTTGTACTTTGTTTATTAATTAATTTAACTTCCAGATCGCTCTCCACTTTCGTTCTCGATTTTGTAATACATGCCGCTTCTGTATGGCCGATTTTTTTTGCAATAATCACAAATAACACTTTCTTTTAAACTGCAACTAATTTTTTTATGTCCAGTATCACCACAACGATAACAACGTAAAGGTTTCCTACTATTATTCCTGTCAAATTTAAAATCAGTATTATTGTTCTCAGATAATGGTGGTACATTTTTCTTTACTACGGAGTTTGTTATATTTCTGCTTGAACTGCTTACATTATATTTTTTGTCTTTTTCGCTTTCATAAACCTTACTATGCAAATATGATGCCAACTCATCACAATTCCTAAAACTGCCGGACTCTGCAGCAACACTAAGATTTTTGTCATTAATAGAACCTACAATAATTGATATCACATCTTGTTCTTTAAATGCTAATGCTAATTTTTCAATTCGACCCTTCTGTTGAAAAAAAAATTCGTATAGCGATTGTCCTTCATTGGGCCTACTATTGATCAATTCTTTTAATAAAACAAACGCATTCCTCTTAACTTTGAAAGTAGTAATCAATTTATCACGCCACTGCTGCCATTTCCACGTAGTCCATTCCGTTTCAGTTTTTTGTAGGGAATCATACCACATTTGAGCAGTTTTCCTTAACTTTTGTAACGCTTGAAACTTAATCATTTTATCTGACCAACCAAACGTTTGGGCATTCGCTTCCACAACGTTGATCCACATGTCTACATTATCTATTAGGGGGTCAAACTCGGGAATTACTGAAGATACGATTGCATTTTGACTCACTGTTCGAGCATTTCTTCGTCGCCGACGCCGTGACTTTCTATCGGTACCTGATGAAGTTGTAGAACTTGACGCCAACGAACTTGACGACGAAGGCGATCTCTTTCTTTTATTTCGATTCTTTTTATGGCTTCGCGGCATTTTCGTTTGTTTAGGGCGCAGATTGGAACACTTCTGATGTTAAATCACGTATATTTATGAACAATTAACAATATTTTAACAAGATAACACAAGTACTTTTTCACCACACAGACAAGAAGAAGTCCAGACCAAAACGTCAACCGTGACATCCGTACTTTTATTGCACCGTCGTGGATGAAGGCATTTTTGCTCGCCGCCTAATGTCATTTTGACTAAACAGCCGGTTTTATACTGCGGCGACAACAGATAGTAATGAAGATCCTTATTCCAATATCAATAAAGTTATTCGCTTGCGGATTTCTATACATAACTGATTTAATGTAAATTTTAACCAATTCCAAAAACATTAGCAAAGCTAAGAACGATTAAATTGTTTTTTTTTGGTTTATTAACCGAAAAACTGAAAATTCAGATATTTTTTACGGTAATAGGAATGTTATTCCTAACACTAGAAAAAGTGTCAGGCGTTTTAAAACTTTATCCATTTCTCATTATATTAATTTCTCAATACCTAGTCAAAATTCAAATCATTTCAAATGTCACGCTGTACCTGCCTAGCCAAAGGCTCTTGAGGTAGTAGCGTTGGTGAACGCAAATGTATTAAATAGTACCTAATACCCATTTCACCTACTGAAGCTGTAAATATTCACATAAATACGATTTCAAAAGTGATGGTCCTCTTTCGAGTGCTTTTTGGGTAGGTACTTCGTGGTAACATCCAATTACATAGGGACCATATCTCATCGTAAAACATCCCTTCGTATTCGTGTTTTATTTTCTTGGGGCCAGTGATGGCTTAATAGTAATAAAATTTGGTATTTAAATAACAACATAAATGTATTTGGTATTTAAAGTATAAATTAAAAATACCGACATGATGTTTCATGCATTAAAAAGTAAAGCTAATGAATGAAGTCATTCAAGACTAAGGAAATCTTGGCTATAACTGTTTTAGAGGTTCATCCAAAAGATGTGGAGCCAGTAATAGTTCTGTTGGCAGACATAGCGCCGCCGTTGCAAATATCACTGGGCCAGCAGTAAGACTAAAATACGCTCGGACATACTTTGAAGATAATAATAAAGGCCTGCGACAAAAGCTCGGTACAAAAAATGACGATGCGACATTCTCGTGCACATAATTTCTTTTTATTATACGAGCTTGTACTTACTATAAAGAGAGATGCCAAGGCACAGGCAAATAGCCAACTTTGTAATATTATACATTACTGGACGTAGATCCGAGTAAAGAATGTTACGATTAACAAAATGTTTCAACCTTATCGGAATTCTGCCTAAATTTGGTATTCTGAATACCAGACTGCTGAGATATTTGAAAGGGATCGCGTAGTATTGAGTGGGGCCTCGAATGATCTTGTCTCAATTGAACCTTTTAATATTCTGCGACCTATGGCGTCATCGGCATCCGCTTTAGCTTTGATACCATGAAAAATTTGAACAGTAGTAAAACCACTTTTATTATTTTATCCGACAAGTGTAAAATAAAATTTGAGGATTTTAGGTGTGTCCCAAACAAACCGCAGTCTAAATCATTACTAATTATATGGGTTTGATTTGATTTCATGATCAAATGTACTCGTACATACAGACTAGGACCTAGTTAAATTTGCGGTGAAGGTCGGATGTCTCGTACTGTACTCTGTACTGTACTAATACTCTGCAGCTGTCTCATCAGCTACGGTAGTATAATATGTTGCTTTGGGAAGACTGCCAGCTATTGTTCAATACTGTATAACCATGTCACGTTAGTTTGCTGTACCATGCTCCTTGCTGCAGGCATATCATTTACTCTTAATTTATTTCAAATATCATTACCTTAAACATTTTACAAAAACTAATGCTATGTAGGTAACATATGTTCTATCCAAGAATGCAAAGATACAAAGACTTAGCATAAATTGAATATGCCTATTAAGGAAATTTGCCATGCTATCTTCTCACTTAACTAAAAATAATGATGGGGAAATGGCTGGGCCCTTATAAAGTAGGTTGTATTATTTATAGCTCGGCATACATTAGCCAACCCATTAGGCCGTGGTCCGTCGTCGTTAAAGGCTGAGTAATGACCTGGAACCTATTGTTAGAAATTGGTACTTAGTACAAGGTATACTTTTTATAAGGTAACATTTCATTTTCAAACAAACAGCGAAGTTTTCTTTAGTATTTGTGTTGTGAAAAGCGTTTACGTTTGAATGATCTTATGGCTTCGTTGTTATTTTTGCATGAATTAAAGACACGGATACTAGATACCGAAGTTTGCACAGAATTGAAAAACAAATAGTTTGTCTGTGGTTGAACGGCACAGTGAACGCCGTCGTTTTCTTTTACTGTTGAAACTACTTAAATCAATTTTCTTTTTAACTACTAGTATTTATTTTCAAAAACTTTAGCCATTCTTTTTAGAAATACTATTTAGCTATGATTTTGAGGAGTCATTAAGATAAGTTAATATTATTGGTAGTACAGAGAAGATCGTGCTCCTGCAGTGGAGGCAAAAATGGCTGATGATGATGATGATTAAGATAACCCGATATAAAAAAATATTGATACGTATAGTAAAATGTTATATAATATGCGTCCACCTGCCGGAAACAGCCCCAATATAAATATCGGGTACCTATAAATAGGTACTCACTATATCCATGTTTGTTTACTTAAGAAACAATTTTCGTCGCCGTTAAGACGTGTCGGGAAAGTTTGTAAACACGCATCGGCTTCAACAGTTTTCCTGCGAGGGTTCCGTACGGTTGTTTGTTCACGTGGACGGGCTTGCGGTAACTTGAACGCTTTACTTGATACAGCTTGTTATGAACTAAACTCAACCAACAGCTAAAGTTTCTCTGTCGCTAAGCGCCACCTTCAACGTTTGTGAATATCTAATTAACGAAACATAACTTTACAAGGTATGCTAGCCTGGTTACTTTTAATACTTTAATATTGCCTTGTCGCTTTTGTAGCAGTTTTGGGTATGTTTAAAGCCTGTTCTGTCATCTCTTATCATGTTTGTTATGACTAACTTTGCTATTTCAGCTTGTTATAGTAAAATATTCAAGCAAAGTCATATTAAGCAATTAGTGCTCTGATGAAATTGTATATTTAACATGCACGCACGTGCCAGCGGTAATCGTTCGCATATTGCATTTTAATCTGTCCGGTCGGACGTTACTGTAAATCTGCCAAATATACTTCAATTTACCAATAAAACAGCATGCGATGCACATCGCACAATTTATAATTTCACTAGTTGCAAGAGCATTTTTTAAAATAACAAGCATGACATGAATTCTGGTCTGTATCACGACCAAATTAGATTCGTCTCATTGAAACTAACAGAAAGAAACCAAGTGATTTCACTTTCTTTAAATCTGGCAATCAAGACACAACTCCATTTGGATCTGGCTCCAGTACCAAAGCAATAATACATCGGGAAAGTGAATTAAATAGGGGAAAGTCTCTAAGGACTCGCGTGCTCTCTCTTTACGTGCTGGTAATCTCTCAGCAAGTTAGTGCCATACTGCTTTTAGCTTCGAAGCAAACGTAGACAGTAAACGTAGGCATCAAAATGCTATAAACCCATTGATGCTCATGGAATTTAGGTATTTTAAGTAAATACTTAATTTAAAGACTATTTAGACTAATAGGAAAATTAGTTAGATATGAGTATCTCCATAGTTTTAGGAGACCACTTTACCTTTCTTTAAATACTTATTGCTTTAAATAGGCCACCCCATACATTTTCACGTTAAACGGATAACTGGTCTTTGATTAAATAACAACGTAATTCCACAGATAAAGACCTATAATAAAATTGGCGATGAAATCGCAAATAGTGGTTTGCAGTTTGAATTGCATGATTGCTCGATGCATCGTTGTCCTAATGTAGATTTATGGCCCCTCTCAATAGAAGACCAGAAGGCGATTGCATGTTGGAGAGATCGCTATTGAACAATTTGTGCGTAACAAGCAAAATAAGCCAATAAAAGCGATGGCATGAAGTTCACATTCACGAGGCATGTTTTCTTCTTCTCCTCTCCCCTTGTTACTGCAAAGAATTTGACCTTACACTTGAATTGAAATATATTGAAATGCAGCTTTATAATGGCCTGCTTGCAACGTGTAACTTGACGGTGGGTTTAATTGCTCTATTATTGCCCCTCGCCTCGTGCTGAGAGGGGAATTTACGGCCCTTTAAATATGTGGGTCACGTGTCTCGCCAATTTTGGCCCCTTTTATCGTATACAGAGACCATTGGCTCTGTACTGTTGTATTATTTAGCCCATAAAAAGAGTGTAAACTTTATTGCATTCGCATAGACAGTGTTATTGCCTGCATGATTTAGCATGACACTATATTTTTGCAAAATATACTTTGAAAATAGGTTTGTATCAATTAAGTTTATTCTTGCCAATAATTAAATTCTGTAAGTACCTAGTACCAGTTTTCCGTATCCATAATATATGTATGTGGCGATTTTACTTTAAAATCATATTTAGAATTTGGTGTGATGTTTTATTTATAGTGCTCAATAATACATAATGCGTAACGTTATGCTTCATGAGCAGTTAGTTCAGTGAGACACTAATAGGTAAGCGTCATTATCGGCTCAAGTTTCGGTTATAATTATAACGAACAGTTTTATAAATAACGTATGTAGAACGTACGTAAAACTATCTGTATGTGTTAAGTGCGCCACGTGTGGTGTTACATTTTAAACAGATGGGGTTTTTAACTTCACTGTAATGATTAACAGATGCAAGGGCACATGGCAAATGAAAATGATGGTAAGTGGCATAATACCAAACCTAATGATATTAATGAGTGTATTCGTCCAATAAAAATACCTTCATTAACTGGCCTTACTTGCAGGATGCTTGAGCCGCTTCCGATCGGTCGTTTAGGAAATCGTTGGGGGAGGCCTATGTCCAGTAGTGGACTCTGTGGTTAACATTATCTAAGTTTAAGACAGCCGTTAAAAATAATTTATTACAAAATGCGTATTATCATGTAAATGACTACTTATCATCATCTGAGAAAAATTCTTGGAAATAGTTGTCTGCAAATTGTAATTGTATAATTTAAATGTATAGCTTAAGTGTAAATCTGTATTGTAATTGTAACATAGCCCATCAGGCTGGGTAGGGACCAATACTGAACTGGGTTTCTTTCGGCGTAATCTTCCCAGCAGTGGTCGTTCCGAATCGCTAGTAGTTTTTAGCTTCTGCACTAAAAAAATATTTAAAAAAAATGACCTTCAATAAGAGATAAATTTATCCTACATTGAATAAAATTTTTTGACTTTGACTTTGACTTTGGCTGATATGATGATGATGACATTAACTCATAAATTACACTCAAACGCCGGATTGTTCACGTGTCTTAAGATTTTCACTTGCTTCGCTCGCTGGTTTATTTATTGTGCGATATGGTGGTTTCCATAAATGATTTTGAATATCCACGAAATTTACATGGGTTAGTAGGATATCGACTATAACGCAAAATATCCACTCGTGATAAACGACGACATCGTATAATGTACACAGTTCGCGGGGTTGTTTACGAAATCACAATGACTTGAGAAAATATATCTTTTTGCTTTCATAAGTAACTTTAATACATTCACGCCTTTTATTTATTTCTGATCATGAAAAATGCCCACTTTCTATTATTTAAACCCATTCGCGTTTTTTTTATTAAACTATCAGTTGATAGACCTTCAGCGTTATTAATTATTCAAACTAGTTTTCGGTTTCTTTTACATTTTGTAATACCAGTAGCACAAAGTATTGTTCCCCAATGTTGGGTCATAGGAGTCAATTGTATTTCTCTTTGACCCTTCAATTTAGGGCGAGGGCTCTTTTTAACTGTCTTCATAAAGCGATCGATTGATCGCTGTCGCCTTTGTGAATTACTTTTTATTCATCCGAAATTGATTGAACTTCAATAACAGAACTCCTCAGCGATTTTATTAATACTTCACCTATTATGTGATCATTAATATTATAATGTTTCGTTCTAATGTCGCTGTTGTGAAATAAAAATACGCCAAATCCTCATGTAATCGGATTAGTTTTCTCAAATTACCTTTTTTGTACACGCTCTTTAGAAATTATGACGTGACTGTTCCGTCTGTAGCAATCCAAATCACTGATAGAAAGTTTTGTTGCCAAAATTATGATGTAATGATCAATCGCCGGGTCACACTTTATGGTACCTTACTTCATTGTTTATAATAACGGATATGGCGCAGTCGACCATCATGGAAATGATTACGACAACATTTGGATGCGGTAATTTGTTTATGATTTAACAGGTCAAAAGTAACTTTGTTTTGTGTATATCATCGCTCTCTATGAGGTTTTACAAATGACACAAGTCAACGATCTTCGCCTCGAGGTTTCGCTGATGGCAAAATAATACGTGTTTTATAATAATCTGTAGCTGATATTATGATGATTCGTTGAAAATCTCAAGCATTTCTTTTTTTACTGTCGCATCAGTCTATTCTTGTCGTTTTATTTATATTATACAATGTGAGTTAATCGCTGTCGCCAGCCCTCGTGTTTCGTCACATTGCATTCAAATCAGCGTCAGCGTAACGAAAGGTGTTACTTATACTCGTATATTATAAAAGCAATATTTTAACTTGAGTCCTCTCATTGCGTCTAGACGAGATAAGGCCTTTGACGGAATGGCTACTGGTTGCAATTAATCTTGCCGAGTTATAGGAGTATATTCGATCTTTCCCGACGTTTCGTCGCGTACCGCAAACGGATGAGCTTCTGACGTTTACAAATGACGTTTATCTTAACCTTCAAGGAAAATTGATAGTTTGAATTTCTGAACAGAATTGCTGATATGTTGCATTGCATTGCACTGTTGCTGTGTGTAAATTTAAATAAGTGGTGCCTATAACTGACCAGATCTTTAGCAGAAATTACAAACTCCAAGCAAATGCAATCGAAGATTTATTTATACATACATACATACATACTATCACGTCTTTATCCCTAATGGGGCAGACAGAGCATTTTGGGTCTTGCGGTTCTATGCAGAGCCCAGGGCCGCAAGACCCAAAAGCCACTTTTAGCGTCATGGTGGGCGAGAAGATGGAAAAGCAATCAATCAATTATATTTCCAATAAATGTGTTCCATATGTATTTTCCTACAGTTTCACATTTTCCGGTCCCACAATAAATCCTCGTTGTTAGTAGATAGTAATATCTGATTTCCAGGCTGCCATAGCTCTAAATGTTTGTAGTTTAGATAATAGAAAAAACTATTTTCGTTAGGAAATACAAAATCAAGAAAGCTCTCAATCTGAAATCTGAATAAAACTACAATTAAAAACGTGACTCTCGAATTGTGCGATGGAATCGAATATCTCGTGTGTTAAATCAAGTGGAATATGGTCTCACATTAATGAAAGTGCATTTTTGCGATACGGTAGCTAGGTTCACGATGATGGTGTTATGTCGTCGCCTTCACTTTTCATTTCTACGTGACACCGGTGAAAGGTTCATTTACAAATGCATAAGCGAAAGTAAATAACGAACTGAAATTGATTGGACCTAGAATTGTAAATGGGATCATTAAGATTGTTTCTGATAATATCTGAACATGGGATACGTTTATTCATATTCACGCCTTTCATCATCGTGACTAAAGGATTTAAATTGTTTTAGAAAGGCTGTGATGAAGTTACTCCCACGTTTTTGAATGTTGACAGTCGGTTTAAATCGTACTCTTAATAGTATGAATAATGTTATGAAATGAGTAAATAAGAAACCATCACTGTTTAGTTCCTTCTCCACCTCGCCCGCCATCATGCCAATGTCACCAAAGACTTGATAGTATGATTAGTATGTGTGTAGAATAGAAGTAAATAGGAATGCTACATTGTTTATGAAAGTAGATCATGTCAGCATCGTTTACTACAGACAGGTAGATTGAACACGATTCTATTGTGTCGAAACATGGTAGCGGTGCGGCACGGACGATAAGTTTTGATCGGGATACATTCGCCTGTTCCGATCCGATTCACAGCGTTATAAACATTGGTACAATGTAGATTTCCACACCTTCCAACCTACGATTTTCAGGTGGAAACCTGATCAGGATTCTTTTGATTCATTTTAATGTTATAATTCATATAAATTAAACTCTGTGAAAGCAGATTGCTACACGTGGGGCAGCATTTATAGTACTTTAAGTCAAGTCACAGTGTTGATCATTTCAGCCTTTAGATAATCACTGCGTTCATGTATATTTTCCATGTTTTTTTATAATTTTCCATTATCTTCAAACCATATAAGTACATATTTTAGAATTTCTTAAATAATGTTTATTATTCACTTTTTGGAAAAAGTAATTTTTATGATAACTGAGGACAGTTCTAACGTATATAATATAATTTCATATTGCCTGCGAATACAAACACCTGCTTCTTTGTGAAAAACCCGTCTAGACAGCGGGTCCTAACCGTCACATAGAGCGCCTATGTTTGAGAATGCTCCGATAATTTAAAACTGCACTCAAGTGATTGTCGACCTTCGGGCCATGTGTGGAGTGCCTCGTAGGTACAGGGTATAAGTGTACTGTAGGGTGACATTCCTCCTGGGTCGACGTCCGTAATAAGCCTCAGCAATAACTCTGTCGTACAGGTGCGATTCCACCTTTATATTTAATTTATCCATTTCATATCCTGTATCTTCGTAGCAATTGCTTACACTAATGATTTCAAAGAACTTACATTTGTGTTATTAACATTATTTACCTACTTATACGAGTACACGAACTAGTGTCTAAGATGTTTAGTTTAATTTCTAAGGATAAGTTAGATAAAAGATACAAGTTTCTCACATAACACGAATTTACATAACACTTTCTCAATATCGTAATTATTAACCGAATAGCTTTCCACGATTTGATACTTCTATGCACGATCGTTATCATTTAATTTAAATAGTCAATGTATCTCTAGATGGTGAAAGCCAACAACAATCAATTGTAATGTTTTTGTCGTTGCTTTATCGTCTAGACGAGGAAGATTGGTGTGGTTATCTCATGGGGAATCGGTGGCGGGCTATAGAGTCTCGTAAATTACGTTAGCTCTCTCAGACCGTGGAGGCATGGCTTGTCTGCCATGCGGTAGCTTTATTACAACAAGTATGGTCGCTCGACCATTGTGTGCTTGTTTGAACAACCTCGTCTAATCTAATATCTCGTTTAGACGATACGCTTCAAGTGGAAGATTACGAGCGATGTGATATTTTTGGTTAGTAGCTACGTTATCAAATGTTTATATGCATTTGATACGATCGATGAGTCACGTCCTTTAAATCCAAGTCTGGGTTTAACTTTGACTCATTTGTGATGACGGCTATTTGTAGTTTAACTTCGGATGTATTTATACGAAGTCTTTAACTAAATTAGATATAAATGTTGTAAATCTCTTTTCTACTTTCTTAAATATTTATTAGGTATTTATGTAAATTTAAGTTTGTTGAACTTGTTTGCATTTACTAAATCGTGAATTAATTATGAGATTTCGTTCATTACTCTACACAACTGGTTATGGGTGCGCTGAGGTTAATAGTCTAGCTTAGCTAGTGCTCTATCATAATATTCATCTTTTGTTTAGCATGACACATGATAATTAATATTATGTTAATACTATGAACTCACGCTTAATACCGACTGTGTCGTTTTGTGTCATATGTTTTGCGTTGGTTATGGTTCTGTGTGATATCGTGCAGTATAGTACTATATGTATAGTCCGTTTGGTTAGGTATTTAAATAAATGTAAACAATCTTGACATGTCTTTTTATTAAAATATACTCTTTATAAATCAATACCTTTGCAAATCACAAAGTATATATGTAGTTTATAGTTCATAACATGATTACTTTGTTTTGCGAAGTTATTGATTTATAAAGTGTATATTTCGATAAAAAGACATGTCAAGATTGTTTACATTTATTTAAATACCTAATCAAATGGAGTATAGCAATCACATAGTTATCTGTACATATATCACAAAACCTAAGCTAATAACATCCCAGTCTGCCCTCATCAAACTAAAATTTATTAGAAATGATACAATGCAGTTTTCTTTCATGGCTTTTAGTTTAAAAGTGTAGTTTTATTACTTTATCAAGCTTTATCTACGACTTTATTAAAAAGCCATTGCCAGTAAAGCCTCTTTGGTAAGTTCAGTTTGTCATTGAGGTTCTGTTGGCTCAGTTACACAGCCAGACGCCCGCTGCGGTCATTGTTCCCAGTTCGGCTCATTGTGATTTTCAGCTAGTTCGCTTTTGTTCCTCAGTTTTAGACATTCCCTTTTAATATTTAAGTCTAAAATGTGTGTCCTTTATTTTATGGGTAAAGCTGCTTTGACAATAGCTATTGGATTGGTTATTCGTAGAACTGGATTATTTTACCTAGAAATGGTTACTTGCAAGTTTCGAGCAAATGGTTGCATATTTTTGTGGTCGATGTAATAATAAATAATTTGGTATTTGGACCCAAATTGTAATAAGTAAACTATGTTATAATTTAGTGTTTGCAAAAAAGTGCTAATTTATACAGAGCAAAATAATAAATTTAATTTCAAAAATTGTGTGTTGTTATTTTTTACATTATTACAATAATATTCGTAATTGTTTTTTTCTCAAAGTTCCTCTATTCATTTTCTCAAAAATGTCTATCTTTGCTTTTATGTATTTTCCATATCGTCCAACCAAATCCTGCGTCTTCCTTGCCACCTTCACCTTCTCATAAACATGCATGTAGAGTAGATGTAGAGCATTCATTACAAAAGCTAACATACTAAAACTACAACCGGTGCGAAGCTGACTTACTAGTTAATATCAGCAGTAATAAAAGCCAATGACATTATGTTGCTAGCTTTTTCCGCACATTCCATTGACCCAGGTGCCACAGCTCCGCGTGGAATACCTGAGTTCACCCTCCGTGGAACTTGAACTTGTTCTACCGTAACGGACAATAACAACGTGCCCACGAAGTTAATTAAACTTCCACACTGACTCGTAAATATGGAACACAATCGCACAATGCACAACTAGTTTGATTTGATACAGAAAGTTAGAGACGAATTATAAACTAAAACTTTTATGACTTCGGTTAGCCATCTACATACAAAGTTACGTGGTATTAACGAAATAAGTTTTTTTTTATAGACTATGCTGACCCACCAGACCCACTCCTGGGCAACCATCTAGTACTAACGAAATAAGTATTGTTTAAAAAAATAGTTTCAAGAGATTAGGATTCGAATATGCAACATCATTAATATTCAACACAAAATTGTTACATAATGAAGAAGTAAAATACCAAAAATAGAAATACGTGAGTAAAATAATCATAAGGCTGGTTCTTGAAATCTGGTCGTAGAAATGTATGGTATTAGAGAGCCATATCAAAAAAACTTGGTCACGTAGTTATTGAAATGTATAAGGCGATATCTATTAAATTATGTGCATTGTAAAGTTCTTTATGGCATTTAACCGAACAATCCAACGGTCTATACGACCTGGGCCGCATACTGAATGCATTAGACGTCGAATACCTCCATGACTAGTGCAAAATGCGGTTTGCCTTGTGGTCGTAATTGTAACCTAGACTGATTTTGTATACTTACTTATTGCCTAAGGGGATCATTTCATGCGACATTATGTAAAGTGAAAACTACATTTTGGATTACAGTTTGTACATATACAAAATTGCATACTGTATGTATACAATTTTTAAAAAGTATAAGTACAAATTTCTTGAGTCCTTTATTGCCCAAGATACTTTGAGATTTTAGTTCCAAAATAAATATAGCATTTGTTAATAACATAATTTTACTAAACATAACTTTTCCTTCTTTACAGCAACTCAAAGATGAGCTTGGAGAAGTGGTGGCAGAGCTGGAGGCTCTGGACGGGCAGGAGGAGTGCAAGCAAAACAGTAAAGCCAAACAGATGAGCATAGGCAGGAAGAAATTCAACATGGACCCCAAGAAAGGTATCTACATCCGTTTAGTCCTATCTACGTTACGACCAGTTTCTTTCGTTTATATCAGTCTTGTTTTGTTATTTATTTTATTTAATTGAATAGGAACAGTATTTATAGAAATTGTTGGTATCACAGTGTGGAAAGAAACGATGACTCTAACATAATTTTGAATGAAATAGTGGTGGTTTACCAATATCTTCTCCATAGCTCTTGTGAACAATCCAACAATGTGAAGATTACCTTAGCGTCTCGTCTGTGAGCAGATCGGAATCCGGTCGACATGCATGGTTTTACTATTGTGTCTGGTGTTTTGCACAGACAACAGGTTAATAAGATGTATTACCAGAGGCAACGATACGAAAATTTGCTCGTCCATGGCTCAAATTAATACAGAAACTCGGTGGAATAAGTCGTATAAACTTATTTCGGTATAACGTTTAATTAGGTTATGATTTCAACATCAAACATTTGATCACGAGCTTGTAGTTTAAACAATATTCCAATATAGCTTGGCACTATTGGTTATTATTATTCTATTTATGTCAAATACGTTGAATATATTAACATTATAAGAGTTTTTTCTCTCCATTTGTTGCCTAATATGGTCATCGCTCATCAGTATGCGTCAGTGTTTGTTCTGCTAATGTGTCCACACCTATCTTTAATTTGCTATAATGTGTAAGTATAAGTACTGACAATAGTATGCTCGTCGCTAAATAGACTGTTTTTAGGTACATACGTCACCGTTGAAGTTTATTATAAATAATCAGCAACTAATGGGCTAAGCAGTACGCGTCACAATGTTTGTCATTTGCCAAGTCATTACCTTGCTAATTTATTCACACCTATATTTTTGTACTACTACAGCTATGAGTAAATAAAGACCGGCGGGCATGTCATAGGTCTTTGCCATGTAAACAGGTCAAATGATTTTGTCAATCCACATCGGCATTTCACTTTGTATCGTGATGTGTCAAGCGTAATTGCTTTTATAAGGAGGGACATGCGTTGTGTGTGTTTGTGTGCTTGTCATGAAGTTGCACGGTCGGTATTCCACGGCAGGTGCATGTTCCCACGCCATCCAGGCGACATACCAGCCAGGGTTGACTGAATTTTTGCCACTACATGTTAGAGATGTGGACTGGGTAAAAATATATTGCTTTATTTAGTCCAACTAAAAGAACCCTAATTTTTCGTACAGCCAAGAAATAAAAAATAACTAACATACAAACCTTCGAAGTCATAACAGTCAGAGTGGGGTGATTTACGTTACCTTAGGCTACAGCTGATCATGACGTCACACGAAATTTAAATGCGCTGTATCTTCGTCATTATTTCTTTATCAGAGAAAAGAAAAATACGTATACCATACCTTTTAATAATTAATTTAATGAGCCAAAAATTTTTTTTAGTGCATATCATTCTGTAATATCTCAATTTTTTAAACTTTCCTATATTCACTAAGTTTTAGTTTTTGTTGTTGCGCTGAGAGTCATGAGATCATGTATAATTTAGGGATCATTCGACGCATGATAGTGACGATGGACGATGGCGCTTTCTTCGAAACGAAAACGGAAAAATTGTCGAAAACGGTGTCTAAGTCAGAGTTTAGGAATATCACATAGCTTCACTTGTCATCTAATTTTGACAGTTTGTTTTACTATCGCTTCTAATCTATATAGATCTAATTTATTTTTTTATGCGCTAATAACTGTATGCATAGGATAGGTATGCTCTCCCGAGTCATTGAGCAATCTGCTATTCCTAATTTAATGATACATACGTTTTCTAGTATACTTGTATAAAGAAACGGCTAAAATAAAACTGAAATACATATTTATATTAAAACGGATAACGCCAACCCTGACGCGTACAAAACAAATTGTTCTATTCCTGAGGTTTTGCAGCTTGACGGACATACCTAGTGAACTGAGTGCTATAAATTAAATACAATTATAATTTCTTTAAATTGCTCCTTTCTTTAAAATATTTAATTTTAAGTGACATCGATCGTTTAAATGTTTATGTCATTTAATTTTTTTTATTATTCAAGTGGAAAGAAAATACTTTAAATAAACTAAGTTTTATTTTTTCGGAAAAATCTATATTTGTAGTTTTAACTTTACCTCAATTTCTTGAACATCTAACAAAAAGGGATAACAAGATTTGGTTACCTTTTCTACTTTTATTATAAAGGGACTATTGAATATTCTTTGTGTGCCGATCCCGACCCTCGTACACTCGACACTTGTGTTACCTGAGCATTGCGTAAAGGAAATAATACTTAAAAATATAAAAATAGTTTAGTTCCTACCATATTTTTTCGCTAGATGTCGTGTTCCAAAAGGCACTGGATGTCTCATTTGATATGTGCTGTATAAATCGAAATAATAACCAGTATGTAACTTTTATACGACAGCGAGCCGTTATGCTTTTTTGAAGTCAAATAGCGCTCTTAATATTATGAAGTTTTTCTGCATTATTATATCTAAAATCGTGTTGAAAATAGATACGATCAATGTAAAGTGACACTAAAAATATACGCACAAGAATATAAAGATGTGCACAATCTCTCCTTAACACATTCACGGACACTTACGGCTGTGGACGTAATTCAATTGTTATTTCTATTGTGTCTGGCTTAGTGTCCGTGAATGTGTTAAAGACCATGGTATTAAAGCACAGAACGAGGGCTTGCGGACTTGCGGTCACTGTGTTTCCAAGCGAGAGTAAATAACACATACATGTATGATGTATCTCATTGCATCCGATGTAATAATCCAATGCCGTAACTTCAAGTTACATCCAGGAAAGGATTGTTGATCGCAAAAGGTGGTGATACCATATTGTATAAAATTTAAATAATTCTAGCTGTTACCCGTGGCGCAGTCCGCGTGTACTAAGTTTTTTGATAATTCGACATTGTTCTGGGTTAAAAAGTATTCCAAGTACTGAATAAACTATCTGCTTACTAAAGTGGATGTAAATCCGTTCAGCCGTTCTGGCTTGAAAGTGAAAAAACATCCATACAACTATTACGATAATTATGATATTATTATACATACGAAATTTGCAATACTACTGTAAACAAAATGCCACACAATATCTTCTCTACCACACTTACACAATATAAATAATAATTTTTTTAAGAACAAGCCAGTCGTATGACTGCATCAATGATATCATTCGATGACAACTTAGATGCTTCAACGATTGCATGAAGTAGGTACTTTAAATAACTCCTTAAAATAATTTGACACATGACGCAAATCAAGGAAAATAGTATTATGATCTTAAAGACATTTACTTGTTTTGATTTGCCTAGGGACGCTACAACGCACTTTAATCACAGAATAAATACTAATTCTTACGTACCTTAACCATATGTGGCAAAAACGTTATTTTTTAATTTCGTTATTTTTTGTGAAAAAAGCCTTTGGCGCGGAATATTGCGGGGATGTAAACAGTTGGGACACGTATTTTCAACAATAAATCTTAATCTGCTATACTTTGTTGTCAATTATAACATAGGTATCTAATCTATGGCAGATTCATTCAGGTGATAAACATAATGATCTTTGTTTACCATTAGCACTGGGTAATTAGGTCACGTTGACACTCTGATACGGCTCAAGGGCTTGTTGAGAGTCGAGCTCGAGACAGGCGTAGCGAGAACTAACTAACCTGAATCACAAGAGATTAGGGCAGAGCTTTACGTAAGTACATAAATGGCAAGATTTCGTTTTATGCCTTTTTAAAATAACTGTATTGCAGATTTTCTTCAAGATGTAATGTACTTATTAATATGAATGTAATTCTAAAGTCTGGTTCAGAAAGATTAAGAATGTTTTTGCTAAACTATGGTTGTTTAACAATATGTATAATATCTCTTTTCCCACCAAGTAAAGATTTATTAACTGACATGTACTTAAGAATGAAAATATAAAGGATCAGCGTTTTAAATGAAAAGGACAACAAATATCAAAGATTTTTTTTGTCCTTTTCACGTGGCAGGATAATTATGCCATTCCAAGAAGCAATTTCCTCAACGTCAGTTAGGTATGTGTAGAAGTTGTTTCGGAGTACAGCAAAAGAACCCTGCCTGATCTAGGCCATGTTGTGGAGTGCTCCTCACTTCAAGAATACTTGCTGATGTAAAGAAACGCTGTGGACGCTGTTGTATTCGTTTCCTAATGATGTCACTCGTACCTCTTTTCTCTCTTTGAAGAATATGGACGTTATATTCTTTTCGTAGTGCAGAAAAATAAAAAAATGTTTACAAAACTTATATTCGCCATATACTGATAACATCCTCAACAAACCGAACTTGATTTTAAAGAAAGGAAAAGTTTTTGTTTGTATTGTTTGATGTACTGAATGTCTCGAGAAAATAATTATACCTACGTAAATCTTTCCAAATAGCGGCCGTGAAAAATGTAGCATACACGCTCTGGGAATCGTAAATGTATCTCGGTACTAAACATCGTAAATATACAAAGTATTTTCGCCACCGAGCCACAGATTATATGTAGAAATAACGTAGTAACGTAAACCAAGCTTTCGTGCTTGAAATAATCTACTGCTGTTTTTTAGCTTTTTATTTCAGCATTTGTAATCTGGAAAACTTCATCCACGTCTTGCATAGCGGCTAACTTGACTGTCATTATGCTGTAAAGTTCTGATCGTACTATCCACTTAATTCGGGCTACTCAGCCAGGCACAATATAAATAGCTATTGAATTACGTAGATCTAATTGTCCCGGAATGTGTTATAAATTAAGCTATCTAAATTCCAAAATGTGTTAAAGTGAAAAGTACATTAGGCTACCTAAATTCATTGCAATTTCTCCGCTGCTTCAAGGTGCTGTAAATACCACTTTACTGCTGCCGACTGTATGTACATTGATGTGTACATTATTTTTAGATTTATTTTATGACTCATAAAGATATGTAAGTAGTTATTAAATGTTTATCAAAAGCGGTTGTTATAATCAATATAAAATGCAGATGCATAAGCTTTGCACCACCCAAGTGAATGAAAGCTTAGACGAGTGCACTCAGCGATATGCAACTGCAGCAAATACAGGCGAGCGATGACCGAGCGAAAACGTTTCAGAAATGATTGGGTTGCAACCTTTTATTATAACTATATTGCCGTGTGGTTTCCGGCAGAGTAGAATAGGGCCACTCCAAGTCCCCCCGTGGATGTCGTAGAAGGCGACTTAGGAAATACAAGCTCAACAAAGCTTATAAATATGAATGAGACCTTTCCAACCCGTCTGGCCAGCGAGGAGAGTGTAGGACAAATCCTCTGGCTGATGTGGCCAAGTATGGCTCCTGCAGTGGAGACTAAAAGACATGATGATATTATAACTATGTCAAACAATGTAGATGCAGACTTTGTGCGCCAACCTAAAATGAACGATAACTAGAGAACTTTCATCAAATAATGTGAGTACACAGTGTAGTAGTAGTGTACAGACGGAATGGCTGAAAGCTTTGACAAGTGCACTCGGCGACATGCAAAGACTGCAGTGAACGCGGGCGGTGATCGGTGACGTTTTCGGAAACATTTGAACAAACCATCTACCAAATCGATATTCAATAATAGATGAACCTGTTTTTCGGACTACCCAACGAGCGCACTCTTGGAAACTTAACAGAGTTCTGAGGTTTTTATGGCCCCATCTCCAGTCTGTTAACACTTTCAAAATTGTCAAATCATATCCACCCATAGTAGACATTTAAACTAAATGCGTCGGTCGATAAAAGTCATAAGTTTTAAGTGCATATTTTTTTGCCTAAATAATAAAAAGTCTGAGTAACATTGGTTTTTCTACATTGAAATATTCGAAACTCTGAAAATTAATGTAATCAGTCGAAGATACTCGTAATATTGCAATTACATTACACAGAAAATGACGTCTACGTCGTCACCCAAACCTACGCCTCTCAATGACGTCACACGCCCACGTTTTCAGATCTGAATGGAGGCTTTTGCGTGGGGTGAAAGTCGAATCCCGGGATAAACGCTTCTTTTATAAATAAAATACCTACCAGATGATTAGTGATAACTGATGATGGAAATCCTTTCGGATTTACCAGGTTCAATTTATCAATTGTCGGTCTTGTATGTTTGTCTAAGATTTTTGTTTGTGCATATAAGAATAATGTTATGTACTAATACAAATATTGTTAAATAATATTATCTTATTGTAGACTAGTCGAAGCCCGCGACTTCGTTCGCGTCGACTTTATAACTCTGGAAAATGCTTATCAGGTTGAACAACTTTTGCTAAGGCGTCATTTTTATATTTCTTATTATAGTTTAACTGGACCATTATGGTTCTGCATCAGCCTCAGGTGTTCCATTTTCCAAAATCGATTATAACCCTTTATGTTGCGCCGGTTTAAGACGATACCACAAAAATTATGTACCTCATTTGTGGGCGGAGCTAGACGTATCGTGTCGATTGCGCGAGGGGGCGCTTTCCTTGATATTATATTTACGCGCACTGCCGAGAACATGTTCATGAACTCGGGAGCTTAGAACGTATGGAGATAGCAGACAGATATGTTTACAATAATATTTTTAATTCAGTAGATACAAATATGTTAAAATAGGTGATTCGGTCCATCAATTTGAACAACTTATAGCAGTACATGTATATTGAAATACGAAAAAAAATAATGTTCTCAAACAAATCGAAGTAGTCACGTCATCTAGTTACTATGGTCTTTATGTATGGTATTTTTTTCATACAATAAAGTTAACAACTTTTATGTTGCTTTCGCCAAGAAATCAAAAGACAAAATATATAAATATAGTTACAAATTGACCGGTCGGCTGATCAGAAAATATTGTTCTTTATATATAAGGTCTAACAAAATATACTGAAACTATTTTAACAGTAGGCTCAGTCCGTGATATTGAACAACTTTCCACAAGAAACATATAGTGACATATGAAGTTTATTTTTTACATACACTGACCTTCGACCGCACATGCCGCGCCGTCCGCTCATCGCCGCAATACCTAAAGGCAGCCACAAACGTAGCTAAATGGCGCGAGGCCGCGACATCACTCGAACTTTATGGCACGACTTCACAACACAATCACAGCCACAAAACAAATTCATCAAATTAGTCGAGTGATTTATTATTTTTGATATCACTTGCCTAAGGCAACTAGTATTTATTCTGTAACCTATTAAACCTCAAGTAGACCCGCGTCTATTACATGATGCATGAAGTTATTAAAACAATAAGAAAATAAATAAAATGGCGCAAGTCACCTAAGTTTGATGTAAAAGTATCTAGGCTGGCGTTTTAATTACACACAATATGACTAGGTATTTTTGAATAACTGCATATAATTTGGCATAGAGAAAACGTACGCACGATGCTATTTGCATCAGTTCCAACTCAAAACTGACCAGACCAGACAGAAAGTTTTTTTGTTGTTTATTTGTTTTCAGTTAGCGTTCCCACGGTTAACATTTATGGCCCCTTTTGTTCTCGCCGCAGGCACGAGCTAACTTAAATTTTATTGCACATTTTTGCTTGTTGTGAACAGTATTTTTGTAAGTAAAATGCCGACAAAAGAAACAAACAAAACATCATAAAAGCCGGCAAAAATTAAACCGGTGAATTTTTACTACAAAATACTTTGTTGTCATATTCAAAGAAATACCGCCTCATGTGAATAACATGTTTTTACTTATTATAGCAAGAAACAAAACCGACTAATAACATCAGTTGACTTTTGTTGCTCTAGTGAATAGGTAGTTCAGTCTCCAAAATATGCGAGTTTAGTGTAAATTAGATTTTTCTTATTAATAACCTATCGCATGAGATGTTTGAATATTTTTGACTGTATCAAAATATTAATTTGGAATGTGTTTTACTGTTGTGAATAATGTCGTTATTAACTGTTTGCACATTGTAAAGATACTTGTCGAAAAAATAAAAATAATCTTAATTTCTTAGGTACTTAATTCAAAGTGTGTTGTAAATTGATTAAATTACATATGACTACCTAATGACTACTAGGACAACATGTGATTGTTTGTGAATGAGTGTAATCGTAGCGTGTGTAGACGTCCTTTGCTGCATACAGCTGATGTGTCGGGTAGAGCGGCGAGGCACATAGCAGTCAAAGGTGGGTGATATATGAAAAATATATTTTTTATATTTCGCTATGTGTTCTTGGGGAAAGTTGTTCAGTATCACGGACTGGACCTACCTTTAAAATAGTTTCAGTATATTTTGTTAGACCTTATATTTCGATACAATGATAAGGTCTTTGGGGAAAATTACACACATTAAAACATAGGTATGGAATATGTAAAAGAAAAATATTCAGTATATTTCGTAAAATAGTTTCAATGTATTTATACACGCTGAAATTTCGTATAGTATATAAATTCCTCTATCCATATATGTAATCCAAATTTCTGTATGTCATAAGATAAAAAAGTTGCGTAAATGATTTTCGATCGAGACTACGTAGTTTTACGCCGGCCGCCGGCTGCGTAATGACGATGACCCCGGCCGGCCGGCGGGCGATGTATGGCGGCGGTACTACTCATTGATCTCACAATTTTACTTTCGAGTTTTGGGCAACATTTTTTGTTTTTGAATTTTTATTTTGACTAGCTAATTAGGTCTTACTAACGTTGCCTATGAAGTGGCCTTCGGCTTCAAAACCAATGAAAAATCACCGTGTATATATAGGTGTACAAAATAAAAATATAAAACAATTTTTCATAGATTTATTGCTAAACATATACAATAAAAATAGCATAATAACAATAATAATTGATATCTTTTGATTATACGATGAGACTGATGTATTAAACATAAAAATAAAAAACATCCTAAGTAATATAATAATCTTGATAAAGTTTGAACTGGACAATCAACTGCTAATAAGATTACATTATGTTCAAAGAATCAGAAAAATATTTATTGCCCAGTATTTATTTTTCACACACATAAAGAGCCCTTGTGTAAATCGCCTCCCTATCATAGTTGCAGCACCAGACAGAGCGGAGTAATTTCTCTCAAGAGTCTCTTTCACCAGCAACCATCCAGTATAACATCAATTATGGCATTGCCATTTTTATCTATTTTACCCTCTTCAATCGCAGCAGCTTTTTCTCTTTGTCCAGCTTTTTTCATTTCGTCCTAAGCTGAGGTCCCCCAGTTTTCGCATATTTTGTCATGTGCACGGTTGTAAATGCGCTCAGACATAATTGGTATATCTAAGGAGGCAGGCACTAATTTGTTTGAGTTGGGGGTGACCACAACCTGCTACCATAGCTCCTACTACTCCATCTTTATTAACATCCTCCAATGTATTCTTTATTGTAAATTGTTCGTTGCAAATGGAGCATGATAAAAAGCAATTTGATGTTATTCCCGTACATTTTTCTGATACAATATTGATGGTATTTAACCCACAATCACAAAGCGACTGGTGGCTATTTTCTTTAATTCTTTAAAGAAGTACTTGATGTTCACTATACGATGTCCAGAAATATTTTCATTATATTCATCCTGAAACAAATACCATATTGTAATTTTTATTTCATGCTATTAGGTATACATATGCAAAACTATATAGATAAAGGTAATTTCAGACCGCAATACTGAAAGAACTTCGATGTCACAGACAAACAGACATCGGCATCAAACTTATAACACCCCTCTTACTGTCTGTCTGTCCGTCCGTCCGTCTATCTGCGACCAGGCGAAATGCCCGTTTACGAGATTAAAAAATAACTTAAAATATTGTCATATTTGAAAGTATGTATTCTATTAAGTTCTATTTAAAATACACACCTTTCCATTCCACCTGTAGTGATCCTGACGAAATATTTTGATTGTCCAGATCCATAATTTGTAAATCCGACTCCATATCAATTACACCTCCTTGTTCTTCTTGCGGCGGCGTCCGCGTCGACGCGGACAAAGAGTCATCAAACTCTGATAAAAGAGGATTTTTTTTAGCCTGAAAACAGTAGTACTTTTATATTTGCGGATTTACTTCGAAGTTATTCGGTAGGTGCATATTATCCAAAATGTTAGTTGGGTAGAATAAGTTGTAACTTGTAACAGTAGAATAAGACAAAAAGGTAGATACGTATGAAAATAACATAAGTAGGTAATTATGTTTTGAAAGTAGGACAGTACGGTGCCATCTCAGTATGATACAACTTAAACCTAGTAGGTACCTATATTTTGACTAGTCAGTAAGATTGGTAGGCACTTATTGACATACCTACTCCCTTTCTTACAAACTTTACATATTTTATCAATATAAGCCACTTATTTAGAAACATTGAGGTAGGTAAGTACTTACCATCTATTAAATTTTTGTCTCATCAGGCTTGCTTTTTCCTTGAGAAATCAGGAATGTTCCCGTTTTCTATTTTACCTATTATTATTATACTTATGTACACAATCACAATGTAAAACAGTAAGTGAAAATAGGGTTCTATTTTCACAGACCAAAAAGTGCGGCTCGGATTAGTCTGTCGTCTGCGTTGGGCCTAAAACTTAATTTTTACAAATAAGAGATCGATCATTCGAAACGTTGGGATGTGCGGACGACTGGCACAGGTCTTACGTCCAAGGAATCCATACGCAGACTGAGCAAGAGATAGCGCTCGGCGAGTTGACGCGCGTGGGGCCGAGAGAGGTATACGGTGGGTGTGTTCAATTGGGGTTCCAATCCACATGAACGAATAGGTCGTAACCGCCAAAACCTTTATTAATAATTTACAGCAAAATTAAATGATCAATCAAAATTTCATCTTGTTATTATTAAAAATGTCTGAAATTCTTACTTATAGTTCAAACGGTTTCTTTTAAGTCGTCCTATTCGAGCGATAATATTGACAAGTTTGCTAAGTAAGACCATATTTCGAAAAATATTTCTATCGAGATTTTTCTTTTCAATCATGTTTTCATCTTATCAATAAACTAAGAAAAGAGTAAAAAATCATATCCTTAAATTTCAAATTTATATTTCAAATACTTTGCGAGATAAATTAGACTCAACACAACCTTTTTTGCGGAGGTATCGTCTTAACAGCTATACTATAACAAAAAAAAGTTTCATTCGAATCCGTCAGTATTTCCGGAGATTAGCGTGTACAAGCAGACAAACAGACTTTCTTACTCTATTACTATGTCTCCATCGCCAAAAATAGTTTTTTGGGAAATATATTCAATGTACTGACTCATATTTTTTACTGTTTTATTATATGTATAGATAGATTAGTTATTTCCCATTTAAATGTGTACCTATCGGCATTAAATATTTACCAAGGATCAAGGAATAATCATACTCGGCTCTTTCATTGTATTTAACAACATCAACGGTCCTATTTACATTTGGCCTTTGGATTCATGACAGAAAGTACTTACTTATACGTGCGAAATGTCGGACATTAAATACGCATATAAAACTCAAAACACAAACAAATACTCTGAAGTTGCATTAACGACGATTATTATGTATGTTCTTTACGACTTCATTCCAAGAGTTGCAATTGGCTTTTTGCTATTACGTAAATCTGCGCCATCATTATCCTTGATAACATCTGAAAACAGGCAATTTATCTTCCTCACAGACGAGCAAAGATAGCAAGAAAGACTCGGTGGCATTGTGTTTGTACTAACATCGTACATCCTCAGGCTCATGTTACGATGGAAAATTGCAGAGATCCATTAGCATAAACAGTGTCGGGTCGCAAAATATAGAGCGACGAATGCAACACTTGATACAATGCGCTTTGGCGCGGTGCAACGCATTGACCGATCAAAAGTGAATTACAGGTTGACTTTTTACTCACCAGCCCAATTTTTGAAGCCACCTCAGTCTATGATACTCATTAAATTTCTATAAAAAAAATTGCGATATTTTTTTTATAGAAATTTAATTCGTCCCTTCTTACTAAATTCGTTTGGCCGAACGCTGATTTTTATGGGTAACCGAATTTTTAATTGGTTTTTGCGTTAATTGTTTTAATGAAAAGTAGTTCAGTTTCATGGACAAAACTTGCTCCAAAAATTTGGCTGGCGGTTAAAGATACGCCTGTGTACATAGTACAACACAACAAAACAACATTGTGTTACAGTACAACATGTCGTTAAAACTTTCTTATTATACGACTAATTCGAAGTCCTGTTTGTATTCAAAGTGCAGGTGGGAATCATGCCTGAATTTTATCTCTCCAATGCGCTTTCTCAGTTAAGATTTCAAATCGATTATGATGCTCAGGACAAATCAATTTAGAAGCATCGTGAGTCGTGACTACAAGAGCTGATAGAAGTCTGAGATATAAGTATTTTTGTTATGTACCTATATTTTGCGGTTATGTCGTGCCCCACATGACGTCAAAGTCAACAGCTTGTTAGCACCGACCGGCGGCTGCTGAAAGTCGACTGGTCTGCAGCCGACGCGCTGAACAAATTGATTGGCTTTGTACTCCGCACTCACAGCCTCGTGCACCTTGAATAATGACGATAGATTGGACGCTGTACGTAATTAGGCTTCAACTTAATTGCTAACATTTTTCCTTGTCTCGAGTCTCGCTGACGCACGGGACGACGATATTTTATTTAGTTAAGCGCCGTAAAAGAATATTTAAACAAGTATACAAAGAAAGTGCGGTCCCGAGCCAGATCCTATATTAGTTGAATAATGCATGGAGATTGCATATGCATACGACCAAATTGGAATTATGCAATATAACCGGGACTGTCATGTTTGGAGCGTGCCCATTTCGAATTGTGCGAATTCATAATAATGAATCTGCATACGAATTTAGCAAGTCTAGATGCTAGTGCTGATGGTTGACGACTTAATGAAGTTATGACATAGAATTTAATATAAGTTTTCGAGTGAAAAGATAATATTAATTTAAATGGTCTACCACACGATATTATGAATGTTTTTTTTTTCGTTATCGTACGATCATATGAAACAACCTGACGATAGTCTACAGACTGATACTTATATCTCAGTGACCTAATGATACTATTATTAGTTTAAGTCTTATGTTATGACGGAAAAAGAACTGCGCATCAAAGAAAAAGGCTAGAATATTTCAAAGTATGAACTGAACTATTACCCTTCAGCATAATAGCGGTCACGTAATCCGACATGCAAAGCCTGGAGTGAAGCCAGATTACTCGAACAAATGTCAGCCGCTATGGAAAGCTTAACAAAAAGTAAGCGCGAAACATCAGTGAAAAATGCTCAAAATCAAACAAGAGGCTTTCAAAAATGATCTACCATTATAGTTTTCTTTTTAACATTGAACTATATGTAGGTTCATATGTTTTCGAGTTAATTAAAGATTTATGAGAGGTAGTAAATCACTTCGTAGCGTTACAGAAATAGCTAATGTAATCAGCGGTATTACCAAAATCCAACAAGATAACCTACCCGGCGCTACATTTTGAAACGCAATTCGAAGAGCGCGGCACAGTATTGATGTCTGTATTTAACGACTCAAACATATCGATTTCTTTCTAGGTATCGAGTACCTTTACGAGAACGGGCTGCTGCAGAGGACGCCGGAGGATGTGGCTCAGTTCCTACATAAAGGGGAAGGGCTGAGTAAAACTGCCATCGGGGATTACTTAGGCGAGAGATCGGAATTCAACGAAGCCGTGCTGAGGGCTTTCGTCGAGTTACACGACTTCACGGACCTCATACTAGTTCAAGCACTTAGGTAAGTTAACATTTTAAAAGCTTTTTATTTATTTTAATATTATCTTTAAAACACTAATATTATAAAGGCGAAAGTTTGTGAGGGTGTGTGTGTGTGTATATTTGTGACTTCTTCACACGCATACGGCTGGACCAATAATTTTGATAAAATTTGGTATGCAGGAAGCTGACACCCTGGATTAACACATAGGATAATTTAAGCGCGGGTAACACCGCGGGGCGCAGCTAGTATTTTAATATAACACAAAACATCAAGAAAGATAAAATATCAGTTTCATTTATACAGCGGTAATTAAACATTTAGTTACACTCATTACAATATTAGTCTAGTAAGCAATTATTAAATAAATATTTGGTTCTGTACCGGACGTTTTTGTAGAAAATATCGATTGATCTTGTTTGCTCAACAATCTTATTTAGACAGCCTTTGTACACTTCTCGGGAAAACGTTTTATGCTCAAATAAGAGGACAAATATTGTTTGAAATTACAGACTTGTGATTATTTCCGTCGGTCCGGGTCGGGTGCCAACCGCGTATAGAAATGACATTCATATTGGCCGTTCGGAGAATTGTATTCCATTCGTGAGATAATTACTTTTAGGATATAGCCTTTGACACGTCAATGCTCTCCGTTTTCAATCCGATGTGGGGACAAGACATGTAAAATCCGGTAAGGTATTTTGTTGGCTTCGATCGCTGTTAACTTCGGAATAAATTATGTTCAAGAATTTACAAATTGGATACCTCTGCATAAGCTTCTTATTGAAAGTTCAAGAGTGTAATGAACGCGGGTATCAAGTATCCGACATGTTTAATTAATTTGTACTTAAATCACGTCACGAATAAAAACATATTATAATTACAGTTAAAGTCGAGATAAGAGCCTAAACAGTAATGATTTGCACGAAAACAATTAAAAGTTAATAGTTACTCAGAATACATAATTCAAAAAGTTTCGTAGTATTTTTAGTTTATTGTTTTTTAATTAGGTATTTGAATATGAAGTGGTGGCGTATTAGTCATTAATGTTAGTTACTCGTTAAGAATTGAATTGTATTAAGCTTTCCGTAGGCATTAAAATGTATTTGTCCTGGACCATAAGGATATACATATGTATGTCGTCCAACATTGTATCTTTAACATTTTTACAGTTTCTGATTAGTATTTATTTACAAGTTTACTTTTTATATTACAATTACATATTTGAATTTCCGGTAATAAAGTAAACAATTTGTATTTATTTATTTACCTTTATTGTCATCAAATACAAAACAATAGGCGAACCTAACGCTAAAACCGTTGTTTACCAGTCAACTTTTGGGTTCCACAGAGAATTTAATTGTGGGTCACAAGTTATAGGGGTAATATACCTACATAAAATACTTTTGTTGA
This sequence comes from Acrobasis consociella, assembly GCA_963555685.1. Lineage (NCBI taxonomy): Eukaryota > Metazoa > Arthropoda > Insecta > Lepidoptera > Pyralidae > Acrobasis > Acrobasis consociella. The sequence continues at coordinate 7,375,418 of OY743115.1, forward strand.
TAAATCCAAGAATACTTACAAAATTTCCTGTATTCATTCCAGACAATTCCTATGGAGCTTCAGATTGCCGGGCGAGGCGCAGAAAATCGACCGCATGATGGAGTGCTTCGCCCAGCGGTATTGCCAACTGAACCCCGACATCTTCACCAACGCGGACACGTGCTACGTGCTGAGCTTCGCCATCATCATGCTCAACACCTCGCTGCACAACCCCAGCGTGAAGGAGAAGCCCACGCCCGAACAGTTCGTCGCCATGAACAGGGGGATCAACAATGGGGGCGATCTGCCTCAGGAGTTGCTCTTGGTGAGTCAATGACACCTTACGTCTGGAATAGGCATTGTTGCCAACAACTATCTTCATAATAGTTTGCTCTAGCTTGCATGGACGGTATTTTCCAACGCCGCCGTCAATATAGCAGTTGAGCTGCCATCATTATACAACGAGGAAGGGACATACCCGTAATAAATCGAACCACAGACTATTCTAGATCACTATATGTATTATAATGATAATAAAATAACAGTCTAGTATTGCCCTGACGGAAGCACTGATATTGACTGTTTTTTCAATTTCATTATACTATAGTGCTCTAGTATAGCCCTTGGTTCGATTTATTACGGGTATGTCCCTTCCACTTGGTACAGGACTTTAGAGTTGTGGTAGATCTTTTTTTGTTGTGCTTTAGAATTATGCGATGATATTGGACACAGGACTTTAAATCAAAATCCAGTGTATTTCTTCATCAGGCGTATAATATGTTTAAACAACAGGTGAATGTACCGTTCTTTGTTTTCAAATATTGATGCCAACGTGACGATTGTAATTATTAGTGGCTATGTGCGATTAAGGCTTAAGTGTAGAAACTGCACATCATTGCAAATAACAAGTTTTAAAATTCATACCTTGATCGCAGATCGCATAGATCGCTACCTCGTTGTCACCTCTATTTAAAACTAACGAATGCAAATATACACTGCACGCACCGAGTGAAGGGCATCTCTCTGTGAAACATGGCAGGCTATTTTACACACTTTATCTAGCTAGATAGTGGCGACACTCGTAAAGAATAGTCGGCGTGTTCTTTCCTTGATTTAACTGTGGGAAACAGGCGCGATAATGTATGGATGTAATGAAAAGATTCCTTTCTATGAATGTTTTCTAGTAGCATCAGCTGCTTTGAATATTGTCACGTATTCTTCAGTAGAAGAATAACGTGCACTTAAACATGGTAGTTATTTTTAAGACTCATCGAAAAGTTATGTAGTGGTTACTCAAATATTTATGAAAGAAAATATTTTTAAAACTGTATGTTGAAAAACAAAAATATTTTTCTGTGTGATTAACATAGACAAATATTTTTTCAGATTTCTCTTTTTCTATTTTATTGGTAGCGTAGGTAGCTAATTACTTTTCTGGAAAGTACAATTTTTGTTAGTATTACATATTTGACCCTGATTGTTGGAATGTTGACGTCTTAGGTATTGGTGTCTGTCAATGCAAATGTGACTTGTCAAAATTAAGAAATACAATACAATGCGTATTGCGAAACGTTAATACAAGCATTCGGATAAGGACGACGTTATTCCGCAATAAATCGGTAGATATTGTACACTGTTGACTTTATGATATCTTGCTCAGAGGGGACTTAGATATCGGGTAACGGAATGTCTGTCTCAATATTTAAACGACCTTAGTTGGAGCGGTATTTAGATAGCAAAGCAAGCTAACAAAGGCAAGGCTTTCTATTATAATGTTTATTTTAAAGGATTACTCCATTTTGCTCCTATTTTTAAAACTATAAATTTATTGACATTGCAATAAATAGGTTACTTACTTATGTCAAATAACCGGCCAAGTGCGAATCAAATTCGCGCACTAAGGGAGTAGTTATACCTAGCGTTGATTTTGCGTTAGATTGCGTTAGAAAAACCAGTTAATAATAAATGGAAAGAAAACCAAAAGAAAATATACAATGCGTATAATTCGTGCGTGTAGATCTACACTGTGGCTGTTGAGTTCACGTAATATTTGTCGACATGTTGTTTTTATACTATACTTACTTGTTATTAAAAATTCACACACAAATAAAATAAAAACACGTTTCCGGCATTTTCTTTGATTTGCTAGTACCTATTTGATCTGTAACTTAAATGATAATATGATCCGACGCAAGTAATACATACCTAGTTGGTATATTTCAAATACTGTCTATTGCGTATTAGGTACTTATTTGAAATATACTCTGATGTAGGTCATGTAGGTATGTAAGTTTAACAATGTATGTCCGAAAATACTCGTCTACCTACACCCGAGTCGCGCGACCAAGGAAAGGAAAATGTAAAGACATTACCACTTGCCTGCCTAGTCACCCTACTACTCGCAAATGACATTATTTGCGTTTGCCGAGCGCTTTCAACGCTCCCAAAGCGCGCGCTCGACGCGCGTTAGGAGAGCGTTAGGAGAACGTTAGGAGAGCGCTAGGAGAGCGCTCCGAGCGCTATAGCGCTCGAAGCGCGAGGTATAATCCGTTCCATACATTTTCATACAAATTCATCGATTTGACAGCTGTCGCGCTCGTAGCGCTGCGCTAGCAACGCTAGGTATAACTACTCCCTATGGGTTCCGTACCATTGTCTATAAAAAATCGCGTTTGTTGTATGTGAGCCCCCTTAAATATTTATTTTATTTTGTTTTTATTATTTGTTGTTATAGCGGCAACAGAAATACATAATTTGTGAAAATTTCAACTGTCTAGCTATCGCGGTTCTTGAGATACAGCCTGGTGACAGAAAGACGGACAGATGGACACACAGCGAAGTCTTAGTAATAGGGTCTTGTTTTTACCCTTTGGGTACGGAACCCTAAAAAAGTAGAATGTATTTTTTTTTAATATAGTAAAAGCGAATCAACAGTACCAGCACCAGTAATAGGCTAGGACCCATTACTTTCAATTGGTTTAATCTTGTTTTTGTGGCCAATGAGCTTTACAATCTCTATACCAGTGTATTAATAACATTGTACTAAAATATTTAAACAAAACAATTTACCTACGCAGTAGATAATATCAACACGCATTGTAGTAAAGTTGACAAGTATCATTTTACAAACATAAACAGATGAACAGCGGCCGCCGGCGTTATCTACTATGTAACGTATATTATCGAGTGATCCCTGACTTCTGTGTCAGTCTTCAACTCAAAGAGCGCATGTTTCTCTTCATTTACAAGTAAATTCGTTGTTCCTTCACGTGTTACAAATATGTGTATGTGTGTATTCAAATCGGTTGTTATTTGCCAAGATCAAAAGTAAATAAATAAGGAAGTTTTGCTTAGAGTGGAAATACTCCGGTTCGTATTGAGTGATGCTACTTGTCAGTTTATTTGTTTGTAGAATAACAAGGGAATATATCGTGTCTTTAACTTACATAACTGGTGATTTCTTCGGTAGATACCAAGGTTCTAAAAATGAACCTCTAATAATATATCAAGTTGGTTCCCTGTAGAGCTTCTGTAGGTAATTTATACTTATATGTGACAACGTTTAAGATTTTTGTTTTAGCTAATATAAAGTAAAGGATATGGTATGTAATTTACAAAAAGGCCTTTCAATAATTATACTATATCTCTGATTCCAGTCACTATACGAGTCTATAAAGACGGAGCCTTTCAAGATACCTGAGGACGACGGAAACGACCTGATGCATACCTTCTTCAACCCGGACAAGGAGGGCTGGCTCTGGAAGCAAGGTGGCAGGTGAGGGACTTGATTCACAAATCAAAATGTTGGGCGAATAAAGAGTTAAACGTAAATGTTTGTCTAGCTTCATTCTTATGTAGACAGAAACAGCACGAAATTAGACTACTTCATCGTATTATACACGAAAGAAAGTAAAGTCTTTTTCCTATCATGCCAATAATAAATATTAAAAAATTGTATTAATCAATGAGTGGTTTAAGCTTTTCTTCACAAAAATGCAAAATGGCCACTTTTGGCAAATGTGCAAAGAAAAGCTTCACGTCCCCACTTGAAACTGGAAACAGAAGTTCATTAAATAGAGTGAAGGATTATCTAGGTCGTATGCCCAAGATAACCCTTTCTTATAATTTTGTCTTCAGTATTGAAGACTAGATTTAACAGATCCCCTTAAGGCTATACCCAAATTTTCCGGGGTCCAGTGGCGCCGCCATTTAAAATAAATCATTTAAAAGGAAACGGAGATATCATTTAAAATTGTGTCTTGGTCAAGTTCTAGATACCCATTCAAAGTATTTTTTAAACTACTTTTTGTAGTTTAAAATGAGAACGTGAAGCTTTTCTACGCAAATTTGCGAAAAACGGCCACTTTTAGCTAACGTGCGTAGAAAAGCTTCACGTTCGCACTTTAAATTATAAACAGTAGTTCATAAAATAGTTTTAAGGGTTATCTAGGGCTTGACCAAGACATAATTTTGAATGATATCTCCGTTTCCTTTTAAATGATTTATTTTAAATGGCGGCGCCACTGGACCCCGGAAAATTTGGGTATGGCCTTAACGCAGATTCAACAGATCAGTACAACAACAAGATGTGAGTTTATAAAAATTACACGCCATATGAAGCTTACATGTTTTGTCGCTCCTAACACTTGCTACTATACACGGTGATTTTTTATTGGTTTTGAAGCCAAAGGCCACTTCATAGGCATCGTTAGTAAGACCTAATTAGCTAGTCAAAATAAAAATTCAGAAACAAAAAATGTTGTCTAAAACTTGAAAGTAAAATTAGTAGTACCGCCGCCATACATCGCCCGCCGGCCGGCCGGGGTCATCGACATTACGCAGCTGTTTGGCCGGCGTATAACTACGTGGTCTCGATCGGAAATCATTTACGCAACTTTTTTATCTTATGACATACAGAAATTTGGATTACGTGTATGGATAGAGGAATTAATTTACTATACGACATATTTTTTTCCAAAACCAATGAAAAGTCAGCGTGTATATGTTAAACTATTTAAAGTTTTCCAACCACACTATGTGAGTTAAACTGTGCATCAAAAAACCATTTCGAATAATTACATGTTCCCTATCTTCTTCGAACCCATATAAAGAATGGTTGTTCTGAAAGCAACATGGTATGGTAGGTATGGAAATGCATCTACTTTTTGCGTAACACGTTGGCAGGTGTACGTACATGTACAACTAGAATAAATATCGATCCATGCTTTTACCTATTAAGGTAATCTTAATTAACATTGTTTAAACTAGATTTTTTCATATGAAGTTGATACGTTTGTTTTCATTGCATATTAAATATTAAAAACTGGATAAGACTCGAATAAAATAAATTTATGTAACAGGAAACATGATGTTTCCTGTTTATAGCTGATATATGATAGCTACTTTAAAATGAATGAGGAAAGTCCAGATGAATAATCCTAATACCGTACGTAATTTAATGCCGTACATATGATTATATATTAATAAAGTACCTAGTGACCTAGTCACTTGTAGTCACTTGTACTGTTATAATTTATGTAAGACTAGCTGTGCCCGTGGGCTTCACTCCTCCTGGGAATTTCGGGATAAAAACTTTCTTATGTCCTTTCCGTTGAAGCGTGAAGTAGTAACAAACAAACAAATACACAAACTCACTTTAGCATTTATAATATTGAAAGAAAGAAAGAAAGAAAGAAAGAAAGAAAATATGTTTATTTGGTATAAATTACTTATAACATACAATTAACAAAACAAATTTCACAGTGTACCAAAAAGGATATATAAGTAAGGATCTTGTAAAACAGTGACTTGCAAATAAATTCTGATTCCAATTCATATAAATATATCGAAATTTAACTTAAAGATTTGTATTTATGATGATATTGGTTGTTCATTCCAGATATAAGTCATGGAAGAGACGGTGGTTTATACTGAACGACAACTGCCTGTACTACTTCGAATACACGACGGACAAGGAACCCAGGGGCATCATCCCGTTAGAAAATATATCTGTGAGTACATACTTTATAAGTTTTCTAACATTCATATTGGACGCTTGACTAAGGACGCTGGAAAATGCTAAATAGAAACTGCTTTTGATCTATCATTTAAAAAATCCTTCATCCGCATGACGTTAACTGGTGGACATAGGTCTCCATGTTGTTGACGTAATGTGACTGAATTGTTGATGATGACGACCGCTACTGTTGACCAATTTTGGCTTTCTAGTGTGTACATTGGTTTTAAACTTACTTTCTGAAGCAAATGTTTAGACTCACATTCTGAATTTCCAAATAATATTAATAATGGCCCTCTTATTCATAATTTTTAATTATTCATAATTCAAATTAACAATTGTTTGCTTAACTTATTTTTTATGAATAAGGAGGTAAGTTGAAATGTTATACTTTTACGAGATACATACTACTATCATTGTCATAGATTTAGCCAGACTTGCTTGGCAACTCTGTCTTATTCATGTGAGTAAGTCGCAAACATTGATGTTAGATTTTTTTAAGCTGCCTTAAGGCATCTGACATAGCTTAACGACTGCCATACAATGATGACAGCCGGGACCAAGGCTTTATACGTGCCGTCCGAAACACGGAGGAGCTCGAAAAATTTTGTCGAAAACCTCAATCTGCGCGGAAAACAGCAGATTTCTACGTTATTCTACGTTTTAATGAAAAAAAAAAAACTAATTGGCGACGAAACAGCATAATAGCAAACTGCTAACCAGTTGTCCACATAGGTTAACGTTAATAATATGAACTGTTTCTCAATGACAACCGTTCATTGAACCCAGATAAAACCTTATGTTGTCGTAACAAATCCGGTGTACGCCTTTTAAAGTACTATCGTAAAGTTGTTCTTTACACAGTATTTGTTTATCTTGCTTATATGCCGTGTGGTTTCGGGGAGAGTAGAACAGGGCCACTCCAAGTCCTACCGTGAATGTTGTTGAAGGCGACTTAGGAAATACAAGCTAAACATCAATGAGCCTCTCCGACCGGTCTGGCCAGCGAGGAGAGTGTAGGCCAAGTCCTTTGGCTTCTCCGACCAAGTATGGCTTTGGCAGTACAAAGAGGGCTGTGCTCCTGCAGTGGAAACAAAAAGACCTGATGATAATGTATATTTTGCAGGTGCGGCCGGCAAGCGACCGCCAGCGTCCTCATTGCTTAGAACTGTACGCGAGCGGCGGCGCCGATCTCATCAAAGCCTGTAAGACGGACTCGGAAGGCAAAGTAGTGGAAGGAAAACACACTGTTTACAGGTAAACTTTTGGTCGATCTACTTGCTTTATGAAGCAGTTTTGTTCATTTTGTAAATAATAACTGTATTCGAAAGGCATGTCAAACTGTGGGTATTTGTCGCTAGATGGCAGTCATCACGCTATTGTAGATGCTTTGTAATAGTAAGCTTGATAAATCCCTTGTTGATCACACTATCACACTAATATTATAAAGGCGAAAGTTTGTGTGTGTGTATGTGTTTGTTCCTACATCACGCGCAAACGGCTGGATCAATTTTGATAAAATGTGGTATGTGGTGTAGGAGGCTGTCACCCTGGATTAACACACAAGCTAGTGTGAAATATAAAAAGGCCACGCGCGCAGCTCGTGTGGAATATAAAAAGTCAAGTGCTGAATGCTCTTGTGGAATACAGGCAAAGTAACCAGGAAGAAAACAATTGCTGTGTTAATTTTTTGTTACATCAAAAAATTTGTAGGCTATCAGAAGTGTTGTATAAATGACCAAAAAATCTTATTTCCGCAGCTTTCTGACATTCAAAATTTGTTTTCTAGAATGTCAGCGGCTACAGTGGAAGAGCGAGACGAGTGGATCGAGTGTCTCCGTCGCTCGATCAGCCACAACCCGTTCTACGACATGCTCGCGCAGCGCAAGAAGAAGGCGCAGCACAACGTGCACTCGAGCTCACACTAGTCCCACATCTGCTAAAGGTTTCAGTGCAATAGCATACATTCTGGTGCGCTTAGGGTTGGGCTACATCTTTTAGCACGGAACAGTATTTTCGCGTGCTATCCTTTTTTATCGCTTAAAACTGTCATTTGCCAGAGCTAGAGAGAGCGACAGCGTAGCACGGCCGGTGCTATAGCGATATATCGCTCTCTCTTGCTCTGGCAAATGACGGTTCTGAGTTCAGTTCTGAAAGGCTATGACATATTAGCTATCGGTTGGTAGTGTAGTTGGTCGAGTCAAGCATGACAACCTTTAAAGCCGGGGATGGGTCATGGAAAAGCGGACTTGCCTAAGCATCAGAATATTGATTAGTACTGAAACCTTTAGATTTGGGATAAATTTTGTGAGTATTAATCACACTCAGTTTTATGAGACAACTCGAATGGCAGGCACAACGAAGTTTTCTGCCGAATTAGAGCTTATTTGACACTTCGCTGTTGAAAACCACGAGACTGCGCCACCAATGTAATGCGTTCTTCACTTTTGGCTTCTAGCAGTAAAAGTGTTAAACGTCATTCGAAAACGCGGTCTGACTAAAGCAGCCATGATTTTTCTATTTATTACGGTTACGTTTTGAAATTATGATTTATGAGGAAAAGCCTACTTGCTACTTTGATCTCATTAGAGCAGTAGAAAAGGAAGTCAATTTTAACGGAAAACGAAACGAATAACTACACTTGGGTATTTCCGTGACAGTGTAACCCAAAACGATGAAGAACAAATAATGAAATTTCTTTGAAATGTTTTCATTGAAATATAATTCTGAATTACGTTACAACTTCAATATCTTATTTGTGATGATATAATTGGTAATCTAAAATGAGTGAATGAATAAATTATATCTGAATAGGCTGAGTATTTCCATGTCATCGCAGGAATTGAAAACACCAAATATTAATTAAGTTAAACTAAAACATCGAAGGCCTCAAAATATCAATGTTTTTGCTAAGTATAAGGGTGACATTATACAAGATAATACAATACAATACAATACAAATTAACTTTATTGCACCATGATAAACATAAAAAATTACAACAACAACAAGAAACAATAATAGTCGCAATCAACAACATAATTATCTAGACGTCCAGCTAAAGTCGGGGTTTTCATGTTATTTAACAGGTCCTAATGTCCATTTTTCGTATTTATATATCTGTCTTTTAAATAATGGTTTTTATAAAGACAACAAAGCTTTATACGTGCGAAAAAGACGGGCTTAGTATCGAGTCGCCCAACTCTTTCGCACGCCTTTTATAGTAATTGCAACTGGATTAAACCGTCGCTCGAGCAACGTTGGTTTGCTTACAAGTAAAGAAAAAAGTACCGCGTTGCGTAGCACACAACAAAATTCACGAGCTTTGTATTATTGTGCTGAAGAGGATATAAGTTTTTGACATTAGGAGCTGTTAATTTACATTGTATAACGAAAAATACGAGTAATTTATTGATTCGACTTAGTGATTAGTGGTCAGACTTCAATAAATTGTGATATTTACAGCCATAGGTAGTGACGATGCGTGAATGGCGTCGTGCATATCAAATAATACGTGAATTAAGTAGATTCATCAAGTTGACGATACAACCACTAGTCCTAAAAAACTTTTATCAGAACCTTTCACTTTCTATGCTTTTTCAAGCTACACCTTAAAACAATCGCGCAAGTCACCTTTTCAATAAAAAATAAACTTAATCAATATATGTTAATCCGTTTGAGAGCTATGACACAGATGCACAGTCGCCTTTTTTATCCAACTTCCAAAAAAGGAAAAGATTATCATTCGTCGCCAATTTCGTCGCTATCTCTTTTTTATATATGTTCACTGATTATTCAAAGTCGCCTGGACCGATTTGGAAAATTCGTTTTGTTTGAAAGGGTGTACTTGCGAGGTGGTCCAATAAATTTTATCAAAATCGACTGTGTAGTTAGGATGTGAAGTGGCGTTTTTAGTTTTAAAATATTATTGTTAAATAAAAAACCCTAAAAACGATGCCGATTTTGGTAACTATTAGTCGCAATGGCGTCTTTTTGGGCTAGTACTAAAATGTTGTAGAAAACTTAATGAATCTATTCGAAATAAGCGCAGTGTTCTGCGTCGCTACATGTCCATGTAAATAAAATGGTAAGACTGAAAACATAAGAATGTACTTTTCAAACATTGTTTTCGATTCGGAGTGGAGATTTTTATCGCACATACTGTTGTTTTGTCGGTGCAATATCATTTCTTGTTAATTTATAAACAATAACATTCGAATAATTGCTACTGCACCTACTGCAGTTGAGTGCTCGATAATTTTGTGAACGTTCTAACTAAAAACTAAGGGCCATGTTATACTACTGTCCTTTACATCATTATTGGTCCAGAAATTATTAAATTGTTTCACAGATCTATTATTCCTATATAATACATATGTAAGGTTTTCTTAAAAAAACACTCGGGGAGTTAACCGAAATTTATGGACATTTATTAATTTAGATTTCGTATATGTGTCGCCAATTACTGTAAATATCGGGAACAATTAGATCCTTACATTTCACATTATTTATCCAGTAAAATTCAACTGAACAGAAATTTCGGTTAAATCCCCATATTTAAGACCAACGAATTCACGGTGTTTGAAATAAGTTATTTTAATGAATACATCGACAACAACAGTATGTGCATGTGAATGTATGGCATAGATAGCATATGATTTGCAAATACTGCCAAATTGATTTGCGACGCGTTTAGTCCAATTTTATATAATTTCCAAGAGCGTCAACATGCTTTTCATTGCCTTGACAATAATTAAGTTTATATCAATATTCTTTGCCGTTTACGGCAAATATTTAGTTCTTACTACGTAGGTGGTTCGTATTCAATGAAAGTATTAATTTGGTAAATCTGTATAAATATACTAGTGTAAACGAATGTAAAAATACCTTAGTTATTTATAAGTCCATTGCCATCGCTTTTACTTTCTTTCGAGAGTGTAAATATGGCTTTATTAAATTTAAGTGGTTTTGTTTGTAAGAGGCACTATATTAGATTGATTACATTCCTTCATCTGGTACTCCATGTTTCATAATCTGTATATCTTTTTTTCTTTAACTCAATAATTACTTTTGTATCTAATATTCTGTATATAATGAATTTTCTTCAATATTGTATCGTTCTTAATTATGTATTTCCTAACTATTTCCGTGAAGAAACTATGTGTCACTATTTAATCTATATGTGATGTTAGTCATTCATGTTTACAGTAATTAGTAAAGTTTATCGTTCAACGATGTAACATTGGACGTGATCATCGCTGAATAGTGGCAGGTTATTGGGTGATGTCTCTCGGTGTGTGATTGTGTAGGGTTCTTGCCAAGCGGCGTTCTGCAAATCTACCTGAGGCCCCATGCACTGAATGAATATGAACTGTCACGTTAGTAATTATGTTTTTGAGATCCGCCAATACCAAACACAATAGTAAAATAATGGAAGCGACCATATGGTGCCATGCGGGACTTGACGACCGGTTTAAGCTCAAATTTGTATGGAACGTCTGTGATTCAAAAGTATTATAAGCTCCATGCAAATGAGAATTTTACTCATTTACTACGTTTACTATTTTTGGACTTTTTCGTTTGGACTCCCAACGACAAGCAGTCGCTCCAAAGCTCGCCGCTTAGTGAGAACCTACATAAATGGTATATTTATTTTTAAAATTGTGTTATTTTTGGTCATTTTTAGATAAAGGTGCCTAAGATCGATCTGTAACTAGATTTAGAGCTTTAGTTATTTACCTAATGTAATTGAATCGCTGTACATTCGCCTTGAAATGTTAATTTATCTCATTCGTAATGTTTTATATGACAATGGATATGTGCATAATAATTGTGTTGTAAATAATTTTGTAAGAAAATGAATATACATAAATATCTTTATTTACTGCTTTGTTTTTACTTTTTATCCTACACAATACCCATTGGCTATTTAATGGAATAGTTTGTAACAATGATTATTTATCTGATTTAATGTTAATTAATGTCTCGCGAATGGTCGTTACATACAATCAATTATAGGATTTATGGTTGTGTTCATAAAATGGCATTAACACGACTGCTAGTCTCGTATTATAAGCAAGGAAAATCGTGTTATTGTTGTGGACAATGTTTACACGTTGGAAATCTTCGCAAGAGCTAAACTAAAACTCCACGAATTGGGTTATCGTTCGTACGCGCTTGAAATAGTGCATAAGTTGCCATTTGGACTTTATCTATTTTACCAAGTACCTAATATTCGCCCTCCATCACGCTAAATGTGACCTTTGTGGATCTATTTTTCCCGTTGGGGAGAGAGACGTTATGGTAAAAACAGCTTATAATCTGATGTATTTTTAGTATGGATTTTGTAGAGCCTGAACTTCGATGGTTAGAAAATAAACTTGTCTGCTACTGAGATAAGTAGGGACATTTTATGTGCTTGTCACAAGCTACCCTATCATCTGTCATTTTCCAATCTCATCTTATACCTTTAAACGAGCAATTCTTGTATATTTATTTATATATTTCTGTGATCTCGAAAACGGCTCTAACGATTTCGCTGAAAATTGGTATATGGGGGTTTTCGGAGGTAAACAATCGATCTAGATTAGTCTTATGTTTGGGAAAATGCGTGTTTTCGATGTTTGAGATGTAACCGAGCAAAGCTCGGTCGCCCAGGTACTATAATTTTTATTATAACTAGATAGGTAGCACAAACATCATGAACAATAGAAAACATTCGACTGTTAGAAATTTTCCATGAATGCCTAGCACGCCACCCACGCTCGTTAGTAGGAGTCGTCAACATTATATCACAGATAATCAAATATAATAGTAACCTAAATTCAAATGTTATAAAATCAATACAATTAAGCCAGTCGCACTTCTTAATGTATTTCAGCCAAGTATTTTTGAATCACTGGAGCGTAACAACAAATCGACTTCCTTTTCCGATGTCGGTGAAACGTGGCTTGCGCAAATTATTGCTACTTGTACTGAAATTATAATAGCGTAATAGAGTATCGTGTTTGCGATATCAATCATCGAGGTACCATCGTGTTTTGCAAGTGGAGTTTGTGTACTATGGCAACCTCAGAGTTAACTATATGAGGTAGATATACTTACTTACTGAATAAAACACATTTTATGAGACTTAAAATGAGGAGCGTCTCAATTCGAACTTAGTTATAGGTATATGTTTTTTAACAGACTTTATGTATGTATTTATTAGGACGAAAATTAAATATGAAATAATGAAACATTTATTCAATGGACTATCAGCTACAAAGCTTTTCTTGACGGGAGAACAAACAGCATATTTCACCACCAGCGTGCGTTTATTGCCAGTTTTCACAGTTTCGAAACGCTCGCTGTCTCAACACAACTGCGTTCCACTTGGTTGTCTTTCTTGACAGTCAAATCCTTACAAATCAAGCTATATCTGTATTAGTACTTGTAAAAGCTTTAAAAAGTACTGCGTACCTTCGCGTAAGTTATCCTTTCGACCTCCTATCAGAGATCAATTTAACGCTTTTGTTTTCGTGCTATGGTATATGGTATCTAGATTACCCTCTAACTTCATGATTTAGAACTATATTTGACATGATACTGATATTATAAGACAACTGTGGTGCGTTCTATGCACTTTAAAAATTTATTTATTAATACCTAAAATATGTATCATATTATGTCGATCATATGCAGCCTCATAAAGTCCTGATAGGCATGATGGGCCCATAATCCTACTATTCTACTTCCTTTCCTATTTCCTATTCTATCCTATCCTACTTCCTACTAATATTATTATTATTAATGCGAAAGTGAGTTTGTATATTTGTTTGTAACTTCTTCACGCTTAAACTACTGAACCGATTTGGATAAAATTTGGTATGGATATAGTTTGAGACCCAGGGTAGGACATAGGGTACTAAGCCCACGGGTACAGCTAGTATTTGAATAAATATGTAGTTTTCGTGTGAGGGAAGATATTTTTTTCGAGTGTGTCTGTATTTCTGCAAACTTTGCACATATAACTTACAAAGTTATTAATAAATGATACGTTATGCTGCATAATATACAACGTTGGATGGACATACCCGTAATAAATCGAACCACGGGCTATAGGTACTAGATCACTATAGAATAATCAAATTACAATAACAGCCATAACATATTTTCGGCATTTCCATACAAAATGTGCAGCCGGCAGCCCCTGGTTCGATTTATTACGGGTATGTTCCTTCCACGTTGTAGGTTTACTGCTAATTAATTGAAACTTTTAATTGATTGTTTACTTAGAAATAAATTTTATTATAGTAATATATTATTATAATGTATTTTGTAGGGGGCGTTTCCTCGATCATAAAAACTAAAGTGAATAAACTACTTATCATTTCAGAAGCGTGTAAAAAACATCAATCTTTATTTGTTTGAACAATAGATCATTATTTCTATCCGTTTAGATATGCATGGTTATTATATTTCTTATTCACCCGATGACGAAAGTTCAACACGTAGAAAAATTGAAATACATGCTTAACTTTGTACCTATCTATAGCTACGTAAAAGTAACTTTAATAACGTAGGTACGACATATTCATATATATACACGTCCATTCCACAGCAGCTTCTGTGAGACGTGGGGAAATGGCAAACGCCTTTCAGTACTTAAAGTACCTCAAGACTTTGGGTAAAGTAGGAGTAAAGAAGTTTCGAGTTTAAGGCTTGCGCAGACGAGGGATTTTTGTCCGCAAAAGTACGGAAAAAATAGAACTCGTGTGACTAGGCGAAGCAACGCACATGGCGGACTTTAGTCCGCGTTGTGCGCTGTATTGAGTGACGTACGTATGTACGGTGATACGTGTGCGTTTAGTTCGCGGTAAATCCGCGGCGGACTTTTTATTCGCGGAGCTAACTTTTTTCTCCGCCGTGGAGAAAACTCCGTCGTCTGCGCAGGCTGTTATAGTGAGTCATCTGTCTGCCTCACCTTATCCCATTATATGGGGTCGGCGCATTTATTTATTTACTCCTATTACCCCCATATCTTGCCTTACATTTGCATATCTTTCATCAAGTTTATAGTAAGCAGTTATGTATTATACGCTTTACCTACATAAGATCTTAGAAAATGAGTATGTTATCGTAAGTATCTATGCAAATGATGTAAAGACCGGTCTGGTCCGGTAGGGCACGAACCAGTCGTGGTGGGCTGCAGTCACAGGTTCAGTGCTGTGATGTAACCGATGTCATATCCATGCCAAGGTTGGAGATATCGGGCGCAGACATTAGTGCCTGTGGAATTCCGCAGGTCATCTTATGACAACATAAGAAAAAAGCTTACAAGACCAAAAACATTGAATCAAGTCAAATATTGTAAGATCCTACTCTAGGTTTTGACAATGAACATATTTGGCAATAGTTCCATTTCCATATACAAGAAGATTATAGAAGGGTCTGGTAAAAAAGAGCGATCGAGAACGAGCTACCAACCTTTCACAAGGCCATACAGCACTACGCATTTCTCAAATCATGGAAATAGTAAATGGTAAGTGCATACGAAAACGCCACTGTTCTTCATGAAATTATTTACCTTTTGAGAAACGCCCCCGTGCGCGTTTTCGCGTTTGCTCTTTTTTCTTTGGTGTGAACTTTTACATGTGTCAGGTTGGATATTTTTAATTATCCAATAAAAAAAAATATACAACCTAACTTTACCTTTCTACCTTTCTAAAATACTTAGGTAACTATCACTAGAATTCAACCCTACTATCAATAGATAGGTAAATGGTACTTACCTACAATTATAATTGTAGCGGGAGCGAGGTGATATGCTCGACCGCCACAAAGGGAATATCTTCCCGCCAGGGAATATCTTCATTCCGGCGCCAACATAATCAACATAAAAAAATATTTTAGTCTACGTGCTCAGCGCCGCCAGTGTCCCGGAAAGTTTTAATAATGTTACGGCAAAATAAAAAATATATGAAATGAAAGTATTGACTGAGGATGCCGAAGGATAAGAGCTGATAAAATTTTGTAGACCTATTTATGTTAAATAAAATACGGTAAGTATAACAAAGTTCAGAATTTAACACAATAAGTAATTGTCATATTTTTATAACAACACTCACAACAGTGGCGAGACGCGGCGCCGGCGCATGCAACGGTTTCATACGGACGCGATGCACGGAGGAAACATAGCTTATTGTCAGGTCTTCATTGTAAAACCGATATTATTTGCATTACCAATAATACCTGTACCTGTCACGTAGACATAGTAATGTACTATAAGTAAAAGTATTATTTTATTACAATGAAAGGATTGTCACATCAACATTTTGTACCTATGTATTTCTAAACGAATACTGGTTTCGAACATTGTTAGTAAGAGTTAAATGTATATAAAAGAGCTAGGAGGCGATATATTTAGCAATCTTCATTATCACGTCTTTTTTTCTCCACTGCAGGAGCACGAAGCTCTCTTACGACTAGACGCATACTTGGCCAGAGCAACCAGAGGACTCTGGCCTACGCTCTCCTCGCTGGCCAGGCGGGTTGGAGAGGTCTTATCGATGTTTCTAAGCTTTGATTAGCTTGGAATACAAGCTAAACAAAGCTTAAGCTTAAGTCCATACCCAAATTTACCAGGGTCCAGTGGAGCCCCCATTTAAAATAAATCATTTAAAAGGAAACGAAGATATCATTTAAAATTGTATCCTAACCAAGCTCTAGATACTCATTCAAAGTATTTTTTAAACTACTGTTTGTAGTTTAAAGTGAGAACGTGAAGCTTTTCTACGCACATTTGCGAAAAACGGCCACTTTTGGCTAATGTGCGTAGAAAAGCTTTACGTTCTCACTTTAAACTATAAACAGTAGTTCATAAAATAGTTTGAAGGGTTATTTAGGGCTTGATCAAGACAAATTTATATGATATCTCCGTTTTAAATGGGGGCGCCACTGGACCCCGGAAAATTTGGGTATGGCCTTAAGCTAAGTCACCTTCTACCACATCCACGGGAGGACTTGGAGTACCTTATCCCTTTCTACTGTGCCGAAACCCACACGGCACTTACCTGTCTGTCAATATCTGTCAATATCAAGCACTCATCCATATGAGACACTAGAAATAGTAGTATAATAAATAAATCTTTAATGATGATGTTGAACTGATTAGTTTCTTAGTGATGCCATATAAAGAAAGCGTACCACAGGGTCAGAAAAAGCACAGCTGAGATGAAAAAATATTGTTCCACTAAGTTGAAGATCAACCCTTACGCTTTTAAGGCTTATTCTATTCGTTATAAAGGGGCAGATCTGTCATGAAATGACCCTCGACTCTTCGGCGCACCTCTGGGGATAAAGATTAGAGGACTTTGTATTCAATGGGTCAAAATAATGATGTACCTATGTCCAACGAACTATGGAACTATGTCCCTTATGAGGTGACGAAATAACAAGCCTTTTGCATATCTGAGTACCTACGTGATATTTTGTTTGTTGGCGTTCATACAAACTACTACTTTGTTCTATACTTTGTATGACAATTATGTACTTTAGCATAAATTAAAATAAAATTGTTCTTCACCTGTAATAATATTCGCAAGTTATTAGCATTTAAACAACCAGTGACTCATCAAGTGACTTAATGAGCTACAGTATAAACATATTAAATGCTAGAAAAGAAGTGAATAACATGTTAATTTATTAAAATATTGATTTTCAGAATATGTAGCGTAATAACACGGACCAAAATTTTTCGCGAAGGGCGTTATTAGCATTTCGCGAATAATATTAGTCTTGTATGTATTATACACTAATAACGTATTTTATCCCTTATAGGGCAGACAGTGCGTTTGTTCCAGGGGTGCAGGTTTCTTTTTTCCTTTTTTCACGTCTCGCCTTAAGGCTCTAAGTACAAGCCCAGGGTCGTTAGACTCATTTTAGCGTGATGGTGGATGAGAAGGTGAAAAAAGGAATCAAAATAGTGATGGTTGCTTGCTGCAGTTGTTGCATCTGTTATTAACATGATTTGCATTTTCACCTATTCTATCAGCTGGTACATTCTAACTCTCAGACCATGAGCGAAGAGTCAGCGTTATGTATAAGCATAAATAAAGTCTCGGCAAAGCGCCCTGAAGGCGGCAAAATGTTTGTACTGCGCGTGGAATCTAAGCGTTCTTCAAAAATAGTTTCCAGTAGAGCGGCTGTCACCAACATGGGCAATGTGCAATCGTAGGATTCGTGGGTCATTAAGAATATTTTAAGCATCAACGAAGACATGTACGAGGAGGTAAATCTGGGAGCACGGGAGTGCCCCCGCCAAGAAGAGCCAAGCGGAGCGCAATAGGGCACTACCTACCTTTTCTCGAAACGTTTCGTCGTTTTTTTGAACTCTCATAACTTTGCTTTGGATGATTCTAAATAGTTGATAATTTCAAGATATAATGACACTAGTACAATCATTAAACATACAAAGTTTGAATATCGTAGCTATATACTTTAGAGTTTATTAATGTCTAAAAACTCCCGATTTTGTCACTGATTCACTCACTGACTCACTCACTGATCATCGAAATTCTTAAGGTACTTCCTGAACTCCTAGAACGCTGAAATTTGCTACGAGAGTTAATATTACTACAAAGACAACAAAAAAATTAAAAAACGAAACCTAACCTAACCTCTACCCCCGGAATAGGAGGTGGAAGTTTGTATGAGACTTGCACTACATTTGCACTAATTACATAATCATGACGTTTTGACTAAAATGTAGAGTATGTGAAGTTAGGCCTGGTAAAGTAAGGGCGCATAGATCAACAATCTTGGCTCTACATGAGATCTGACCACTTTTTTACAGGGTAAGCTATGTAGACTCGTCTTGGCAACATTTTTACATGAAAATGTTTTTGGTGGGACCTCTTTTTTCTATAGGTACTTGAAATTCCTGCCATCAAGTCATATTGATAGAGTATCTACTGTAGTGTTTACATTAGCAATAAAGTAATTTCGAATAATATTTGCAATGTATTTACACAAACGAAGACATTACACGAAGTCAGATCAGAAATACCTATCTCAGTATAGAAGTAAAAAAATGCATTGCCTGTAGAAGTTGATAAAAATGGGATTTATATAAATATTTAATAGGTATAAGAACCCATAGCTTATAGTGGGTGAAATTTAATCGTGAAAGGTCACTGCTGTTGATAATAACCATGAAAGCTGAAAGGTGCCACAAATAAAGCATCTATTATACGAGTACGTGTTTCTGGGTACAGTGTACAATTGTACAATAGTGGAAAAAAATAACACCTAACTACTTTCTTAACTCTTTCCCTTTCATTTTTATGCGGTATCTAAGAGGAACATCTGAAAAACCAAACAGATTGTTTTTTGTTATAATGATGTCTATTAGTTTTACAGATATATTCTTTCCAAAATGCATTTCTTACAGTAAGTTCAGCTTATGACTGTGTTTTTGACTGAAATTAGACTTACATACCATACTCAATAAACATTTTATCAGCTGCATTTATAAAACTTTTTGTCAGCCTTCACAACACATTTTATTCGTTTCACGTCGATATTCAGGATAATGTGACTATGTACATACATACATACGATGACGTCTTTATCTCTAATGGGGCAGACAAAGAATTTTGGGTCTTGCGGCTCTAAGCCGATACAGCCCATGGCTGCAAGACTCAAAGGCCACTATTAGCTTGATGTGGGCAAGAAGCAGGTGACTGTACCACGAAGTAAACGAGCTTCATACATAATACACTGCGTGAACTGTACCGTGCTACGATCGCGTGATCGGTACCGCTCAACGATTTACATTTTCTTAAGATGTTGCATTACATACAAAAACCTGAAAACTACGGACACTTTAAGCTTTTTGTATGATATCCGACTTGTGTCTTAACAAGTTTTTTTAAACCAATTTGTGAGTACTGTCAGCCCGAGACTTTTTAATTTTTTCGTTTTCCTTAATGGTTAGCATTTTTCAAAAAGTAAGTCATGAAAATACAACAGATTCTCGATAATAACGCAGACGGCGTTTCGATTTTACTAATTATTATTTTGTGTAGAGTAAGAGCAGTGGCATAGTACCAAATATACCTACATACATTAAAATTATAACGCGTTGTCCTATTACTTAGATTGATATTTCCCAGATAACGTCAAAAGTGGATAATAAACAGGATTATTTCCTACATTTTGAAATATATTGAGTAGAAAGATATTTTTATTAGGTTCTAAATAGTGTGCTACATTTACAAGTTTCTTTATCAACAGTTACCGCTACGTAACGTAACAAGTACGTGTTATATGCGATAAAAATACTCTATACCTCCCTCTACTATAATGGCTACTATTAACGTTTAGCGTAGGTCTGTTATTTTTAGGTCGATACTATTCCTTTGTTAAAGTTTCTTAGAAATCAAACCTCAAAGGATTCTAAAGTCATAAATTATACAACAAGTTACTTACTTCGAATTCGGTATTCATCATATAATAAATTTAATTAATACCTACCTTTGTTTCCGCTTCTACGTACTTACATAGTATTATTAGTATGTTAGTAGATTAGAGCTTTCAAGAATCAATTATTTTTCTACCTTTGGTCACAGTTTTTGGACGGATAAACAAATTAAGTAGGTAGAAAGGTATTTTTAATTTCCAGTACTGGGTTATTGTAAAATTTTGAAGCACTGAGCGTGTCGTCCATGATATCCATGTCTTTCTTTATCGATACATTATCTAAATTTATGCAGTTTCTGCGTAGGTAATTAACGAGCAGTCTCCAAAACATATTACTGAACCTGATTGAATTCACTATGATTAGATGGATAGATTTTCATTGTACTCCAAAAGAAAAAGTAACAAAGAAATGATTTTACATAAAATGAGTATAAAGCGCGATCTCTCTTCCAGACAACCAGTGAATAGAGCGAAATCTAAATTAGTGGAGGAAATAAAATATTATTTTACTTCATAACAGATATACCGATGTATTTATTTTTCGAATGATCGCAGCACTTTGAGGTCTGAATTAATCTGATAGGTATAAGAAGGATCCAAATTCCACAAGATTACTTAACATAATACTTTTAAACGAATATATGATTATTTTGCATTCAAGGATACAATTTTATGTGAAATAATGAGAATGACAGAATGCAATAAAAGAAAATGGGCTTATTTAAGTGAACTTGTTATTTCTGAAGCCAACAATTTCTGTCAAATAGCATTAAAATTGTATTGTGTCACGGTACGGTCTACACACGCCATGCAAAGTTTTGAAAAGTCACATGACTTTTTTTGCTTTTTCTTTAAACATAACTTGGGTTTTACGTATCGTACGAGTATGCACTAGTGTAATAAATTAAGACATATCGACTCAAAGCAAAGCCAGACCTGTGTCACTCCCCGTTTAGGTATCTAAAAAATATAATTACATTATTCCTATGCGCGCGGCGACCACTCCGGAGTGGTTCATTCAGTGACATGAATCGTTTGTCTAGAGTTATAAAAATGAAATTGGCTTGCTTCTAGGTATCTAAACGAAAAGGTGCAGAGTTCTGTCGCGAGCTAAATTAAATCATATCGCTAACGACATTGAGTAGATATTTCTTTGAATTCCTTCGCTTAGGAAGACTTCTGTTCGTGAGAACTAGTACTTATTTTGTGGAAAAACTGTATTGAAGCACAATACATAATTTCCACGGACAAGCAGACAGTCTCACAATTTTATGAACGGCTGTCGCTTCACGCTTCACGCCTCACGGTGTCATCGTCAATGTTAGCTTCTTTTAGCACTCGCTGTGTAATTGGTCGACAACGACTCGCTTTTGTCCAGTTTCTAGGTCTCGGATTGTCGTGAATATAGTGTTTTGTTGTCTCTAAGCGAATTTTAGATTTACTTTTGTAAGTAATATTTTATTTCCCAAAAGACTACTGGGTATAGAGAATTTTCGCGAAAATATTAACATAACTCGAAACATTCGGATACTATGTGTTAGGTAGGTATACAAATTGTAACGAAAAGGGAGCAACAACCCGAAAGGGAGTAAACGTACTAATTATTGTGAACAATCTCAAAAAAACGGCATTTCCATACATTTTGGCACAGTAGGTAGGTATTTAATTTTGTATGGCGATGCAGATTTCTTTTTGCGATTTCAGGGATGGTCCCGTGGTAAAAATTGTTCACATTAATTAGTACGTTTACTTACTTTCGGGTCGATAATCGCGCAAACGGTTGGACCAATTTTAATAAAATTTGGTATGCAGGAAGCTGACACTAGGCGCGGGTAACTTGGTAACACTCAGGGCAGAGCTAGTAAATTTTGCTATCCAAAATATTAGATATTTATATTATATTATTATATATATTTTGTATTTAATTAATATGTGAAAAGAAAAACTTACCATGATCATACAAAAAAGTGTTTAAAACGGTATTTTTCTTTACAGTTTCCCTTTTATTCATGGGGTTTCCACATTAAAATAACCGCAAACCACGACATTCGTAGACATTTAACCAACAATTTATGACCTTGATGGTATCGTTGCACTTAATGATTTTGCCCCAAATTTAACCTGGCCCTTAGCGTTGTAATGGGTAGCAAGGGAGTTGACTCATTGCTTTTCATAAAACACTTTATACAGTTATTCCTTCATATTAATTCAAGCTTTAGTTATTTGGGTACTTTTTTAAATCTGTCGATGAAATACCGTTCGTCAATAACTTCTGTAAATCTACAGTCAAATATAAAAATGTTTGCGTGCATTATTATTCAGATAATTACTTAAATAAACACTTAGCGTCATGTTTTCTTTTCTTTACGATTTATCAGTGTATTTAGTTAGCAGTTATACTAATTTAATCTTTAGCAAATAAGTCTATCTCACTTTGAAACTAAATGTTAAAAATTAGGGTACTTACCATAACCTAACAAGCACATTCGCCGTTTGTTAATTTTAAATATTTGATTTGTTCCTAAACGACTTTTAGGACATCTTAGGACACAATGTAAAAGAAAGAGAGGTCTGGGAAGGCCAGTTTTATTAAGGCCATACCCAAATTTTCCGGGGTCCAGTGGCGCCGCCATTTAAAATAAATCATTTAAAAGGAAACGGAGATATTATTTAAAATTGTGTCTTGGTCAAGTTCTAGATACCCGTTTAAAGTATTTTTTAAACTACTTTTTGTAGTTTAAAGTGAGAACGTGTAGCTTTTCTACGCACATTTGCGAATAACGGCCACTTTTAGCTAATGTGCGTAGAAAAGCTTCACGTTAGCACTTTAAATTATAAACAGTAGTTCATAAAATAGTTTTAAGGGTTATCTAGGGCTTGACCAAGACACAATTTTGAATGATGTCTCCGTTTCCTTTTAAATGATTTATTTTAAATGGCGGCGCCACTGGACCCCGGAAAATTTGGGTATGGCCTTAAGAACTAGGACACAACTGAAGATCAAGAAATATGTACGCTCTAAATAAAAAGAAGCCAAATAAACATTTTCTTATCATTCACCTGCCTGTCAAAGTCCTACCGTCCCACCTATTTACTCATGTCATTCTCTGATAGATATGCGCATTGGGAGATGACTGGGTTAAAAATAAATTATTCGGCTATAAAATACAACGTCACAAAATTGTGTCATCCATTTTCTTCATGATTTTAGATTTTTTAAATGCGAAAAGCTGTTAATAAGACCGCAATTCGACTCCAAGAAAACATTACATCACACTTTTTGTTTAGACAAAAGTGTCTGATTTGACTTGTAATCTAGCCGATTGTTTTTTATCGACAAATGAAAGGTCTATAACTGCTAACTATGTAATAGAAATACAGAACCCACCATACACTTGTCTCGATAGTTCTTATCATGATAATAAAGTTTCATCATAAACTTTTATTTCATACTGGAAATGGCACCTTTTTAATTTCTAACAAATATCTTTTATGTACTTAGTTATATTTTTCAACAATTCTAAAACAACTACTTTTGGTTGGTGTACTAGAAGGTAGCCTACGTGTTTTTGAATTTGAAGATATTGATAATAGAAGTAATATTATACGACGAAGTCGCACCATAAGCCACCAAAGATGAATTACAGACTTAGTTTTTTCCTAAATATTTGAAACTAAAGGCATTATTTATTTTTACCACATTGCGTGAAGCAAGAACAAATGCATTTGAAATTGTACTTGCAAAGGATGCATTTTTGAAATCACTCGCTATGCCACATTAATGGTTTGCGCGAGAGTTTCTAAACAGGCGCATGTTTGATTTGCAACTTGATCACTCGTAATTTTTACATTTGTAGCAAAGATATGTCAAAGAATTTTTTTATGGAGAATTAATTATCCGCTCCGATTTACTTAGATTTTTTATTCATGGTAAAATTTTTAGAAAGCTATGACAACTTTCCGAGTTTTCTGGGTAAGTATTTAACGCAAGCGGTGAGCGTTTTGTGTTTCGGTGAGCCCCTCAATGAAAAATAGCACTCCAGATAACTTCTGATTATCAGTCTGTCTTACAGTGTTAAGATTTTTAACCCCAAACTGCATGGTTCAATGATAAATTTGGCAACATTAGTTTCGTAGCTCCACTACTAATATTTAGCCAGCGTCACTTTTCTTGCGCAACGTATTTTGGTTCGTTGTTCTCGATTTCTATTCTTACATACGTTTATAAAGGTACTACGGTTTGCTTGGTCGTTGAAGCAATAAACAGTATTTTTACGAAAGAATACACACATAATAATGTTATCAGGTATGCATAAAATACGTTTCACGTAATTATTGTGAAAGAATGTTGCGTATTGCATAGGTACGTAGAAAAAAAGATGTCTTCCTTTTTCCATGTAAATATTTATTATGACTTACTCTATTTCAGTTGTTTGTGTTTTTTTCCATCAGAGACGTGTTCCTTCGTCTGATTATAAGTGGTTTGGTTGGACTATGCCAGGAGACCTTCAACACGCGAATTGCCGACCCTTTTTACAGAACCTCACGCAGTTAGCCTCTCTGTAAAATCTTCGCTACCATGTAAGGACGGAAACATGAATTCCAAGTAAACCATCACATTTACGCTAGATAGTCCCATAATATGTCATGTCACCGTGAGAACACACGTTACATTGGTTGCACATCATGGACATAATTCTTTGCGTTACACAAGAACGCATTAAAACACTATTCCTAAGTTACCAAGTAGCAACCAGTGAGCTAGACGACAGTAGAGATGATTCAGTGTGAGAATGGTGTTACAACTTTTCGTAAACCTAGTTTTAACTGGACGCTATCGAGATCATGCAACTGAAGATCAATATCTTTATTAAAATTATAGTACCTGGGCGACCGAGCTTTGCTCGGTTACATCTCAAACATTAACTAATTTTTTTATAAATTTGTCTAAAAACAATGCAAAATAAAAAAAAAATATACAAACTTAAACATAATAAAAAACAAAAGTAAGTCACCGAGTGGGATTCGAACCCGTAACACTCTTTCTAGCGGTCGCTATCCTTAACCACTGAGCTAAATCAAGGCGGTCGCGGCACGACGAAATAAGCGACCATATTCTGCGTGGAAAGAAAAACGCATGAAAACTCGAAAACACGCGTTTTCCCAAACATAAAACTAATCTAGATCGATTGTTTACCCCCGAAAACCCCCATATACAAATTTTCTGCGAAATCGTTAGAGCCGTTTTCGAGATCACATAAATTTATAAATAAATATATATATATAGTACCTGGGCGACCGAGCTTTGCTCGGTTACATCTCAAATATTAAGTATTTTTTTTTAAACTTGTCTAAAAACAATGCAAAATAATAAAAAAAATATAAACTTAAACATAAAAAAAAACAAAAGTAAGTCACCGAGTGGGATTCGAACCCGTAACACTCTTTCTAGCGGGCGCTATCTTTAACCACTGAGCTAAATCAAGGCGGTCGCGGTGCGACGAAATTAGCGACCATGTTCTGCGTGGAAAGAAAAACGCATGAAAACTCGAAAACACGCGTTTTCCCAAACATAAAACTAATCTAGATCGATTGTTTACCCCCGAAAAGCCCCATATACAAATTTTCAGCGAAATCGTTAGAGCCGTTTTCGAGATCACAGAAATATATAAAAACGAACTGTAGAACCAGTAGACTAAAATGTGACAAACAACTCTCTTCCAATAATTTTCAGTTCGTGCTAGCAAAGTCATGATAGAGCCATGCTTTCATTAGACAGGTACAAAGAGAAACATGCGATCGCGCAGCGCATGCTTTAATCGGTGCGCGTGTTAATCATTGATTACAATCGTTAATTTTAATATTTATTATAAATTCTACTAATATTAAGTGAGTTTGTATATTTATTTGTTGCCTCTTCACGCTTAAAAAAACCGATTTGAATGAAATTTGGTATGGATGTAGTTTGAGACTCGGGGAAGGACATAGGGTACTCTTTGTCCCAAAATTCTCACGGCAAGCGAAGCCCATGCTTACAGCTAGTAAGTAATAAATCATTGTAAATCATTTACTTAAATCACAGTTTAGTATCAATACTTCTGAAAAAATTATAAAAAAGGTGCATTTAGCTATCATCATGAATCTCAAAATTTTTGATTTAATTGCTAGAAGTGGCCAGTTTTAGCAACTAGTCACTGTTATGTTTCTATTTTATCTACCGTAAAGATAATGTGGAAATTAACCATGAAGGACGTTAGAAGAAACTCGTCCGGTAATCATAAAAGGCGTTACCAGTAATTATGTATCTATAATAAGACATACAAGTAATTATTATTAAAGTAAGTAATTCTGATTACCTACTTCCATGCTGGTCTGGGAGCAAAGAAAACACAAGAAACTTATCGAATCATTACCACTTGCACCTCCTCCTACGCAGGAAAAGGAAGGTTAAGTAAATCTGTTATAAAATTTTAACTAAAATTAGCCGAAGAAAGTAGACAATTTTTTATCGTCTGTAGTTTAAATAGGAACGTATATTTCAGGAAGTTCAACAAAACGTCAATGGCAATGTCCGCACGCACCTGTAACGAAGCGCGACTAATCGCACAACAATGCGATTTGTCTTGGACTCCCATGGCTTGCGATCGAACTCATTGTTTTCAAGTACGATTATTCAGGGCTGTAGCATCGGTAATTATTTGTCGCAGCAAAAACAACAATGGCTGACATTGAACGAGACAATGACATTTTCACAGGCTTCATATTTTTTTTAAGATATAAAAAATTAATTGACAATATCTTTATTATTTCTTATTCCAATTGATAATTTATCAATTGAATATGCTTAGGTAGTATTTTATTTACACAGATTTCTATTTAAGTATCTATATAACTTACTGCAATGTACAGTTTCAAATAGTATGTAAGTAACTAACGAAATCACATGGAAATCGCAAACAAAGCAAAAAAAAACTTAGATACGTGTCCGCATTTGTTTGAGCTTTCAGCGTTAAGTCTGTTGTGAACTTTTGTCTCATTAAGGCCTTGAACTCAAACCTTAATAAGATAAAGACAAATAATGACACTTATTCTCACGTGTAGTAATAATCTCTGTTTATCTCAGAACAAAAACTCGAGCGAGCGTCAACTAGAGCTCATAATGAGACAATGAACTAACATCGCCAGTCATTTCTTTGTAAATAGAAACAATAGCAGATAGCCAACAAGCTAATAAATAGCACATTTAAACAGAATGGAAACAAACACCAGATTGATTTAAAAAAAAATCATTTAATACCTATATGTTCCTGAGCGTATTTAAATTGTTCCAGCTTTTTCTTCTTCACTTCTCACTGTCATTTACTATTGACATCTAAGATTGACATGAACTGACATAAATATTAATAAAACTTGAGAGGTGTCAAGGGACACCCGGGTGGAACGAAATTCCTTTCGATAAATTAGGAGAGAGAGAGACAGACAGAGAAACACTTACAACTATAGCAAAAAGTGTCGTTACAACTTTTGGTCTTAATTTTTTCCGTCTACCCTCCTTTCGCAACGCGCGATAAGGAACTTCGTTCCAAAAAAAAAAATAGCTAAATTGCGCATCCGAATATAATAAATATTTAGTTGCGTAGTAGCAGTAATAGCTGCGACATTGAACCTACCTACCTAGTATGCCTATCTTTTAAATATATAAAATATTTTGCTTTGAAATGATTATTACATTGTTATAGGTATTACTATTGTTTTACTGAAAGGGCAAACTATCGAAACATACCACGTTTATATTATGTATCATCTTTAAAAACACATATGTGCAATAAATAATTTTGTCTATGACTTTGAAATAAGAAACTTACGATGCAACAGGCTATGCTGAAAAGACAAGAGCTTAAATAATAAGGTAGGTAAGTGTATTGATGCATTGTGGTTTTAAGGGTACATATAAATAACATCAGCTGACATTGACGGAGGAGATTAGCGTTATGTGTTTGTTTTCTAAATAACATTACCATACACACGTTCTGCAAATAAAGCGTACATTATGATAACTTAATGTATTTGCTCGGGCTTAAACTGGGTTTACTACTCTTGTAAGTGTTAGATCACACACATATAAAGTGAGATATTGAGAATTTAAAAAAATAATATTCAGCATATATGGAATGGACGCAGTAGCGGTTTTACACATTTGCCGCCTGTAGGCTAATCATATTTTGCCGGCCCTACCCATCCTTTTTCGGATCCTTCATGTGCAGCTTTTTCTGTGGCGAAGAAGTGGAAATAGGTACGTATCAGTCAGCCGCCCTGGTTACTTAAAATAAAACCTGGGAGCGCTTGATTATGCCTGCCCTATTCAGGGTAGCGGTGAGAAATATTCGATATTGCCGCCCCCTTAAATGTGCCGCCCTAGGCT
This sequence comes from Acrobasis consociella, assembly GCA_963555685.1. Taxonomy (NCBI): domain Eukaryota; kingdom Metazoa; phylum Arthropoda; class Insecta; order Lepidoptera; family Pyralidae; genus Acrobasis; species Acrobasis consociella. Next base: position 7,404,296 of record OY743115.1, read on the forward strand.
CCAGCCTACTTAGCCTGCTGGTAAATCCGCCACTGAATGGACGAATGGACTACATTGGTCAGCAACATTCAACAGCCCACACTCAGCACTTCAAATTCAAATTTTAAAATTCTTTATTGCTTAAACTGTGTAAAAATAGGTGGTACAATAATAAAAGTATCAACAGTTTACCCCTCCAGGTATGCAATAGTAAGACTAGAAGATAGGAAACTAATTGCATATAACAGTACAGAACTATTGGTAGCATACTCAAAATATTACATTGAGGTCATGAAACACATGTTCTAACAGCCAATTTTACAGTGTGCCTTTAAGTAAATAATCATATATGCTTTATATATTTGTAGGTAAATGATTAAAAACTTTGATTCCAGAAATCAATGCACTTTTTTGAATGTTTCGTTAGTTACAATGGGTAGATATATATAGGTCATGCGTGTAAAAATCTCTCAAGTTGCTTCTAAGTTCAATCTTTCGCTTATAGTTGTACCTACAAATACACATAATTCAAGTATGTAGATGTTAGATAACTAGTACGTGAGTCCGATGAACACAAATAAAAGAATAAGAATATTAAAAGTAGAGAATAAGAATAGAGTACAAATGGGTAATGTTGCTTTTTATTTGCAGTACAAATACACGCTTTGGTTACCGACTTATTGTGTACGATATAAAAACACTAATTAATCGGCGCACTCTCACTTGACAATTCGAAAATTTGTGAAAGTAATCAACACAAATGTACAATCTATTCTGCTAATACTACCTTGTAATATGTATAGTAAAGACTTCATTTTAAGTGGTGATTATGACATCAGTTCCTAATTCTATACAATAAAATCATGTGTCATCACCAGGTCATCTGCACGAGCTTCTTGTTGTATCTTTTAAGACGATTCTTTGTGTTATAATTATAAATTATATTATAATTTTGAAAACTAAAAACCGACTTCACTTCGAAACTACACAATCAATTTTCATAAAATTTCTATAAAGAGAGAGCTCTATTCTATACAGAATTCCAAATCGGTCCAGGCGTCTATGAATAACGGTGAACCACTGAACATACATTAAAAAAAAAAGATGGTAACGAATTGTCCTCCTTTTTGAAATTCGGTTAATAAAGGTATATATCTCGTCGTAGTCTATTATAAATGTCTTGCATTGGTCTAAGCGGAAAGATGACCAATGCAGGGATCTCAATTATTTTTAACCGACTTCCGAACCCTACACTGCGCTTGACCCGACACGCACTTGGCCAATAATTTATATGTACGTTCACCGATTATCCGAACACGCCTGGAAAATTCCTTTTTTGTTTGAAAGGGTATACTTGCGAGGTGGTCTTACAGAAATTTTAACAAAATCAGTTGTGTAGTTTGGGGATAAAGTCGATTTTATTTTCAAATTATTTTTGAGATCCCATAGTTGGTCTCATTGGAAATGTTGTTCATAAGGACGGGCTGTGTCACTCCTTCAAATAAGTATATAAAATAAAATAAAATGTTTATTGGGTAACTAAATGTTTACAGTCGTAACCAGTTGTGGGTGCCTCCTTTTAAGCAATATTTGCTTGTGCCAGGAGACACCACCGCTCTCTTTTATCAGTTAATTACTAATTACTAATTTTACCAAATAAACTAAGGTACACTTAATTGACAATCAAATTTAAGGATATGTTGAGAGTTAGGTTGTGTGAGTTCGGAAGTATATATATTATGATACTTGTATAATAATTAAATAGATAATCATTTACATATATAGATAAAGCAAATTTAACCAATGTGAATAAAATAAAATAATATAATACCTATAATAATAGAGAAAATATGTAAAATGTTATATCGCAAGTAAATTTAGACCTAGTATCTGGAGTATGTAGAGTGGTATCATATAAATACTCATGCGTTTATAAGACACATATAACTGGCCAAGTGCGAGTCGGACTCGCGCACGAAGGGTTCCGTACCATTATCTATAAAAATCAAGTTTTTGTATGAGTACGGAACCCTAAATATAAGGAATATAAAATAAGGAACTAAGGACTATACACCTAGGTGTATGAGATTACCTGGTGATGACACATAACATTATTGTGCAGTATTAGGAACTGATGTCATTATTACTACCTACTTAAAATGCGTTGCAAAACCTACCACGTTAATTACGGTGGGGTTTTACAAACATGGAGGTTCCGTAACGATTAAATAATTTAGGTTAAGAAGGCGTGTTGACGTCTTTAGTTCTATATTAACAATATTAAGTAGGAAACTATGGCCTATCATTTATTTCTATTAAAAAGTACTTACCGACTCAGCCATAATACTAGTATGCAATATATGAGTACTTCTAAATTATTATTATTCCTCTTTGCACATTTCAAGCTTGTTAAGTTTGGGCAAAAGCACAGAAAACATAATAGTACAAGGCAAAAGGAAAATTCAAGAAAACGAGTGGAGGTAGATTTTTTTTTTCTCCAAATATATAAGCAAAAAAAGTCTGAAGTTCGACTTCTAGCAAAATTGTTTTTCTGTGTAAAAAAACCTAGTAGTTTATGTACTTACTTTTTAAAATAATGAAAGCTCGAGATACATTGCTAAATGAAATTCCTCCATCGTTATTGTTCTTCTAAAAAAACGACACTATAAAATAATGAGGTCATTCTGGCTTCTCCAGGAAATGACCTCCGCAGCGTCACGTCGACTTATGGCGGGTAACATGATCAAGCTTATTAGTATGGGATCGGTGCACTGATTTTTAACGAGTCTATTATTGGCTAGGTGATTTTCGTCACTGTGTAGTTTCGTCACCAAGACTTGGCAGTTTACTCACTGCAGAAATAAACAACTCGTTTTCTTCAAAATAATTGTGGATAAAATGACTATAGATGAATTGATTAAAGAGCAGACAGTAAACCCTCAACTTGGATGAAACTAGTAGACTCACTTTATTAATAAATACTTTTTAGCTTCAGCTCAGCAATGAACTGTTATGATTTGTTAGAAAGTAGTAAAGTCAGGCTGCAAAAGTAGAAAAGAAAATCGATATGTATACTCGTACCTGTTTAAACTTATAAATTTTAACATTGTCACATAAATACTTATTTTAGAGTTTCAAATCAAAACGGTTCTTTACATTCACTTCTTAGGCCCTAAAATAGGACTTAGATCTTCTATATGAGTTGAGGCTCTAAAACAGTGCTGAACCGTTAGAAAACAGAGATTGTACTTATGTTAGTGATTCGATTTCTTTTCATAATGTAGTAGTGGCTTAGTTAAATGACGATATAGCACTGTGGCGAAATTAAACCATGCGCACGATTAGATCATATCATACATACAAAACAAACACTATTGGGAAGAGGAACTAAACTTTTGTATTGAATTAATCATGAGAAACCAATTATTACAATGCATAGAACCGATTAACTTACTTTAGCTTCTAATAAATTAGTTTTTTGATACGCCTACTGATCAAGGATTTCGAAGTTATTTATTTATGAAGTTTAGGTTTTTAGGATTTGATCTACTGGAATCACTATGTAATATAAGGCATAAGGTAGCAATCTAAATTAAAACAAAGATTGTTCAAAATACTTTTGTATGTATTTCAGTAAAATTTAGTTATTTTAATCACTAACTTTGTATCTGTATGTCGATTTTAACAAGATGTATCTAGATATCTGATGCAGATGACATGAAGTTGACCTTTGTAAACATACAATACTCTTCAGGTAACGTAGATACTAGCAGATTTTTATTCCCCTTTAATTACCTATTCAAAATCATTTTGTAGGGATTTTCGATCCCTATTCATATCCGTATAAATATAAACAAATCTCTTGTACGTCACCATTGCCATTTTGTCTTAATTAATTGTGTGACAAATCGCAAAAGCATATTAATATAACTGTTTGCGACCGTTATAAGTAAGCACCTAGAAGAGAGCACATCTTACAGATTCAGCTAGCCCTAAAGTAAGTTTAGACTTACATAAATTTGTCATGGGACACTATGTCATAAAAAGGCCATTTTTAACTTCCGTTTCCCTTCCCTTTTCAACCCCAAAAACTTTGAAGTGGCAAACTATCTCTTGCTTGATCACCTCTATCGAGCCCTAAAAGTGCTGAACAAATGCCTGCAATTGCAACATTATTTTTAAGGTCGGTACCTAAAGTGTTACAATTCGAAGCTATTACTGTCAAGACCTTCACGCCCGAAGACTCCGACCAACTTCATACTCCATCGGACAAGTCCCGTAATGATGGCAAACGAACCGATAATACTTATTTATGGACACAATCAACTTGTCTATTGGCAAGGTTAATAGTATTCTCAGTTTTTATACGTTCGAAAAGTAGGTACGTAAGTAATGAACTCATTATTTATTTAAATAATACTTAAATGACAGAAACACAAAACATAAATGACCATTTATACGCAGCGCAAGTTTGCCTGCCATGCAACAGTCAAGGAGCTTGCACTGAGTAAATGGGCTTAAAACTAAACATATCTAAACTTTAAACCTAATGTTAAAATAAAGCGCCACATCAACGCAAAGTGAAAAAGAAAAAATTAAGATATTCGGATTTTCCCAGTCCTTAGATCCGCTTTGACTTTCCAGCGTGGAAGATAAATTTTACATTTCATCTAAAATTCAAGAAAAAATTGTATACCTGTATAGTAAAAAAATCTGTACAAATAAATGATATAGCGGCCTATCAGTATGCACTGCAGTTGTGATAATAAATAATGTATAGCGTCACCATAGCGCCTTGAAATAGGACGTTCAAGGAAATGATGCTTTATAATATACGAATGATGGACACCATTAACAATCACGAACAACACGAGCTATTTAGTGACTAATCGGGTAGATAACTAGCTCAAAAATAAATTATTCGACGCAGTTTATTTAAATAAAACGTCACAAGTGTCACTTTTCATTGATCATATCCATTTTCAACATGATGACTTAAAAAAAGCATGAAGTCACCCTTTTGTATATCATACCAATCTCTGATTTGACTTGTTGTATTCTTCTGACCTCCAAATTTATCTATAGCTTTATAAATTGACTTTTTCCAATTATGTTTGCACAAAATTGGAAAAAGATTGCTATTTGTTCTAGAAAAAAATTATAGCATCACGAGGAATCCAATGGTTTACCCGTTTAAAGATGAATTATATGAAACAATGAAAACTCCTTAAAAATCCTTAGCTGTGCTATTTTGGACCCATAAATGCACTTTATTTAGGGGTCCAAAATAGCACAGCTAAGGATTTTTAAAGAGTTTTCATTGTTTCATATAATTCATCTTTAAATGGGTAAACCTTAATGGGTTGTCTATGTTTCTACGATCGTATCGATATCAATCGAGTGTACCTATATGTCTATGACCAATCACCCAAGGATAGCGAAGATTTGGTGAAGCTAATTAAAATTTCGCTTTTTCTAGATTCTATTGCACCATGGAAATCTTTTGAATGTTATGTGTTACATGTGTATGGAGTAGTTTTTTTATATGTAGAGATATACAGATCAGGTATAATATAAGTAGAGGTGACGTATTTGCAAGTCTATTTTAATTGCAAGGTGATGTCATTCTATTTGATGATTAATCAATAAGGTAGCTTGAAAAATCTTAAGTACGTGCTTGTATGTACATAATATATAAAATTATAGGTTATTTTAATATTACCTACAAGTAGGTGTACTATAAGCCCCATACGGACACATATATGTGATTTCGCAAAGATCAGTTAGATCATAGGCGTAAACGTAAATAATAAAATCTATTGTGGCCCTTTATATTTTAGTATTATTTAGGTACCTAGTTAAGATCTATTACAATAATATCCAAATTAAAAATACTTATTTGTTTTTTAACCACATTATAAAAACTCTTTACCTGTCGGATTAAAAAAGCTATTGCTTGGACGCATATATGTTGACACATTGAGGTATATCAGCTTCAGATCAGCTTTCAGTTACGGTTCATTTATTTTTAGTTCATCTAAATTAAGCTATATCGCAACATAACTTCCTACCTACTTATACGAATTACAAGTTCATGACAAAGTTACATACTATACACCAGAGGCCCTCGTGATGGAATTATCTTAGCAATACAAGCGGATTACACTGTTTAACATATACGTGCTAATCATAAAACCACCACGGATCTGAATGCGTAATTCAGCGTCACATACGAGTACGTAAATAGTAAATCTAATAGAAATAACATCAATACCCGTCTATTAGAACCAATTTGTAAATCTCTTGTAAAAAACAAAAACGTGTTCTCTCAAGGGTTGGTCAGGGCGTCAGGGAAATGTAAAAGAAGAACTCATGTAACGATTTAAAATTATAAAATATGCATTACAAATTTTCTTCTTGATATTTTTTTTTCCGAGACTAGTGTATGTATTTTTTTTTTGCCTTCTGATTAAATAACGAATAGTTCCGTCCTGTAGTTCACACATATACTCGTAAGTCTAGAAAGGGAATAACTTTTTTCTACTACATACAACAACCGTCAAAATAGGTTAGCTAGTAGTAGCTAGTACTACTATCTCAGACCATACGCCCGCACTTGTTTTTATACCACCTACACGCCAAACCTAATACGCAATTCCTATTTTTTCTCTTTTTGGTAAATATGAATACAACTTAACGACGGATACGGAATACGGAATGATGATTATAAATACGAACATAATGTATTCAGTGATTCCTAGCAAGTATAGCAAAAATAAAAAATAAAACGCAATTCATATTTCTTCTCTTTTTGGTAAATATGAAGACAATTTAACGACAGATACGGAATGATTATAAAAACAAATACATTCATGTATTTAATACGAACATAATGTATTCAATGATTTCTAGCAAGTATAGCAAAAAAAAAAGGAAATGGTTTCATTGGTGGCGTGTCTAATTAATCAACCGAGGTCCGCTTGTCAACTGTCAGGCCATCGAACTAGTTTCTGATGTACTGGCAACAACTATTTTCACCGCACTTTTTTGCTGCCAGGGGATAACGTGAAAGTAATGCATAATTTCGACGAAAGTTCAATTGACCATTGCACTCGGCCGTATAGTGTCTATTTATATATCGGCGACAGATACTTTTCCTAAAATTGCTAGGTATAAGAAGACAAGCTGTGCCCGTGGGCTTCGCTCCCCGTAAGAATTTCGGTATAAAAACTATCCTGTCTTTCCCTGGGTATCAAACTATATCCACATCAAATTTCATCTAAATAGGTTCAGTGGTTGAAGCGTGAAGTAGAAACAAAGAAACAAATATATAAACTCACTTTCGCATTTATAATATTATTATTAGGATTAGGATAGGATAATAAATACAAATCACACAGATTGAGCTTGCTGGTTGGTAACTTTAGATGATTCGTAACTTTTGCACATTTTTTTCTCTGCTTTACAGTCTATATTAGTCCACTGGTGGAGTAAAGGCCTCTCTAAAGAAAAAAAGCATTTCCCCACAATCACCACGCTTGGCAGTCGGGTTGGTGATCATCACAGTGGATGGTATAAAGTCTTTGTACAGATAACGTTCTCTACCTATAACTCCCTTAATCGCACCTTATGACACCCGTTTCAGAGCCGCCGTCACCACTTAGCTAGTTTTTTCTTTTGTTTATGTATTATTGGGCAACAATTGCATAGTCACCATGGCGACTTCTATAGAGCAATAACAACCAAGTCAAAAATCATTTATTTATCTGCGGATGTTTGTATCACTTGATAATTGTCAATTTTTTCTTTATAATAGTTGTTGACGTCAGATCATTTACCACCATTGACCATTTGCCACCTCCTAAGCGCAGAAGAAGCGGCAACAAACTGCACAGCAGCTTTTTATCCAAAAACGTCAACTTTTATTATGATACTGACTAATAAAATTAGATACGTGAACTGAGACCAAAGATTTGACGTCCTTTTAATAGTACGAAGGAACTCTGAATAAAACGCATGCTTTATATGTGTTGGCACTACACATATAAGTAGGTAGGTACTAAAATAGTTGTTCACCTGTATCTAATTTGATACGTTGTCTAAAAATACCTACCTAAAAAATTATAGCTCTACAAGTAGCACATTTGTCAGAATTACGAATTTGAAGAACAAATCTGGGACGTATGTAGTTCTAATCTGGGAATGTACACAGGTTTAAGAGGACTAAAAATACAAACTATAAATTATATCGGTTAACGCTATGCATGTTTTGAATGCAATCAGTTATTTATGTTTACTAATTGATGCCGAATGAGTCAATCTGACAACAATGACTACCATACATATTTATGTCAGTGGCCAAATATACACGTGTACCAAACAATAGATACCTCCTTGAGCATAAAGATATATTTAATTATGCTGTTAACTTTTTAATCTATGTCTATGTCAGTTGGTGATATATCTTAGTATAGCTATAATTAATTAATATTTAAAAACAATGGAAAAGCTGTGACAATGGTGTTATTTTATAATTTAAAACAATGGCTGTTAACTTAATTAAACATTATAAATGACAACAAGAAACTAAAACGAAAAGATATCCAAAACTTCAAATTATTCTTCAAATTTGGTATTATTATTATATTTTGTATATAGAATGGTATTTGGTACCATGAATAAAAAAATGGTATATAATATAAATCTGTTTTATATTTTTTAGAACGAACTTACATGAAATAGCACGCTAATGACTCACTCATTTGGGTGCTCTTTCATGTAAGTTCATTACAGACACACTGATCATATTAGTAAAAGCGGCCACTTTTGGCGAAAACTTGTTTATCAATATTACTTTCAAAGGTTATTCATAAAATAATAAAAAGGTCTTTCTTCAACTTGATGGATATCAATTTTTTAAGTGTCACTTTAGTATATAATATATTTACTTTTAAACCATTTATCTGAAATGAAGGCGTCACTTCTGCTACCATTTCGCCTTAAATGTCGTGGATACTCTATGTGCCCCATCATAAACGTATCAAATAACGTTATCCCAATTGTTCTCGGTAACCCAAGTAACAAAAACCGGACAGAAAACTTAAGATAGATAATAACAAAAGTTATAAAGAGACTTGGAGCATGTAAGTATGGAGTTGAAGTTTGTAAGTTACGTAATAATACTTTTTAGAACAAAAATGGCACACAACAATAACGTTTGGCGCGTAGGTATATCTGTCTGTATCTATACTCGACAAACTTTTTGACGTATATGTAGATTATTTCCCAGAAAGGTTTGCATAACATGCGAGGCCAGGATGAGCCACTAGTTTAGAAGAAAAAGAACTTGTTGCCCTTTCGTTGCATCGACTAATAAGTACGGTCTGCGTGAGGGAAAAAGCAGCTGGTGCATTCTATGTTTTGACTTTGTTTCCTGACCAGTATTAAGAATGGTTGTTTGTCTGTTCTTCACAACAAACGAAAGTAATGAATCGACGTAATTTTTTATACATTTACACCTATCATGATATGCAAAATACAAATTGCTCTGTCTAACCCATTAGGGATAAAGACGTGATCGTATGTTTGAATGTAGGTATGTACACCTCTATCTTACTAAGTATGTGAAATTGATACCTACCCTCATGGCGATGCTAGCTATATATTTTCCCAGGGGTAGTAAAAAAATAATACTTATATATTAAATATGCTTACTGCGCGGTATCAACGGTTGAAGACTTATTTATAGCTTTATTCTATTGTGTTAGACCTCGAAAGGTTGATGATGTTTTTTAATACAAATGTGTGATATCTTGAGATATCCTTGACCAAATAAGTAAGTAGGTACCTATATATTCGTATTTGCATAAGCAATTGGTTTGAAGTAAACATCATGCGGCCAACTCATTGACAAACAAACAAGAGTAATTTGATAAACACGTTTATTTAAAATCAAGCATCTCACGTTCACACATCATCCATTCGATTTAGTTTATATAGTATATATTAAACAATTTAAGTTAAACGTAAAACTAATCACAAATTACATTGGTAACATGTTTTAAAGTAAGATTGCCATCTTTCACTTGTAATAAGGATCTACTTTCTTTCTAGGTACTAAATTAAAATCAAGTAGGTAATAGATTTATCTACAAGATTTTTCGATAGATTTATCTTTACATTAATTATTTATTGAGATGGTGGCAACCCTAATTACAAAGTTTTTTACATTGTTTTGGCTGAGATTAGATCATCCAATAGGTTTTTGGTTTTGTTTTTTCCTTAATTTACATAAGACCACAATTACATTAAAATCTTTATAGATTGTAGTCACAGGATATAAATGGTTGTGCGATGATGCACCTATCTATATTGGAATGTTTATTGTTAAGAGAGGCGAGGCATTTGGCAGGCAGCCTCGACCTTTTGCCTCACGTGCATTGAACAACCATAGACTCATCTTCAGTTCACTGCAATCGCAATTTGCTGCAAAAAGGTCGCGATTCTCGAGCGAAACTTCTCCCTTTCCAAAAATAAACCTATACCTATTAGCATTATCACTGGGTTGACCGCTGGGTCAAGGTAACTATTAATATTTGGTTATGTTACGCATCATATCAGTCCAAGCGTCGCGTAACTGTTGGTCACTGGCTTTCAGGGTCAGGGCCACGACGGGACCGCGACCGAGAAACTGTGAGGACTAGGCGAGCAGGTGCGCGAACATCACCATAAACAGAGACACGGCCAACGTTGGCATCGCCGCGGCGTTGTACTCCGCCTCCGGCGACAGGTTCTCGCCAAACACGTAACTTTTCGACCCCGTGTAGCATCGCAGTATTCTGTAGTTCACTTCGCTCGTCGACACTTGCTGTTTCACGAAGTTGAACAGTCGGTTTACCACTGCGTACACGTTGCCGCTGCCGTCGAAAGCAAATCTATCGACCCACTGTATAAAAGTGGGATCTCGGGCGATAGTACGCTGACCGACGTGAAAGTCGTGGGTCGAATTCCACTCTGCAATTGTCGAGTTACCAATTAAGCCGTAGAATAATACACCCTTTGAGTCCATCTTCATGCCGTCAGTTTGCGAAGATTTCACTCCAACGTCGACTACATAAGGTCGTAGAACACTGTTGTCTCCGTTTACACCCAGCGACTCATTGCGTAAAACAGAAGCGTTGATTGCGTATAGATGAAAACTGGAAAGCGGGCTGTAGTAAATGGTTCTGTCGACCTTGCCGTCGATTGTTTTGAACTGTGGCCCGAGAGCGATGCCGTCGATGTTCACCGGCAGATTCACCGAGGTTCCGTTGATGCGGAACGCCGTGGCTTCAGGCGCCGACGTCATAGAGCGGCTGTCGCGAAGTTTCCACGATTTCTTGTCGCTGCGACGGAAAACGATGATTCCAGGATCGACGGCACTGTTGTCCGTAATATAAGCGTAATCACCATCCCGGTTGTCTACTACGAGGTCGTTTAAATAAGTATTTTGGGAATTCACCACACCTTCAGAGAATTGTATGCGTTCCATTTTATTGTTGCCGCTCTTGAGATCGACCAAAACGAGAGAGGGTGGGCACTTGGCGTCAGGCTTAGGCGTGAGAGTCCCTACGCGGCCGTTGTCCAGGATCCACATAATTCCGTTCCGGTCAATTTCAACATTTTGCACAAATTGCAAGGCACTGCAATTTCCGATTGCATTATCGCTCCAGCTAGGAAACGGTTGCAGTTTCGGCGCCGTGCTGGTGGGTCGCACGGGGATCGTCCCCAGGGTCGCCGGCACTCCGTCCAGCATCCTCGGCATCGACAGGAACAGGTTTTCTCCGTAGAAGTTTATTCCAGATATTAGGACGTTTTGTGGTATGTATCGGCTCGTATTGAGGGAGGCCTCCCGCTCTTCGGGGGATGGCCACTCGTAGTCGATGGAGGTCCATTCGTAGATGACGCGGAACTGCTCGTGGCGGGTGAGGGTTGGTGGCGGGTCGGTGTCGTTCTGTGCGGCCGCGGCGGCGACGACGGCGAGGATCACTAGCGGCAGCATGTCGGAGTGCGTATGGCACAGGCGGCGCGCGCGATGCGACTGCCTCCGGAGTGCGGCGGTGGACACAGCGGAGCTCGTGCTGCTACGGAGCTGCTGCCCGGGTGGGGCGGAGCCGCGTCACTCTTGGAGACGCGAGCAAAACAAACAATCGGCCACGGCCGCTGTTGTCAATAAACCTCGTGATAAATAATTACAACAAAACAAAACAGAAAACACTTCTTAAACGAGTTCTATAGCGATAATGTACCCGGAATGAAGTTTCGAATGTAAATGATGCTCCCAGTCGTATTTGTATTGTAGATTTATATATCGTTTAAAATGTCTGGAAGGGGTGCACAAGGTCAAGGGTGTCGCCCAGCCAGACAGAGGGAGCTTACTCGGTGTTAGCGTATAATAATTACTTACAATCAGAGCAGACGGTTTCGAAAAAGACAATACCTATTTCATACATCAACCCCTTCAATATTTTTCGCGACGATGGTATCCGTTAGGGTCGTGACTTAACCATCTAATAATAATTAAAAAAAATGTAACTCCATATAATTCGAATATCTTTTACAAGCAGACTTGTGCTACGTACCCTCTTTGTTTAAATTTACTTAGGTACTTACTTACATTTACAGGAGATCAATTTGTCTCAATGTGTGTACATATAAACTACACTTTTTTTTAGTAAGTATAACTTGACTTGTTCTGTTTACGCAGGGACATTATTACTAAGCTCTGAATTATATATGAAAACTCATCAAAGTTTGTAAAATAATTATTCACTTCTAAACCTTAAAGTTAACGAGCAGATGAACAGACGAACCCGGAACGCAATATAATACTCAATTCAAGGCAAAATTCTACACATACTCCTTACACCTTTTATGTTCTATCAAATATAAAAATACAAATGGAATAATTAACATAATAGACAAGTAACTATTCTTGTTTTATGTATTGCAATTGTAGGTAAAATAAACTTCGAATAAAAACTTGCTTCGATTGACCATTGACAGTTGAAAAAATTGGAAAATATAGGAGAATATTTTGTTGGCTAGAAATATCGTAGCACATGCTACGAAGCTACGATACAGCCCCCGTAGCCTGTAACTTTGTTCTGAAACGACATAAACGAGCGCTCCTAAACTTCGTGTAGGTAGCGCCATCTATGTCAAAGAAACCAAAACTGCTACGCTATTTAAGTGCTGCCATCTGCATGTATCGCGTAGTGGGACGAACTTAATGACGAAAGTGTATTGCTATGCTATGTAGATTATTAAAAAACTCTTTGTTAATCCGGTAGATGTCACTTCTAAAAAATAACTTTATCCAGGTACCTGTTCCTAACGTTCTATCTAAGAGTGCGTTTTTGGAATTATGCCTGATTTAAGTCCTTTGAATTTTATTTTATGAGTTTAAATAAAATAAATTTCGAATTAAGTTTGCAGAAATTATAGCAATATTTCAAATGTACTCTCATATCCCGTATGGTCTAGTGGCTAGGATACCTGGCTTTCACCCAGGAGGCTCGGGTTCGATTCCCGGTACGGGAAGATCAACTTTTTTTTGATTTTTATTATTGAATATTATTAGAGGTACATTCATATTTGGTATTTTAAGTATGTACGAGTACAACAGGAAACTGATGTGCTGCTTCGTGAAATTTTGACCACATTTTTAATGCGTACAGTCTTGTTAGTGCGGGAAGTAGTGTCACCCAATGTATGGAAGGTGCAAATTTTGGTATCGGAAGAATTCACTTAGCACAGATGTAATATACGTGAAGTTAAGTTAAATTAGCCCGGTAGCCATCCCCCACCCCCTGGGGGGTAGGTAGGGGGGGCATTCGAAGTTACTCGCCGCCGCGCTTCAGAAAAAAAATCATATCAGCTTCTATTTACCTAACACCTCAAGTTTGGTATCATTTTCTGATAAATCAGGCATGAGAAATTCAATTATGAGTACAATTTCACATTTAATGTAAAGATTAATAGTAAAAAAGGGAAAATATTGACGAAAATATTAAAATCGGATTGCATTTTTTTTTATTTCAACTTATTTATTTTACCAGAAATCCTATATTGTGTGCAACAAAAATTACTATCTTAAAGAATATTTATCTAGCTTTTAAAAAATGTATACTTTATTATATATAAATGTCATACATCTATCTGAAAAAAATCGAACATGGCACGCGGCGGTGCCTAGGAACTATTCCAACCGTCTCGTTTCACATAATTTGTTGCACGTATTAAGTTGTTATGCACCTAACACTGCACCGTGACTTCCACTTGCACCGAATCAGTTGTTCACGTCAAGCGGTAGCAGCCACTGGTGCAGTAGTCCACTTCGGTTTCCAATTATTTGGTTCAATTTCCTATCCCTAATCCGCTGGGTCAATTTTGAATCTGCCCCATACGTGCAGTGCACCCCATGGTAAACAAGCACCATTATTATACAAGCTCTTAGAAGATGCTGCCGAAAATTCTCTAGCTGTCGGTCTTTTTTTAGAGAAAAGCTCCCTCCTGCACTCGTTTACCGTTGTGCACTGACTGGACCTGAAATGAAAATCAGGTAAATAGGTATTGCAGTATTACTTTGGTCAAAATAAAATACAGTTAATAAGTATTTATAACCCACGTAGATACAATTTTTTATTTTGTGATCATTTATTATACATCATACATCGTTATGACAAATTTTTAAATAATTTGGTTAGAGTATCGTTATGACAATTTTTTAAATAATTTGGTTAGAGTTTTCTACGTCTCTGTCAGTGAGCATATTAAATTCACAAGTTGCTGATGAAAAAGTATTCCATGCTTCATAAATGTCAAAATCATGCTGCTTAGAACAGTCATACGACTGTTCTTAGCTGCAGCGATCGTTGTCAATCAATCAGCGTCAAATATTGTCATAACGAGGTATGATAAAATTGATAAATGAGCACAGAAAAAAAATCGTATCTACGTGGCTAAATGACAGGTATATATGTAGTTGTATTTTATTTTGACCAAAATAATACTGCAATACCTTTTTACCGATTTTCATTTTAGGTCCAGTCAGTGCACATCGCTAAACGAGTGCAGGAGGGTGCTGTTCTCTAAAAAAAGACCGACAGCCAGAGAATTTTCGGCAGCATCTTCTACGAGACACTGAACTGCGCTCCAGGACGAAATTGTCGATGTGGGTGTCAAAACGGCAAAATTAAAGTGGGAGTGGGCCGGACATGTTTGTCGTATGAGACCGGAAAGATGGGCAAGAAAGGCGACGTTATGGGTTCCAGAAGGACGCCGGCGTAGGGGAAGGCCGAGGAAAAGATGGAGGGACGATATTGAAAGCTACATGAGTGGATGGCAGCAAGTTGCCTTGGATCGTGAATCATGGAAGCAAAAAGGGGAGGCCTTTGCCCAACAATGGGACACAATATAGGCTATTAAAAAAAATCTACTACGAGCTATTTACCATGGGGTACGGGCAGATTCAAAACGGGGGCATGTATGGGGCAGATTCAAAATCGTCCCAGTCCGGCGGATTAGGGATAGGAAATTTAACCAAATAATTGGAAACCGAAGTGGACTACTGCACCAGTGGCTGCTACCGCTTGTCGTGAATAACTAATTCGGTGCAAGTGCAAGTCACGGTGCAGTGTAAGGTGCAACTGTCTAAGAAAACTATTAAAATGTACCGAATTATGACAATGTGGTGGAATATGTTATGAAAAAATGAACTAATATAAATATAAAAATACTACTATTGATACATCAGACCATAAAAGACAGTCAATAATTAAGTAAAGTAAATATTCTATATATTTTGAATTAAAAAACAACTTAATACTTGCAACAAATGATGTGGGACGAGACGGTTGGAATAGTTCCTAGGCACCGCCGCGTGCCTTGTTCGATTTTTTTCAGATAGATGTAAGACAGCTATGTATAATAAAGTATATATTTTTTAAAAGCTAGATAAATATTCTTTAAGATAGTATTTTTTGTTGCACAAAATACAGGATTACTAGTAAAATAAATCACTTAAAATAAAGAAAAATGCGATCCGATTTTAATATTTTCGTCAATATTTTCCCTTTTTTACTATTAATCTTTACATTAAATGTAAAATTGTACTCAAAATTGAATTCAATAATTATGTGTATATATTCTATATATTTTGAATTAAAAAACAACTTAATACTTGCAATAAATTATGTGAGACGAGACGGTTGGAATAGTTCCTAGGCACCGCCGCGTGCCATGTTCGATTTTTTTCAGATAGATGTATGACAGCTATGTATAATAAGGTATATATTTTTTAAAAGCTAGATAAATATTCTTTAAGATAGTATTTTTTGTTGCACAAAATAGAGGATTTGTAGTAAAATAAATCACTTAAAATAAAGAAAAATGCGATCCGATTTTAATATTTTCGTCAATATTTTCCCTTTTTTACTATTAATTTTTATATTAAATGTAAAATTATACTCAAAATTGAATTCCTCATGCCTGATTTATCAGAAAATGATACCAAACTTGAGGTGTTAGGTAAATAGAAGCTGATATGATTTTTTTTCTGAAGCGCGGCGGCGAGTAACTTCAAATTCCCCCCCTACCTACCCCCCAGGGGGTGGGGGATGGCTACCGGGCTAAATTAGCTTAACTTTACGTATATTACATCTGTGCCGAGTGAATTCTTCCGATACCAAAATTTGCACCTTATGACACTACTTCCCGCACTATGTGTCAATGTTACGATAACAACGCTGCATTGTATTGTGCTTAATTAACATACGCACTGAGTCGGCAATCGCGCACCTATGTTACGCTTGATTTGTGGTCGACTGTAAAAAGCTGTCTGTCCGACTACGCACCATGTGCTTCGTGTATCCCAAACGTGTTGTATGGTTTGTTATTCAGTCAAAATATTTACGTTTTGCTGGATTCGCTAGTTCTATTCGGTTAATGCCACTTCTAAAATAGACATAAACAAAAATAGATTTGATGGAATATTCTTAGACCCAGAAACTGAAGAGTGGAGTATTAACTGTTCATAGTACAAAACATAAGTATATTTAAAAATTTCCCATTTACTAAGCGGATTGCATAATGCATCAATAATAGGTTATGACACGACAGTTCTGTTCTTTGCTGCAGCCTGGTGATATTGTGTATTTTTAGGGTTCCGTAGCCAAATGGCAAAAACGGAACCCTTATAGATTCGTCAAGTCTGTCTGTCTGTCCGCCTGTATGTCACAGCCACTTTTTTCCGAAACTATAAGACCTATACTGTTGAAACTTGGTAAGTAGATGTATTATGTGAACCGCATTAAGGTTTTGACACAAAAATAGAAAAAAAACAATAAATTTTGGGGGTTCCCCATACTAAGAACTGAAACTCAAAAATTTATTTTTCATCAAACCCATACGTGTGGGGTATCTATGCATAGGTCTTCAAAAATGATATTGAGGTTTCTAATACCATTTTCTTCTGAACCGAATACTTTGCGCGGGAGACACTTTCAAAGTGGAAAAAAGTGTGTCCCCCCCCCCCCCCGTAACTTCTAAAATAAGAGAATGATAAAACTAAAAAAAAAATATGATGTTCATTACTATAAAAACTACCAGCGAAAATTGGTTTGAACGAGATCTAGTAAGTAGTTTTTTTTTAATACGTCATAAATCATAAACGGCAATTTACCTTTCATTCAATCATTATAAATATAAAAATTAATAAAAACATTCTACAAGACTTTTATATTATGTTATTTGCTACTACGGAACCCTTCATGGGCGAGTCCGACTCGCACTTGGCCACTTTTTTAAATATAAATTGATGAGCTGAGATTTTTTTTATCATAGTACAAATTATTGCACTTTTAGATTTTAAATTTGTTTTTAACTTAAGTTTAATTTTAGTTGTGTTATTGTTTATGTTTTTACTCAGTCAGTTCATGTATTTTGTGCTTCTTTGCATATCAAAACTTCGAAAAGTATTAACCAATTGTCTACTAATTATATGGCATTCGATTTAATCTATGGAAGATCGCAAAGATAGTAGAATGTTCATACACTTTATGGATGACCTTTCGTCAATCTTTTATAATATCCTAAACAGTGCCTATTGACTTTCCTCCCTTAAGGAATAAAAAAGATATATTTTATTTTTTAACTTTAAGGGCCGCGCTACACTGGATTGGCATGGCATGGCATTGGGAGCGACGCGTCATTTCAAAACAAGCTTTATGTCAAGTGACATAAGATGCATAACCGCTTGAACGCGGAGAGCCGGCCGGCGGCCTGCCGCGGCCTGCCGCGCACTCCCGCGGAAAAGACGCCCTCGGGCGGTTATGCATCTTATGTAATTTGACATAAAGCTTGTTTTGAAATGACGCGTCGCTTCCGATGCCTTGCCATTCCAATGTAGCGCGGCCCTAACATAGTACCTACATATTATCATCCTAGAATAGATAGTGCATAAAGTCTATGTACTCATGAATTACTCACATAAGCACTGCGACGCAATAAAAATATTTTGTTATTACTAGAATTTTTATACCTAAGTATGTTTCCTTGAAGGTCGGTAAATATCTCGTGACGATTACTCATAAAGAGACAAACACTTACTTGGAAGTTTCTCATACAATCTTAAAGTCTTTCTTGTTTTGCGTTTATACAATGTCCTTTTTAATTCAGTACAAATATTTTAAGAGGTGATTTAGTCCATCATTCCTAACAACTACTCCCAATAAATTTATATTGAAATTGTTGGAGGTTCAATTAGAACCAGAAACTATTTTTAATCCTGGCCTATTTACATATACTTTTTCTATTAACTTTTGTTTGATATGTCTTATTCGAAGGTGTTCTTTTGTGCTAAATAAATCTACTATATATATTTTAAACAAATGTGTTTAAATTAATATTTATATTAGAAATACGAAAAAAAAGTTCATTTTCCATATTAATGATATCACGTGACTACTTTGATTTGTAGAACCTTAAAAAAAATTTTTCGTATTTCGATATACATTCATTAGGAAATTTATTCAAAATGATGGTCTGAACCACCTCTTAAAATATTTGTACTTAATTAAAAAGGACATTGTATTCTTTAAATTATTTGTATGGTCCGAAAGCTACTTTTGGATTAGATCTAGCAATATAAATAGTAATATTTTTGCATATTTACTAGACTTTCTTGATTCGTAAATAAGTAGGAAAAAATGAGTTATATTGGCGTCGAGAAACAGTAAGATATACCAACTTTACTTACTCGTACAAGAATTCGGCAGGTAAGTTCTAAAAATATTTTAAAAAGGTCTAAAATATTATTTTTTTACAGAGAATTTAAATGTTTTCTAAAACTTTATAGTATGCACATGCACATATTAACTTTTATTTATTTTTAATTCTACTTAGTACACAATTTTACCACTTTAGATGCAGCATAGTATAGTCATCGCATAAAAAGAAAAACTGGTAACACATGTACAATACACTGTATTTAAATCTGAAGCTTGTTACGTAATTAATGTCACCACATTCAATGAGAAATCTCTGTTCTGTGTATACAACAAAAGATAAGCAGTTAAGATAATAAGTTAAAAAAAAAAACATTTTTTGTACAACCTATTGTAAGGCCAAATTACTTATCAAGATAAATAAAGAAAAGCCTGAACTTGTTGCGTCGTTTTATTACTGAGTTTCATCGACCACCTTCCGTCTCCGTGATCAGATTCTAGGCTTCGTCTACCATGAAGTGCTTGCCAAGACCAATCAAACGAGTTCTACTTCAAAAGGTTATGTTGTTTTATAACTAAGTTTGGTCGAATATCTCCTGGCTCTATCATCAGAACAGCTCATTATTTCATAGTATGGTATTATCTGGTATTATTATCCGACTTACACTAGTTTGCAAATCGGTTTAGGATAACTGGTAGAAAATTTAGTTGCAAAATTTGACTCAACAATACATTCATACATACAAGATACATTGCAAGTTAAATAAAAGCTTGTAAAATTAATTCTATTAAGCAAAAAGTAAAAATTAAATCGATGATGATGCAGGTTTTAACGTCTGGCGTCATCCATTCCGACTAACAACCTGTTCACTCAACGGACTGTACTGTAATGTACGGAGAACGTTACGAATATGAGTCATTATAGCATATTGTAGTTTTGTTACGCTACAATTCTTCTTCCAATGATGTAAATCTCAATGAGTCATGGCTATCTGTAACAAAAATAAAATAACTATCTTTTTACTACAAGCAACTGAAAATAAAGCAATAGATAGGTACTAAGCTACATATTAATGCTGTATTAAGGCCATACCCAAATTTTCCGGGGTCCAGTGGCGCCGCCATTTAAAATAAATCATTTAAAAGGAAATGGAGATATTATTCAAAATTGTGTCTTGGTCAAGCCCTAGATAACCCTTAAAACTATTTTATGAACTACTGTTTATAATTTAAAGTGCGAACGTGAAGCTTTTCTACGCACATTAGCTAAAAGTGGCCGTTTTTCGCAAATGTGCGTAGAAAAGCTTCACGTTCTCACTTTAAACTACAAAAAGTAGTTTAAAAAATACTTTGAATGGGTATCTAGAACTTGACCAAGACACAATTTTAAATGATATCTCCGTTTCCTTTTAAATGATTTATTTTAAATGGCGGCGCCACTGGACCCCGGAAAATTTTGGTATGGCCTTAATAACAAATTCAACAAATTTTTGTACGTTTTGATATCATCATCATCGTCAGATCTTTATAAACTTCACTGCAGGAGCACGACCCTCCCTGTATTAATAGAGTCTTGGCCAGAGCAGCCAAAGGATTTAAATCATAAAGTATTATCTTATGAATTATATATCTAAAAATTAATCACTTAGTTAAAAAGTGTACCTACGCAGGTGTAAAGTAATAGCTAATAGAAAAAAAGAAAAAAATACTTTATTTGATGCATTTGTATTAATAGGTACCCAGTTCTCGTACATGTCATATGAGCTTTGTCAATCATTGAAATGACTTGTGACAAAAATAAATACTGATAATGTAATCAAACCAAGTTATCTCTTTCTCTTAATTTGTTATAAAAATATGTACCCATTTACTTGTTGTACACACTTCTCTGAATTAGTTCTACTTACTTTCTACATCTCAATTCTTTTAGGAGTACCTACGTCAGTTGTATCTTTTTTATTTTGTCGGTGAGCAAATCTTTTTTTTTTTAAATTCCATTGACCGTTTTTTCTCTTCGATGTCTGATAACCAATAGCACCTTAATATAGGATTATTTTGTTATGATCTGATCAAAACGGTAAATGAAGCCAAATATGCAATTGCCGAAGGTCCCGCGTCGCCATATTGTGCGGAATGCAGCTGGACCCAATCAACCCAGTTTATGTGTACAACAATCCAAGTGCCCACCTACTTACTAAAATTATTTAACCAAATTGAATAATTTACAGTAAGCTCTACCTGGCATACCATCTACCACAGGTCACAAACATAAATACTATTAAGTACTAACATTTATTCTGTGCAAGTAGTTCGCCCCGAAACATAAACTCGCGTACCCCTTATCTCGGCAACCACTTGATCTATTCGACTTATGTTCGAACTTAAAAATTATATTGTCCATGTCTACACACCATCTAAATTTCAAGAAGCTCCGATCAAAGGTTCTGTACTGAAGTTACCGTCAAACAAACATAGATAGTTTTGACAAAAGCCGGGAGAGAACGGTTTTAGCGTTAAGTCCGCCAATTGTAAACAGTTGTATATTGAGGATCAAAAAACTTATTATAAATAAATAAATAAAAGCCGGATTATTCTAGTAGACACGGAGAACTTCCCTCAGTTCCCTCGCTCTATCAAATAATTAGTCCACGCGAAAAAGGGTATTAATTTTATACCCTTTTCCACGAACTAGGAATCCGTTACTATTTTAAAATAGTGACGGATTCCTAGTTCGCACCCTTCGCAGCTTTGCTTGATAATTTATGATGTGTCATATTAACATTTACACAGTAGATATTTTTTGTAATTTTTTGTAACAAGTGCGAATCGCACTACACGGGCGATAAAGTTCTCTCACCGAAAATGTCTAACCCTTAAAACACGTCGGCCCCTCCTAAAATAATTAGCATTGTTTAAACATTATTAAGAATACGGCTAGTAAATACACTTTGTTACTGTGTTTGTTACTTTGTTACTGTGTAAATGTTAATATGTCACATCATAAATTATCAAGCAAAACTGACATAGGATATTTGGTTTAGGTAACAACAAATAGTCACAGTTTGGGGTTTTCCTTACGTGAAAATACTTACACACACGAGTATTTTATTTATTTTGTAGGTACAGCAAACATTGGCGATGAGATTGATTAGTTTAGAATCTAAACTAAAATTTAGATAAAGCAAAAGAGGTTTGTCAGGATCGTAGCAAGTGGAGGTCCATAGTCTCAGCCTACCCCCGTGGGAAACAGGCGTGATATGTATGTATGTACGTACAGCAAACATTAGGTTAGGGTATGTACCTTTTTGCATTTGTTCCGTCCTGTTGACAGTACCAACTGTTTATTATAAGTAGTTCAAACTAACATTCTGCGCAAATATTTTTACTTTGTTTTGTGTTATTATAAGATATTCCTAGAAAATTAATATATTAACGTTATAACAGCGTTATAACACTGTGTCGTAAATGTAAGTTACGGCTTCCCAGCCATTCATTTATCTGCACATCTCAATATAATGTATGAAAAATATTATTTTTATCATACTGTACGTTTTGAGGAATTCAAGAGGGACTATCAAAAGATTAAAGAAAAATATTCAATTTAAATAATATACGTAAGATATACATAGGTGAAGATGTTTTTTGATTACCAAAAAGTATTATTTCTTACAATTCTAAAGTTTTGATTTTGACAGAACTTCCTTTCCAAAAAATTAAAAAAACGGTACCCATAAAGGATCACTCGTGCAACTGTCTGTCTGTCTGTCACCAGGTTGTATCTCATGAACCGTGTTAGCTAGACAGTTGAAATTTTTACAGATGATGTATTTCTGTTGCCGCTATAAAAACAAATGCTAAAAATAGAATAAAATAAATATTTAAGTGGGGCTCTCATACAACAAACTTAATTTTCTATAGATAACTAGCTGTGCCCGTGGGCTTCGCTCCCCGTGGGAATTTCAGGATAAAAATTATCCTATGTCCTTCTCTGGGTATCAAACTATACCCATATCGAATTTCATCTAAATAGGCTCAGTGGTTGAAGCGTGGAGTGATAACAAACAACATCACTTTCGCATCTATAATATTATAGTAGGAAGTACGATGATAGGACCCTTCGTGCGAGAGTCCGACTCGCACTTGGCCGGTTATTTGACAAGATAAATATAGCCAATGTTATTTGCTGATATCGTGTAAATATAAGTCTAGATTAGATAAGTGGGCCCCATTATGTCATTACCATATCTGAAATATTTATAAAATCTGAACGATCCACAGGGTAAATTTAATTAGTTAGCAATTAAAAACTGACTGCTTGCCATGCCTTGGCCTTGTAGAATATAAATATAGCAGTACAGTTGGAAAATCTTAAACAACTGCAGATCGGCACTCACCTTCAAATCAAAGTACTGTTTGTTTGTGTAACAAAATGAGCAACCATCATGAGTGTGAATATATGGATAGTTAGTTTTAAACGAGGAAGTCTTTTTTTTACATATAAAGACATAGGTGTGTGGTCGGTGTAATGATTTCAATAGAGTGAAGGTTTCCCGACAATGTTTCCTTTCATCGGAAGCAAAAGGTAGTAGTTGAAAATACTGCTTTTGTATTTTTAGTGATGATGACATTTTGCAACCCACAAGCGGGGAAATTTTTCACATTTCAAAACGAGATCGGACCTCGTGGATTTGCAAATAAAGTCCCAAATATTTTTTCTACAATCTTCATAATGCCTTTTTGTCTTCACATCATATCTTAAATGTCATAAAGTTTAAATCATTTCATTATAAAAGGAAGGACATTATTTATGTAACAAGGAAAATAAAATTCAAAGAAACGTTGTTAGCGTAGGTGTTTAGTATTTTCCCATAGAAACATTTTTATTCATATAGGTCCGTACTTATTCTAGCACACAATTAACTGATTAATATTTTAATAACATGCTATTTTATTATACTATACTAGAATAAACGAATTTATCTGTCTGCGCCTAAAAAAATAAATAAAAATAAAGATTTTACATGTCTGACGGGAATGTTACAGTCTGTAAATGTAATCAAATAGATTAGGGAGGCATATTCTGCATTCATTTACCTTAATGTACAAAACCTGGCATATATTGTAAGTTAAGTAATGTTATAAATGAGTTAGATACGTATAATGCCCCTATTTTGTAGAGATGCGTCTACTTTTTCACGGAATTTTATTTAGCACAAAGAAAATCATGTTACTTATTAAAAAAAAGTAGCTATGGAAAAACAATTCAGGACGACGCGTGTGACAACCCTAGACAAAGAACAATTACCTATGTTCTTGGTGTAGCAGGCATCAATAGATAATATACCTACATACTTTTTTACTTTGTGAGTACTGCCTGCCAATTTGTCCTTTTTTACTTTGTGAGTTTACATACTGCCTGCCAATTTGTCCAAAGAAATCAATAAGTAATAAGTAGTCAACTTTTTGTGACTGCAAAGGACAGGTAGTGAAAATCCGTGGGCGTTTTCCAGTAGAGAGTTATTTTCGAACTTTCGCTACATTACTAACAGTCACGTTTGTCTGCCTGGAACACTCGCTGCTCGCACGAAAGTTGTCATTAACTAAAATAACTAGCACTCATTGTACGCATCCATATGTATGTTACTATAAGTAATTTAATTCAGCGCCATTGGAAATTAGATGAAAGTGCTTCTAACCGCATTCCAGGGTTGTCAGCAACAGCTATCAATCCGTCAAATTCAATTAGTCTGATAGATATGTATGTAATATTGAAGGTTATGGTTTTTTGTTTAGAAACCAAGCCCTCAATTGCGATGGAAGTTAGGTGGTCAACCGTAGGATGACGCTTCCCTAGCAAAAAACCCCAATATGTTTACGTGAAAGGCAACTTGCCGCCATCAGTTTGAGCGAAGGCGTGTTTCGGACAAGTTAGATAACAGTTCCAATGAACGATCCGCGAGGCTTCTATCATCATCACACCTCGTTGTATTTATTTTTTAACGGCTGCGAATATACAAGAGTAGGATTTAGCATCGTTCAGCCAGTCACCGTTCTGACAACGCACCGTCGACATTCGCGCGACGCGCAGCTCGCTTATTTTCCCGCCGCGAATTCAAAACGTAGCGTTTCAAATTCGAAACTTAGTTCCTCGTTTGCCATTTTCAATAAAAGTAATTCAAATAATGCCTAAAAAGAAATAAGTTTACTGTTTTGAAGTATTTTTCGTGTGTTTTTGCCGGGACATGTGCTGAAATTGTGAAATCGTGCTAATGACATTGTGGACTGCATACGCGCGGTGCAGTTTTAACTAAATAATTCTGTGATAAAAATTGCTGTGAAACTTTAACCCAGTGGTTGACTTTATTGTTGGTTGTTAGTTTCGTGAAATTGTTTTTCGCGAAACATTTAAATAAATTGTCTTTATGATAGGTCCATATATGAAGGTGAGTCAACTTGTTTTTACAATATTATTTTTCTAGATTAGTTAGCTGTCTTATCTTGTATATAGTTATTGAAAAAATGATGAAAATAATTAATCTATGTACTCCGACGAAAACGATTCAATTGTATTCAAATTAAAAACTATTCAGAGTGACAAGTAACAAAACCTATAAAATGATTAAGTTTTTACAAGTTAGGTACTTAGCTTTCAAAAATATTTTAAAACTAAGAGCACTTACCTAAACTTATATATTTTTATCAAATCGATTAATTATTATAAATATTTTGTATATGTAGTTACCATAATATGTCATCCATCATATTTATCAATATTTTGCATTAGGCAACATAGCTAACATTTTATGTACACAGACAGGTATTACATATGTATACGAACAACTAACAACTCAATGGCAACATTGTTTGTTTTGTAACACAAGGTCTATGATACTAGGTATTAGTGTGTAGTTTATATTTATAAATTACATATTAAACTTGTGCCAGTCACCAGTATAAGAAAATTCCTACTTTTTAAAACAACTTCCAAGTATATAATGAACTCGTACGAAACGTATAAATAGCATTTGAAATATAAGTATTATATTTAAAAATATAGGCCGCTAATTATGCAAATAAAATTATTAAGGTTTATTGTAGAAAGAGTCATGTAAATTTATTTAATTAGTATTTCATCAACTTCATCCGTATATTTCGTGATAAAAAGTATATTTACTTTTTTCCAGAGATTTATACAGGAAGAAACAAAAAAATACAGTTTTACAATAACCGGAGAAAAAGAGGGTTTATTTGTATAACTTTTATGGCATTATTTTATAAGTATGTGATGTTCTGTTTGATGCATGATATTATGTTGTCAACTCAAAAAACTTTAACAACCGATGGAACGATATACCTAATGGTGTATCCTCAAAGACGAAGCGAAATGTCTAGAACTAAACAGTCAACTTTTTATGCGAATGCTTTGCAAAAAATATTTTAATACAAAGAGGTTATTTATAATCCGTTTCGTGTAAATATAATGACGTTTTCTGAGAACGCCTTGGATCGAATCTTAAAGTCCTAATTTCTAAGAATTTGCTAATATTAATATTTTTGTTTTATTAATATTTCGGAACATCATTTTCCTGCATTATTTAAAACTTGTACTTGTCTAAAACATTTGCAATCGTTTGTTATTTTCGACCACAGATTATTAATATTCTCTGGTTGCTCTACAAACAAGAGTCTGTGGAGCAATCAATGCCCCTTCAGTTCTTTTGTAAAAAAGTATCTAGGTTTTCGTTTGCCTTTGCTTCATTCAATTTCTCCTGCAAGACCCCATGCTTACTTATAATGGCTATAATTATAATGAGGGCATATACTGTGCTCCTAACCCATATGTGTGCTATTTTAGTACTGATACTTAACTGGAAAGTTAAACAAAGCGGCGTGAACCAAATAACTCAGATAAATACGTCTGCTAAGGTTAACGACTCTCACTAGGTCATAAAATGATAAAAGTGTATCATTTAATTAATATCAATGTAATGTAATTAATGTATTTCGATTATTTAATAGTGTTGTAAAGTTGGATAACAACCAGAACAGAGGTTTGATTGACAGTTTCTACAGACAGTTAATTTATTTTTACAAAGTTACATAGTAAGAAGCATACTAGAAACGTGCTGAAAGTAATCTGTCATATCATAACTCCATTAACTAAATTGGGTAAGTAAGTTCAAAAATAAATAACAGCAAATAGTCGAACACTATTTTTATACCTGTCATTATTGGGCCTTTTATATAAAGCATAAAAAAGTGATATGTAACTTATTTTAGATTTATGTATGTATGTATGTATGTATACATATACATATATGTAGATACATATCTATTTCACCATTATTATACAGTAGCACGTTTTATTAGTCTATTAATGACGTCACATCCTTATTTAAGTCGCGTGTGGCCATTGTTCGTGACCCGCAAATCCATTCACCTCGATGGTGGACCTGTGTTCCAAGAAAACGCGAATTCGCCGCACAACCAGTTTTTAGACGCCTATCGATATAATGTGAGTCATCGCCAAATTGGAGAGGTCGGTAACATAACCAACCGTCTTGTCTCGTAACGGTTAAATTCCAAGTTTTTAGTTTTTTACCTTATGATTGGTCATCCCATGTCTAGGGAAAAAAGCTGTTACGAGGAGGTATAGCAAAATTCTCGTTTATTTTCACGTACGGTACCTAGATTATTATGCTCTGTGATTTGATTTTCACACCATATTTGGTTTATCTCTTTGGTGAGAAAAGAAAACCTTAGAATGTCTCCTGCGCAACCTGTTACTTCTGAGATTTCCTTTTCCATCTAAAGCTCTTCATTTCGTGGCCTTTGGGTCTTATGGCTCTTGAACGTATCGACCCCATAACGAATAAGGAATTTAATTAAGTAGACCTGTCATTTTTTATTTTTGTAAAGTTTGTGACGGCATGCAGGAGTTTTCAAAAGGGACTAAAAGCAACGCAGCTCATAAATGAAGAGCAATCGAAAGTGTTACATCATGGGCATAGAATTTATCTAAGTATTACATACCATGGGCGAATCCAACATCTTACCTTTTAACAAAACATTTGTCAAAAGTGAATAAAAAGAAGAAATTATTACAACTTACTTTGGGGTTAGCTCAATCAGTGTAATTTGTCCTTATCTAATTATAAAATACATTTGATGGTGATATTAGAGTCAAAGGTTTACAATAAACCTTTGACTCTACGTCGGCCAATAACTTTGTAAGTACATTAAGTAGACATTTTTTATAATGAGTAAAATAAATATAATTATATTTAAAAAAAATAACAAGAAAAAAAAACGCACTTCTACTTCTTTCAGGAGTTTCTTCCATATCTAAAAAGTTTTCCATTATATCTTTACGAAATGGAACCAATTGGTACTAAAGGCTTTCAAATAGGATCATCCAAATCTACGTACAAAAAAATGAGTCAAATTGATAACCTCCTTCTTTTTTGTAGTCTGTTACAAATATACTATTCATGTTTGGTCAAAAACATACTTAGTTTACCGACGGAGTAAAATACCTTTTTCAATTGTTTGAGTCATTTGCCCCTTAGTTTCGTAACTTCAATAAACAAAAACATAATATATGTAGAGTACGTATTGAATTAGTTCCATTTCATTCATGGTCAGATAGCGGCGACACATTAATGATCTGTTAATGTAGTCAATCAAATGTATATTTACATACATGTATTTGTATATTATATAGCAAGGCACTGAGTGGCCTAGAAGAAACTAAGACTAAGAGAAGCGGCTGGCGTCCGCCTATGCGATGGGTTGATGACATAATCAAAGTCGCTGGTCTCACCTGGATGAGATCAGCACAGGACCGAGATGGGTGGATGAAGAGGGGCCTATGCTCAGCAGTGGGCTGAAGAAGGACTGAGATGATGATGATGATGATGATGTACCACTATATAGGTTCCTAGGTACATCTTTAGAGATAAAGTGGCATTTGGC
Source organism: Acrobasis consociella (assembly GCA_963555685.1). Classification (NCBI taxonomy): domain Eukaryota; kingdom Metazoa; phylum Arthropoda; class Insecta; order Lepidoptera; family Pyralidae; genus Acrobasis; species Acrobasis consociella. The sequence goes on from OY743115.1 coordinate 7,433,515, forward strand.
AACTCTACATTCCAGTTTACGTCAATACCTTATCTCTATTTAAATGAAAATGTTATAATTAACACTAACTGATTGGATGTAGTCCGATACTGCCCACATCACCCGTGCTAGCTGATGACACACGTGAACACAAAATTATCTATAACGTAACAATAACTATAATCTCACAACTGCTTACAATCAAGTGGGTCGTAAGCCTGTTTGCCATCTTGGTCATCATCATATTTGACCAATGTCATCAATAGGGATGTGGGCTGAATAAAAAAAATATTATTTAATTTAGTCCTTCAACTAGATTATCCAAAAATAATAAAACCATTTTTTGTTTAGGAATGTTGTATAAATTCACAAAGATACATCGCATTGAAGTTTCGGTATGATTGTGAATTACGTCACCTTCTGGTATACGTAAATCGTACCTGGTCGAAATGTCACGTAAAATTTAAATGTGATGCGCTGTATTTTGTCATTATTCATTTTTACTAGGGAAAAGAAAAACCTAGGTACCATACTTTTTAATAATATACCTAAAGAGCCATAATATATTTTTTGGCCAAATCCGTATTATGTATCTTAAAAACCTCATTTACGCTCAGACCAAAATGAGAAACGTAGAACGTTTCTTTTTTTTATTTGTATTATGGTCTGAGCTTCTTCTTAAAAAATATTTCAATAAAGTTTTTATGTTCAAAAGTTTTGAATCTAAAGCAAAATCTGAATATCTTCAGGTTATTTTGTTATAAAGGAGTCGTAAGTTTGTATTTGTTATTAATGGCATTGGTATAATAAACTTGCACTTATCCAAAGCAATAAAATAGTGCAGTTTTACATTACTTCGCCAGTCGCCACATGCTGAAATCACCGCATGAGCCTGAAACGTAATAAACGCTAAAAAAATGCATTAAACTTTTACGACTGCTACACGTGAAAACAAAACGATCAAACTGGAATCATTCACTGGTGTTGTAAACATAGCAGAGGTAACGACTGGCAGACTAAAATTTAAGCAAGTGGGGTCGGGCACCTCTGTTAACCTACGGCAGGTTTATAAACTAACGTTTTACGTACTTTTTGTGTACATTTTCTTATCAAACCGCTTCTTTTTAATAGGTAATATCAGCACACTGCTAGACAAACTCTCCTAATAAAGAAAAAAATTGCCCTCACTAGTCTTTCTAGCCACTCTTCAAACTGTATTCCAACGTAAAGCTTCTTTTGTTCGCGTTTGTGTCTAAGTGAACTGAAAAATCTGCCTGAAATACGTAGACAAGTCAATTAATAAAAAAATTAAAAAATATTTGTAGATATACAGCCGCTTAGGCTTTTACAGCAAGTTCAGATGAGCCAGCTTACCTATCACTATTTTTAAATCACATTTTTTATATTCTTTTTCATATCTTATACTAACAATAATAAATTGTATTGCAGGTAATTGATTATATCCATTGGATGCTTATTCGATGTAAACATTGGTGTGTCTATTTTGATCTAACAGAAACAAGCACTTATTGAACGAATGAGGCTCAAATAAATTGAAAGCCATTAGTATAGAGCACTTTGTATAAGGGAATTTATTTTGATTGACACTCATTGCTACTGTTTTGACGGTTGATGAGAGGTCTTGATTTTAAATACTATTTTTTGCTATCTTTCTAAACTTTGTGAGTGACTAATGCACTAACGTGCCAAGATACCTATATTGTTTAAATATAAATAAATAGATAAGGACAAATGTATATGATTGAGTTAGCCCCAAAATAAGTTAAAACATGTAATACGGGATACTAAACTCAATTTTTTTATAATAAATACATATATTGATAAACACTCAAGACCCAGGACAATTTTAAAAAGGCCCAGGCCGGGATCGAACCCTGATCTTCCTGAGTGATCACTACACCACGGATGTCGTTTTTAACTCCTAAATCAATGACTCTGTATCCTAAATTTCCACTACAGATCGTATGTTTTTGAATTTTTGTAACAATCTGAAAAAAAGAAAATTAAAAAGATTGAGCGTTCGCGTTGATATAATGACAGTATCATTATCTGTGGTGCTCATTGCTCATACCATGCCAGTTCCTGCCATGCGGTTTGAACACGTTAATAATAGTACTTAGTTTGAAATATTTAATATTATATGGTTAGCAATATTTGTTCTTAAACTATCGTGTTTTGAACACATTATTTATGTATGTTCACGAAAGACTTGAGTCCTGCCCTACTATTATTACCTATATACCTCTACTATTATACCCTAAGTATAAAATTAATATTAAAAGGTTATTCTATCTATCCCACACTAGGGCCAAGGCCGGTCAAAAATCCAACTCTCTCGATCGAAAGCCTTCAAATTTTCGATCAAAGGCCCAAGCCCTGCAATGGAAGTCAAGCTCGTTTGTCACAAATAATTAACACACGCGAAATCCAATATATTAACATTTAAATAATATGTTTATACAGATAATGTTTTTACTACGGACAGTCTTCGTTTTCCTCCCTGCAGCGAAGCTAAAAGGTCAAGTTTAATACCTGTAGATACCAGTCATAAGAGGCACACGAGTCATAAGACTCAAAAGTGACGTGACGTTTTTCCATTAACAGTAACTAAAATGTTTCTTAGATATAGATGAAACCAGACTGGCTTTTGGTGCTATGATGTAACTTACTAAATTGTACGAAAATTAGCCAATTTCCAAAAAACGAAAAATGATATTTTTAATGATTTAAGTTTTTTTAAAATATAGTCTACACAAAAAATTCTTTTGCATATTTATACATACGATGACTAACAACACCGCGGCCTTATCGCCAAACCAATCTTTTACACCGAAAATTAAGGAAATTTCTGTTTTCATTTTATTTAAGTACGAGAATAAATAATTTTTCAGACATAGTTTTTAAATACATTGATACGATGATAGTAATAAGTAGTAATATACAGTTATTTGCTAAAATCGGCATTATAATTAAAACTATCAAGATTGCTTGCCCAAAAAGGCCTTTCAAGTAAATTCCATCAATTTTTATCCAAAAAGACTTTCTCTAAACACATATTTGTCTCCTTGGATATTCAGCATCACTGTACTTATTATTCATTATTTATTAGCATATTAGCAGTCGACAAGCTTTAATAAGCTCCTATTTCCTTCAGACAAAGCTTATACAACGTCGAAGGGACATACCCCTAATATGTAAATGAAATCACGGCCTATACTAGATCATAGTCCAAAATAATGAAATTAAAATAATGGTCAAAATACCAACAAGAAAAAATCGACTTCCTCTACAAATTGCCTGGGCGGCTGCACGCTTTCGCATAGAAGTGGCGATTTTTTTGGTTTTTTGACTGTTATTCTAATTTCATTATACTATAATGATCTAGTTTAGCCCGTGGTTTGGTTTATTACGGGGAGGTCCCTTCCACGTTGTATGCACACAAGAAAAAGAAAGAAGCCTCAGTGTAAGCATTGTATGTTTCTCTCAATAAAATTGTAGTTTATTAGCGTGAAAAACAATCATTTGCAACCGAGATTCACATTCGGCAAGGCCATTGCCATTCAGTATTGAAAACGTGGCCGGATTTCCGATAAAAGATAATTATGTTGTTAAAACGTGATTGAATTATCTCTTTCGTAACGTCTATTCTCATTTGTTAATTACTTCGTCGTGTTACAAATTTGTAAAATAATCTTTGAAACGCATAATCAGACCATAGAGTAATTTCCAATGTATACAACAAGTTTATTTGCTAAGCAAATAAAAACAACGCCATGTAGTGATGAATAGCGGAAATATCGCTACGCTTTTTCTAGGAAAAACTCTCGAGTTTCAAGCGAAAACCCCCAATACCTAACTTTTAAAGGGCTGAACAGATTTTCTTCAAACATAACTAAGAACAACCGCAAGCAAACTTGCTTTTATCAGTTTTTATCAGTTCATGCCACAGACAGATTTATTTATATGTCTTCTATGAACAGTTTTTCTTAGCGGAAGATATTTACTACTAGTATGATAGACTAGGTACTTAATTATGCCAGTCCGTCCGTGGTATTTTCACATTTTAAAAATACTAGTTAAAAATTAAAGGAAAAGGCCTGGTTCAGTTTGTTGTAATTTCTTCATAAGTCTAAAAACTAATATACTTAATTTGGCCGGTTATTTTTGTAATTGGATATATTTACGAAAATAAGCTTACCTCATAAAAAAACTGATGCACTTGACAACAGTAGTTCCCGTGTAGAAACACAAGTCAGAACAGCTGGCTTTTGCACATGTGCGGCATTTTCCGCAATTTGACACTACTCGCCCGAGAGTGCGAAACATATTCAATAAACATGGAATTTGCAGCCGCGTGCTAGAAGCGACACGGCATCAATATTCTGGTTTTTTTTTAAATTTTTATACTTTATTTCATGCAACAAAAGAGTTTACACAAAAGAAACGTCTAGGCCCATATCAATATATACCTTAACCTAAAATATATATTTTAAAACGTGGAAGAGACATACCTGTAATAAATCGAACCACGGGCTATACTAGACCTCTGTTATACCAATAACTTTTCCATACAAAAGTTTGCAGCCGCCCGGGCAATGAGTGTGGGAATGTCGAATTTTGTTTTTGTTTTTGACTGTTATTTTATTATCATTATACTATACTGATTAAGTACCTATAGCCTGTCCCTCCCACGTTGTATAACTTAAATTTAAAATTATTGCACTCGTTGAGGCTGCAACGTTAAATTTTCCATCTAATTTACTGATGAGAATTTTAATTTTTAGATACAGTTCTAATATTGGGTTTTGTATCCCTCCTTTTTCAAGCTTTTTGGTCTGTAAAAGTAGGGCAAGTTATTTTAGAAAGAGTAATTTTTTTAGGATTGTTACTGCATAGGAACAACAATATGAGTAGAGTCATCCATGATGGTACTAGTTGAGATTTTGTATGGAACACGTATTCTTCTGTTAGCAAACGGGTAAGTCCATAAGGATAATAACAACTAATAACAAAGTCCGAACACAGAAACAGTGTATGCAGGTACGTGTGTTATCACTCGCAACTAGTATTTATAAACTACTGATTCTACGTGTGACGATAATTACAAATTGGTTATTGCCGAGTCATAACTGGTCTCAAGCCTATTGTTAATTTACATACTAATTAGAACGGGCAAAGTCATACCATTTATTCCTACATTGTTACTCTGAAAACAATCGTTGTTGTATATACCCATATCTCTACTTAAGAAGCCAAGGACCGTAAAATCCAAAATTCAGGATCAGAAACATTATGAGCCCAATTGAAAGACATTCATTACACAGTTTCCTGTATGGATTACTGGACTGTTTGCCTAGAGGGATTTTCGTATTCATACTCTTTCTCTTTACTGCGAAAGAAGAAGTGCACTGCTTTCTCTCTATAAATATTTAGTCAAAGTCTTTGAATTAAGATTAGTATAAAGATTTTATTTAATTATAGTAGAATTTAAGTTTAATCTTAAAATAGAAGATGAAATAAGTACTAAAACAAAATATTTACGAGTTCACATCTAGTTAATTAGAATCTATAAAGTGTGTCAAATAAGCAAGGTTGCTTATTTATTTATCAAGCTTTTAGGCAGATCGTGCAAAAAATTTGTTATCTAGAGTAACTGATATTTGATAAAAGAAGTGATTTCTTTTTTTCTATGCGTGTTTTTTGGGAAAAATCAAATTATCAACAACTATAACTTCCCTTAGTTATCGATGACTTTATATATTTATTTATTTTACACTTTGATATAAGAATACTACTGCAGTTTAAGACAACAAATTCATGAATTAAGAATATTTGTAAAATTGTACGGCTGATAAAAACAAAACAGAGATCACACATATATAGCAAAGATACTAAAATATGACTTTTAGATCAATTTGATAACCGCGTAAGTAAATAAATGCTCATAAATGAATGTAGATAATATTTGCTATTAAATATTACACAATGTATTTAATTATTAATACAACACATAACAGTAATAATAAATAATTATTTTTAATACGTCAGCGTCTTAGGAATTTTAATAACAACGTAACTTCATGCAGACTCGACTGTTTTTGCTGCAACTGGTCAAAGATCACATGGAACTAGGTATTCTAAGATTATATTCAGCAAAATGTGAAAACTTGCTTTGCTTCTTATTTACTTTGATTCACAAGAAAAAAATACAAAATATGTAACTAGGTTTTTCGACCATAACTATGTACTTTTAAATACGTTACTTACTATTTTTCTAACAGCGATAATTCTAAATACTAAGTTTTTGAAATAAATGAATTTTATAAAAGTAAATATAACACGTATGTATACTTATTAACATATAAGTACCCGAAAAAGCGTTATTGTACTAAATAAATATTTTATTTATTTATTTAAAACTGATCTAATTTAGTTTCTCATATTTATTTTTGTTTTGTTTACCAATTAGTAAATTTAGGTTTAAAAAAAAAACTAATCGTATTGTTTTATTTCAAACATACAGACTTCTCCATACAAACGTAGTCTACGTTTAATTTTGAAACCACATGTCAGATTCCGGTAAAAATTGGTAATTGTAAAGAAATTGCAATTATCTAGGGTTATAACTGGTTTTCTATGGTAAAATTATGAACTGGAAAGAAAATATAACGATTTAGAAGTTTCCCATACTAATGGTCAAAAATGATATAAAACACTATATTCTATTTCAAGTTCATATTTTTACCGTCGGAAACTAGTTATAAACCTAGATAATTGCAATATCTCTGAAATTACAAAATTTTGCCCAAATCGGACATGTCGTTTTGAAATAAAACGTAGACTACGTTTGTATGGAAAGTTGTATTTTGGTCTAGGGTCGGGGGACCCTTAAAGGTTTATAATGATAATTTTATTTAGGTAATTGTATTGTTTATGATGACATATTACATTATTTTTCAACTTACTCCTACATGCAATTTCTCCAACAACACCATCTTTAATATTATAAATCGACCCTGGGAAGGTACATAGAATCCGGTGTTCATAGGAGGTGATTACGAGTAAACAGTCTTGTAAAACGAATTGGCAAAGTTATTTCCTTTACAAGAAGACTAAACATGTTAAGAATAGATTGAAAATGACTCTCAAACGACCGAGCCGAATTGAAACGATTGCCTGCCATATACGCGAGTAATTGTGCGGTTTACGTCGAAAACAATAAAATAGCTGCTAAATAGATTTAATCAGGAGAAGAGTTGGTTTCGAATAGAGAGAACATGATATTACAGAATACGATGCATTTCGTCAATAATAAAAAAAAGAACTATGCAATGGTTCAAAAAGCTAATAAAAACTTTAAAACCCTAGAGACTTACGTTTCAGACATACATTAAGCTAGTTTGTACTTAGTAGGTATAAGTATATTTTATAGCAGGACTTATTAACATCAATGAAATGTGTAGTGCAAGATACGAATTAGTTATTTCATAAAAATATATAAACTGTTGAAGTAATTAAAAACTTACACGAGTTCAATATACAGTGTCCTCATTTATTTTTCATGAATGAAACAAAACATCTGTTTTGGCATTAGGAGTAAATAAGAGTGTATCACGAACTTGGGTGACCGAACCTTCGGCCAACGTTCTGTTTATCATTTCACCGAATTTGAAATTTCGCAAGTCCAGGAAATGACCTTATTTATAGACAGGATAACTTACGGCATTACAGTTCGTTGGCTTGCTTCATTCTCTAAATTTTATCAGGGTCACGCGTGTGTTGGCACTGTAAGCGGTTCTCTATATTTGTACGTATTATTTGTTGTTATTTTATGGGAATCCTTTGTTGTTTCCTTGTTTATGAATTTAATTTTCAGTGCCAATGACCTACTAGAACAAGTTGCAATTAATTATATCAAAGCGAGCAAAATACCTACTTTATAAAACGTGAAAGGGACATACCCGTAATAAATTAGACCACAGGCTATAATAGACCACTATGTTATAATGATAATCAAGTTTTACGTAAAAAAAAAACAAAAAACGACGTTCCCATACAAATTGCCCGGGCTGCTGCACACTTTTCTATGGAAATGTCGTTTTTTTTTTACTGTTATTTTAATTTCATTACACTATAGTGATTTAATTTACCCCGTGGTTCGATTTATTACTGGTATGTATTTCCACGTCTTATATTTCAAAAATGCTAAAAAAAGCTGGAAACGTGTCATTGTAATTGTACTCAACAAAACGAACAACTTTTAAATACTACAGCTGTTGTAAATACTTTATGCAGCATATTACATATTACCCACTAAATTTATCGAAAAAACTTAGAGCTATAATAAATTTTATATTGTAAGTTTGAAAAAAATGGCAATATTTTATATTTTATCGTTATTTATTGCACTCCCTAAATAACTCGAGAAGAAAAAACACCAGTGTTTCAGCTTAAAATTGATATGCATTGTGTTGTTTTATTTGAAAAGACTCGAATAATCTGTTTGATTCCACGTATCGTGTCTATCGACAATTTAGCTTGATTTATGAGACAGCGCTAACATCGAGAATCAATTTAAATTTTATGAAGGTTGCAATTGGTGTCGAGAGATTGCTGTAAAATTTTATTTGCAAATAAAAAGCAGCACGATTACCTACTATCCGGAATAGCGTCACGTCCTTACTCCCGTTAACTGTATCGATATATAACTGTATCAATATTCTGTGTATGTAAGAAACTGATATTGTTGTCGATTTGATAGTTCTGAAACATGTTAGTTATTTAGAGTAATAAATATTTACCTAACAATTCATATCAGAACTTTGAAACACAGAAGGAAAACCATCCACTGCATCAAATATCGTTACCTGCATGGTTACCTAAGTGACAACATTCATTTATACAAAGTGGAATGGATATCCCTGTAATAAATCGAACCACGGCTATACTAGATCGTACAGTATAATGATAATGAAATAACAGTTAAAAAACGAAAAAGAAATTCGTCATTCCCATACAAATTGCCCGGACGGTTGAACACTTTCGTGTGGAAATGTCGATGTTTTTAAAGATTTTGAGTATCATTTTATTTTCATTGTACTATAGTGATCTAGTATATTCCATGGTTCGATTTATTACGAGGATTTCTCTTTCAGGTTGTATACAAATTACAAGATAAAAAAGTTAACATTTATTGAATATGTCGTAATATGTTCACATGGTATGTAATATAATAAATGACATGTTATTACATATTGAATTAGTTTTTAATTTAGTATGTACTTTTACGTCTGAAATTGCTAAAACCCAGTATTTCTGTGCAAGAAAAGTCCTCGTTAAAAATGACCAATGTAGAAGAAACCAACTAATTTAATTTCTATCATTCTGAACCCTAAACGTCGCTTCGACTTAGGTTTCTGCGAAATATTCTACCGAAGTCATGCGACCGGATTCATGAGAATGTATAAAAATGCGGAGCGTGATCACAGTTTATAATTTTCTGTAATTATTTATTAATTACTCAGTCTTTAAGATAAGTGGTGTATATTTGCGCGATCTGTAATGCCCACCCAATGTATCAGTTGCATGAAATAGGTATTTGTTTATACTTAGAGTCTAACAAAAAACAGTTACTGAATCTCTAGCTATCACGGTTTATGAGACAGACAGCCTAGTGACAGATAGACGAATAGACGGAACCCTAACAACGTAACTCGTGCAGAATTAATAGTTACTGGTCGCGCCTTTGTTTACAGAAGAATTATCAGCGAGCCACGAGGAGGTAATTATCCGATACGTGGGCATTAGCATAGCTATCAGTCTTTGCGATCCAGGCCCATGCGCCGGCGCAGCTTGCAACGTGACCGTCTTCATCATCATTCATCATTATTGAAGCTCTAATCTTGATCGTAGCCATTGTGTTACATAACAGAAATATAAAATAGAGACAGTTTAAGCCAATGTTGAGAGTAATGCACTACCTCAAACGCTTTGCTTATGAGGCGTGCAAAATTTGAATAAGTCATTTTTAGAAATTTAAAAATATTTCTTTCCGGCTAGCCACAGTTTTTAGTCGTGTTGTTTACAAATATAACTGTTATAAAAATGGTTATGTTTCCCGAGTGTATATACAACCTTTTTGTACCAGTAAGTAATTCTTCTTTTTTTCATGCTTGTTCGTAAGTATGTAAACGAATTTCTTACAATATATTTATTCGAGTAAATGCCAACAATGACTGATTATAGGTAGTATACAATCATAATTACCATTTTACTGTTTCTAAATATAAATAAACCAAGTCTATTTAAACTCGACGACCTCGGAATAACTCGCAGTTACTAGAAATAAACTACAAAATATTACCTACTAACCGCAAAACGGATGAAAAGGTGCTACTTTTCATTTAAACAATTGCCATTTTGCGTCGCATTTACATGGTCTTCTGAATCCTTAGGAGATTATTGACATACATATTAGGTAAATCTTTGGTAAGGAAGAAGCCGTAAGCGCATCCCGACCTCTGAAGCAGAATTGCTAAAGGTGCAACCGGGTAAGCGCAAAGTGTGGAGACATATGTGTACATCAAAAAATAGTTTGTGGAACACTGTTCTGAACTGTGACTAATGTGTAATGTGTACTTAATTTACGTTATTAGTTTATTATTTGTTTATTTTATTAATTTCACTAATGAAAAATGACACTGGCAATCGATATCCAATTTAAAGGTTTCAAAGTCACAAGAGTCCATATCGTGGTCTTTCTGGAGCATTGACCTATATTCGTGCTTGGGACATTTGGCAGACGCGTGGTTTTAAAATATAACGGGCGATACATATACCCAGCAGATACGCTCGCGGCTAGAGTTACTCTAAATTTGAATCGCCTTCCGGTTACTCCCATTCTTCGCATTGTTGTAATACTGATCTGTGATCACAGCTAGTCCAGTAGCATTCTTGAGCTTTTGTTGTCATCGGCTAGATTAATTGTAAATTAGCTCTTAATCAGTAATAAATACTGGCAACAGTAAGATTAATCAATCTACAAATGATGCTGAAGTGATTTGTCTGGCGATGGCGTAATATAGAATCGTTATGGCAGATCTGTGCAGTACCATGGCTACATATGTGAAGTTATTTATATGAAATTTACAAAAATAGGCACTCTCTTTGCCTTTTCTTTCTTCTGTGGTGTCTCGCCGCTGAGCAAAGATGTTCACTCTATCCTTCCATAATATATAAATTTGCCTGCGCATAATACTTCAAAACAGCTCTTCAATAGTACAATACAATATTTTTTTCCTAAATTATCTAATTTATACTAAACTGGCTTTATTTATAAAACAAACCAGTACATAGTACATTTTCACCACTCTTTAGAGCCAGCTAAACTAACTCATGTAATTATTTTAAACGCAACCAACAATAAAACCAGATGACTGGAGTGGACTGCGTGCAAAATAATGTCGAGGTTTGTGTCATGGCAACTAAAGAAAGTTTACGTAATGCGTTTAAATCCAACCATTTTATGTAATGAATACCCTTCTCCTCTTCTATGCTGCTGAGAGCATAAAGAGTATAAAAAAAACGACGGGTTGCACTCTGGGAGTGCCGGCAGAAGTGAAAACTTGAATATTAACGTTGTGCATTTTTGATATTTTAAAATGGTTAGGGAATAATTTTGCACGAATTGCTTTAATTATCAGTATAAAATATTTCAAATCTTTTCTGAACCACAGTCTGTCACAAATGTCACAAGCATGACACATTACACACACACGAACATTCGCGCAAGCGCCCTGCGCCGTCTTACGAATTTTCGATCAGGACACGTGGTCCTGACGCGAGTTTAAGATTTTTTACCCATTCCAAAAAAAGTGCACAACGCCGCTAAAGAAGTTTTCACTTCAAAAACCTTAAATAGATATTATTTATAAAGTTCTTGCTGTTTCCTTTCTCGCGCAGATTCAGAAGTCGATATAAAGAAAATATATTATTATTTACGCATACATTGGAAGAAAATCCCTCATTTAGTCAATGTCGTGTATACCTGTCATTGGTATTTACATTAGAACCTAAGTATTACGTGTGTAATTTTGTATCTGCTCGAATGTTGTATGTGAATACTGTTGGTGTACCTTATCCAATAAATAAATAAATAAAATCCCACTAAACAGGCACGGCTAGCAACTGTAAACGTTACTAAGAATGTCTGATTACTGTTTTCCTTTTTTATGTTCATCATTTTGCTAAGCATTGGCTCAGAATTAATATATTGCATATACCGAGCCTTTAAATGGATGACGGATGATGATGACGATGACCTCTGGATGTAGGCCGCTCTTGATCGGTAATTTTGGAAATCTTTGGAAGAGTGAAGCCTATGTCCAGCATTGGAAGTTATGCGGCTGAAATTGTAGGCGTCGCTTTCCACCATTTTCGCCTTGTCGAGGGTATTGAGCGGGCGAATAAACGCACATTGCCATATGCACGAATGTATAGTTTCGTTTGTAGTAGTAGTGGGTATAAATGATACTCCGATTCTATGAAGTGCCTTACCTGTGGCGTGGGCTTGCTTCGGCATAGAATGTAATTTTTTATGTCTACTTTATTTTTTCATCTTTACCATTTACTTTACGGCTTTATGCACATTTTTAGATCTAGATTTTAATCTTCTCCTTCCACTTTATACGGAAAGGCTTGTTCCCCATAATATGCAAAGAAACATTGCTTTTAGGAATGATGATGAATGCTGAATATTTTTCTTTGTATGTACGTCATTGTAATATCTTCAGTTTTGTACTCGTATTCTTTTATTGTCACAAGTTCTATAGATATTTTTGATGTTTCATTCATTACCTACTTCCGAAAATTCAACTGTCTGTAAAGTTAGTGATGCGACGCAAATGCATTTGATACACGTACCTATTGTTCACGAATGTAAATGGGAATACTAGCTGTAAAACTCTTCGTGTGTCATCATGGGGATGTTACCTACACGAAACAATTTAAAAGCTAAATGATAACAAACCGTTAGAGTAATTATGAGATAAGTGGGAAAATCTACCTTTTTCGCGTTTTAATTGCTTGGTCAGGTCAATGACATAAAATGCATCAATTTCAGCGTTGATGTTATACAAGGAATAACCGGCTTAGTGCGTGTCGGGCCACGCGCGGTGTAGGATTCTGTAGTTGCGAATGCCGACTTTGAGTTCACATAACTAAAATACTAATTTTTTATTGAATTTGCATGAAATTTTCCTTTTCCGAGTACATTTTATAAGTTTAATTTTTAATTTGTGAAGCCTACTTATCTCTGATAGTTTTCTTTTACACTCCGTTGTATAAACTACTGCCGTGAAAGATCTAAACAAAAAACATAGATTTGTATAGGAAATAACACAACAAAAAATAAGTATTTATTTTACCACCTTTTGACATTAATTATATACACACATACCCATATCAAATTTCAGCTTTCTAGTAGTTTTCTGAGTAGAACCGCGGGCGGGTTCCTTGTTTACTACGAAAATCAAGATCTTAGGGAAATTTCATTTCCATTAGTAGTGCTATTAAAATAACATTAATAAAAAGTTTGATATAAACAAAGAAGACTTTTTATGGTGATTGCCTATCTAAATCATCTATGTTGTCGCACATTAGGGCCACAGTCATTTTGACGACTTTCACTCTACTAATGAAACCTTGTATAGTACCCGTTTACTTTCGCGAAAATCAGTATTACCATTGGAGCGATTAAATTATACTTAACGGTAATAAAACTAACCACATTACCACACTACATAAGGCCTACAAAGTGAAATTCAGGCTTTACAATGTGGTAGGTGTAGATATAATACGTATTAAAACTTATCTCTATCTAAATGTCTTAAATGATCTAGCAAACCTACTCTCCTAGAGCCGGAATATAATTTGCACCCATAAAAATGAAATTATCTGTCTGAATGTTTATTCAGTCTATAATTTTCTCCGGAATTTTGGTCTAATTGGCAGCTAGACAAACGCAGAGGCTGTGTACATAGTAATTAAGCGTGACTCAATGTATTTGCAAATAGACTTAGAGCCTAGTTTTGATCCTCCTTTCTCTTTAAACAATAGTGGTAATAGATTTATAACCGAAGTTTTTATCAAACGTGTCTTAGTTAAAATAGAAACTGCAGTCAATCAAGTGCCTGTTATTAAGAAAGGCAATCTTGAACGTAATATATTTAATAATTTTCTTTTCAAATGCGTAAATTAGGTACATGTTGGGCGTATATTTGAATTAGTTCCATTATTCGCAATTTCAGCAAAGTAAAAGGAGAAATCTCTGTCGAAAGTAAATTACTTTCGAACGAAACGTTTCGCGATGTGATTTTTACAGTCTGTGAAATTAAATTGTAGTTTGTAGCTAGGCGTTCTTTTTTCTTAGTAGCTTGCACTTTCTTCAAATTACATGATAACAATGTGTATAATTGTATATGTTATATTTGAACGACTGTTATACTAACTTATAATTTTTCTCTTGTTTCAGTGTCAACATTTTTACCCCAAACATTATGATTTACAAATGGATATTATGATAAGAGTGAAGTGTTGCCAAGAAACTAAAAATCCAAAGTGACGAAGTGCCCTGAGGTGTCTGTAGTGCTACGTTCCGTTACACTTAGCTTAAATTCTTCAAAATGTCAGACAAGACCACGTCGTCGGTAGGTCCGAGGAGTTTCGAGACAATATCGGAGGAGGACTTTGCGTCGCCGTTTGAGAAACTGTTAGGAGATGAAATGCCAGTTGTTCCTACTATAGTGAGGACGAACGCGTCGAGTACCACGGTGTCCAGAACTGGGGAGGAGGTGTCCGTGATCCCAGGAGCAGATTTGGAAGCCAACAAGTTGACGCGCTCGAAGAGTCTCAACCAGAGGAGGAATAGCAGCAATGGTCTTCTCAGTTCCATCCCTCGGCAACTGAGGCTTTCTCTTCGAGGTGTTCGCAGCGAACCTTCCAGTGTTAAAGATATACCCACGACCAGAAATGACAGTTCCTTCAACCTTCTTCTAAAGTAAGTACTAATTTATTATTATATTTACGTCAGTTTTTAATTATATTTGCTTTGGTTACTGATAGCTGCAAAAACCAAGTACCGTACGTACGAGTCCTGGCATCAATACATCCAAGCAGATGTATGTAATGGGTGTATGAAGAATTATAGGTACCGTTGCTTTCGTCGAAAGGCTTAGAAGGAAAGTATGTAAATATTTCTCTAAACAGTACCCACAGACTTGCAAATTACTTTTGCAATTAGGAAACTAGGAACTAGGAAAATTCCCAATAGTCTAACGGAAATACCAAACACAGTTGTTTAGGTTAGTTAGTAGTAAAATTTACACAATTTGAAGTATCATTTTATTAGGCCACGCCTAGTGTAGGAACCAAAAGGATGTTTAGTATAATTATAATTATTCTGCTCCCACGAAAAGAAAAGTTTTTATGTTTAAATGGAAACCTACTTTATTTTTATTTTATCAAGTGTTTTAGACTGTTTCTATTTTTGAAAATTGTAAAAACAGGAATGTGAGGAGATAAATAAAGATTTATTATTTTTTATTATTAGAATCAAAGTATGTCACGAATAACGATAGCTAAGATAAACGTTTAAAAAAATGCTAGATCCGGACCGGACCATACTCAGAAATGCAATTCGTCAGGCGTCACTGTCACAGCAAAAAAAAATGATTTTTGGAAGTTTCAAAAGCTATTTTCGTTGGTTAATTCACAAAAAGAACTGTAGGTATACAGTACTTTCACAATAAGCAAGTATCCATTTAACATCCATACCTACTGTTCTCGTAAGTTCCGCAGTAAAAATATTGTTTCATTAAAACTCAGAAGAGATACGAATACTAACGCGTACAGCGATTTAATTTCTCATAGAAAAGTTACTGGAAAATGCAGAGGTCAAGAACAATGGCGCCTGCAGCCCACATGGCTTCTCTATTACTTCTGTTTAGCCTAGACAGACTAGCAATTATCTGTGTCTGGCCTTTGCAGAACCTTCGTTACTTCATAGCGCATAGGGTTTCAGATGAGCTTATTGATATAGCGCCGACCTTTGGCGAAGCGATAATGTGTTTGCTTCAGAGTCTACTGGGTTTTGATTCCCGCCTAATAGGCTTATTTTTATGAATACAGACAATGTGTTTTTTATGGTTTTTAAGAAGGGTAATTGTAGTCATTATAAATGGGTTAGTTTTTTTTATTGTACCCAAACCATCTACTTACCTACATAATTACTATAAATATACGTTTCTAAATAATAACAAAAAATATGATAATTAAATTAATATACTGACAAATCACACAGATTGAGCTAGCTTTATGTAAGTATTATGTAACACAATAAAACTACAGGATATAAGTGTACATTACTTGTGTAATTTATCTTTATCTTATAATTATTTAATTTAGTTATTACCCATACTGCTCAAAACAAGGACGTGTGGAAAGAACAGGGGAGGCCTTTGCCCAGCAGTGGGATACCAGAACAGGCTAAAAAAAATTACCCGGACGTCGAATATAGTGACAAAGGCGTTCATTCGGATCCCATCTAGACTCTGTCTGCGCTACAAGACATGAGACGTGACGCTGTATTGCATTGAGCGAGAATTGGCACGGAAAATGTAGCCTTCATTAATTCAACAGACAGTATTTATCTTTACGCGTTGTGCATTTGAAATGTTTGTAACTAAATCACCAAATCCAGTTTCTGTTTGACTTATGGTTGCTTTACCTTTCTATCTATATCAGTTTGATATTTCCGCAAAACAAATATGTCGGACAAAAAGTTGTTTGATTTGAGATGTATGGAATATTTTTAACTTTTTGCGGTAATTGGTATGAAAATGTTATCAGCGTGACATTCCTGATCCAAGCTAATTAACATACTATAGAAAACATAAAAAAATATTGCTTCACCCAAACTACCTACTTCATACATATTTATAGCAATATAGTGCTTTTTTATAAATATACGTAGTACTTACATCTCATGATTCCAGTATCTGAAAGAAAGTTAAAAATCTGTTCGTTTTCATTGATAACATTACATGATGATGATGTTAGTAAAAAAATATATACATACATACTATTACGTCTTTATCCCTAATGGGGCAGACAGAGCATTTTGGGTCTTGCGGCTCTATGCAGAACCCAGGGCCGCAAGACCCAAAAGCCACTTTTAGCGTCATGGTGGGCGAGAAGATGGAAAAGCAATCAATACAGTGATGGGTTGCTAGCCGCATCGCCTGTTAACATGATTCGCATTTTTGCCCATTCCCTTGATCGGCTTTTACGATCTGCGCGGGAAGAGAAGCAGCTGGTACATTCTAAGTTTTTTCATTTCTCCCAGACCAGCATGGATAAAAAATATATACGAAATCTATAAATATGCACTATCTAAAGTATCTAATTAATTGCGCTATATAAATGTCATTAAATATTACGATAGTGTACCAAATATTCTCGTGGAATAGATTGAACTTCAATCTGAGTAATCTAAAATAGTATAGCATTTCTCGCGCATCTGTTATGAAATAATGCCAAATTAAGCATTTAGTCTTTATCAATAAATATAAGGACACATTATGGGTATTCAAATATGATAGGATGCTATAGTTTCTACAGGCGTTAGCCTATAAAAGAACATTCCCTTGATCGCTTTTTAAAGGTCTATTGTATCCAGACCAGTGAAGCAGGACTTTCAAAGGATATTACACAATACCTTCCGCTGCACAGCCATATATAGCGGCCGGCCACTTTCTCGCTAGTGTTGCTTAGCTATCGATACTTTACTATCGATTGTTTTAATCGAAAATTGCCATTAAAAGAGCTATCGATAGTATTGATAGCTCTTTTGGTGTAACACTTATGCTAACCAACAATACTATTGATATTATCGATAGTTTAAGATACTATATCGATAGTTCAATCGATAGTTTAAGATACTATTGATAGTTTATGTATTATGAAAAGCAATATTATCGATGCTATCGATAGTTATTCGTCGTCTAAGGACGATATATCAATAGTATTGTAGGTAGGTAACCGATTCTATCGATACTATCGGGTTCGCTTAAACTACCGATAGTCTAGAGGTTGGCAATCGTTAGTCGACTATCGAGTGGCAACACTATTTTTTGCCATATGCAAAACTCTGCTCGGAGGAAACGGATGTCCTCTCTCCGCATTTGCAGGAAACACGGCGCCCTGCCGAAACAATGCCTGCGGCCGATAGATGTGCTAATTAATGTCGTCATGTCCCTCGATTCCATTTATCGATAAATCATTGGCCATAAATTATTTCGCTTGCTAGGTAGCGAAGATTTATTTGATTATGAGTTCCGGGGCTAAGCTAGCGAAACTGCATTCTACAGTATTTATGTCTTACTTTCCACTTGAAATTGAAAATTCATATATGTAAAATAAAAATAGTTACAAAAAGAAAATTCAGGATGTACTTGGCTTTAGGTTAATACCTTCAAGTGCATATTTTTTAGACCGCGGAGCCGCTCTTGTTGTTTTCAACATTTCTCATTATACTTAGTGCATCTAGAGTATAAATCAAGAATTAATTCAGTAATTCTTTCTCTCTGCTTCACCTCTCATCTATCTAACTGCAGCATGTACTGTGTTATGGTACATAATAAGTTGTATTTACGCATTAAATGCAACTTATTATGTACTGTATTATGGTACTTAATAAGTTAATATATTGTATTTTCGCATTAATAAATTTTTAGACTATCGCTAATATGTCAGTTCCTTGATTGCTTATGTAACTGCTATAAGTGGAGATTTGTAAATGACTTCATGTTTTTTAAAATGTAATGTTATACTGTTGTTGTAGTCGATAATCTTCCTTACAAATAAAATAAAATAAAATAAAAATAAAACAAAATATACTAATAATGCTCGCTTTGCCGAGTTTAAAATCGTTTCGCGTCGCAGCAGCCCATTGGTAACCTTCCGACTGCATAATTTCATGGTCTGAAACGAGTCCACTGCAGAAATTACTTTTGTTTCGTTCTGTGTCACAATTTCCACGCTCGCGAAACCTATTCAGAGAAAAATATGACTTAATTATAACCGACTTCTTTTGTCTTAGGAAACTAAAATAACATGCTTTTCAGCCACATCATGTCCACTGCTGGACATAGGTATCTCCAAAGGATTTACAAAATCCCGATCTAGAGCGATAGAAATAAGATTATGCAATTGTATTACGCGTGTCTTCTCTTTGCATTCCAACTAGAAGTCTCATATTATTTTGTTTTTATTTTATCAAACTTTATTGTTCCAAAGTACAAATATACTTTTAACAATTTTCTCCCAGTCAACAATCACAATTTTGTATTGGACCTCAAAAAAGTTACACCTGTCTATTAGATACTTGATGGTCAATCATATGCACTTAGACCAAATAAACATATGCATCAATTATGAATGAACTGCTTCTTAGGATACCGTGTAGTTCTCAAAACCAAAGTTAAATTTAAAAGTAATTTATTTATCTTTGGATATTTGTCAATTTTTCTTTCGACTTCATAATAAAGTTGTTGACGTCATTTACTAGAGGTAAACTTACAGGCAAGTTTATTGCCAAAATACTTAAATCTTTTTGTATACTTCAGTAAAATGAAATACGGTTGTATATCTGTCTACCTAAATATATTGCTATGGGTATTATAAGTTTGTGTTTACTTAATGTAGCCCCGTGGCGTAGCACATTGCTTATCAGACGTCGATAAGAAAACTTTGCGTGTCGCGGATAACGTGGCATAGTTACGTGCGGCCACGGTAAAAAGTTATTTTAACATATTTATGAAGGTACCTACAGTTAAATTAATGAAAGAAGTTATAGAAGAATTTTTAACTGCAAAGCTTTCGTTAGGATATCGATGTTTCCTTTATTAGATTCATTAAAAAGTGGATAATATGCTGTTGGGATGTAGAATAGTCGATAAACACTTATCTATACCTAAGTAAGCTACTGTAACTAATGATGTACCTACTTGCATATCGTACTTTCCTATCAAAGTTTGAACCAATAAAAGTACTTTTAGTCGAAAACTTTATCTATTTACCAGCAACTGTTCAAATTCGTTATAAAATTACTGAAAAAAATATATTTAAACGTTATTTTTACAATTATTTAAAGCTAAATGCTGGAATTACTCAGAAATGTTTAATTAAACAGCCAGCAATAAACTTTAGCGTTACGACATACGTACGCCGAACTGTTAATCACTGGAATAGAAAGTCTAGTACTGCCAGCACTTTACAGTCGTAGAGATTCTGCGCACGAGTGTACCAAGAACGCAGCGAGGCTACGCACTTCCTCCGTATTGTGGTATGGTACCCATTTACATGCTAATATAATTCTTTCTACGAAACTTTTTTGAATGAATTACATTCACTTCCATGCTGATCGCTGATCGGGGAGAATAGAAACAACTCAGAAGCTACTAGCTGCTTCTCTTCTCGTGCGCAGGTCGTGAATGAAAGTTAATAAGTGATGAGAAATAGATGAATCTGAATTACAGCTTGTAGACAGACCATTCTCAATAAATAGACTTGCGTAAAATTATAAAAATTTGGTGGAGACACAATGAAGAACTTTGGACATATGGAAGATGAGATGGAGAGAAAAATTGAAGTCGGTTGTATTTTTTGTTAAAAATTTAATTATTACCGAAGAAAATCAGAAAGAATTTTCCAAATCGGTTCAGGCATCTTCGAATAATCGGTGAACATACATAAAAAAAAGATCGCGCAGAATTGACAAGCTCCGTTGGGACCATAATAAAAAAAATACATACATACATACATAATATCACGCTTGTTTCCCGCAGGGGTAGGCAGAGACTATGAACCTCCACTTGCTACGATCCTGACAAACCTCTTTTGCTTCATCTCATTCATAAAAAATAATAATATTTTAATTTAGTGTTTGTATTTTTTTAACTTTATTTTGAGGTAACTGTAATCTCTTATCAGCCCCGCAACGAAGCGACCTGGTTTCCCATCTACTGATATTGTATATCTTAGCGTATATGTGTACCGTCAATGAGCTATTTTAGTATGTAGATCATAGGCATACAACTCAACTCATAGTAACATCATTCTGACGTGCAGTAGGTACGATTAGGTTGTTGTTCTCAATTAAATTCAAGAAATACGTTTAAAAATCATTCTTGTAATATTAGTAAGTCTGTTTATTTCAAATTTGTGCTGAAAAATAAGTCTTTTTTGTGATAATATGAACAAGTTTCGTATAAATTGAACATATTTTATAAAAAGTTGTACCGATTATACATACAAGTATTAATTTACATAATATTATAGCAAGTGGTAGGCATGTATGCGGATTTTATTACGTTCATTGATAAACTTTTATTAATGAATCTTGCTACTATTGAAATGTAACATGTATTGTAAAAGGCAGTTAAACCTTATCTGACTGACCTGCTTGCATTTAATTAACCTCATTTATAAAATAACATAACTGAAATGGTCTTCAAACTTTCAACATATACATATATATTCTAACGATATGACGACAGTTTATCTCCATTGTAGATACCTATTAAATTGTACTAAATACGTACTAAGTAAAGGATGGGTGCACTAACTAAATGTGCAATGTAAATCAACCTTTCACTAACCCATGACTTGGTATTTACCCTAGAATATTTTCGTCGGAACTCGATGTGTAATTTCATATTTTGGGATTTGTTGAAAGTTGTATGCATTTTATGACGAAGGAATGACGTACCACCGTGTCACCTGAGCAAACAGGTTTTAAAAGCAGGTCTAAAGAATATATAGTATATGTATAGTTAAGCATCATAGTAGACGAAGAAACATATATGGATAAATGTTTCTTTGTCTTTTACATAGAACCATGAATGTCCTTGATAGAGTCTCTATTTCTATTAACTCTATGATTATTTTATAATATGTTCAATTCTTTATTTTTAGGGTTCCGTACCAAAGGGTAAAAACGGGACCCTATTACTAAGACTTCGCTGTCTGTCCGTCTGTCTGTCACCAGGCTGTATCTCAAAAACAATAGCTGGACAGCCGAAAATTTCACAAATTATGTATTTCTATTGCCGCTATAACAACAAAAACTAAAAACAAAATAAAATATTAAAGGGGGGCACCCACACAACAAACGCGATTTTTTTTTGCCCTAATTTACTTGATATCAATATGGCAACAGGTAGGACATAACTTGAAATATTCACAAAATACTCAATTGTATTTTTATTTTAATAATAAATAAAAAATTAAAATTAAATCAATATTTAAGGGGGGCCCCTTAAATATACATAACTTGAAATATTCACAAAATACTCAATTGTATTTTTATTTTAATAATAAATAAAAAATTAAAATAAAATCAATATTTAAGGGGGGCCCCTTAATATTGATTTTATTTTAATTTTTTATTTATTATTAAAATAAAAATACAATTGAGTATTTTGTGAATATTTCAAGTTATGTCCTACCTTTGATTGATCCTATATAAAAACTCGATTTTTATAGATAATAATGGTACGGTACCATTCGTGCGCGAGTCCGACTCGCACTTGGCCGGTTATTTTAACGTAGCGTAACAAATTATGGCATTGACTAATTATTTTCCTCTTTCTGTACGTGTTTGGCATTTCTTCAGTTTCTACAGTGTGTCAGTTTCTACAGTAAATCATATAAATGTAGACAAATAAGGTCTCAAGACTGCCTGATTTATCATTTGAGTGTGTAAAAAAAGGGCCACTGTCGTAAATTCAGAGATAATTTTTGGAATTTCCTTTTGTATTATATTTATTGAACAGTAGGCTATTGTGTATTGAATAAGTTGTAACAGACAGCACAAAGTAATTTATTGCTATTGTTTACACCATCCGCAATCCGCGTGTCAGTAACGTGAAATGTCGAAAACAGACGTGTTTCTGAGAACTGTTAAACTTGGATCGTACAGTGAAAATTTGTGATTGTTTTATCCTGTTTCTCAATTATTTCACCTTTATTTTTAGCGATCGACTTCCTTATCCTTATTTATTACTATATTATATTACTTATATGGTAACCCGTATGCTTGGGAATTATCTATAAAGTCGATATTCAACTTGCGTATTTATCATATGCCCGGAAAAGATGTTACTGCCTCAAAATCCTATAACTATATTATCCCAAAATTATGGGAATTAAACTATTAAAAATTCTACATTTCGCGTAACTTAAGAAAAACTGAATTCTAGGAAATTCTACATTTTGGAATTACAATTTTATGAAAATTCAACTTTTTGATCCTAAAGGATTGTATCTGCGTTTATCCTTTGTTCCTTACTTATTTTGTAGAATAATACAGTTTAGGAAGTGACGATTGAGAGTCAAAGTAGGCCAGAATACAAACTTCATGACTCATTCTAGATGTTACAATTAAGTTTCGTCAACCCGAGATTTAAACAATCAAAAAATAGACGAGTTTCTCATTTGTGGTATCAGAAAAAGGAGCAACAGACTGAAAATCGTGTGCTTTCCAAATTCAAAACAAGAAAAATGTCTATTATTTATTACTCATAATGTAAGAACCACGATTTATCTTGATTGATATCTATGCCACAGCTACGTAGGTATTTATATATCTCTGTTGTTCTTAACCGAATGACGTCATCGAATTATGAATCAGGTGTCGTTTCGAATATTACTAGTGAAATAATTTGTACTGTAGTCTTCTGTCCAATTAGATGGTTGGGTTGGTAAGATTGACATAAATAGCAAGTGATTATTTATAGGTAATATAATAAATACTACGTCCATTGATAGAAAAGAACGTACATTTTTTAAATTCGCTTGTTTACCAAATAACATGCGTAATATTATCTCTCAACATATGAGTCTAGTTAGGTGTATTCTTTGATAAAAAGGTATAATACAAACATACAGACATACCTACTCATCACACCTTTATCACGTTCGAGACTCACAACAGATAATGTATGCAGTATTTTGAAGTGACGAAATTCAACCTGCTTGCCTGTATCAATAAAACGTCTAATAAATAAAGTAGAAGTAAACATTTAAAAGACTTAGGAATGATTAGTTAAACAAAGCTTATAAACATCAATGAGGCCTCTCCAACCCTTCTGGCCAGCGTGGAGTACACTCTCCACCAAATCCTCTGGCTGCTCTAGCCATGTCTGGTTCTGGTAGTACAGAGAGGGTCGTACTCCTGCAGTAAAGACAAAAAGACCTGATGATGAAACATTTAGAAAATTTCCATGTAACATCTATTCTTGTGCATAGTACGCAATGTCCTTAGCTGGTGCGACCGTGTCGGCGCGGCAAATCATTGAATACAATGATCAATAAAGACAAACGACCGATTATTCTTATCCTGTCAGACCCATTTAGCATCTTCAACTATACCTATGAGTAGACAAATGAGTCATATTTTAAAATCTGCCTCTAAACAATATATTTTTATTTACCTATGAACATAAATTTCCTAAACTGTTTTCTCTCTTACCAGCCCATAGCAGGCCATTGCTGGATGAAACTCTTTCACGATAAAGAGTGGCTTTGTACTTATATATAAATTACTTTACTGGGCAGACGGGATAGTGATTAATGGAACTATTAATGGGACCATGGAACTATTTTTTTTATTGCGTGTGATTACAGTAGTTGTGGTACAAAATCTTTACACAGAGGACGCTGCTTACCTTTTTCTGTTACTGTACCCTCACTTCTTCCAAAATAGTGAGGGAGAAAAGGGGTGGTGATAAATTGTATTTGAATTTGCCATCACCATACGGTAAAAGGCTAAACGTGACACTTAGCTGTGGTCATCAACGAAATTGTTTGCAGTAGTTTTGATTTCAAGGAAAATCAAAACTACTGCAAACAATTAAATGAACTCTTCATTTAATTGTTTGCAGTAGTTTTGATTTTCCTCATATCTATAAGGTATATGTGCTGTTTCTTCCTTGTGCGTCAGTTCACGTTTATCTATGAAATAAATGGCATTTTTTTATTAATTTGTAATTGAAAACAAATCAAAAAATATTTACCATTTATTACATCATTCTCATTTCTGAAAATCATTTGTTCTTTCTATTATTTTGTTCGCAAATATCTAGGTACCTACACTTTTCATTGGTAGCTTAACAGTTAAATACGTGTAATTATGTATAGATCTGCCCTGGCCGGCGATCGAACACGGAACTTCCGAACGGCGAACTAAGCCTCGGAGGTCGTCAAATTTGGAAATAAGATAAAAAATACGATTAATCTCGGGCCACGGGAGTGTCCCCGTCAAGACAAGTATTTTTTCCTGAATTAGCTACTCTAGCTACATGGTTAAAATAAAACACATTGTAATAGCACTCGGTAACTATTGTCGAATCAATTTAAGCTCACCTCACAAAGTTGAGATGAGAAAATAATGACTTCAGACGAAAAAACTATAGGCACTTAAAAAACTTTTTTATGAATCAAACAATTAAATTCTGTCATTTGTAGAAGTTTTGACCAAACCAAAATAACAGGCCAAGTGCGTGTCGGGCCACGCAATTTTCTTTTGAATCTAAAAAAAGAGGTTTTCTTATTGTATAGAATCTTTTGTGCATTTTAAACTGATATGCCTTTTACTGTAGTAAAGTCCTACACCACGTTGTAGTCATGTACATACAACACGAGTTTAAAATATGAGTCAATGTAGTTGTAGGCAGTGAACAAACGAGTGGTGACGTCTACCAAGTGTGGTACCAGGTACCAACACACCTTAGTGATATTATGCAATATATGAGTAAGTGTACCTTCCCAGTAAATGTTTTCTCCTCATTTTCCTTGTAAGATCATCAGTGTTGCGAAGAACACGAGTCTTCAAGTCGTACTAAGTATTGTAGAGTCGACTGAAGTTTTGGAGATTTAAGTGCAGGACTTAGAATACCTTAGTTTCAAGTTTAGGGCCTCACTAAACAGTAACTTAAACCATAAATAACCGGCCTAGTGTGTGTGTCGGGTCACGCGCAGTGTAGGTTCACTAATGTTGTCTTTGAGTTCACGCTTCACGGTTTAACGACTGAAAACGCCTAAAAACGAATTTTATTGAATTTGTATGAAATATTCATTTCCCGAGTACATTGTGTAAGTTAATTGACTGTAACTTTTTAATTTGTAAACCTTTTTTTTTTCATTGAAAAATGTTGTTCACAAACTCACAATATTTTTGAAAGACCTACTTAAAGAACCATGGGATAGTCGTAAAAAAATATTCCCACTTTATATGTATAAAAAATAATGAAAAAAAAATTACGGTAGCCCGTAAAAAAATGTTGTTCATTATTTCATAGCGCCTCTCCTAGTTTTTACCCAATTACCGATATAAAGCCATTGCATCCACCGTACCAACTACAGTTATAGATCATCTGGATCGTAGTAGCAGCATTGTAAAACCTATAATGTTAAAAAAATAATTTTTGACCTATTCTTTTAACCTATTGTTAATCATTATTCACTTGTGAATACATTTACATAACAATACACACATGACCGTGGGTGGTTGCTATTTGCTATTGCTGTGATGTAATTGTGACATTTGTCGAGTATTGTTACATGTAATCAATTGACGACACAATTATTACATATTAAAAATATTTTTACATCTAAGTACAAAATAAAAAGAGTGCCGAAATGCAATTGGCATTTGGCATGTTTATAAACTTCTTTACTTGTCGATGTCCACTCAAAACTAAATATTTGGCATGTTTTAGCACATAGAGAGAGAGCGACGGAACGCTTTAACACCGGCCGTGATATTGCGTTCGCGTATTCTCTCGCTCTAGGTTATGACTTAATGACGGTTCTGAGCGACAGAAAAGAATAGCAGTATAGAAAAGTACTGTTCCGTGCTGCCAGATAAAACCCAATCCTTACTGTCACTAGAAATGTCTTAAGTATCTTGTTTCTATGTATATTATCAAATACACATAGAAACAAGAAGTAGTAGTAGAGACGAAGTAGTAGAGAACAAGAAGTAGTAGAGAGTAGTAGAACTATCAAAGTATATTACTAAAACACAATATGCACGTTACTAGATTGTCAGAATTGTGTGGCCCCATTTCTAAAACTCATCACACGTAATATAGTCTCAAGTGTTTCCTTAAACTCTCCCTCTATACTATTTTTACTTTATGTTAAGTTTTCTTAGATGTTCCCCACCAGTGCTGCCATCTCTCCGGGAATAGCTAAACGAAAACGGAAACTTAATCTTCAGTCTTTGTCACCAGCAGGAGTTATTTTAGACGCACGTGGCACAGTCACATGGGGCGCCTTGGCAACAGCGCTCGGCTCTATTTCATTGAGAACGAAGTTCATCCCAAAATTAATATTGCTCATCATTGGCCCAAACTGTTAATATACTCTAGATTCTTCTCACATTCTACATCACTGAAGTCACCTGAAGTTCTTAATTTTTAATTTCTCCATTAGTAAGTATCAATTTCCTATTACACTCACGATATTCTCATTTAATAGCCCATAGTTCTAGTAGAGCAATGAGTAAGCGTGACGTCACAATCTCAATCCGACCTAGAAACCCCTATGATAAAATGACGTAAGTGTATTCTCACAAAGACTTGGCAATAGTAATAAAACGTCACGAATAATGTTACGTACAAAAGTGTTGGGTTAAAATTTATCACGCGAGCCCAAGCGGTTTTGGCAACGGCGGAGGTGACGCGGTGTGTTTAAAATGACCATCCAAATACCCAAATAAAAGTATACAATATTCGTTTGAAGTTCATATCATGGGGCTCGATACGGGAGACGTGTCGCATCAGCGTATCAATGAACTTCACAAAAACATATCAGTGCCTAACACTAATGGAATTGACCATGTAGAGAACGATGCTCACGTGTCGCTATCAATTCAATTAAGAAAGATTTAATTTTCAGGTGTATCGTTATTGATAGGCAGAAATGGTCACACAGACATGTCTTTTTTTCTTTGTTATCGGCCAGCACTGGTGTCACATTTTTGTTAAGTTTGATATAGCTGTAGTACCTACGATAAGTCTTAAAAGCCATGACAGTCACCTGGTGTCCGACAAACAATTAAAAACCTTTTGTGTCTGCAATACTGGCAATCAAGGTGGTAATCCACAGCACAGAGTACTATATATATACTAGTCCACACTTCATTATTATAATACAATAATGGAGTGGCTAGTAATTTCCATTTCCTCTACAAAGACACTGAAAAAAATCTTTTTAACTTATGAGAAAAATAAAGTGAGGGAGTGCTACCCAAGATATGAATAGATACAAATATAACTAAATTCAGATATTCGAGATAGCAATGAAGAAAAATAAATACCACAAGTCTTTTGAACAATGTGTTGAAGGATTAGAACTTTGTGGAGGCGGACAAAAGATCTCAATAATGCGCCATGCGCCAGCACATCTTTTTACTGTACACATTATGCCAGCGCATCGTCAAATATCTTTTTAAATGTAATGTAAAATAATATAAGTATATTATTTGGGCAGAAAATCATGCCTTCAAACAAAATGTTTGTGACAATGAAATAAGACTCTTTTTTCCCTTTTTTGAATTATCAAAACGAACTCACATACAGGGTCGTCACATAGAAGGTCGAAGAGATGATTTTTCTTCTTCTGGTTCTGAGATTTGGGATTCCCAAATCATCTATTTAAAAATATTTCCTGAATAAAAGTCTTTGAGTCGGGCGTTTCGAACATCTGACAAGGATATACTGTGAAGGGCAACCTTGCTAATCAATTACGCCCAGGTCATCTCCTCGGACGAACATAAATAACACAAGGTTTAAAATCGACACCTGCAGTGTCCATGAAGTGAGAACCCAACCGGCACTTCACTGTTTCCAATCTATCAATACTTTTTCATTTTCCTCTTTACCTCTGCCCTTGCCGGAAGGTCAGGCGTAATTTTACTTTGCCTCATTGTCGCTCATTAGCGTAAAAGTTGGAAATAGATAAGGTCAAGTTCACCGTTTATACTCGTAATACCTTGCGTTTTTGCGCTAGTTTCCGGTTATGTAAAGATTTGGTTTTTCAGGCGTTTGGATTTTAATATTTTTTATTATTTGAACAACTCTAGGTGAGTTGTTTAATAATAATTACCTATCCGATTGATTAATTTAACCAATAATGTTATAATATGTAATCACTGTAAGCGTACCTTTTAAATAAAATAAAATAAAATAAAATAAAAAATAATAAAAAAATATTTAAATCTTTAATCAATCTTCTGAAAAAAATGTCTCGTTTCCCCAATCAACTTCTGATGCAGTTTTTGTAAGAAAACTAAAAATCATTTTAATGGATTTTTTTCCTGAATGGCCCTTTCCTAAAAAATGCATCAACAACTAAGTGTAAATCTAACTTTACAATACTCACCTCTACAAATGACTATAATAGATTAGGTGCTAAAATCACACCATCGCAAAAGTTCAGTCAATTTGACCATATCTCGGGTCAGAGGTGGCGTAGGAGTTATTAATTAGCAATTCTTTGAATCTCATTGAGGAAGGTATTCGATGGAATAACATAGCGTGGAAAACTAATAAAATAAATACCTATTGTATTATAAATAATTAATTAATACCCTACTACGGCTTGCTGATAATATATTATTTAGATATTGTTACCTTCCTGCCTGATTGAACGGGCTAAGTTTTAACTCAAACTAGTAGTTAAACATTAAGCTGAAAGTGACCTTTAGGTCTTACGGCTCTAAGCGACGGAGCCCAGAGCCGCAAGACCCAAATACTCAGTCTGCCCGATTAGGGATAAATACGTGATAGTGTATAATTCTTCGAGTTTATATAATTATGATGTATCAATAGTTGTTCGACCCGAGCGTCTTTAATTGGAACTAAAAATAATTGTTAACATCGGATAAGAGACAATTTGGGCAAATGCAGCTCGAGGCGAGCTCTACTAGATTATGTAAGTCTACGTTTTGTTGGCTGGTGTTCCTTCTAACGACACGAGTAGATAACTCTGTCACAAAAATTCATAATTTCTATTTTAACAATTATCTTGTCATCTAGAGTAATTTGGCTACGGCCACGGCATTTCATTCCAGGTTAGATATAACTCAACTTATACCAAGAAAATAGATACGGTACCTACTAACCTATTTAGGTAAACAACGTGGAAGGGACATACCCATAATAAATCAAAGCACGGGCTGTACAAGATAATTTTTATTCTAATTTCATTATACTATAGTGATCTAGTATAGCCCGTGGTTTGATTTATTACGGGAATGTCCCTTCCACGTTATAATATATACAGTTGTTTTAAAACTTTTACCGTCTTATTATAAAACGCAGACTATCTTTGTTACTAGGTTAAACCAATATCCGACTAAATCAAGTTCGCATCTAGTAATATGCCAGTGTCTCATCTGAAAATGTCAACTTGATTTGGTCGGATAATGGTGTAAACCTAGTAACAAAGTTAGTCTGCGTTTTATAATAAGAGGGTGAATCTTTAACGTAAGAATTTTACGCCGCAATAGTATATCTGTTGGCTGGGAAAAACGCTTCGATAAGTAGTATACCTAGTAATACTTACCAAAATAAACAAAATAAGCACACTTTGTCTAGTAAGAACATTTGTTTTTCTCGGGCTACGTGTGTTTAAGGAAATTGGAACAAGGTATACAGACGTCATAAATTCAATCGAATGGTTCGGATTCCTGCCTACTACGACTGTAAACATAACAATCGTACCGCTGCACTCAACAATGTAAACAATCACAAGGAATTTCCATCACGCGGTAGGAAAAACTAATAAATCCCTCATGCAAGTGTGTAATATTTCTATTACCGTCAAGTGTTTTAATTCGTTTAACTGCGAATAATGTTGTTCAAACATTTGTCTGGACATTGTCGGTATTTCTCAATAAGCTCGCCGTCTATCCAGACAGAGGTATACTATGTAGGTTTGTACTCGTACCTATGTCGTCAGAGTAGGATTTTTATTCAAAAAATAGACCGTCGGACGTGGCGGCGCGCCGCGCAGCGCCACTATCTCTGTTGGCACAGGATGCCTTGTTTCTGAACGTCTTCACAAATGTATCGTTAAACATCCGCACGATTCAGTAGTGGACCGATTCTTGACGCTGTCGCTGTCACGAGAGTCGTGAGCCAAAAAGAAAACACGCAATTTTCTCTTCGCCTGCCACAATTAACCCTCACTGTGCTTCCGAAACGGGATGACCTTTGGGACGATGTTGCGAAAATTCGTAGTGCTCCTCTTTGATATTAAAGAAGTGTTCAGTGAATCCCTTATCAATGTTCTTCTGAAAGATAGAGTGGAGACGATTTTGTGATTTCTTGTGGTACGTTTTGTGGCTAGATGCATAATCTGTGTGATAACTTGTTAATGAAAGGTTAATGCAACACACGATAGCACCGGTTTCGCCTCTGTTTTAGTTACCATTGTGTAAGAGATTGTCTATAAACATTTAGATTGTTGATCTAGAGGAGGGAAGTTGGAGAACAGTGAGTTTTTAGCGTTAAATAGAATGACGACAATCAAAAGATGCATCAGTCAGGTTTCGATGTTTATGACTGGAAAGCCGATAAACTCATCGGAGACTGCTTGGAGGGAAGAATCACAGAGGTGAGTGTTTGAATCGTCCCGACTTTTAATCTTCGTGGGCCATAAAGTAAGAATTAAACGCAAACTGCAGTCGTGTGAGTTTTTAAAAGAAAGTTTTAGATGCATAGCATACTCAAATATTTGGCAAGACGATAAGCCGAAACATTCTCACTGAACGGTTTCTTTGAATCACTGGTCTTAACGTGCTCGCTTAGTTTTGTAATAATTGATTGATTTCTACGGTGTATAATAATTTTTAAAATCAATTAAAAACGAATTAGGAATTTGTTGCATACTGTAATTGAGATTTCCTACTTAGAATAAACGAGATAAATTAATTCTAAATAACCACGCGTTTTCCCTGTTGGTTTACCAGATTGTGTAAGCAAATATCGTTTAAATGCCAGGAATTACATACAGATTATATAGTTATAATCGATTTAAGGTACAGGCATTAAGGCCGTGGCGTCATGAATTGATTAAGTTAATCGTTAACATTCCTTCTCGCCACTTTAGAAATGCCTCATTTAGACCGATGGCGACGTGGTTGTACACAACCATAAGGGCCAGGCTCCACCGAAGCTAAACGTAACTGTGCTCCACCAAGATATCGCTATTTACACTCAGAAAGAGATAGACATAATACTTATATACCTAGTTTAGTAACAAGATATTAGTTTAAAAAATATCGTAATCTTCAGACAAATATTCGATTAAACTAAAAGAAATATTAAAAAGTAAAGTTTATTGTTTGTATACCGGAATTCAATTATCAAGTTATTTTAAAAACTTAAACCCGACTACAGACAAATAAAGTATTTTCCAACAACTTAAATCAGAAACTTATTTCCAAACGTCAAAACAAACATTTTCTTTAGGATATGTATGAAATAAAGACTAATGACGTCATAGTCTCTTGCCGTCTGATTATAAAACGTAGACTAAGTTTGTTACTAGGTTTAAACCATTATCCGACTAAATCAAGTTGACATTTTCAGATGAGACAGTGGCATATTACTAGATGTCAACTTAATTTGGTCGAATAATAGTTTAAAACTAGTGACAAAGTTAGTCTGCGTTTTGTAATAAGACGGTTGGAGATAAATAGCGCTCTTAATGTCAATTTTTTTACAATAATAAATCTAAAATGACGTTTAAAATGGATATGATCAATGGCAAGTGACATTATAATGTGTTGTGACGTTTACGACGTTATTTTCCAGGAAACTTCCTAATTCTTGCTGAAAACAGCGGTTATCCATATTATGCATTACCGCAACAGCTTATAATGTATCTACTTAAACATATATTTTTGGAATGCTCTCATAAATATTGTATGTATACATTAGATT
The DNA here is from genome assembly GCA_963555685.1 of Acrobasis consociella. Classification (NCBI taxonomy): domain Eukaryota; kingdom Metazoa; phylum Arthropoda; class Insecta; order Lepidoptera; family Pyralidae; genus Acrobasis; species Acrobasis consociella. Next base: position 7,466,589 of record OY743115.1, read on the forward strand.
TATTTAATTTTTTTGTACATACTTTATGACCTATGGAGGGCGCCATATTTAATTTACTGTGACGTCTTATTAGCCTATTACCAGCATATGTAACAATCGGACAATCAAGATGCTTCTAACGATACTTCATTCGTCAAGGTATCATGGATATCATTGCAGTTACGAAGGAACAGATGAACATACCTATGTAGAAAGCGGCGAAACACATAACCCTTCTTTAAGCTTCGTAATCGGGTAATAACTAAATTCTATTGGTTGTTTTGAGTCCTCTTAGCACCGGTCAGCTTCAATCGAGTCTGATATTTATGTGCAAAATATCTTACCTACTTTTATAAATTGGCCAATAATCTCTATTTCAGACAATGAATTTAGGTGTCATAAAGCACTTAGTACCTGGGCGACCGAGCTTTGCTCGGTTACATCTCAAACACTAACTACATTTTTTTAAACTTGTCTAAAAACAATAAAAAATTATATATAAACTAGAACATAAAAAAAAACAAAAGTAAGTCACCGAGTGGGATTCGAAACTGTAACACTCTTTGTAGCGGTCCGCGTCTTAAACCGCTGGGTCAGACGGATAGCAGCCGGTAGGACGATATTAGCGATCATATTCTGCGTGGAAAGAAAAACGCATGAAATCGTGAAAACACGCGTTTTTCCAAACATAAAACCAATCTAGATCGATTGTTTACCCCCCAAAAACCGCCATATACCAATTTTCTGCGAAATCTTTATAGCCGTTTCCGAGATCACAGACATAAATGTATATACATATAAATAAATAAATATACAAGACTTGCTCGTTTAAAGATATAATATTTACTAGATGCTCGTCCCGGCATTCTTCCGTTGACTATTTATATTACATTTGTAACCTACCTAAAAGATCATAAAAGCTATCAGGATGGTCTAATATAGGTGGAAAATTCCATATTTACACATACCTAAGTAAATTATTTTAGTCTCTGATAGAAAACCAATGTAAACTACTTATCTATTAGTTGATTACTCAAAAAAAAGATCATAAAAGCTATCAGGATGGTCTAATATAGGTGGAAAATTCCATATTTACACATACCTAAGTAAATTATTTTAGTCTCTGATAGTAAACCAATGTAACCTACTTATCTATTAGTTGATTACTCAAAACATTGATGCAATATCAAAACCATTTTTGGGATAAACAAGCCTCTAAGTAGACAGGTACCTGTATGCAGTGCGAGGTAACATATTATGAAAAAGAGTAACAATGTAGTGGTCTCCTTTGGGACTTGTATCAAAAAACCACTTATCAATATAGATTATAGATGTAATATAATAACTAAGTAATTTGTATGATCAATTTCTTTACCATTCTCTTTACAATAAAATCTAAAATACACGTACCTACACATTTTCATATTGTTTAACAATTATACTCATTACTCAATGAACATACGATTGCAATTTATTGTGTATTTATTTTATTTAGACGAAAAAAATTGCAAAGCATATTAAATTTCTTAAAAACTAAAATAATAATAAAAAAATTACTCACTACATTATATACTACACACTAATATTTACAAATTAAAAAGGCCCGGTAATTGTTTACCCTGAGGTAACCTGCCCAGAAGGCAATGCAGCAAGCATTGCCATTGCCATTAATACATATAATTTTTCCACATTTTTTGGGAGATGATGGAGACTTTGATATTTTAATTAGATTAAAAATATCTACTTTTTTTTATGAACGACGTGTGTTCGTAAAAAAATGTAAGTAGACATTTTTTTCAAAACTAGAAAGTACTTTAACTAGAGCACCTTTTTCCTCGCGAAAAACTGGAAACAGCCGTTTTTTGCGGTCGTTGGTTGAAAATATAAAACCAGCCAGTGTTATTTATTAAACCTTCCCAGAGATAAGGCTTTGATATAAAAGCATTGATAAACGGAGTGGGCGATATTTAGTTTATGGGGTCTCATGTGTGATAAATAATCTGAAGTGCCACCTAAATCCCTTGGAGCATTGAACGTAAAAGCCTCTCGAGTGGCTTGAAATGGAGCCATATTTGTTGAACTTAAATATATTTTTTGGCTTAGGCGTATAGAATAAATAAATTAGTACTTATTACATATTCTTTTTTATTTGATAATATTGAAAAAGATATATCTAGGCATTATATATATAATAGTATAAACTTAGTAATACATACATATAGGTATCACTGGTCGTTGAAATATTGTCACTTGTATGCCGGAATAGCAGACCATTTTCGCGTATATCTCCGCATCAGCAGTATGCTAAAGACATAAAATAAGTTAAATGTAAAAAAATGCGGTAAATATATTGACCAAACTATGATCATCGTGTCCATTCCAATTTGTTGACAGTTGTTATTTGTTGGCGTTGATAAATTAAGAAAAGTTAACACATATCAGGCCATAATGCAGTTTAGAGCCCACACAATTTTTCATACTTCCCTTCAGTTTTTACCCATTTTTTCAACTGGAAATATACCGTCAACCTCAACAGCTGCTTGTAGCCCGTATAATGCCGGAAAAGGCTGCATAATGCAGGTTGCACCAATTATCTGCATCGTTTACTACAATATTATGAATTTCCTTATTGATATATATTTATTTATTTCAAAACATAGAAAAGGTAGTAAGATACAATATTTTTCAAATAACATCTAAATTAAAAACTAAATTAAAATGTAAATTAAACTAAACAAATAATAATAATAATAAAGAAAAACCTTACAAATAGGAAACGTTTTATAGATAATTTCTTATGATATTTCTATTTTAAAAAGCATTTTTGTAGATCAGTGTGATTAAGCCAGGTTGGGAAATAACATGATTAGAAGAATTGTCATCTCATCATCTGTCAAATGGTTTAGTTGTAGTAGTAGCTAGCGGAAAAACAGTTCGACAAACGCAAATAATTTGTAATATGTATTTATAATTATAGGAAAATTCTTTTGTATAAACATAATTCACATATTTTTCTTTATGTACCTGTCATTGTCAATTAATGTTAATGCAATAAAGACCTTAGTTCCTAATGGCCGTAAAGCCGTCTAATAGTTATGTAGACGTAGATAGTAATCGGTGCAGACAGCAATAAACAGTTCAATAACAATGCAAAATTATGGCTGGCGCCACTTATTCAGCTTGTGCACTAGAAAAACAGGAGTAACATGGCGGAAAAATGGACGTCCACGTCCACTTGAGAATGATGGATGTTGTTTGCGCAAAATTTCGGCGACAATGACCGTAATTTGATTTCATTTGCATTTGTAATATGAGTACTGTACTTCTTGACATTCGCTGAGTCTTTTATTATATCGTTCATGAAATTTACAATCTTAAAAGATTTTATTTATTGTAGGATAAGATAATATTAGCTACACAGCTATAAGTAGTAACAGTTATTTATTGCTGTAAATATGTTACCTAAAGACACTGTTTATAAACAGAAAATCCTTAGTCAACAATACCGCGTACAGTTTTAATCTGAACAAATATACTTAAACTAGTTTCTCCTATGACTTTGACCGCTTTTACGGACAATATATCTTAAATCACATTAAACTTTTGGCCATTAAAATAGTAGCTTAACAACATGTGTCAACAGTTATATTTGAATGAAATACAATAATGATCTGATAGTTTAGGTCTTAGAAATCGTAGTTCACAGTTGTACTTTTGAGAGACCAAGAAAGTGGCTAAAAAGGACCAATGTTGCTGAGAATGCGTATATCTATCCATATGTCTGATACAAGTTAAACCAATAAGCGCCTACCATCTTAGACGCTTATTGCTGAAAAACGTGTAACAGACATATGGATAGATTTACGCATTCTCTACAACATCTGGTATATATTCTAGCCAGGTCAAATGTTTGATTCTTATAAATAAATTTCAAGATTCTCTACGGAAATTAACAGCCATTTAGATCTTAATTCTTGTGTCGGAACTTGGTTTTTGGTGGGATTTTAAGATTTAAATTTGATTTAACATCATCAGGTCTTCTTAGTTTCCACTGCAAGAGTATGACCCTCTCTGTACTACATTTGATTACTATTTATTGAATATTTATTAATCACATCTCTCAAAGTCATGATATTAAATATGTAATTCCTTCTTCCTCAGATACCGTCAACCCCGTTATGCAGCGCGACGTGTCAGGAAGCGTGTGATCTTCAAGCACGGGGACTGCAACGTCGTGCAATGGAACGTGGCCAAGCGCAGGCGCCGATACCTCCAGGACATCTTCACGACCCTAGTGGACGCCCAGTGGCGTTGGACGCTGATGGTCTTCGCTCTCTCCTTTATCCTTTCCTGGCTTCTCTTTGCCCTAATCTGGTGGCTCATCATTTTCACCCATGGTGATCTCAGCCCGCAAACCAACCCTAATGTCACCTTCACCCCTTGCCTTAACAATGTCAATACTTTCACTGGCTGCTTCCTCTTCTCCGTCGAGACCCAGCACACCATCGGCTACGGGTCCAGAACCACAAATGAAGAATGCCCTGAGGCTATCTTCGTTATGTGCTTGCAAAGTATTGTAGGCGTGTTTATTCAAGCGTTTATGGTAAGTTATTTTTTTATTAACTACCTATTACCTTACTTCATATTGTCTTCGAGCAACTTATTAAAATATTTAGTACTAATGTATGGTTACTCTGTATGTATTACCAAATCAAAACAATGATGTTCATAATAAAATCTAGAATTGTTTTTTGTTGAATAAACACAACATTACAACGTCACATGAAATATGCGTTGTGTAAAATAAACATATTGCTAAAGAATATATAAACTTACTACTTTATGCGTTGTGATCATAATGAAAAAAAAAACTTCCTGCTCGAAGCTAATATGATAATTTCATATTAAAATAAACTTGGCAGTATTCCAAACATATTATCGTAACGGACTATATGATCCAGCCAGATGCCCTCTTAAAAATAATTACCACCTTACTATGGCACTTTAAGATTATAAACCTGAAGATTATTTGAACGTAAAATAATCTATTTACGTGAATGTGATATGTTGTGATGGTCTGGGATTAGATGTTTACCACCCCGAGTGTACTGCGTCTGTCCAGTATATCTGACGACAGATGCTGCAAGGTTGATCTAATTTTAGGTGGGAATCGTGTTCGCAAAGCTCTCTAGACCAAAGAAACGAGCCCAGACCCTGTTGTACTCCCGGAACGCCGTGATATGCCTGCGAGACGGCCAACTGTGCCTTATGTTCCGTGTCGGTGACATGAGAAAATCTCATATTGTTGAAGCCCATATCCGAGCTCAGATAATCCGCCGCAAGGTATATTATTACGACAAAACGGAGACTGGTTAGTGATTGGGGATTTCAGTCGGCACGCTTACCTTACGTTTATGTAGAGTTCGCACTGACTCCACTCTCTGTTCTCTAACTTGGGACTGTCAAACTCTGAATTCACCTTCAGATTTCGACTTCTACAGTTTTGGAATGCTATGTTTCAAAACTTTTCCCTCTTGTCCATAGGTGGGTCTTATATTCGCGAAGCTGGCTCGGGCCAAAAAGCGCAACACCACGCTCCTGTTCTCCAGGAATGCGGTCATTTGTTTGAGGGACGGGGAATATTGTCTCCTTTTCCGCGTCGGAGATATTCGCAAATCACATATTCTTGAAGCTCATGTTCGCGCCCAGCTAATACGTAAAAAGGTACTGCCTGTACATATGATAATGTAAATATTCATATGTATTAACCGCATTTGCTATGTTTGTGCTGTACGTCCTCTGATATGCATATTTGACCCGTCTATGGACTAGAGTTACTGACATTTGTCTTGTAATGTTTGCACTTTCTCACTGCTGCCATCGCTTTTCGCTTCATCTTAGTCATAACATAATCTCAAGCCATTTGGAATGACAAACTAATCTATGTTTACAAATATAACTTCACCTTTTGCCTTCATTAATATTCCAACACTTATGGAGAATAATATTGATGCTGCAGTTAACAATAATAGACTAAATGACGCAGTATTTATTTTACTCTTATTGAAGTCAGAACCAATCAAATCACCGATTATGACTCATTCATAGTCAGAGGCAACTTTAAATCAAGTAGCCTGGAAGTGTAGTAACGTTTAAAATGAATATTACCGATTTATTTCTAATGCTTTGCTCATGTCAGTTAAAAGTTGGCACTGCAACATGTCCCGATTGCCCGGTATATTACGGGAACAAGACAGATATTGATACAATGAAACAAAAGAATTTTACACTTTTATCGTTTAATAGAGCAATACATGCCTAATCTTTTTTGTTGTATCTTTATTTTGTCTTGTTTATGAAATATCATTCGCTACTAATATAGTCGTAGCTCTCAAACGATGCATGCATGCGTTAATCAACGAATGTTTTAATTCATACTGCATTCCATTGCTTTTTATTTCGAGATTAGATTTCGATTATTTTCTTTTGTTCTGGACTTAAGTCCAATAAGATCATCAGATTAATTAAAATTGTAAGTTAAAATGCCCTATCCAAAATTTGAAGTGCAGATTCTTATCTTGTAAATATTTTGTTTTTTTACATTGACAGCTTTTCATTTTGTTTCGCCCATCCATCGCTTCCTTACTGGTAGGATAAAAGAAGAAAATAATGAAAATAATGAAAATAATAAAATTTATTTACTTCAGATAACCAGGGAAGGGGAGGTGTTGCCCTTCTACCAGCAAGAATTAAAGGTGGGGGCTGACGGAGAAGAAGACAGACTGATGTTCATTTGGCCCATGACCATCGTGCACAAGATCAACGAGAGGTCACCTTTGTACAATCTTTCTGCTTCCGACATGCTCAGAGAAAGATTTGAAATCGTTGTTATGTTAGGTAAGGAATACTGGTTGTACTTGTAAGACTGTACGTACGTACTTATAATCATTAGTTAGGGAAAATATACATAGCAAACTTTTCAACCTATACTTAAATATTTTTTTCACATCCTAGATTTAAAATGATAGCGGACAGACAATGAAAAGGATTGTCTCTCGCGTAAGGTAAACTGGTTGAATGCATTCACCAAAGTTTTCTTTCGTTTCTAAATGTGTTTTACCTATAAGTAAGGAATTGATAGCATTCAAAATAAATAGTACATAGTACCGTTACAAAAAAACTCCATTTTCTTCATTTCTTTTTCCGAAAAATGGTGGTTGTTACCTTATAAGAAGCATATTCCCCGATTCGACCTTAGGATTGGTTTTTAACATTTTCTTAAAATAGATAATTTATAACTTACTTAGAGCCAGGTACACGAATAGAGATGTAAAATCATATTTGGTTTCCAAGGCCTGGTGATGGCAACATTTTAATAATTATATATGGCAACACCACATGTTTTTGGCACTTCCGCGACAGCACGTTGGTCACTTGCCCTGTTTATATGAGTAGTTACTATAAACGTTTTGCTCCTGAAATACGTAAGTAAGTAGATATGTATTGTTTAGGTATATGACATTGTTGGGACAACATCCAAAGTTTTTACCTCGTGTGTGGCCAGGTTATAAAAAAGTACTAATGACCTTTCAAAATAATGTAACATTTATCTTTTAAAAACATTTTTAATTGAAAATAAAAAATGTGACTGAAAATATTTGAAGTATGGTAGACTCAGATCTTTAATCTGAGATGGTAGAGTTTCATCTTAGTTGGTTTTTATACTTTTTTAGTATGCTTAATTTAGGTTTAAGATATTTCTTGTTATAAAGATTTTATATTTCACTTATACATATGAGAACACACACACGCGCTATAGTATAAAAACAAGACAGATATGCGTACAATGTCCGAAAGTAAGCAAGCAAAGTATATGCAAAGTATCACATACAAACACAATACACGTAGTAGCACGAGTAGGAGGTACCCCATTAAAATTTCTGGTCCACCGTGGTCGTTTTCCACCTTTTTTTGGACCTCCCTTGACGGGCCATATCTACGCCGTGAATAACGTAATAATTTGTGTGTAAGTTGGTATCTAAGAAGTACATTATCAGTGATTTTTGTGATTATCAAATCAAATCAAATTATTTTATTTCAGGCATCGAACATAATATTATTTACAATATTAAAGGCCCATATGATAAATACCTTACAGACTAGCATAGATATAATTATATAATATACCTTAGCCTAAAATATATATAATATAATAAAATTATATCTCATTTAATAAGTTTGTGAGCGTAACCCTATTTTTCTTCAACAAACACTTGTCCAGCGGCCAGCGAGTTTGCCTGCGCTCTATTGATAGAAAGATTTATAAATATTATTTACAGAGGGAGTGATCGAGTCAACAGGCATGACCACACAAGCCAGAAGCAGTTTCCTACCATCAGAGGTCCTCTGGGGTCACCGCTTTGAGACCATGGTTACGTTCAGAAAAGAAACGGGAGAATACGAAGTGAGTAACCTAGATTATACTTTTTATTAAGTTACGATTATGTTCATCCAACCACCTTTGAGAGCTACGATGTTTCAGATCTTAGATGATAGACATAATAAACAGAAACAACTTTTCGCTCAAACACAAGGAGGGTTAAGTTAAGTCATACTTTACTGTACATCAAAACATAAATAAAAATAAAAGGGTTGACATCCGGCAGGACGTTGCTGGTCGTGAAACTAAAGCCCAATAATTTAAACTATTCCGGCTATTTATTCTCCATGTCGCATGGTTTACGGCATCTATAAGAGACGATTAAGTGAAATATGGAAACTGAAAAAGCCGGAAAGTACACTCCGGACTCGGAAACTGCACCGATAAATAGAAGCTTTTTATTATTTTTAATATTTAGTCTATTCACGCTGAGGTTACTTCATTAACACAACACAACAAGCGAATGCTAAGTCTCGTGATCGAACCTAGTCGACCGAGCAAATAGCACGTGTAAGGTTTAGCCTGTTTCCATAACATACTATACACATGATTTGACTGTTTGTGCTATGCTAATCATATTGTAGCAACGCGTAGAGGACCGAATTCCTTCCAAGAAGGTTTGACGTCAGTCACACGATCGGTCGTAAAACAAGAATCAAATTATTTAAGGGTTACGTACGCGACGGTCGTAATCAGTGTTGCAGAAAAATCTACAGTTTTACAATCGATAGTTTCAATCGAAAAATGCCAAACTGTCGATATGTATTTGTCTTTATTTTTCAAAAAATGGAGAGGTAAAAAGTACCCGTACGCGAAGTACATACATACATACATATTTTCACGCCTGTTTCCCATGGGGGTAGGCAGAGACTATGGATTTCCACTTACTACGATCCTTACAAACCTCTTTTGCTTCATCAACACTCATAACTCTTTTCATGCATGCTCTCCGGTTATGGGTACTCCTTACATCACCTTTCTTCAGAACATCTCCTATTTGGTCGCAGAATGTTCGTCGCGGTCGACCCGGTCCGGTTCTCCCATCCACATCAGCACGATAGATTTTTTTTGTTAATCTTCTTTCATCCATCCTCTCAACATGTCCAAACCACCTTAACATTCCTTTCTCAATTTTTGTAATTACATCTTCTTTCACCCCACATCTCTCACGTATGACATCATTTCTTATCCGGTCTTTCAAAGTTACACCACACATACTTCTTAAAGCTCGCATTTCAACTGCATTTATCCGACTTTCATTCTTTTTCTGCCATACCCAGCTTTCACTACCATACATAAGAGTAGGCATCAACACTCCTTGATGAACAGCAAGACGTGCTTTGGCAGACACCTTCATACTGTTCATAAAAGAATGTAATGCCTCATTCACACGGTTACCAGCAACCACCCTTCTTTCTATATCGCTTTCGTACTTTCCATCTCTTGTAAACATACAACCTAAATATACGAATTCCTCTACTTGTTCTACTTTTTCTCCATCTATCACAATATCACATTTTGTTATACTTTCATCCCTTTCAAAAACTATTACTTTCGTCTTGCTTACATTCACTTTCATACCCTTACTCACCAACGCATCATTCATAACTGTTACCATCTTTTGCAAATCCTCTTCCGACGACGCAAGTAACACTTGGTCATCGGCATAGAGTAGGCATTGGATAAGCAACCCATTCATTCTTAGACCACAATCACTTTCTTTCAAATCTTTCAGGCAATTTTCCATGAATAAGTTAAACAGCCATGGCGATGCTACACACCCCTATCTAACACCTTTTTCGATATTAAACCAGTCCGTATAGCCCGCATTAATTCTGACACAAGCGCTGGAATCTCTATACAGAGATTTCAGTGCTCGTATCAGATAGCTGTTTACCCCATACATAGACAATGTCACAATCTCTTCCATTGTGAATGCGTTAAATAGTATGAAAGTGGGCAAAGCAGGTGGGTACGCGAAGTAGATGAAGCAAAAGAGGTTTGTCAAGATCGTAGCAAGTGGAGGACCATATAGTCTCTGCCTATCCTTATGGGAAACAGGTGTGATATTAATTATGTATACTGCTGTCTAAAGATAATATGTATGTCTAAAAATCGTGCGAAGTAAAACCATGGAAACGATTATTTTAACTGAAGAAAAATATGAAACCATGAAAACGATTATTTTAACTGGTTCTAAATACATACTAATAAATTTGGCTTAAATCTCCAAAATAGCAACATGTGCTTCTTAAAGGGCCGTGGGCTGGCTACGTTCATCAATGACCTCAACTAATGGCGTAAAAGAACAAATGACGACGATCCGAGTTAAACAACATTGATTTGCATTTGGATACGTCATGGTTGGTTTCCCTGTGCGTAGGCGGCGCCTATATTTATATAACAACGAATTCAATGACTCGCTTAAAAAAACACATGTTATTTGCGTATATCTAATTACGATGTACATACAAATGCTCTTATTAAATTTTACTCAGTTCATTAACCGTCAAATTGATTTCTAGAATTTTGTCTACGAGTAGCTACTACTAAAGTGGACAAGTGATAGACGTATTTCGATTAACATAAAAAGATTTGATTCATTAAACTCATTACTCACAGTATGGAATATATCTTTAGTGACGATAGATCAGAATACGATCCTTTCTTCTTCCACGGCTTTCGTAAGCGGCGACTTAAAGAGGTATAGGTAAAAGAGAACGGGCAGCAGCGTTGCTTTGCAGACTTTATATTATCTACTGCGATCAGCACCCGTGTTTTGCCTATAAACCATAGCTATAATTTATAGATCTTCCAATCGGTCGTTTCGACGATTTACATATCACTATTTTGATTCGTTTTCCCACCTTCCCGCCCGCCATCACTTCAAATGAGGCCTCTGAATGTGTTTAAAACCGCAAGACCCAAAATCTTGCATAGACCTAATTAGTTTTTTCTTATTAACCTACGTAACACTTACCAATACGCTTAATTATTTATTCCAGGTGGACTACACGCGGTTCAACAATACGTACGAGGTGGACACGCCTCTCTGCTCCGCCAAGCAGCTGGACGACCTCCGCGCCTCCGTTTCCACCTCACAAAAATTAGGTGAGATATCTTCACCCATACTACAACTCTTTCCTGGTAACGGCAGCCTCAGTATTAGCAGTAGGACCCAACTGTTTTACCAAAGTATTCGATTGATAAGTGAAATTGTTACCCTATATCGTGTAAAGATGTAGTAATTAAGAAATTTGTCCTATGTCCATTTCTATATATGGCTGCAACATTAGGGCCTCTAAAATACTCTGCATAGCAAAGCTTCTATGGTAGTTAATGTTACACTTAGAAATTTTAGATACTTGACAAATCTGTAAATAAGTGTAACAATGTTAAAGAAGAGTATATCCATTGTATTAGCAACCTATTCGAGTACACGAATCATAATATTTTTATTGCTTATTTCTTATATAGTTAGTATAATTCTTTAGATATATAAACAATTGGAAGGTGTTTAGAAAATTACATAAGTATTTGATGATTTTATCACAGGGAAAACAAGCTGGTATATTTGGTCGTTTCCCCTACACTTGAGAGGTACTTACAGAAACTATGTAAACATAAACACTGTTGTTTTCACACACTTCGCTTGCAGCAATTTCAGGTTTAATGCTCACGCGACTGTAAACTCGTAAATCTTTGGAAGCGTTTGTAGATCGGGAACTGTTGCTTTGGGCACCGACCTAAGGATCTATGTTATTCCTTCCACAAATACCAAATGTGAAATGATATCCCTATACAATGATATACCTAGGCAATTTAAGTTTGTGAAGATTATATTTACCTTTAGGGTACATAGTTTGATTTCCAACTTTTAACAAAATGAAATTATTCAGCGAAATTTTGGCGATATCATGTGTCCCATAGTCTCTGCCAAGCTCCATGAAAAAAAGGGGTGACATTATGTATGTATACATACTATCACGTCTTTATCCCTAATGGGGCAGACAGAGCATTTTGGGTCTTGCGGTTCTATACAGAGCCCAGGACCGTGAGACCCAAAAGCCACTTTTAGCGTCATGGTGGGCGAGAAGATGGAAAAGCAATCAATACAGTGATGGGTTGCTAGCCGCATCGCCTGTTAACATGATTCGCATTTTTGCCCATTCCCTCGATCGGCTTTTACGATCTGCGCGGGAAGAGAAGCAGCTGGTACATTCTAAATTTTTTCATTTCTCCCAGACCAGCATGGGAAATTATGTAGTATGTATTAAATAATTTAAACCGGAAATCATCGGATTAGTACACCATATGTCATCAATCCTGTTTCGTAGGCGAGGTATAAAGACTACATTTTAGAGATCTACATATAAATCTGTAATCATGTTTTATTTCTTTTCAGATCGCTTGCTCGGCACCATCCCTAAGACCTTCTCCAACGACACTCTAGACATGAGCTCAGTAGACTCCATGTCGCTCGACGAGCATATCGAGATCAAGATCCCTGAAGCCAGGGCCCGAGAAAACAGACTAATGGCGCAGAACAACTTCGTACAACACATAAACGAAAGATCCAGAAACCCAAGTCACACCCATCTAGCAGTCGAAAACGGGGAGAATTTCCCCAAAAATCCGGAATTGAGGCATTCGGAGTCTAGAGAAGGTCACATGCATAGGTCTCATAGTCATGCAAGCATGAAGAGGGTACACGGGTTGACCCCGAATGGAGTCAACCATATGGCCAACGGCCATGACCATAAACTTGAGGAGCGCGACCGAATTAAAAAGTAAGTTTTTATTTCAGTTCTGATTGCTGATTAATTAGGTCATTAACTCATTATCTTATCGATAATAGCTAATCATTTCATCAGGTCACTTGTAGGTAATTAAAATAATATGATCACAATAAATATAGCCACCTTTGTACTTTAATTAGTGTAATTACATAGGCATTTTTTATTATATCTAAATATGACTAAGCATATTACAACTGACTTGATAAATAAAAGTTTTATAGCAAGCCGCAAACAATAACTACGAACAACAAAATATAATTTTATTCATTCATTCTCTACGCATGCTATACCCATTTGTTCCGGATATATGTAAACCACTCATCCGTTCAATACAGATAAGATACTTTTATTAGTCAAATACCTACGACCGATAGACAGTGAACTGAGTTCTAGCCCAATCAGTATATGAATGAATGAAGCGGTTTAGACGCTGGCTGTGGGACTGTGAGGCATGAGTACGATCTTCAATAGGCGCGACTTGCACCTCTAATTTTGTACTCATGGCCCTGCTTCCGGCGAAGGAAAACATCGTGAAAGGGCCCTGCACACTAGTGACTTATAGGTTTACTAGTAAGAAACCAATGGAAAAACCACTCCTTTATCTCTGCCAAAATAGTAATTATGTGCGCCTCTTCTGATACAGTAACATCGAGAACAGCCTGGCTCATAAATTTAGAGAGACAGAAGTGTTAAATCCTCTCCAACCCATCTGGCCAGCGTGGAGAGTGTAGGCCAAATCCTCTGGCTACTCTGACCAAGTATGGCTCTGGTAGTACAGAGAGGATCGTGCTCCTGCAGTGGATACAAAAAGACCTGATAATGAAAATGAGGAGTGTTAAATATTTTTCTTCATTACCAATAATTCCTCCAGATCTCCCAGCACCACGAACTTCGAAGAGAAAGCCCCAGTTATCCCTATCCTGGTGACGTCGGCTGAAGCGGAGCCCGCTCTGCCCGCGATGCCGGCGGCATGACGCGCGCGCCCCCTGCGCGACCGCAACTGCGGCCACGGCGGCGGCCACGGCGGTGGCCACGGCGGCGGCCACGGCGGTGGCCACGGCGGCGGCCACGGCGCCAAGCCCGTGCGCGTGCGCTTCTCAGCCGACGGCATCGAGAACATGCTTCAGATAGACGAAGAGTAGAAACTACTTGGTAGTGCATCGAGCGTTGAAGTAAAGCCAAAATTTATCATTTGCATTCAAATTACTATAGATCATCTATGTCTGTAAGGAGTTATTAGCCGACCGAATTCGGCCGATAATATGGCTTCAAGTACCTATTACCATAAATGTAGATTGAATGATTGCTACAGTTTTCTTTCAGTTCGCTTTTTATGTACTTAGTTCAAAAATCAGGTATTTTTAGTTCATTAGACAACTTTTTGTTTATAAAAGTACGTATACTGTACGTAATAGAATTTGCTCAATTCACTGAAATAATAAATTGGAACCTAACTAATTTATGTAAAGATGGCTAAGAACAGTACACGGATAGTTCACATTAAAGTAATATTTAACATCCTGTTTGAAATGATGCTTCCATGACATTCGCTTCAAATCATGCTTTATAAAATATCTACTTTCTAATAGCATAAAATAAATATGAGGGTTGCCATATAACAATAACATGTCTAGCATATCCTACGTAAGAAAGAAACTGAGAACTCAAAATTCTTATGAAGTTAATTTTACGCTAGTTGCTATGTAAATTGGATTTGTGTCACGTGGCCCTGTGGTGTCACCAGATACCATGCTACAGTTATCAATTCAAAGTGTGACATAACGTAACGTTCGTATTATTTTTAATTTCAAGGCCTACACTACATCGGTACCGCCATCTACTTCCTATCTATTAATAATTCGATTTTTAAATTGAAGTCTTCTTTTTTTATTTTTATTTCAACCAGTCATGTAATTTGTAAAATAAGAAATGGCGATTGAAGTTTTATACCGTTCTCGCCTTCACTCTGAATTGAACGTATAGTAGGTATAATATTAAAATGTGACTGTTATTAGCAATCAAGAACTGTTTGTTACCAAATTGTGTTACGTAATTTTAATTGGATTGTAGTGTAAATGTATACTATACTTTTTGTCTGTATACTCGTAAGTATCATAAACTTTAAGCGTTTGTTATAAGATATCCATGCACGTAACCATTTTCAATGTCTGAATTTTTAAATTAAGGATATGGTTATCATCAATATTCTTATAATAGAAGCTACATTACAATGATATTTTACAGGCTTTGGTCTGATTGAAATCCAATTGAAATGAAGTGTCTACCGACTATTTAGGCTCTATGCCAAACCTTTTTTTTTTTTGTTTCTACGGCTTCATCTACTTTGCAAGAGACATCGATGTACCAGATAGGGTTGTATTTAGAACAAGTATTTATTTAGCTGATATAGTGTAGGAGCAAAGGTGGGAACGATGAATAAAAGCTTTAAATTCTCTAGCATTGTCATCTTTATTGTAAGAATGTGAGCTAATACGTAGGTGTGCAGGTTATTTTTTGAGTGCAAATTTTTTTTAAGCAAATTTTATCCACGGTTTAGTTGTCGATAAAAATATGAAAAAAAAAACGTTTCCATGAAAAGATCTTTTTGGGGAATGTATTAGTAACATGGAATGAATTTCTAATAAAAATTTGCGCACAGAAAAAAAAAACCTGTAGAAAATTGTGTACAAAGTCAAAAAGTATTTGAAATGTCATTAGAATCTTTTAAAAAAATCCACAGATTGGTTGAAATATGTGGTTTATACTGGAGAGTGATAAAATAATTTTGCAAATACAATAGTTACAAATAGAAAAAATAGATCATATCAAGACAAACGGTACAGAAGAAAAACAAACGAATAAGTATTCGAAAATTGGCTGTACCATACAATTTTGTTTTATATTAGAATTGTCCTAACAGCATGGTGTTGTAGAAACAGTTCCAAATGATTACAGCGCAAATTGCTCCATTTTCTTTTGATATAGGTTACCTAATCTATAAAATTTCTAAATGTACACGTGTTAATTTGACATCTCTTTGTAATGCATTAGTTGCGTCAACGTTACAAATGACTGAAAGTATATTATTTATATTCAAAATGTCTCCTACCATGACAAATATAATATATAACAATCCAGTATGTCCAGTTATAAGAAAATAAAAATAAAAATATCAAAGATTAAAAATCTTAGATATGGTAATAGCAATTTTATATCATGTACTTACACTAGTAAAATAACTGATGGATAAAATCCTTAGTGCAAATAAATTGTTATACTTTTAAGAGTTAGCTTCTATATTTTAGAAATCACCAAACAATAAAAAATCACGATTCATACAAATGTCATAATATCCTGATTTGTTATCACACTTGATGGCCCTACGATATAAGTGACCAATACAATGGTTATTAAAGTTTAGAGGTTCTCTCTGTTTGTCATCAAATATAAACTATGGAAATTAAAAATCTACACATTTTATGAGCCAAATAATAGAAACTCTTTTAGACAGTAGTCTATAGCGCACACGCATTCGTAGCAGATGTAGCACGCTACGACCGTTCTATTGCGTGCTACGACTGGTCTACGGGCGTAGCGTGCTACGACAACGATGCGGATGGGGATGCACTACAGTAAAAGTGGTCTAGAAAGAGTACAAATGTCGCAGATTTCTTATTTCCAGCTAAAAGTATCTGGTACGTGTAAAGCCTTTGTGTGGTTTATCTAAATTGTTAAATAATTATGATGGTGATTTCTATATGGAAGTATGTGTTAAAGTGTTGTGAATGAACGATTAAAGTAAGTAGCAAAATAAGTGCCTGATGTAATCTTATATTACGTAGTTGTAAAAGTATTCGACAAATATTTATTGAAATGTGATACTGCTAATAATATTATTATTTTTTAAATTTAATAATATTCGGCTTCCAATTCATAGCGTTTGCTATTTTATATAATATTATATAAGTTAGCACAATAATGCTTCCACGTTTTGTATAACAATATTTACATTTTTATATATTAATTATATATTTCACAAATGGTACTAACTTTTTATAACGTAATTCTCTTTTACACAATAACAGGCAGATATTTTTGTTTAATAATTTATTACTGTAAATCATTGATTAGCATATTGCCAAAATAGTTTATACCTAAGGGTCTCGCCAAATTTGCAGCAGGTAGACTTTCTTTTAGAATTTTCAATACTTCCAAGACCGAGAGATATTGATAGAACTAAAAAGTTTTTGTTTAAAATTCGGCAAGTGTGGCGCGGCCCTGATAATATCTGTTCTACTTAACGTAGCGAAGAATGAAATAGTCATAGATATTTATGTAGTAATTTTGACGATTATGTAGTTTACAAAGACGCATGAGTTATGAAGAAATGTTGTTCCTAGAGCTTGGCGAAGAGGTTTTAAATTATCAAGGTCTGATCGGGGCCTCGGCGGCGCGGGCGCTGTTCGTAGTCCAAGCTTTGTATTTTCCTAGAACTTGACAAATAAAATTGTATTTTGAAAAACAGTTCTTTTATTTTTTCTTTTGATAATTTATTCTACTGGCACTTTATACAAAATGCAGTCAGCAGGTAGATAAACTTAATTAAACGTGGCGTTTCAAAAAGACAAATTTCGTTTTTTCTTCTGGGTAAGCCGGTATCGCAGGCTGAGCCTTCTAAGTTTTATTTTGTCTTTCTGAAACACTTTGCATAGTTGCTGAAATAAACAGCTCGCAAATAAATAAATCTACATTAAACTAAACAATACTCCGTTTGGTTAGGTATTTAAATAAATGTAAACAATCTTGACGTGTCTTTTTATTGAAATATACACTTTATAAATTAATACCTTATATACACTTTATAAATAATTACAATTTAATTATGTTATAAATTATAAATTACTTAATTACTTCGTAATATGCAAAGGTATTGATTTAGAAAATGTATATTTCAATAAAAAGACACTTCAAGAAGTTTACATTTATTTAAATACCTAACCAAACGGAGTATAAATATTTCAAAACAAATCTCATAGAGATAATAAGTAAAATAATTTTAAGTCGAAATGGTAGCAGAATCCAGCAGAAGTGGCGCCCGCATTCGAAACAAACTGTTTAATATAGTAAACACGATGACAATTTGCTGATGACGCTGAAAGTATAATTG
The DNA here is from genome assembly GCA_963555685.1 of Acrobasis consociella. Classification (NCBI taxonomy): domain Eukaryota; kingdom Metazoa; phylum Arthropoda; class Insecta; order Lepidoptera; family Pyralidae; genus Acrobasis; species Acrobasis consociella. The sequence continues at coordinate 7,484,974 of OY743115.1, forward strand.
ATAGTCCGAAACCTCGTTTTATAACTAGACGGATTCACGCAATTACTTTTAACGGTCGTTCATAAAATAATTCAAAGGTCCTCCTAGAGATAGCCAATCTACTTATCTATTTACCTTTATACAATTGGGTATTTTCCTAAGCCAAAAATAAATTATTTTGTACTGATAATAAAATAAAACGTCGCAAAATAATGTGACTTGTCTTTGAACATATCCATTTTAACGTGATTTTAAATTTATTATTGCAGAAAAACTAATAATAAGAGCGATATTTGACTCCAAAAAACTATGACGTCATCTGCCTGTATTTCATACAAAGTCCCATAGAAACTGTTTGTTTTGACGTATAGTAAAAAGTACCTGATTTGACTTATTGGAAAATAGCGCATTCACTTCAAATGAGAGCGCCACCTCCGCTGAGTTCTGCTACCATTTCGCCAGTACGAAAATCGAGAGTTGTAACATTAAAGTGATACGGCTACTCGATAATAGATGGCGCTACTTACATATATGTACATACAGTACTATACTTTATATAATATATTTTTTCACTCCTATCCTAATAAACAAAGTAGTACAATTAAAAATAACCATATATTTACACTAAAAGGAACAAACAAGCGTATATACTATTTAGACCTTCGTTTGACGTTCTTCGCGGCTTCGTCTTCACTGGACGATGACGACTGATCCTCCGGGCCGTTGAAGTAATTCGAAGGATACTTCACAATGGAAGGCCGCTGGGTCAGACTGGACCTTCGTATGGCGTCTGCCAACAGTCGGTCAGATATCTTGGCGAGGGGAGAACCGGTCTGGGACTTAAGGGATGAGCGGAGAATGATGTCTCCTGGAATTGGGGACCCCACTGCCATGTATCCTGGAACACGTAAGTTGACGGTAAATATTTATATATTTATTTTACTATTTTAAATTTCATAGCGATCCGCCGTTTATCGCAAGCAAGAAGCAAGAGCGCTATTTGACTCCAAAATCTTTGACGTCATCTGCCTGTATTTCATACAAAATCTCATAGAAACTGTTTGTTTTGACGTTTAGAAAAAAGTATCTGATTTGACTTGTTGGAAAATAAAATATTGTTATAAAAATACCCGAGCTTAGTTGGTTAATTAATGTAAAATTAATTTGACGGACTTGAGGCCTTTGGGAGCTACAGCCGGTAGTGCGGAGAGATTCTTTTTACTACATCATCATTTTTCAGGTCTTTTTGTCTCCACTGCAGGAGCACGAGCTACCAGAAACCATACTTTTTTTACTTACTTAAATTTATTTGCAAACAATGAGATTTGTAAGACCAATAATCATAATATTTTACATCCAGCTTGTACTACTTCTTAAATAGTTTTAACCCTATACCTTCAACAGACTATATTATGCCTTGCCAGAGCTATCTCTATATCAAAGAAGATATCTACTTACTAGGGCGGGACTCTTTAGTTCGTCAGGGTTAACTTTACAAAAGAAACTTTTGAAGTAATTGAATATTTTCGAAGTAGTTAAGCAAAATCAGTATATATTTTTTTTCACTCCCTAGCATTTTCGTTGAATAACCGACTGCAAGTCTGCAGTAAATATGTGAAAAACAGGCACGGATCTACCGTTGTGGGCACTGTGGGCAATGCGCACAATCCTAATTCACTTAAACGGTATATTGAGATAATTTTTAGGGTTACGTAAAAACGGTAACGGTAAAAACAGGACCCTATTACTAAGATTCCGCTGTCCATCCGTCTGTTTATCCGTTAATTTGCTGTCTGTCCGTCTGTCTGTCACCAGGCTTTATCTCATTAACTGTGATAGCTAGACAGCTGAAAATTTTACATATGATGTATTTCTGTTGCCGCTATAACAACGAATACAACAACAAATACTAAAAACAGAATAAAATAAATATTTAAGGGGTTGCCATACAACAAACGTAATTTTTATAGATTCCTGTGATTTCTGCGCGAGTCCAACTCGCACTTGACCGGTTATTATTTATCATCGTAAGAATACTAAATTTTTACTCATTGTGAGTAACAAAAACTATAAAAAATTAAATGTCCACTCGTGTGAAGCCGGGGCATGTTGCTAGTTTTTAATAAAGTTATTTAATGCAAAATGGTATTTAATTTAGTTTGTAACCAATGATATCATTTAAAGATGTAAAAAAAAATATCAAATTTAAAAATCTTTCAACACGTCAACCATGATTGTTCATGAGTGAGTTCGTACTCCGATTCGCATTTGGCCGATGTTTGAGTGGCTATGTCCTCAACCTTATTTAAGGGCTAAATCCGCGCCTGGCGAAAATCCTTTTTTTATGTATCATTGAATACAGAAAGTTCATAATCGCCCTGCATGTATACCGTTAATTCACGTTATTTGTAATTCTAGATATAGACAGGATACTTACTAATTTACCAACACCTTAATACTTGCCTTTTCTTTCACGTGGCCAGAAACCCGTGCCTTCACCCTTCGAAGCTGAACATACACACATTTCCTAAATAAAGCGACGTTCACATGACATTCACTACAGAATAAACACCACCGCACCCATCAATCAAGATAGTTCTATCTATAGACCTTGCCAAAAGCATACGTTTAAAACAGACGCATTAGATACCTACAGTTTTCATATGCAATATTGTTAAATAGATGTCTTTGTATAATAAAATAAATAAAATAAAATAGCCTTTTATTTCTTGCACACATATTCATTCAGTAGGTGAAGATCGCTAACACACTACAAGTACTGTTCATGCTTATTCCTAGGTACATGCAAATATTATTGGTATGTACTTATTACATTTATGTAAAGAAAGAATACATTTATCCATCATTATTTAAAATTTATTTGAACAATACTATATAATTAATATTTTCTATTTATAAAGTGGGAAATTTATTTTTATTAGTTATAATTTAATAATAATTTATCATGTATAAAAATAACAGTGAATGATCAGATTATGCATTAATTTACAATTTGTTTGGTAAATTCGATTTACTAGTAAAATTTTTCTACCTATTACATTTGTTACAAAGAAAAATGATCTATATTTGATAAATTTAAATTGATGTAAGTATTTATTTATTGATTATAATTATAAGGTCTTAATGATAAAATTATCTACTGTAGTAATCTATTGAAATAATTGGAAATATTTAATATACTTATATATTTAATCTTGAATTTTATTAATTTATTTTATAAGATTTTATTTCTTATTTAAAGAATACGTACTTGATACATAATAGTTTAATATGTATCTAGTACGTATTATTTATTTTCTCAACACTCATTCTATTATTATTAATTATCAGTTTGATTAATATAAAATATAGGTATTACTTTTTTAAAGAAAGTTTGTTTTACATGCAAGATCCCTCGTAGGAGGATGAAGGCCTCCTCCAGATTGCTCCAGATTTCGTTACGGCGTTAAAATTGTTGTAACCTCTGTTTGCTAGTTAAAGCTTTTACATTGTATGTCGCCATTATGTATATTTTAAGTATACCTTTATTTATCTAGAGGGTTGCAGTCTACTGCTCCCACGGTGACCAGCCGGATTGGGAGAGATGGAGGTACCGAAATTAGTCTAACAGTGTTTGCAATTAGTTACGACGCAGAAATATAAGTATATGAATTATTTATCTTTACTCGTTTTGTTTTTGTTGGAAGCGAAAAAGTCCGAAATTTCAGCACGACATTTTTTGGAGAGTTGGTTACGTTTGTTTTCAGCATTTATCGCAACAGGTGACGTGGAGAATATCCTCTTTTTTGATTGTCTTTGCGGCGAGTTACAGTTACGAGCTTCTAAAATAACTATCTTATCGTATCGCAATACAGCTATTTTTCCCTCTTGCCTCATTTCTTCTACCTTGGCCTGTAACTTTCTTCTGATTTCGCGAATTTTTTCAGGAAAGTCTTCCTTAATGTAATATGGCGAGTCCGACAGTTTATTTTTGTTTTTCAAAATTTCAATTTTTTTTTCTCATTGTAGTTAGTGTTACTATAACTGCCCTTGGTTTTTCTCCTTTTTTTCCCATACGCCTTACACATTCTATATCGACCTTCTCGCATTGTAACTTCATGTTGGAAGTAATGATGGAAGTTACTTTTTCTTCCAACTGGAAATAATTTTTCTCATCATCTGTGATGCCAAAAAATAGTACGTTTTTCTTCTTATTTTCTCTAATGAGATAATCTATGCTTTTTTCTATTTTTTCAACTTTTTCTTCTAAATGTTTTTGCCTTGTCTCCAGCTCCGCAAATTTTTCATTTATATTATCATTAATACTTTTTGTAATATTCATCTGCATTACTTTTATTTCTTCTTTCTGTTCTAATTGTTCCTTTTGTATTTCTTTGAGTATCATTGTAATAGTCTCCATTTTTTATTACTTTGGATAAAATAGAAGTAAAAAAACAATAACAAAAAGAATCAAAACCTGCAGCTGCCTGGATTCGAACTCGAAACCTCTAATCAGAGATCCTAATAGCTTCCACTGCACCGTTTCAAGCTGATACCAAATGGTGAAATTAATCCCCAGTAGTTTGAGTCGTTAGTGCTTGCTTGTAGGTACATGTAATATTTCTGAGGTGAATATTTGTGAGGTAGGTGAGCACTTATTTGTTGTTTTGAGATTCTATTTTGTATCAAATAAATCGTCACTTTATTAACACTTTTGCATCCTAATATGCTGTTTCCGCCAAAATTGAACTAGGTACTGCAATTTTTTACTTTTAGGCTCCGATTAAAGCTTTTAGGAATCACTTTCTTCTTAGCATATCACTGTGTTGTTGTAATTGTTCAAGTTCTCTTTAATTACACCGACCTTAGTAACACCAACATTCGTACACCACTAATGCACTATTTGGAACACTTTAGAATGAAGAAACATATCGATTAATATTTTTGTAAATATTAAAGTTAAAATATGTACGGAGCGTGTGTTTACTGCATCGCGCCACCTATTTTTTGTCTTTGTATACCTAATAATTAATTTGTTCAAATCTGAAGATATTTAATTATTTTTGATTTTGGTGACACTAATATTATTGCTTCAGTCTCCTCTAATAATATCTAACTTACTTATGGGTCAAATCTTACAGAGTCTAAGCGCATTAAACGCGCGCATTCGCGAATTTCGTCGTAAGCGTGCGTCTTTTTTATCTCAGAAAAGAATTTGTATTTCTTTGTAGAGATAAACGTGATAATTTGCTATATTAAATTTGAAATTGACGCTTCGATGCGCTTCGATTCTGCGATAGTATGAATTGATCCTAAGAGTGCGATTAAAATACATCGTTCGTGGAGTTCTCACATAGCGGGTCAAAAGTTTTTTTAAGTGAAAACTTCTTTAGCGGCGTTGTGCACTTTTTTTGGAATGGGTAAAAAATGTTAAACTCGCGTCAGGACATGTGACCTGATCGAAAATTCGTAAGACGGATGGAGAGTAGACAGCTGGCGCGGCGTAGGAGAGGGAGTATCCCCCTCTCTTTCTACGGCGCGGCGAAAATGTATGCCTGCGCCTGCTGTTTCGTTTAGGCGGCGCAGGGCGCTTGCGCGAATGTTCGTGTGAGTTTCGTTCCAAAATATCAAAAATGCACAACGTTAATATTCAAGTTTTCACTTCTGCCGGCACTCCCAGAGTGCAACCCGTCTTTTTTTTTTAAATTTTAGGTCCGTTATAAAAAAAATATAATTATGTAATACATGTAATATTCTTTCATACAAGTAAAACATTTGTTTCAATATTTTTTTATGTGTGTTACTGTAGGGTAAGTATTACAATGAACTTATGTAAGGTGTTGTAAATTAAACACTGATAAACGTCGCAACATAAATAAATTATTAATTCAATATTTATATACAACAGATATAAATTATAAATAAACATCCTTAGCCTTCTCAAAATGAGACCACACATTTGTGACAGATACTTAATCCTTTGAAAACAACGGAAAGTATGATTCGATGATTCAGTACGTATTAAATTCCTAGTTGAGACTTTACACACTTTGTCCTTTACAAAGGCAATTTTTATTAGGCATTAAAATATGTAGATCCATACAATATATTCAAATGGAAAAAACTATGCCTAAATGCAATTTCCGTAAAGCTACACTTGTGACTCTTATCTTAATAATGCAATGAAACACTTATATTACAATTGAAATTACCACTCCATATAAATATTTTACAAAACTATTATATTTATCTCTTCTCAGGAATGTTACGAAGTATTCGAGGGTCAATTTATACACAACCTTAGTTTACCTACTTGAGATTTACTATATTGAGACATTTTATACCTGACTAGCTCTAAAACTGGTTGTTTTAAAATTAACATTACTAAAAAATTACATGTGAAACTCTTTAGTGTTAAATTACAGTTTAAATTAGAACTAAATGTATAATTTAAAAATGGAATATGAGGTTCCGTCAGATTCCGCCAGATTCAAAAATACGCAAACATCTTACTAGTTACTATTATTCGCATGGTCCTCTCTTCATGGACTTCAAGTATAGAATAAAAGTAACAAAAAAGTGACGAAAGCAACACGCAATGCGCACCCATTTGAAATAGGAAAACTGGCGTGACATTAAATCACTTGACTTCATTTGTTTGGCTAGTTTCTGCCAACCCGAAGTCCATACAGATACAATAGTAATCTCCACAGGGTGTAACTAAAGTGTTACAGTAAAGTCTCCGTCTTTCTGCTCCGCCTTCACCTCGGCACCGGGTCGCTCAGGCAGCTTCAGGACCATGGTTTGTTGGCCTTGTTCCGTGCTCTCTGTGTGACATCACAAATGTAACGTTAATTTGCCAACACTTATGAATATCTCCAATAATATTACCTTATTTAACAAAAATATATACTTAGAATTACCAGGTTTCAATCTCATTAGAAGACTATATTATCAGGAATTCAGCCCGTATTCGTCCTGATGATGGATTTCTAATAAGATTGAAACCTGGTCATCCCAAGCGGATTAGGCTTAGACGTCCATGAATAACCCATTAAATGTTTATAATGTCTCGATCTCACGTTAGTTTTTAACAAATTACCTTTAAAAATACGTTATTTTATTTAACACAGTCATTTAAAAAAAATCGTTCACTAGACATTCAATTACAGGGTGATTTTCGGAAGCTACATTCACCTTTTTTTATTGCAATTTAGAAACTTAAATTATAAAATGGCTCCATAAATTTGTATTTCTAGTTGCAACTGTTGTCAAAAAAAAAATTAAAATATTTACATGTCGTATGTACTATACACATATTACCTCTATGTATTACATAAATAAGAATTATATTTATAGCTAGGCCGATAAAAAAATGACTAGAGAACGAATAAAAAATTATTCATACATAGTTAGTAGGTATTACAAAAATGCCTATAATTTTTTCTTTTTATTTACTTAGCTAAGCAAACTATAATTAAACCTCGTGTACCAGATTAAACACTATAAAAACGTTCTCAGAAATTGTATGACGTCAAAAAAGCGTGCATGTGATCTGTGCTGTGTGACAAGTGATATGTCATAGATGTGCTAAAACTCATCATATTAATTTGTTTAGTGCACCTTACAATAGCTACTCAATGAATTGCTCTGTATATTAGATATTGTATCTACGAGGGTAACTACCGATAAAAAACATATACATTATGTTAAAAAACCCATCCATCTGAAATCGCAAAATAAAACTGCACCTTCATACATTTTGAAACGGTGGGTATTTAATTTTGAATGCAGTCGCAGATTATTTTTCGATTTCAGGGATGGGAAAAACCGATAAATAGAACCTACACAAGCTACCCAACATTACCTTTACGAATCGGACAGGGTTTTTCTTAAAATACTATACACAATGGCTTGTCATATATACCTATAGCTTACAATAAATATAATACTTACTTATTTTATGGTAAGTCTTTGATTTACAGAACAATTTTGATTGGCAGCCTTCTGAAGAATAAAATGGAAGCTTCATAAACCAGACATTCCCATAGAATATTACAACATTTTTTACATCAATACATAGAGACTATCTCCTAGACTAGAAATCAGTAGATTTTGCCTTTGTAAAATGTGAACATATAGTTTCTAGGCCATTTTTAGGGTTCCTTAGTAAACAAGGAACCGATTAAGGTAGTTTAAAGGACAACTATCAGTGCTAACTAGGGTTTACAAATTAAAAAGTTATAGGCTACCAAATTATAAAATGTACTCGCAGAAGGAAAATTTCATACAAATTCAATAGAAAATCAGTTTTTTTTTACGTTTTTATTCGTAGTCATGTAAACTTAGAATTGGCATTTGTAACTACGGAACCCTACACTGCGCGTGGGACTGCTGCGGACACACGCACTTGACCGGTTATTTGTTTAGTAAAGGAGATAGTGACAATTAGCTAAGATGTAAGAATAATATGCTAAGATACATGAAATTGTTAAATGAACTTGAAAAACTATGAATCATGGATACAGAAATCTTTAAAGATACGAATAACCATACAAAAGTTAAATCTTTCAGACAAAACCAGGTTTTAATATAGATAATGTATATGCATGGTTAACATTTCTACCATCGCTATTCAAGAGGATGTTAGGTTAAGATGGAAAAAGATCTTTTTCAAATTGACCTGGGTTTTGGATGTTTATATTTGTATTTATTATAAAATATAGTATCTTTGTGTCCCACAACAAAAGTCTCGAACGTACTTTGGGGCTAACTCAATAGTGTGATTTTTCCCTATATATTTATTTATTTATGCAGGTTACTTATCGTCTTTGTCTTTCCCCTATTCAGGGTCGGCTCTGCATGTCAACTTCTTCCATAATTTTATTTCCTTCACTATCTCCATATTAACTTTTCCTCGTCTTTCTCGGTCATCCTCATGTAGTATAATTATTTATTGCACTAAATGACACAAGATTAGACTTTTGCGATAAGGACTCACACTATCTAATCCCTACACGGGGCTTTAAACTTGATAATTTAATCTGAACCTTATGAGTTTGACCTTAGATAAAAATCTTTCGCTTGGTATCCACCATCCGTAACCTATCCATAATCTAGAATTTTTGCACATTGCATATTTTATTTTTTCTTTTACAGACCTTTATTACATACAGACAGATTATCACGTCTCTATCTATAACGGGGTAGACTGAGCCTATGGCGGGCAATTAGTTGGAAAAAGGAAATCAAAATAGTGATGGACTGCTAGTCGCATCGCCTATAACATGATTCAGGTTCTTGCCCATTCCCTCAATTGGTTTTAACGGTCTGTGTGGAAAGATTTTAAGTTTTTCCTTCTCTTTTAGACCAGCATGGCAGAATAGAAAAATATATATATTACATGTAACAAGAAACCTTGCTATATATAATATCTTAGGAAGAACCTTGTTAGATTAGATACCTACTTCAAAAATAATAAAGTAAATAAACAGCAGCCACAGAGAGATTCACATAAATTAGTCATTCTAAAAACATAGCCTATTTCCTACTAATACATTCTTGCACTATTTAAAATATTTCTCATCTCTAGTTATATTTAATCAAGTGATTCTATTTTAGTCCCATTCACTGTAATTTGTGGTTAGTCCTAATAAATCATTTTTAATTTTATGTGGACTGTGTTTATGTAAATCACCAGATGATATCTGCGAGAGGCTGCGAACGTGTGAAGAACATTAGTGCTGATATCCAGCATTATTATAAGTGACACAGAAGCGCAGACTAATTAAACAAATGACTGACTTCATCAGGTTGATTGTTACTGCTTAGTGCCGAAAGAGCTCATTGAATACATTCACCGAAGTTTTGTGACGTCAATGTTCTTGTAATGTCGCCCAAACAAATGTATCCTGTGTCAAAAAGGGGGGTGCTATCTAGGATCAATTTGGCAAAACGGTACATCCTGTTGGGATTGATAATCGTTGGATCGGTCGACTCGCCGGGTATAAGTTATAGTATGCCGACTGTCATGATTGTCACATGTATGCAGATAGAACTACCGCAAGTAGACCGCGCAGTTTGAGGTTTCACGCGATTTCATATGCATAAGTATCACTTACGAGTACATACCTACTGTCATGTCTAAGTTTATGCAGGAATAGAGAGAATCGAGAGTCACGCAAACCCAAAAATCTTGGTAAAATTAGATAAATAAAGTCCTATCTTCTTATTCGCCGGTTGACTAAAAAAGATTTCATTATGGTTGGCGGTTGTCAATTTATTCTATTGGTTTTGTATGAAATTGTGTTTTTTTTTCAAAGTACAATAAAGTTATTACAAACAAACAAACGATGAATATATAGGGACAAATCATAATTAAAACAATGTTAGAAATCAGATATAGTAATAGTACTTACAATTTTTTTAAGTCAATAAGCGAACTAATTTTCACTTAGACCTAAGTTTATCGATGTTACCTAGTTTTATAATATAATTTATTGTATTACCAAGTTATTTATTTTTTGCACTTCAAACCTCAAGATTTTAGCTACTAAATGATCAAAACTCATAAAACAATAATTCTTATGTCTGATGTAGTCCGTAGAAAACGTACAAACAACTCATCTTTTTTTCCTGATACATTTGTTCAGGAAAATATGAAACAAAAGACTTGACTCATTTGTTAGATTTCATAGAAATCGCAAAGTATTAGATTAATCTATAAGTAAAAATTAAGCGCTATCAATATTTATCAATCACTACAATGAAATTGTAGATTAATCCGAATTATGTTTGGCATTTATCAAACTACTAAAGACTATACAAGGAAAACATCAAATTTGAAACTTTACGTTATCTCATCATTAGGTCGCCAACTGCAGGAGCACTACCCTCTCTGTACTACTAGAGCCATACTTGGCCAGAGCAGCCAGAGGACTTAGCCTACAATCTCAACGCTGGCCACAGGTATTGGAAAGGTCTCAATGATGTTTACAAGCTTTGTTTAGCTTGTGTTAAGTCGCCTTCTACGACATCCACGGGAGGACTTGGAGTGGCCCTATTCTACTCTGCCGGAAACCACATGGCATACCTATTTATGTTATCTAATTTTACTTTATCTTTAACACCTTAATATTTTACGACTTGAATTAGATATATAAGTCCATATATTGTTTAGTAATTTATGGATACACCTGCGTCACCGTGTCACCAACGCAGGCAGTATGCAACTCAATACACCGTACTACACAGCTACCGTATGTGACTCGCTTTGTAAGGGATCACGTGAAATGTAACAACAAGCTATGAATCACAAATAAACTACGGACTCAATATTAATATTTTATATTCTTATTATCTTTAAAGTACTAGATATGTAGGTATATAGCCTTAGATCTATCACTAAATAGGTTACTGACGCATCTCATTACAAGAAATGCTTGCAGCAATAAATTAGACTTTATCTCGTATTTATAAACAGACAACTTGCATATTGACCCTAGATAAATAGTAGCACATATAAACACAACTTACTAACGGAAATTGTCTAATTCACAGCATTTCCCAGTAAAAAACAAATGTAAACAAAAGGACATCACAACAATATGAACGTCACTGACACTGACAGAGATTTTATCTTGATTAAAGCCGAAAATAGTGTCATGATAAAGTTAACAGAATGAAGCACTGTATGGAAGCATGATTGGGTTACGTTTTGCACACACACAGCCAGCCACCGCTTGATTTGACTTTGAAAAGAAACTCACCAATCGATCTACGATCTGTCTGGGTCCCGTAGAATTCGTCCAGCTCCTTGGCGGAACACAAAGGAGTGTCCACCTGAGTTGTCTCCTCGAATTTGGAGTAGTCCACCTCGTACCCTTGACGTTCACGATTGTATGTCACTAGCGGCACAAACCTGTGTCCCCACATTATTTCACTAGTCGTATAACTTGACCGCGCTTGCGTTGTCTGCCCTGTCGATTCTATTGTACCCTCCAATATTACTACAATTTCGAATTTCTCTTGGAGAACGTCCGCTGCAGACACGCCGTAGAAAGGACTTTCAGCATTTATTCTGTGCACCATCGTTATGGGCCAGATGAAGAACAGATTGCTGTCACATCCGTCTGCATTGAGCTCTAGCTCGGTCTGGTAATGGGATAACACCTCGCCCTCTTTCGTTGTTCTAGACCTGATCAACTGCGCCCTCACGCTGGCTCCGATTATATGGGACTTCCTCAAATCTCCGACTCGGAACATCAGACAAAGTTCGCCGTCTCTTTGGCATATAACTGCATATTTTGAAAACAGAAGAGTCTGGGTTCTGTGCTTAGGTCTAGTCATCTTAGCAAATACTATGCCTACCATGAAGGCTTGAATCATAACGCCCACTATACTTTGAAGGCACATAATAAATATAGCTTCTGGGCATTCTTCGGTAGTGGTACGAGCGCCGTAACCGATCGTGTGTTGAGTTTCAATACTGAAGAGGAAGCACGACGTAAAGTCGAAAATATTGAACACACATGGTTTCCAATTTGATGTTTCTTGATTTGGTGGTAGATGATCATATTCCAAGTCTCCGTGCGTGAATGCAATTAGCCACCAAATGAGGGCAAATCCCAACCACGATAAGATGAAGGAAAGCGTGAAGACGAGCAAAGTCCACCGCCACTGTGCGTCGACAAGGGTTGTGAACATATCCTGCAGGAACCTCAGCCGCCGCTGAGATATCTTAGACTTGAGAATGTTGCACTCTCCACTTTTGAGAACAGCCCGTCGCTTCGTCCTTCTCGTAACTCCATGTCGGTGCGACCGGCTCCTGTAAAGATACACACATCACGTTCACATAACAATGCACTTCAATAATTCTTATTGCCTACTCATTAGTTCTGCTCCCCTGTAAGTGCGAATGTCTAGTTCACGCTTACATTCGAGCGGAACCGGCCTTCGTCGATGCTAATATCGATAATGTATTAAACATAATGACTTATGAATGATTGGGAGACATGGATAAAACGGACAAAAGCGAAACAGTACGGTTTGGAGTTTGTCGGAGACGGCACATGGGGGCTGGCTGCGAACCTCTTGCTGCCCGTGGGGTAGTAGACGCCGGGGGAGAGGTTGCCGTTCATGGCTGTTGGTTTGACTTTGAGCCACTCATCGGGCAGGAGGTGCTGTTCCTCGCGGGAGACTGGTGACTCCGGGTCGGCATGCATGGTGTCGTGCGCGCGGCTCACTGGCGGCCTGCGATCTGCGGCAGCATCCTCGGCGCGTCCTGAAGACCGCGCGAGATAATGACGAGATCACGACTGCGGCTGTCCGCGCCACCACAACGCGCTAAACGTTGTTTGTATCGCGAGATTCTATAATGAAAATTATCAGCTGCGGAAAAGAAGTTTGCACTTCATTTGACTATAAGCTTATACAGGTTGTTTGAGAACAGTTTTTATTGTGATTGGGATTTTGGAACGCCAAATAACATTCTGAATTGGCCAACTGTCCTGAAATAACAAATGGAAAAGGGCGTAGTTACAATTATTTTATTATTACAATAAAATATTTAATATTATTTTACTTTAAACTAATAAAAAATAGTTCAAATTATATTATCCAAAATAACTAAAATATCAAAACCGAAATCATATTGGTAAAATGTTAATAGGTTCAGTACAAATAAAAACGTTTTCCCCCACTCACTTTCCATGTTCTCAGTAAATCCCTGATCCAATGGTCCTATATAAGTCATTACTACAAACTTATCTATTAATAGCCGCTTCTATTAATAGGTACCCGCGAAAGTTAGCCTATGTATTAATTCAGGGTATCAGCTTTCTATATACCAAATTTTATGAAATTTGCTCAGTCGTTTACGCGTAACAAACACACACACAAACTTTCGCCTTTATAATATTAAAGTGATTAAAACATATTTCTGCTCTCTATAACCGTACCTCTAGATGCATACTACAAAAAGCTAATTATATATAATAAGATGTAGATACATAGTACAAAAAGCTAATTATAATATTAAATATATAATAAGCTAATTTGAAGTCTTTGAGATAAATTTCTCTGTCTTAGTTTCGGTTACCTAAGGCTCAGTCCGCCATCTCGATACCCGACCGTGAGTATACAAAAAATTTCTTAAGTTAAGGAAATAAATAAAAATAATAGAAAAATATAGTCAATAAATTAGCATAAACTGCCTGCTTGTAAACTAGACGACTCACGATTGAGTTCTTATCTTACAATAGGATATAAATGTCATTACTAAATCCACATCATTTTCTGAAACTTAACCATTTTTTGGGTTCCGTACCCAAAGGGTGCCAACGGGTCCCTATTACTGACACTCCGCTGTCTGTCACATGGCTCTATCTGTTGAACCGGCAGCTAGACACTTGAAATTTTCACCAGTTATGGATTACTGTAACCGCTACTAGAAATGGTACTAATAATAACGTAAAGTATAATTTTTCAAAACTAAATACCAACTTCACCCCCAAACTTCACAACCGATTTTGACAACATTTCTAAGGGACCATCACGAAAGTGCACTCTTTCGAATACAAAAGAATTTTGAAAATCGATCACAATTGAAGGACAAATTGGGGAACATCCATAAAAAAATGTATACAGTCAAACCTCCTCCTTTTTAGGAGTCGGTTAAAAATATTTTCTAGCGTATTTAACTCGGTCTTCATATTGGCTCATAAACTCGTACTTGAAAATATTGTACGGAGGCACGGAACCCTTCACGTAAATGACCGACTCGCACTTGACCGGATTATCGTATTGTTTTTGTAGACGGAAGGCGTAAATAAAATATTTATTATCATCAATAAAATATACTTTATTGTTGCCTTTAATCGTTTCATTGTTTTAAACACTTTTCACCATAATTTATCACTCCTTAATCTATTTTTGTTATTGTTTTTAATTTAAACATTGTTTTAAATAATTACACTGTCCAACTGCAAATTACTTATTTTTTTAAAGAACATATCAATTATATGTAGATGGTTTTACATTTACTTTTTATTGAAATCATAGCTGTACCTATGTACATAGATTTTTCAATCTTTCGCTCGCCATCACGCTAAGCGTGGCCTTTGGGTCTTACGGCCCTAAGCTCTGGCTACCTCGTTAGGGATAAAGACGTTATAATGTTCATACATACATACATACTATCACATATTTATCCCTAATGGGGCAGACAGAGAATTTTGAGTCTTGCGGCTCTAAGCAGATAGAGCCCAGGGCTGCAAGACTCAAAGGCCACTTTTAGCTTGATGTGGGCAAGAACGTGGATGAAGGAATCAAAATAGTGATGGGTTGCTAGCCGCATCGCCTATTAATATGCTTCGATTTTTTGCCCATTCTCTCGATCGGCTCTTACGATCTGCTCGGGAAGAGAAGCAGCTGGTACATTCTGAGTTTTTCTTTTCTCCCAGACCAGCATGGAAGAAACGTTATAATGTATCTGTATATATATGTACAATGTACCAACATATTATAATTTAAAAAAGACGCACCTATATAACGTCTAATTAAAAATACTGAAACTGTTTCAAGGGTGAATTCAGTTTATAATACTGAATGACTTTTCCTAAGACATATTAAATGAATATGTAACAAAATGTGGAAAATACATAGTTATTGCATCACTTAGGATTGGTCAACTTGTATGTAAGACCCAAAAAATGATTCGTATTTGCTGTAAGTTCTCTGAGTAAAGTTGTTCAATTTCATGGACTAAATTCACCCTTATAATAGTTTAAGTAAATTTTTTGGAAATCCCTGTGAGAGGCCCATGTCCAGCTGTAGACGTAATGCGGCTAAAATGATGATGATGATTTTGTAAGAACCTGTATAGGATTTCATCGTTATAAAAATAAGTATTTAAGAACTTAAGTTTATTTATCTGATTTTAACAAGAAACATCTGGGTATTTAAAGAAAACACCATATACATATGTAACTACAAAACCTATCAGGACACACCCCTTTTCATCAAAATAGCTAATTTACAGTGTAAATTGGAATGATATAATTCGCATCATTTTCTGGTACTAATTTGTTGGTCTCGCATATTTTCCGACGAAGGCCGAGATAAACATGGTAAAGAACGAAAAATATCATTTTTTGGGCTACACTTTTATGTTTCTGTCCATATTTGAAACCGTAAATAGCTAACGTCAAAGTTCTTTCAGAGCTTCAAAGAAAATTTACAAATGCATAAAATTCCCTTGTTGTTAATGTTTTGGGAATCAGTGGTACAATCTATTTAAATTTTTTTAATGATTGCCAAAGTCGCAAAAAGGATGTTTGGCAGGAGAACTGTTTATAAACCTGATTTACATCATCATCATCATCATTTTAGCCGCATAAAGTCCACTGCTGGACATAGGCTCTCTCAATGACTTCCAAAATGACCGATCTAGAGCAGATTGCATCCAGCGCCTTCCAGCGACTTTGGTTAGGTCGTCAGATC
This sequence comes from Acrobasis consociella, assembly GCA_963555685.1. Lineage (NCBI taxonomy): Eukaryota > Metazoa > Arthropoda > Insecta > Lepidoptera > Pyralidae > Acrobasis > Acrobasis consociella. Next base: position 7,501,453 of record OY743115.1, read on the forward strand.
ACCTTGTGGGTTAGTGTCCTACGCTTCGTTTGCCAGTACGTGGCCGCCATTCGAGAACCTTTTTGCCCCATCGGCCATCAGTTCGTTGCGCTATGTGTCCCGCCCACTGCCATTTCAACGAGCTAATCCGCGGGGCTATGTCAGTGACCTTAGTTGTCCTACGAATTTCCTCATTTCTGATTCGATCAAGTTTTGATCACCCTGATTAACAAACTTCACTAAATAGTTGGAGTGTAGCACGAGAGAGAAATAAACTTATTTGAAGGTATATTATAAAGTATTTATGAGAATAAAGGAGGCGATGCATCGATAATGGAGTGCTTTACTGAATTAATAGTTGCTGTTAAGTACAAAATAAATGTCCTAAAAATCATTTCGTTCAAGGTCAATTCATTTCAAGGCTTTCTTTTTCTTTTAGATATATATATATATTTTATATTAGGCTTTCTTTTTGCTTCTAGATATATACATGTACGTATAAATGTGTCAGAAAGCTTAGAAAAGGCGGTCAATTCTTCTTTTTTTGCACAATAGGGATGTGGACTGGGTCAATAATATATATGTCAACTAGATTATCCAAAAATAAAGGACCCATATTTTTTCGTTTAGCAAAATAGTCAAAATTCACGAAGATACAGCGCTTCGAAGTTTCGGGTTGGGGGTGATTTACGTCACCGTTGGTTAAAAATCGTAGCCAATCGTGACGTCACGTGAAATTCAAATTCTCTGTATCTTCGTCATTGTTTGCTAATGAGAGAAAAAAATAATACGTATACTATACTTTTTAATAATCTATCTAATGAGCCAAATAATTTTTTTTAGTCCACATTCCTATTTCATGTGATATAATTTTTTCAAGCCGCCTAAAAATAGGTATTTATAAATAATTTGAGGCGGCTTGAAAATACTATATACACATGCAATGCAATGGGACGGCCATCTTAGAACCCAGGGCCGCAAGATCCAAAAGTCACTTTAAACGTGACGATGGACGCAAAGGTAGTAAAATCCAATAAAGGGTGCTTTTTGTAAATAAAGAACTAATAAAGCAGTCATGATCTATAATTTTCACGGATTCAATATTTGTGGACATAGCTACGTATTTGTTTACATGACGATCACGCCACGCCTTCCTGTTAATTTTGTTTATGCACGATTTAATATTGTCAGGTAGTAAATAAGATGACAAACGTGATTTTGAAATAAGCACCTCAGTGACGATTTTTGCTAATTTTCCAGCCATTCGTAAATAATCTGCTTCTAATCATGCGCACTTGGAAAATCTAGGAAAATATTATTTACAAAATGTTGTGTAATGCGGAATTATCGACGTTTTAGTAATTGTTCTATGAAATTATATGCTCTTCTAAAAAAACACCTGCATGTAAATTCAGCTTTGAATTTTTTTTTGATTTGAATAACTTGCATAATATACAACTAAATTTATCTTTTTTTCTGATATATTCATATAAGTCTATATGATTTTTAGGCCTTCTTCGTAATAGTCAAATATTTTCCATTTTACTTCTACTGCTCAGTGTTCACAATCACAACCTGCTTACTAATAAAAGTAAGTGGTTGCAGTTATTTGCACCAGTGATACTGCAATCAGCAAATTGACGATCGTGCTCCGCGCGTGTCCTCTGGGGGGAGGATATGACTGGGACCACGTGCCGACTTGGAATAGATACGTAATAATCTATACATATAATAAAACAGTAAAAAAAGTGTGTCTGTACATTAAATATATTTCCAAAAAAATATTGGGGGCGATGGAGACATAGTAATAGAGTAAGAATTTAAAATAAAATGTCTGTCTGTTTGTCTGTTTGTCTGTTTGTCTGTATGTCTGTTTGTCTGTTTGTCTGTTTGTACACGCTAATCTCCGGAAATACTGGACGGATTCGAATAAAACTTTTTTTGTTATATAGCTATTAAGCCTGGGCAACATATAGGGTATATATGATTTTGGAAAATGGAACGCCTGATGCAGAACCATAATGGTCCAGCTAAACTATAAGAGATACAAAAATGCCGCCTTAGTAAAAGTTGTTCAGTCTGATGAGCATTTTCCAGAGACATAAAGTTCACGCGAACGAAGTCGCGGGTTTCAGCTAGTACTGATAAAATTGTATACTTTTGTATTTTGTCCCGGAAATTTTAAGTTCATCAATTTTTGTCTACGCGGGCTATGTTAATGTTAATCTTTTACTCGGCATGGAACTGGTTGTCTCTACACTATTGCGCCTCCTCATCTAAACGCATTCATTCCTATTTGGCTATGGTCTGGGAACCTGCTTATTATTATCGTATTGACTCCTCATCTACACGCATTTCTGTTTGGCTATGGGTTTGCAACCTGCTTTCATTATCGATGAGTGAAAGATTTCCCAACAACCTACTGTCCAGTGTCAACCATTCTTAGTTGGCTCCTAAATACCGAAGATATTAAATAGGATAAGAATACTCTATCTGTTATCAAGAGACGGGGAGGTCTTATTCTATTCCACATGCAGCCAGAAACCACACGGCTAACTATGCAAACCTAAAAATCCATTCGATAGTTTTTAGGCCGTGTAAACTAATGCACGAAGGCTATTTTCGTAAAAATGAAAATGTTTAAGCTGACTCATTCTATGATACATAAAGTATGGCTCTGGTATTACAGAGAGGGTCGTGCTCCTGCCATGGAGATTAAAAAAGACCAATGATGATGATTCTATGATACTGATCATACTTCTCAAAAGAGTATGGATTGAAAATTTACAGCTGGTCAATACATGTTTGTTTGTTTGTTTGTTTGTTTATAAAGCTTTATTGTACACAAGAAAGAACACAGATACATTGCTTGTTTTACTTTTTTATTTAATACTGAATCTACTTAAGTACATACTAACGTATTGCGTAAATTTTTAGTAAGATTTCAAAAATAGTTTTATAAGTACGTTATTACACAACAAAATAGTCCGTCGCAGACATCATAAAGATATATATATAAAAAGTAATAAGTGATATCCACCTCAATTTATTAAACAACTGTTAATCTTTATACAAACTGAATACGGCTTCGATCGTCTTGATAGATCTTCCAAAGAATATAAATATGATAATGGTGTAGATGCTGATATGATAAGTCCCTAATTCCAAATTTCAGATAGATAGGTAGATATACTAGTTTTGTTCAGTTTAATATAATACCTAGTGGTTAAGTAGGAGAAATAAGTGTGGTGATGAAGTAAGTTAATGATGCTGCAGCTAGGTTGGATTTACCAGCACTTACAGTATAGCCAAAGATAATATACTTAATCACTAACTTAACAGATACCTACCCAACGCCATAGAAATTATTGGAGGGACTGTCCAAGTAGCGGCACGTAAGTTTAGCGCTGAGTGAAATGTAGAAGGGATACTGCGCATGGGTAAAGTACAAATTTTTGTCTTTTACGCAATAACGGTCAGCGCTACCTGAGAGTAGGAAAAACTGGAGTTGCAAGGTAGCCTCACAGAGATGGCAGCACACACGACTAGCAGTGACAAAGAAAGTGTTGAATATACTAAAAATATTCATCAATTGCGTTTCAAATTAGTCATATTTAATCAATTAGAGTACTACTTTATTAAAATTATAGTAATAAATTATTTGAATGTTTTAATTATTATCATATACTAATGACAAGGAAGAGAAATAATTATGTTTATAATAGGTAGACATGGTATAAGTTCATGGCCAGAAAAGAATATATTCTTGCAATATCTGAACTATATCTTTGAGCCAGCCCCAGTAAATCCACCAAGTAGGTAAGACCAGTTGATGTATGCGCCTGTTGGTGCTGGTGTGAATAATAGTAGTGAGTGTGCGGCGATTGGCAATTTGCATCTCTAACAGACGAGTGACTGTAAGTATAACAACACCTGTCGGCGACAATCGGCGACCGTCGCCGAACTGTGTCAACATGTGTGCAAGACGTCGCGTAGCATTTTTTGATAGTTTGTAGCAGATTGAAATGTGTCATGCGACACAGGTCGGCGACCTATTTTGCGGGCATACTGTCGCTCGTCTGTAAGAGACGGTAGTGGAAGTCGAAGTAGATCGAAGACAAGCAAGAGTTCAATCGTCACCAGGTGCGACTTGTTCCTGTGAGTTTTGTACTCATGTACGATCATTTCAACTGCCACCATTTGTTTTCGGTAGAAAAAAAAATCGAGATAAATCCTGCACTCTAGTTTACTAAATTGCAATAATTACAGAGAAGAGAAGGGGGAGAAGGGAAGGAAGGGGAAGGAAGGAGAGGCGAAGACGTCGAGGACATTTTCTTCTTGTCACTCATCAGCACTCATCAGCACCTCATAGGTCACAAGATGTAAATCATAGTCTTTAAAATATTTATACTAGTGGCTCTGTAAGCTATAGACCTCGCAAGCTTAAAGAGTTTGCAGAGCGAAGAAACTTTTTACACCATATGTTTTTCATAAAATATTAAATTCTCAATAATGTTCGTTCCGCTAGTATCGCAAGGATGCATCGCTATATTTTTTATCTCTTACTGTTACTAAGCCTTTGCGTCACGTATGAAAGTTTCAAGTACACGGTTAGTGGAAAGGTCTTCGAGCTATTAATCAAGATTAGTGGACAGCTATCAGTGTCAGGATTTGCGGCTTTTCTAGATTAACCACGATCCCATGGATTTAAATTGTTTGCACGGCATTTTGCGGCCTTGGGCATGATGAGAGCATGGGAGCGAAATTCGAAGAGATCCAGACTACGTATTTTGTATTTCGCGAAAATCGTTCCACGTGTACCTAACAAATTTTATAGATGAGTTATATACATATCGAAGAGAAGGTTTTTTTCCAGTCTGGTTATAATTCTGAGCCTCTGGGATGGGGTCTGCCTAACAGTAAACCGTTGCCCGGCAGACGTGTTCATTAATTTTAAAATTTATATCTATTTAGAACGAATTGATTATCAGACTAATTTTTTTGTTTTTCCTAAGTTGACTTGTGTGCGTACCTAAATGTTTTGCATTCATAAGGTAGGTATCATTATCACAAGCAAGCCATTTCCGCGACTTAACCTACCTAAACACCTACTTGCAGGAATATAAAGCTAGATAGAATGATATCAATCTTATCTTCAGCTGAGTATTTTTTAATTTTACCAGACTGACAAGGTATGCTGGACAAGGTATGTCATTAAACTGATAACAATATTTTATTCCGATAATTAACTGGAGCACAATGCTTACTATATAATATAGCATACGTATTGTTTATAGGCTTAACCATTTTTTAAAAGACCAGTTTATTAAATACGGGTACATTTTCACACCTGTTTCTCATGGGGTTAGGCAGAGACTATAGATCTCAATTTCCTACGATCCTTGCAAACCTCTTTTGCTTCGTGAACACTCATAGCTCTTTTCATGCATGCTCTCCGGTTGTGGGTACTCCTTACATCACCTTTCACATGGGTACATTCATTCTTAATTATTAAAATATAGATATTTGCATCAAGTTGATGAGAAATAAAGTACTGGCTCCCAATCTATATCCTGAAACTTGGTTGCTAAGCGCTTCCGACATAATTACCCTGCATTGTAATACTCTTGGAATCAGGATTTTTGCTATTTTCTTCTATGATGGTTTGGAAGAAAAAACAAACTCAAAATGTACCATTTCGTTCTCTTCCAGTACAGATCGTAAAAGTCGATCGAATTTGAAATTTTCCATTTGATTTTGACAGATGTGATAGTGTATTAAGGGGATACATGAATTTTTTGTGCCCAGTGCTGCCCCTTTATTAAACAAATAGATATTTTGTCTCATGCAGCTCTAGATAACTCTTCAAACTGATTTTTTCTCTGATAAAGCTCTTATTTCAATGTTGACTGGACGAGATCCATATCTGGGATAAATCCGCCTTTGTACTGTTTTCTACTTCTAACTTGTATTTTTGTGTCTTATGTTTATGTACATTAAAGATTTAACAAACAAACAAATAAACAAATAAAACTGTTTTATGAACTTACTGTTTACATTTTATAGTAAGAAAGTAAAGCTTTGCTTAGCGGTTTTCCGACAAACAGCCATTTTTGGGAAAAGTGCTAAGAAAAAATAAATACTACCCCTGAATGTAAAACCTAAGAGTACTTATTTACAAAGATATTTCATGAAAAATATGCCTGCAATACTATTGGGATTCCGGCATTAGGTACTTTTTCTTCTTCGAATTCGAACATATCTGGATGTCAGTGGCATCCAAAGATGCGGATCCAGCAAAGAGGAAAAAAAGGTCGGGACATCTCCTGGTAACACCAACATTTTAGTGTATAATATTTTTATATTTGCGCTACATAAAATATGTGTAAATGTGTTTCTCTCTCGTGTTCTGTTCATGGCAGAATAAACGTACACATATTCACACCACCGGACCTTTTATTTATCACCAGCCCCTTACATACAACCATACCTTGCAAAAAATTATTCTGTGATACATTATATTTACTTTTAACAACATCCGAGAAAGCGCTGGCGGGACGATTTCAAAAATCAAAAAAATAAATGGTTTAGACTTACACGGGCAAAAGAAAATTGGAAGAAGATGGGAGAGACCTTTGACAAACAATGGGACAAAATAGGTTAGCAAAAAATCTAACCCAGATTTCATTTTGTACTAGACGACAATTTTGTGGTTTTCACCTTCCTTTGTTTAATTTCATATCTAGTTATTTATATTTGATTGAGGCCCACCTACAGACTTTAGGCATAGACGTTTTCCTTGTCTGATAAGATGCAGATATGCAGAGTGACCAACATAGATAATAATTCTTAAAAGGAATGTTAAAACCAAAAGTATCTACGTTTTAGTACGATGGTCGTTATCTTCTAAAGACGCTTTAGTATTTTTTGTTTACTTACTCGTTGATTCATCATTCTTATCCTTTTGTTTACAGGAAAACGAAATGCGATGCGTCAAAGACTTTACCTTTTTTTCTTTTAAGGAAATATAACATAGTGCTTTGATGCAGTTCAAAATAAAGTTCACTAATGATAAAAAAATTGAAATGTTTGACACCAAATCGAAAATTTTGGTTTTTTATTATTATTACTTATTTAAAAACTTGATTAAAAAACGCGTCAAAGTCATCCAGCTAATAACAGATGTTTTGTCCAATCCTATGTCCAGCGTCTTGCAGATTTGCACACAGACGCCACCGCCCGACACTGGTAAAAAATTGTTGTAACGATAGAATATTTCATTTGGACTTGAAGAGAAAACGTCTTCTTGTATCGTAAAACTAATCTAACGAATAGGTTTAGAGAAGTGCGAAACCGACTTGTATAGGAAGGGTTCCGTATCATTTGTACTTCAACGCTACCTTTTCTTTATACTATTTTTCTGCGAAACTTACATTTATTTAAGTTTATTTAACATCAAAGACAAATAATGGAAAAGACAAGTAGAAAAAAGTTCTCGTCGGCATCCTTTGGATAAGGAATTGTAAAATTGGCAAATCTACAACCTCATAATTGCAAAATACTTAGCATAGTGGAACCTTAACTATAATTTTTTAAATTATTAAATATTTATATATAATTTGTTAAGTGGGTTTTTTTAACTTTTACCGGAAACACATTATTTTATAATAGTAGAGTGCTTTAAAAACTTTCGCGATAAAGTCCCATTGTTCTTTCAGTACAAATAAAGCCAGGCATACCTTGTCAGTCTGATGATTAATTTAAACAAAAGTAGAACGAACTTGGTCAACAGCGATAGTGTCTTCTTATCACTTCCACTATTTACGCCGACGGCGCATTTTCAAACACCCGCAACCTTCACCATAATACACTAAATTCAGCACATAATCAATTTTATAATACGAAATAACTGTTAAAATGTATGTCAACATGTAAGCCGCAATGGGCCCGATATGCGAACAATTTCTACTTTTCGATAAGTGATACTTATCGAATGATGATTAGATAGGTTCCTTCAAGGATCGAATCGGCGGTAGGTACTGCTTAAGTTTTTTCACGGATTTACGATTGCTGTATAGGTGTTCTAGATAGTGCAAATGTGCAATTAATGTCAATGCTACTGCAATAATGATTAATAATTTGTTCAATTATATTTGGATTCATTTGCAAATCAGTCATTTTTGACAATTAATTATACAATTCAATTACAGTATGCAATAGCAATCAACTGTTTTGATTATGGTAGTATCCTACTTATCCTACTACCATACTAGTATTATAAATGCGAAAGTAAGTTTGTATACGAGTATTTGTTTGTTTGTTTGTTTGTTGGTTTCCTCTTTACGCTTAAACTACTGAACCGATTTGGATGAAATATGGTATGCCTATAGTTCGAGACTCGGGGAAGGACATAAATTACTCTTTATCCCGAAATTCCTACGGGGAGCGCAGCCCGCGGGTACAGCTAGTATAGTATAATTATTATACAACGTAGAAGAGACATACCCGTAATAAATCGAACTACGGGCTATAATTAAATCACTATATTATAATAGATTTAAAATAACAGTCAAGAAACAACAAAAAAAGGACATTTCCATACAAGTCTTTGTAGTACATAGTCTCGTACATAACACAATGTTTAAGCTTACTTTAGGGCTAGCTCAATCATTGTGATTTGTCCCTATATATTATACGTATTATATACTATATATATCATAAGGATTCAGGACAAGTTTATTTTTAATAATTCTCGAATAAACGAAATAAAAAAATTCAGCTCGTAAAAGTGTTTTGGTATGATTTTTAACGTTTCTACTATTAATTGACATTTGACAGTATTACTAAAAAGAAGAAAAAAAAAGAACACTCGCAAAGTTTCAAAACGTAATAAAAAAGAATAATTACCTACAAGTATCCTGTCTATAAATCGTACTCTGCCCAATAGAGCTACTGTACGTGGGTATCCTATGCAGGCTGGTGGATGTCGGCATCGGGGTGGGTCGCAAGAACCCCCCATAACCAAGCATGGGGGACTCCACCGCCGAACTCTCGAACACACTGGTCTCATCAGTCTCCTCCTCTATGACGCCAGGCTTGTAGAAGATCTTCCCAGCTGAGAGGTCCGGCTTCGGTTTCTCTTTCTCTTTCTGGCCCTCCTCCCTGACCTGCATCTCGTATGCGGGTTCCGTGGCCATCGTGCTGTCACAATATTGTTCTGTGGTGATTCATGTTAGGTGTGGTGGAAGGCTCTGTATTTGAGAGTTGATCGTCCATTTTGTTGTGTCGTTTTTCCTGGAAAGAGAAAAATAATAAGTTTCAAAAGAGTGCTAGTACTTTACACGGCTATAGAGAGGGCTATGCTCGGTATTTCTAGGTAGAAATGTGGAAATTCGTAGGAGAACTGACATAGCCCAGCGGATTAGCTAGCGGGCGGGACACATAGCGCGACGAACCGATAGCCGATGAGGCAAAAAGGTTATCGAATGGCAACCACGTACTGGCAAGCGAAGCGTAGAACACCCACCACAAGGTTGTCTGACGACCTAACCAAGGTCGCTGGAACTAGATCGGTCATTTTGGAAATCATTGGGAGAGGTCTATGTCCAGCAGTGAACGTTATGCGGCTGAAATGATGAAAATGATCACTTTATACAGCTATAGTAGGTAGGAATTCAGGATCTCATATAAGTAGAACAATATTTGAAGAAAAAAAAATCCGGAGAATTGCAACAAATGATGCAACCGGGAACACAATAATAAATATAAATGGGAGAGAGTATATGTATGTGAAAAAATCTAAACTCCCATACAAATTGAAAGGATCATGCCGTGTTAGATTCAATTACGTCTTGAATACACACAATTTGCCGCAATGACTCGCTCTACAAATTTAGCTAATGACACATTGTGAGCCGTGGATTCGCGTAATTCGATCAGTCGTAACTCGATTATAATGTTTATGAGGACATTCCACACATTGTTTCAATAAAAACGGATTAAATTTGAAATAAATAAAAAAGTCAGTATGACTAGTAGTGCCATCTGTTGCCGAATAGCGATACCAGTACAAAAAGGTTTTCTCGAAGTTGAAAATATTTTATGCTTATGCATTTTACGATCTCTATAAATGCTCAATTTTTGCAATTTTTATTTAAAATACAACTTCAATAATAATAAAAAAAACATAAAAAAATATCTTAAGTAGTTAATTGTAGTAACTATTAGTTAATCTAATAGCTCTAAAAATAATTAAAAGCGAAAAAACAATATTTTAAATTTTTTTGTCTGTCTGTATGTTTGTATGAAAAAGCAAACAATAATATTTTTTTAAATCTGTAATTTTCTACAATTATATATTTTTAAAAATTGTATCTAAATTTTGATAAAAGAACTCCTATATATTCCAGTAATTTCGAGCATAATTAAAAATCATGAAGAGTGAAGCTTTCGCTCTTGTTTTAGCTGTTATAATTTCCTGCTAATAAAGGGGTCTACATGTTACCTGTTATGATTAATGTTTCACGACAGTAGGTTATTTCTACTGTAGCAAATATCTAACGCCGCTAGCAACCTGTCACTATTTCATTCTGTTTTGCTATAACATGGTCATCGAAACGCTAAACTTGATCTTAGAGAAAAATTTTTTTTTTCCTAATTAGCTATATTTCATAGCGACAGTTGTTTTTTATGAGCTTAATATACCATTAAATACATAAATTCTACCAAATAACTTTGAAGGTATTTGGTAGAATTTATATATTTTAAGATATCTTTGACTTGTGTCAAAGATGTCCTTTAAAAAGACCGATTTTATAGGTAAAGTAAGTACTCGATTTCTTAATGCAACACTATTTATTGCAAAACAGGATTTGTAAGTCGTAAAGAAAACGACTTTAGTGGCCTCATTCGATTCGCATTGACACGTATTCAGTGGGCAGGAGCCGGTGGACAGAAACATTTATATTTAATGTCAAGCTTATAGAATTTCTAATAGAGTAAATATGTGTGTCTGTGTATTTGATAAGAATTTATAATATATTTTAATATACAACGCGAAAATGCCGGCAGCCTCTTGGGGACTCTGCCTGTTGACGGTGGCGATCTTGGAACGATTTTTTATATAAATTGATGTTTTTATTTTTAGTAATAGTTTTAATTTATAGAATAGCTTTTAGTTTAACATAATTTCATTATTATTAGATATTATTATGTTCTGTATTTGTTTATTTTGTGCAATAAATGTTTTATTTACATCGAAACCCAGATAAAACCTTCAAGGTTTTCGTGGTTCGGTGTCATATCTATGCGCCTATTATCTAATGAATTTTGAATAAAAGGTTTAAAAAATTATATTTATTTCTTAGTATTAACGTTACTAAGTACTAGTACTTCGTTTGGACTATCTTTTTATCATTTTACAACAATTCAACCTCGAAATACCTTTTTTCCAAAATCTTTCTTTTGGTCCTTTATTTTATTAAGAATATTTATTATTTTATTTAGTTATATCCTCCATGCTGGTCTAGGAGAAAAGAAAAAACGTAGAATGTACCAGCTGCTTCTCTTCCGGCGCAGATCGTAAAAGCCGATCGAGGGAATGGGCGAGACTTGAATCATATCAATAGGCAATTATTCTATTCCACCTTAACGCCCACCTAACGCCCACCATCACGCTAAGCGTGGCCTTTGGGTCTTACGGCCCTGGGCTCTGTCTGCACCGTCAGGGATAAAGATGTGAAAATGTATCTGTATCTGTATTTAGTTATAGTCGAAAAATATGAATATTAACTTCTGAATCCCATGGTGAAGTTTATATTATTGAAGTACCTTAACAAAAATAACATAAGTTTCAGATTACGAGCGCTCTACGCTTGATCAGTTTGTTGAGATGTAATAGTATACATATGAACATTCTCAATATGCTCTACATTGTAGACATTTAATTTTGTTTTGTTTTTCGTGTGTGTAAGTGGCCAATACTGTTGTTAGATTTTTCAGGCTACCTAAAGGACAAATAAATTGTAGACATTTATGAATTACTGGCAAATCTGGAGTCTTGACTCTTGAGTCAGAGAGCCCAGGATAAGAATAAGAAAAACGCAAATTGCAAATTTCCAAAACTACATTTGTAGATTTTTTTTGTTTTTTTATTTTTATTTTATAAATTTCTATTGCACTGTCGTGCAAAGCCACAAACAGCCGCTAGTATCATAATCGAGTATTGCCGTAAACTCATTAATTACTCGGCAATTGCGACCGACCTTCGTGATACGTTTGACAGAACAGAATGCTTACGAGTACCTGATCTAGAATAAATGATAACATGCTGTTTGTTATACATTTTGACTTAGATTCTATAACTAGGAGGTGCATGCACTGCTTCTCAATTTATATACATGTCTTGAGCTGACTGATTAACTGATTTATTTTGGCGACGCGTCTCTATTTTTATTATTTTTCCATACCTCGACGCATATAGGTATACTATCGGGCTGTGGTTCTTGGGTTTTATAGCCCTAGTCTCTATCTAACTATCTAATCTACCCAGATGGAAATAAGCTCTTAACGTCGATTAAAAATTGTAGTATGGAACAATCTATGAGGTGACGAGAAAATCTGTATTGTTTTACTCCATTATAACCTATTTACTATCGGTTGCTTTGATTACTCGCAGGTCTTTGTTTTGTACTAGCGACATTACCAATTGGAAGGAGAAAGTGAAAAAAGTTCATCTTCAATTCACAAATAAATCACCTACACTCACTATTGTTAAAGATAACAAGTAGAGCTATGACTTATTTTACGTTGGCCATCTCTATGTAAATTTAATCAAGTACTTTGTTTTATTCCAAAAATTTTAACACAATATTATGTAATACTATTAATAATTCTGTGACAATATTGCAAATTTCAATGTTCACTTCTACATATTATTTCTAAAGGAAGTACCAGTTAAGGACGCGAGAACAAGGTCCCTCACCATTTCCAGATCAGAGTTAAGACCGACTCCACGGTAATTGCACAAGTCATAAAATTGTGTGATCGCGGAATTATTCTTACGAGGTTTTCCGCAATATGCTCCCGTGGGACGACAAGCAGGCGTTAAACAGCGTAAAGTAGCTGTAAGATCGACGACATCCTAATGAGAACAAGGACGCGACAAAAGAAGGAAGCAGCAGAAAATACACGTTTCTAGTAAAATATCAAAAATGAACGTACTCGTAATAAGACTTTATTGCACATGTTACTACGTCTGTTATTCGTTCTATTAATGTTTGTGCAACTATTTCGGAGTTAATTTCTCCACCGAATTATTTACCGACTAAACATTTGTCCTTTTAACAGTTCATCGATAGTATGCTTCGTTTCTCTACGAGCGATGATCCGGCCAATAGTTTCTACTTTTGAGCACTATGTAATGAAGATTAAAGAAAAGCTACCAACTCACAAAATGTACTCAGAAAAGGAAAATTTCAGGCTTTTAATTCCTAAGGCCCTAGGGTCTATGTACGAACACACATCAACTGCCGTCGTCAACAGATAAATTGGCAGTGATTGCTGTCAAAATTTATTGTATTGCCGGGACACGACGTAGGGTCTTTGTACTAACCAGGACAGTAAGATTGCTTTGCTCTGATTGTATCTGCCCAAGGGATATTCGATACTCCTGCGACTTGTGAAGCCACAGATAACGACTATGTATCTACATATTAAGGTGAAGTAAGGTGAAGAAATTAACAAACGTTGTTAAACCTATTTCAGTTTAAATATGTTTTGTCCCTTTTTTTCTTTTTATATTTGATATTAAAGAACGAGACGAAACGTATTATAACTATAGTAAGTTTAGCAAACGTTTGATTTTTTTATGAATAGAAGGAATGAATAAATTTGAAAAGTCCAAATTACTATAAACAAAATATACCAACGCAGTTATTGGTAAACTTTGTTCACCCATGTCTGTAAAACCTGTAATAGAGCTTCCTAAACATTTTTTATTCGATTGAGCATAAATAACTGGTTCTTTATATATTCTTCAAATTATATCTTATAAAGATCGTGACGGAAATTCCGAATTTTCTGATGTACCTAAACCATTAAGTACTTTATTCATCCTCAAATATAGCCGCACATTAATATAATGAAAATAACAAGCGATGTGGGTGTTAGTACGTAGTATATTATTACTGTGTGGTGTTAGTAAGTTTCATAGAAAATTTTATAATAATTATTAATATACATACAGCGTGACGCGTGGAGTGGTATCAAGAATAATATCCTATTTTGTATATAAGTACTTTTTTGTATAAATAATAAAAATACTACAATACACTACACATTTATATTTACAAATAACAAAGGCCCGGTAATTGTTACCCTGCGACAACGTACCCAAAAGGCTGGCAGCATTGCCAATGACAATGTTTATTTTCTGACCTATATAAAGGTCAACCTGGTCACGAGAAACTTCAATAAGTTTCCTTAAAATAGTGCCGTATAATTTGTCAACTTATGGCCACGGGTCACAAAGTTTCAACACCAAACAGCTCAAATACGAGTATGTAGTCACTTTCGATACCTTCATATATGCGCCGTTTGAGGTTTTCAGCTGCTGCAGCTGCTATATGACTAAATATTTATTTCTGTCTTATCAAAAACAGAGGTAAATTTCATTCATTCATTCATTTCGCAGCCGCTTAACGTTCACTGCTGGACATAAGCCGCTCCCAAAGATTTCCAAAATGACCGATCTAGAGCGGCTTGCATCCAGCGCCTTCCAGCGACCTTGGTCAGGTAAGTTTACGTAAAATCTATTTAACAATGTTATGTAGTAAGTATTTATTTATTGCACTTTCAAACACAAAGACAAATGTCCAGAGAGAATGCATTAGCTGCAGCTGCCCACACGGGTCAATCAGCGCATGACTCAACACAAGATCTCCATTCTGACACTTCACCTAGCTTACTTAGTGAAGTCAGAGTGTGAGGTCGTATTGAGCTGCCCTAGCCTAGCCTTGCCCGATATACCTTAATTTCTCAAAAACGAAAACAATGATTCGCTTTCTTCTTCTCTAGATGAAAGTTGTGTGTATGTCTCTATATCCTACTAAATACATATCGTTCACTCTCTCACAAAAGACACATGAACATAGTGCCTTCCCCTTAATAGAGACAGTAAGAAAAGTGCCGATGGACACATTCTTATAAAATCTTATACCTTTAAACGAGCAATTCTTGTATGTATGTATGTATATATATATATTTATTTATAAATTTCTGTGATCTCGAAAACGGCTCTAACGATTTCGCAAAAAATTTGTATATGGGGGTTTTCGGGGGTAAACTATCGATCTAGATTAGTTTTATGTTTGGGAAAACGCGTGTTTTCGAGTTTTCATGCGTTTTTCTTTCCACGCAGAATATGGTCGCTAATTTCGGCGCGCGGGCCGCCATCGGCTTAGCTCAGTGGTTAAGGATGCTGACCGCTAGAAAGAGTGTTACGGGTTCGAATCCCACTCGGTGACTTACTTTTGTTTTTTTTATGTTCAAGTTTATAACTAGCTGACCCGGCGAACTTCGTACCGCCTAACAGTCAATGATACACATATCGAGTTTTCATTGTTTTTAAGATGTATTCTGCTATTCGGGACGGAAACAAATCCAACAAATCAAAAACCATGGCAATCGGTCCAGCCGTTCTCGAGTTATAAGTGTTGTAACAAACACGACTTTCTTTTATATATATAGATTTTTTATTTTGTACTGTTTTTAGACAAGTTTAAAAAAAATAGTTAATGTTTGAGATGTAACCGACCGAGCAAAGCTCGGTCACCCAGGTACTAAGTACTTTATAAAACTAGGTCAATGTAAAATTATTCATTAGTCTGAGTTTAGGCTAGATCGTAATACTATTAGCGTATTTCTTTACAATGTAGATATACGTTAACATATGAAAAAAAAAACTCTATATTAGTCTATACGAATGCTACTGGAAGAACATCTTCCTGTGTGCTTAGGACAAATTTATTATAAGTCCCCATATTATAGTATAGTATATGTCATTTGTAAGCGTCTTTTTTAAATAAAATATTTCAAAACTTTTTTCTGTCTACTTAAGGCCATACCTGAATTTTCCAGGGTCCAGTGCTGCCTCCATTTGGAATAAGTAATTTGAATTTGAACACGAGATATCATCTAAAATTGTGTCTTGAGCAAGCCTTAGCTAACCCTTCAAAGTATTTTTTGAACTACTATTTATAGTTTTAAGTGAGAACATGAAGCTTTTTTACGCAGGTCAAGGTTACCTAAAGCATAAAAGTAAAGCTAATCCGTGCATGTATTTGTAATAGGTACGTGTATAGAGTTCTAAGAATACTATTTTTTACAAAATGTAATACATATAGATACTTAATCATTTTTGACTAATGTTATTTTTCTAAGAAAATTACGTCACAGTTTTAATCATTGCAATATCTATTATTTTAGTGTCTGCGTCTGTTTTAATGTAAATAATTGGTCAAGTGCGTGTCGGGCAACGCGCAGTTTAGGGTAGTTGCAAATGCCAACTTGAAGTTCATGGCATGCTAATATTCTAAAATAGTAAATACACTTATATTCTAGAAAAAAAAATGTACTCCTACTCTAGTTGTATGGGAGCTACACAATAAAAGTTCAGTTTTTATTTTACCACTTTTTTGGCATAATTAAAAGAAACCGAATTTCAGCTTTCTAGTACATATAATCTCTGAGTAAACCTGCGGACGGACAGACAGACAGACATGGCGATACTATAAAGGTATTGTACGGAAAGTCGCTTGTTTACTACGAAACCCTAAAAAGTCGCACTGTGGAACAAAATATACTTATAAACGATATAAAAATATATATAGTATCGTTATATACAATTAAAATTAATATCTAAATTACAATCTAAATTAAAAAACTAAATTAAAAATCTAAATCTTGATCATGTGGCATGGTGCCAAGAACACTGGCTGCATTCCCGCGCTGAATAGCTACTGCAATCCTCTGCGCGAGATATGAGCCAGCCCTCTTGTCACCAGCGGCGTCGACAAGCCGAGGGGTTATTTTTTTAATAAATTTTTTAGTACTTGGACCCCACGGACCAAGAGTTTCGACGCCAAGCGGAACAAAAATATATTCATTAGATAAAGAGGAATATTTTCGCCGCTTGGCGTCTTCTGCTGCTTCAGCCGCGGCTCCAGCCCTTGACACCGTCGCCCCGAGGCGAGAAGGGGCAACCGTATCGACGCATGTCGCGTCCCACACGAGTGCCCTCCCCCGCTCCCAAGGGACAAGGGTTAAACCATCTGGACGCTTGCCATCATCGCGAGTTATTCCTACAGGTTCTAACACATTAGGGATATCGATGGTGGCAAGCGCCCTTTTAACGATATTGTTAATGGAGCCGTGGCGTGAAAATCTGCCGGCACTGCGTTGGCAGTGTAGCCCGTGTAGTCCGTTCCTGTCGACGACACTGCCACATAAACATAGATGGCGTTCGACAATGGCAGCACCCAATCTAAGTCCAACGATAATTCGAAAACTGCCATTGTCGAAAAGTGTTCCGAGGTTGGCGGAGGGGAGTGCGTGTAACCAGTGTCCTGATTCATGTTCAGAGACGGCAAGAAGCCTTGCGCGGTCTAAATCACTGATAGAATTTTGAACCAAATAGTTATAATCTCTCTGTACCAGAGGGACATCCCAGAGTTTTTGTCGGTTTGGTGCCTCTGGGATGTTTTCATTGGGACAGAGAGTCTTCCAGGCATCGATTGCATCCGTTGCACAGTGTATATCAGCTGAAGACATTTTAAGAATTTTCGCACACAAATGTGATACGCTGTGAACGGACGAAAGGAAAGCCGGAAGAGCTATACTAGAAATTTTTCTGATACCGATGCCACCAGATCGAATAGGTAAAGAGGCTTGAATCCAGGCGCGGTGATCGAGGTTTAAATTTAGAATTTTTTCTAAAGCGTTTTTGAGGGTAGCATCTAAGTTTTCCAAAAGGTCTAAGTGATTCCAGATTGGGCATGCTCTTAATATATATGTAAATTTTGGAACAAAAAGGCAATATTTAAGAATGGTAAATGCGACATGGGAATTCAGAAGGCCCAATCTACTTATATTTTTCGAAAGTGTTTCACATTTATTTTCTAGGATTGGTCTAATGCTTTTCTCTTTGGTCTATAAAAATAGACCAAAATAAAGATTTTGTGAACACATCTTGTTTACACTGCAATGTATGTGTTCTTTTACAATCTTGATATCTCATGTTATAGCCAATTATGCCAGTCATTTACAAACTATTTACGACGTTATCAATGCATCAATCAAAATGATTTGAAATGAAGGCCCTTGGTTTACTTTATGGTGCTTGCATTTCAATAAATTAGTTGTCGAGATGAAGACAAGGTAAGAAAGAATTAATAAATTGCCAGAAGGATTCTCTTTAAATTGTTAGTTTTTTTTTTAAATCTGTTTGTTTCTAATTTCGAATATTATGAATCCCCACATATACCTCATTATCGAATATCCATCGATCTGTTTGTACTCGATAAACGCTGAAATAACTGCACCGATTTTGATGCGACCGATTTGAGTTCACGAACATGTAGATCGGTTAACATGTGAAACACATTAGGTACCGTGCTAAGCTTGGATGGGCCCCTGAGATAAAGCAAAAGAGGTCTTTTAGTATCGTAGCAAGTGGAGTTCTATAGTTTCTATTTATCCCTGTTAGAAAATACATGTATGTATGGTGTGTTTTGATATTTTCTTAATAAATTATATAGTTATTTCTATAATAATGTGTATTGTATGTGCGTCTGTACCCTGCATTGTAACACTTGTGTAATCATTGACAAACTATACAAATATGCTTTGGCATGTATTTAAACAATTTTGTGGAAATATCTACAGTATTGTTGTAAATATGTTCTCGAGTCGTGCACATTATTATGATCAGCTGAGCGTTTGAAAATATAAACCTTATTGTATGTAGAAATCTGTATTTGCAATTCAAATGATGGTGTCCCTGCTGGTATTCGTTCTCATCTACCTCTACAACCTCATAATAAAATGGATAGTGTAATATATTTCTTAAAGAAAATATTCAAAAAAATTATCATGGATTCATTACTCATGCATGATATTTGAATGTTCCTCATTAAACCTCTTTTTGGAGAATTTATTATGTTCAAAAACTAGGTGGTTTACCTATTTATATATAGTTTTTTTATTTAGTAAATCAATTATGCAGCTGTGTAGAGTTGTAGCTATGTAGAGTAGTCTATCTATCAAATCTAAATATTATCTATAACTTTTATGTATGACCTTACGAGTAAGGCCTTCAGTATCTGGAGGGCCTGTCATAATTTTTTCATCCTTTGTTTATAATCTTTCCTCCACCATTCAGTATCAAACGGGAACCCAGTTCAAAAGTTTAACTGCCCACTTACCATAGATAATATCAAGGATGACAATCTCATGGAACGTCACATTTTAGAGGCACATTTCAAACTGCGAACTATCGGCAAGACTAAGCGAAACTTTTTTTTATTGTTTTTTTTTAACCGGCCAGGGTCAGACCTCTAGCGTGTGTGGCCGTGTCGCCAGGATACCGTGGACTGCGGAGCACTCTTGCGCAGAGGTACAGCTACCTATTCCAATTGTGTTCTAACTGGCCACGCGCTCGAAACAATTGACTGTATGCTTTTAGCTGCAGATTAGATTTTTACATCCGTCATGAGTTAGGTACAATAGTAAAGTTATGCGAGATTTTGCAATGTCTTTTATTGAAATAATTGTGATGATTTATGAAATAAATTATAACGGTTCTAAAATAACAAAAAAATAATAATCTACTCAGATTTAAAGATTTGTCTTTAATGAATTCCTACAACAACACTTGTAAATATTTGTGATACCTACTTATATATCCTGTCATTCTGCCAGCCTTTACTTTATCTACCATTGAACGATAACTCTAATGTTATTTTAGTTATTCACTTTACTGCATTGTTAAACTTAAACGATAAACTATCTTAAATTCTTTTTATATAAGGTCTAACAAAATATACTGAAACTATTTTAGAGTGAATTCAATCCGTGATAGTGAACAACTTTCCCAAGAAACGCTTAGCGAAATATGAACGATTATTTTTGGCTTTCCATACAAACTCGAATTAGCAGATCAAATCAACTTGAATGGGAGGCCAAAAATTACTTTTTATGGCCAAACTTTTCGTTGTTAGACCTTACATAAGATCTTACTAAAGCCTTTGTCGTCATTATCTAAGAAAATTATTGTAACTTTGTAAAAGCTAGACATTATGCGCTTGTAGTCAAGTTTTTACAAGTGCAAACTCGGTGGAGTTATGTTGTTTTATCGCAGAGATGCCATGACCACCGTCCAGCTCTATCATCTGATCAGCCCCATCATCGTAAAATTGTATTGTCACGCAATATACGTATGCGTGCAAAATGTCGGCTCAATCGGAAACCGGAAAATGGGTCAAATGTAACTTGCAAGATTTGATTTCAGACAGACAGACTAAAAGACAGACAGACAGCGGGACAGTTTAAACTAAAGAAAAGCTTGTTATATATTTTCGCATTTCTAGCATATCATTTTTTTTTACCTCCGGCAAAAAAGGGTTGTTATAAGCCATAGCTCTGAAATGAATGGACTAATTTCAAGAAACAATCGAGGTTTTTTTTAGAAGGTAGGTGTTTTTTAGCTATGTTTGATGAAAATCGGTTCAACCGATTAAAAGTTCTTCGGAGTTAACGCTTGAAAATCGGGGATTTTTAATTTTCCTGGCAAATAATAGATGACATCACGAATATCAATTCCACTTAACATAGATTGAAATATTTAATCTCATCACTAGATGCCCTTTACATATGAAACTATTGGACGTTATTCCGAGTTAACGCTTGAAAGACATCTTTTTAATTTGCCTGGCAAATAAACTAGTCTCGTATTTGGTACCTATACGTAGTTGTTACAAACAATTATGTACTTTCTTCCTTTGAAATAAAAATAACTTGTAGGCTGTAGGTCTTTTTTAGACATACTTCTTCCATTGGACCATAACTATACATAATGTCAAGGGATTATGGACCGGTGAGTGTTGTCTAGTAAAAAATACAATAAGATGCTTTATTATGCTTTTTTATTTATATGTTTTTTAAAGAACTAGAAACCTGCCACTATTCCTTATCTTGATCATATATATGACTCTTTTTACCCCGTAAGTGGTAAAGTCAGAATAGGGAATGCCTTTCATTTCAATCTTGAATCATCACCTTTCAACACCGCCGCCTCTGCCCTGTATTACGCCACGCAGCACCTCTCATTGTTCAAGTAGCTGTCACCTGCTTGTCCCATTTATCCTCTGTCTGTCTGTCAATCATACTACTCATACAAAACCAGTCTAACAAGACCTACATCTCTCCTTTCACTGCCTACAAAAGAAATAACTTTGGGGCTCAAATTAAAATTGTAAGTTTCGCAATAGAAGTTAAATAGCCGGTGTTAAATAATGATTATCATTAACAATGGGTTTAGCCTCTAGTACTGACCCACTGAGTTAATTAGTGTAACGTACCTATTAATTTTATTTCAATTTTTGACAGAAAACTATTTTTTACATTTGAAGATTATTTATCAATTATCATTTTCTCTGTAGTTGGTCATATAAAATCATTTAGTTATTTAGTACATTTAGTACAATATTATTATACTGATTTAAGAAGCTCCGATTTATTTCTCGCAAATTCATAAAAGTCTGCTTTAAAAAAATATATATCACTAATATGACACTATGTCATGGTCTTGAGTCATACCGTTGTCTTTTGTTTATATTACAGGTCTTTTATTTATGTTATTAGAAAGGTACATACATAGACTTATATAGGTATAATAGTTATAGTTGAACTTTGGGAAATACCTACGTTATTATTACATATACCTAGGTACATACTTAAAATTACTTTTAACGACCTGGTAATATTTTGCAATTCCTTGACCAAAACTTCGCTGTGCAAATTGACTCATTATTAATTTTTTACAAGTTACTCCAACATAATAACATTTAATAATAACCTATGTATGGGATCCTAATTACAAAAGCAAGTTTTACAAAAGGTCAACTCAAGTAAAAGAAAACTATAATTAATGTCAGATGATCTCATAATGTGAGTTTTGATTAAACTTACATGCTCAGTAAATGTTACATCATAAAAATTAATATTGTACTTACTTATGTGATAAACACAATTACCTACACATTACATAAAGAACAATTTACTATTTTAATGGGACTACACGATTTGTTTTTTTTTTTTGTGTTCGTTTTAATTAGTTATTACTTTTCATATCAAATGAAGGTGTGAAATGTTTTGGATTATATAAATTGCAGTTAGACATAGTAGGACTTATGACTAACTTGGTTGGTGTATGTAGGTACTGGGACTAGCTTATTTTTTTATTGCCAAAAAGCTATGACCTGATAAAAACATAGGTGGTCAGTCAGATCGATGGTCTTTTATGCATAATATTTTAAGAATTATGTATTTGATTTAATATCTACAGTTGTATAACGCGAATTGGCGAACAAAGAATCAGGATATTGAAGCCAAGGCGAGATTCACATTGACCTTTTGTTTGGTTAATATGAATAAAACTATAAATATCTACCTGTGTACGTACAACTAAATAAATAAATGTAATGTACTTACGTAGAAGTTACATATGCAAAGTTAGTCGTTAAGTACTTACTAAAGAATGGAAGACAATAATATGTGTTTGACTGTTTTATTTATTTTGTTTACGTACATAGTGGTTAGAACTAAGTATTGCATAACATGTCCTTTTATATGCATGCATACTTATTATAAAATGAAGTTCTCAGCCGTATTTATATGTCTGTTTTTAGGAGTCGCTCGAAACCAGAATTACAAAGGTTACATATTATAGACTGTAGAACAACAAAGATTAAATAACTACCTACTATTATTACCTACGTAATAATTCAATACTTACCTTGCCTTTCGTATTTATAGTGAAATTCATAATATTTATGACGGCGCAATATAATCGTTTATAAGGATATTCTTCTTCTTCTTCTTCCTCGCCTTTTCCCTATTTGGGGATATTATAAGGATATTATATTTAAAAAAAATAAGTAAGTAAATACCTATAAAATCTACAAGGAAAAAGTTTGCGACTCACAGTAGAGTCGTAAAAACTTTTATGTTTCGTAATAATATTTTTTGAACATATATGTATAGCTTAAGGGTAGATTCAGTCTATTATTTTGGAAGGAACCCCAAAGAAAATATATCGAAATATGAAACGAAAATAATTGTTGCTTCTTACAGAAACTTGGGTCAGCTTCAAAACAGCGAAAGATTTGTTTTTTATTTACAATTTGCTAAATGTATTGTATAAAATATTATGATTATATGTTCCGCCGGAAAAGTTGTCCAATATCGTAGACTGAATTCACTCTTCAATAGTTTCCGTTTTTTTTTTATACACTTTAAAAATATTTTTAAAAAGACAACCAATACCTTTATGTTTATACTAATTGACACCTACGGAACACAACATCTATAAATAGCTTCCCACATGTCTCCTTGAGCAGCAGCACGGTAGTGACATGGGCATCATGACAGATGTTCTGTCAGCGCACTCGTTCAAGACCGCGGCCATTATCGAATTAGTTCCCTCGTAAGCAATGCTCTTTTTGCCATGGCCATTGCTCTTTCCGTCGCGTGGCCTCAGAATTGCATCCTATTGTCGGATATCCACAGGGACTGTAGGATTTATCTGGATAGATCCGAGCTCGTGTCAAAACTAGTTAGGAATTATATTCCAATATAATATTAACTATTAAAAAAGACAATGCTTTTTGCAGGCATCCTAAAATTCTTCTTCCTTTCGAATTTGCATGCTTTGCATGCCTTAGTTTAGGTTGAATACATGAGACTTATTATACTATTGACATCCTATGTACTGTGTTTGAGCAAATAAAATTATTCTTATTCTTATTCTAATTAATTTTTTTCTTTCACTTTATTTTCTTGTTGGTCTGGAACCAAATCAAGTACAATAAGGATCGGCTCAGGGCAAAATCTATAAATTCATCATCATCATCATCATCATTTCAGCCGCATAACGTTCACTGCTGGACATAGGCCTCTCCCAAGGATTTCCAATTCTTTTTTGGAAATCCATAAATTATCAGAATCTTAATCTAAGTCAAAAAATCTTAATTACCTATCAGATCTTGCAAGTCCTTCAACTCATATAATTTTTTTTGGTAGACGACTTCCACCTGGAAATTGAGTAAGTAATTTGTTAAAAAGATGATGGAACTTTTGCCCAACAATGAGACAGCATGGGTTGATAAAAATAATTTAAAAAAAATAAAAGAAATAATTTGTAGAAAAGAGGTTTGATTTTAAAAAACTAGCGCCATCTAGCGACGAGTAGCTGAAATCAAATTATAATGGCGTTACGAGCAGAGGTAATAACATTCAAAGACTGTGATAAAATAAATATTGCGATAATCAATAAATTAATGAGTAAAATTTAAATTTCAATAAATAATATGAGGAATATAGAAAAAACAAGTATGTTGACTATCTTAAAGCACGAAATAAAGAATACTTACCCAATAAAAATAAAAGATCTTACCTTTAAGAGTTACTTAACTAGGTAGCTAAAAATAAAATACTTATAGGAAACTAAATTACTTTCTTAGCCTCTCTGATTTAACTACAAATATATATTATTTCATAATATTCCTCTAAGTTTCTATTGGTAAAGCTTTGTATGTAGATACGAATACACCTAAGTACAGTACATAATTTTGTGTAAGAATCATTCTAAAACACTGATTGTTGAGCCACTCAGGTCAGTTCGTATCTACACAAGTTAGTATTTATTTACTTATATAAAATTGAGGATGTAAGTGGTTAAAAAAAACACGTGCCACGACGTCATTGAGTTGTAAATTATGTAGGTAGGTACTTTAAGAATTGAATTCACAGAATTTGTCCTATTGGTAGGTACTTACATATTTACCTAACTTACATTGATTTATGTACTTATTACGTAAGAACATGGGGTTGTGGAGTTAACTGGTAAATTACTTAGTACCTGAAAAAAAAACTTAGAGTAGCTTAAGAAAGAGAAACCTTAAAAGCACTCTACAGACTAAAGCAAGAAGAAAACATGAACTCCTAAAGCTTTAACTTACCTCCTGTTACTACCTGTTGTACTTTTTCCGTCTTATTATAAAACGCAGACTATTTTTGTTACGAGGTTTAAACCATTATCCGACCAAATCAAGTTGACATTTTCAGATGCGACAATGCCGTATTACTAGATAACAGAGATAGTAGCGTTTTATAATAAGACGGTTTAACTATAAGTTGATTATAAAAAATTAATAAGGAAATTGAGATAGTCGCGTATTTACAAACGTGCCAATCGTTTCTTCGCCCACCTACATAATCTTAGTCATATTCCGCCCCTAGGTATACATCTAAAATTAATAACGTAGGTATACTTAGGTAAGTAATATATGCTACGTAGATAACACCTGCGTAACACGGTACCTACCCGTTACAAAAATCTGTCTCCCTTTATCAACGACGAATGGTGAAGGCTTCATCTTATCAAATTCTTACACAAATATGATTTACTCATATCTAATGAGTATTACCGAATGCTGTCGTTCTAGGCCAATTACTATTGAAACATAACACAATACAAAACTCTTGCATATTTAACTCTACGTTTTCTGTGTGTAAAATTAAGTGCTCAGAAATTAGATTTGTTAATTAGATAATGGAAGTTACAAACGCAATGCAAAGTTCGATCGGAATACCAGCACACAAAAGCAATGGAGCGGCGGCAGTGATAAATAATGACGAGCTTAGAAACTGCAACACACAAACCAAACATCTGTAAGAATTTCTTGTACATTATTTTTTTTTTTTTATAATATAATTGGTCTACTGATCATATAGACTTCATAGATATTAGACGTTACTCTGTTCCCTATCTCCTTGGGAGAACCTTATGTAGATAAGTAGGCTAACTACTTATATGTGACTTATCCGCAAATAATTGACCCGATATGAAGTTGAGATAGTGAAAATGAAACTCATTTATATGTACTTATTTTGAAATTGTTTATTTCAGCTGTCCACGATACGGAAAAACATGTAAAACAAAACAAAGAGTGGTCACCAAAACTGGCCAATTCAATGTGGAAAAGAAGAAGACTTCCACGTTCCATGTGTTTCCAGACATCGTCACCATCTTCGTGGAAGCTCGATGGCGTTGGACCTTAATCTACTGCCTAGTGACGTACATGACAGTGTGGCTTTTCTTCTCTGGAGTTTATTGGTCCATATTATATCTGCATGGCGACATGGACCCAGAAAATATGCCTCAAGAGATAAATGGAACTAAATGGGAGCCTTGCATTAGAGAAATATACGGTTTTACGTCGATTTTCCTCTTCAGCATCGAAGTCCACACGACGGTTGGCTATGGTAACCGCGCTCTCACCATGGAGTGTCCAGAAGCAATGTTCACGATGTGCATCGAAAGCATCCTCGGCACAATAGTCCAGTCTTTCATCGTTGGTATCGTATTTGCCAAACTGACAAGACCCAAAAATCGAGCCTTGACTATTCTGTTTTCTAAGAACGCTCTCATCAACCACAGAGACCGTAATTTGTGCCTGCTATTTCGCGTCGGAAACACCAGGAAATCCAGGATTATAGCCAGTACCGTTCACGCTTATTTAATCAGATGTGGCACCACCGGAAGTGACGCATCGACTAACGAGCAAATAGAGCTGAAGTTGACCGTCGACGCCGCCGCTGAAGATTTTTCCTTCATGTTCCCAATTACTGCTGTTCATAAAATAGATGAAACCAGCCCATTTTATACACTGTCTGCTCGGGACATTTTAAAGGCTGATCTAGAAATACTTGTAGTTTTCGAAGGAATCATAGAGTCCACTGGTCAACCCTTGCAAGCAAAATCCAGCTACATCACAAGTGAAGTTCTCTGGGGACATCGGTTTCTTCCTATAGTCGATTATCGCAAGAATAAAGGATATGTGATAGATTACTCAAGGTTTGACGAAACCATGCGTGTCAACACACCGCTGTGTGGAGCGAATAAGATCAAAAACTTTTACAAAAGGTTTCAAAAGATAAAACCTAGGGGTTGATCCAATTCGCATTGTTATCACTTGATTTTTCTTATGTTATCAAATTATTTTTACCTTGATGTTTTTATACATGGATGTAATTTTTTGATTATTTTCCTTAGTTCCATAAGATCGTGATACATAGTCTGCATTGTAGTCAATTGTACCTGGATAGTTGTTGTTAACAACTTCACTGCACTTAGCTGATTTTCACAATTTTTAAGCCCAAGGTTTATCTTTGACAACCTTTTTTCGTTCTGCTTAATTTCATCCTTGCAATACTGCGTTATAAAATGTAAATTACTTGAAGTCATAGCCGTCACTTGATTTATACTTTGATAACAAAATATTGTTATTTTACACTCAATTCTATATTATAAATACAAAAATTTCCTACCTACTTTTCAATATATTGTAAGTAAAACTGAGACGATTATCAATTTACTATGACTAATTAAACAAACTGTGTCATATAGGCGTGTCTGGATACTATCATTGAATTTTATCAATATCATGAATGATAAGAAAATAAACTTCATAATGTGTACGTGGCCAAACCTTATGTTATATGCTGCTGCTTACAATACGTAACGAACAAGAGTGCAAGGTTACTCCAATAATACGAAAGTGGCGTCCTATTTCTATATCAAACCAAATTAGACTTTATCATCATACATTAATGCTCAATGTTGCTTGACACTGACTCAGTACCGTCCGCCTTGGGTACCGCTTTTGGAGTAACCCTCCAGGTCATAAAGGTAGGTAACAAATAAAAGCACATCATATATCAGTTTCTTATTCCCGAAACCCAGAAATAAATAATAAAGACTTCTTCTATTTTTAAAAAATCGTAGTTTGTTAGTTAAACGTTAATCTTGCATCTAAAGATAACGATACATAATATTAATTAGATTAAATAAAATAGATGTCAAACGATTCGCAACTACAATCTCTTTCAGACTTCCAGGTAACATACCTAAGTAGGTAAATACCTGTTTTTGTTAACATTAACGAAAACAGGTTAGATCCGAGATCTTGCTGAGTATCTCTATCTGAGGGATCCTTAATAATATTAGTACCTGGGTGACCGAGCTTTGCTCGGTCGGTTACATCTCAAACATTAACTAAATTTTTTTAAACTTGTCTAAAAGCAGTACAAAATAAAAAATTATATATAAACTTGAACATTAAAAAAAAACAAAAGTAAGTCACCGAGTGGGATTCGAACCCGTAACACTCTTTCTAGCGGTCAGCATCCTTAACCTGTTGTCTGTGCAAAACACCAGACACAATAGTAAAA